>CM047492.1:39316566-40555010 GCA_026122505.1 Aldabrachelys gigantea
CTCCTGCCCAGTGCTGCCGAACCCAGACTGATGGAGATGGGCTGGTTCTTCCCAGGTCCGATTCCCTGGCTGGATGGGGTACCTGGTACAGACAGGTGTGTGATCACAGACCCCAGAGCTCTGATCCTCAAGGGGTGAGTGATGCTGCCCCTGGATAAGCCCCCAAATGAGATGCTCCATCCTGCTGCCACGTCAAATTGGATCCTGCAGCTTTGTGACCCCAGGGGTAGCCCAGCATGTTAGGGGAACAGGCTCACTGGGCAGGTACTGGGAGTGGTCTGGGCTGAGGGAGAGGGATGGGGCTGCAGTGGGGTCAGGAAAACAGGGGTCAGGATTAGATACGGAAGAAGGGTAACACCTGACAGGGATCTCTGGAAGGGCCCGGGAGCTGGGGGGCAGATGTTACCAGGTTACATTCATCTCAGGAATTAGAGGGGGATGGAAAAATTTCCCTGCGAAACTCCCTGCACCCTTGAACCTCACTGAGCGGGAACCCTGCACTGTGCCCACGTTACCCAGCAGGAGGCCAGACATCTCTGTGTGGGACCAGTGGCTGGACTGAGTTGCCCAGTGCACAGCAGGAGTACGGGACGAATGTCTCTGTCTCAGCTGTGAGCATCAGCCAGTCACTCCACTGGGACCGGGGACCTCTTCAGAGGCCAAATCCCTGCTCTGAGAGAAAGATTTGTATCCAATGGTGCTTTCATGATTGGAGCCTGAGCACCTCAGGGCAGCCGCTTCCCCTTGATACACATGGGCCGTAGAGATCCAGGTAAACTGGTGCCGGTAGGGGGTCAGGGTGACTTCAGAAATTGATCCCTTTTCTGACAACAATTATGAATGAAGCGGCAGGGCTGAGGATGTAGAACTCATGTGAGCGAGGATGACAGGTGAAAATTCCCCCTTTGCTGTGCCTTCCAAGTGACAAACTTTACTGATCAGCTAGGAGCCTCCCTGCTGTTGGGGTGCCCAATGCCCCCCACACCTCCACGGTGTGTCTGACATCAGGGCCTGACACTGACATGAGATGGCCCCCAATTTTCAGATGTTACTGCTGGCTGGGAGTCCCTGAAACCCAAAGCAGCACTATAGCCTCCCACTCCCAAACCCACTAGAGAAGCCAGGGGTCCATGGAGTGACACTAACCAGACATGGGGGGGCGTTGGTGGCCCTGTCCAGAACTGAGTGACCGGGCGGTGTCTCACCTCGTGGATGGAGGAGAGAGACCCCTCCAGAGGACCAGCAAACAGCAGGAGATGGGGGCGGGGGTCTCACCTGTCACTGTGAAGGAGATTGGTTGGCTCCTCTCTGATGGGATCGCTCGCCCAAACACTATCTTCCAGGTTTCACAGCTGTACACTCTGTCTAGCAATCCAGACCCCTCTGGCAATTGAAAAGACTCAGAGTAACTGTACCAGGGCGAAGGAAGTTCCTTGGAGTGGATTATCTGGCCGTCTCTGAGGAACCGGACCCCGGACACCTTGGATGCCCCTCTAGCTGAGCACGTCAGGGTCACAGCTTCTCCGGGTATGTAGACAGGCTGCTGCGGGGACACGGTGAGCTTGGGAGCTGGGACGGGGTCTGGAAAAGACAAGGGGTTTGGGGGAGGAGATGGTTCCTACTTGGGTGGCTGGTGACACAGAAGCAGAGGAAGAGCCAGTGAAGAGCAGAGGAGGGAGGGATCCTGGACACAGACCCCAGCCAGCCCCAGCTCAGTGTCCAGGGACCACGTCCCCACAGGCCATGCAAACACTGAACAGCAGAGATCTCACTGCTGGGGAACCCAGTGGGTCCAGCGTCCCCTCCTTGGTACCTCAGCGGGGGCAGCTCCTGCCCAGGGCCAGCTCAGCCTGCAAGGGCTGGGAGGGGAAGGCTCATGCGGCTGAGGCTGGGGGTGTCGGGAAGCTTCCCCCAGCAGGCACAGACCAGGCTTCCCTGCACTAAGGGCAGGTGGTAGGGAGGTTCTTCAGAGCCCCGGGCACCCCCTGGGGAGCATCAACCAGCCCTGGTTCCACTGGGCCCTTGGGGTGTGTTTTAAATGAATGTTTCTACTGCGTCAGAGGGAACATTTGCACAGACAGGGAGTGACGGGGATGAGGAGCTTATCCAGTCCCCAAACCTTGACCCCGTGTGATGGGTATTGACCCCACACTGGCACTAAGAGGGGTAACAGGAGCTGGAGAGCTTGTTCCGTCCGAATCCTGCAAGTTGGTGATCCTGGGCAGCCCAGCCTGTGAGGGGAACCGGCTCTCCAGGGGGTAGGCAGGGAGATCACGGCTCAAGGGGCAAGACCAGGCCACTGAGGGGTCTGGAAAACTGGGGTCAGCGTTAGATACAAAGGATGGTGACACCCGGCAGAGATCTCTGGAAGCAGCTGGGAGGTGAGGGGCAGATGCTACAAATTGAGCCATGCTGTCATGAACAGACAGTTAAGGGTTAATGCCTCTTTTACCTGTAAAGGGTTAAGAAGTTCACCTAGCCTAGCTGACACATGACAAGAGGAACCAAGGGGGGGATAAGGTGTTTCAAAAGGAAGGAGGGACTTTTCCTTTGTTTAGAGTCAGTTTCAGTTTCAGCCGGAGTGAAAAAGATCAAGGAACCAGCCTCTTATCAGAGTAGGAAGTTTTAGAAAGGAATAAATAGGTTTATGTTTATTTTCTTTTGTAACTTGTCTTGGTACAATTAGGGGAATTATCAAATTGGGTATTCTTGTGAATACTGAGGTTTTTGCCCAGAGGAACATCCTGTGTTTTCAATCTATTGTCTATGAGATTAGCTGGTATGCTGTCTCCCAGAGTGTTTTTTTCTTTCTTTTACTTTTCTTTTCTTTAATTAAAAGCCTTATTTTTAAGAACCTGATTGACTTTTTCCCTGTTTTTGAGATCCAAGGGAATTGGATCTGGACTCACCAGGGAACTGGTGGAGGAGTCTCTCAAGGCTACCCAGGGAGGGGAAGGTTTTTTGGGGAAAGAGAGTGTTCCAGGTACTCAGAAATCTGGATGGTGGCTGTGAGACCAGATCTAAGCTGGTAATTAAGCTTAGAAGTGTTCATGCAGGTCCCCACCTCTGTACCCTAAAGTTCAAAGTGGGGGTGAGACCTATGACAGGGCCAGAGGGAAGTTAGCGTTCATCCTGCTCCAGTTCTCTGGCCTGTACGATGCTGGAAGCCAGACAAGATGAGCAGAGTGGTCCTTTCTAGCCTGGCAACCTATGAGCTATGATCCATTGACTGGCCTGAATTATCCAGGTCTGGGGCTCTGGTTTCTTTGCCTCAGCTGTTACCCCAGCTGGCCCCTCCTGGCTGAGATGGGGGCCACGTCGGAGTTCAACTGCCTTCGTTGGCTGTGGGGTCGGTGCCTAAGAGGAATGAGTTGGTGGAAGGGAAAGCAGGGAGGCTGGGGGCAGGTCTGGAGAGGAGAGGGAGGGGAAGATGATTGTTCTGTGGAGAGGAGCATCTGGGGCAGAGGGGTCAGTGCAGAGGGGAGAGGAGAGAGTCTCAGGCTCTGGTAATGGCTCTCTGGGCAGTCTGGCTGGGGAGAGGCAGGGGGCACTGGGAGAACTGGGATTATGGTCTGGGGCTGCAGCAGCACAGTTCCTGACTGTAGCTGGGAAGGGCTGGAGAAGGGTCCTTCCCAGTAATGACCCTCATATCTCACCCACCATCAGGTGGAAATAGGGTCTCACCCATCAATGACACCAGGGCAGGAGGGCTCCTTTCAAATAGGAGCTTATGTCCACGCTCCACTCTCCAGTACACACAGGTGCACGTTTCGCTGTCTGCCACGTAAGTTGTGCTGATCAGCCAGGTGTCCTGGCTGGAGACCCTACTGGAAATACGCCCTCCTCTTTGATTTAATAATTTCTATCCCCCATTGATTCCTCACTCCTTAGACCCAAGCACCTGAGCATGACCAGCTCCCCTCAAATATAGATGGGGTGAAGCGGGTCTGGAGAGTGTGGGGGGAGGTGCAGTGTCTAGTATAGAGATAGAGAGGGGGACCCCACAACAGGAGGGAGGGAGGTATATGAGAAAAGTCCCTGACACACACACAGACACAGACCATCCCAATCTCCCTGCCCAGTGCTGCCAAACCCAGGCTGATGGAGATGGGCTGGTTCTTCCCAGGTCCGATCCCCCAGCTGAATGAGGTACCTGGTACAGACAGGTGCATGACCCAGAGACCCCAGATCTCTGATCCTCAAGGGATGAGTGATGCTGCCCCTGGATAAGCCCCCAAATGAGATGCTCCATCCTGCTGCCAAGTCAAATTGGATCCTGCAACTTTGTGACCCCAGGGGTAGCCCAGCATGTTAGGGGAACAGGCTCACTGGGCAGGTACTGGGAGTGGTCTGGGCTGAGGGAGAGGGACAGGGCTGCAGTGGGGTCAGGAAAACAGGGGTCAGGGTTAGATACGGAAGAAGGGTAACACCCGGCTGGGATCTCTGGAAGGGCCCGGGAGCTGGGGGCAGAAGTTACCAGGTTACATTCATCTCAGGAATTAGAGGGGGATGGAAAAATTTCCCTGCGAAACTCCCTGCACCCTTGAACCTCACTGAGCGGGAATCCTGCACTGTGCCCACGTTACCCAGCAGGAGGCCAGACATCTCTGTGTGGGACCAGTGGCTGGACTGAGTTGCCCAGTGCACAGCAGGAGTACGGGACGAGTGTCTCTGTCTCAGCTGTGAGCATCAGCCAGTCACTCCACTGGGACCGGGGACCTCTTCAGAGGCCAAATCCCTGCTCTGAGAGAAAGATTTGTATCCAATGGTGCTTTCATGATTGGAGCCTGAGCACCTCAGGGCAGCCGCTTCCCCTTGATACACATGGGCCGTAGAGATCCAGGTAAACTGGTGCCAGTAGGGGGTCAGGGTGACTTCAGAAATTGATCCCTTTTCTGACAACAATTATGAATGAAGCGGCAGGGCTGAGGATGTAGAACTCATGTGAGCGAGGATGACAGGTGAAAATTCCCCCTTTGCTGTGCCTTCCAAGTGACAAACTTTACTGATCAGCTAGGAGCCTCCCTGCTGTTGGGGTGCCCAATGCCCCCCACACCTCCACGGTGTGTCTGACATCAGGGCCTGACACTGACATGAGATGGCCCCCAATTTTCAGATGTTACTGCTGGCTGGGAGTCCCTGAAACCCAAAGCAGCACTATAGCCTCCCACTCCCAAACCCACTAGAGGAGCCAGGGGTCCATGGAGTGACACTAACCAGACATGGGGGGGCGTTGGTGGCCCTGTCCAGAACTGAGTGACCGGGCGGTGTCTCACCTCGTGGATGGAGGAGAGAGACCCCTCCAGAGGACCAGCAAACAGCAGGAGATGGGGGCGGGGGTCTCACCTGTCACTGTGAAGGAGATTGGTTGGCTCCTCTCTGATGGGATCGCTCGCCCAAACACTATCTTCCAGGTTTCACAGCTGTACACTCTGTCTAGCAATCCAGACCCCTCTGGCAGTTGAAAAGACTCAGAGTAACTGTACCAGGGCGAAGGAAGTTCCTTGGAGTGGATTATCTGGCCGTCTCTGAGGAACCGGACCCCGGACACCTTGGATGCCCCTCTAGCTGAGCACGTCAGGGTCACAGCTTCTCCGGTTACGTAGACAAGCTGATACGGGGTGACAATGAGCTGGGGAGCCGGGAGGGGGGCTGGAAAACACAAGGGGGTCGGGGGAGGAGATGGTTCCTACTTAGGAGGCTGGTAACACAGAAGCAGAGGAAGGGCCAGTGAAGAGCAGAGGAGGGAGGAGTCCTGGACGCAGACCCAGGACCAGTGCAACCCATTAGGCGATCTAGGTGGTCGTCTAGGGTGCTGACATTTGGGGGACTGCGACTGTGGTGGCTGAACATCCAGCCGCCGCAGTTGTTGGTGGTATTTCAGGGGCAGGACCTTCTGCCTCCTCTGTCAGGGGCGTCATTTTGGGGACGGGACTTTTCACCACCTAGGGTGCCAGAAAGTCTGCCAGCGGTCCTGCACAGACTCTAGCCAGCCCCAGCTCAGTGGCCAGGGACCACATCCCCGCAGGCCATGCAAGCACTGAGTAGCAGAGATCTCACTGCCGGGGAACCCAGTGGGACCAGGCTCCCCTTCTTGGTAGCTGAGGGGGGCAGCTCCTTCCCAGGGCCAGCTCAGCCTGCAGGGGCTGGGAGGGGAGGGCTTGTGCGTCTGAGACTGGGGGTGTTGGGGAGATGCCCCCAGCAGGCACAGACCAGGCTTCCCCACACTAAGGGCAGGTGGGAGCGACGTGCTCCTGAGCCCCGGGCACCCCCTGGGGAGCATCACAAACGCCAGCTGGGATCTGGCCACAGTGACTCCAGAGGAGCTCGGGCTCATTTACACTGATCTGGCTCTACCTAGAGTCTCCTCTGGAGACATTGCTGATTCTCACCAGCTGGGATCTCGCTCATTCATGGCGAAGACTCTGAAACAAGCCCCCTGGTTCCACTGGGCCCTGGGGTATTTTTTTAACCAATATTTCTTCTGTGTCACAGGGAGCGTTTGCACAGATGGGGAGTGATGGGCATGGGGAGGGTTTCCATTCCCCAAACCCTGACCCCATGTGACGGGTATTGACCCTGCACTGGCACTAAGAAGTTTAACAGGCACTGGAGAGCCTGTTGCATCAGAATCCTACAAGTTTGTGACCCCCAGGGCTGAAAGGGAGCTGGGCCGGGCCGGCACAACGTACCGGTAAGAAGACGATACCGGCCCATAGCAGCCCACATTAAAGCGCTGCCACCGCAGTGCAGATGGTTGGCTGGGGGACGCTGACCCCCCCAGCTCTGCTCCTTCTTTGGACTTACTCTCACCCCTGATAACCCCTGAGGCAGTGAAGTGTGTGAATGTAACAGACTCTCTGGGGAGGAACTTGGGGTGCTCAGGGAGAGGGACGGGTTCACGGGGGGGGCGGGATCTGGAAACAAGGGTCAGTGTTAGATACAGAAGAAGGGTCACATCTTACTGGGATCTCTGGAGAGATGTGGGAGGTGAGATGTTACCAGTTTACATTCATCTCAGAAATTACAGGGGGATGGAGACTTCTCCGTGGGAAACTCCCTGCACCTCCATACCTCACTGAGCCCCAACCCTGCACTGTGCCCATATGTTACCCAGCAGGAGGCAGGGCCTCTCTGTGTGGGATTTGCTGGCCGGACTGGATTGCTCAGTGCTCACCAGGAGTATGGGAGGTCTCTGTCTGAGCTGTGAGCATCAGCTGATAACTCCACAGGGCTCAGAGACCTCTTCCGAGATCTTCCGTAGAAAAAATGGTGCCTTCATCTGTGGGTGCAGAGCAACTTAGGGTAGCACCTTCCCCTCTCATACACATATGCAACAGGGGATCCTGGTGTATTGGTATTGGCAGGGGAACTGGGTAAGATGCCATAAACTTATCCACGTCCTGATGAGAATCATGAATGAAGTTGCAGACAGAGGACTTAGAATTGATTCCCATCAGCAGGGATCAGGGCTGAGAGCTTTCCTCGTGCAGCGCCATTATAATGCAAATGTTACTGGGGGCTAGGAGCCCCCCAACCTGAAAGTAACACCGACCCCCCTCTCTGAAAACCAATGCAGGGCCCAGACATTCCAGTGGGTGGTCCTGTGCAGAGCTGAGTAACCAGGCTGTGTCTCACCCCATCCATTGAGAAGAGATACCCTGCCACTGGGATAGCAAACAGCGGGAGACGGGGGCTCTCACCTGTCACTGCTATGGAGATGGGTTGGCTCCTTGCTGATGGGATCACTCCTCCAGACACTGTCTCCCGGTAATCACAGGTGTACACTCCGGCTTGCAATCCATACACCCCGAACAGTTGAATTGACCTGGTGTAACTGTATGGAAGTGAGGGAAGTTCCTTGGAGTGGATTGTCTGGTCGTATCTGAGGAACCGAACCCCGGACACGGTGGACACCCTGGCTGCTGAGCACGTCAAGGTCACAGCTTCTCCGGTTATGTAGACAGGTTGCTGCGGGGACACGGTGAGCTGCGGAGCCGGGAGTGGGTCTGGAAAAGATAACGGGGTCGGGGGAGGGGTTGACTACTTGGGAAGCTGGTGACACAGAAGCAGAGGAAGGGCCAGTGAAGAGCAGAGGAGGGAGGGATCCTGGACACAGACCCCAGCCAGCCCCAGCTCAGTGCCCAGTAACCACATCTGTGCCAGGCCATGTGAACACTGAGCAGCAGAGATCTCACTGCCGGGGAAGCTCTTGGGACCACTGTAACGATGCGGTTCTGACGGGACCCAATTGAGAGTGCCAAATCAGGACAAATTGCTTAGAGCGGGGAAGTCACAGCTCAAGGCTGGGGTTTTTCCACCTGTAAGGCAAACGAAACCAGCCAGACAAAGAGGACTTTGGTCTCAACCCACTGGCTAACCACAGGTCACACAAGCAATTCCCTTAGACACTCCAGTTTCCCAGTGTCACCACCAATGCCACATCATTATGGGGATGAATGGTTATGAGAACCAACTCCCCAATACAGAAAAAAAAGGTTCTCTCGATTCCAAAGAATCAAGCCCCAGACCCAGATCAATATACAAATCAGATCTTACCCACAAATCACGCTGTTGCCAAGCCTTTAGAATCTAAAATCTAAAGGTTTATTCATAAAAGGAAAAAGATAGAGATGAGAGCTAGAATTGGTTAAATGGAATCAATTCCATACAGTAACGGCAAAGTTCTTGATTCAGGCTTGTAGCAGTGACAGAATAAACTGCAGGTTCAAATCAAGTCTCTGGAGTACATCCCTCGCTGGGATGGGTCATTCAGTCCTTTCTGTAGAGCTTCCATTTGTAGCAAAGTCCCTCCAGAGGTAAGAAGCAGGATTGAAGAGAAGATGGAGATGAGGCATCAGCCTTTTATAGGCTTTTCCAGTATAAGAACACCTCTCTGTTCTTACTGTGGAAAATTACAGCAAAATGGAGTCTGGAATCACATGGGCAAGTCCCTGCATACTTTGCTGAGTTACAAGGTGTATCTGCCTTCTCTCAATAGGTCAATTGTGTAGCTGATGGTCCTTAACGGGCCATCAGGCAGGCTAGGCAGAGCTAACACCAACTTGTCTGGGATGTCACACAGAAGCATTGCATAAGTTTGAAGTACAGACAGTACAGAGCCAATATTCATAACTTCAACTACAAAATGATACACATATATAGACACCATAATTACAATCAGCAAACCATAACCTTGTCTTAGACACCTCATTTGACCCCCTTTACATAAGATTTGGTGCCACTACAGGACCTTGGTTGCAACCATGTTCTATATGGTCCTAGATTATATCAATAATGTCACACCCCCAACGCAAAATTGATGCAGGAAGGGATGATACAAACATCACTGACTGCATCCCAAGAGCCCCCCATCCTTGGGTCTGTCTCACTGCAGCCAGTGTTGCGTTAGAAGCCGTACCAGTGTGTAACAGAAATGGTTTATCAAAGTCATGTTCAATAACATATTTGAATTGCTTTACAAACTCAAGATAAAACTTGGTTAGAACAATAGTGGATTGGATCTGCTCTTGCAGCATGGTTCCTGTATGTCTCATGTGATCTTGCCAAGAGCTAAAGAAAACATCTATTTTATCCATACAAGCTTTGGCGAATGTTTGAAACCCAATTAACATCAAGTCAATGTAGATATTAATGTTGTCCATAGTACAGAAATCTTGGCAATTAGCCATGCAAGCAATGTGGTAGTGTGCCTCAGTTTCCCTTTTCATACAGCACATTAAGTCTGGAATGTCCTTTCCCCAGTAAAATATGTTCCAATACTGTTTCCAGGCATTAACTGTGAAACATCAATATAGCAAGGCCTTTTAACATAAAACGTGCTGTCATGTATTCCTTTCAACATGTTCAAGGGATTGTCCAAAAGATTAAGCACATTGTACATTCTTACATTAGTTACAAAAATCACCATTATCAATAACAACAAATTCATTGCAAGTGTCCATCTACAATCTTGTTTGTCATGCCCCACCTTTGGCCCAATACCATTGGAGTTTGGGCATTTTAGGGTTAACCTGCAGCTTCCCTTTGCAAAATTCAGTTTTTTCTTTCCTCCTTATCCTGAAGGATCAAACCCTGATTCCTCTTGCTTAACAGAAGTCACTGGCTGATGGGATGGGCTCTCTGTGCTAACAGTTATTAGCAAGTCCACCCTCTCCCAGCCAGGTAAGTAATTTGCATTACCACAGACAGGAGCCAGTGCACCAGTTTTCATGTCCTTTACTGCTATCCTCTCCAAGACTGGACACTGTCTTACAGAGGTACCACACCAGTCCAAAGAGTCTGAGGGTGAGAGTTTGCTTGCTCTCCCCGGCATCCTCAAGCATTGAGCCATAAAACTGTTCTGCTCTGACACGCCAGTAACCAGATCTGTCCTCAGACTCTAAAGCACAGACTGCTCACTCACAGAATCAGCATGGAGACATTCCTGCCCTAACACCATTGTCTTCCCAAAAAGCTGGCCACACACAGACACGCGGTTATAGGGCTGCTCACCTTTCTTAACAGCTTTTACTCCATCTGAGACCTTCTCAAAGCTACCCACAGTGGATCTTTCCAAAGGAAAGTCAGTGGATACATTCACAACAGAAAATTTCTGGCTGTTAGGAACTGAAACTTCCTTGATTAAATCACTTTCACATCCTTCGGTTGCAGTAAACTGCTTGCACAGGCTACCATGAGGATTCCTTTCCCCAGAAGCTTTTCTAAGCAGCAATTCACCCCTCACAGAAATTCTTCCCTTACCCTCTTCACCTAGGGCTTGCTCTAAAGGAACACTTTTCTGAGCAACAACAGACTCTTTTGGGTCTCACTTACATTTAGAATCACCTCTGGCCTATCAGGCAGATTTCTACACAATCCCCTTTCAGGCAAACTCATAGACTTACTAGATAAAAGGTTAGAAGCCTTCTCCTTCCCTTCGCCACACACAAGCTCAGGAATCTTTTCCTTCTTGCTACAAGTTGTCAAACTGTCAGTAGGTAACTCAGTCAAATCACCTTTCTGCTCTCCCTGTACCCTAGCTAGGATATCACCCCGAGCAGACAAGAGTTGCTACATCCTTTTCCAACCACACATTAGCAACTGGCAAACTACAAGCACCAGAACTGTCTGGTCTCTGGGATTTTGCCAGGACACTAACTGCATGCAACCTAGTCACGGTGCCATTCTCCCCAGCAGACACAAACTTAGGACCATTTCCTTCCTGGGCTTTAATTGAATCCAGAACCAACCCTGAGCCAACTGCACTATCCTGAACCCTCAATGGCTGAAAGGCACCTTCTGTCTGCTCCACAGACACAGAAGAGCCAGAGACACATTCTCCTTCACCAGACACACAGCTTGGGTTCTCATTTCCCTCATCCCAGCACACAGAGCTGACCACAGACAACTGCTTGGAGAGCAAGGTAGCTTCCTCCATAAGCAATTCAATATCCCTGACAGACACAGGCATGTTTCCTTCACTGTCACAGTTCCCCACACTGGTAACAGGTAAGGGACACTCATCTTCCACTCTCCCTGCCTTCCCAAACTGCTGACTAGATAAATCCGTCAGCTCACAAGGCTGCCTAGGCTCCTCCAAACTTTCCCTGCCTTTCTCTACTTTGTTCCAGCACACAGGACTGGTTACACACAAATTCTGGGAAAGTTGGGCAGCTTCCTTACCAGGCACATTGCCACTCCCGACAGACAAACTGCTGCTCTTCTCACTACACTGCCTACTCCCAGCAAATCACAAGTTACCCTTTTCAGGTTCACTTTTACAAGCTGGACTAGCCAACAATCCATCATCCATCAGAAATCTACCCTTTCCTTCCTCATTTAGGGCTTCAGCCTGACCAGCCACTTCAATCTGCCCCAGAGAAACATTTTGCTGATTAGTGAGATCTTTCTGTGCTTGATATAATTCCAGATTCTCTTCTGAGGCATTAGATAGACATTCAGGCACTTGGTTCACAGACACACTGCTTTCTTGCACAGACAAACAGCTATTACCCAGCTATTACCATAGCAAAACTAGTTAAACACTGAAAACTGCCCAGAGTAATGCAACATATCACCATAGTTATCAACGGGACTTTCACGAGGATATAGTTTCTGCTGTTCTTCCATGGCTTTTTTGACTTGGAGCTGGAGTCTAGCTGTCTCCTGTTGCATCTGTCGAGCTTTTTCCTCGCAGCCTGCAGCTCCAGTCACCCCTTATGAGCTCTTTCTTCCCTCTCAGCAGCTTCTCTTTCTAATTCAGCTACTTTTGCTTCTCCAGCAATCGAAGATCTGCTAGATTCTGTTCATGCTCAAGTTGCAGGCTGTCCATCAGGACTTGCAGTTTCATTGTTTCTGCTGTTGCTTTTTGGCTCATGGTCATTGATCTTTAACCAACCAAACTCTCAATCCCAAATTTCAAATTTGGATAGCGTGGGGTTCTGACCCAAAGCTTAATTGACCTGGTTCTGTGGATCCTGCCGACTACGCCACTGTGATGATGCAGTTCTGGTGGGACCCAACCGAGAGTGCCAATTCAGGACAAATTGCTTAGAGAGGGGCAGTTACAGCCCAAGGTTGGGGTTTCTCCACCTCTAAGGCAAACCAAACCAGCCAGCCAAAGAAGACTTCGATTTTACCCCACTGGCTAACCACAAGTCACAAGCAATTCCCTTAGACACTCCAGTTTCCCAGTATCACCACCAGTGCCCCTCGTTATGGGGACAAATGGTTATGATAATCAATACCCCAATAAAGAAAAAAAAACTTTCTCTCGATTCCAAAGAATCAAGCCCCAGACCCAGGTCAATATACAAATCAGATCTTACCCACAAATCACGCTGTTGCCAGTCCTTTAGAATCTAAAATCTAAAGGTTTATTCATAAAAGGAAAAATGAGATGAGAGCTAGAATTGGTTAAATGAAATCAATCACATACAGTGATGGCAAAGTTCTTAGTTCAGGCTTGTAGCAGTGATAGAGTAAACTGCAGGTTTAAATCAAGTCTCTGGAGTACATCCCCTGCTGGGATGGGTCATTCAGTCTTTTGTTCACAGCTTCAGTTTGTAGCAAGGTCCCTCCAGAGGTAAGAAGCAGGATTGAAGAGAAGATGGAGATGAGGCATCAGCCTTTTATAGTCTTTTCCAGGTGTAAGAACTTCTTTGTTCTTACTGTGGAAAATTACAGCAAAATGGAGTCTGGAGTCGCATGGGCAAGTCCCTGGAGACTTTGCTGAGTTACAAGGCGTATCTGCCTTATCTCAGTGGGTCAATTGTGTAGCTGATGGTCCTTAATGGGCCATCAAGCAGGCTAGGCAGAGCTAACACCAACTTGTCTGGGGTGTCACCCAGAAGCAGAGCATAAATTTAAAGGACAGACAGTACAGAGCCAATATTCATAACTTCAACTACAAAATGATACACACATATAGACACCATAATTATAACCAGCAAACCAGAACCTGGTCTTAGACACCTTATATGACCCCCTTTACATAAGATTTGGTGCTACTACAGGACCTTGGTTGCAACCATGTTCTATATGGTCCCAGATTATATCAATAACATCACAACCAGCATCCTCTCCTTGGTACCTAAGGGGGCAGCTCCTGCCCAGGGCCAGCTCTGCCTGCAGGGGCAGGGAGGGGAGGGCTTGTGTGGCTGAGGCCAGGGGTGTTGGGGAGCTGCCCCCAGCAGGCACAGACCAGGCTTCCTCATGCTAAGGGCAGGTGGTAGGAACATGCCCCAGAGCCCTGGGTGTCCCCGGGAAGCGTCACACATGCTCTGTGCTGAGTAAGTCGTGCTGATCACTGAGTGCTCTGGCTGAAGACTCCTTTGGGGATCTGCTTGGCTCTTTGATTCAGGACCCTGTATCCCATCACCCTCTCGCTCCTGGGAGCTGAGCACGTGAGTGACTCCCCTCGGATAGAGTTGCAGTGAAAGGAGCCAAGAGAGACTGTTGGGGTACTGGAGGGTCCTGAATGGAGATCGAGGGGGGGAACCTACACAAAGCGAGGGGGACGAGGATATGGGTGAACAAAATCCCTAACACACTCAAACCATCCTGATCTCCCTGCCCAGTGTCACCTCCCCCAGGCTGGTGGAGAGGGGCTGGTTCTTCCCAGGGTTAGTTACTGAAGAATGTCACACCCGGCCAGGATCTCTGGGAGGCCTGAAAGGTGAGGGGCAGATGTTACCAGGTTACATTCATCTCAGGAACTAACACCAATGCCCCCCCAAAACCCACCATAGGATCCAGAGATCCAGGGAGTGACAATGACCCGGTGGGTGCCCTGTCCTGAGCTGAGTGACTGGGCAGTGTCTCACCCTGTGAATGGAGGAGAAAGATCCCATCAGACGGCCAGCAAACAGCAGGAGATGGGGGGGTCTTACCTCTCACTGTGATGGAGATGGGTTGGCTCCTCTCCGATGAGATTGCTTGCCCAGACACTGTCTTCCAGGATTCACAGCTGTACACTCTGTCTAGCAATCCAGACCCCTCCGGCAGTTGAAAAGACTCAGAGTAACTGTACCGGGCTGAAGGGAGTTCCTTGGAGTGGATTATCAGGCCGTCTCTGAGGAACCGGACCCCGGACACGGTGGGCGCCCCTTTAGCTGAGCACGTCAGGGTCACAGCTTCTCCGGGTACGTAGACAGGCTTCTGCGGGGACAGGGTGAGCTTGGGAGCTGGGACGGATTCTGGAAAAGACAAGGGGGTTGGGGGAGGAGACGGTTCCTACTTGGGTGGCTGGTGACACAGAAGCAGAGGAAGAGCCAGTGAAGAGCAGAGGAGGGAGGGATCCTGGACACAGACCCCAGCCAGCCCCAGCTCAGTGTCCAGGGACCACGTCCCCACAGGCCATGCAAACACTGAACAGCAGAGATCTCACTGTTGGGGAACCCAGTGGGACCAGCGTCCCCTCCTTGGTACCTCAGCGGGGGCAGCTCCTGCCCAGGGCCAGCTCAGTCTGCAGGGGCGGGGAGGGGAGGGCTCCTGCGACTGAGGCTGGGGGTGTCGGGGAGCTGCCCCCAGCAGGCACAGACCAGGCTTCCCTGCACTAAGGGCAGGTGGTAGGGAGGTTCTTCAGAGCCCCGGGCACCCCCTGGGGAGCATCAACCAGCCCTGGTTCCACTGGGCCATTGGGGTGTGTTTTAAATGAATGTTTCTACTGCGTCAGAGGGAACATTTGCACAGACAGGGAGTGACGGGGATGAGGAGCTTATCCAGTCCCCAAACCTTGACCCCGTGTGATGGGTATTGACCCCACACTGGCACTAAGAGGGGTAACAGGAGCTGGAGAGCTTGTTCCATCTGAATCCTGCAAGTTGGTGATCCTGGGCAGCCCAGCCTGTGAGAGGAACCGGCTTGCCGGGGGGTAGGCAGGGAGATCACGGCTCAAGGGGCAGGACCAGGCCACTGAGGGGTCTGGAAAACTGGGGTCAGCATTCGATACAGAAGATGGTGACACCCGGCAGAGATCTCTGGAAGGAGCTGGGAGGTGAGGGGCAGATGCTACAAATTGAGCCATGCTGTCATGAACAGACAGTTAAGGGTTAATGCCTCTTTTATCTGTAAAGGGTTAAGACGTTCACCTAGCCTAGCTGACACCTGACCAGAGGAACCAATGGGGGAACAAGATGTTTCAAAAGGAAGGAGGGAAGTTTCCTTTGTTTAGTCAGTTTCATTTTCAGCCGGAGTGAAAAAGATCAAGGAACCAGCCTCTTATCAGTGTAGTAAGTTTTAGAAAGGGATAAATAGGTTTTTGTTTATTTTCTTTGTAACTTGTCTTGGTGCCCTTAAGGGAATTATCAAATTGGGTATTCTTGTGTATATTAAAATTTTGCCCAGGGGAACATCCTGTGTTTTCAATCTATTGTCTGTGAGATTAGCTGATATGCTGTCTCCCAGAGGTTTTTTTTCCCTTTCTTTTCTTTAATTAAAAGCCTTCTTTTTAAGAACCTGATTGATTTTTTCCCTGTTTTTTAGATCCAAGGCAATTGGATCCGGACTCACCAGGGAACTGGGGGAGGAATTTCTCAAGGCTACCCAGGGAGGGGAAGGTTTTTGGGGGAAAGAGAGTGTTCCAGGTACTCAGAAATCTGGATGGTGGCAGCGAGACCAGATCTAAGCTGGTAATTAAGCTTAGAAGTGTTCATGCAGGTCCCCACATCTGTACCCTAAAGTTCAGAATGGGGGTGGGACCTGTGACACCTTCAAACAGTGAGCAGCAGGGATCTCAGTGCTGGGAAACCCATTGGGACCAGTGTCCCCTCCTTGATACCTGAGGGTGGCAGCTCCTGCCCAGGGCCAGCTCAGCCTGCAGGGGCTGGGAGAGGAGGGCTTGTGCAGCTGAGACCGGGCAGCCAGGGAGCTGCCCCCAGCAAGCTCAGACCAGGCTTTCTCTCACAGGTGGCAGGAACATGCCCCAGAGCCCAGGCTGTCCCCGGGGAGCGTCACACATGCTCTGTGCTGAGTAAGTCGTGCTGATCACTGAGGTGCCCTGGCTGAAGACTCCTTTGGGGATCTGCTCCGCTCTGTGATTGAGGACCCTGCATCCCGTCACCCTCTCACTCCTGGGAGCCGAGCACTTGAGAGTGACTGACTCTCCTCAGATAGAGATGGGGTGCAGGGAGCCAAGAGAGAGCGTGGGGTGGTGGAGGACCTGGAATGGAGATCGAGGGGAGAAGCTGCACAAAGGGAGGAGGATGGGCAGATAGATGAACAAAGTCCCTGCCACACACAAACCACCCTTATCTTCCTCCCAAGTGTTGCCTCCCTGCGCCGGGCTAGTGGAGAGGGGCTGGCTCTTCCCAGCTGGGATTTCCCGGTTGGATGGGCATATCAATACAAGCAGATGCATGACCCAGAGCCCCCCTAGCACTGTGATATTCAGGGTTTGAGGGAAGCCCCCAGCTGAGATGCTCCATGCCCCCCCGATTTGGAATCTTGCAGCTTTGTGACCCCAGGGGCGCCCAGTGTGTGAGGGGAGGTACCCAGGGAGACCAGGGCTCAGGGAGAGGGAAGGGGCTGCAGGGGGGGTCTGGAAAACAGGGATCAGGGTTAGATACAGAGGAAGGTCACACATGGACAGGATCTCTGGAGGGATCTGGGAGGTGAGGGGTGGCTGTTACCAGGTTCCATTCATCTCAGGAATTAGAGGGGGATGGAGACTTCTCTGTGGGAAACACCCTGCACCCCTGTACCACACTGAACCCCAACGCTGCATTGTGCCCACATCTTACCCGGCAGGAGTCTGGGCATCTCTGTGTGGGATTCTCTGGCTGGACTGGGTTGCCCAGTCCACAGCAGGGGTAAGGGGCGGATGGTCTCTGTCTCAGCTATGAGCATCAGCCGGTCACTCTACCTTGACCACAGACCTCTTTAGCGACCAAATCCCTGCTCTAAGAGAAGGATTTGTATCCAATGGTGCTTTCATGCCCGGGGGCCGAACTCCTCAGGGCAGCACCTTCCCCTCCCATAGACATGGGCTGTAGGGATTCTGGTACCCTGGTGCCGGTAGGGGGTCAGAAATTGATCCCTCTTCTGATAACAATTATGAATGAAATGGCAGGGCTGAGGATGTAGAACTGGATGACTTGTGAGCCAGGATGACAGGGCTGAAAATTCCCACACTGCTGTGCCCTCTAAGGGACAAACTTTACTGATCAGATAAGAGTCTCTCCCTTCTGTTGGGGTGCCCACCACCCCCCACCACCCACGGTGTGTCTGACATCAGAGTCTGACGCTGACAAGAGAGAGCCCCAAAGTTTTAGATGTTACTGCTGGCTGGGAGTCCCTGAAACCCAAAGCTGCACTATAGACCCCCCAAGACCCACTGGAGGAGCCAGAGATCCAGGGAGTGACACTAACCAGACTTAGGGGGGTTGGTGGCCCTGTCCTGAGCTGAATGACTGGGCTCTGTCTCACCCCGTGAATGGAGGAGACATACCCCACCATGGGACCAGCAAACAGCAGGAGACGGGGAGGTGGGGTCTCACCTGTCACTGCGATGGAGATCGGTTGGCTCCTCTTTGATGCGATTTCTCGCCCAGACTCTGTCTTCCAGAATTCACAGGTGTATGCTCCAGCTTGCGCTCTAGACACCCCTGAGAGCTGAATCAAGTCAGTGTAATTGTACCGAGGTGAGGGGAGTTCCTTGAAGTGGATTATCTGACCTTCTCTGAGGAACCGGACCCCGGAGACGATGAATACCCCGGGAGCTGAGCACGTCAGGGTCACAGCTTCTCCGGTTATGTAGACAGGCTGCTGCGGGGACACAGTGAGTTGAGGAGCTGGGATGGGGTCTGGAAAAGACAAGGGGGTCAGGGAGGAGACGGTTCCTACTTGGGAGGCTGGTGACACAGAAGCAGAGGACGAACCAGTGAAAGAGCAGAAGAGGGAGGTATTTGGGACACCCCGCCCATTCAGCCCCAGCTCAGTGCCCAGAAATTTCATCATCATCGGTCCATCCAAATGCTGAGCAGCAGAGAACTCACTGCTGGGGAACCCAGTGGGTCCAGCGTCCCCTCCTTGATATGTGAGGGGGCAGCTTCTGCACAGGGCCGGCTGGAAGGGAAAGGCTTTTGCAGCTGAGACCAGGAAGTCAGGGAGCTGCCCCCAGCAGGCACAGACCAGGCTTCCTCATGCTAAGGGCGGGTGGTAGGAACATGCCCCAGAACCCTGGGTATGCCCGGGGAGCTTCACACACGCTCTGTGCTGAGTAAGTCGTGCTGATCACTGAGGTGGCCCTGGCTGAAGACTCCTTTGGGGATCTGCTCCATTCTGTGGTTGAGGACCCTGTATCCCGTCGCCCTCTCGCTCCTGGAAGCCAAGCACTTGAGGGTGACTGACTCCCCTCGGATAGAGATGGGGTGCAGGGAGCCAAGAGAGAGCGTGGGGTGGTGGAGGACCTGGAATGGAGATCGAGGGGAGAAGCTGCACAAAGGGAGGAGGACGAGGAGATGGGTGAACAAAGTTCCTAACACACACAAACCACACCAATCTCCCTGACCAGTGCTGCCTCCCCCAGGCTGGTGGAGAGGGGCTAATTCTTTCCAGACAAGGGGGTCGGGGGGGAGACGGTTCCTACTTGGGAGGCTATTCAGAAGCAGAGGAGACGCCAGGAAAGATCACAAGAGGGAAAGAGCTCAGTGCCCAGGAACCACTTCCTCGCCAGGCCACGCAAACAGTCAGCAGCAGAGATCTCACTGCCGGGGAACCCAGTGGGACCCGCGCCCCCTCCTTGGTACCTGAGGGGGGCAGCCCCTACCCAGGGTCAGCTCAGCCTGCAGTGGCTTGTGTGGCTGAGGGCGGGGGTGTCGGGGAGCTGCCCCCAGCAAGCACAGACCAGGCTTCCTCATGCAAAGGGCAGGTGGCAGGAACATGCCTCAGGCCCTGGGTGTCCCCCAGGGGAGTGTCACACATGCTCTCTGCTGAGTAAGTTGAGCTGATCACTGAGGTGGCCCTGGCTAAAGACTCCTTTGGGGATCTGCTCCACTCTGTGATTGAGGACCCTGTATCCTGTCACCCTCTCAATCCTGGGAGCTGAGCACTTGAGAGTGACTGACTCCCCTCGGATAGAGACGGGGTGCAGGGAGCCAAGAGAGAGCATAGGGTGGTGGAGGATCTGGAATGGAGATCGAAGGGGGAACCTCCACAAAGTGAGGCAGATCAGGAGATAGATGAACAAAGTTCCTGCCACACACAAACCACCCCGATGTCCCAGACCAGTGCTGCCTCTCCCAGGCTGGTGGAGAGGGGCTGGTTCTTCCCGGCTGGGATCACCCGGTTGGACAGGGATGTCCAGTACGAGCAGGTGCATGACCCAGAATCCCCCTGGCCCTGTGACATTCAGGGTATGAGGGAAGCTACCCCCAGATGAGGCCCCAGCTGAGATGCTCCATGCCCCCACCACATCAATTTGGAATCCTGCAGCTTTGTGACCCCAGGGGGAGCCCAGCCTGTGAGGGGAACAGGCTTTCTGGGGAGGTACCCAGCCCAGAGCTGAGTGACTGGGCTGTGTCTCACCCCATGCATGGAGCAGAGATACGGCACCATGAGGCCAATAAACAGCAGGAGATGGGGGACTCACCTGTCACTGCTATGGAGATCGGTTGGCTCCTCTTCGATGTGATTTCTCTGTCAGACTCTCTCTTCCAGGATTCACAGGTGTACACTCCAGCTTGTGCTCTAAGCACCCCCGACAGTTGAATCGAACTGGTGTAACTGTACTGGGGTGAGGGGAGTTCCTCCCGTTTAATTTCCCCATCATCTCTGAAGAACCGAACCCCGGACACAGTGGATGTCCTGGCCGCTGAGCATGTCAGGGTCACAGCTTCTCCGGTTATGTAGACAGGCTGCTGTGGGGACATGGTGAGCTGGGGCTCTGGGTCGGGGTCTGGGTCTGGGTCTGGAACAGACAAGGGGGTCAGGGGAGGAGACGGTTCCTACTTGGGAGGCTGGTTACTGAGAAGCAGAGGAGAAGCCAGGAAAGATCACAAGAGGGAAAGAGCTCAATGCCCAGGAACCATGTCCTCGCTAGGCCATGCAAACTGTCAGCAGCAGAGATCTCACTGTCGGGGAACCCAGTGGGACCAGTGCCCCCTCCTTAATACCTGAAAGGGGCAGCCCCTGCCCAGGGCCAGCTCAGCCTGCAGGGGCTGGGAGGGGAGGGCTTGTGTGGCTGAGGCCGGGGTTGTCGGGGAGCTGCCCCCAGCAGGCACAGACCAGGCTTCCTCACGCTAAGGGCAGGTCGTAGCTTCGTGCCTCAGAGCCCTGGGTACTGCTGTGGATCATCATACATGTGGCCACCTGGGGTCTGTCCCATTGACTGAATGGATCTATGGCCTATTGACACCAGCTGAGGATGTGGCCCCCTTGACTATAATGGAGCTACATTGAAGTTGGTCTCGCTGTACTCATGGACTCTTTGAGGGGGGGTTGGTGATTCTCACCAGTAGGGATCTCGCTCATTCACGGTGAAGTCTCTGATTCCTGCCCCCTGGTCTGGCCATTGGGGTGTTTTAAACTAATGTTTGGAGGTTTGGAGATTCTGCTCTGGCACAGGGAGTGTTTGCACAAACAGGGGCTGACGGGGCTGGGGAGGGTTTCCAGTCCTCAAACCCTGACCCCGTGTGTTGGGTTTTGACCCCGCACGGGCACTAAAAGGGGTAACAGGAGCTGCAGAGCTCATCACATTGGAATCCTGCAAGTTAGTCACCCCAGGGGCAGCCAGCGTGTGAGGGGAACAAGCTCTCCGAAGAGGGACCCGGTGTCACTGGGCGATGCTCTGGAACTGCTCCCCACCAAGCCAGGCAGGACTTTGGGGAGCCTCCTCTCCCTTGGAGCAGACTTGTTCAGGGCAAGAAGCTTACACGTCTTCACCTCCTGGGTCTCTCCTTGGAGCATTCAGAATCCTCTGCCCCTCCGTGCGCTTCCCACAGCGAGCCCGCCCCAGCAGGGTCCTGGGGAAGCCACAGGGTCCTGCATCCCCACTTTGCAGTCAGACGTGACTTTCAGCCAACCAGTAAAACAGAGGTTTATTCGATGACAGGAACAGGGTCTAAAACAGAGCTTGTAGATACAGCGAACCGGACCCCTCGGCCGGGTCCATTCTGGGGGGCAGTGAGCCAGACCCCCACATCTGCACTTCATTGCTCGTCCCCAGCCAGCTCCAGACTAACAACCCCCTCCAGCCCCTCCTCTCTGCTCAGCCCCTTTCCCGGGCCAGGAGGTCACCTGATCTCTTTGTCTCCAACACCTTCGGCTGGCACCTTTGCAGAGGAGGGGCCCAGGCCATCAGTTGCTAGGAGACAAAGTGCCAGACATTTAGGTGCACTGGCCCTTTGCTCTGCAGCAATCTCACACCCTTATTCCACCACCTAGATATTAAGAACTGCATAGGGGACACTGAGGCACCAACACTGTAGTCAGAGAAAACATTAAGAACATTCCCAGTTCATCACAGCCGGGGAGATCAGGACTCAGGGAGAGGGTTGGGGCCACAGAGGCTCTGGAAAACAGGGGTCAGTGTTAGATACAGAAGATGAGTCACACTCAGCAGGGAACTCTGGAAGGACCTGGGACTTTAGGGTCAAATTCATCTCAGAAATTACAGGGGTATTGAGATTTCTCTGTGGGAAACTCCCAGCACCCCTGTACCTCCTTGAACCCCAACCCTGCACTGTGTTCACATGTTACCCAGCAGGAGAGAGAGCCTCTCTGTGTGGGATCCACTGGGTTGCCCAGTGCACACAAGGGGTACGGGACGGGTGGTCTTCTGTCTCAGCTGTGAGCATCAGCCGGCCACTCCACTGGGACCAGGCACCTCTTCAGAGACCAAATCCCTGAGCTGATAGAGGAACTTTGTATCCTATTGTTTTTTTGCTGCCAAGTGCTGAGCACCTCAGTGGAGCACCTTCACCTTCAATACACATGGCAATAGGGTATCCTGGCATATTGGCGCCAGCAGGGGATTGTTGTAACATGATAGAAACCAATCCCTCTCTTGATAGAAACCATGACCGAGGAATCCAGGGAGCCACAGGGCTGAAGATTTACAGTGGGTGGCCATGACAGTGCCCAGCTGTGTCCCTAGCACTGTGAGCCTCCCCACAGCAGTGCCCATCTGAGACCCCAGTGTTGTAAGCTTCCCTGTAGCAGTGCCCATTTTTTGTTGATCAGGTGGGACACCTCTGCCCACCACGGAATGTCTGAGATGCAGGAAGTGGCCCTGACCAGAGAAGGAGTGAAAGAAGTGTTGGGATGTGTGACCATATGGGGATTTTCCATAATATTTCCTCTGATTACTGTGCATGTCTCAGTTTCCCCTACATGCTGTATGGCTAACTAGGTAGAGGGAAAATGTTGTTTAGTCTTTGCAGAGGCGCAGAGATCTGGGTGTGAGTAATGCCTAGTGGCCTGGGTCTTGGGGCCCCATTCCCATGGAGAGCTCGAGAAGACAATGATCACTCCAACTGCCTGGACATTTGGTGCCTAGCAGCTAATGACCTTGGATGTCCCACCCTCTGCAGGAAGGCAACCAGCATTGACCAGCTGGAGAACAAAGCTCCAGACAGGCTCCCGCATTAGTGCTGAGGACCACACTGGGACCCTGCTGCCCTTTTTGATAGAAGAATCTGTCTCCCGAAACCTGCTCACGCTGAGGAACCAAGCACGTGAGGGTAGCGCGGTCCCCCGGGAGATACACTGTGTACCTGTGGTCTGGAGAGAGGGTGAAGGCCAGAGGATGAGCTGGAACAGAGCCAGAGGGGTCAGTGGAAAGGGAGAGGCCATGATGGAATGAGGAGAAGGGAGAAGGGAGAAGAGATGGGCCTGGACAGATATGCTCACAGACCAGCCTCACCTCACTGCCCCGGACTCACCCTGGGAAATACAGCACGGCAAATAAACCATAGCCCATCTCTCTCTCTCTCTCTGAGATCTTTCCATAGATCCCAAGACCAGAATGGACCATTGTGATCACCGAGTCTGACCCCCTGTGTCACCCATGTCCTGGGACTTCCCTGAACTGATTCCTCTGTGACCTAGAGCAGATCTCTGAGAGAAACATTTCGGGCATGGTTACACTTGCAGATGTAGAGCACTGAGCATTAAACCAGCCTTCGGAGACCGCAGCAGGGAAAGAGCTGACGTGTGTTTACACTGTCAGCTGCAAGCTCGCTGGTGTGGCCACATTAGTAGCTCTTGCAATGCCACAAATAGCAGTGTATTGCGGTAGCAAGCCCAGTGTGCAAGTGGCTGCAACGTGCTTCTCAAATGGTGGAGAGGTGGGGGTGGGGTGTGACAGGGAGTGTGTTGTGTGTTTGTGGGGGGACAGACAGTGTGTTTTGGGGGGCTGAGAGTGTGTCAGCATGCTGTCTTGTAAGTTCAGACAGCAGCAGACTCCCTCCCCACCCCCATCACACACACTCACAACAGCAGCATTCCACACTCATGGTTGCTTTGTCCTGGAGCAAATAAGCATGTGGGCTGTCAGAAACAGAGCTTTCAAACAATGAGAAGAGTGGCCACTTGACTTCAGGGGATTATGGGACATTTCCGGAGGCCAATCACAGCTCAGTAATGCAACACCTGGTTCAATCTGACTCGCAGGTATTTCAGTCAAGGGTTGGCAAGCTTTATTTTTCTCCTAGAGGTGGATTACTAGGAGCGCTCCAGCTGCAGAGTCCAGGCCCTCTATGTGCCCTGCCAGTGTAGAGACATCGGAAGTTAGGGCACCCAGGGCTGCTTTATTGTGCTCTAACTTGCAAGTGTAGCCAAGCCCTCAGGCTTGATTCAGAAGTTGCCAGCAGTGGAGAATCCACCACGACCCCTGGGGAACTGTCCCAGTGGTGAATTCCCCTCACTGTTAATATCTGTGCCTTATTTCCAGCCTGAATTTGTCTAGCTCCAGCTTCCAGGCACTGGGTCGTGTTAGATTTTTATCTGTCGATTGCCCAGTTTCTGTTCCAATGTAGAAACTTCTACACTGTGATCAACTTCCTCTTAACCTTCTCTTTGTGACACTAAACACCTCCGGCTCCTGGAGTCTCTCGCTATAAGATGGACCCGCCCTTTGTGCAGCTGGGAAAATTCCAGCTCCCCCATCTGTGAAACGTAACACCCCCTCACCCCGCAGCCTGCTCCCCCCATAACGTCCCACTGACCCCAGATCTGCTGCTTCTCCATCCTGTGCGCAGAGGAGATGACAGGGTGGGTGGGACTAGACTGTTGCAAGGAGGAATTCAGGGAAGGAGCCAAAGAGAGAATCTGCTTTTCTCACCAGGGATTAGGGGCATGAGGAGCGGAGCTGGGGGGTAAGGGTCCTTCATGTGCCTGGGGAGCACCAGGACCCCCTCTGTGTCCATCCTGGGGCAGTGGGTGAGGGGCTGATGAGCATGGGAGGGTCCTTAATCCACCTGGGGCACCTCAAGAACCCCACTCGCCCTCCTGGTGAAAGGGGGTTCAAATGGGGGCATGGTTGTTAATGCAAATGTTTCGAGCCCGAGACACCCATTTGCATCAGGGTATTCACCCCAAGTTCTCTGTCTGGGGGGAGGGGAAGAATAGGGGGAAGAACCCATCAGCCGGCCATGAGAGCTGCCTAGCTGTAGCTAGAAGGTTTCAAAGAGAAAGAGAAATAAGGAAGCTCAGGCGGATGCGGGGAAGGGAGAGGGGAGTTTTTCTACCCACTGCATTTCCTTGGAGGTCTCTGCAGACCCTGCTGTTAATGTCCTTCTGGGCAGGGCTGGGTGTCTGCCCCCTGACCCTGAGCCCTGTGTGGGAACCCAGAATTGGGGAACAGAGAGCTCCCCACTCCATACAGCCCCATCCCAATGGGCCCCTGCCTGTGGGGGACTCAGTGTAATGGGGAGGTGGGTGCTCAGTCTCCATGGCCCATGCAGCCCTCACTTTCTCCGCAGAGGCTGCCAGTGAGGGGCTGGGTAGTGTCCATGGGGACGGGGGCATCTTCTTCCGTATGGCCTGGGCTGGGACCCACCACATGGACCCCCCAAACAGCCATCAGCTGAGGTCGCTCTCCCACCCCACGGACGTGGCTCTGAAGTGGAGCTGCTGCTGCTGCTGCAGGTTCCACAGGAGACACCTGTGACTGGGGGAGCCTGACCCACTCAGTGGATGACATGAGGGCATCCGGGGATCTCCTCCTTCTTTGGAACAGCCAACATCACAGTGTGAGAGGAGGGGGATCTGTGCCACCACCCTCATTGTCCAAGAGCCCACCCCCACCGCGAGCATCTCAGCAAGGACAGGAGACGTTGTTACCTTGAGGGGACACCGGCCTGGGAAGCATCTGGAGAGAGGCTGGAAGAGAAGGGAAGAGAAGAGCAGGGGTGAGAGCTCTGCGGAGAGGATGAAGGGAGCAGAAGGATGGAGGGATGTGGGTGGGAAGATCACTAGGCAGACTGACAGAGGGATGTGGACTGGTGGAGGTGACTTACCCAGCAGAGGCAGTAGGAGGGTTAGCACCATGCTGAACTGGTCGCTCGGGGCTGGAAGCTGGGTTCTTAGCTCAGCCACTGGCCCTGTCTGGACGCAGGGAGAGGAACAGGCCCCTCCCCTCTGACAGAGGCAGAGGAAGTCACAGCCTCAGGCGTGGTCACCGCTCAGCTCAGGGACTGGAGAGACACTGGTTCCTCATGCGTGCGGAGGGGAGCTGGCCTTTCCCATGGCTGACACTGGTGGGGAGACCTGGAGCAATAGCCCCAGGTAACTGACACTTCCAGGCATGGGTTGGGGACTCAGTAGGGCTAAAGGAACCTAAATTGAGTTAAACCGGTTTACCCCAGCTGTGGATCTTCCCCTTTGAGTCCAGTGGAGCTATGTCCCACTGACCCCTGCTGGGATGTGGCCTCACTGACTCTGGTGGAGCTTCGTCCCACTGACCCCAGCTGGGATCTGGCCTCGCTGACTCTGGTGGAGTTACGTTCCACTGACCCCAGCTGGGATCTGGCCTCGCTGACTCTGGTGGAGCTACGTCCCACTGACCCCAGCTGGGATCTGGCCTCGCTGACTCTGGTGGAGTTACGTTCCACTGACCCCAGCTGGGATCTGGCCTCGCTGACTCTGGTGGAGCTACGTCCCACTGACCCCAGCTGGGATCTGGCCTCACTGGTTCTGGTGGCGCTACGTCCCACTGACCCCAGTTAGGATCTGGCCTCGCTGACTCTGATGGAGCTACAACCCATTGACCCCAGCTAGGATCTGACCTCACTGGCTCTGGTGGTGCTACGTCCAATTGACCCCAGCTAGGATCTGGCCCCATTCATGCAATGGAGCTGTGGCCCATTGACACCCACTGGCGATCTCGTTCATTCATGGCAGTGAGTCTAAAACTAGCCCCCTTGGTGCTTCTGTGGCCTTGGGGTGTGTTTTAAACTAACATTTAAGGGTTCTGTGCGTCTATCATGGACTCACAGGACTTGAGCTCTCTCGGCTCCACATGGTCCTTGGGGGGAACTCCCTTCAGAGCCACAGCCCTTCTTGAGGGTCCACTCTCTCTCAGGGGTTAAGCTGTAGGCTCCTCTGCCTCCTGGAACTGCAACTCTCTGAGCCTTCAGCACGCCTGTCGCTCGCCTGGGCCCCGTCAGGGTCTCCACTCACTCTGGCCCCCGGGGCCTCCACATCCAGAGGGAGCAAAGCCCCTTGATCTCTTGACTGGAGTGACTGTCAGCTGGCGTAATGCTGAAGGGCTTGTTGAAATTAGGTGGCATTTCGACAGCGACGCCTCTGGATGACACTGCTTGTTGGTCACGGGGCCGAATTTTGTTGTCATCCAGAGGCGTTGCAGCCGAAATGCTGCTGAATTTCGGAGGCATTTTGGCAGATGCTCGTCCGCCGGCCAGTATGCGGGTGCCCTTAGATGCCTCCGCGGGCATGGGGACCCCTGATTTAAGGTCTGTGGCCCTGGAGTTGGATAACACATCTGGTGAGATGTGGCTTCCCCTGTCCTTGTAGAACTGAAATCTTGTAACTGCCTCATCTCCACAGGGGAGCTGAACATGTGAGCCGAACAGACTCCTCAGTGAGGAACAGCTGGTGTGGGGGACTCAGGGAGAGGGTGGGGGCCGCTGAGGTGTCTAGAAAATGCTAGAACAGGGGTCAGCAACCTTTCAGAAGTGCTGTGCCGAGTTTTCATTTATTCACTCTAATTTAAGGTTTCGCACGCCAGTAATACATTTTAACATTTTTAGAAGGTCTCTTTCTATAAATCTATAGTATATAATTAAACTATTGTTGTGTGAGTACCACTGAAAATCAGCTCATGTGCTGCCTTCGGCACCCGTGCCATAGGTTGCCTTCCCCTGTGCTAGAAGAAGGAGCAGGTTGACCCAAAGCCGGATTTGAGAACAAGGTTCTTTATTGTGATACTTGTTCCCCTGGACCCAATTGCCGAGTAAGCCCTGAATTAGTTACAGCACATTTTTTTGGTCTAAGTTAGCATGTAAACACCTACATCCATTACTTCACCCCCCAAACCCTTATTAAGTAATAAAAACACCCACTGTTAGTAAATCCACCTCTTTCTATTACTCATAGCATTCCCCGTCACTTTTACTTTGAAGATAAGTTTCTTTGCAACACTCTGTTGTCATAAATCTTTCTCATTAGCAGTTCTCAGGGGCGGGAGGGAAAGAGGCCATATATCAGGGCTAGTTTATGTAGCTGGGAAAGGGAAGGAGGGAGGGAGGGGAAGATAAAAATCCTTTTAATAAAGGAGGGAAACAATGCGGCATCACGTAGGAGAAACACCACAAACAGGATTATAACACAAACCATAAGCAAAAAACCCACCTCCAAGTACGTTTGGCAATGTTCTTTCCCCCTTTAGGTCTTAAGTCCAATCACCCCAAAGTCCAACAACCCGAAAGTCTCCGGTCAGTGCCACCCCAGAGTTCAAAAGTTTATCTGCAGAGTTTTATCCCCCCAGTCTGGGTGGAAATGGGCTGGGGGGACCCACACAGGGTGTTAAGGGGCACCTTACGTGGGCCAGGGCCAACTGCTCCGCCTCTCTGTGGAGTTCTGCTGCAGCCTTCACCACGACCAGCTCCACTAAGTCAGCCATGCCGCTCCTCCAGCCCACCCGTGAGCCACTCCAGCCGTCCCTGCAAACCGCTCCACTCCGCTCACTGTTCCATGGGCTGCTCCAACATGCTGCAAATTGCTCCACTTAGCAATAGGTCTTCAGGCTCCCCCACTAGTTAACACAGCACTCAGTGATCTCAGCTCAGCTCTTTTAGTGATTTCAGCTCATACCAGGGGAGCCCCAGTGCTGGTGCACCATTGGCCCAACATGAATTCAGCTCAGTAGCCTCTAGATGGACTCCTAATGGAATCAAAATTAGCTCTACTCTTTAATAGTGGAGAGAGGAGGATGTGCAATTGGTGTTCCAGGCCCTCAAAAGGCACTCATACCATTAGGTACACACACCAATCCCCAACCTCTCTCCATTCACTGGGAGTTGGAACCCATGTCCCTTGTCTAGCAAGTGTCCCTTAATTTATATTGAGACATCCCTGTCATAAAGCAGTCTCGTAGTTCCTCATTCACATAATCAGGATGACAACATTTTATTACTGGGGCAGGAGGAATAAAGAAATTGGGGATCCCAGAGCTGTCAAAATAACCATCCCAGGCTGCCGTGTGCAATGCTAGGTGGGGTAGGTGTGCCAATGCAAATACCTAAAATTCCTTTCCACATTCCCCATAATTCACCACCAGATGTCAGGGTAGGGCTCATCCTGACTCTGCTTACATAGGAAATCAGGTAGGTCGGCCCCGGAGCTGAACGCAAAGAGCAGCACTGCTATTGAGAGAGGATCGCTCAGCATCGATATGGCCTCTCCTGGAGCCTGGTGTATTGCGTAGTCACAGGAGTAGGGCCCCGGCTCTGTCTTGGTTTCCTCCTCGTCCCAGTTATTGGGATTGGGGATTTTACCCAAGTGCTGGTAAAACCTGGATTTCATCCCTCGGACAAGCCTGGGAGCCGAGCTGATACACAGTATGTGTGGGCGGTGGGGTGGGGGGGCACAGAGAGCATGTGGGGGTCGGCAGGGAGTCTGGAATAGAGATAGCAGTGAGACCCCTAGGGAGTGAGGGGAATAGCAGATGGGGGAAGGAGGCACCGACACAGGGCTTCAACCCAGCCCCACCTTCCTGCCTCCTGCCCCATGACTGTGAAATAACCCACAGCAGATATACCTTGGGGGGGCTCTCAGTAAACTTGTGGGAACAGCACCCCCTTTCCAGTACCTGCTGGGCCCAGCACAGCATGGCTGGTCCTCTCCCAGTGGCTGAGCTCTACACCTACCTCACCTGGACGGGAGAGGGGCCAGGGACAGCTGGGTTTGGATACCACCAAGGAATGAGCAGCCTCTGGTCCATGCTGGACTTTCCCCTAGTTCCCGAGGGGTGTTGGTGTCTCAACCAGTAACACGCTCACCCTAGGGAGCTGTGGGGCTGGGTTCTCACTGCCCTACATTCTCCCCACCTGGGGAAGTGGAGTACAGAGAGAGGATTGAATGGGGCAGGGGTGTTGATGCAAATAGTTCAACCCCAAGACCCTCATTTCCATCAGGGTATTCACCCCACATTCTCCATCTGGGGGAATGAAGTGTAAGAGAGGGGAGAACCCATCACAGCAGCCTAGCATAACTAGAAAGCATCAAAGCGAAAGAGAAACGAGGAAGCTGAGATGGATGTGGGGAAGGGAGGGGGGAGTTTTCCACCCACTGCGTTTCCTCTGGGATCTCTGCAGAACCAGCATTTAATGACGAAGGCAGAGTCACTGCTCAGCTCAGGGACTGGAGAGAAGCCAGCCCCACATGCCTAGGGGAGGTGGCCATTTATCAGGGCTGACAGTGGGCGGGGGGCGGAGCAGCAGCCCCAGGTTACTGACACCCCCAGTGGTGAGCCAGGGATTCAGCTGGTGCAAAGGAGCCTCAGATGAGTTTCACTGGCTCACATCCACTGGGATCTGGCCTTAGTGTGTCCCATGCAGCTACGGCCCATTGACCCCAGCTGGGATCTGGCCCCATTCACTCAATGGAGCTATGGCCCATTGACCCCAGCTGGGATCTGGCCCCATTCACTCAATGGCGCTATGGCCCATTGACCCCAGCTGGGATCTGGCCCCATTCACTCAACGGAGCTACGGCCCATTGACACCCACTGGGGATCTTGCTCATTCATAGCGAAGAGTCAGAAACAAGCCCTCTGGTCCTGCTGTGGCCTTGGGGTGTGTTTTCATCTAAGATTTGGAGGTGCTGCAGCAGCGCAGGGAGCTCAGCACAGATGGGGAGTGACGGGGCTGGGGAGGGTTTCCAGTTCCCAATCTCTGACCCCGTGTGTTGGGTATTGATTGTGCACTGGCACTAAGAGAGGGAAGAGAAGCTGGAGGGTGGGCCCAGCCGAGTTGGAGGTGGGGAAAGAGCAGCAGAGTTTTCATTCTCCTACCAGCCCTGGAGAGTGGGGGCCGGGATTCCTAGACACAAGGAGAAGAAGCGCCGCTGAGGTTGGAGGAGGGTCTCCAGAGGGAAAGTCCTAGGAAGCATTGGTCTCTGCAAGAGCTGGATGAGCCTGGGGTGGTCTGATGGGGCTGTGGGGGCAGGGAGAGCCTGGGGAGAGATGGAGAATTATCTTTATCGGAGTTTATCCCCACAGGGGAGAGTCTTTAAAATGACCCGGCTGAAGGGCCCCATCATGAGAGGTGAAATCACCCCAGGGCTTGAGCTGTGCCCCACCGCTGACAAGGCTGCATTTCGGTGGGTTGCTGGAGCATTCATAGACCCCTCTGCTGCTACTGTAGTTAGCCGGCCTTCCCCAGCAGCCTCTTGGGATCCTTTCTGCCTTCAGCCCTTTTGTCCCTAACTGCTGCTCTTCAGTCCTTCCAAATGCTTTCTAATAACAACAAATAAGTCTCCAAAATGTTTCTCAAGAAACACAAGTTTCTTTGGTATGTGTGTGATATCTACATGCTATTTCTGAGGCATGTAGATATCACACAGATATTCTAGATATATTTGCTAGTATTATTTGAATCTAATCTTTATTTATTTCATAAAAGAGTACAGAGTGGTATATTTATTGCTAAATAATGATACATAATACATTGCTCATTCTTAAAGAAGTCATTAAAGTTAGTTTTGATAAGCAAGAGACTTCTGCAGATATTTCAGTTTTCCCCCAAATTTTTGCTTTTACACGCATTCAACGTTTCTGGACATTTCAGATCCCTAGCTACACGGGTGCAGTGCACATTAAGCGGCACTGTGCTGTAGGGAATGTGGTAGGGGGCGCTCTTCCCACAGAGTCAGCACAGACCCTAGTGCGACACTAGGGGGTGCTGTGCTGCAGGGAGTTTGCTGTGGGGCTAAGCAGGTGGTGGTCTCCACTTAGACTCAGTTGTGATTCCACTGCTCCAGTGTGGTGCTAGGGGGCGCTGTGCTACAGGAGCTGTATTGTGGTTTCAGATGGAAATCTGGCTGCCTTGTCACTCACTTTCTTTATTGTTCCCCTGGCACGTCTGTGACCAGCTGATTCCCGACAATGTCCCCTAAAGCCCCAATTGCAGTTGGGCTTCTCCCTCTTTTGTCCCTTATGCACCGTTGCCCTGTGGCTCTCGCACATCTGCCATGGCCCACCCCAGAGGTGGCTGCATCTCAGCACCGGCAGGGAGACCCCTGTGTAGTGTTGAGTTTGGGCCTGTTTAAATAGCTTTCAAATCCCATCATAGTTTCAGTTCTATCCCAGCAGGACAATGATGCTAGCTCCAGATCAGCTTGTGTTGATTTCACACCGATCAAAATTTCCCCAGGACCAACCAACCCTTCCTGGCTGAGAATGGTAGGGAGAGTTTACGGCCCACATGGGTCACTTTGCTGGGAGATTCAGAGATACAGCATGAAGGGCTGTTTACCGAGCTCTAGAAGCAGCAGTGGGAGACGAGGAAGATGAGGCTGTTGGTGAGGAAGAAGGAGCCACCCACTGCTAGCTCCCGGACCCAGAGAAAGCTACGAGCTACCGAGAGAGGAGAATCAGAAGTGGAACCAACAGTGAATGTCACTGCTAATGATGACGCACATGATGTCCATGTGTCTTTGCCTCTAGGACTTGTGACAAACTCCCCTGGATTTCAGGAGCCATCAAATCCACCCACAGCCCTTCTGTCTTAGACTGGTGGATACCGACCCCTGATTCTTCCCTATCATGTGTTTCCCTCTCCTCCAACACTCCTGTGACCTGCCTTGTCTTAGCTGGGCTTTCAGAGGCTCTGGGTGCTCCTTCTGTGAACTGTGTGCGGGGTTAGGAGGGTGAATTTATCTGGGGAGACTTTAGCACCCATGAGCCACCTCACCTGCTATGGTGACATTCCAGGCCCAGTTCCTGGTGGACAGGACCCACTTCCTGCCCACATTCTCCTTGTTCCCGCATGTAAATTCTCCAGTTCGGTTGGGACCGGCCCGTGGGATGCTGAGCACAGAGGCGTTCATAGAGCCAGTGCCAGGTTCCAAAGTGCTGATTTCAGACCCTGCGTCCCCAGGGCCAATCTCAGCTCCGTCATTTTAGAATTGAAACCTCCTCTTGCTGGCATCCCCACGGGTCAGGCAGGTGATGCCTTCACTCACCACTCTAGACAGAGGATCCATGCTCAGCGCTGGCTGGGGAGGAGATCTGAGGGGGGCAACAAAGGGGACGGGTCAGCAGGGGCTGGGCAGCAGGTGAGGTGGGAAATGCAGACAACCCCCAGACCTCACTGCGGAGATGAAGGATGAGGGGAACATACATCAGGACCCTAACTGGGCCCTGGGTGATCGCTACTTCCCACCACCCAACACAGATGTAATGAGGTTGAATAGTGCCCATATAAGAAAAATAAAAACTACTGATTATTCCTCAAAAAAGGTTTTTATCGACTTTTGACTATAAAGGCAACACAGACAAAGTAGGAAAAGCAAGAAAAAAGACCAACACTGAATAAGGATTAATATAAATGGCAAGTTATACTGAAGACAAGCACAAGTACATATAAAGTTATTATTCATCAGCTACTTACTACTATTCTTAACAATATAGTATAATACAACTTGAGATCAGTTCAGCTCGAGCAACCAGCCTTCTTTATTCCATAAACTTACCTTGCATTCATCCAAAAATACGTTACCCTTCAGTCGGCTGTTTTCCGCACTGGCCAGGTACAGACAGTCGACAAGCGCACATCCCTTCGGTTCAGAGGATGTGGAACAGGTTTCCTTTATGACCGAAACACACACACAGCCCCAGGACTTTGTACTTTTTGTCTGATCTGTCGGCCATGTCTTAAAACAGGCCAGCCTATTAGGGTCAGCCAAATCTTTAATGTGGTTAGCGTTGTTGCTTTGGCTGTATAATTTATGCTTACTTACCTCCTTGTGTCGCTTTGACCGTATAATTTATGCTTACTTATTTCCTTGTAGTCAATTGTTTTAAATGTGGGTTAGACAAGCTGTGCTTGGGGGCTCAACTTATCTCGCCTTATAGGAGTTAGCATAATGTGTTATCTGGTTGCAGTGTGTTTTGACCACAAGTCTTAGCTTATTTCTGAGCCCTTTTCACCTCTGCAAAGTGGAAGTTTGAGGCCTAACATTGACAATACCTTTGTTCATTTTAAACTTGGCAATACTTTTGCTGAGAGATTAATCACAGTCACCATGGCATGAATGGAGCTGGGTTCTCTCTCTGCAGCTTCTGTCCCTCCTCCCAGGTCCAGAGGAGGCTCATGTGGCAGTGGGGTGTGGTGGAGCAGGGGTAGATGCCGTGGTTGTGGAGATTGGGGGCTGAGTCCTCAGGGGACCAAGGACAGTAGAACCAGACAGTATCCAACACCTTTTCACTGCTAATGCCCCGGGCCTGGCTGTGCATGGATCCCCCAGTTGGGCTTGGGGGTCAGGGATGCCCTTTCCCCTGGGACAGCCTGATTGGAATGTGGGGTGCTGGGGGACCCTTCAAGGGAAGCAGGCACTGGAGAAGGGGTGTTGGGTAGAGGGCAGTTTCGTGCAGTGGGAGGTTTCATCAGAAGATCTCTTGTGCAAACAGGAATTGATGCAGGTCAGGTCTCTGGCCCGTGTTATGCAGGAGGCCGGGTGAGATGATCAGACTGCTCCTTGCTGACCTGACAATGTATGATCCTTCAGATCTCCCCCCTCCACACACACACTGAGCAGTGCTCATTGCCACCAGCAGGTGACAGCATGGACACACACACACACACACGCACACACACACACACAGATCAAATTCCATGTATGAATCTATGAGTTTCCCACCCTTTGACCTGCAGGTAGGTGACCTCACAATGCATTAGACAGTGACAAGTCAGGCCCTGACTGGAGCCCAGGGGCAGATCTGCAATTCAGAAGAGGCCAGTGTTAAAAAGTCACATTTTGGAGCCAACCTGCTCTTTGAGAAGAAAGAGGTGGGTTGTTGGACTCAATATTAAGTGGGGGTGGGGAGAAGGGGGGTCCTAAAAAAGGGCAACTTAAATAACCTTCCCTGGGTCGAAATTCATTCCTGAGGTTGCATATAGAAGTCCATGCAGCTGAAGGAGTTGTGGTGAGTTGGGTTGTACCTCTTTGAATCCGGGGCTATGAGTGTAAACACGACACTTCATGGAACAGAGTTGTAAGAAGCCAATAATCTCCTTTATAGAATGAGGAAGCTCAAACGAGCAGCCTCCACCCAAAGCGCACGTGGGTGGATATTGTTTTAACAGAGGTGTGACTGTGTTATGGGTCAGGGTTAGAGGTGTGCATGGGTGTCATGCTGAATAGTCTGGTCTCATTATTTCCTCATACTCCCCTGTCTGTCTGTCTCCATCTGATTTCTTTTGTCTTAGATCATTGGCTCTTCGAGGCAGAGACTGTCTTTTTGTTCGGGGTCTATACAGCACCTAGCGCGGTGGGGGTCATGGTTCATGACTGAGTGAAGCTCCTGGTCACAGTTTACCTCTCGCCAGAGACACGCAGCAGCGGTGAATCATGTAACATACAGAGGGACACTTTGCCCTGAACCTAACACATTTACTGTTCATGGCATCCGGCACAGGAGAGCACAGATCATACAAAACAATAAATGGTCTAAACTGCAACATCCCTCACTGGTTCCCCTTCCCCTTGGCAATGCTTAGGAACCACTGGTGTCCAGAGAAGCACGGTGTTCTCCGCCTCGTGGGCAGCCCCTCACCGAGCTTCTGTAAACTTGCTGTCTCCTCTGCCCCACACGTCCTCATCCTGCCTGGCCCCCTCTATTCTGGTTTGTTTCTTCATTTAACGCCCCCCTAGTCACCTTTGTTCTGTCTTTTCTGTAATTTCCCATGGCTCCTACCTTCCTCCCCCCACTCGGGGGATAAGCTAATGTTGGGTTCTAAAGATGCAGATGCTCTTTTTAGCATTATCCTTGTGTGGGCAAAGTTCTGTCCTTCCCTGATAATGGTTTTTTTTTTTAAAGGATGAAAATCAATGCAAAAATAAATCCCATTTCTGAGTAAATACTGAGATTAATATGGGGGTGGGGGGCAGAAAAAAACAACAAATAGAGAAATAAGAGGATTGCAAGTGTGACAGACCCAGGCCAGTGTGGTGCAGGAGTCTGGTCCTATTGGCATCCCAGGGGTGGGCGGGCGAAGCCCACCCACTTCTAAAGGACCTCCCCCCAGCCTAAGGGGAGGATCCACAGGTCTAGAACACCAAGTGATTCCGGGGGACAACTAATGAAAAAAACAGGAGCGGGAGTGAGGTCACAGGGCTAAACTAAGGGAACCAGATGGGGACACCGAGCAGAGAACCCCGGACAACGCCCACTGCTCCTCAAAAGCGTCAAGGGAGCCAGTGGATTCTGCCCAGAGGAACTCCGCCCGGATGCGTGAACGGACAGAGGACCGGAAACAGGCCCCACAGTCGCAAGAAATCCCATCAGCCAACCTCCTCTCTCTGGTGCTATAGATGGCTAGTTTGGCCAGGGCCAAGAGGAGGTTGAGAAGGAGATCCCGCGACTTCGTGGGGCCACGGATGGGAAGTGCATAGATGAACAGGTGAGGGGAAAAGTGCAACCAGAAACGCAAGAAGATATCCAGGAGGAGCCGGAACAGGGGCTGCAACCTGGCGCACTCCAAGTAAACGTGCGCCAAGGTCTCCTTCTCGCCACAGAAAGGGCATGTGTTAGGGACAGGGGTGAACCGCGCCAAGTACACGCCCGTGCTCACGGCCCCGTGAAGGAGCCGCCAGCTGACATCCCCAGCGGGCCTCGGGACCAGGGCAGAGTACAAGCTGGCCCACCGGGGCTTCTCACCCTCGAGAGGTGGCAGGAGGTCCCGCCATTTGGTGTCGGGGCGGGACGCGAGGGTGAGGTAGTGAAGGGTGTGGAGCACGAGCGTGTACAGATGTTTGCGTGGCGCGGTCTGGAACAGAACCGGCTGCACATCGTGCAGCCGGCTTGCAGAGAAAGGGTGAAGGGGCCGATTGGGTCCACGGGGCAGGGGCCCTATAAAAATGTCCATGGGGCCCGGGGTGAAGGGTGGGCGGGGCGTGCCCTCTCGTAGGACCCGGTCGAGGTAAGCCCGAGCAGCAGGCAGCAAAGCGGCCCTCACCTCCTGAAGTACGCGCTGGGGAGTATGAGGTCTGGAGAGCCCCATGCGCCGGGCGAGCGTCAGGGGATCCAGCCAATCTCCCCGGTCGTAGTCCAGGAGGTCTCCGACCCTGGTGACTCCCGCCAAGACCAGCCTCCGGCGCACCGCGGGAGACTCCGCCACCTGCACACGAAGCTGAGGATTGTGTAGCAGGGGCTCCGCGAGGAGGTCGGCCCCCACGGTGGCCGCCACGGACCTGGTGGTGGAAAAAAGCTTCCAGGTCCGGAGGAGGTCTTGGTAGAAGACCGGCAGCCCGGAGAGGTCTCGCGGAAGACCGCTCGGATGGAGGTAAAAGAGCTGCCGGTCGTATCGGAGCCCTCGGAAGCGGCGGAGGAAGGCGTGCGCCAGTGGTGCAGGAGTCTGGTCCTATTGGCATCCCAGGGGGTGGACGGGCAAAGCCCGCCCACTTCTAAAGGACCTCCCCCCAGCCTAAGGGGAGGATCCACAGGTCTAGAGCGCCAAGTAATTCCGGGGGACAACTAATGAAAAAAACAGGAGCGGGAGTGAGGTCACAGGGCTAAACGAAGGGAACCGGATGGGGACACCGAGCAGAGAACCCCGGACAACGCCCACTGCTCCTCAAAGGCGTCAAGGGAGCCAGTGGACACCGCCCAGAGGAACTCCGCTCGGATGCGTGAACGGACAGAGGAGCGGAAACAGGCCCCACAGTCGCAAGAAATCCCATCAGCCAACCTCCTCTCTCTGGTGCTGTAGATGGCTAGTTTGGCCAGGGCCAAGAGGAGGTTGAGAAGGAGATCCCGCGACTTTGTGGGGCCACGGATGGGGAGTGCATTGATGAACAGGTGAGGGGAAAAGTGCAACCAGAAACGCAGGAAGATATTCAGGAGGAGCCGGAACAGGGGCTGCAACCTGGCGCACTCCAAGTAAACGTGCGCCAAGGTCTCCTTCTCGCCACAGAAAGGGCAGGTGTTAGGGACAGGGGTGAACCGCGCCAAGTACACGCCCGTGCTCACGGCCCCATGAAGGAGCCGCCAACTGACATCCCCAGCGGGCCTCGGGATCAGGGCAGAGTATAAACTGGCCCATCGGGGATTCCCACCCTCGAGAGGTGGCAGGAGGTCCCGCCATTTGGTGTCGGGGCGGGACGCGAGGGTGAGGTAGTGAAGGGTGTGGAGCACGAGCGTGTACAGATGTTTCCGTGGCGCGGTCTGGAACAGAACCGGCTGCACATCGTGCAGCCGGCTTGCAGAGAAAGGGTGAGGGGGCCGATTGGGTCCACGGGGCAGGGGCCCTATAAAAATGTCCATGGGGCCCGGGGTGGGGGGTGGGCGGGGCGTGACCTCTCGTAGGACCCGGTCGAGGTAAGCCCGAGCAGCAGGCAGCAAAGCGGCCCTCACCTCCTGAAGTACGCGCCGGGGAGTATGAGGTCTGGAGAGCCCCATGCGCCGGGCGAGCGTCAGGGGATCCAGCCAATCTCCCCGGTCGTAGTCCAGGAGGTCTCCGACCCTGGTGACTCCCGCCAAGACCAGCCTCCGGCGCACCGCGGGGGACTCCGCCACCTGCACACGAAGCTGGGGATTGTGTAGCAGGGGCTCCGCGAGGAGGTCGGCCCCCACGGTGGCCGCCACGGACCTGGTCGTGGAAAAAAGCTTCCAGGTCCGGAGGAGGTCTTGGTAGAAGACCGGCAGCCCGGAGAGGTCTCGCGGAAGACCGCTCGGATGGAGGTAAAAGAGCTGCCGGTCGTATCGGAGCCCTCGGAAGCGGCGGAGGAAGGCGTGCGCCAGTGGTGCAGGAGTCTGGTAGAGAGCAAATATACTGGTCACTGGATGAGTAGTTTTCTGTTCCCTGAGGGGCTGTACTAGAGTAATCAGGAACCTGCTAGAACCAGTTAAGACAGGCAGGATAATTAAGACACCTGGAGCCAATTAAGAAACTGCTAGAATCAGTTAGGACAAGGTAGCTAATCAGAGTACCTGAGTATGAAAAGGACCTCACTTCAGTTTGTGGTGTGCATGCAAGGAGCTGGGAGCAAGAGACCCAAGAAGCTGAGAGTGAGAAGACAGATTGTTGGAAGACTGAGGAGTACAAGCATTATCAGACATCAGGAGGAAGGTCCTGTGGTGAGGATAAAGAAGGTGTTTGGAGGAGGCCCTGGGGAAGTAGCCCAGGGAGTTGTAGCTGTTGTGCAGCTGTTCCAGGAGGCACTCTAGACAGCTGTGATCCACAGGGCCCTGGGCTGGAACCTGGAGTAGAAGGTGGGCCTGGGTTCCTCCCAACTCCTGATCAGACACAGGAGGAGTTGACCCAGACTGTGGCTTCTACCAGAGGGGACAGTCTCTGGGCTGTTTCCTGACCCATATGAATCTGTGAGGTGAGCAAATCCGCCAATAAGCGCAGGACCCACTTAGGTAGAGGAGGAACTTTGTCACACGAGTTAAAGCAGTTAAATGGTGTGGTTTATTTCATGAACTTTACATTAACAGAAACATGCACATGTGTGGTTTTTGTGTGTGTATCTTCCACTACATCCTGTTTACATGTAGACTAATGTATTATTAATATAAACACATCTATCTAATATAACATACTGGAGTTTAACATGGTGGCTCTCAAATGTTTGTATTGGTGCCCCCTTTCACATAGCAAGTCTGAATGTGACATCCCCTTGTAAATTAAAAACACTCTTTTTTTTTTTTTTTTTTTTTAAAACATCCACCATTATAAATGCTGGAGGCAAAGTGGGGTTTGGGGTGGAGGCTGACAGCTCATGACCTTCCATGTAATAACTTGTGACCCCCTGAGGGGTCCTGACCCCCCAGTTTGAGAACCCCTGGGTTAACACAATCAGTATTTTGGAGTGGTCCAAATTTCTAAAAAAGAAAAAATAGCTCGGGGAAAATTTTCAGTAAAAATTGGTAAAAACTAAAAATGAAGGACTTTTGTATGTGATAGCGCAACTTGTGTGTGCGGATGCATATTGTGTGTGGGGGCCTTTGTGGGACCCATCTTGTGGAATATGCTTGTGTGTGCCTGCTTTGTGTATTTCTGCATTGTGTGTGTATCTCTGGGCAGCTCCTTGTGCCTGCCTGTGTACCAATGTGTGTGTGTTGGGGAAATTAATTCTTGGTTAGTGTTTGCGTGAGTTGTGATTTTCTGTGTAACAGATGGCTGAAGGCAGGTCCCCAGCTGGTGTAAGTGAATGTAGCTCCACTGTGGACAACTGAATTAGGGGGTGAAAACGAGTGTGAGGATCTAGCCCGATAGTCCAGCTGTCTCCCTGATTGCTCCCCGTGCCACTGATGTCCAGGCACGAGGGTTCTCCACAGAGCTGCCCCTTCAACTGATTGATGCTAAATGACCCCTGTCTGAGACATCCATGGGGCCATCTGCATCACTGGCAGCAACTGTGTATTGCCACGGTCTTGCAGCTCTGTCCAGGCTGCTCTGGGAATCACTGGGTGGTCTCAGTCTAATCCACCGCAGCAACAGGCCTGAATGCCACTTCCTGGACTTCAGGATCTGAGACAAAAAACTCAGATCCAAACACCCCCAATAAACATGGTGAGTCTCAGAATCCAGAACTGAATTTCACAGACCTGGTCATTCAGCCCTGCCCTTAGTTGGACAAGCAGCCACATGTGGACCCGCACCAATTGGCCTCCTTCCTGGCAGGTTCAGAAGCTGCATGAAGGGACAATAGACATGGAATCTGAACAAACTTCTGGGTTGTGACCCATAGAAATGAGCGCCTTGGGGCATTTATGGAGCACGCTGCCTGATGTTGTGGGGGGGAAGGGTGAGACAGAGCACGCACATGTATCCCCACTGATCCGCCTAATCATCTCTTTATCCAACTATCCACCCATCCAACTGTCCATCTGTGTAATCATCTGTCCATCCATCTAATTGTCTTTCTTGCTGTCTGTCCATCAAGATGTCTGTCCATTTTCTCCTCCTTCTGCTATTTGTCCGTCCAAGTATCTACCCCTTGGTCCAGTTCATTATCTGTCTACACTTCTGTGAATCAGCCTTCCAAGCTGTTCATCTATCTAATCATCTCTCGGTCCACCTGGCTAATTGTGTTTACTCTCTCTTTGTCTGTCACTAATGGATCCTTCCCTGTGGAAGTGGACTTCCGTGGGCGGGGGCTGCTGACTGGGGACATGTCACAGGCCCTAAATTCAATGTATAGATATAACCTGATATTTGGTAACTAAGGAACATTCCTTCCCACTCTGTGTGCTGCTAATTTCACAGGCACAGCAGGTGGGAATTGGAGCTGACGAGAGGCTGGCAGTGTGATTGTAACACTGCTAAGACTGCGGTGGGAAGGGGATAGACTGTAACAAGTGCTATCTTGGTCACTGGTGGCTGATCAGAGAAGTGGCACTGAATGGTCGGTCCATGGGGCATCAGGTGCTTGACCTTAAGAATGCAGTTGAGTTTAGAGGTCTGATCACAGACTTGCTGTGACAGATCCCCAGTTTGAAGGAACCCAGCTCCGTTTCATTTGGAACATGTTCATTTCACTGATGCTTTGCTTCAATACAAATAATTTTAAAAATCCTGCTTCATTATGTGCTTGTTAAAACCACCCCAGTTAGCAACACACCTATTAAAAAGAAAGCTCACCAGTGAGCCATGCAGCACCTGTGACTCTAGAGAGATTTAAAGGAGGACAGGACGGTCATTAAAACTTCACGTGCCTTAATCAGCACTTTGAGGAATGTTAAACCCAGCTGGGACCTGGACACTGCCTGGAGATCTGACAAACTGCTCAAGGTTCTGCCAGTGGCAGAAGAAGTTAATTGGTATTTTAATGGGTCCTGTCGAGGGCCATTAGACTGGAAACACGGGTGGTAAATGCAGGTTGCAGCAACAGTCCCATCGGGGCTGATTCGAAGAGAAAGTCAAAGGCGCTAATTGAAGTTAGACAAAGGAAGGGACAAGTCTGTTCCTATGGCAAGTAGCCCCCAGGGGTTGAAGCTAAATGGTTAAGCCCTTCACTCCTGGCCTCTGTGAACAGCCAGAGAGCAGGGCAACGCAAGGGGGAGGAATGGCTGCAATGAAACAGACATGTAAACAATTTCAGATTCCCACTTGGTTGGCCAGGACAGTGCAGCCCAGGTGTGGGAAGAAAGAGGCAATTTCAGATTTCTAGGTCTCAGGGACGGAGCTCAGCCAAGGTACCTGGGTTGTGACAGGCTTTGCTGTGCTGCCCACGAGCTCCAGCTCTGCCAGTGCCCCTCAGTCCGAACCCACAGCCCCTTCCGCTGTTCCATCTCTGGGTTCACACACACACAGATCTGTCATTGCCCCTGAGTCGCAGTCTGCAGCCCCGGGCTGCGCCCCGCACATCTCTGCTGAACTCTATTATTCCTAACACACAATCCCGCTCGTATCCCAGTGCTGGCTCCCTTCACAGCTTTGGTGAGATGCCTCAGGCCTGACTTACGTCACTCCTACTATTCCCTTTCCCAAACTGTTCCTCAGCTCGGCCAATGCATTATAATAATGAGCTACAACCCCTCACCCCCCATCATTGCTGTCCTGCCCCAAACACACAGCCCCCCAAGATTTCCTCTTAGCCTGGCCCTATTCAGCGCTGTATTGGAAATGGCCTGATTCCCTTCAGGTGGGGACCCTTCTCTATCCAGGGCTGGCCGGCCCCTGGCTCTCCAGGACAAGAGCATGTGGCCCTATCACAGGCAGGGATAGGCAGATATAGTTAAGGTGGTGCAACTTGTATGTATAGGCCAGGAGTGAAAGTAAAATACAGCTCTCAGTATGGGTCCCACTCTGCCCCCCAACCCTGGAAGGGGCGGGGCCTTAGGTGGAAGGGGCAGGGCCAGGGTGGAAGTAAGTTACATTTCTTACTGGTACAGTCCAAACACAAGCAACCCACCTCTCTTGCATACTTCATGGATCCCTCCCATTGCATGACTTCGATATAGAAAATAAAGCTACTGTTACTACTGCCGGCACTGTCTGTAATAAAACTTGACTATTGGAATAAGCCTGAAAAAGTGAAAACTCACTGTCACATTTTTCTCCGTGTCCTCCCTCCTTCTCCAGCCAGGCTGCAGACGCAGCTTGGCTCTGTGTTCCCCTGATCCCCGCACTCAGCAGGGGCTGCAGCGGCTCCCCTCTAGCTTGCAGCAGGGAGCAGGGGGACTGGCTCAGGGAGAAGTCTCCCCAGGACTCTTGCTGCCTGCGTAGGAACAGTTTAAACTTAGCTGTTTACTCTGGGGTCTGAACTGTGGGATTCCTGGCATCCTTGTTAATTTCATTCACGGTTGTTGGGTGGGGTGGGGTGGGATGGGGTGACCAAAGCAGGGCAGTTCTTTTCTGGATGAGGTGATCTTCAATAATAAAATACACAAAAAATTACAATCAAATCAGGAACCATTTCCAAGTTCAAATCTATCCCATTCTCCCCCCAGCAGAGGATCATGGTTGTGATGTCCAAACTGCTTGCAGCTCCTCTTTGAAATGTTACTGCTTAAAAAAAACACCCATGGAGAACATGGTGGGAAGATGTGTTGTGCTGATCGGGGTTTATTTTGGGCAAAGCAATTTTGGTAAAACAACTAAAGATTCACAGGGAAAGCAAATAGCCCAATCGACAAAACCACAAAGGGACTGGATGGGAAAACTGGATATTTGAAAGAAATAGTAGTTTTTATTCCACCCTCTTTATATATTGAATTAAACACCTGAAATGTCCTTAGGACTTAGGGGCTCAGAGAGGGCCGGCTCTAGGTTTTTTGCTGCTCCAAGCAAAAAAATTTTTGGCTGCCCCCTGTCCCAACCCTGGGCTCCCCCCTGCACTCCTCTGCTGCCCCAGCCCAGGGCTCTCCCCCGCCACGTCCCCTGCTGCCCTAGCACTGGGCTTCCTCCTTTCCCTCCCACCAGTGCCCTCCCCTCACCCCGCTGCTGCCCCAGCCCTGGCTCCCCCCTTCCCTCCCACCAGTGCCCCCTCCCACATTCTGCCGTCCCAGCCCAGGGCTCTCCTCCCCACCCCACCTGCACCCTCCTTCCGCCGCAGCCCTGTGTCACTGGTAACTCACTCACAGGGCAGGTCATTCAGCAGGAATTTTGGATGTGCACAGAACACAGACAGGATTGGTTCCCATATGGTTACAGAACTGCAGTAAAGTGGAACAATTTACAGCTTGTGTGACTGGAGGATATCTGGATGCAGATTACAAGACTGTCCTCCATAAATGAGGAAAAGTTGAGGTGCCTTTATTATTCTTTTGTTCCACTCTGTCTTTCTATGAGAGATTTGCCAATGCAATATCACTGTCTTCCTTTTAAACAAACAAACAAACAAAAGGTAATGGCTGTTGAAAATAGCAATCCCAGTCCTAATAACCACTGGGAAGCATTTCTTGCTCAGTTTTATCCTACTTTTTCTACAGCAAGTTACAGTGGATCAGTATATTTGATTTGGGAGAAATGAAGTAACAGCTGCCCAAATTGAGCTTGAGCACTCCTGAATTTTGAGGTGTTCAAATCTGGAAGGCAGGTGCTGTGTGTGTGTGTGTGGGGGGCTGTGGGCTCCGCGGGGGAGCACGGCACCATGTATGCAGCAGTGTGTCTGGTGCTGCGCAGAGCCAGACACGCTGGTCTGAGTGGCACGGTAGGGGGCCTGGGGGGTAGGAGAAGGGGTAGGCGGTTCCGGGGGGGCAGTCACAGGACAGGGAGCAGAGGGGGTTGGATGGGGCGGAGGTTCGGGGGGCAGTCAGGGGCAGGGAGAAGGGGGGGTTAGATGGGTCAGGGGTTCAGGGAGGCAGTCAGGGGACAGGCAGCAGTTGCATAGGCATGGGAGTCCCAGGGGTTTGTCAGGGGACAGGTAGGGGGTGGGGCCCTAGGGGGGAAGTTGGGGGGGGTCTCAGGAGGGGGCAGTTGGAGACAAGAAGGGAGGCTTAGATAGGGTGTGGGGTCCCAGGAGGGGGAAATCAGGGGACAAGGACCAGCGGTGCTTAGATGGGTGTGGGGTCCTGGGAGGGGGCAATCAGGGGACAAGGACCAGCAGTGCTTAGATGGGGGTGGGGTCCTGGGGGTAGTTAGGGGTAGGGGTCCTGGAGGGGGTGATCAGGGAGCAGGGGGGGGTTGAATGGGTTGGGGTTTCTGTAGGGGGCAGTCAGAGGGAGTAGATGGTGACAGGAGGGGGCTTCCCTCCCTCCCCGTGGAGTGTCCTGTTTTTTGAATGTTAAAATACGGTCTCCCTGCCATCCACAGTGCAACGCTCCACTCCGCAGGCTGCAGCATGAGGTCCCCCTCCTTCCTTTCTAGTTGGTAGTAGCCAAAGGAATGCTGGGAAATGTAGTTCTTTCCCTGCTCCAGGGCTGGCTCTATAGGCAGGGAGCTAACCAAGGAACTATAGCTGCCAGGGCCCCCTGTTGGTTCTCAGCTCCCAGGCTGGATCCCTGCTGGCTGCCACCCCTGCAAATGGGCTGCCGCAAGCAGGTGCTTGCTTTGCTGGTGCCTAGGGCCCCCTGGATTCAGATCTCTTTTTGTTTTGTGGGTGTCCCTGTCCTGCAGAGTGCAAAGCCTGAAACTGACAAAACTTTCTCTAAGTAGCTTGTATATTTCCCCCAACAAGGTGAGTGAAATTAACAAGGATGCCAGAAATAGCCCTGAATCCTGCAGTTCAGAGGCAGGGTTAACAGCTAAGTTTAAACTGTTCTTATACAGGCAGCAGGCATCCTGGGGAGGCTTCTCTCTCAGCCAGTCCCCCTGCTCCTTGCCACAAGCTAGCGGGGGGGGGGGGGGGGCCTGCAGCCCCTGCTGAGTGCAGGGATTTTGGGAAGCAGTGAGCCTAGCCCTGTCTGCAGCCTGGCTGGAGGAGGAGGGAGGAGAGAAAGGGATATGACAGTGAGTTTTCCCCTTCTACTGACTTTTATTAGCTCTGGATTTAAGCCCTGCGGCCAAATGGCAATTGTATTCTGCCCCTGCCTTGGTCTCACCATCCCCCACACCCAAAAACTGTGAGCGAAATTAACAAGGATGCCAGAAATGACCCCACAACCTGCGCGTTGAACCAGGGAGTGAACGGCTGCGTTTAAACTGTTCCTAAGCAGGCAGCACGCTACCTGGGGAGGCTTCTCCCTCAGCCAGTCCCCCTGCTCCCTGTTGCAAGCTAGAGGGGAACCTCTGCAGCCCCTGCTGAGTGCGGGAGTCGGGGGAACACGGAGCCAAGCTGCGTCAGCAGCCTGGCTGGAGGAGGAGGGAGGAGAGAAACTAATGTGACAGTGAGTTTTCCCTTTCCAAGCTTTTATTAGCTTTGAGTTTGAACTTTTTGTTATGCAGCCAGAAGAGGTGGAAGGAAGCCACTACTGAATGTTTCACTTATTTGCCTGTAAGCTGCTGCACCCTTTTTTACTGGTACTCCACACCGGGCTGGACCGGCTTACTTTCACCTCTGGTGTAGACAAGCCTTGCACGTTTATTCCTCACTCTGGACATGAAGGGGACAGATAACGGGAGGTCTGATAACAGAGACGACAGAAAGAGAAGACTCCATTTAGTTCTTTTATTGCATGATGGTCTCAGTGACAGACACACAGTTACTAGGGTCTCATGGAACAAGGTAAAACCTGAGAAGGAACTGGTGGAAAACAGCCCCTGGGCATGGAAAGAATTCTCATGCTAGCGGTTTGGCTGTAAATGTACAGGCTCAGTTCTCCCAGAAAAGGCCGATGTTAGGCGCCCAAATCCAATGGACAGTGAATGGGAGTTGAGCACCTAACACCCTTCGGTCCCATTGTCAATTGCAACTGGATGTGGTGGAGCAGACAGGGCACTGGACTGGGACTCTGGAGAGTTGGTTCCCTGCCACAAGCCCACTGACTGATTCTGGGCAGGTAACATCACCTCATTCTGCCTGAGTTTCCCCAGCTATAATATGAGGTTAAGGGTGAGGAGCTAGGGCTAAAATCACAAAGCTCCCACTTTAGGGACCCAAATCCCAGAGTCCAGCCCCTGAGATTCACAAACCCAGCTTGGCTGCTGGCAAACCCTGTAGGCAGCCAAGTGTTTGCAGTACATGGGCTCTAGGTGCCCCTGGACATGCCCGTTGCAGCACCACACCAAGCCCCAGAGTGACGCACAACCCTGGGGAAGGTGCAGGTTCACCTGCCTGACTCTTCTCCAGGGCCCCGTCCCACAGGCCAGGTGACCAGATGCTTTGGAAAATCCCACTGGGCACCCAAGTGTCTGGAATCAACTGGCCCTAAATCGTTGCTGAAAGTTGGCAAATACGAGTTCTGTGCTGGTGTCCTGTGGCCAACGCCAGAGGTTTCCTTTGGCTTTTCTTTTCCTTTGTAAAGCAGTCTGGGGATGCAATACACACCAGGAAACAAACATTAACGGTACAATCGCCTAACACTGGTATTCCAGGCAGAGGTTGCAAGCCTGTTTTTATAATGTAGGTATCATATATTTTTGTGTATGTGCAGGACCGGCACTAGAGTTTTTCGCGCCCTAGGCGCACGGCCATTTCGCTGCCCTGTGTACCACTCCCACGGCTCCGGTGGAGCTGCCACAGCCATTTCTGCTGAGGGTCCATTGGTCCGCGGCTCTGGTGGAGCTGCCGCAGCCGTGCCTGGAGGAGGTCCACTGGAGCCATGCAGGACCAGCGGACCGTCCGCAGGCATGCCTGCAGCAGCTCCACCGGAGCCACGGACCAACGGACCCTCCGCAGGCACGACTCTGGCAGGTCCACTGGAGCCGCCTGCCGCCCCCCTGGCAAAATGCTGCCCCCTGAAAATCCTGGCGCCCTAGGCGGTAGCCTAGTTTGCCTCAATGGAAGTGCTGGCCCTGTGTATGTGTGCATATGCGTGTGTGTGCATGTGCATGCGTTTTTGTATGCGTGTGTGTGTGTGCGGGTGCGCATCCATGTGTTTGCATATGCGTGCATGTGTATGGGTGTGCGTGTGCAGGGCTGGCTCCAGGCACCAGCCCAGCAAGCAGGAGCTTGAGGCAGCCAACGGTGAGGGGCGGCACATCCAGATCTTCCGCAACAATTCAGTGATGGGTCCCTCACTCCCTCTCAGAGCGAAGGACCAGCCACTGAATTGCCACTGAAGACTGAAGTGGCAGCAGTAGAGCTGATCGCGATTGCAGAGTTTTTTTCCTTTTCTTTTTGCTGCTTGGGGTGGCAAAAACTCTGGAGCCGGCCCTCTGTGTGTGCATATGTGTGTGTGCGTGTTTGTGGGCATAAGTGTGCATGTGTGTATATGTGCTTGCATTTTTGTAGGTGTGCATGTGGGTGTGTGTATGCATGCATGTGTGCATCCGTTTGTGCATGTGTGTCTGTGTGCGTGCATACATGTGTCTGGGTAAGTGTGCACATGCATGTGTGTGTGTATGCATGTGTTCACGTATGTGTGCATGTATGTGCGAGTGCATGTATATGTGCATGTGTGTTCGTGTGTGCATATGTATATGTGTATATGTGCTCATGTACGCACATGTGTGCATGTGTACGTGTGCATGTGTGTGTGTATCTAGAAGTCTCTCATCCTATAATGAACAGATGCTCAGCGTTTCTGCTGAGTTCATTTTGCCTGCACCCTCTCACTGAGCACAATCGCGGGTCATTGTCTGAACTTTGAGTAGCCACAAGTTCAAGTCTCCCACCATCCCAGTGAAAGCCACCTGTGGAATCTGATACAGGCCTAAAAAGACTGGGGTCCCAGGTTTTAAGAGGTCTCTCCATCTCCTCTGTCTCCCAGGGCTGTAAGAGCTGTGGTTCTCAACCAGGGCCATGTGTAGCTTGGGGATACACAGAGGTGTTCCAGGGGCCCCCACTAGAGTTTTTCGAGGCCCCTGGAGCGGGGTCCTTCACTCGCTCCGGGGGCCCTGGAAAACTCTTACGGGGCCTGGGCCCTGGAGCTTCTTCCACTCCAGGTCTTCGGCAGCAAAGGGTCCCTCTGTCCCGGGGTGGAAGGACCCCCTGCAGCCGAACTACTGCTGAAGACCCAGCGCTTCGGTGGCAGGTCCCACTTCGGTGGTAATTCAGCGGTGGAGGGCCCCCGCTGCAGGTCTTCGGGGCACTTCGGCAGTGGGTCCTGGAGTGGAAGGACCCCCCTCCGCCGCTGAATTACCGCCGAAGCGGGGGCCCCCTGCCGCCGAAGACCCCAGGCCACCTCAATCCTCTGGGCGGCCCTGGGCACAGTAGTCTGGAAAGGTTGAGAAACACTATGTAAGAGCAGGACATGAAGCCCAGTGAAGCTCAGGGAAACATGAGCTGAGACTACAACAGACTTCAGTTCAGTCTCTACCCCAACCCATGTTACATCTATTTTAATCCAAGGAAACTGATCAGTTAGCATGGTCCAAACAAGAAGTTCCTGCAAGCTTTCCTCAGGGCTCCCTTGACCTCTTTGTTTCTCAGGCTGTAGATGAGGGGATTGACCAGGGGAGTCAGGACTGTGTAGGCGACAGACAGAACTTTCTTGAAGTCGCTCAGGATGTCGGTGGTTGGGAACATATAGACAGTCAGCAGAGTTGCATAATAAATGCTCACCACGATGAGGTGGGACGAGCAGGTGGAAAAGGACTTTTGCCTCCCGGCGGTGGACGGGATTCTCAGGATGGTGGTGATGATGCAGATGTAGGACATCAAGGTAAGAAGGAATGGACCCAGTAAGAAAAGCAAGCTGAGTGTGAAAGTCACCATTTCCATCAAGTGAGGGTCGTTGCAGGAGAGTTTTACAAGGGGGATGACATCACAGAAAAAATGGTCAATACAATTGGGGCCACAAAATTTTAACTGAGATATCGACAACACATTTATGCTATTAGCTAGGAATCCACCTATCCAAGAGCCACCTGCGAGCTTCAGGTAAGACCTGTGACTCATAAGGGTTGCGTAGTGCATAGGATTGCATATGGCTAAATATCGATCATAAGACATCACTGATAAGAGAAAGCATTCTGTAGCAATCAGAGAACCAACGAAATAAAATTGTGTGAGACACCCATTGAATGAAATAGTCCTGTCCCCAGTCAGGGGACCAGCCAGCATCCTGGGCAGGATGGCGGAGCTGTAGCAGGTCTCCAAGCAGGACAAGTTCACCAGGAAGAAGTACATGGGGGTGTGAAGGTGATGGTCAGTCACAACTAGCGCAATGATAAGAATGTTCCCTGCCATGGTTGCGATGTAGATCACTAGGAACAGCAGGAAGAGAAGGATCTGCAGTTCGGGGAGACCACCGAATCCCAGGAGGATGAATTTTGTGATGGACGTTTGGTTTCCCTACGGGAAAGAAATGAACTCCGCCACATAAGTGAAGAAAATTCACTCAATAAAACATAACCTTGTTTTTCATTGTCCCCCTCTGCTAGCTACTGGAAGGATGGGTGAGTGGAGAATGGAGGCCGGGGGCGGAAGGGAAATGCCATCTTGTGATCCCTGGGGCAGATTTCAGATCTGAGCTGACTGCAAGGTCAACAAAACATTAATCTCTCTGGAAACTCGTGTAGTAACTTGAGAGATGGCACCAAGCACTCAAATATTAAGGTGATGGGGCTTAGGTACCAGGGGCGGCTCTAGGCCCCAGCACACCAAGCGCATGCTTGGGCTGGCAAGCGGGCGGGGGCGCTCTGCTGGTGGCCGCGAGGGCGGCAGGCAGGCTACCTTTGGCTACCTTTGGTGGCTTGCCTGTGGAGGGTCCGTTTGGTCTCACGGCTTCGGCAGACCCTCCGCAGGCAAGCTGCCGAACGCAGCTTGCCTGCCATGCTTGGTGCGGTGAAATGCCTAGAGCCTCCCCTGTTAGGTACAAGAGTACAAAAACGTGTTGCTTCAAATAGTCACATGTTTCACTACCTGGTGTATCAGAACAGGGCAATGTCCTATATAGATTGGCGATCCATGGGCGAACCGGGCCAGGATTCGATATTGTAGAGGAAGCCACAACAGGGAAACAAACTAAACAACAAAGGCTGGGATTTGCAGTGTGTTAGCAGCCAACTCCAAGTGAATTGCAGAGGAAATGGGTTGTCTAACTCTGTCAGAGCCATTTGAAAGTTTTTGTCATCAGACAAATGCTTCCCCTTCCCTAGGACAATCCTTCATTGTCCTGCAGTCAGACACTCTACATACAGTAAGGAGATCTCCATTAAAAACCCAAACCAAAAAAACTCCTGCTAAAACCACCTCTTTAGCTAGAAATTGATCCTCTCTTGCAAGAAAAGATTCTGGATAAAATTCATAATGTGGAAGAAATGTGCAATTTTCATATTATGAGAGTGATGTAGGACCCGAATTTCCATTTCACTGGCAATTGCATGATTTCAAATGTTGGATTTCATTCCAATTTTACTTGTAAAAATGTTTTTACCTGTGTTTAATGTTTTTCTATGATATTTTTATAGTATATTACATTGTGTTTTATAGATATTTACATTTATTTCTATTCATCTTTATATGATTTCATAAACCTCTATACGAAAACTTTTTTCCTAAACAAAATTGTGTAGAAATTGATCTGTTCCCTGGAACATTTTAATTCCTATCAACCAAACATTTTTTCTTCAAAAATACCAATCAGAAATATTGATCAGCTCAACGTTTCTTCTTTATCTTTATATTAATCCTCTCTCTCTAGTCTGCCGTTACTGTTTCTCTCCCCATTCCTGATCTTTAAAGAGAGAGGATGGGTGAGGTCATATCTTTTCCTGGACCTATTTACTAATCTTTATTAATTGCTCAGTAAGGCCCTGATCCTGCACAGAGTTATGCACAAGGTTAATTTTGCACCTCAGGAATAATTCTGTTCTGTCTGAGACTTCTCCACTGATATCTAAGATAATATTTCCACTGACTTCTAGGATGGGCCCCTTTGATTTCAGTGGGATTTGGACAGCGAACACCGTGAGCTTTCTTTAAACGTGCAGCTCGGCTGGATTCGATTTCCATCAACAGATGTTGGTAAAGGTCGATATCAGCTGATACAACCAAAACAACAGAAACTATCAGTAAGAGTGGGCATTAGTGCAGTCTCTCCCTGAGCCTTGCACCCACAGGGATGGTGTCACTGGCCCATGGCCGGGCTGGGAGCCCCCTGAACCCAGTGGTCCCGGGACTGAATGAGCGGGGCTGGAAGAGCAGAGCTGCAGAGGGCTCCCTGCACGGCTGCATGGCTGGCGACACCCATCCCTGCAGGCGTCAGGTGCATGGGGAAGGCTGCGGTCCTGGCAGGCCTGGGCTGTGAGAAGGATGGTGAGTACCTGGCTGTGGGGAGGCCACCCCACTACTGAATGGTTTCTGCCCATTGATGGAGCAGTTCAACAATGAGGCGACCACTCCTATGGCCAGGGGCTCGCTGCCATCCTCCTCCTGCTCCCAGCCCTGGCCATGGATCTCTGCTCCCCTGGGCCAGAGCAGACTCCTTCCCTGCCCCTTGCGCCCTGGTGTCTTGGATCCCTCAGCTGGTCGGGAGCCCCCCTCCCCACCCTGCTGGCAGCCCTGCCCTCGCCCTGACCCGCACCTTAACTACCGCTGAGTCTCCTGTGATTGTAAAAATTAATAGTTAAAAATTGGGGCAAAAATCTACCCTTTAAGGGAAGAAACATACCGATTTGTGCCAAGTCCCCTTATAGCCAGCGTCTGCCCCCGAGCACTGACAGCAGCAGCCGACAGCAGCTCCACTTTCCCCATGGCAGTTCACTCAGTGCCCCGTGATGGCGGAGCTGCCAGTGAGGGCACAACCCTGTAGGCATCAGGAGGGAAGGTTAGAGAGGAATGGAGGCTGCTCCCCTCTTTGAGGTGCTGCCCTTGGATTCGGCAGATGTTGGTTAATTTCCCTGCTTCTTCACCAACCCCTTGTGTGACATTCAGGGCAGATTTCCAAAGGCTGTTAGGTACCTAAGAATGCACCCTGGTGCCTGAGTAGTGGCCGTATCTAATGTCCATCGATTTCAAATCCCACTGAGGAGTCTGGGTCTTGAGGTGCCAAAAAACCACCATAAATCTGCCCCTCTGTGCACCACCTACTGTCTGTAAACTGGGGATAATGGCATCACAAGGGGTAGGAGGAAGATAGAAACATTCAAGGCAGTGAGGTGCCCAGATACCAGGGTGATGGAGGCCAGGAAAGAAACTAGGATAGACGTGACTTGACAGGTCTTTCCAATTCCTAAAATCAGTCATTTTGCTTTCAGTTTGAAGTTTGCGAGAGATCAGTGCCCAGTTTCCCTTGGATTCCCATGGGATTAGTCACTGACCCACGCTGCTTCCAACTCCTCAAGATTCAAAGGTCAGAGCGGATTACCTCTAAGGCGGGTCTGTCAGCAGCTGGAGTCTCTGTTGTCACCTGCTCACACAGCATTTCAAGTACCAGGAGCCGGGTTATTCAGTTCATTTTCTGTCCCCACTGCATTCACTTACTTCCATGTGCCCAGTAACTGGAACAACAACCTAGAAAAGCCACTGAGGCTCCTTTGCCACGTCTGGTAACATGATGCTGTGCCTCATACCCTCTGTCAAATGGGGAACGTCTTTTCTGATTCTTTATATATCCTTCTGCGGGGAGAGGTGGTCTTCTGAGGCATGTGTGCTGTGGGGAAGGCAACAGGTGGGGGGAAGTTGGTATTTACTAACATTTTCTAAAACTAAACCAGTGTCAAACTTCCAGTCTCAAAGGGAGAGTCCTGGAGAGGGAAGAAACTTCTAATCCTGAAACAAATCTCGCTCTCAATTGCGTGAACGCTATGGTGACTGTCAAGAGATAACACACTAATTCTAGATTTTGCAGCTGCCTCAGTGATTTAGACACTGAATTCCCATCCAATTCCCTTAGAAAGATTTGAAAATGGCAGCAGAGTTAGCTGATCTTCCCTTTTCTCCATCCAACCCCGTGTTGTCCTCCGTAGCAAGCGCACGTGTACCCAGACCCCATCCAATGAGCTCACGCAATTAGTTCAGGTAACATTTTAAAAAGTGTCTAAGTGATTTAGAAGCCTAAGTTCCATTTTCAAGTGTTTCTCAGTTACTCAGCCTTAGCAACGTAAATCTCACTGAAAGGCAACGGGGCTTAGCCTCTTATGCCACTTTTGAAGTTTGTGTAAGTGCTTTTGAAAATGTTACCCTTAGCTCAATGCCTGCTGGTCAGTCTTTTCTGAAAGGAGGAAGTGCAGCCAGCTGCTGAGATAAAATGCAGGTGCAATGGGGTGCTTTACACATTTAGGTTGGGATCTTCAAAGGAGGGTAATGTACACAATAAAGACCCAACTCCCATGACATTGCTATGAGAATTTGGCACCTAACTCCCATAGGGTTCTTGGAAAGGCCCATACCATAGAAGCACAGAACTCAGAAACCTGAGATTATAAAGTACAAATCATTTCTTCCCACGTCCCAGAAAAGTTTCAGAGGCCTGGTCTACACTACGTGTTTAAACTGATTTTAGCATCGTTAAACCGATTTAACTGTGCACCCGTCCACACTACGAGGCCCATTATATCGCTATAAAGGGCTCTTTAAATCGGTTTCTGTACTCCTCCCCAATGAGAGGAGTAGCGCTAAAATCGGTATTACCATATCGGATTAGGGTTAGTGTGGCTGCAAATCGATGGTATTGGCCTCTGGGCAGTATCCCACAGTGCACCACTGTGACCGCTCTGGACAGCAATCTGAACTCGGATGCAGTGGCCAGGAAAAGCCCCACGAACTTTTGAATTACATTTCCTGTTTGCCCAGCGTGGAGCTCTGATCAGCACGGGTGGCGATGCAGTCCCAAATCCAAAAAGAGCTCCAGCATGGACCGTACAGGAGATACTGGATCTGATCACTGTATGGGGAGACAAATCTGTTCTATCAGAGCTCTGTTACAGAAGACGAACTGCCAAAGCGTTTGAAAAAAATCTCCAGGCTACACAGTGCTGCGTGACAAGCGTAACGGAAAGCCAAAGAATCAAATGGACGCTCATGGAGGGATGGAGGGGTTACTGAGGACTCCAGCTATCCCACAGTCCACAGCAGTCTCTGAAAAGTATTTGCATTCTTGGCTGAGCTCCCAGTGCCTGTAGGCTCAAACACATTGTCCAGCGTGGTTCAGGGTATAACTCGTCAATTTACTCCCTCTCCCCACCACATGAAAGAAAAGGGAAAGAAATCATTTCTTGACTTTTTTCAGTGTCACCCTATGTCTACTGAATGCTGGTGGTAGACACAATGCTGCAGCAATGAAGAGCAGTATCCATTCCTCTCCTCTCCCTGGTGGCAGATGGTACAATATGAGTGATATCTGTCATCACCATCAGCATGTGAGTGCTCCTGGCTTGCCTCAGGTGAGGTTGGCTGAGGGTACCTAGGTAAAAATAGGAATGATTCCTGGTCATTCCCAGTAGAGGGTACAGAATGGCTGGTAACTGTCCTAATCATAGCAACTGGGGGCTGAGCTCCATCAGCCCCCTCCCTTTCCTGTGTAAAGAAGAGATTCTGGACTGTCATAGCAGTGGCATGCTGGGTTCCTCTCCTCTGCACTGCATAATATCCTGCCAGGACTGTCATAGCACTGGGAGGCTGCCTCCCCCTCATTTTATCTCACTAACAAGTCACTGTTTCTTATTCCTGCATTCTTTATAACTTCATGACACAAATGGGGGGGACACTGCCACAGTAGCCCAGGAAGGTTGGGGAAGGAGGGAAGCAATGGTTGGGGTTGTTGCAGGGGCACCCCCTTTGAATAGCATGTAGCTCATCATTTCTGTGGGATCTGACACGGAGCAGCTGTGCTCTCTGATACACTGGTTCTCTAGTACACCTGCCCCATATTCTAGGCAGGACTGACTCTATTTTTAGAAACCATAAAGGAGGGATTAACTCGGGGAGTCATTCCCAGTTTTGCCTTTGCGCCTCTGGCCGATCTCAGCCAGGGGCACCCATGATAGCAGCAGACAGTACAGAGGGACAGATAACCATCATCTTATTGCCAATTTACACCAGCAGCAGACGGTACAGAATGACTGATAACCATCTCTGCTATCATGCAAAAGCAAATGAATGCTGCTGTGTAGCGCTGGAGTATCACCTCTGTCCGCGGCATTCAGTACACATACGATGACTGTAAAAAAAAGAAAAAAGCTGAACGGGCTCCATGGTTGCTGTGCTATGGCGTCTGCCAGGGCAATCCAGGGAAAAAGGGCGCGAAATGATTGTCTGCTGTTGCTTTCCCGGAGGAAGAAATGACTGACGACATTTACCCAGAACCACCCGTGACAATGATTTTTGCCCTATCAGCCACTGGGCTCTCAACCCAGAATTCTAAGGGGCGGGGAGACTGTGGGAACTATGGGATAGCTACGGAATAGCTACCCCCAGTGTAACGCTCCGGAAATCGATGCTAGCCTCGGACCATGGACATACATCGCCGAATTAATGTGCTTAGTGTGGCCGCGTGCACTTGACTTTATACAATCTGTTTTATAAAACCGGTTTTGTAAAATTGGAATAATCCTGTAGTGTAGACATACCCAGAGCCTCAAGCATCTTCAGTGCCACAGCACTTAATACAAATCACTTAATCCTGTGCCAGAACTGTAGGTCTGTAATTGGTCTGTTAGCATTTGAGAACCAAAGAATAGCACTGATTCTGTTCAGTAAAGGACACTGTTCTACATTCACAATCGCCACAGTTTGGGTACAGTCAATGTCATCATTTCAGGTATGTGTATTGCAATATATTCTACAACTTGACTCCAACACTGTCCTTTTTCAGCACGAAGATTTTGACCTACTGTCACTTCTTTCCCCGAAGGGAAGGTTTGTTCCAGCATTTACAGAAGGATACAAATATCTGCTTATATCTGAATGAAAAACCAAGTAGGAGATATAATTCCCAGTTCTCTACTACCATAATTTGCCCCCTGGCCGTGCAGTAAGGTATCATTTCAATTTATCCCCAGAGTGAAAAATTTTGCGTCAAAGCTTTGTTGTTCATAATGTCCAAATGTTCACTATTTGTTGCTTGCATAATTGCATTTTGAGAAAAGGGGATTGTTTGTTTCTTTAATTGACCTCTGGCAAATACATTGCTGACTGGCCTGGGTGGTGCATATCATAGGCTGAGGGAGGTGACACCCCCCGAAACAGCCCAGCATGGCCTGGCCCCTGCTGCACCCTGAGGCCCCTGCCTGGCTGCTGCTTTCTCCTTGGCCCCAGCCCTGGCAGGTTGCTTGTCTTCCGGGAAGCATGCTGGGGCTGGGGCCTGCAGCAGAGACTTGAAGCAGTTGGGGCTCCCCAGCACTGGGGACCCCCGGCACTGGAGCCACGCCGCCCGCTGCTTGGGGGGTTGGGGGAGCTGTGGACGGGTGGCCCGGGGCTCTTGTTGTGGGGTGCGGAGAGAGGGGCTTGGGACTTTGGCGGGGTAGGGGAGGAGGAGGAGGGGGCGGGGCTTCAGGCAAAAGGGGAGGGCCTGGGAGTGTGGCTCCCCCAAGGAGTGGCTCACGCACCGCCCATGCCGACAGGGATGAAATCCTGTTGCTTAACTTTTCGAGGGAAACACATCTCACCTGCACATTGGCTAGAATACAAGGAGAGAGCTGAATCTTCTCAGACTGTGGGTTAGGTTTTTAATTCCAAGTTGATTGACTCCTCATCACTTTAAAGAATCTGAACAGGGATCTTCCACCTCTGAAGTGACTGCTTTGACCACTGGGATACACAGTCATTTTCGCTCACTATCAGGGCTGAGGCATATGTAATTGTTGACCACAGTGGAAAAGCTTCAGCAAGAGCAATTGGAAAAGTGCCATATCAGGATATCCTTTAGTTAGGCTTGGCAGAATCCCATTTGTTTTCTAATTTCAATGCATAACACCAGTGTGCACCTTTAAACATTTTGTTTCTAGTTTTATCAATTAATGGTTTCACAGTTGTGCAAAATTATGAGTTTTAAGTATTTTTTTAAAATTCTTTTTAATGATATGAACAATCACAATGCTAGAGGACTTTACCTTCACCTCCTACCCTGCTTCTTTCAAGAAGACAGAAAGCAGAGGACCAGAAGTCCAAAGTGCAGGAAACGTGATTTTTTGGGGGGTTAGTTTCAAGCAAACATATCCACAGCTCTACCCGCCGGCCGAGTCTGTTTCCCAGTGTTCCGTTCCCGGCTCTGAGACTGCAAAGCCTTGCCTGTGTCCCTGTTCCCCATTCCCCTCTTCTTAGCAGGCCCAAATATACCTGCAGTGCACACCCCTGGTCCTACCCCTTACAACTTATGGTCATGTTCCATTTGGGAGGGTCGTGAGTCAGGGGTCTTCATCCGACCTCTTTTGCACTCCATGGGAGAGGTAAGGAGTGACGTTGTGTTCTGGCCAAGGCCAGACTTTTCTTTTGGCTTTTAGTGCGTCTTATGCCTGCCCCCCACCCCATTCCTCCTTGGTCTTCTTGATTGGTTGCTTGACCCTTGTTTGAGAGAAGATCCAGACAACTTTCCAGTATATGCTCACATATTACACTCCCACCATACCCTGTAACACTTTAGCTCTATCTGCTTGTGGGCAGATGTAACACACAGCGTCTTTGTTCTTCGTTCACACAGATTAGTAAGGATATAAGAGTATCAAAGAGTCAAACCCAAAAGTCTATGTCAGTCATCCACCTTACCCACCCTTCTGTCTCTAAACTGGCTAGTACCAACTGTTTTAGAAGAAGATCCATAGATTCACAGATCTTAGTCCAGCGGGGTCATTGAATCATCTTCTCTGACCTCCTGTACATAGCAGAAGATTACTTTTAACCCAGTTAACTCTGTATTTAGTCCAATAATGTGTGATTGGTTAAAGCGACTTTCAGAAACACATCTAGGTTTGATTTTAAGATATCAAGAGATGAAAAATTCACCATTTCCCATGGTAGCTTGTTCCAATGGTTAATCATCTTCTCTGGAAGAGTGACTCCCCGGCTGGCGTGCCTCTTTATGGCTGGGTATGGCCTAGCAGGGTCTTCTTCAGAACGCTGTGCTGATTGTCACTTTGGCCACCTTCCAGTGGTCTAGTTCTTGTGACTTGGCCTCCAGCTAAATCGTATATAACCTCACCCTTTCTGACGTAAACCCAGTTCAGCTCAACAGTAGTTCAGTAGCTGCACACCAGATCTTCAGCCTGACTTCAGATTTCATTGGTCTTCCAGCTCATCTCTGCAGGTCTTCATGCCACCATCCTCTTCAGGCTGGTAGAGGAACCTCGGCCTGCCCTCTACTCTGGGTTCCAGCCCAGGGACCTTGTCATAAGCAGCTCCGCTCTGTCTATTCACTTCCATTGCCTCCTCCCTGGGCTACTTTCTAACTCGGCCTGTCCCTAGGCCTTTCTCAAAGTCCCTTCTCAGGCCCACTCCTCAACAGTCCCAGAAGGAAAGAGGATTCGTTATGGTGAACAAAGCAAATGTAGAGGTCCTACACCAGGGTTGTCTGCCCCTAAGAGGCTCTTTGTATTTAGCAGTCTCAAGACATCCCCTGGCCCCAGACTAGCCTTCCTCCACGCAAACTATAGTTTTTCTCTGACCTCAGACAGGCCTTCCTTCAAGTTGCTAGCACAGGAGAACCATCCCTTCTCCTACTCATCCCCTACTGTATTGGTCTTTTCCTCTATTTACTCATCACTCAGGGTTTGACCTCTCTAGTAGGTGTAACAGGGTAGGGCTGACTGAGCTCCCAGGCCCTCTTTAACCTCTTTCCAGCCAGTGTGGAGTCAGTGTCCCCCTTCAAGCCCTCGTGGTTAAACATTTGTGCCCTATTTCTAATTTACATTTGTCTGGCTTCAGTTTCTAGCCACTGGTTCTTGTCCTGTTAAATTAAGAGTGTCCTTTAGTACCAGGTCCTTTCCCCTCATGAAGGAAGGTCTACGCCGTAATCAAGTCACTTCTCAGTCATCTTTTTGATAAGACTGAGAGGTGGAACACCAGGGCCCCATCGAAAGTCTCCAAGTATCCAAACCAGTTAGCTGTTGGCTCAATATGGGATGATAATGCCGGTAAATCTGAAGCAATAAATAATTTCTCACTAAATGCAGTGACATCCTGGAGGCCTAAACCTGATTTTCTTGTTTACCCAAAATTTCCCACTGATCATTACCGGTAAGAGACTAACTACTATAGCTTGGGATGCAACATTGCACCCATCGTCTTTCTCACACAATGGACTAAGCGGAGAAGCTGAAGATAGTGATCAACCTATCAGGGATTGATTTATTGCATCTACTGTAGATGTGATAAAATCGATCCCTGATCGCTTTGCCATCGACTCCAGAACTCCACTGCAGCAAGAGGCGGAAGCGGAGTTGATGGAGGAGTGGCAGCGGTCAACTCACCACCGTCCTCACGGCCAGGTAAATTGACCTAAGATACGCTGACTTCAGCTATGCTATTCATGTAGCTGAAGTTGCGTATCTTAGGTCGATTCCTCCTCCCCCCAGTGTAGACTCAGCCTAAGAAAATTAATGATCCAAAATTGGTATGCTGGATATTAAGACTTATTTGAGGAGAAAATAATGGGGGAATGGACTATTCTACCCGTCACTCCCTTTCTGCTTCCTTAAAAGAAAGATATTTTGTGGGGAAAATACAGAAAGAATAAAAAGAACAGAGGGAGGCTTCTGGAGTGTGCGTCACCATCATAGCTGCCACTCCTACCATCTTCTGGGACTCCAGGACTTTGTCATCCTGCTCCTGAGAGGTGTCCTGGGCGGAAGGAGGGACCCATATGACATCAGCACCCCTACCAGCTCCAGCTGAATCCCAACCACTGCCTGGGATCACAGTTATTTCCATCTTTGATACCATTGAAGCGATTGACAAACTAGGAGGCTTTTGCTTCTAAGACTGGACAGTAACAGCGACAGCAACAATGACAGCTCCAGCCCAACTCAACTAACTTCTCTTTTCCTCAAAAGGATGGTTATTACCATCCCTGGGCTTGTCTTCACTACCGGGGTAATTTAACTTATGTTACGATACTACAACTACGTGAATAGCGTAGCTACAGTCGGTAAAACTTAGGTCAACTTACCCTGGTTTCTTAACTGCACTCAACAGGAAATGCTCTCTGGCTGACTTCCCTTACTCTTCTTGGAGAGGTGCAGTAGCGGGGTAGACCGGAGAGGGTTTTCCCATCGATTTAGCGGGTCTGCACTAGATCCACTAACTCAATCCCTGTGTCGATCTCCCCACAGTGAAAACAAGCCCTCTGATACCTCTAAGAGACTGCCAGACAGCTGGAGGGTTTCCTTCTAAAAACTGCCTCCAGCTAATGTGAAAGGGAACAAGGGGTGTGGCTAAAATGAAAGCCTGACTTAGCACTTTACATTTCAAATACTGTGAGTGGTTTCCTTTCCTGTCTGAATAGTTAATAAAAGGTTAACAGGATTTTTAATGGTGTCTTTGCCATGGTGCGAAGCAGGCTGAGGTCTCTGGACACCAAGCTCCAGAACTTGTTTAACACTGTTTTTAGTGGTGGACAGTGACTGGGTTATGTTAACACCTTCAGCCCATTTAGTCCCATCTAAATGAATAAATTAGAGTGTGGCTGGAGTTTTATTTTAGATTTAAAATAATCAAAGGCCCTTATCCAAGGTGCAAGGCTCATAACACGTCATTACTAATTCAATACAGTCCCAGCACCATCCAATCCTGTGAGTCCAGGGTTCATCTGTGTTTCAAACTTGGCAGAGTCCCACTGCCATCTTGCTTCTGAAAGACTTTACTACACGTAGCCATGCATGGTCCCATGCGACCTCAACAGGGGCATCACACAGTTAAGTGGGCCCCAGTCTCTTGGCCATGGGTTCAAACTGTGAAGTTCCATCTCCAACTTCCATGAGTGTGGACCCCCTGTATAGAAAAATCATATTCTCTTGGGGCTGGCAAGTAGCAGAGACACAAAAAAGATCTATGGCCGCAGACTCTAGTCTTGATGGGCTCTCAATGATGGTCCTTCAGTGAGGTGTCAAAGACCTCTCCTAGGCAGGGCAGCTGACTGAAATGCAGCACAATAGGCTGCCATTGAGCCAGGTCAGACTTGTCCTGTTGCCCTGCCAATACTTCCACATATACAACAAAGTTCACAACATGACGTCATTACACCCCACTCTTACACAAGCAAACAATTAACCAAAGTCATGGTATCCAATGCAGCGTTTATACCCACAAAAGGAAAAAGGGTCAGAGACCTCATCGAGTTCATTAGGAACTTGATCATGGCTATTCATTTTAGGTGGAAGGTGCTGAGATGGTGTGATGGTAGGTGGCAGTACAGGATAGATAGATAGACAGACAGATTCTGATCTTATATATATACAGTTGTAAATATACAATAAGTCCATTGACTTGACTCTGCATTTTTAACTAGAGTAAATGCCCCTTTCTGCATAAGCAGATTTCAAATAATGTTTTCAAGGAGACAATAATGCCTTCATTTGATTATGTTTAAAAAGAAACACAGGAAGATATCCCAATCAAAGATGAAAGATGGACAGTTCATTTTTGGTGAATAACCTCCCTGCCATCAGTTTCCTCAGGGCAGCTTTGATCTCCTTGTTCCTCATGCTATAGATGATCGGATTCATCACTGGAGGCATCACAGAATAGAGAACAGCCACCATGAGATCCAAACCTGATGTTGAACTGGAGGAGGGCTTCAGGTAGGCAAAGGCTATAGTGAAAAAGAACAAGGAGACCACAGTGAGGTGAGGGAAGCAGGTGGATAGAGCTTTATGCCGGCCCTGCTCAGAGGGGATTCTCAGCACTGCGGTGAAGATCTGAACATATGACACAACTATAAAGACAAAGCAGCTGAAGGCTAAGCATGTACTAAAGACAATAACCCCAGTTTCACGGAGGTATGAGTCAGAGCAGGCGAGCTTGAGGAGCTGGGGGATTTCGCAGAAAAACTGATCCACCATGTTGCCTCCACAGAAGGATAGTGCAAAGGTGTTCCCGGTGTGCAGTGCAGTGTAGACAAAAACACTCGTCCAAGCACTGGCTGCCATTTGGACACAAGCTCTCCTGTTCATCACTCTCTCATAATGCAATGGCTGGCAGATGGCAATGTATCGGTCATATGCCATGATGGTGAGTAAGGAGTACTCAGTTACAGCAAAGAACATAAAGAAAAAGACTTGTGTGACACATCCAGAATAAGAAATTGACCTGGTGTTCATGAGGGAGTTGGCCATGGATTTGGGGACTGGGACAGAAATAAAGCCGATGTCTAGAATGGACAAATTCATCAGGAAGAAGTACATGGGGTTGTGAAGGTGGTGGTCGAAGGCAACAACTATGATGATGAGAAGATTCCCCATCAAGGCTGCCAGATAAATCACCAGAAACATCACAAAGTGTAAAATCTGCAGCTCCCGAACATCAGAGAATGCCAGGAGAAGGAACTCAGTCACGGTGGTTCGGTTGGACATTTCCCTCTCCATACACTGTGTCCTGCCTGTGGATGGAAGGACAAGGGCAATGGGCAACATTAGAGTGACAGAGAAAATGACCTAATTATCTCTCCGTAATATCTCATGATAGGAATGTCAAGGGTGCACAGCTCTTCTCACTTCCATTGACTAGAAGTTGAGAGTGCTCCTTACCCCTGAGAGTCAGAGCACTAGTGAGATGCATTATCACATTGGCGAATACTGGATTATCACCTTTAAAGCTAAGGATGATGGATTAGTTTACACCATATGAGGATCTGGCCAATGCGGTATGAAGGCTGGAACAAAGTACAACTAAATCGAACATTAATAGTCAATATGATACCTGATTGTGAGAAACAGAAGGCTCTAAATTTGAACATGAAATGTAAATACTAACATGGCTAATACTGATAGCAATGCTGAAATAGTCAAGGTGCAAAAAGAGCTCTCAGGGAAGACAAGGCCTTTGCAGAGAGGCTAAATGAATTCTTCGCATCAGTGTCTGCTGCAGAGGATGTGAGGGAGATTCACACACAAGAGCCATTCTTTTTAGGTGACAAATCTGAGAACTGTCCCAGATTGAGGTGTCAGTAGAGGAGGTTTGGGAACAAACTGATAAATTAAACAGTAATAAATCTCCAGGTGCAGATTGTAGTCACCCAAGAATTCTGAAGGAACTGAAATATGAAATCGCAAAAACTACTAAATGTGGTAAATAAACCAACACTTAAGTCAGCCTCTGGACCAGATGACTGCAGGATAGCTACTGTAATGTGATCCAGGTAATGTAAGGTACTTGGACTTTCAGTAAGCTTTCAACAAAGTCCCTCACTAACGGCTCTTCAACAAAGTTAGCAGTCATGGGATAAGAAGGAAGATCCTCTCATGAATTAGTAACTTGCTAAAAGATCGGGAACAAAGGGTAGGAATAAATATTCAGTTTTCACAATGGAGAGAGGTAGATACTTGGGCTCCCCAAGAATCTTCCCTGAGACCTGTGCTGTTCAACATATTCATAAATGGAGAGAACAGTGAGGTGGCAAAATTTGCAGACAATACAAAATTACTCAGGATTGTTACTTCCAAATCACACTATGAAAAGCTACAAAGGGATCTCACAAAACTGGGTGACTGGGCAATCCAGTGGCAGATGGAATTCAGTACTGATAAACGCATAGTAATGTACATTGGAAAACATAATCCTAACTTTCCATACAAAATGATGGGGTCTAACTTAGCCATTACTACTCAAGAAAGATGTTGGAGTCATTGTGGTTCGTTGTCTGAAAACATCTGCTCAATGTGCAGTAGCAGTGAAAAAAGCGAACAAGATGTTAGGAACCATTAGGAAAGGGATAGATAATAAAGCTGAAAATATAACACCAGCAGATAAATCCATGATACATCCAGACCTTAAATACTGTGTGTAGCTGTGGTTGCCTCATCTAAAAAAAAAGATACATTCAAATTCGAAAAGATATAGAGAAGAGCAACAAAAATGATTAGGAACATGGAACAGCTTCCATATGAGGAGATATGAAGAGACTGGTATTGTTTAGCTTAGAAAAGAGCTGACTAAGGAGGAATATGATAAATGTCTATAAAATCATGCATGTTCTGGAAAGCATGAATAGGAAAGTGGCATTTACCCCTTCACAGAACAGAAGGACCAGGCATCGCCCAATGAAATAACTAGGCAGTAGGTTTAAAACAAACAAAAGGAAGAATTTCTTCAGACACCACACAATCAACTTGTTGAACTCGTTGCCAGGGGATTTTCTGAGGGCTGAAAATATAACTGGGTTAGAAAAGGAACTAGACAAGTCCATGAAGGACAGGTCAATCAATGGCTAATAGCCAAGATGGTCAGGGTGCAACCCCGTGCTTTGGGTGTCCCTAAACCTCTGTTTGCCGGAAGCTTGGAACGGGTGACAGGGAATGGACCATTTGATAATTGCCCTGTTCTCTTCATTCCCTCTGAAGCTTCAGGCACCGGCCACTGTTATGGACAGGATATTGGGCTGGATGGGCCATTGGTCTGAGCTGGTGCCGCTGTTCTTATTATTCAAGGCACCAAATCCCACTGCATTTCCATCTCTGGGTGATGACGGACTAGTAGCAGCCCTCCATTCCTGCTGTGTTGTATCCTTTCCCTCTGCGACGTTATGTCTGTACAGGCAGGAGACTTGGGTTCTCTTCTGGTTTCTGCCACTGACCTGCTGTGTGACCTTGGGCAAGTCACTTCCCCTCCCTGTACCACTGATTCCCCACACCCCTTTCTCTGGCTTGTCTTCTCGGAGTGGGAGCTGTGGGGTGGATGGCCAGTGTCGTACTGCGTGTGTGTTCTGAGCACGGCTTGGCAGCATTGCCGCTCAGCTGGCTGCAGTGTGGGACAGAGAATACAGTGGGTATGTCCTAGGGCATAGCCAAAATGGACAGGTTTTGGCTGGGAGCTTTGACTCTGTGTTTTCGATTCAAGGCGTTAGTATGTTCAAAATATATTCAGGCTGTCAGCTTCGCTCCTCACTCAGATTAACCAACCTGCAACTAGCCCTTTGTAACAGAAATAATAGGGGATGGGGCAGAGGGACTTGGGGGTGAAATTTTAATATGAATTGAAAATATTAATTTTCTGCTTCCTAGCACAAATCTAAGTTTCCATTTAAGGGCAATCAGACTTTTTCCGCTTTAATTATCTCAAAGGAAAATTGGGTTTTCAATTGAACACATCTTCACGGAAAATCTCTGCTGTCCTCCATAGGTATTTTGTTTTTCAAGGATATCAGAGGCTAAAACTTTTCAGTTTTCAACAGCTCTTACCTAAAATTGTTTGTTCTCACTTCCCAGAATGACACAAAATGTTTGGGTTTTCCCAATTTCAATGACAAGTCTATTTTTGCTGCTGCAAAATAGGCAAATAAATAAATGTGTCTGGTGCCAGATTAAATTGATAGTAAAAGTCTTCAAGAGTTCCGACTGTCATGCATATTTATTTTCTTAAATCTGCCCTGTATATAAACACACCAACATATTTAGTTGAAAAAGCAAACTTACAATGCAGATTTATGTGGAATTTCTCACAGCTAGCGAAGCATTTGATCCTCCAGGGTTCTGATTAGTTTGTCATTATTGAGCTGTCTGTCTCTCATGTCCCCATCACTGTATTAGCCCACAGCCCTTTCTGTGTTCTTCCACTGGAGTTGTGGGTCTCTCTGCAGTTCCCAGCAGACAAGGATCCACTCCACAGATGGATGCTCTGTGCTGCCCTCCTGGCTGAGAGGTGATGGACTAAATGGGATGAGAGACTGAAAGCCCCTCCTATCTCTAGAGCTGATTGGAGCTTGTGCAGGATCCAGAGATGGTCACAGTGCTGGTTGTCCCTCCTCTGGGGCTAAATGTCTGAAAATGGTCTCTAGGGCTGTGAAACCAGCTCTGCTCTCACCTCTGGAGCAAACCACCCTAACAACCAGCCCTAGCTGAGCCCAATCCCCGAAAGGGGAACAGCACCTGCCCTGGATCTCATACAGTGGTAGAATCCCTGGAAGGACCCTTGGCAAAAAACAAGGCAGGGCTGAGGCGCAAAGGGTGTTCCGAGGGGTTGGCAGAATTAAAAATATATATTTACTGTAGCAGCATGTGACCTGGAATAGCTCAGAGCCCAGTGGCACCAGAAACACAGCTGTCCTGGAATAGCCTGTTCCTTCATTAACGCCACATCCTTACCACTGCCGGAGCAGAGATGTTGTTCCCTTGCATTGCATCAACAGCTCTTGGGATGCAGCCAGCAGAGGAACCCACAGCTCAGCCTGCCCTGGCTGGTTGAATTAGGGTTTTAGTAGGAACCTGTAAGCACATATCAACAACTAAGGACCAAATCCTCAGCTGGTGTGTATTGACAAAGTTCCACAATCTTCTTTGTACCTACAGCTATTTTCACCAGCTGGGGATCTGGCCTCTTGATTCTGATGGAGCAATGGCTGATTTACTCCAGCTGGGAAACTGGCTCATTGCACAGGTTTAAATCCATATTCTTTGCCTGTGAGTTTAAACCAAAGATGAGTCACAAGTACCAAACCCGTTTGTTCATGGTTTCTTTTCACTTCATGCTTTGACATTTGGTGGTCTTCAGTTGGCTTCTAGGTAGGGTTAGTGACCCAGATTTAGGGTCGTTTGAGCTAGGAGTCCCACAGATAAAAGTTCTGGGGAAAAAGCATTTTAAAAAAAAGTTATATAAGCTAAGGGGGTTGCAGAGAGAAAAAGTTTCTAGGGCTGTTTTTGTGCACAGTGCTGGAGCTCAGACCGTTACTGTGATATGGGTCAATCCACCCAGTTTATTCCCTCAAGCTTCTGATCCCCCACTGTATTTAAGGAAAGGTACCCTGTGAACAGTCCGTATGGACCAGCACAGAGGAAGGGCCCTGGCTTTCCATTCCAGCCATGTTGTGTGGTTTAAAGCTTAGCTCTTGTACGTGCTCTAAAATCCAAACGATCACTTGGATTGTTTTCAAATTTAGTGTGTCTCATGGTGGGATGGGCAGCATTAGTGATCCAAATCTGGGGTCATTGCACACCGGGGTTTCTGAGTTGTAGCTTCCTACTTCACTTCCTGTCAAGGTTTTTTCCCCCACTTTGAACTTTAGAGTACAAAAGGGGACCTGCATGAACTCTTCTAAGCTTAATTACTAACTTAGATCTGCTAACACTGCCACCACCCAGAAATTTCAGTGTCTGGGGCACTACCTGTCCCCCCAAAACTTTCCCCTTCCTGAGCTGCCTTGAAGGACTTCACCAATTCCCTGGGGAACACAGATCCAAATCCCTTGGATCTTAAAACAAGGAGAAATTAACCATTCCCCCCACCAATTCCTGGGGAGTCCAGACCCAATCCCCTTAGATCTTAAACAAGGAAAAATCAATCAGGTTCTTAAAAAAGAAAGCTTTTAGTTAAAGAAAGAAAAGGTAAAAATCATCTCTGTAAAATCAGGATGGAAAATACTTTACAGGGTACTCAGATTCATATAGCCCAGAGGAAACCCCCTTTAGACTTAGATTCAAAGTTACAGCAAATAGAGGTAAAAATCCTTCCAGCAAAAAGAAACAGTCACAAGTTGAGAAAACAAACATAAGACTAATCTGCCTTGCCTGGCTATTACTTACAATTTTGACACATGAAAGACTGATTCAGAAAGATTTGGAGAGCCTGGATGTACGTCTGGTCCCTCTTAGTCCCAAGAGCGAACAAGGAAAACACAAAAAGCACAAACAAAGACTTCCTTCCACCAAGATTTGAAAGTTCTTGTCCCCCTATTGGTCCTCTGGTCAGGTGTCAGCCAGGTTTACTGAGCTTCTTAACCCTTTACAGGTAAAAGGGACATTAACCCTTAACTATCTGTTTATGACACTTCCCTTTTGCTGCCTTGTGCCATGAAACGGAGAGGTCGTGATGAGTGGTGGAAACACAGAGATCACTGAGAATGACAGCTGTGAATTCACTCTTTAGTTAATGGAACTAAGGAGCAGTTAATAACATTATTTTTTTTGAAAATTTACAAAAATATTTTTTTTATTTTGAAATTTGTGTAAAGAACTGTGTTTTTTCTCTTATGGTATAATTTCAAAAGCTTTTTTTTACTTTTTACATAAATTTCACTTTCTTTCTTTCTTACAAAAGAAAGGACTAAATGTGGAAAAATCAAAATTTGTATTTTTTGAATGAAAAGGATAATTTTAAGAAAAATCCATCAAACATATTTCCTATTCTACTCCCATTCTATATCAGGAATAGAAGAAGAAGGAAACAGATATAACTTCAATAGTGAAGTTATAGATAGAAATGTAACATAGACAAAACGAAAATCAATTCTTTTTGAAGGTAGGTTTGTTTATCTTATTAAAAATTCTGATTAGACTTCACATGATAAATGTAGATAAGTGGTGTATATACGATAAAAGAATTAGCGATAAAGTAAAAAAAAATCTTATTCTCTGTTGGAACATTTGATAGAAATTTCTTCATCAAAATCAGTACGTTCTTTATGATACATAATTTATTCCACAGACTTTGGCAAAGCGGATATTGATTTTCATGGATTCCTCATTAGGTGAAATCATTCTTAGAATAATTTCAACCAGGAATTATCAGTGTCAAAGCCCCAGCTAGTGGAAGTCATGGAGTGAGATGCACCCATTTCCTCCCACTGGAGATCTGCTTTATTTCTTTATACCAAGGTTCTGACCCCTTGGCCATGTCTAAGCTACTTGGGAAAGTCGATGTAAACCATGCAATTTGAGTTACATTGATAGCATAACTCAAGAGGACGTAACTTAGATCTACTTACCGCGAGGTCAACACTACAATATTTCAAAGGGAGATGCTCCTCTTACTCTTCTCATTCCGGTGGAGTACAGGAGTCGACGACAGAGTGATCTGCGGTCCCTTTATCTGGTCTTCAGTAGACCCACTAACTCGACCACTGCTGCATCGATCACCGCAGCATTGATCTGTCGCTAAGTGTAGACAAGCCCTCAGTCCATTATGCATTTGTGAGAAGAGATTCTCATGAGTAGGCAGGATTTGAACTCATTTGACCACACACACATTTTACATGTCACATACAATTGCTCTCTGATACATCACTGAGATCAGGTTTTTAATACAAATGGACATTGAAAGATAAATTATGTCTCTATCTCCTTCCCTGAGGACAGCATTCTGCTCATCAGCCTCCTGATGGCCTTCTTCATCTCGGCATTTCTCAGCGTGTAGATCATCGGGTTCAGCACTGGGGTGATTGCAGTGTAAATGACTGAGACACCTTATTCAGGGTGAACTTCTTGAAGGGCTGAGTGTAGATGAAGATGCTGGGTATCACTTGTAAACATACCACAATAATCTGGGCTCCACAAGTGGACAGAGCTTTCTGCTTCCCATCTGTGATGTGTCCTGATGTGTCCTGATCTTGACTAAGATGATGGTGTAAGAAACAAGCAGAATGATGAATATTATTATTATCACTGCTCCACTGTTGAAGATCATCTGCAGTTCAGCCAACTGAGTGTCAGTGCAGGCCAGTTAGATGACCTGTGGGACATCACAGTAGAAATTATCCAGGACATTTGGCCCACAGAAGGGTAACTGGGGGAGCAGTCCAATCTGAACAGCAAAGTGACCCAATCCACTCACCCATGCCAGTATCATTATCCCCATGCACACACGCTGGTTCATGATAGTCAAGTATTGCAATGGTTTACAGATGGCCTCATACAAATCGATCACTATCCCCACAAGGCATAACCCTATAGCGCCAGCCATGAAGTGGAAGAAAAACATCTGCAGAAGGCATTGATTGAAGGAAATGGTTTTATGCTGCGAGAGGAGACCTGAGAAGAGCAATTTTGGAGTATTGACTGACGAGTCGCTGAGGTCTAGGAAAGCCAAGTTGGGCAGCAGGAAGTACATGGGTGTGTGGAGCTGATGGTCACTGATCACAGTGGTGATGATGATGAAGTTTCCCAGCCAGGTGTTCACGAAGATTATGAAGAAAGCCACGTAAAGGAATTGCTGCAGCTCAGGATCTGGGTGAGGCCCAAGAGGACAAATTCTGTCACTGGGCTGCTGAGGTTCTTCTTCTCCATTTATTAACCTCTAAAGAGTCCTGAAGAGGAAACACGATGATAATAGTTATGATGTAATCTTAGTACATTACGGATATGAAAGGGTACTAACTCCATGTTAACTGATACACGTGCTTGGACATTTTCTTTATTTATCAAATTCCAGACTGTGTCCTCAGCCCCAGTGGTGAGTGTCCTGCTGCAGCAAAACACCTGCCCTCCCCCAGTGGTTATCTCCAGTTTCGGATGTTTGGGCATGAACAGTAGCAATCTATGTTCTCAAAATGTCCCCTGCTAACAACTGTCTCCATTTATCAGCCTGAAGCCCTGATGGTGCCCACCTCGCGCAAGTCACAGATTCCTCATGTGCCCCAGAGGTTCAGGGTTAGGAAGAATATGGATTTTCTGGAAGTCCAAGGGTTCTAACAGTCCAGGTTTCTCATCGGGAGTAGGGGGTGTCTGTCACATTCTGGGGTGCAATCCAGACCAGGGAGCGTTTGAGTCACCACCTGCTCCATAACCCTGTGTGCCTCACAATGCTTTGCTGTGGTAGCTCCCGACCTGGGACACTCAGAACCAGCCTAGCAGCATGTGAGCTGCATCCTGAGTGTCTGTGTAGAGGTGCAGCACTGGCCCTGTATCTCTGACCCCAGCAGCCTATCAGCAACATACCAGCCACACTGCGGCTCCACCAGCCTTGGTTTCTACTTGCAGGTTGACCCCAGCACACTCTCACTCCCAAATTTTCCCAAAAACCCATGTTCTGCACTGTCCAGCAGCTATTAAAGGTTCATTGCTCTTGTACGGAGTCAATATTCAACGGTTTGCTAGCTAAACTGGAGTTACCAAACAGTTCAGTTGAAACACAGCATTGGATTGGTTTAGATTTCAAATAAAACCAATTTATTAACAAAAAAGACAAGATTTTTAGTGAATTCAAATATGAGAGACCAAATTAGAAATGTTTGCCAGCAAACAAAAGTGAAAACAGAGCTAAAAGTCTAAATCTAAATCTAGAAAGTTTTGATTCAAGGCTTTGATTGAGATAACCTCTCTCACCCACAGTCTTCCAGAAAGATGGTGACTGACCCTTACCTTGGTCACAATCTCTCCCAGAGGCCCAAAGTTGCTGGCTTCCTTAGGTTAAAGAGTGAGAGAGCTCATTCAAATGTTTTGAACCCAGTTAAGAACTAGTCCATGTAGATATTAAGGTTCTTTATGGTGTAGGAATCTTGGCATTTAGACATGAAACCAATATGGTAGTGTGCCTCAGTTTCCCTTCTCATACCACACATTAGATCTGCAATGTCTTTTCTTCTGTGTACAATTTCCAGATGAGTTACAGGCACTAACTGTGAACTATTAGTATCATGACATCTTTTAACATGAAGTGTGCTCTTATGTATCACTCTTAACATGTTCAAGGGTTTTTCTCAAAAGATTAGGCACATTGTAAATTTTTACAATTCTTGGTATTAGTAACAGATTAGTTACAAGAGTTAACATTCGCATTAATATTAACATCCAATTCATTGCGGTTCACTGCTCCAGGCCAATGGGGGTGGTAGGAAGCAGCGGCCAGCACATCCCTTGGTCCATGCCGCCTCCTTCAGCCCCCATTGGCCTGGAGCAGCGAACCTCGGCCAGTGAGAGCTGCAATCGGCTGAACCTGTAGACGTGGCAGATAAACAAACCGGCCTGGCTTTGCGTGATGCTTACCCTGGTGAGCCGCGTGCCGTAGGTCGCCAATCCCGGTTCTAAAGCAAGGCCAGCAGATTCATACACATTTGAAAGATTTTGCCCATTAGGCACCAACACCTTTCCTCAGAAGAGAGACTGTTTACTATCAACAATGGTCCATTAAGAGTCAATGGAAACAATTCCTTCTCACAGACTTTCAAGACCTCACCAAGAAATTCCTTTTCTTCTGCAATGTCCTGCACTGCAACAGATTCTTTCGGAGATTTATTTATGTCCAGAACTGACTTTGGCACAACAGACAAATCACCAAGCTCCTTCTGAGTTTCACATACATCCAGAATCGCCTCTGGCCCATCAGGAGGATTTTCACACAACCCCCTTTCAGGTAAGCTACTAGACTTCATAATCAAACAATTGGAAGCATTCTCTTCCTTGTTACAAGTTTCCACACTGTCAGTGGGTAACATAGTCAATTCACCTTCATGCTTTCCACACCAGAATCACTTGGTCTCTGGGAGATATTTATGACATTATGACCCTAGCACACACCCAGTCCCAAATTTTCCCAAAAACCTGTGTTCTGCATTGTCCTGCCCTCTGCTGGGCAGTTCAGCCGTTAAAGGTTCGTTGCTCCTATACAGAGTCAATATTCAATGGTTTGCTAGTTAAACTGGAGTTACCAAACAGTTCGGCTGAAACACAGCATTGGATTAGTTATATTTCAAAATAAAAACAATTTATCGACAAAAAAGGACAATATTTATAGTGAATTCGAGAATAAGAGACCACGTTAGAAATGGTTACCAGCAAACAAGCTTAGGTGGAGTGAGATCTCTTTCATAAAGTATTGGGTAACAAATTTCCTTAAACATTGAACAAATAGATGTCTTTTTAGCCTTCCTCCAGAATGTTTTCCATTGTTCCAATTGATATCTGCTTTTGGATTTTTTTCTCATTTTCCATAAATATTCTCATGTCTTCCATAAGAAGATAAGAACATAAGGATGGCCCTATCGGGTCAGATCAAAGGTCCATCTAGCCCAGTATCCTGTCTTCCGACAGTGGCCAATGCCAGGTGCCCCAGAGGGAATAAACAGAACATGCAATCATCAAGTGATCCATCCCCTGTCTGTCAGTCCAAGCTTCTGGCAAACAGAGGCTAGGGATACCATTCCTGCCTATTCTGGCTAATAGCCATTAGTGGACCTACCCTCCATGAATTTATCTAGTTCATTTTTGAACCTTGTTATGGGCTTGGCCTTCACAACATCCCCTTATTAATTTCATTTGCTGACCCCTAGTTCTTGTGTTATGAGAAGTAGTAAACAACACTTACTTATGTACTTTCTCTACACTATCCATGATTTATTGATCTCAATCATATCTCCTCTTAGCCATCTCTTTTCCAAGGTGGAAAGCCCCAGTTTTATTAATCTCTCTTCATACAGAAGCCGTTCCATTCCCCTAATAATTTTTGTTGCCCTTTTCTGAACTTTTTCCAGTTCCAATATATCTTTTTTGAGATGGGACAACCACATCGGCACACAATATTCAGGATGTGGGTGTACCATGGATTTATACAGAGGCAACTTGATATTTTCTGTCCCATTATCTATCCCTCTCTTAATTATTCCCAGCATTCTGTTCGCTTTTTTGACTGGCGCTGCACATTGAATGGATGCTTTCAAAGAACTATCCATAATGACTCTAAGGTCTTTCTTGGGTGGTAACAGCTAATTTAGATCCCATCATTTTATTTGTATAGTTGGGATTATGCTTTCCAATGTTCATTACCTTGCATTTATCAAGATTAAATTTCATCTGCCATTTTGTTGCCAAGTCACCCAGTTCTGAGAGATCCTTTTGTAGCTCTTCGCAGTCTGCCTGGGTCTTAACTATCTTTAGTAATTTTGTATCATCAGCAAATTTTGCCACCTCACTGTTTACCCCTTTTTCCAGAATATTTATGAATATGTTGAACAGGACTGGGCCCAGAAGAGACCTCTGGGGGACACCACTATTCATGTCTCTCCATTCTGAAAACTGACCATTCATTCTTCCCTTTGTTTCCTGTCTTTTAATCAGTTACCGACCCATGAGAGAACCTTCCCTCTTATCCCTTGGCAGCTTACTTTGTGTAAGAGCCTTTGGTGGGCTCGTCAAAAGTTTTTTGTAAATCTAAGTCACTATATCAATGGGATCACCTTGGTCCACATGCTTGTTGATCCCCCTCAAAGAATTCTAGTAGATTGGTGAAACAATTCATAGTACTAGGAAGTCACACATTTCATAGCTTCTTTAGGATGAGCTCATTGCAAAGACACAGGGCTTCTAGCAATCCCTCGCCCCCCCCGTCAAACTTCCTGTGTGCGACCCTCCTATCCCCCTCTATTTTAGGCACTCCCATTGCTCTCAATTTCTCCTCCAGCCAGGGGTTTTCACCATGCACCCATACCCCGTAATTCCCCAGAGTCCACCTCTCCCCGATTCTCACCATACGCACAGCCCCATTCCCCATCTTTACCCCATTGCTCCTCTCCTAGTTATTTGTCTCCATCTTCAGGCTTGGTAGTCAGTCAGCCGTGTTAACCTGTGTTGGGAGGCTGGCCAGAGATGGGATGCACTATTGTTATAATGGAAGGCCCAAAATTTTCGAATTGACCAAATACCATATTCAAGAGTGATCACGTTACAGAGAGACAAATAGAAAAATGCTGATGAGTTTAGTGGAAGGTCATCATGAGCTAGACAAACTTTGGGAAATCAGATTGTCTGAGGTGTCCTTTCCCTTAGTTAATGGGTCAATCATTTTTAACGTTCTACTAAAACGCTGACTTCCCACACTGCATTACAAATGTTTTAGTTGCTTTTTCCCGAACCCTGACATAAAATGTGTTTTTCGTTTGCACTGTTGTTGCAGCTGTGTTGGTCCCAGGATACAAGAAACATGAGGTAGGTGAGCTTGCAAACGTGTCCCTACCACAATTTATTTCTCTATGAAAAACATTATTTTTACTATAATTGAAAATCATGAAAAATATTCTCAGAAATGCTCAGGTTTTTTTCCCCAAAGGAAAGCAAAAAAATTGGGAAAAAATGCACTTTTTGTCTTTCTTCCACCATAAACAGTTTCTCTACCTTCACTTATTGTTATTAGGAAAATAGACAAAAAACTACTACTAAAAATGACAACAAAAGACTGAAATATGAAAATCTGAACATTTTTACTAAATGTTTGTGAAAATGTTCAAAAATTGGAAAATCAGTTCTTTTTTATAAAATTTTTTTTATAAAGTTTTTAAAACATTTCAAAAATAAGTATAGCGTATGTTTTCTTTCCTGATAAACTTTATATTTGTAAGAATTGATAGCTGTGTTGTGCAGCTCTGCAAAGTTATTCAGTCAATTCAGAGATCTACTAACCATGTGTAGTTGAGTCCTGTTTTCTGCAAAAAATATAAAAGAATAAATTGTAAATGCTGTTACTCCTGCCAGCCCTGCTCAGCGAACACAGATCTGGGAAAGTGGCTGGTGGCTGTTCCTGGCTGGAATATTTTCAGCACAATCGTGAAATGATTTTTTCATCAAAGACTCTTGCAAAATGTCTGAAAGCAGCAGGGGTGCGCAGCAGGATGGGGCTGCAGAGGGGTCCGTGAGGGCAGGGTGTGGTAGAGAGGGGGATGCACAGGAGTCCCTTAAAAGTTGGTTTTGCCTGTAGAACATTTGTTGCTGTTGATGATGACAGAGAAGGTGAGACAGCTTCACTCTCAGGTCCCAGGCTGAGCTCACAGAAGATGTAGGTAGGGAATGAAAGTTTGATTTGTAAACTGAGGCAGTGTCCAAATGGCCTAGGTAAAGTCATTTTTACAAGCACAGTTCAGAAAGTTGTGTGACAGAGCCCAGAGCTGTCCTCAGTGCACACTTAGTGAGATGTCAATGCAGTTTGATGACTCTGAATATTTCCCCTTCAATAGCCATTCACTGGTTTTATTATTGTGTCGGTGCTTTAGTGCCTATGAGCACCAGTCCTGGGCCAGGACCCCAGTACGTAAGATGCTGTACAAAAACAGAACAAAAACACCACCTCTATTCCACAGTGTACCTCACTGCTTGCCTAGAACCCAGTAGCATGGCTTCCTTTCCTCCTGCTCTAACCCTTTGATCACATTTCTCTCCAGTGCCAGGAATAAAACTCACTGGGGTTCTCTCTGATTCACAGCCCATTCAAATGCCCGTTTCTTTCCCTGCACCCCCAACATCCGCCTGATGTCCATCCAGCCTGGCAGGGAATTGCAGAGCAGGTTGGGTTTGGATGGCTAAAATAAACACATAACTGAACTGAACCACTCCAGGAATTTCTTAATGATTCCCCTTGTGCAGACTCCTTCAGTCTCCAGAGAAGCAGCTCTCTTGATCCTGCTGAGAAAAGCTGAGGGAGATTTCAAGGGATCTCTGATCCAAGACCTAGCGTTAGTGAGGAGGGCAGGTATTATATAAGAAGATTTCTGGGGCTGTCTCATTATTGGAATCAGGTCCAATTCTCCTGCCTGTCAGCAGAGCAGTGATCGGCTCCGAGATGTGACTTCACCAAGGCTTCCTCACATGGTTGGAGGAGCTGATTCTGAGACCACGTACACGGCAGATTTTGTGAGGTATTGACTCTTGACTCCTACAATGTGCCATGTGTTACTAGGGACAGGCATGATTATTTCAGGGGGAATGCAGGAGATAAAGTGTGATTGGAGATACTAGCTGACACTATGACCATCTGAGGTCTTCCTGTGACTAATGCTGTGTCCCCAGGTTCTTCCACAACAGGGGCTTCGTGAGGCTCAGATCTCCAGGGCAGGATACTGCTGGAAAAAACACCCCAGAAATAACCCAGGGAAGGGCCCAGATTGATGGATAAACCTTTAGTGATTTTCCCAGCATGGGCTTCATTATTTCCTTCTCTTAGTATGTCCCAGGTTCTGTAGCTCTGCAGCAGCTGTAGACTGGTGTGGTGAAACGGGACCCACATCAGAACTGAAGGTGGAATTTGGACTCTGGATCTCTTGCGCTCCTTTAAGAATCCCAGCCTGAGAGCCCAGAAAACAATCCAAGTTCACATGAAGGGCTAAATTCAGAAAAGAATGTAGGCACGTCACTGTGACTTTTGGAGTCTAAGTCCAACATTTTGGTGTCACTCGTACTCACAAACCCAGCTTGGCTGCCGCCTGGCCCTGTGGGGCACCTGAACTCACTCAGCACCTAGATTTGTGATGTAAAAGTTCCTATGGTATTTAAGTTTCTGCCTCTGGGAATATGTGCTACTGCCTTTCACAGGGCATCCAGACATCTGAGCCCCTTTGTGACCCACAAAGCAGGGGAAGATAGATGGAGGAATGGCTATTGTCCCACAAGGCCTGGTCCATCAGCTGAGCTCAGAGCTCATCTGCTGGACCAGGGCCCATTCAGAATGAAGCCAGAGGAGGTAGTTGGGAAATGTGCCTGGGGAGTAAGGGTTTGAACGGGGTCTTCCACAGCCCAGGTGATGCCCTAAGCACTGGGGTAAAAAACACTATAAGCTGGCAGATGCTGATGCCACCTCCTCTGGCATGTCTTGCCAAAAAAATGGCACAGACTCCTAGCTACAGGGGAGGGGTCCTGGCTATAGGTCCCTGCAGCCAACTCCAAGCTCTGTGAGAAGGGTAGGGTAGAGCACACATCCTTTCCTGTGCCATCTCCCATCACAAACACAGGCAGGGAGCCCCTCAACCCACTGGCTTTGGTGAATCCCATTCTTAGGCACCTACCTCTCCCCGTTGGCTAGGGAGCCTGGCACCGAACTCTGGCTCTGTGAATCCCTGTGATTTTGTAGGTGTCTGAAACCCGATGTCCCATCGTGAATCTAGCCCTTAGGTCCTCAGATGGTTAAAAGTGGCTTATATCACATAGCTTAAGGTGCAGCCTTGGCTAATCTAATGATTCCCTTTGTGTGTGTCTCTTGGTTGTGCTCCATATAGATTTTTATGTGTCTGCTACAGGGCTTTGAACTAAGGGGTCTTTTCCTTTATGGAGACCAGCTTTTAGATGATGAGGTCATTCGTTTAATCTCATGGACGTCCCACTAAAATGGCCTCAATTTAAGCTCTCCACAAGCCTAGTGAACCTGAAAGTTACAGTGGTGGGCAATGTCTTCATCTTCATTGCCTTCATTCAAATAAGTCTGCAAAAATACTGATATGGCACTTGACACCATTGTGTCTGAGTTCCTCACAATCCTTCAAGAATTTAACTTCACCACCCTCCTGAAAAGTAGGAAAACTTTGTCTTGTTCGGGCACCAACATCTAATGATGTTCTATGGGAATTGGGCACCTATCTTGCTCTCACTTGAAAATCCCAGACTGAGAGGGTGTTTGGATTTCCCATGATTTTCCAGAAGCTGGGAATGGTTGACAGGGAATGGATCACTTGATGATTACCTGTTCTGATCATTCCCTCTGGGATACCCAGGGTATCTGGTGCTGAAGACAGGCTACTGCACTAGATGGACCTCTGGTCTGACTCACTATGGCCACTCCTATGTTCTTATGATCACAGAGAATGTTGACGGCAGGACAGAAATGGAACCCATCACTGCACAGTCACTGGCAGTAAATCTTGTCTGATTGTGAAAAGGGAAACGATGGTGTGAGGTTTCTTACTTTTTTTTCAACTTTTCATAACAAAATGTCAGACAAAATGAATTTTCTTTCTTTAACTTTAAATCAAAATTTTCTTCTGTCAAAATAAATATCACTGTCAAAAAAAGAGGTTCATATGGAATCAAAATACTGGATGGGAAAATGGCCTTTGTGATGGAAATTTATGGTTTTCCATGTGAAAAAAATTCAAACTAAAATGAAATGTTTCCTTTTATGTACATTACTTTTTGTGTTGTTTTAGCTATGTTGATCCCAGGATATGAGAGAGGCAAGGTGGGAGAGGTTATATCTTTGATTAGAGCATCTTCTTTGGTGGAAGAGACAAACTCTGTAGAGCTTGAAAACTTGTCTATTTCACCAATAGAGGTTGGTCCAATTGAAGATATTCCCTCTCCCACCTTGCCTTTCACATTTCACTTGGATTCCTTTCTTAATCATCTTCATACAAATTGTGAGAGAAAGTTATTTCATTATCTCACACTTAAAAAAATTCACATGCAGAATTTTACAGTGGAAAAAGTTGGATAAAGTAAAGCAGTGAAAGACAAGGAAGAAAGAGATTGAAAATCCAAAATCTGAACATTGCATACTAAAATCTGGCAGATCTGCTGAACCATTGTTATTATTTCTGTTCAGTTTCCAGGGTTATTTTGCAGACATGAAATGGATCCGCAGAACCTCACTACCACAGTGACTGAATTTGTTCTCTTGGGGCTCACTCAGAATCATCAGTTGAAATATTTTCTCTTCATATTCTTCCTCATAGTGTACATAACCACCTGGCTGGGAAACTTCACCATCATCATCACAGTGATCACCGACCACCGACTCCACACCCCCATGTACTTCCTGCTGGCCAACCTAGCTTTCATGGATGTCAGTGAATCATCAGTCAGTGCTCCCAACTTGCTGTCCGGTCTCCTCGCCAAGCGTAAAACAATCTCCTTCAATGAGTGCATCCTCCAGATGTTCTTTGTCCATTTGATCGGGGGCGCGATTGTGTTTTTTCTTGTGGTGATGGCGATAGATCGGTACGTGGCCATATATAAACCGCTGAGATACCTCACTATCTTGAACCGGGGTGTGTGCGTGGGGCTGGTAGCACTGTCATGGCTGGGTGGGTTGGCTCACTCTGCTGTTCAGATTGGATTGCTCATCCAGCTACCCTTCTGTGGGCCAAACATTCTGGACAATTTCTACTGTGATGTCCCACAGGTCATCAAACTGGCTTGTGCTGATACCCATGTAGTCGAACTGCAGATGGTCTTCAATGGTGGAGTGCTCCTCATTGTACAATTAATTTGTCTGCTAATTTCCTACACCATCATCTTAGTCAAGATCAGGACACATGTCACAGAAGGGAAGGGCAAGGCTCTGTCCACCTGTGGAGCCCAGATTATCGTGGTCTGTTTACTATTCATACCCAGCATCTTTATCTATGCTCGGCCCTTCAAGGAGTTCACCGTGGACAAAGTGGCCTCCATCTTTTTCACTGTAATCATCCAGATGCTGAACCCAATTGTCTACACACTGAGAAACACTGAGATGAAAAAAGCCATCAGGAGATTGATGAACAGAATCCTGTTCTCAGGGAGGGAACTAAAGGCATCGTTTGTCTTTGAATGATTGTTTTGTTTAGAAACCAGACCTTAGCACATCAGAGGGTAGATGTATTCTCCATGTGAAATGCGTGTCCCATCAAAGAGATCACATACCACATGCACCTGAAAAACTATGTTCAAGAATAAATTAAAGACCAACAGTCACAACCTCCGTTGAAATCTCTGGGGCCAGCGTGTTCAAAGCACCATAGCTCCATGGAGCCAAAGAAGCCCACCTGGTTTAAATCAGTGTAGCTATATTGGAGTCAATGGGTTAGACCCCCAGCAGATGTAAAGCTTCATAAATCCATTGGAGTCAATGTGCCAGGTGCCCGGCTTATGAAAAACAGTTCAACTCACTGAAATGTTTTCCACCTGCTGAAGATTGGGACTGCAGATATTTTGTTTTTCAAACCTATGAATATTTTCAAATACTGAAAACAAAATCCTACATATCAGAGTCTCCTCAGGAGAAGAAACAACTTTCTCAAATATGTTGAAAAAATATGTATCCTCAATATTTCTTAATTGGAATGTGGATTTTACTCTAGAATTGTCCCACAGCTGAATATAGTATTCTCATATTGTATGGCTCAGTCTTTTTGCTCACCCACATTTTTTTGTTGCATTTCTCATATGATTTGTTAGCAATATGAGTTAATTCATTCAACCTTTATGTTTCTGTTCCTAGCATCACAAGTTAAACTTACATTTTTTCTTGGTTACTGTGTCTCAGAAACCTAATGCAAAAGTCTAATTTTAGACTGAACTCCTCAATCTATTTTTTTATGAAAACAAAATTAAGGCATCTTTTTTATTGAAATTTGAACATAAAGTGAAAAATTTTATCACACCTTTTCCAGAACTTTGGAGAGAGAAAAATAAAAATTGTAAAATTAAAATAGAATGAAGTTACTCTTTGGGCTTTCCTTTTCTTCCCCGTTTTCTCCTCCTCTCTTTCATTTTTACTTAGAAAAAAGGGTGAAAGTACAACAGGAGAAATATGGGCCAGAAGTAGTTAAAAAAACAACCTGAAGTGCCTTTGAAAGACCATATTTATCTGCCTTGGAGATGGAAACCAGGAGCTAAGCACCGAAACAGAAAAATAGATAGACAGCCTCGGCGAAAAGCGTAGTTGGTGTGAAGTCCACAAGGTCAAAACATTTAGATTCTGTTGCGAAATACGGTGGGTAATTCTAAAGGGGAATATGATTTTCTGAAGTAGGCCATCCCACAACCTTACAGGTTTGAATTCTATTTTACTCTATACCTATTCGAAGTTTTACATATGGATCTATTTTATTGAATTGTAAATTAGTTTAGGTAGGTGTCAAAGTTAGACTCAGGACTCACAGTTTGTCAGACCACTCTGTTTTATTAGCACAGCGCTCTGCTAATAACACCCAGATAATGTGAGCACCATGCAAGACACAAAGTATCTTATCTATACAGATAAAAGGGGGGGAGCACTTAGCAAGATAACAAAGGAAGCAGAATCTGATAAGTTTACCTGGGCTAGGCATGCATATTTTATTTCCTTACTAACTATTACCGAACTTCTGTTAATGTTTCGCCATTAGCACCCTTGTTTATGCCTAATGTTTCTTTTCCTGGCACCTGTATTGCAACATTTCTTATTTCTGCTTAAAGGTACATACAACATTTCTTTAATCCATTCTTATTTTTACAATATAATTCATTCTACTTTCACTTAGGTCTATTCTATTCTATTCTATTCTATTCTATTCGTACAGTTGTGTCTATTCTATTGTATTTCGAACGAGTACAGGATGATCTATTGTAACCTATTCCATTCTATTCTAAACTACTACAGGTGGGTCTATTCTATTCTGTTCAAAGCATGCATAAGGAACTCATCACAACTGATACTGAATACCCAGTGAAATGAAGAAAAAGAATATTCTAACTGAGATATTTAGACCAGGTCCCTCACTGGCACAATAATTTGATCATGTTCCTGTTGAGCTAAAATACTGAAATTTGGAGACATTAATTGAGTCCAAAATGGAATCAAATTTGAAGTTCACTTTTCAGTCAGAGGTCATCAAAGTTCATCAGCATTTTCATATTCCCCTTGTTCCTCTCCACTGTACCCAACTCATTTCCTGGACCTGGCATAATCCCAAGAAGCCTTTACTACTTCTCCCCACCTCTAACCCTTTGGTCAGGCTTCTCTCTCAGACACATGAAGAGGACCCAGGGGATCTGTACGGCTGTCCTGGCAGAGGTCAGCAAGCTGGGTCACTAGATTTCCCATGCTCATGCTCATCACTGGGCCTGTTCCTGTGTTACCTTGTTCCTACAGCCCCTGCCTTGCAACCAGCCTTGCATTTCTCCTGCCCCTGCCTTGAGCCCCTCCTTGCCTGTTACCCTGCTTGCTCCAGTTCCTGCCCTATGGTTTCACCCCTGGCTTTGGTTCTGGACTATAGATACCCGCTCTGACCACTGGGCTAGACCACCCTCATCTATTTCGGCTGTCATGAAGAGACTTGGGATTTCCTTCATTGAGATGCTAGACAAATACCCCTGTCATCTCGTTTCCCAAATATCCTCCTTGTGACAACCCGATAAGTCCTGGAGCACTGGGGAAGTTCTCAAAGACTGGAAGAAAGCTAAGGATGTGCCAATTTTTAAAAAGGGTCATTGGGATGACCTGGGAAATTGTAGTCCTATTAGCCTGCAATCAATGAAGGGGGGGGCAGCTCCCTTTTATGGACACCCAACCAGCCAGTAGCTATAAAATCCCTCTTAGTAGCTGTTTGCTCTACCTGTAAAGGGCTAAAAGTCTCACTGCGATGCATAGGTAAAAGGACGTGAGTGGGCACCCAGCTAAAAGAGCCAATGGGAAGGCTAGAACTTTTTAAAATTGAAACAAAGACTCCCCTTTTGTCTGTCTGTTGTTGTTCTCCGGGGGAGAAGCAGACCGGGCAGAGCTATGTTGTAAGAATCTTGGGCCAGGTATGAAAAAATCATCAGTATAATACCTGGAAACTACTCATTTGAAAGTAGATCAAGAAATGTCTAGGAAGATGTGATTAGGTTTGTCTATTTTTATTCCTTTATGGCTTGTGTACTCCTCTGTGCTAACCCCCTCTGTTTTGGTTTTGCTTGTAACCTTTAAGCTGGACCTCAGGAAAGCTATTTTTGATGCTTAATCCTTGTAAAAGCAGCAAAGAGTCCTGTGGCACCTTATTGATCAACAGACGTATTGGAGCATGAGATTTTGTGGGTGAATACCCACTTCATCGGATGCATGTAGTGGAAATTTCCAGAGGCAGATATAAATATGCAGGCAAGAATTAGGCTAGAGATAACGAGGTTAGTTCAATCAGGGAGGATGAGGCCCTCTTCTAGCAGCTGAGGTGCGAACACCAAGAACACATAATAGCAGATTTAAAGGTGGCCATCCTGCAGCAAAAAAACTTCAGGACCAGACTTCAAAGAGAAACTGCTGAGCTTCAGTTCATCTGCAAATTTGACACCATCAGCTCAGGATTAAACAAAGACTGTGAATGGCTTGCCAACTACAGAACCAATTTTTCCTGTGTTGGTGTTCACACCTCAACTGATAGAAGAGGGCCTCATCCTCCCTAATTGAACTAATCTGGTTATCTCCAGCCTGATTCTTGGGTAGACAAATCATGTTTTCAGCAATAAATAAATTGGAAATACTGTTCTTCTGCCAGCCCTGCTCAGTGAACACAAATCTGGGAAAGTGGCTGACGGCTCTTCTTGGCTGCAATAGAGTCAACATAATTGTGAACTAATTTTTCATCAATAATGCCTTTGCAACATGACTGAAAGCAGCAGTAGTGCACAGGGGTCCATGAGGGCAGGGTGTGATAGAGAGGGGGCTGCACGGGAGTCACTTAAAACTTGGTTTTGCTTGTAGAACGTTTGTTGCTGTTGATGGTGACAGAGAAGTTGCAACAGCTTCACGCTCAGGTCCCAGGCTGTGCTCACAGAAGATGTAGGTAGGGAATGAAAGTTTGATCTGTAAATTGAGGCAGTGTCCAAATGGCCTAGATAATGTCATTTTTACAAGCACAGTTCAGAGTGCTGTACGGCAGAGCGCAGACGTGGTCCTCAGCGCACACAGGTGGGATGTCAAAGGAGTCAGATGGATCTGAATGTTTGCCCTCAACAGCCATTCACTGGTTTTATTATTGCTGTGTCTGTGTTCTAGTGCCTAGGACGCCAGTCCTGGGCCAGGACCCCAGTGTGCAAGGTGTGGTACAAACACAGAACAAAACCACCACCTCTGCCCCAAGGAGTTTATCTCCATGCCTGTCATAGGTTTCACCCCCACTCTGGACTTTAGAGTACAGATATGAGGACCTGAATGTGAATCCCTAAACTGAATTACCAGCTCAGATCTGGTTTTGCTGCCACCACTCCCAAGTACTAACTCCCTTCCCTGGGTAGGCTTGAGAGACTTCTTCACCAAGTCCCTGGTGAACACCAGTCCAACCCCTTGGATCTTAACACAAGGAGAATTTAACCATCCCCCCTCTTTTCCCCTACCAATTCCTGGTGAGTCCAGATCCAGTCCCCTTGGATTTTAACACAAGGAAAAATCAATCAGGTTCTTAAAAATAAGATGTTTTTTTAAAGAAAAGAAAGGTAAAAATAAAAAAACCCTCTGGGAGAGATTAGCATACCAGCTACTCTCACAGACAACAGATTCAAAACACAAAGGATGTTCCCCTGGGCAAACTTAGTACACAAAAATATTACCAATTTGATTATTCCTCTAATTGCACAAAGTCACAAAAAGAAAATAAGCATAAACCTATTTATTCTTTTCTAAAACTTACTACTCTGATAAGAGGCTGGTTCCTTGATCTTTTCCACTCCGGCTGAAACTGAAATGTTTATCTAGAGTAGATTAAAGTTGATGATCAGGTTGAAGCTCTAACTGAGGAAGAAAAGGGTAGAATTTTTGTGAGTGATGGATTGTTGCCTAGTAAAGCTTGGGAAAGTAAGCCTGACCCAGATAAAAGTGATGTGCTTAAAATAGCTTGGTGTAATAAGACACTATTTGTGGAAAACAGAGATTTAGCGAGGGGAAGGCAAAGAAAGTTTAGATGAGCAGAGGCAGCCTTCTCTACTGATGGCTTTGTCTAATCAGCAGTTTGGAAGGGAAGGTTAGGAGAACGTGAGTATCCCTACACCTTACCTGTTACCAATGTGGAGAACTGTGACAGTGAAGGAAATGTAAAAGCAGCAGAGAATCCTGTGGCACCTTATAGACTAACAGAAGTTTTGGAGCATGAGCTTTCGTGGGTGAATACCCACTTCGTCAGACGCAGGTAGTGGAAATGTCCAGGGGCAGGTATATATATGCAAGCAAGCTAGAGATAACGAGGTTAGTTCAATCAGGGAGGATGGGGCCCTGTTCTAGCAGTAGAGGTGTGAAAACCAAGGGAGGAGAAACTGGTTTTGTAGTTGGCAAGCCATTCACAGTCTTTGTTTAGTCCAGAGCTGATGGTGTCAAATTTACAGATGAACTGAAGCTCAGCAGTTTCTCTTTGAAGTCTGGTCCTGAAGTCTTTTTGCTGCAGGATGGCCATCTTAAGGTCTGCTATAGCGTGGCCAGGGAGGTTGAAGTGCTCTCCTACAGGTTTTTGTATATTGCCATTCCTGATATCTGATTTGTGTCCATTTATCCTCTTCCATAGTGACTGTCCAGTTTGGCCGATGTACATAGCAGAGGGGCGTTGCTGGCATATGATGGCATATATTACATTGGTGGACGTGCAGGTGAATGAACCGGTGATGGTGTGGCTGATCTGGTTAGGTCCTGTGATGGTGTCGCTGGTGTAGATATGTGGGCAGAGTTGGCATCGAGGTTTGTTGCATGGATTGGTTCCTGAGGTAGAGTTACTATGGTGCGGTGTGCAGTTGCTGGTGAGAATACGTTTCAGGTTGGCAGGTTGTCTGTGGGCAAGGATTGGCCTGCCACCCAAGACCCGTGAAAGTGTGGGATCATTGTCCAGGATGGGTTGTAGATCTCTGATGATGCGTTGGAGGGGTTTTAGCTGGGGGCTGTATGTGATGGCCAGTGGAGACCTGTTGGTTTCTTTCTTGGGTTTGTCTTGCAGTAGGAAGCTTCTGGGTACACGTCTGGCTCTGTTGATCTGTTTCCTAATTTCCTCGTGCGGGTATTGTAGTTTTGAGAATGCTTGGTGGAGATTTTGTAGGTGTTGGTCTCTGTCTGAGGGGTTAGAGCAGATGCGGTTGTACCTCAGTGCTTGGCTGTAGACAATGGATCGTGTGATGTGCCCAGGATGGAAGCTGGAGGCATGAAGGTAGGCATAGTGGTCGATAGGTAGTGAAGGAAATGTTCCTGTGTCTGTTAGGGGTAATGACTTGCCCATGAAGGGAGCTAACCCAATCTCCCAGCCATTGTCTGTGACTAGCCATGTGTGCTGGGACACAGGAAAGGCTATCCCAAGCTGTTTGTCTGGTAAAGGGGAATGTTTCTCCAGCTCTTTCTGGTCTGTAAAACACACAGAAGAAGCCTGTCAGCCTATGAGGGTTGAAAATGTATCAGTTGAGCAAGAGTTGATTCTGGATACAACTAAAGCCAGGAAGGAAGTGGTCCTAAATTTGTGTCTGCTGGGGATGATGACATTGTAATTAGGTGGCATCCAGTTAATGTCATAAATAGGTCCCAGAGACCAAGCTATTCTGGTGTTTCTATTTTGCCTGTTGCTAGTGTGTTTCTGGGTAAAGATGCAACAACCTCGTCTGATCAGGGTGGTATCATACCAAGGAAAGCATGAAGGTGAATTGATTGTTACCCACTGACAGTGTGGAAACTTATAACAGGGAAGAGAATTCTTCTCATCGTTTGATTATAAAGTCTAGTAGTTTAGCTGAAAGGGGGTTGTGTGAAAATCCTCCTGATGGGTCAGAGGCGATTCTGGATGTATGTGAAACTCAGAAGGAGTTTGGTGATTTTTCTGTTGTGCCAAAATCAGTTCTGGACATAAATAAATCTCCGAAAGAATCTGTTGCAATGCAGGACATTGCAGAAGAAAAGGAATTTCTTGGTGAGGTCTTGAAAGTCTGTGAGAAGGAATTGTTTCCATTGACTCTTAATGGACCATTGTTGATAGTAAACAGTCTCTCTTCTTAGGAAAGGTGTTGGTGCCTAATGGGCAAAGTCTTTCAAATGTGTATGAATCTGCTGGCCTTGCTTTAGAATGGGGATCGGCAACCTGTGGCACGTGGCTCACCAGGGTAAGCACCATGCCAGGCTTGGTCAGTTTGTTTACCTGCCATGTTGGCAGTTTAGGCCGATTGTGGCTCCCGCTGGCTGTGATTCGCCGCTCCAGGCCAATGGGGGCTGCAGGAAGTGACATGGGCCGAGGGATGTGCTGGCTGCTGCTTCCTACCACCCCCATTGGCCTGGAGCAGTGAACCGCAATGAATTGGATGTTAATATTAATGCGAATGTTAACTGTTGTGACTAATGTGTTGCTAATACCAAGAACTGTAAAAATTAACAACGTGCCTAATCTTTTGAGAAAAACCCTTGAACATGTTAAGAGTGATACATAAGAGCACACTTCATGTTAAAAGATGTCATGATACTAATAGTTCACAGTTAGTGCCTGTAACTCATCTGAAAATTGTACACAGAAGAAAAGACATTGCAGATCTAATGTATGGTATGAGAAGGGAAACTGAGGCACACTACCATATTGGTTTCATGGCTAAATGCCAAGATTCCTACACCATAAAGAACCTTAATATCTACATGGACTAGTTCTTAGCTGGGTTCCAAACATTTGCCTGAGATCTCTCACTCTTTAACCTAAGGAAGCCAGCAACTTTGGGCCTCTGGGAGAGATTGTGACCAAGGTAAGGGTCAGTCACCATCTTTCTGGAAGACTGTGGGTGAGAGAGACTATCTCAATCAAAGCCTTGAATCAAAACTTTCTAGATTTAGATTTAGACTTTTAGCTCTGTTTTCACTTTTGTTTGCTGGCAAACATTTCTTACTTGGTCTCTCATATTTGAATTCACTAAAAATCTTGTCTTTTTTGTTAATAAATTGGTTTTATTTGAAATCTAAACCAATCCAATGCTGTGTTTCAGCTGAACTGTTTGGTAACTAAAGCTTAACTAGCAAACCGTTGAATATTGACTCTGTACAGGAGCAATGAACCTTTAATAGCTGCTGGACAGTGCAGAACATGGATTTGGGGGAAATTTGGGAGTGAGAGTGTGCTGGGGTCAACCTGCAAGTAGCAACCCAGGCTGGTGGAAGCCACAATGTGTCTGGTGCATTACTGACAGGCTGCTGGGGTCAGAGATACAGGGCCAGTGCTGCACCTCTACACAGACACTCAGGATGCAGCTCGCATGCTGCTAGGCTGGTTGTGAGTGTCCTAGGTTGGGACCTACCTCAGCAAAGCATTGTGAGGCACACAGGGTTAAGGAGCAGGCTGTGACTCAAACACTCCCTGGTCTGGATTGCACCCCAGAATGTGACAGACACACACCCCCAATGAGAAACCTGGACTGTTAGAACCCCTGGACTCCCAGAGAATCCACATTCTTCCCAACCCTGAACCTCTGGGGCACATGAGGAATCTGTGGCTTGCACGAGGTGGGCACCATCAGGGCTTCAGGCTGATAAATGGAGACAGCTGTTAACGGGGGACATTCTGAGAGTGTAGGTTGCTACGGTTCATGCCCAACCACCTGAAACTGGGGATAACCACTGGGGGAGGGCAGGCGTTTTGCTGCAGCAGGACTCTCACCACTGGGGTTGAGGACACAGTCTGGAATTTGGTAAACTAAGAAAGTGTCCAAGCACGTGTATCAGTTAACACAGAGTTAGTACTAAGATTACATCATAACTATTATCATCATGTTTTCCTCTTTTTGGGGCCCCTGGAGCAGGGTCCTTCACTTACTCCGGGGGCCCCAGAAAACTCTCGTGGGGCCAAGGCCCCTAGAGCTTTTTCCGCTCCTGGTGTTTGGCGGCAATTCAGTGGTGGGGGGTCCATCTGCTCCAGGACCCGCTGCCCTGAACACTCGCAGTGGGGGTTCTTCTGCCCTGGGATTCATCGCCAAAGTGCCGGGTCTTCGGCAGTAATTCGGCATTGGGAAGACACAGTTCTTTAAGCATATTTCAAAATACAAATATATTTTTGTAAATTTTCAAAAAAAAATTGTGATTCCTGGTTTTCTTTCTCATCAGTTTCTATGTCTTCAAAGGTTAATTACCAAAGAGGTGGTTCTGCACTGAAAAATATTTAGGTAAAAATGGGCCTTTCTTCCTGAACAGAGCTACAGTAAATGGGTATCAGACTTGGATTTTCTGGTCCCAAAAATGAGTTAAAACTGTCTGAACTCCTGTAAGACCTTCTGACCAACACTGCACTGAGAGAACAGCTGCATGCTATTTCTGGTAGTAATACTTTGAAAAGCACTGGTATTCAGCTGAGGTGCCTAGGGGCAGAGAGAAAAGGGGTCGGGGATGCAGAGGCATTACTGAGGGCAGGGCTCAAGAGGATGGGATGATCAGGAGTTACTGAGGTCAGGGTGTGAAAGGAAGGAGAATGGGCAGGGCTCACTGAATTCTCTACATGTAACAAATCTGAGGACTCTGCCCAGCAGGCCAGCTACAGTCCAGAGCAGCTTGCAGCACCTTTGCAGGGAATCGCTAAGGGTAAGGATTGAAGAGCCAGCTGTCATCCTGCCATGAGTTCCAGCACTCCGTTTGTGGGGGAGCTTGTGACTGAAGTTACATTAACTAAAGGGTGAATTCACAGCTGTCATTCTCAGCGATCTCTGTGATTCCACCACTCATCAGGACCTCTCTGTTTCATGGCACAAGGCAGGAAAAGGGAAATGGGGTAGACAGCTACAACTCAGGAACCCAGTGGTGCAATGACCCCAGATTTGGATCACTAATGTTGCCCTATCCCACGATGAGACACCAAATTTGAAAACAATCCGAGTGATCGTTTGGATTTTAGAGCACTTACAAGAGTTAAGTTTTAAAGCACGTAACATGGCTGGAATGGAAAGCCAGGGCCCTTCCTCTGTGCTGGTGCATACGGACTGTTCACAGGGTACCTTTCCTTAAAAACAGTGAGGGACCTGAAGCTTGAGGGAATAAACTGGGAAGATTGACCCGTATCACAGTAACAGTCTGAGCCCCAGCACTGTGCACAAAAACAGCCCTAGAAACTTTTTATCTCTGCAACCCCTTTAGCTTAAATAACTTTTTTAAAAATTGCTTTTTTCCCCAGGACTTTTATCTGTGCAACTCCTAGCTCAAACGACCCTAAATCTGGGTCACTAACTCTACCTAGAACCCAACTGAAGACCACCAAATGTCAAAGCATGAAGTGAAAAGAAAGCATGTCAATGGTAGTGTTCTTAGAATGGTCCAATCTTAACCTGTAGGCATGAGACAACTGTGACTATGCTGGAGCTGCTACGCCACCATATTAAGCAGTTTATTTCTCAGCCGGGTACACATCTCGCAGATTTCTGCCTATTAACCATCAACTCGGAATATAAAACAGGACTTGAGTGTTAAATAATGAGAACTTGGGTGGAGGAATAAACATCAAACGAGGTTTCGCAGTTCAGATGTTCAGCTCATGTAAACGGGCCTGGCTTCACAGCAGTTTGCCAATTGCCACCATCTGGGGATCTGGGCGTTTATGTTTGTTAAGCCTCTCTGCCAGTTCTGCAACCAGTATGAATGAAACATTTCAAAATGTCATGCAGCATTGCTCCTGCAGCCTAATGCGCCTTCAGGGTTGGCTGAGGTAAGAAAATAATGCAATTGCTCAGAAAGCAAACAAGAAAGAGAAGTTGGATCATTCATCCCAATACAAACTGAAGGTCAGATAGAGAAAATCTTAACAACACTGAATTAATTCCTCCCAAGCTCTGCCCTGGTGGGAATGACTCACGGCATAACCTTTAAAAGTTACATTCTTGTAATTAATCCCATGGGAAAAAGAACTAAAAATGCACAAACAGAGTGACTCATCTTTGGTTTAAACTCACAGGCAAAGAATATGGATTTAAAACTGTGCAATGGGCCAGCTTCCCAGCTGGAGTAAATCAGCCATTGCTCCATCAGAATCAAAGGGCCAGATCCCCAGCTGGTGAAAATAGCTGTAGGTACAAAGAAGATTGTGGAACTTTGTCAATACACACCAGCTGAGGATTTGGTCCTTAGTTGTTGATATGTGCTTACGGGTTCCTCCTAAAACCCTAATTCAACCAGCCAGGGCAGGCTGAGCTGTGGGTTCCTCTGCTGGCTGCATCCCAAGAGCTGTTGATGCAATGCAAGGGAACAACATCTCTGCTCTGGCAGTGGTAAGGATGTGGTGTTAATGAAGGAACAGGCTATTCCAGAATAGCTGTGTTTCTGGTGCCACTGGGCTCTGAGCTATTCCAGGTCACATGATGCTACAGTAAATATATTTTTTAATTATGTCAACCCCTCGGAACACCCTTTGCGCCTCAGCCCTGCCTTGTTTTTTGCCAAGGGTCCTTCCAGGGATTCTACCACTGTGTGAGATCCAGGGCAGGTGCTGTTCCCCTCTTGGGGATTGGGCTCAGCTAGGGCAGGTTGTCAGGGTGGTTTGCTCCAGAGGTGAGAGCAGAGCTGGTTTCACAGCCCTGGAGACCATATTCACATATTTAGTCCCACAGGAGGGACATCCAGTGCTGTGACCATCTCTGGAGCCTGCACAAGCTCCAATCAGCTCTAGAGATAGGAGGGGCTTTCAGTCCCTCATCCTATTTAGTCCATCACCTCTCAGCCAGAAGGGCAGCAGGGAGCATCCATTTGTGGAGTGGATCCTTGTCTGCTGGGAACTGCAGAGAGACCCACAACTCCAGTGGAAGAACATAGAAAAGGCTGTGGGCTAATACAGTGATGGGGGCATGAGAGACAGACAGCTCAATAATGACAAACTAATCAGAACCCTGGAGGATCAAATGCTTCGCTAGCTGTGAGAAATTCCACACAAATCTGCATCGTAAGTTTGCTTTTTCAACTAAATATGTTGATGTGTTAATATACAGGGCAGATTTAAGAACATAAATGTGCATGACAGTCGGAACTCTTGAAGACTTTTACTATCAATTTAATCTGGCACCAGCCAGACTTATTTATTTGTAAATTTTGCAGCAGCAAAAATAGACTTTTCATCGAAAATGGAAAACCCAAACATTTTTTGTCATTCTGGGAAGTGAGAACAAGGCAATTTTAGGTAAGAGCTGTTGAAAACCGAAAAGCTTTAGCCTCTGATATCCTTGAAAAACAAAATACCTATGGAGGACAGCAGAGGTTTTCCGTGAAGATGTGTTCAATTGAAAACTCAATTTTCCTTTGAAATAATTAAAGTGGAACAAGTCTGATTGCCCTTAAATGGAAACTTAGATTTGTGCTAGGAAGCGGAAAATTAATATTTTCAATTCATATTAAAATTTCACCCCCAAGTTCCTCTGCCCCATCCCCTATTATTTCTGTTACAAAGGGCTAGTTGCAGGTTGGTTAATCTGAGTGAGGAGCGAAGCTGACAGCCAGAATATATTTTGAACATACTAACGCCTTGAATCGAAAACACAGAGTCAAAGCTCCCAGCCAAAACCTGTCCATCTTGGCTATGCCCTAGGACATACCCACTGTATTCTCTGTCCCACACTGCAGCCAGCTGAGCGGCAATGCTGCCAAGCCGTGCTCAGAACATACACACAGTACGATACTGGCCATCCACCCCACAGCTCCCACTCCGAGAAGACAAACCAGAGAAAGGGGTGTGGGGAATCAGTGGTACAGGGAGGGGAAGTGACTTGCCCAAGATCACACAGCAGGTCAGTGGCAGAAACCAGAAGAGAACCCAAGTCTCCTGCATGTACAGACATAACGTCGCAGAGGGAAAGGATACAACACAGCAGGAATGGAGGGCTGCTACTAGTCCGTCATCACCCAGAGATGGAAATGCAGTGGGATTTGGCGCCTTGAATAATAAGAACATAAGAATAGCGGCACCGGCTCAGACCAATGGTCCATCCAGCCCAGTATCCTGTCCATGACAGTGGCTGGTGCCTGAAGCTTCAGAGGGAATGAAGAGAACAGGGCAATTATCAAATGGTCCATTCCCTGTCACCCCTTCCAAGCTTCCAGCAAACAGAGGTTTAGGGACACCCAAAGCACGGGGTTGCACCCTGACCATCTTGGCTATTAGCCATTGATTGACCTGTCCTTCATGGACTTGTCTAGTTCCTTTTCTAACCCAGTTATATTTTCAGCCCTCACAAAATCCCCTGGCAATGAGTTCAACAAGTTGATTGTGTGGTATCTGAAGAAATTCTTCCTTTTGTTTGTTTTAAACCTACTGCCTAGTTATTTCATTGGGCAATGCCTGGTCCTTCTGTTCTGTGAAGGGGTGAATACCACTTTCCTATTCACCCTTTCCACAACATGCATGATTTTATAGACATTTATCATATTCCTCCTTAGTCAGCTCTTTTCTAAGCTAAACAATACCAGTCTCTTCATATCTCCTCATATGGTAAGCTTTTCCATGCCCCTAATCCTTTTTGTTGCTTTTCTCTACATCTTTTCGAATTTGAAAGTATCTTTTTTTTTAGATGAGGCAACCGCAACTACACACAGTACTCAAGGTCTGGATGTATCATGGATTTATCTGCTGGCGTTATATTTTCAGCTTTATTATCTATCCCTTTCCTAACAGTTCCTAACATCTTGTTTGCTTTTTTTCACTGCTACTGAACATGGAGCTGATGTTTTCCGACAACGAACCACAATGACTCCAACATCTTTCTTGAGTTGTAATGGCTAAGTTAGACCTCATCATTTTGTATGGAAAGTTAGGATTATGTTTTCCAATGTACATTACTATGCGTTTATCAGTACTGAATTCCATCTGCCACTGGATTGCCCAGTCACCTAGTTTTGTGAGATCCCTTTGTAGCTTTTCATAGTGTGATTTGGAAGTAACAATCCTGAGTAATTTTGTATTGTCTGCAAATTTTGCCACCTCACTGTTCTCTCCATTTATGAATATGTTGAACAGCACAGGTCTCAGGCAAGATGCTTGGGGATCCCAAGTATTTACCTCTCTCCATTGTGAAAACTGAATATTTATTCCTACCCTTTGTTCCCGATCTTTTAGCAAGTTACTAATTCATGAGAGGATCTTCCCTCTTATCCTATGACTGCTGACTTTGTTGAAGAGCTGTTAGTGAGGAACTTTGTCGAAAGCTTTCTGGAAGTCCAAGTGCCCTACATCACCTGGATCACGTTACAGTAGCTACCCTGCAGTCATCTGGTCCAGAGGCTGATTTAAGTGTTGGTTTATTTACCACATTTAGTAGTTTTTGCGATTTCATATTTCAGTTCCTTCAGAACTCTTGGGTGACTACAATCTGCACCCGGAGACTGTTTAATTTATCAATTTGTTGCCAAACCTCCACTACTGACACCTCAATCTGGGACAGTTGCTCAGAATTGTCACCTAAAAAGAATGGCTTGTGTGTGCGAATCTCCCTCACATCCTCTGCAGCGAAGACTGTTGTGAAGAATTCAATTAGCTTCTCTGCAATGGCCTTGTCTTCCCTGATTGCTCCTGTTGCACCTTGACCATCCAGTGACTGCACTCATGTTTGGCAAAGCCTGCTGTCGAAATACTTAAGCAAAATTGCTTAGCTCTTCTGTCTTTTGTTGGTCGCTTTTCGTGTTCTTTTCTGGCCTGCCTAATTACACTTTTACACTTCTCTTGCCACAAATCAATGTGTAAATCGGTAGTTGGCTATTTACATAGTCTTGGGGTGGAATCATTACAGACAAGCTGCCACATAGGAGGCTGGGTGAGTCAATGTTGAACTGTGCTGGAAAGTAGGAATCACTATTTCAGAAATGCTATGACTATTAGCCATGTTGGTGTTTACATTTCATGCCCAAATTTTGAGTCTTCTGTTTCTCACAATCGGGTACCATATTGGCTAGAAATGTTGGATTTAATTGTACTTTGTCCCAGTCTTAATACTTCATTGGCCAGATCCTCAGATGGCGTAAACTGACCCACTGCCCTTAGCTTTAAAGGCGATAATCCAGTATTCACCGATGTGATAATGCATCTCACTAGTGCTCTGACTCTCAGGGTGTCATAGCTTCCTACTCAGATTTGAACCTTAGCGTTCATAACCTGAGAAGCTAGCATGAACCCTTTAAGCTTAATTACCAGCTTAGATCTGATAGGCTGCCACCAACCAGGAATCAGTGCTTGGTACATGTGGGTCCCCCAAAACTTCCCTGTGGGACCCCAGGACTCAGATGCCCTGAGTCTCCTAACAAAGGGAAATAAACCATTCCCCCCACCTCTCTCCCACCCAGAATTTCCTCTCTGGGCTAACCTGAGAGTTACTGATGCAACCTCTTTACATCACAATACCAAGAAGCATGTCTCCTCTCTTCCACAAAGAGACAAACCCAAAGACAAGGAAACAGAAAAGATTCTATCTCTCTTCCCCCTTAGCTTCTTCCCGCCCTGGGACACTAGGAGAGTTAAACACTGAGAGTAGTTCTTCCCCTCCCCCCGTCTTTCCTTTCTCCCACCAATTTCCTGGTGGGTCAACTAGAAAAAAAAATCAACAGGTCTTAAAAAGCAAAACTTTTAATAAAAAAAAGAAAGAAAGAATAGAATAACAGTTCTCTGTAATCTAGATGGTAAAATACAGGGTTTTCAACTTATAGAAAATGAATAAACAATAGAAAAGGGATAAACAGCCTTATCCAAAAAGAATACAATTTAAAGTACTTATAGCCAAATACACATAAAGACTCCACCAGCCAGATACACAGATGCAAATACAGCAAAACAATTTAAAAGACTATACTTTTGCTACCTTTTGTAGTTACAACTGGGAAACATAAGATTAGAAGGACTGGAAATAGATCCTCTCATAGCTGAGAGAGCACCGAACAGACAAAGACCCAAGACCAAGAAAAACCCACAAATTCCCCCCCCTAAGCTTTGAAAAATCCGGTTTCCTGATTGGTCCTCTTGTCAGGTGTTTGGTTCCCTTTGTTAACCCTTTACAGGCAAAAGAAACATTAACCCTTAGCTATCTGTTTATGACACAGGGGTAAGGAGCACTCTCAACTTCTAGTCAATGGAAGTGAGAAGAGCTGTGCACCCTTGACATTCCCATCCTGAGATATTACGGAGAGATAATTAGGTCATTTTCTCTGTCCTCTAATCTTGCCCATTGCCCTTGTCTTTCCATCCACAGGCAGGACACAGTGTATGGAGAGGGAAATGTCCAACCGAACCACCGTGACTGAGTTCCTTCTCCTGGCATTCTCTGACGTTCGGGAGCTGCAGATTTTGCACTTTGTGGTGTTTCTGGTGATTTATCTGACAGCCTTGATGGGGAATCTTCTAATCATCATAGTTGTTGTCTTTGACCACCACCTTCACACCCCCATGTACTTCTTCCTGATGAATTTGTCCATTCTAGACATCGGCTCTATTTCTGTCCCAGTCCCCAAATCCATGGCCAATTCCCTCATGAACACCAGGTCAATTTCTTATTCTGGATGTGTCACACAAGTCTTTTTCTTTATGTTCTTTGCTGTAACTGAGTACTCCTTACTCACCATCATGGCATACGACCGATACATTGCCATCTGCCAGCCATTGCATTACGAGAGAGTGATGAACAGGAGAGCTTGTGCCCAAATGGCAGCCAGTGCTTGGACAAGTGTTTTTGTCTACACTGCACTGCACACCGGGAACACCTTTGCACTATCCTTCTGTGGAGGCAACATGGTGGATCAGTTTTTCTGCGAAATCCCCCAGCTCCTCAAGCTCGCCTGCTCTGACTCATACCTCCGTGAAACTGGGGTTATTGTCTTTAGTACATGCTTAGCCTTCAGCTGCTTTGTCTTTATAGTTGTGTCATATGTTCAGATCTTCACCGCAGTGCTGAGAATCCCCTCTGAGCAGGGCCGGCATAAAGCTCTATCCACATGCCTCCCTCACCTCACTGTGGTCTCCTTGTTCTTTTTCACTGTAGCCTTTGCCTACCTGAAGCCCTCCTCCAGTTCAACATCAGGTTTGGATCTCATGGTGGCTGTTCTCTATTCTGTGGTGCCTCCAATGATGAATCCGATCATCTACAGCATGAGGAACAAGGAGATCAAAGCTGCCCTGAGGAAACTGATGGCAGGGAGGTTATTCACCAAAAATGAACTGTCCATCTTTCATCTTTGATTGGGATATCTTCCTGTGTTTCTTTTTAAATATAATCAAATGAAGGCGTTATTGTCTCCTTGAAAACATGTTTTGAAATCTGCTTATGCAGAAAGGGGCATTTACACTGGTTAAAAATGCAGAGTCAAGTCAATGGACTTATTGTATATTTACAACTGTATATATATAAGACCAGAATCTATCTATCTATCTATCTATCTATCTATCTATCTATCTATCTATCTATCTATCTATCCTGTACTGCCACCCACCATCACACCATCTAAGCACCTTCCACCTAAAATGAATAGCCATGATCAAGTTTCTAATGAACTTGATGAGCTCTCTGACCCTTTTTCCTTTTGTGGGTATATATGCTGCATTGGATACCATGACTTTGGTGAATTGTTTGCTTGTGTGACAGAGTGTGGTATGATGGTGTCATGTTGTGAACTTTGTTGTATATGTGGAAGTATTGTCAGGGTGACAGGACAAGTCTGACCTGGCTCAATAGCAGCCTATCATGCTGTATTCCAGTCAGATGCCCTGCCTGGGAGAGGTCTTTGACACTTCACTGAAGGACCATCATTGAGAGCCTATCAAGACTAGAGTCTGCGGCCATAGATCTTTTTTGTGTCTCTGCTACTTGCCAGCCCCAAGAGAATATGATTTTTCTATACAGGGGGTCCACACTCATGGAAGTTGGAGATGGAACTTCACAGTTTGAACCCATGGCCAAGAGACTGGGGCCCACTTAACAATGCGATGCCCCTGTTGGGGTCGCATCGGGCCATCCGTGGCCACGTGTAGTAAAGACTTTCAGGAACAAGATGGCAGAAGAGACTCTGCCCAGCTTGAAACATGGGTGAACCCTGAACTCACAGATCAGGCTGGGGAAGATGGTGTCCCCGAACTGTCTTGTTTTACAGATCTGTGTTTGTCGAGGGCTTACGGCATAAAGTTTCCCTTTGATACCCCCGTGTTCCTTGCCTTCCTGCCATGTTCTTCTTAAAGAGATTCAGCTAGAAGCCAAAAGGGACCACAGGCTAGATGAAGCTCTAGTGGAGTGTGTGAGTGACTAGGGGCTTGGGAGAACTCAGACACTGGTTATGAGCTCAAAGGCAGCTGGACAATGGCCTCCCACAGTCAATGGAAGGGGATCAGAGTGTTCCCTAGATCCCCAGAGCGAGAAACACTGATGAGATTCTACCCAGGTGCATTTGCCTTGGAAGGACGTGGCTCCCACTGACTGGGCCCTCTTGCAAGAGACAGGTGATTGTACAGCTGGATAAAGGGCCACGTTCCAACACCCCGCTTAGCTGCCTTTTATTTTGTTTTATTGATCAGTTGGTCAATTTGGTTTAGTTCTTTTATTCTTTTGGGGGGGAGGGGAGGAAAATTATTGTTACATAGGGGTGTCATGTGTGGTCTTGTCTTTGGGAAGCCAATGTGTGAACTTTGCTGTTTGTTCTTTCTCTGAACGAGATGAAGGTTTGCTTTCCATGGTGACCAAAGGTCAGAAAGGAGCCTCTGCAGCTTTCTGGATGGCCGAGTTTCCGTTGAAAGGATTATTTGGACGGTGCTGGGATTGCATGGAATTAGTAATGACGTGTTGGGGACCTCAAGCCTTTGATTATTTTAAACCTAAAATAAAACTCCAGCCACACTCTAATTTGTTCCTTTAGATGGAATAAATGGGTTGAAGGTGTTAATATAACCCAGTCACCATCCAACACTTAAACTGTGTTAAGTTCTGGAGCTTGGTGTCCAGAGATCCCAGCCTGCTTCGCACCATGGCAAACACACCTTTAAAAATCCTGTTAAACTTTTATTAACTAAACTGACAGGAAAGGAAACCACTCAGAGTATTTGAAATGTAAAGTGCTAAGTCAGGCGTTCATTTTAGGGACACCCCTTGTTCCCTTTCACATTAGCTGCAAATATCTGTGATCCCAGGTGGTATTTGGGATTCAGCTGAGGCCAGTAGGGGTGATGATGTCATCTGGGCCCTTCTCCATTGCCCAAGCGAAGGATGACGTAGATCTGGGGTCCCAGGAGACGGTAGGAGTGGCAGACAGGATGGTGAAGCTCAATCCGGAAGACTCCGTCTGTTCTTTTTGTTATTTCTGTACTTTTCTCACAACATTTCTTTCAGGACCCAGAAAGGGAGTGATGGGTGGAATAGTGTGACGTAGTGGGGATTTTCCCTTGTTATGTTGTATGTGAGTCTTACCGTTTTGCATGAATGCTGTGTGTGCCTCAGTTTCCCTGTGTATTGCACCAATGTCTAGGTGATGGGAAAAGGGTGTTTGGCTTTTGTGGGGGGTGCTCCAGCTGCCTGCATGGATGCTATGGCTGGCCCTTCCTAACCTGAGACCCAGGAGGGAGATGTGACCAGGTTACTGCTCAGGAAGCAAGAAAAAGCCTGGAGGAGAGCAATGGGCAAGGCAGGTGCCAGACAGCTCGAAGCGAGTCAGTGTCAGCTGGCTTGGGGTGCAGGGGGGAGGGCCAGAGCCCTGGCTCTGGCCCTCCCCCCTGCACACCAAGATGAACTTGGCTGAAAGTCACTGATTTCTGTGGTAAGAAGTTTTGTCCTATGCTGTGTCCCTGTCGACTGATAAATCTTCTGTTTTACCAGCAGGCTCAGAATCACGTCTGACTGTGGAGTTGGGATGTAGGGCCCTTTGGCTTCCCCAGGACCCTGCCCAGGAAGACTCACTGTGGGAAGTGCATGGTGTGGAAGGGGATGCTGAATGCTTCAAGGTCAGACCCAGGAAGTTCAAAGCTGTGGAAGCTTATTCCCCTGGAACCAGGCTGCTCAGGGAGAGGAGGCTCCCCCAGAGTCCTGACTGGCTGCATAGGGAATAGTTTCAGATCATCGCCCTGCTGACTCTGTGACAAACTGTCCATCTCCTCATTATTTTCTCCTCCAGTTAGGCTTAATATCTGACACACCAATTTTGGCTCATTAGGGTTTCTTTTCAAAGAGAACTGGAGTTCGTTCTTCTATACAATCAGCAGAGAATCCTGTGGCACCTTATAGACTAACAGACGTTTTGGAGCGTGAGCTTTCGTGGGTGAATACCCACTTCGTCAGACGCAGGTAGTGGAAATTTCCAGGGGCAGGTATATATATGCTAGGAAGCAAGCTAGAGATAAGGAGGTTAGTTCAATCAGGGAGGATGAGGCCCTGTTCTAGCAGTTGAGGTGTGAAAACCAAGGGAGGAGAAACTGGTTCTGTAATTGGCAAGCCATTCACAGTCTTTGTTTAGTCCAGAGCTGATGGTTGTCCAGGATGGGTTGTAGACTCCACTGGCCATCACATACAGCCCCCAGCTAAAACCCCTCCAACGCATCATCAGGGATCTACAACCCATCCTGGACAATGATCCCACAGTTTCACAGGCCTTGGGTGGCAGGCCAGTCCTCGCCCATAGACAACCTGCCAACCTGAAACGTATTCTCACCAGCAACTGCACACTGCACCATAGTAACTCTAGCTCAGGAACCTATCCATGCAACAAACCTCGATGCCAACTCTGCCCACATATCTACACCAGCGACACCATCACAGGACCTAACCAGATCAGCCAAACCATCACTGGTTCATTCACCTGGACGTCCATCAATGTAATATACGCCATCATATGCCAGCAATGCCCCTCTGCTATGTACATCGGCCAAACTGGACAGTCACTAAGGAAAAGGATAAATGGACACAAATCAGATATCAGGATGGCAATATACAAAAACCTGTAGGAGAACACTTCAACCTCCCTGGCCACACAATAGCAGATCTTAAGGTGGCTATCCTGCAGCAAAAAAGACTTCAGGACCAGACTTCAAAGAGAAACTGCTGAGCTTCAGTTCATCTGCAAATTTGACACCATCAGCTCAGGATTAAACAAAGACTGTGAATGGCTTGCCAACTACAAAACCAGTTTCTCCTCCCTTGGTTTTCACACCTCTGCTGCTAGAACAGGGCCTTATCCTCCCTGATTGAACTAACCTCGTTATCTCTAGCCTGCTTCTTTTTGCATATATGTACCTGTCCCTGGAAATTTCCACTACGTGCATCCGACGAAGTGGGTATTCACCCACGAAAGCTCATGCTCCAAAACGTCTGTTAGTCTATAAGGTGCCACAGGATTCTTTGTTGCCTTTAAAAGGGACGTATGCTCCTAAAGTTTTAAGTGCTTTAGACACTTCAGTATAGGTGAGTCTATTCTATTCTATTCTATTCCACTAGTACAGGTGTGTCTCATCTCGTCTCTTCTCTTCCACTAGTTCAAGCTTATCTAGTCTATTCTATTCTATTCCATTAGTACAGGTGTGTCTATTTTATTTTATTCTATTCCAGTGGTCTCCAAACTTCTTTGATCGCGCACCTCCCTCAGTAACAATTTTTTGAACACGCACCCCCAAGATATGTATATTTATTTATGTAAAAATTATATGTATGTCCTACTATACTAATACATTATGGACGTTATAAAACATACAAAAATAGCAATTAAAAAAGGATGAGATAAATATGAAATAAAGAATATTTTTAAAATATTTTTATCGTATTTTGTTTATTAACACTACAAAAAACCATTTTGCTCTCGCAAAAAATATGAATAATAATATTTTTAGTGAGAGCAATGTGATGAATATCCTTCATTATTTCTGAAAATCTTGGTTTAACACTTTGTGATATAGCAATTCGAAGGTCTGGGATTAGGGTTAAGGTGCGAGAGGGTGCTCCGGGTGGGGTGTGGGATCTAGGAGGGATTTAGGGTGCTCAGGGTGGGGTGAGGGATCTGGGAGGGAGTTAGGGTGCATGTCAGGACCCTGGGGCCCCCTTAGCCCAGGACCCTGCAGCCCCTAAAGCCCCTGCATTCCGGGTGACCCTGCCTGTGGGGGAGGGGAGGCAGCTTCCTCACTCACTCGTTCCCTCCCTTCTCCAGCTGCCCTTCCCCCCCAGTGGTGTTCCTCCTGCTGCGCCCCCCAGTGGATCCTCTTGCGCACTCTCTGGGGTGAGCACACCCCTCTTTGGAGACCACTGATCTATTCAACAGGTACAGGTGGGTCTACTCTATTCTGTTCTAAAGAGGTACAGGTGGAGCTATTCCAAGGTTTTCCAAAGGGATTAAAAAAACATTTCACAGGAAATTTCAGACAAATCTTTCATCAAGATCTATGAAAACTCATTAAGAGTGCAAAGAGAACTGAATCCTGGCTCATCTCGAAATAAATCGTTCATTATGAATTATTCAGCCAGCCTCAGTTATAATCCTCCAGATTTTGGCAAAGTGAGGCACAGAGAGCTGAGCTGATATAGATGCATAGCTGGGTTTAGATGACAGGAGTTCCTGGCATCTCTCTAGATGGCTGGCTCTACTTGTTATCATTTCAGGCTGGGGTTTTCAAGGGAGTCTAAGAGAGTTAGGAGCCCAAGATGTATGTGTCTTAATCCTGTAGGCGCCTTTGCAAACCCAGCCCTCATTTTCTGAAATTCAAGACAAGCCCAGGCCATGGAAGTTAGCAATAGAAACGTGAAGCCAGGATTACAAACGAGTTTAGGAACCTACAGAAGAAGAGAGGAGCCTGTTGAGATTTACAATAGCATCTAAGCAGGTTGGGCACCTAGCTCCCGCTGAATGACCATGGGATTTAGCCACTTAGCTCACTTAGGAGCATTGATAAATCCCAGTAGGTGCCTGTCTCCCTCTTTGTAATCCCAACCCACAGATAACGCAGAAGCTGGGCTGGAATCAGGGAATCCTGAGGGGCGATCACAGGCTCTGTGCTATGTGGGGGTCAAACTAGAGGACCAGAATGACCCTTTTTAGCTTTGTCACCTAGGCATCTATGCACCTGCCTCTGGGCCTCTGCTGCTGAGCCCTGCAGAGCTCCAGGGAGTGAGTCCCACTAGCCCTTAGGAAATAGACCTGGATAAATCACCTTCCCCCAGCATTAGTCCTTTAATGCCAGTGCAGCTCAAAGCCAGCTCCACACAGGGCACCAACAGGCGTGAGCCCAGTTTTGTCAGTTCACTCTCAGATTGAGGGGTGTAGGATTCTCAGATACCTCTGCCTTCAGCTTGTAGATTCTGGGATGCCGATGGATATTGAAGGGAGAATCCTGGTGCTGGATGACTGCATGCATCATATGTAGGGAAAAAATTCACAAAGAGCAGTACAGTAAGTTTGTTATTTCAATTACGTATATTGGGGGATCAACATACAGGGGAAATTAAGGTGATAAATATTAATTATAATGCAAACTCATTAAGACTTTTCTCAGTTTCATCAATACCTACTGCTGATTGGTATTTTCCCACCCTTCAGGAAAATTTTGACTTTTCATAGAAAACCCAAAATCTTCTTTTTCCCCCATTTTTTGGCAAATGAAAACAACTTTCTGCTATAAACTGGATTTTTTAAAATCACATAACCCAAACTCTGTGGTTTTTGAGTTTTCGTTTCTTTTCAAAGCAAACCAAAATGTTTGAGAGAAGCGGACAGATTCTGAGATTCATTGTTGTTTCGCAGGAAAACCAATCTCCGTTTCAAAGAACGCAGCTGAAAATTCCCAACCTGCCATACACTTTAAATAAATTGGGGAATATTATTATTGCCTGATTAGACCTTAATTCCAAACCCATTTATTCTGTTGCATCTGGGCAATTTCTCTTTCAATGAGATAGTTGTGCAGAAGTAACGACTGAATAACCAGTAAAGTTGCCAGCGCACAATGTTTTGTAGAGATTAGCCCCTTTAAACCCTGAGTTAGAGTAGAACCGAGCAGCCAACACCTGTCTATCCTGACCCCATTCAAGGGCATACGGGAGCTCACTGGGAGTGGATCCCAGAACTACTTCTCCAGCGCCACACTGGTGCTGGCTGAGTATAAACAGAGTAAATTACACAAAGCAAGATATGTGGCCATGTTTTCAAGGGGATTTAGGCACCTACTGTGATTTTCAGATGCACCAAGGAGCCTGGGGTTGGATGTCTAAATGGTTTCTCAGTACTTTAAAACTGCTGCACAGCCCCTTTGCAAAAGACCTTACAGCCCTAGAAGATAAGGCAGAGAAAGGGAGGGAGGGGAAACAGAGGCAGAACGAGGGGAAATGACTGGACCAAGGTCATACAGCAGAGCCCAAGTGTCCCGGCAACAACTGCACCGCACAGTGCAGAGTAATTGAAACCACATAGCGGTAATGGAGTGCTGCTGCTAGCCTCTTGTTACACGCCAGCAGAAGGGCAGCTGGGAGCTGATGCCAGAAATCAATTTGAAAGCAGGGTGAAGGCCGTTCAGGCCCAGAGCTTGGGGTAGAAAAGTTACAGATGAGTTGCCACTTACGACATAGGGTGAGTCTATGCGATATTGCCCGGCAAAGTGGGAATCAGGCTGCGCTGGCATTTTAGTAGACCAGTTTCGTCGCCAAGTTGTGAGCTTGGAGAGGGGCGTTCTTTGCGAGAGGAGTTGGGTTTGGATTGTGCTTTGTTCCATCCTTCGTATTTCATTTTAACAACCCACACCCTGGGCCAAATGCTCAGATGGGGTGAAGTGGGGAAGCTCCATTGAGTTTAAAGGAGCTGACCCAATTCACATTAGTGTGATAACAGAACTGATGGATCATCAGAGGCGAGGAGCATAAACAGCACCTGATCATTGCAAGTGATGAGTGCTGAGCACCTTGGAATTCATACGAAGAGATATAAGGAGAAGGGGAATCACCGCAATTCCCTCTGTCACTCTTATCCTGACCATTGTCCTTCTTATTCCCCCTACAGCCATCACATGATGTTCGGAAGAAGGAAATGTTCAACCAAACTACAATGACTGAGTTCCTTCTCTTGGGTTTCTCTGACATTCGGAAGCTGCAGATTTTGCACTTTGTAGCGTTCCTGGTGATTTACCTGGCGGCCTTGGTGGGAAACCTTCTCATCATCACAGTCATAGTCCTCGATCTCCAACTTCACACCCCCATGTTCTTCTTCCTGATGAATCTGTCCATCCTAGACCTTGGCTCCATCTCCGTTACCATCCCCAAATCTATGGCCAACTCCCTCATGAACACCAGGGAGATTTCTTATCCTGGATGTGTCGCCCAAGTCTTTCTCGTCTTCTTCTTTGCTTCAGCAGATTTTGCCATACTGACCATCATGGCATATGACCGATACGTGGCGATCTGCCAACCATTGCACTATGAAAGAGTGATGAACAGGAGAGCTTGTGTCCAAATGGCAGCCAGTGCCTGGATCTGTGGTCTTCTCTACTCTGCCCTGCACACCGGGAATACGTTTGCAATAATCTTCTGTGGAGGCAACATGGTGGATCAGTTCTTCTGCGAAATCCCCCAGCTACTCAAGCTTGCCTGCTCTGACACATACCTCAGTGAAGTTGGGGTTATTGTCTTTAGTGTGTGCTTAGCTTTCAGCTGCTTTGTTTTCATAATTGTGTCGTACGTTCAGATCTTCAAAGCAGTGCTAAGAATCCCCTCTGAGCAGGGCCGGCAAAAAGCCTTCTCCACCTGCATTCCTCACCTCATTGTGGTCTCCTTGTTGCTTTGTACTGCTATCTTTGCCTACCTGAAACCTACCTCCAGCTCAACCTCAGGTCTGAATCTCATGGTGGGTGTTCTCTATTCTGTGTTGCCACCAATAATGAATCCAATCATCTATAGCATGAGAAACAAGGAGATCAAAGGTGCACTGAGTAAATGGATAGGTTGGAAGTTACTCACTAAGAATAAAATGTCCATATTTTCCCTTCAGTAGCAATTTCATTATGAGTTTCCTTATGAATATAATCAGCTGATGATATTATTGCCTCCATGAGAAAATACTGTGCAAACTGTTTATGCAGAATTGGGTATTTACACGTGTAAAAGTCCAGACAAACGTGACTCAAGATAAAAGATTAAGGTTTACACCAATCCAAGTAAGAGTGGAATCTATCTGTCATATCTGGCTATCCATCACCACACTGTCGTGCCCATAAAATGAGTAGCCATAGCGTAGTCCGTTCTGAGGTCTATGGCTTTTCTTATTTTGGGGGACTGCAGTATCAGTGTATTTGTTATTTGTGCTTGTGTTCGTTTGTTTGCCAGATTTTTAGATTATTTTTGTTTAGCTGGTTGGTTGTGGATTTGGTTTGTTTCTTTGTTCCAGGAGGTCTTGGAGGTGCAAAGGGGAGATGGTGAGCGTTTGGTTAGGCAGAATTTTGCACTCTCTTGGAGGGCCCATATGTCATCTCTCTGATGGGGTTTTCTGAGCGAGCTGAAGGTTTGCTCCCTGCAATGATAAAAGGGGGCAAAAGAGGTTTCTGCATGGCTTAGTTCCCACTGAAATGATTGGGTGTGTACTAGGGTATTATTGTATTATTGATGGAAAGTTAGGGACATAAGAACCTCAGCTGGGCCTCTTTTTATTATTTTAACCTAAATGAATATGCAAAAACTGTGTCATTCTTGCTATGGTGGAAAGGCTGGATTGGAGAGAATTTTTTTCCAGAGTTTTCTAAGGAAAACCTGGTTCAGATAACGAGGCAAAACTGGGATTTCATGGAAATCACTGTGGTTTAGAACCTCACTTCGAGGACATCAAGCTCTCACCAATAGCCGCTACACACAATGATCCAGATTTGGCTGACAGCACCCTGGAGAAAGTGAGTGTGACAGCAAGGTAAGGGTCAGATTTCCCAACTCAGCTAGACCAGCCCCAGTGCAGAGATGACCCATTGACATCACCAGTTTAATACTGAGGAGGTTCTGGCCAAAGTCTCTGGGCTGCACTCAGTAGGGACATGAACACCAGTGTAATTTTCTTGTTGGCGTAATTTTGTTCTAAACTCTGTGATGGGGCAAGGCCAGATGGCTATAGTAAAATAGTGAGGAACAGGTATGTTAGTCCCAGGCTAAACAAATCCCTGGTACCATGGTAACCAAATGGCAGTTGCTCCAGGTTAATCAAGACACCTGGGGCCAATTAAGATCTTTCTATAAAGCAATGGAGATAACTAGGTTGATTGGGACACCTGAAGCCAATCAAGGGCTGGTTGGAACTAGTTAAAAGCCTCCCAGTTAGTCAGTGAGGTGTGTGTCAGGAGCTGTAGGAGGAAGCCGCGTTGTTGGAGGAAACAAGCAGTACAAATCCATATCAGGTGCAAAGAAGGAGGCCCTGAGGTAATGGTGAAGGAGATAGTGAGTGGGGGCTGCTGTGGGGAAGTGGCCCAGGGAATTGTACACGTTCTATTTCAAAAAAGTCAACCACCATAGCTGCTACTATTAGGGTCCCTGGGCTGGAGCCCGGAGTAGAGGGCTTGTCTGGGCTCCCCCCATCCCCTCTCTGATTAATCACTGAGACTGGGAGACAACAGAGACATGCAAAGGAGGGTTGCTTCTCCTCACTTCCCTTGCTGGCTTATGATGAAAATGCCTCAGCAGGCTGTGACCCTTGTCTCTAGAGAGAGAAGGGCTATGTGGAGGATCACAGTGAGCCTCTGAGGCTAGCGAAATCTGCCAGGAAGCGCAGGGCCCACTGAGTCAAGGACAGAACTTTGTCATGCCTTGATGTAAGTAGAAAAGTGCCATCTCATGCACTGATCTGGTGTTCCACACGCCATCCCATGTCAATCTACTCACCTCCAAGCTGAGAAAAGGTCTCAGAAGTTGGCCTGTTGTTAGTACTGGAATACCATCTTTGTGCACGGCAGTGTCCACGGCATATATGACAGACAAAAGCAGAGTATGTGATTAGATAGACAGGCAGGACCATTCCTTGTCTTAACACCCAACCTAATTTATTCATAATGACAGATTTCTATTTGATTGTGAATTATGTCAGCTAGCTAGATAATGAGTAATCTGTGGAGACAATTGTGCAGATTATTATGCTTCTTTTCCTGTTAATGATTGTCTATGTCCAGATCATAATTTTCTTATAAATACTCCTTATTAAACATTATTTATGACTACATCTTACTCCATCGCTCATTTACAAACAGTTCATCTTTAAGTATGCAGGGTTTGAACTTTGAGCTGTTTGACCGGATACATTTTCACATGCTCTGGTTTGCTTCTCTGAACAAATGACAGTGTCACTCGGTATCCTTGAAAATCAAGATGCCTATCGTCAGCTGGTTTAAAGTGTCATAGCTCCAATAAATCTTGGAGAATTTACACCAGCTGAGGATCTGCTCCTGTGAGGATGTGGTTCTGGCGGGACCCAACTGAGTGCCAAATCAGGATTAATTGCTCAAACAGGGCAGTCACAGCCCTAGGCTGGGGTTTATCCACCTCTAAGGCAAACCAAACCAGCCAGACAAAAGACTTCAGTTTCACCCCACTGGCTAACCGCAAGTCACACAAGCAATTTCCTAAGACACTCCAGTCTCCCAGTATCACCACCAGTGCCACACGTCCTGGGGATGAATGGTTATGAAAACCAACACCCCAGTAAAAGAAAAAGGTTTTCTCGATCCCAAAGGACCAAGCCCCAGACCCAGGTCAATATACACCTCAGATCTTACCCACAAATCACGCTGTTGCCAATCCTTTAGAATCTAAAATCTAAAGGTTTATTCACAAAAGAAAAAAGATAGATGTGAGAGCTAGAATTGGTTAAACTGAATCAATTACATACAGTAATGGCAAAGTCCTTAGTTCAGGCTTGTAGCAGTGATGAAGTAAACTGCAGGTTTAAATCCAGTCTCTGGAGAACATCCCCCGCTGGGATGGGTCATCAGTCCTTTGTGCAGAGCTTCAAATTGTAGCAAAGTCCCTCCAGAGGTAAGAAGCAGGATTGAAGACAAAATGGAGATGAGGCCTTCGCCTTATATAGACTTTTCCAGGTGGAAGAACACTCCTTTGTTCCTACTGTGGAAAGTTACAGCAAAATGGAGTTTGCAGTCACATGGGCCAGTTTCTGCTCACTCCAGTGAGTCACAGGGCGTATCCGCCTTCTCTCGATGGGTCAGTTGTGTAGTTGATGGTCCTTAATGGGCCATCAAGCAGGCTAAGCAGAGCTGACACCAGCTTGTCTGGGGTGTCACCCAGAACTGCAGCACCAATGTAAAATACAGACAGTACACAGCCAATATTTATAACTTCAACTACAAAAATGATACAGACATACAGACAGCACAATTATAACCAGTAACCCGTAACCTGGTCTTAGACACCTTATATGACCCCCTTTACATAGAATTTGGTGCCACTACAGAACTGTGGTTGCAACCCATGTTCTATATGGTTCCAGTTTATATCAATAACGTCACAGCTCCAAACACTCATGATTATGAATACAAGACTCATTTCTTTTGAGTATTCTGTACTGAGGCCCTGATTCCACAGCTGCTTCAGCACATTCTTAAATTTAATCATATGAGTGGCAACACTGAAGATGTAAATTTAAACTCATGATTAAGTCCCTGTTGGAAATGGGTTAGGAATATGGATAGGGTTTAAGGCTAACACCAAACTGGTGTAAACCCTGATACTGTCTCCATTTCTTTCCTTTCCCAGTCAAATTAAAGCCCTAAAATTGATGCATGGGAATTTCTCTCCCCTTCTGGGGTCCGGATTATTAACATTAAATAAAAGAACAGGAGTTCTTGTGGCACCTTAGAGACTAACAAATTTATTTGGGCATAAGCTTTCGTGGTCTACAGCCCACTTCACTGGATGCACAGAATAGAACATATAGTAAGGAGTTATATATACACGTACGGAGAACATGGAAAGGTGGGAGTTGCCCAACCATTTAAAGAGGCTAATTAAGAGAAATTTTTTTTGCATTGATAACCATGATGGCCCATTTCAGACAGTTTGACAAGAAGCTGTGAGGATGGGGAAATAGATTCAATGTGCGTAATGGCTCAGCCATTCCCAGTCTGTATTTGCAACTCAATTCAAGCTCAGCAGTTTCTCGTTGGAGTCTGTTTTTGAAGCTTTTCTGTTGCAAAATTTAAGTCTGTTGCACCCTTAAGTCTGTTACTGAGTGACCACAGGGGTTGAAGTGTTCTCCTACTGGTTTTTGAATGTTATGATTCCTGATGTCAGATTTGTGTCCATTTATTCTTTTGCATAGAGACTTGCCAGCAATGCCCCTCTGCAGGGGCGGCTCTAGGGATTTTGCCGCCCCAAGCATGGCAGGCAGGCTGCCTCTGGTGGCTTGCCTGAGGAGGGTCTGCTGGTCCCGCGGCTTCGGCGGACCTCCTGCAGGCGTGCCTGCAGGAGGTCCGCCGAAGCCGCGGGACCAGCGGACCCTCCGCAGGCAAGCCGCCGAAGGCAACCTGCTTGCTGCCCTTGCGGCGCTGGCACAGCGCCCCCCTGCAGCTTGCTGCCCCAAGCACGCATTTGGCGTGCTGGGGCCTGGAGCTGCCCCTGCCCTTCTGCCAGGTACATTGTCCAGACCAGACACTCTCTTATTTTACAGTGAGTTTCTGTAGAGGCAACATGGTGGATCAGTTCCTCTGTGAAATGCCTGAGCTGCTCAAGCTCGCCTACTCTGACATGTACCTCAGGGAAGTTGAGTTATTCATCTTGAGTGCTTGCTTAGGCTTAAGCTGTTTTGTTTTTATAATTGTGACATATGTTCAGATCTTCACCACTTTGCTGAGAATCCCCTCTGAGTAGGACCAGCATAAAGCCTTCTCCACCTGCATCACTCATCTCATTGTGGTCTCCTTGTTTGTTTCCACTGGCATCTTTGTCTACCTGAAACCCACCTCCAGCTCAACATCGGTTCTGGATCTCATGGTGGCTTTTCTCTACTCTGTGCTGCCACCAGTGATGAATCCCATCATCTACAGCATGAGGAACAAGGAGATCAAACCTGCCCTGAGGAAACTGACTGGATAGAGGTTATTCACCAAGAATAAAATGTCCATATTTCTCTTATGAACATAATTTTATCCATGTTTCTTTACAAATACAATCAATTTATGACATTTTCCCCAACAAGAATATGGTGTGTGATTTTTTTTTAATGCAAAATGTTATATTTAAAGTGGTAAATCCAGGGTAACTTCACAAAGTCCATGAAGTTATTCTAGGTTTATATCACTATAAGAAAGACGAATATCTATATGTTTCCTGCTTTTATACTGCCACCCATTGCCATGGTATCTGAGTGCCTTCCACATAAAATACCCAGTGGATTTCATGCAGTGTCTGGTTCTTCTGCTTTTCTGTGGTCAACACTTTGTTTGTGGTCTGATGGCTTTTGGGTTTTCTGTTCACTTGTGTGGCAGACTGAGATATGACAGCATCAGATCATGATCTCTGTGTTGCACTATGTGTGGAAATATTGGCACGGTGACCGCACCAGCCTGGGTTTGCTCAATAGAAGACTATTGCTCTTTGTTCATTGCAGCTCTTCTACCTGAGAAAGGTGCATGTTACTTCGCTGAAGGACCATCGCTCAGAGCCATCAGGAGTGAACTTTGATTGCCTTTCACTTACATGCCCTGCTGCATGGAACAAAGGTTTTGCTGTATAGGAAGTCTGCAAGTGGGGGTTGGGGGAGCATGACTGGTGGGTCTGGAAGTCTCACTTTTAGCACATGATCCTTAGACAGTGGACCAAGTTATGTGGTCAGCTGACTCAGGCTCACAGAGCTCGCGCTACAGGGGTAGACATTCCCACTTGGGCTCCAAAACCCGGCAAAGGGGGGATGCGTCTCCAAGCCCGACAGGGACCGTCTACACTGCTATTTTTAGCTCTGTAGTGCAGACCAAGATCCAGGCTCTGAGACCTAGTGCCATTGGCAGTATAGACGTACCCAGCGAGGTATTATCCCTCTCTCCTGTCTGTCCCCACTCCCGTCTGCCCCCTCCCCGCTCTCCCATCTGCCTCCTCCTGTCTGTGGCCCCCTTGCTGTCCTGTCATTCTCTGCTCCACTCTGCCCCGCTTTCCCATCTGCCTCCTCCTGTCTGAGCCCCCCTCGTTCTCCTGTCATTCTCTGCTCTACTCCGCCCTGCTTTCCCGTCTGCCCCTGCCCAGCTCTCCCGTCTGCCCCCTCCTGTCTGTCCCCCCATCACTCTCCTGTCAGTCTCCTCTCCACTCTCCTGTTTCTCCTTGCCCCGCTTTTTATCCCATAATAATCATCCATAAATGAATCATCCGCACCTCCCTTTGGAATTTTTTGGGGTCTGCAAGAGAAAAACAGTTGAAACCCCCTGATTTCCACCCGTCATGATTTTATAGACCCATATCACGTCCCCCCTTAGTCGTCTCTTTTCCAGGCTGACCTGTCCCAGTCTTTTTAATCTAACCTCGTACGGAACTTGTGTATAACTCCTCTAGGAGGGGGGATGATAGGGTGACCAGATAGCAACTGTGAATAATTGGGACATTTATATTTCAGAGCATGTGTAGAGTTGCCTGGATAAGACAACCCCCCTAATATCAGGATGTGTGCTCACACGAGGGGATAATAATGTAGTTGCTCTGTTTATCAGCCCCTTGAAGACCCCCCTGGAGTGGTTCTGATCTATTAGCTCAAACTGGATTCTCCAGGGAGCCAACGGGCAAAGGAAGGTCTGTAAATGAACCGCCTGGTTTTCAGTGGTCTTGGGCCTTTTTCCCAATGCACAGAGCCCCTGGTCCGCGGAGGGTCGCCGAGCCTTAGGGTGCGGTTGCGAGGACTTGGCCGGTGGGGCCTCCCTAAGCCCGGCAGCTTGTTCTGAGCTGAAGTTGTGATGAACAGAGAACCAGAAGGAAATCTTGTGGGTGAGGTGTTGAAGGAGGGCTCCTGTTGGAGGGGATGAGCGGGGTGTGTGTGTGTGTGTGTGTGTGAGAGAGAGAGACTGCTGCCCCCTCCTGGACAGGCTGAGCTCTCCCTGTGTGTGTGTGTGTGTGTGTGTGTGTGTGTGTGTGTGTGTGTGTGTGTGCTCCCCCTCCTGGACTGGGTGAGACCCCCCCCCGTGTGTGTGTGTGTGTGTGTGTGTGTGTGTGTGTGACTGCTGCCCCCTGCTGGACAGGGTGAGACACACACCCCGTGTATGTGTGTGTGAGAGAGAGACTGCTGCCTCCTGCAGGAGAGGATGAGCCCTGCTGTATGGGTCTTTGTCCCTGCTGAAGGGGCTGACCGCCTAGAGGGATATGATGGGGTTCAGTATTTAGAGGAGAGGGCACATCCTGTTGTGACTGTGACCCTGGTCCTTGCAGCATAGCACCCTCATTGTATCAATTTCACCACCCAGGGAGGTCTCCCAGCCATATGCTGACCCTGGCTGACTGGCTCCGCTACAGCTGTGAACACAAGCAGGCAACGACGGACACGGGCTAGGGACCAGCGTGGGGGGGTTTTGTCATTTACGGAATCCAAAGAAATTCCCAGGATGGGAACCTGGGGTAAGAAAAAAAATTCATGTCTGATCACCTGCCCCGCCCTGTGCCTCAGTTTCTCCACCCATCACAAGAAGCTCATGAATCCTGGTCCCGCCTCCCATGGAGGAGGTTGTGATGGTTTACAAGTGGTTCTGGGCTGTTCTGCTCAGGTTCCCTCCCAGCTCCTGGACGGTGCAACCCTGTTACACTAGTACCTCTGGGTTTGCGCAGATTCCCCCCTTGCAACCTTCCTGGCTTCTTCCCTACAGAGATGGGAGTTGGTGGTGAATGAGAAAGCCGAAGTGGGGGAGAAAAGGAGAGGAGGAAGAGAGAATAGAAGAGAGGAAAAAGACCAGACTCCTGGGTTCTCAGAAGCCCTTAGAAAGGGGCGTATTCTCTTGGTTACTGTGGCTAACTCCTTGGTCATTCTACCACAGACAGATTGTGCCATTGTTTCGGGCCATTCACTCTGCTCTCCCTGGCTGCTTTCCTGTGGTTGACATGCTCCTCATGTAACCTGTAATCTCTGTCAGGTTTGTCCTCTGTGGTCCCTGAGAACAGGAAGGAAGCCAGGTTGCTCCTCACCCCACCCCACAGCTCACTGTGACTCAGCTGCAAAGCTAGGGCCCTCTTCTGAGTCCGTTTCTGCTCTGATATGGCCCCAGGGTCGGGACTGGCTAGCTCAGGGGAATGGGACAAGGGGCCCTTCCCCTCTAGGGAGTGCTGGCTCTGATCTGGCCCCTGTGTTGGGGGATGGTTTGCTCAGGGGAATGGGACATGGGGCCTTTCCTATGTAGGGGGCATTGGCTCTGGTGTGGGTGCTGGCTCTGATCTGGCCCCATGTCAGGGGAACCAGCTGACTCAGTGAAAGAGGATGATCTGCAAATCAAAAACTTGTGTTTGCAGCACGGGTCAAAGCTTGTTTCAAAAATTTCCTCTGCACATGCTGGTTTTGGCAAAATTGAAATATTTAGAAAAAATTTGCAATTTTGGCAAAATGTCACTGAACAAACCTGCCCAAAATGAAGCACGTTTGGACTCTTTCAAAACCGATCGCTTTGATTTTTCATTTTGGCATGAGTTGTTGCAGCAGAAATGTTTCTATATGAAAGGTTTTTAAAGATCAAACTCAGAACAAAATCTTCTGGCCCTGTTCCAGCTGACAGGTCATAAGAACGTAGGAACGGCCATGCTGGGTCAGACTAAAGGTCCATCTAGTCCAGTATCCTGTCTTCTGACAGTAGCCAATGCCAGGTCCTTCAGAGGGCATGAACATGGCAGATAATCATCAAGTGATGAGGCCATCTGAGATCTGGGTTCCTTTTTGGCCAGCGCTGAGTTAGATGGGAGATCTCACTAGAAGGTCAGAACAGCCCCAAAATCTTGAATTATGGACCCCGTAGATTCACAGGAGGATGCTGATAAATTTAAGAGGGGACAGGGAAGAGCTACAAGAAAGATTCAAGAATTAGGAAACCTGCCTAGAGTGAGAGACTTCAGGAGCTTGATCTATTGAGATAAAAAAAGAGAAGATTATGGGGTGACTCGATCACAATTTATAAGTGCCTATGGGGGGAAGAGAAGTTGGATAACTGAGGGTTCTTCCTTCAGCCTATGAAGATCTAACATGATCCAACAGCTGGAAGTTGACATTTTACAAATTGATCCTGGAAATAAGGTGCACATTTTCAACGGTAAGGGGAATTGAGCGTTGGAACCACATCCCAACGTCTGTGGTGGGTTCTCTGTCCCAGCAATGTTATAATCAAGATAGGATGTTTCTCTGAAAGATCGGCTTTCAGAATTATGTGTTGTAGCAGGTCAGGCTGGGTCCTTGCAGTGACCTTCTTGGGATCGCTGATGAGTTCTTCTCAGACTAGTATTTCACGGGACATTTTGAAACTCTTGTTTTTTGTTTCAGAAGGGGAAGTAAAATTGATAGATAGATCTACCACTAGTCAGTATGCCTGGTTCCTTTGCAGCTCTAGCAGAGATGTTGGCTTCATGGTGAGATCAAAGGGAACGGCACAGCTACTTCTACTGCAGAAGGAGCCTTGTGACCCTCCACCAGAAGGGACCATCATGATCATCTAGTCTGACCTACTGCACCTCACAGGCCACAGAACCTCACCCACCTGCCCCTGTAATAGCCCCCTAGCCTCTGGCTGAGCTACTGACTTTACTGTTGACTTCTTGACAGGCCCAACACCAGAGCCAGTTCCATCGAACAAAGCCAACCCTGCTCTCATCTCTGGCCGCTTGCGTTGAAGCTGGTTCCCTGTTCCTGGTCTCAGCACAATTTGGGGGACTTCTCTTTTCTGGGTGGACTTCTCTTTTCTGGTTCCTTTTTTCTTTAGAAAAAGAAACCCATGTGCAACGCAATCCCCTTGGTCATCAACTGCTTTCTTCTATTCCTTCTAGTAATGGTTGCCAGCCTCTTTACTGGCTTTCGTGAGCTCATATTTGTAGTTAACATTTTTATTGTACTCTAAAACTGTAGATTACTTTTGTAACCACGCAGATCACTTTAGTTCCCAGCATTCTGTGAAAGTTTAGACATCTTTGCCAAGAACTAGGTGTCTATTGTAAATCTTAGATGAGACAGAACAATGGCATAGCCGTTAGAATGTGTTTAAAAATGAACCTTTGTTTTTTAATTCGTTTTAGTTCATCTTCATTTATCTCCTTTGAACTCATGCTCACAGATTAGCATAATACATTGTAACTTTATGTTTACTTAATATTTAAATATTTTATTTACTATTTAAATATTAGTTTCCCATAGTTGTCCTCTGACTCCAGATTAAATTGGCTCAATTAATTTTCTTAATTCCTTCCCTTGTGTAACCCTGAAAGCCAAATTGGGTCCTTTCTGCTTCTTTCATCTTCAGCTGTTATGCATTCAACACTGCTGGTGATGTCTGAGGCCAAACAGAATAGAGCTTACGTTCCTTCACTGATATTGGTTCTTGCACCACTAAGAAAAGAAAAACGTGTTTGTACTCATAAAATAAACAGATTTGACCTGAAACAGAGAAAGTGGAGGCCTGCGACTGTGGTGATGTTTTTGCAGAGCCGCTTTTCTGACCCCAACTGGATTTTAGAGAAAAACCCACATTTATTTTGGCCAGGCTGGACACACAAGATATGCCAGTGAACAATTGTATTCTCCATCATCCCAGTCAGCAGCTAGGAGCATGAGTCGTCTGGAGGGTTGAGTCACAGAATGGGGATCCAGGCTGAGAGACATTTCCAGCCCTAATACTAACATGTTCTGACATCTTGTGACAAGTCACTTCAGGGACACCAGTTAGAGAAAGGCAGAGGTATGGGAAGAAATATCCCTAGAGCCCCAGGCTGGTGCAGTAGACTGGCCCAGGAACCTGGTGTGTGCCTGGGCTGAGCCCCAGAAATCTGCCAGAGAGGGGCTTTGTGCAGCTGGTTGGCTGGCGGAGGGGAATTGCTTGGTATGGACCCCAGGCAGGACACGAGGCCGGTGCCTGGGTAGAGAACTCAGATTGCAGCAGCACAGGGATCAGCTTAGCATGGAATTGACTTTCCTTCTGCCTGTGCTGGGTGAGAGGCTTTCTTTCCAATCGCTGTCCTCTTTCTTTCTTTCTTTCTTTCTTTCTTTCTTTCTTTCTTTCTTTCTTTCTTTCTTTCTTTCTTTCTTCCCAGAGTTCTCACTCTCTCTCTTCTCTTTTTCAGCCTCCCTCCACATTTTCACCAGCCTGGTGCCACCCACAGATAAAGGGACTGTAATGTACCCAGAGGTGCTGTATCTGCCCTGGGATATTTCCTTGCGTGGAGTCAGGGGCTATGGGCAGGGGGACGGAGCAATCTGTGTCAGGGTTTCCTCCTCGCATTTCCTCTCCCTCTCACTCCCTGGTGATCTCCGCCTCTGCACTAACCCCTGTGTTTCCATTCCAGCCCCCCTATCAGCCCCCACACTCTTTCTGCACCCCCCACACCCAGAGTTCTTTTAGGGGGAGTGTCTGACCCTCAGGTGCTTGGCTCTCGGGGCTGAGGAGCCGACGGTACCAGTTCTTCGACCAAAGTGAGGAGCAGCTCCTCGAAACACCCCCGGATCGCTACAGAGAAGCCCGGCTTCATCTTATAGCTCAGCTGGCCACCACGGGGGCCAACAGTTGTGAGTACTGTAGGGGGGCATCCGAGCAAGAAACCCCATCTGGGAAGAGTCAGCCCATCTCCATTCGAGTGAAGGGTACAGTAACTCCTCACTTACCGTCTCTGGTTATTGTTGTTTCATTGGTGATCTATTAGAGAACAAGCAGGTTTAAAGTTGTGCAATGCTCCCTTATAATGCTGTTTGACAGCAGGGGTGGCTCCAGGCACCAGCGCAGCAAGCGCGTGTCTGGGGCGGCAAGCTGTGGGGCGCGGCCTGCCAGTCGCTGTGAGGGCGGCAGTCAGGGTGCTTTTGGCGATGTGCCTGCGGGAGGCCGCTGGTCCCATGGCTTCAGCGGTGGGTACACCGAAGGCACGGGACTAGTAGACCTCCCACAGGCAAGCCACTAAAGGCAGCCTGACTGCCGTGTTTGGGGTGGCAAAATACATAGTGCTGTGCAGGTGGTGGGGAAGAGGGGTGCTGATGTCAGGTGTCCCCCTCCCCCCGCTCCTGTACCCCACGTCCACAGAGTGGGTGGGGGGACACAACAGGGCTCAGGATAGATGGAGCTTGCTGGCAGCAGCTGCTGTCTCAACTTGCTGATCTACTTAAAAAGGCACGTACTTAGAGTGGGGTCAGCGTAGTTAAAGGGACAATGCACGTCTGTCTCTCACACACACACATGGTGTGTGTCTTTGTCTCACACACACATGCAGCTTCCAACCCCCAGCCATTGCCATGTGTATACTGTGTCTCCTCCCTCCATCCCTGCTGCCTTGTAGAGGGTGAGGCTACATCAACAACAATGTGTTAGCCCCTGAGGGCTCAGCCAAGTGCTAGTTCATCATTTAGCAGCAAGGCATTCCCTGGGAAATATCCCACCCTCTGACTCCACCACCTCAACCTAGCTTCACAATCAGCATTGCTGTGCACAGTATTCAATTGTTTAAAACTTACATTGTGTATATATGTGTGTGTATATGTGTGTGTATATCTATATCTATATCTAGCTATATATCTATATCTATAAAAAATGTATTGTGACAAATTTCCTCCACTACCTTGGTGGGTCCTGCGCTTATTGGCAGATTTGCTCACCTCGGTGATCATCCACTACACCTAGGAATGCCTGGACTTGTTTCTTGCGACGTGGTCAGGGCCAATTTTGGATGGCCTCCAATTTGTTCACTTGGGGTTTTACCAGACCTGTTCCCACAATGTAGCCAAGATATTTGGCCTCCATAAACCCTACAGCGCACTTGGCTGGGTTTGCTGTAAGGCCAGCTCGCCTGAAGGTATCAAGGACTGCCTCCACTTTCTCTAGGTAAGTTTCCCAGTCTGGGGTATGAATGACGACATCGTCCAAGTAGGCAGCTGCATAACTGTTGGACTTTTGCCTAGCTATTGTAATAGGTTCTCTGGGAATCCTGTGCCTTTTCCTAATGTTCTCGTACTATAGAGGTGAGACGGCTATCCGGTCTCGCATCTGTATTACATGTTCTATTATATTTCTCCCCTCATTGGGTTCCTCTTCCCAGATCTCTTTGGCGATGTCTAATATGCCACAGGGGTGGAGCCCATACAACAACTTGAAATGGGAAAACCCAGTTGAGGCCTGAGGTACCTCCTGGATAGCGAGCATAAGTTAGGGTAGTAGGGTGTCCCAATCGTTCCCATCCCGACTTACCACCTTCCTTATCATAGCCTTGAGGGTTCGGTTAAACCTTTCTACCAATCCATCAGTCTGTGGATGGTAGACTGAAGTTCTCAGGATATGTATATGGAGCAGCGTACAGAGGTTCTTCCTTAGTTTTGACATAAATGGGGTTCCTTGGTCTGTTAATATCTCCTTTGGTAGCCTCACTTGGGCAAAGATCCCCAGCAGCTCTTTGGCTATCATTTTAGAAGCTGTGTTCTTCAGGGGGATGGCTTCTGGGCAGCGAGTAGCATAGTCCAAAACAACAAATATATATTGGTGGCCCCAAGCCATCTTCTCCAGGGGTCCCACTAGGTCCATGGCTATTCGCTCAAAGGGGACCTCTATGATGGGAAGGGGTACTAAAGGTGCCCTCAGGTGGGGACGGGGACTGTGCAGTTGACACTCCAGGCAGGACGCACAGTACCTCCGCACTTCTTCATGTACTCTGGGCCAGAAGAACTGTCATAGGACTCATGCCAGGGTCTTCTCTACCCCCAAATGCCCCCTGAAAAGATGGCTATGAGCAAGACTTAATACAGCGTTCTGGTGTTTTTGAGGTACTAGGCTCTGTTGTACCTTCTGCCCTGTACTGGCGCAACCCGGTATAAGAGATTCTTCTTCATTATGAAGTAGGGTCTTGGTTACTGGGTTTTCCCTTCCATGGGGACCTCACCTATTTCAGTCACTTCCTTCCTAATGTTGTCGTACCTTGGGTCTTCAGCCTGTTCCCGTCCAAAATTTCCTCTCCTGGGGCTAATCTGCCCAAGATCTAGGGGCCCAGTCTCTGTTGCCTCTACTGGTTCAGAAGTGTTAGGGTGGGGGTCAGACTCGGGTGCTTCTCCCTCCTGGGTGGCCTCCTTTCAGCTGCTCGGGTCCGCCTATCTACAAGAGCGACCGTCTGGCTTTGAGTCAGTATTCGGGTTCCCAAGGCTTTAGCTGCCCTCCTTTCCCTTTTCGACTTTCTACCTTGTCTGGGTATGGAAAACAAATCTGGGGATATTTCAGAGAAGACTGGGGATTGACAGTCTACTGTGGATTACAGAGCACGGGTCTGCCCAGTTCCCCAGGTTACACTGCATTGGCTCCTCAGCATTGGGACACAGTGCAGCTATATGTCCCCACTTCCCGCAGGCATAACATCTGTATGAAGCCCTAGGCATTCCTTAGTCTCTTGGTTTGGGCAGTCTAACATCACGATCCTCTTCTCCCTCAGTGCTCCGACTCTTTGTCCACCTGGGCCCTCCTGGTGGCCCAGTCACCCGAGCTCTAGGGCTTGGTGCTGCTAGTTTAACCCAGGGTGCCTCTTCCTTAACTGGTCGGGTCAGCTACCTCGCCGTCCTTCGCCTCTCTACCAGTGCAACAACCTCATCATAGGTGGAGGGTTCGTTCTAGCCTACCCAGGTACGAAGGTCTGGCGGTAGTCCCCTCATGTATCGGTCGATGACCAGAACCTCTAGTATCTCTTCCGGATTCCAGGACTCCGTTTGCAACCACTTTCGTGCAAGATGGATGAGGTCATACAATTGGGACTGCGGGGTTTTGTTTTCCTGGTACCTCCACTCGTGATACCGCTGGGCCCGCACTGCTGTCGTTACCCCAGATCTGGCCAGGATCTCTGCTTTCAGTTGAGGGTAGTCTGCTGCAGCCTCTTCAGGCAGATCATAGTAACCCTTCTGGGCCTCCCCACACAGGAATGGGGCAAGGATGCCAGACCACTGATCTCGAGGCCAGGCCTCCGTAGGGCTGTCCTCTCAAAGGCCAGAAGATATGCCTCTACATCATCCTCCCGCGTCATTTTCTGCAGCCAGTGGCTGGTCCGTATGATCTGCATCCCATCATGGCCGCGGTTCAGCTCTGTAAGGGTTTTTACCTGGTTTACCAGTTCCCGCAACATAGCTCGGTCTTGAGAAGCCTGGTCCATCAGCAGGCAATTAGTCTCTTGCTGCAGCCACACTGCCTCCTGTTGGGCAGCTGCCTGGACACAGGTAGCCTCCTGCTGGGCCACTGTAGCTTGTATCAATGCCTGTACTAAGTCATCCATTGTGGTGAAAAAAAATAAATAAACCCTCTACCTTTTTTTTGGTTGTTAAATCACCCTCCTTCTTCTGCCGCGCTGTGCACACCAAAACCCACTTCTAACGCCAGTTGTGACAAAGTTCCTCCACTACCTTGGTGGGTCCTGCATTTATTGGCAGATTTGCTCACCTCGGTGATCTTCCCCACAGTCTGGGTCAACTCCTCCTGTGTCTGATCAGGAGTTGGGAGGTTTGGGGGGAACCCAGGCCCACCCTCTACTCCGGGTTCCAGCCCAGGGCCCTGTGGATTGCAGCTGTCTAGAGTGCCTCCTGGAACAGCTGCATGACAGCTACAACTCCCTGGGCTACTTCCCCATGGCCTCCTCCAAACATCTTCGTTATCCTCACCACAGGACCTTCCTCCTGGTGTCTGATAACACTTGTACTCCTTAGTCCTCCAGCAGCACAGCCTCTCACTCTCAGCTCCTTGCGCCTCTTGCTCCTCACACGCACTTGCTGTCCTCTGGCTCCCCCTCCCCTGACTGGAGTGAGCTCCTTTTTAATCTCAGGTGCCCTGATTAGCCTGCCTTGATTGGCTGCAGGTGTTCTAATCAGCCTGTCTGCCTGAATTGGTTCTAGCAGGTTCCTGATTACTCTAGTGCAGCCCCTGCTCTGGTCACTCAGGGAATAGAAAACTACTCACCCAGTCACCAGTCTATTTGCCCTCTACCAGACTCCTGTACCCCACTGGCCTGGGTCTGTCACAGTATGTATAATGTCTTTTGTCTGGCAAAATTTCCCTGGAACCTATCCCTGCCACTTACATTAATGCTTATGGAGAAATTGGATTCACTTAACATCGTTTTGCTTAAAGTAGCATTTTCCAGGAACATAACTGCTGCGTTAGGCTAGGAGTTACTGTATGTCTTTGTGTTCGCATCTTCATCCCCCATTGGAACTGGGCCTCAGGGGGTTAAAACTGAGGGTGACAAATTCAGATAAACTGCTGAGAAATAGAGCAGAGATACCCCAAGGCTGCTGGCTGATCCCCCATAGGATTTACCAAACCAGCCACAAAAGTAAACTCCTGGTTCACCACACTGGCTAACAAGAAAACATAAAGGCAGTTTTCTCAGTTCTTATATCACCACCAAAAACACTGGATTCAGAGATGAGTGGTTCTCATCAAATAATAGCTTCTTCTGATCCCAAAGGACTAGCCACACACCCAGGTCAACATATAACTTAGATCTTATCCAAAAATCACGCTGGTGCCAATCCTTTAGTATCTAAAATCTAAAGGTTTATTCATAAAAAGAAAGAAAGAAAGGAAGGAAGGAAGCTGAGAGCTACAATTGGTTAAAAGAATCAAATACATACAGTAATTGCAAAATTGTTGGCTCAGGGTTTGTAGCAGTGATGGAATAAACTGCTGGCTTGAGTCAAGTCACTGGAACATCCACAGCTTGGATGCAGACATGCCAAACCTGCGAAAAAAATGCAGAAATTGGGCTTGTTTTTGGCTTCATTGGCTAGTGACTTGCTTGTTGGCTAGTTTCTGGCTCATAGCTTGTTGCTTCTTTGGCTTGTTGTAGCTGTTGCTCCTGTTTTTTGATTGGATCCCGGCAAGCAGGGTTAAGTGGAGGCAAGGTCGAGAGAGAGTCGGGGGTGCAGAGCAGGCCCACCACAGTCCTAGACTGCACACGAGGGGATCTAGTCACATAGCATGTTGGGATTCTTAGGGATTAGCTTGTTTTGGCCTTTGTTTGAAATGGGATTAGCTTGATTTTTGGCTTATTATTAAAATTGGGGGGCTTATTTACTACATGAAAGTCAGCAACTGTCTTTGGATGAGTCATTCAGTTATTTGTTCAGAGCTTCTGTTTGTAGCAAGGTCTCTCCAGAGGTAAGAAGCAGGATTGAAGACAAACTGGAGGTGTTTCCAAGGCCTTTTATAACTTTTGCCTCGTGGAGGGCATCCCATTGTTCTTACTGTGGAAAATTACATCAACAGGATGGGGTTTTGAGTCACATGGGCAAGTCACATGTTCATGCTCAATTTCCCTCAGTCATTGCAAGAAGCCATTTACCTACATTCCAGACAGCACGTTTACATGACAGCCCACTCAGTGTAGATGGGCATCTACCATAGTCCACTGTCAACCAAGTGTTTCTTGATGAACCACTTAGCTTGAATAGTCCCTCCAAGATGTGCTGGACACTACCTTGTGGGCACTACCCCAGGAGCCAACATTTGAAATCAGGTATAGAATCAATATTCATAACGTCAAATACGAAAATGATATATGCATGCAAATAGCATAATCATAACCAGCAAATCATAACCTTTTCACAGATACCTCCCTTGACAACCTTTGTACAAGATTTGCTGCAAATATATAACAGTGGTTGCAACAATGATCTATATGGTCAGATTTTAATCAGATAATATCATACCCACCCCCTGAAACCTCCTCTAATCTGTCACTTTGTCCTAGCAGTATTGATCCCAGGATATTAGAGAGACAAGGCAGGGGAGGTGATATTTTTGATTGGACCAACTTCTGTGGGTAAAAGGAACAAGCTTTTGAGCTAAGGTTGCCCATTTTGGTTGGACGTATTCCTGGAGGTGTCATTGCATGACATCATAGTTAATGACAAATTATTCTCTAGTTTCTGGAGACCCCAGGACAATCCTGGAGGGTTGGCAACCCCTTTTGTGGCTATACAGAGCTCTTCTTCTGGGCTGGGGAAGGTTCTCAGGGTGTCACAGTGGAACGGCTACATCCAAGTTGGAACCAGTTATTCGGCAATAGGAGTTAATGCACACTGCGAACGACCATTTAAGGTGAAGAGGGCAGTGAACACCTCTGCAGTTATAGGATGAAGGAGGGTTAGTGGGTGAGAGACTATTGCAATGACCCATAAATCCAGTGTCTCTACTGAGTCCATGAATTTGGGTGTCTAGCAAAGTCATGAATTGAAGCTCCTGGGCTCATCCTTTGAAGGCATTTCCTTTCTTCTCAGTCCTGGTCCTGAACAGAAACCTGACCAATGCCTTCAAAAGAGGAGCTTAAAACCCTAATTTAGCTCGGCCTTTTCTGTATGAGCTGTGGGAGGGAAGATTTCTCAGTGGTTAGAGCAGCCCCCTTAACGGGCGCTTCGAAAGCATGGCGGAATCCAACTCCCACAGAAATGGAAATTACCATACATTTTTAACTGTGAGGGTAATTAACCACTGGACCAATCTCCCAAGGGCCATGGTGGATGCTCCACCACCGGCAATTTTTAACTCGAGATGAGATCTTTTTTCTAAAAGATCCGCTCTAGGTATTATTTCAGGGCTCTTCTCTGGCAAGGCTGATAGAGGAGGTCACACCAGATAATCCCAGCGATCCCTTCTGACCTTGGAATCTATGAAGCCATGAAATCCATGGGAGGTCGCCACCTACCTTTGTCTTTCGGCATCTAAATAGCTTTGAAAATCATAGTCTCCATTTCTCAGAGGTATTTAGATACCTCAAGAGGGCACCTAGGTCCCTAGTGGGGTTTTCAAAAGGGCCTGAGCCATGTAGGCAGCTAACACCAATTGTAGGCTCTTTGTGCAACTGTTATAGGGGAGGGAGTCAGGGAGCGAAAACAAGGGGCAGGGCTCCATCACTTTTATAAGTGGGAGGACTCTGCCCTCCCTCTTTTTACCAGCTTTAAGGGCGAGCGGGCAGGGGTAGAGGGCAGAGCGGAGTGAGCTGGGGGTGAGAGTCTTTGGAGAGTCACTGTTATATATTTGCAGCAAATCTTGTACAGAGGTTGTCAAGTGAGGTATCTATGAAAAGGTTATGATTTGCTGGTTATGATTATGCTATTTGCATGCATGTATCATTTTCATATTTGAAGTTATGAATATTGATTCTATACCTGATTTCAAATGTTGGCTCCTGGGGTAATGCCCACAAGGTAGTGCCCAGCACATCTTAGAGGGACTATGGTGTGGGAGTTGGGCCTCAGGGGATGAGGCCACACAAGGGCAGGGCCTCGGGTGAAAGGGAAACTCAAGAGTGGGGGCTCAGGGAGAAAAAGCAGGGCAGTGGTTTGGGTGCCCAAGGCCCACCCACTAGCGAGCGCCCGTTGCTCCGGGGGAAGTAACAGCACTGTCTTCCTCCTGAATTAAAGACTGGGAGGCACTCAGATACTGTGGCTGTAGAAGCACCACAGTTACATTTGCCATACAGAGTCCCCTTTAATTCAGGTCATGGGTTCTCGGTGAGCTCTGATGAGGACCTCAGGAAGGACCTGAGTGGGCCGCAGACGGGGGAGGGGTCCCCTACAGCCTGAAGGGACTGGGTTGGGATTGAAGGTGCTTGTCCTGTGTTTATTAGGATGGATAGGTGCTATTGATGTTTCCCAGATGCTCCTGCGGCCCCATCCCTCTCCTCCCTCTCCTTGAATCCCCGGCACCGGGTGAACTGTGCTGGTGACTCCGTGGGACTCGTGTGTTCAGCACCCCCTTTGGTTGACAGGGTTAAAGGTTTCCAGTACTTTGGAGGTGGAATAGTCCTGTTGGCGCTGGCTTCATCCAAGAGCAGCTACACCTACAACTTGAACATCACTGAGCAGACGGTATCTGGGTCGTACAGCTGTTCCTACTGGGTCCGTCTGTCCAGACGGAATGTCCCAGCCAGGAGGAGTGAGCCAGTGGCCATCACCATGAGCAATGAGCCCTGTCTGTCTGTAATACCCCTGAGAAGGGCAGGGCCGGCTTTAGCCAGTGCAGGGCCCAATTCGTGGGGGATGTACTCTCCGGGCGGCACTTCGGATTTCCATGCTCCGGTGGTGGTAGCGGGGGCCGCGGGGTTGTGAGGCTCCGACCGCGGGAGCTGGGCAGCCGCACTTGCCACTCTCAGGCCAGGAGACCGGGGCCGCGGGGTTGCAGGACTCTGGCAGAAGGAGCGAGGATGCAGGGTTGTGGGGCTCTGGCCAGAAGAGCGAGGTTTCGGGGGTCGCGGTGCTCTGGCCAGGAGAGCTGGGCCGCAGGGTTTCGAGGCTTTGGCCGGGGGAGCGGGGCCGCGGGGGAGCGGGACTCCAGCCGGGAGATCGAGGCTGCGAGGTTGTGGGGCTCCGGCCTGGGGAGCGGGGTTGCGGGGCTCCGGGGAGCGGGGCCAAAAGGCAAAAGCTGACATTAACATTGTTTCAGTCTGTGTGTTACTTGACACTGTGCATTCATTGTCACCATAGAAGGGAAGGGCTCTGCATAGACGGAAATTTGCCTGGGCACCGGTAGAAAATGTTCAGTAAAATTTGCTTTAAAAATCAAACCTGGCGCTTTGTCATCTTGTGTCATCATTTTTATTTCTTAGCTTTCAGCTATTTAAGTGAACTCCAAAACTTTCACACTGACTGTTTCCTATCTGCCATTGTATCTCTCTAATCTCCTTCAGAACCATCATTGACTTTTTTCCATTTTAATACTTTCCCATAACATCAGAGACAGTGAGAAAAATAGCAAATAAAGGTACATGACTATTTTTTTATCTCTATAGAGAATGATAGATATACATGCATCTGTCTCACATAGAGAGATGTGATGTATTCCCTGCAGCCAGGGCCAGCTTAAGCAAGCGCAGGGCCCAAATCGGACAGTTTTGATGGGCGCTGGCAGGGATGACTAAAAATATATACATATGTAAAAAAACACATGGGGCCTGTATTCACTGGGCGGTAGTCCGAGTCTTTGGTGGCACTTCAGCGACGGGTCCTTCCCTCGCTCCAGGTCCTCAGCAGCACTGAAGGACCAGCCACTGAAGACTCAGAGCGAGCGAAGGACCCGCCACCAAAGTGCCACCAAAGACCCAGAGCGAGCGAAGAACCTGCCACCAAAGTGCCACCAAAGACCCAGAGTGCTGCCAGGTGAGTAAAAAAAAAAGGCTTCTCTAGCCAGGGAAGGGATTCTCACTGGGCCCGGGGCCCTCTTAGGCATGGGGCCCGATGAGGGGGAATTGGTGAAATAGGCCTAAAGCCAGCCCTGGAGGAGGGTAGTGTAGTTCTTCTGTACCTTGTAACCAGCATACCAATTTTGACAAGTTTCCATGTCCCCTTTTTTGCTTCATGTCCCACCTTCCAGCCTCATTTAGGGACGTGTGCACTTCTGCCATGTTGGGCATTATGGAAAAAAGATTCATGTTTTATTTTTCCTTTCTGTGGGGAATTAGGAAGCTTGTGTGTGTTTTCACATGTTCAGGTTAGAAGATTTTTGAACAAAAACAGGTGTTTACACATTTTAAATAACAGTGAGTAAAGGGCAGTTGAGCCCCTTTTAAATCATTTACAAAAGAAAGCGGATTCTCACCTAGTGATCAAGAAAGGAAAAAGGTCAGAGAGAAAGTTTGAAAACTTCAGGAAAGGAGAATGACAAGGAAAGAGTTTCAAAACTGCAAAAAAGGGACAGGACAGAAAATGCTAAACCTGCCGGAAAGGAAGAAAAGGAAGAAGGTGAGTTTTAAATCAACCAGAAAGGAAGTGTTAGAACACCAGGAAAGCCCTCCGGCCTGTCACAGAGAGAGAGAAGATCAAGTGAGATAAAACGTTTAAAAGCAGCAAGAAAGCTCTGCCCTGTCTCCAGCAACCCACCTCGGCCCAGTGACCAGTCAGCTGGGCGATGCTTTAAGTGTAATGAACTGGGACATATAAAGGCCAACTGCCCAAAGAACCCCAACTGAGTGCAGTTCATTACACCACCATCAAACCAAAGATCCCCAGGCCCAGATGCCTCTCAAATACCCTCGGAGAGAAAGGAAACCTTGAGAGTGGGAGGAAAGAAAGTTATCGTGTGGAGAGATACGGGGCATAACTGTCAGCTATCCACCAATCCTTAGTGGATCCCAAAATCATCAACCCAGAGGCCCAAGTGACAATTCACCCATTCATGTCAAAATCTGTAAACTTGCCTACAGCTGAACTGCCTGTCCAGTACAAGGGCTGGTCAGGAATGTGGACTTTTGCAGTCTATGACAATTATCCCATCCCCATGCTACTGGGGGAAGACTTGGCCAACCAGGTAAAGTGGGCCAAGAGGGTGGGAATAGTTACACACAGCCAAGCCAGGCAAGCTTCCATACTCATCCCTGTTCCTGAGCCGTCCACAAGGGCCCCGTCTGTGTTACCAGAGACCCAGACAGAGGTGGTGGAACCGGATCCCCTGCCAATGACTGCAACAGCTATAGTGCATCCAGTCCCAGAACCGGAACTGGCAAAGCAACCAACACCAGAACAGTTGCCAGCACTGACTCCAGCGCTTGCAAACCCATCTACAACTCCAACGCCAGAGGGCACCAGAAGGCCTGAACTGGCAGAAGCAAGAGGCTCAGCCAGAGCCTGAAATATCACCTAGTGCGCCAGCGGAGAGTGGTTCACAATCAACGAAAACAACTCCACCACCTACATCGCTTCCAGAGGGACCAAGCCCAAGTCCACAGTCTAAGGAAGAACTGGTGTCTCCAGCCTCAAGGGAACAGTTCCAGGCTGAGCAGGAAGCAGATGACAGCCTTCAGAAAGCTTGGGCGGCAGCACGGAGCACCCCACTGCCTCTCAGCTCTTCTAACTGATCCCGGTTTGTTGTAGAACAAGGACTTTTATACAAGGAGACTCTTTCTGGTGGACACCAGGAAGACTGGCATCCTCAAAGACAGTTGGTAGTTCCAACTAAGTACCAGGGAAAGCTCTTGAGCTTAGCTCATGATCATCCCAGTGGCCATTCTGGGGTGAATAGAACCAAAGACAGGTTGGGGAAGTCCTTCCACTGGGAGGGAATGGGCAAGGACGTTGCTAATTATGTCTGGTCTTGTGAGGTGTGCCAAAGAGTGGGAAAGCCCCAAGACCAGGTCAAAGCCCCTCTCCAGCCACTCCCCATAACTGAGGTCCCATTTCAGCGAGTAGCTGTGGATATTCTGGGTCCTTTCCCAAAGAAGACCCCCAGAGGAAAGCAGTACATACTGACTTTCATGGATTTTGCTACCCGATGGCTGGAAGCAGTAGCTCTAAGCAACACCAGGGCTAAAACTGTGTGCCAGGCCTTAGCAGACATTTTTGCCAGGGTAGGTTAGCCCTCCGACATCCTTATCAATTCAGAACTAATTTCCTGGCAGGGACCATGAAAAATCTGTGGGAAGCTCACGGGGTGAATCGCTTGGTTGCCACCCCTTACCACCATCAAACCAATGGCCTGGTGGAGAGGTTTAATGGAACTTTGGGGGCCACGATACATAAATTCGTAAATGAACACTCCAATGATTGGGACCTAGTGTTGCAGCAGTTGCTTTTTGCCTACAGGGCTGTACCACATCCCAGTTTAGGGTTTTCACCATTCGAACTTGTGTATGGCCATAAGGTTAAGGGGCCATTACAGTTGGTGAAGCAGCAATGGGAAGGGTTTACGCCTTCTTCAGGAATTAACATTCTAGACTTTGTAAGCAACTTACAAAGCACCCTCCGACACTCTTTAGCCCTTGCTAAAGAAAACCTAAAGGATGCTCAGGAAGAGCAAAAAGCCTGGTATGATAAACATACCAGAGAGCGTTCCTTCAAAGTAGGGGACCAGGTTATGGTCTTAAAGGCGCTACAGGCCCATAAGATGGAAGCATCATGTGAAGGGGGGCCATTCATGGTCCAAGAACACGTGGGAGCTGTCAACTATCTATAGCATTCCCCACCTCAACCCTAAAGCCTAAAGTGTACCATGTTAATTCTCTAAAGCCCTATTATTCCAGAGACTTAAAGATTTGTCAGTTTACCACTCAGGGAGGAGATGACGCTGAATGGCCTGAAGGTGTCTATTATGAAGGAAAAAGTGACGGTGGCGTGGAAGAGGTGGACATCTGCAGCGACAGCAGATCAAGGAGCTGTGCACTAGCTTTGCTCCAATGTTCTCAGCCACCCCAGGACAGACTGAACAGGCATACCACTCCATTGACACAGGTAATGCTCACCCAATTAGAACCCCACCCTACCATGTGTCTCCTCATGCCTAAGCTGGTATAGAATGGGAGATCCAAAGTATGCTACAGATGGGTATAATCTGCCCCTCTAACAGTGCATGGGCATCTCCAGTGGTTCTAGTTCCCAAACCAGATGGGGAAATACGCGTTTGCTTGGACTATCATAAGCTAAATGCTGTAACTCGTCCTGACAACTATCCAATGCCATGCACTGATGAGCTATTGGAGAAATTGGGACATGCCCAGTTCATCTCTACTATAGACTTAACCAAGGGGTACTGGCAAGTACCGCTAGATGAACCCGCCAAAGAAAGGTCAGTCTTCATCACCCATGCAGGGGTGTATGAATTTGATGCGCTTCCTTTCGGGCTGCGAAATGCACCCGCCACCTTCCAAAGACTGGTGGATGGTCTCCTAGCAGGACTGGGAGAATATGCAGTTGCTTACCTTGATGATGTGGCCATTTTTTCTGATTCATGGGCAGAACACCTAGAACACTTGGAAAAAGTCTTTGAGCGCATCAGGCAGGCAGGACTAACTGTTAAGGCTAAAAAGTGTCAAATAGGCCAAAACAGAGTGACTTACCTTGGACATCAGGTGGGTCAAGGAACAATAACCCCCCTACAGGCCAAAGTGGATGCTATCCAAAAGTGGCCTGTTCCAAAGTCAAAGAAACAGGTCCAATCCTTCTTAGGCTTGGTCGGGTATTACAAGCGATTTGTACCACACTACAGCCAAATCGCTGCCCCACTAACAGACCTGACCAAAAAGACCCAGCCAAATGCAGTTAAGTGGACTAATGAGTGTCAGAAGGCCTTTACTACGCTTAAGGCGACACTCATGTCTGACGCTGTGCTAAGTGCCCCAGACTTTGACAAACCATTCCTAGTAACCATAGATGCATCTGAGCGTGATATAGGAGCAGTTTTAATGCAGGAAGGACCGGATCAAAACTTCCATGCTATCGTGTTTCTCAGCAAGAAACTGCCTGAGAGGGAAAGCCACTGGTCAATCAGTGAAAAAGAATGCTACGCCATTGTGTATGCCCTGGAAAAGCTATGCCCATAAGTTTGGGGGCGGCAGTTCCAGCTACAAACCGACCATGCTGCGCTAAAGTGGCTTCATACTGCCAAGGGAAACAACAAAAAACTTCTTTGATGGAATTTAGCTCTCCAAGATTTTGATTTTGAAATTCAACACATTTCAGGAGCTTCTAACAAAGTAGCTGATGCACTCTCCCATGAAAGTTTCCCAGAATCAACTGGTTAAAAATTATCCTTAAAATGTGAAAAGTCTTGTAGTTTACATAATTAGTAGTATATGTAAAGGTGCATGTGTTTATTAATCTGTTTATTCTAAAGTTCTAGGAAGAAATCACCACCAGTGTGGTTCCACACTGTCTGAGATTTGGGGGAGGTGTCATAAACAGATGGTTAGGGGTTAATGTCTCTTTTACCTGTAAAAGGTTAAGAAGCTCAGTGAACCTGGCTGACACCTGACCAGAGGACCAATAGGGGACAAGATACTTTCAAATCTTGGTGGAGGGAAGTCTTTGTTTGTGTTGTTTGTTTTGTTCGTTGTTCGCTCTTGGGGCTCAGAGGGACCAGACGTACATCCAGGCTCTCCAAATCTTTCTGAATCAGTCTTTCATGCTTCAAAATTGTAAGTATAGCCAGGCAAGGTGGATTAGTCTTATATTTGTTTTCTTTCAACTTGTGAATGTTTTTACTTTTGCTGGAAGGATTTTTACCTCTGTTTGCTGAAACTTTGAGGCTAAGGCTGGGGGTGGGAGGGGGAAGGTCCCTCTAGTCTATATGAGCTGAATACCCTGTAAGCATTTTCCATCCTGATTTTACAGAGATAATTTTTACTTTTTCTTTCTTTAATTAAAAGCTTTCTTTTTAAGAACCTGATTGATTTTTCCTTGTTTTGGAATCTAAGGGATTGAGTCTAAACTCACCAGGGATTGGTGGGGGGAAAAGGAAGAGGGGAGGGTTAATTCCTCATTTGTTTAAAATCAAGGAGTTTGGATCTGTGTAGCTTCCCAAGGCAACCCAGGGAGGGGAAAGTCTAGGGGGGAAAGGAGGTGGGATGGTTTATTTCTCCTTGTTTTAAGACCCAAGGGGTTTGGGTCTTGGGTTCCCCAGGGAAGGTTTTTGGGGGAACAGAAGTGTGGGAGACACAGACTTCTGGCTGGTGGCAGCGTACCAAATTTAAGCTAGTAATTAAGCTTAAAAGTGATCATGCAGATCCCCACTTCTTGAACTCTAAAGTTCAAAGTGGGGAAAAAACCTTGACACAGACAAACTGGAATTAGTTGTAATGGTCACTTACACCAAAAATCACATCACATTCAGGTTGCTTCCAGGTTCAAGAGACGAGTCACTTACCCCAGATCAACTTAGATCCTACACCAAAGACAACCCCTGTAGCCAATCCTGTGATAAACTATGTAAAGCTTTATTAACTAGGATAAAAAATAAGCGTTATCAGCAGATTAAAGTAAGAAAACATTTACACGCCAATAAATTGCCATCTAAATCTGAAGAGTGACAGATTTGTAGTGATCTGTCAATTCAAAGAGTCTTTAAGGCCAGACCTAGAAGGAAGTCCCTGGGGATCTCTAGCTTCAGTTCAGAGTCTCTGGCCCCTTTGAGTTCAAAAAGCCAAAAAGATGTAATTTCTTCTCGTCAGGAATTTTTATTCCATTCCCCCAGATGTGACGAGGACGGGATGAGTTCCCATCCACGTCTCCTCTTCATGTGTGAGGGGACATAATCAACAAAGAGTTTCATCCTCTGATGTTCCACAATGGCGTGTCAGGTCTCGATGGGCAGGAAATAACCCCTCCTGTGGCAAAGTCGTATTTCAAACTTGGTGGTCGTGTGTCTCTCCAGACTGTGTGGGTGTTTACAGTTACAGAGCAAACAAATGTCACCTTATAACACAGGATGCCGACATTATGAATGAGATTAATGCAGCCAGCAACATACAAGCGTTTTATAGAGTCTAAACATGAAAGAGATTCTTAGAAGACTCTTACCTATTTAGACCAAAATGAACATATAGGTGACCTGGTCTGATCTCCAGCTACGAGGTTGTCAGTTCTTAGCTAATGCCGGCAGCCTGGCAAGAGCAGAGATCAGACTTCCCAGCATCACACAAGCCATCCTGGTTTTCTTATCTGCCAGTTTGCTTGATGCATGGAGACTCACAAGTCCACATTCCTTGGTCTAGGGCCACCATGTTTATCAAGTATCAGAGTGGTAGCTCATGCTCCAATATGTCTGTTAGTCTATAAGGTGTCACAGGACAGTCACTTGTTTAGCAACTACATCCACAACATATTTACAGTATAGATATGTAACTCTTTCTACACAGCCCATACATACATCATACAGTGATATTCCTGGGCAGCGGGTCACAAGTTTTTATATGATACCTGACAAGCTGCTGGTTGGCTAAATAGTCTGACAACAGTGTGTTGGGTGTACTCTTTGCCAAGGGGCATAAAAGGGGTCTTGAGATATAAAGGGTTAAGGATACAGATGCCTGAAGGAGGGGGTGCTGCAGAGAAACGTAGAGAGGGTTTCCCCTCCTTATTTAGCTGCCTTTTGGGTGTGCATTGTCATCACCTCACTATACAGCACATGCTCAGCTTCAGCAGGGTTGGCTTTGTTTTTTGGCTGAGTTGCCTGGGCCTCCAAGGCTGGGAATGCCATGAGGACATAGGTGACTTCAGAGCCCTGGTGGGGGAGTAAGGAGAAAGGGTGAGAGGGAGGGGTGCACAGGCTGGTTGCACTGCTTGCAAGGATATTGGAGGACAGGATGAAAGTGAGCTCAAAAAATTGGAGAATTGTCCTAAAATTTGTAAAATGAAATTGAGGGAATTACAAAGTACTCCAGTGAGGAGGGAAAACTGAAAGACAGCAGTACAAAACGGGGTATAACTGATGTGATGGGAGTATAGCAGGAAAGGTGTCCTAGTGGAGTGCAAAATCTATATGAAGCAACAGCATAATGCTGCTGCAAACGGCTATCCCATGCATAAGACATGGGAGGTAACTGTCCTGCTCTACTCAGCACTGGGGAGGTGTAGAACTGATAAATGAAATTGTTCTTAGTGGTTCACTTTATTAATGTAACTTCTGTTCACCATTCACTACACTTGTCTATATTGTAACTTCTGTTCACTGTTTGCCATATTGTAATTCAAACCCCATTTTAAAACACACACTCCATTTTGTCAAAGCTTCCTCCAACCTTCATTTTGCAAATCCTGCTATAATCTTATTAGTTTAGGTTAGATGTGTGACTGAGGTATGGATAGATGATGGAATCAACCTCCAGCCCCAGCCTGTCCTGATGAAATAGTGTTCAAACACCAACGGCTCAAGATGCAGACAAGAGCCCTAACAAAGTAAGAAGTGTCCACCCTAAAAAGAAAAGGTACAATAGAAGGAAGATCAAAGCCAGGTCCCAGGCTGAAAGTCACGCCTTCAATTGATGGGTGATCAATCACCAAACCCAGAGGCAGCCTGACACAACAAGACCTATAGACTCTGGATTCAAACTAAACCCTGCAAAAAGGATGGGTCAGATGGGAGACTTTGGAGGGTAACATTCTGCTGCCAACATGGAAGGGCATCGGTGCAGGCCCAACAGAGACCCAGCTCATCCTTGTGCCCGGCTTTCCTGGCCAGTTAGTCACCACAAGCTACGAACCCAAGCTGCAAAATCAAGCCATGAACTTAAGCTATCATCAGGACTGGTAACTATGCAGCAGCTGCAGAACAGCTGATGGATGAGAATGTGTGTGTGTGTGTCTGTGTGTGTATAGGTATTAGGTATAATGTGTGTGAATAAGGATTAAAATATTAGTTATTGGTCATAAATCAAATGGTTATCATAATAAATGTGGCATCTTTGTCTTGCCCCCTGAAAAGATCCTGTCTAGTTTTGTCTGTACAACAGAGGTCTGATCTGGCGCGCTGTGTCCAGGTCTGGGCCTCACACTTTAAGAAAGGTGTGGATGAACTGGAAAGAGTCCAGAGAAAAGCAACAAAAATTATAAGACATTTAGAAAATACGGCCTATGCGGAAAGGGTGAAAGAATCGGGCATCTTTAGGCTAGAGATGAGAAAGCTGAGGGGGGGACATGATAACTGTCTTCTAACATGACATTCAAAAGGGGACAGTGATCAATTGCTGTCCATGCCCACTGATGGTAGGACAAGACGCAATGGGCTTAATCTGTAGCAAGGGAGATTTAGGTTGGATATTAAGAGAAAATTTCTAATGAGGTGACTCCTTGAGGTCCCTTCACAGCCCTACATTTCGGTGACTCAGGGGAGGTTTGGGGTGATGGTGAAAGGGGTGACAAATTCCCAGCCCTACCTCCTGGATGAACAAACCCTGTGCAGCATCTCTTTGTGGCTGTTCTTTGTCTGCCCCACCCCAGATAGGCAGCTCTATCTCAGGACTGCAGGAATGGTCCAGGCTGTGCAATTTTAAGGCAGTTGGACTGTGCCTGGGTTTGAAGCTTAGCCTATAAATCCATTTTGTTACCTGTTCCATATGCTCTGCACCAGGAACACTGGCTTTAGATCCCTGATTATCATGACTAAGATGCAGGTTTCTGGCACATACTCTGGGCTCAGATTCCTCGATGCTTTTCTGAGGCTTTGGAACTAAAACAGAATCAGATAAAAATAGAGATGAAGTTTGGAGCACCATGAGGAAATGATTTGCTATAATGTGCAATCTGGAGAAAGAACTTACACTCATCTTTTTACCTGTTGATTTCTGTACATGTGTGATTCTGCAGCTCCTACCAGGGCACAGGGTGAAAATGGAGCCAACAATTTATCTCTGTTTGTTTAAGTATATATTTCCCAGCCCAGAGGCATGAAAATATTTCTAAATTTGAAATTATTTTACCACTCACTTAACTATAACCACAACTGATGATCTTCATGCTCACATCTAACCTTAGAGCTATTGTTTAACCACAGCCCAGCCCCTGCACCACAACTGTAACAACTGACACTAACAACCTGAGAAGACATTTGAACATATCTCAGCGCTCTTGCCTTGGATATGGGGAAACCAAGTTTGGACTGTCTGCTGGGAGGATAAACACCTTAAAGACTGTGACATCCTCAGACACTTTGGTAATGGTGGTGATGTAAATACCTTAAAAATGAAATATGTAACCCTCAGCCCAAACTCAGCTAACTGACCCAGATTCAACTCTTACCGACAGATTAGTAGATAATGATTGTGTTTTATGTGTGTTTACATATATATTGTTAGATGTTGACAGTGTAACCAAAGAGTTCCTGTCTGTTACTGTATTCAGTTAGTTCAGAGATCAAAAAGAGATGTTAACACTTTGATGAACTGTGAATGTAGTAATATCATCCTTCTTATTTGTCTTTGAAGTTTGTAGTAAACTACTCACAAATGGCTGAAGATGGTGTGACAAAATTCCTCCTCTACCTTGGTGGGTCCTGCGCTTATTTGGCAGATTTGCTCACCTCAGTGATCTTCCCCACAGTCTGGGTCAACTTCTCCTGTGTCTGATCAGGAGTTGGGAGGTTTGGGGGGAACCCAGGCCCGCCCTCTACTCTGGGTTCCAGCCCAGGGCCCTGTGGATTGCAGCTGTCTAGAGTGCCTCCTGGAACAGCTGCATGACAGCTACAACTCCCTGGGCTACTTCCCCATGGCCTCCTCCAAACACCTTCGTTATCCTCACCACAGGACCTTCCTCCTGGTGTCTGATAACACGTGTACTCCTTAGTCCTCCAGCAGCACAGCCTCTCACTCTCAGCTCCTTGCGCCTCTTGCTCCTCACATGCACTTGCTGTCCTCTGGCTCCCCCTCCCCTGACTGGAGTGAGCTCCTTTTTAATCTCAGGTGCCCTGATTAGCCTGCCTTGATTGGCTGCAGGTGTTCTAATTAGCCCGTCTGCCTTAATTGGTTCTAGCAGGTTCCTGATTACTCTAGTGCAGCCCCTGCTCTGGTCACTCAGGGAACAGAAAACTACTCACCCAGTCACCAGTCTATTTGCCCTCTACCAGACTCCTGTACCCCACTGGCCTGGGTCTGTCACAATGGGTAATTACCTTATGCTAATCAATGTAGCTAATTACTGGTGATGCTTAGGAAATAAGAGGCCTACTTCAAAGGGATAATGCTTTGCCTGTTGTTCACCCAAGGACTGCATGTGGTCGAGAGGGTGCAAGAGAACTACAGCATAAAAGGAACTCTCGGGTCCTGATTGAGTTATCTCAGATTTGCTTAAGCTTCATCGGGGACATCTGAGTTGCAAGACTGAGGTCTCCAGTTTCATTCTGGATCGCCTGGACATTAGACCGTAACCCATGGAACTTATTCTGAAAGGACTTTTTGCAACTCTAAAGCTCACCATCTCTACTATGAAACTGACCTAAGAGCTCTATTCGTACCTGCATGTACAATGATCTTTTAACCTATACTTTCTTTTCCTTTTTAATACATCTTAGTGAGGTTAATAAGAATTGGCTGGAAGTATGTATTTGGGTAAGATATTCATTAATTTGGTGGGTAAGTGTCCAATCCTTGGGGACTGGAAGAGCTTTTTATATGATGGACAAAATTTTCATTCTTATTTGACTTGGCTGTCTGGGTGGGAGCCCAAGGCTGGGTTGCTTTAAGGGAACAGCGTTTTCACTTCTGGGTAACCAGTCAGGTATCGTGGAAGCTGTTTCATTGCTAGCTTGGTAAATCTAAGTATTAGAATAACCATCAGTTTAGGGGATCATCTGCCCCATTTTTCCATTTGTCCTGATTGAGCAATCTCCGTGTGGCCCTTCTGGAGCCCCAGTCACAACCAGTTCTATACTTTACTTTACCCTAACCCTAACCACCAAACTAATCCCTCAGTCCCCAGCACAAAACCTGTTAATGATTTTCAACTATTTTGAATGCACTGAAAATCTGCTGATTGAAAACAAAGATTTGTCTCCCAAAAGCCTGTTTCTTTACCTGTTTATCTATGTTACTATTGGTAGTAAATATTAATCTTTTATGATTCTTTTTTGTATATACAACTCTTGTTATTCCTAGGCCTAAAAGCTCAGAATCCTTTTAGCTAAACTCTACTACCAAAGAGTGTTTTGTTTTAGACCAATGAATGTCTATAATCATAGTCGGCCTATACTGAGACTGTTATCCACTCTACTTTTACCCTAACCTTTTTGACCTACCCAGATATCCAGAAAGCAACTGCTAGTAAATGAAGTGTCATTGCAATAGACTAACTGGTGTAGTTTATAAGGGATGCTTAGAAATGCTGACTGTGGTTAATAAAATAGTAGTAGTTACCAACATTTACAGGGAATATTTGTTACAACACATGTATTGTATAATCAGTATAACTGCAAACCATTGCATAATGTATTGATTAAAGTCCAAGTCATTAAGAGCTAATTGTGGGATAGACAGTCCCAGTAGTGATAAACTAGTCACAGATGTCACTGGCTTATTAATTTTAAAAAAATCAAAACACAAGAAAGGGTTTTCTTTGTTTTAAACCAGTATATAAGGTGTGAATTAAGGGTAGTGAGTTAAAAGTGAAGTAAGCTGCCAACACTTAGCCAGGCTCAGAGAGTTTGTACATTTTCCTTCCTTTTCTCCATATAGTGCTGTATTAGGGATTGATTAATTGTCTTAAATCAAGCTTCAGCTGAGTTGGTTATTTGACCACATGTGTTATTAAAATAAATATGTACCAAGATACATTTGAAAACTCATAAATATTTTTTACACCTCTATCTTCTTTTTAAACACGGCCTTCTCATTGAAAGGTTCATATCTCATTTGCTACGCATGTTTTAGATTTGGTTCCAATGCCCGCACCATGGCATGTTGCTTTGTGGTTGTTAATGGTTTAAAACTATTTACGCTGATCACTAAAGAATAGTTATTGGCAAGACCATATCAAGGGAGCAGATGGGTGATCACGGTGCGTCTCCCCCTTTCACTCACCTCTTTTCTTCCTCCTGCAGTAACAGATGAGAGCAGCAGTGGCTCCAACCAGAAACAAGATGCTACCTGTTGTCAGAAGAACATCACGGGTATAGTTGTGAGGCTGTTCACGCAGCAGAATAAAAAAAGAGCGGGAAGGGGCATGAGCACAGCGAGACATCCCTGAGAAAAGTTCTGAAACCCACAAAGGAATCAGATTTTGGTGCAAGGGCTTTCTGATACTGTTCACTGTGTCACGTTCAGTCTGTGATAGCCTCAGTCCAAAGAGGGGAAGGATGGTTCAGTGGTTATGGGGTTGGCGTTGGGTATTGGATATTGGGGTTCGATTCCCTGTTCTCCTGCAGGTCCTCTGTGGGACTTATTCTCTCCTTGCCTCCATTCCCCATCTCTAAAATGGGCACCGAAGGGCAAAAACAGGGGCAGGCAAACTTTTTGGCCTGAGAGCCGCATTGGGTTTCAGAAATTGTATAGAAGGCTGGTTAGGGGAGGGGGTCGTGGCCCAGCCCCCAACCCCTATCCGCCCCCTGGGACTCCTGCCCTATCCAACCCCCCCTGTTCCCTGACAGACCTCCCAGGACCCCTGGCCCATCCACCTCCTCATCCACTGACCTCCCCTGGAACCCATGCCCTCGACTGCCCCCCACCACTCCATCCAACCCCCCCTCCTTCCTGACTGCCCCCCCGGGACCCCTGCCTCATCCAACCAGCCCTTCTCCCTCTCCTCTGACCACCCCTGGAACCCCTTCCCCTGACTGCCCCCCGCCACCCCCCATCCAACCCCCACTCCTTCCTGACTGCCCCCCCGGGACCCCTGCCACCATTCAATCCCTGTTCCCCACCCTCTGGGCGTCCCGACCCCTATCCACCCCCCCACCCCCTGATCACCACCCCAAACTCCCCTGCCCTCTATCCAACACCCCTGCCCCCACTCCCTGCCCCCTTACCACGCAGCACAGAGACTGGGTCAGGCCCCGGCTCTGCAGTGCGCTGCCCCGGGAGCTCACAGCCCTGCCACCAAGAGCATTGTGCCAGAGGTGGAGTGAACTGAGGCTGTAGGGAAGGGGGAACAGCAGGGGAGGGGCTGGGGGGTAGCCTCCTGGGCCAGAAGCTCAGGGGTCGGGCAGGAGGGTCCCCCGGGCTGGATGTGGTCCGCAAGCCATAGTTTGCCCACCTCTGGGCTAAATGTATTAACAACCTTGTGAAGGGCTCAGATACTTGGCCCATGGAAGTGTCATAGATAGACAGGACCTGAGGGGAGAAGGGGGATTTTCATCTCTACTTTGTTTTCTATCCCCATGTGACATCTGTCACCTCATCTGACCTCCCTTTCCCAGCAGAGCTCCAGGAGATTCTACCTTCCCAGGGGTAGATGTGCAAGGTGATCATGTTGGATGCCCAGGTCTGTATCTAGGCTGGTGGAGAGGGAATGGCTCTTCCCAACATGGATCTCCCGGCCAGTTTGGGGTACCCGGTACAGACAGATGGAGAACCCAGAGCCCCCTAGCCGTGCAATGCTCTAGGGATGAGTGAAGCTGCCCCTGGATGAACTCCCAGCTGAGATGCTCCATGTCCCCACCATGTTGAATTGGATCCTTCAGCTTTGTGACCCCAAGGGCAGCCCAGCATGTGAGGGGAACAGGCTCACTGGGCAGGTACCAGGGAGATCAGGACTCAGGGAGAGGGACAGGTCCACAAGGACCGCGCTAGCTGAGAGTCACTGCAGTGTAAGGAAGGTGGGAGCATGTTGCTCCCTTTGTGTGTGCAAGTCTCTGTCTCAGGTGTGCAATGAGGTGGTATTGCTGCGGGGAGCTCAGGGCGTGACCCAGGGATGCTGAGGGCTCCAAGGTTCAGTCCCAGGAGGCGCTGCTGACAAAAGGCCCCTGGTGAGACTGCGACCCTACGGGGGTGACACATGGAAGGGGCTCTCCCAGGCTCTGCTCCAGAGCGGCTCTACACAACCGCACCTGAGGCTCTGTCACAGGGTGGGTGTCAGATCCCTAGAGACTCTCCCATCAAACAGCAGGAAAACCAGGGGCTCACCTGTCACTTTGAAGGAGATGGAGCTGCTGTTCCTAGATGAGATCTCTCGATTGGATTCCCATCTCCAGTACGCACAGGTGTATGTCCCAGCATTTCCCTTCTGAGCTGTGAGCTCCAGCCGGGCGCCTTCATTCGGGAGTTGGACTTCACTGAGGTCCTGCTGCCCTTGATGGAAGTATCTGTATCTCCAGTCCAGCTCATGCCCAGGAACTGAGCATGTGAGGGTAACCTGCTTCCCAGGAGATACACTGTGTAATCAGGGTCCCGAGAGAGCTTAGGGGCTGGCGGGGGATCTAGAACAGAGGCAGAGGGGTCAGTACAGAGGGAGAGGCCATGATGGAATGAGGAGAAGGGAAAAGGGGGCAGAGATGAGTCCTGGACAGACATGATCACAAACCAGCCTCATCTGACTGCCCAGCACCCACACCCACGCTGGGAAATACACCATAGCTGAAAAGAGGAAGCCAGGGTGGATGTGGGGAAGGGAGGGGGGAGTTTTTCCACCCACTACGTTTCGTCTCACGGCTCCCCTGTATCTGTACTGTGCCCACATGGTTCCCAGCAGGACGCAGGGACACTGTGTGTGGGATCTGCTGGCTGGACTGGGTTGCCCAGTGCACAGCAGGGGTAAGGGATGGGTGTCTCTGTCTCAGCTGTGAGCATCAGCCGGTCACTCCACTGGGACCAGGGACCTCTTCAGAGACCAAATCCCTGCTTTGGGAGAAGAATTTTCATCCTATGGTGCTTTCACCCCCGAATGCCGAGCACTTCAGGGTAGCACCTTCCCCTCTGGTACAGGAAGGTAGCAGAGGATCCTGGCATATTGGTACCAGCAGGGGGTCAGGGTAACATGACAGTAACCAATCCCTCTCCTGATAGAAATCATGACTGAGGAATCCAGGCAGCTGCAGAGATGAGGATTCACAGTGGGTGGCCCGGACTGTGCCCAGCCAGGTCTCCAGTGGTGTGAGCTTTCCCCGAGCAGTGCCCACCTGGGACCCCAGGGCTGTAGCTACCCCACAGCAGTGCCTTCTCAGTGCCCATTCTTTGCAGTCAGGTGGGACCCTCCTGCCCACCACAGAGTGTCTGAGTGGGAAGTGGCCCTGACTAGAGGCAGGGAATAAAGCTGAGATGGGTGGGATGTCACCATTTGGAAATTTTCTATTAACAGGGTGCATGCCTCAGTTTCCACTATGTGCTGCATGGCTAAAGAGGTGGTGCGAAAAAATTGTTTACTCTTTGCAGAAACCCAGGTATTGGGTGTGGCTGATGCCTATTGGCCTGGAGCCTTGGGCCCAAGCCCATGAAGAGCTCCAGAAGACAACGCCCACTCCAATTCCTCAGGCATTTGATGCCAAGCCACTAACATCCATGGATGGCCCATCCTCTGCAGGACGACAGTGGGGTGTGTCCAGCTGGAGAACAAAGGGCTAAGGAGAAGGGTCAGGTGACAAAGTGTGATGTTATTGATATAATCTGGGACCATATAGAACATGGTTGCAACCAAGGTCCTCTAGTGGCACCAAATCTTATGCAAAGGGGGTCATATAAGGTATCCAAGACCAGGTTACGGGTTGCTGGTTATGATTGTGATGTCTATATGTATGTATCATTTTATAGTTGAAGTTATAAGTATTGGCTCTGTACTATCTGTATTTCAAATTTGTGCTGTGTTTCTGGTGGTGTTAGCTCTGCCTAGCCTGCTTGATGGCCCATTAAGGACCATCAGCTACACAATTGACCCACGGAGAGGAGGCAGATACCCCTTGTAACTCAGCAAAGTCTGCAGGGACTTGCCCATGTGACTCCAGACTCCATTTGGCTGTAAAGCCTATAAAAGGCTGATGCCTCATCTCCACCTTGTTTTCAATCCTGCTTCTTACCTCTGGAGGGACTTAGCTATGAGCTGAAGCTCTGCACAAAGGACTGATGACCCATCCCAGCGCGGGATGTTCTCCAGAGACTGGATTTGAACCTGCAGTTTGTTCCATCACTGCTACAAGCCTGAACTAAGAACTTTGCCATCACTGTAGGTAATTGATTCCGTTTCACCAATTCTAGCTCTCATCTCTATCTTTTTCCCTTTAGGAATAAACCTTTAGATTTTAGATTCTAAAGGATTGGCACCAGCGTGATTTGTGGGTAAGATCTGATTGTATATTGACCTGGGTCTGGGGCTTGGTCCTTTGGGATCGAGAGAATCATTTTCTTTTATTGGGGTGTTGTTTTTCATAACCGTTCATCCCCAGGACGAGTGGCACTGGTGGTTATACTGGGTGACTGGAGTGTCTAAGGGAATTGCTTGTGACTTGTGGTTAGCCAGTGGGGTAAAATCGAAGTCTTCTTTGTCTGGTTGGTTTGGTTTGCCTTAGAGGTGGAAAAACCCCAGCCTTGGGCTGTGACTGCCCTGTTTGAGCAATTGGTCCTGATTTGGCACTCTCAGTTGGGTCCCACCAGAACCACATCATCACACAAAGTTGCCCCGGTAACAAGAACAAAGGATCGAGGAGAGACCAGGTGGGGTTGCTCAGTGTAGGCTGCTGGCAGCAGAAGATGCTCAGGGACTGGGAGTATGGAGGGGTCAGAGGACTCTGGACTCTGGATTGACCCAGATGGACTTTGCTGTAACTTTCTGTTCTCGATGGTAACTAAAGACGTTCTAGGCTGGTTCCAAAATAGCCAGTAAACCTGCTGCTGTTACCATGCTAGCTGAGAGTCACTGCAGTGTAAGGAAGGTGGGGGCACATTGCTCCCTTTGCGTGTGCAAGTCTCTGTCTCAGGTATGCAATGAGGTGGTGTCGCTGCGGGGAGCTCGGGGCGTGACTCAGGGGTGCTGAGGGCTCCAAGGTTCAGTCCTAGGAGGCGCTGCTGACAAATGGCCCTTGGTGAGACTGTGACCCTACGGGGGTGACACATGGAAGGGGCCTGTTGTGTATTTTGTTGTCATGGTTTTTGTTCCCATGGCAACTGAGTTAGATTATTAGGGGATAGCCTAGCCTGCTTCGACTGGTTAGGTGATCTCTCTGTGTGTGTAAATAAATGATGGTTTTGTTAGCTGTCTGCTGTCTGGCCTCAAGTGATTTCTTCCTAAACCGGCTGCCCCCAAAGATGTAACAGGGCCCTCCCAGGCTCTGCTCCAGAGCAGCTCTAGAGAACCGCACCTGAGGCTCTGTCACAGGGTGGGTGTCAGATCCCTAGAGACTCTCCCATCAAACAGCAGGAAAACCAGGGGCTCACCTGTCACTGTGATGGAGACGGAGCTGCTGTTCCTAGATGAGATCTCTCGATTGGATTCCCATCTCCAGTACGCACAGGTCTATGTCCCAGCATTTCCCTTCTGAGCTGTGAGCTCCAGCCGGGCACCTTCATTCGGGAGTTGTACTTCGCTGGGGTCCTGCTGCCCTTGATCGAAGAATTTGTATCCCGAAGCCAGCTTATCCCTAGGAGCTGTGCACTTGAGGGTAACCCGCTCCCCAGGGAGATACACTGTGTAATCAGGGTCCCGAGAGAGCTTAGGGGCTGGCGGGGGATCTAGAACAGAGGCAGAGGGGTCAGTGCAGAGGGAGAGGCCACGATGGAATAAGGGGAAGGGGGAAGAGATGAGTCCTGGAGAGACATGATCACAAACCAGCGTCATCTCATTGCCCAGCTCCCACCCTCACATTGGGAAATACACCATGGGAAATAAACCAGGGCCAGTCTCTCTCTCTCTCTCTCTCTCTCTCTCTCTCTCTCTCCCCTCCCCCTGGGTTCTTTTCATAGATTTCAAGGACAGAAGGGACCATTGTGATCATGGAGACTGACCTTCTGTGTCACCCAGGCCCTAGGACTTCCCAGAATTGATTCCTCTGTGACCTAGAGAAGATCTCTGAGAAAAACGTTCAAACCTAATTCAGAAATCGCCAGCACTGAAGAATCCATCACAACCCCTGGGAAATGTTCCCAGTATGGAATTCCCCTCACAGTTAATATCTGAGCCTTATTGCCAATCTGAATTTGTCTTGCTTCAGCTCACAGCTTTTGGATTGTATTTGATCATTGTCTGTTCAATTGAAGAGCCATCGATTATCAAATTTCTGTTTCCCAGATAGGAAGCTTCTCGTTGTTACACTAAACAGCTCGAGCTCCTGGAGTCTCTCACTCTAACGCAGATTTTGCAACTGTTTAATCAGAACCATAACCCTGCCCCGGCCCCTCTCCAATTTATCACCAGCCTTGAATGGTGGAGATCAGAACTGGATGCAGGATTCCAGCTGCGATCGCCCCAGGGCTAAATCCAGGGTTAAGACGGCTCCTCTCACCCTGGCATCTTTGTATGCCATGAACATTTATGTATGTGTCATCACCCCACCCCAAAAGGGAAGGAGGAGGTATTGTCCCCATTCTAATGGGGGAAACTGAGGCCCAGAGTTCATCAGGCGTCTAAAAGTGTTAGGCCCCCAAGAAATTTCAATGGGATTTTGGCACAAAACACCCTTTGTCTCCTTGAAGATCCCCCAGGGAAGTGACTGGTCCAAGGTCACAGGGAGAGTCTGTGGCAGGACTGGGAACTGGACCCTCCCCAAGTCCCAGTGCACTGTTGAATTGTCAAGGCACATCTGGCTCAGGGCTTTCCATAATGCCTACCATGGCACTACCTAGCAGTATAAATTGGACCCAGATCAATTGAGACCCAGTTCAGTGTCCAAATCACACATTCTGCCACCACACAGTCTGCCACCACTGGGGTTTCTGGGTTGCTGATCGCTGCAGTGTCTAGGTGGGTGACCAGCTCCTGGCTGCTCTAGGAAATAAATCCTGGTGGAGATTTTGCTGGAGAGAAGTGGCTGAAGACCAGGGATGGGGAGAGCATTTGATGGTCCTTATACAGCCACCAAGATCTCCACATTCTCTCTCCAGATATAACTGGGCAGAAGGTGGAAACCTGAACCTGGGGGCCAGCAGGGAGTCTGGAATAGAGGCAGGGGAGAGACTCCCATGGAGTGAAGGTGTAGCGGGGTGGTGACCCAGCTCCAGCCCTGAAGGGGTTAAAGCAGCCCTGGAGAGGGCTGTGGCTGGAAAAATCTGGGCTGATTGGAGAAGCAGCCACAGCTGAGGCCATGGCCCAACCAGGCCACAGTTGGCCCTATAAGAGGGCTGAGGGCCAGAGGCTGTAGCAGAGACTCTCTCTCTAGAGAGAAGGACTGGCTGCCTGGGAGCTGAGTTGGGTACCTAGGGTGGAGCAGTGCTGGGGAAGGGCAGAAGTAGCAGGGGAGCTCCAGCAGAGGCAGCAGGTCCCACCCCCTTGCTGATGAGGAGTGGTTAACAGACTGACGTCTGCCCCAGGGAGCGGGGGCTGCATGGAGAGTGGCAGTAGCCACTGAGACAAGGTGGGGATAGGGGGTTGGGGGTTCCCCTGGGAGGGGAGTTTGTGGGTTGCTGCTAGGAGGCAGAACCCTGATGTGAAGGACACCAGGGTCTGGGAGGGACATGGGGGCCAGCGGCAGGCAAGACACCGGCCAGCAGAGGGTGCTCCAGAGGCTGGAAGAGCTAATTCCCCAGATGACCAGCAAGAGGTGCCGCACAGGTGAGTCTCACTTTGCTCCAGAGGGGAAGAGCAGAAGGAGGAACAAGGCCCCAACACAGGGCCTCACCCTAGTGTCACCTTGTGCCCCTGTGCCTGTGACATACTTGATGGCAGATATACATAAGCCACTAAACTTGTAGGAGCAGTGCCCCCTCCCCAGTACCTGCTGAGCCCAGCACAGCATGGCTGGATCCTCTCCCAATGTCTGAGCTCCAATCCCCACCCACCTAGAAGGATGGGGGAAGGGGGAAGGGGGACAATTGGGATGGGATCCCACCAAGAAATGAGCAGCCTGCAGTGCCTCCTGGACTCTCCCCTTCTGCCCGGTGGGTGTTGGAGTCTCAGCCAGTAACACGCTCACCCCAGGAAGTTGTGGGGCTGGGCTCTCCCTACCCCACATTCTCCATGCTGGGGAAGTGGGGTGGAGAAAGAGCGTGGGAATGGGGGAAGGGTTGCTGATGCAAATGGTTCAACCCCAAGACCCCCATTCCCATCAAGGTATTCACCCCACGTTCTGCATTCTAGGGGCAGAGGCAGAAGAGGAGGGAGAACTGGTCAGCTGACCATCAGACCTGCCTAGCAGTAGCTAGAAAGTACTGCACAGAAATGAGGAAGCCAGGGTGGATGTGGGGAAGGGAAGGGGGAGTTTTTCCACCCACCGCGTTTCCTCTCGCTGCTCCCCTGTATCTCACTGAGCCGCAACCCTGCACTGTGCCCACATGGTTCCCAGCAGGAGGCAGGGACACTGTGTGTGGGATCTGCTGGCTGGACTGGGTTGCCCAGTGCACAGCAGGGGTAAGGGACGGGTGTCTCTATCTCAGCCGTGCAAATCAGCCGGTCACTCCACAGGGACCCGGGACCTCTTCAGAGACCAAATCCCTGCTTTGGGAGAAAAATTTGCTTCCTATGGTGCTTTCACCCCGAATGCTGAGCACCCCAGGGCTGAACCTTCCCCTGATACCCGAAGGCAGCAGAGGATCCTGGCGTATTGGTACCAGCAGGGGGTCAGGGTAACACTACAGTAACCAATCCCTCTCCTGATAGAAATAACGACTGAGGAATCCAGGCAGCTGCAGAGATGAAGATTCACAGTGGGTGGCCCAGTCAGTGCCCAGCCAGGTGTCCAGCGGTGTGAGCTTTCCCCGAACAGTGCCCACCTGGGACCCCAGGGCTGGAGCTACCCCACTGCAGCACCCTCTCAGTGCCCATTCTTTGCTGATTAGGTGGGACACCTGTGCCCACCACAGAGTGTCCGGGATGCAGGGAGTGGCCCTGACTAGAGGCAGGGAATAAAGCTGAGGAGTTGGGGTGTGTCACCATATGGCAATTTTCTATTAATAGGGTGCATGCCTCAGTTTCCGCTATGTACTGCATGGCTAACGAGGTGGTGGGAAAAGATTGTTTCCTCTTTGCAGAGGCCCAGGTATCGGGTGTGGCTGATGCCTAGTGGCCTGGGACTTGTGGCCCCATGCCCATGAAGAGCCCAAGACAACAATGGCTACTCCAATTTCCCATACATTTGATGCCTAGGCACTAACAACCATGTTACCCCCCCTCCCCCGGTTGCATTACGGCAGTGGGGTGTGTCCAGCTGGAGAACAAAGGGCTAAGCAGAAGGGTCAGGTGACAAGGTTTCCCCGGTAACAAGAACAAAGGATCGAGGAGAGACCAGGTGGGGTTGCTCAGTGTGGGCTGCTGGCAGCAGAAGATGCTCAGGGACTAGGACTACAGAGGGACCAGAGGACTCTGGATTGACCCAGATGGACTTTGCTGTAACTTCCTGTTCTCGACGGTAACTAAAGACGTTCTAGGCTGGTTCCAAAATAGCCAATAAACCTGCTGCTGTTACCGTGCTAGCTGAGAGTCACTGCAGCGTAAGGAAGAGGGGGGCACGTTGCTCCCTTTGTGTGTGCAAGTCTCTGTCTCAGGTGTGCAATGAGGTGGTGTTGCTGCAGGGAGCTCGGGACGTGACCCAGGGATGCTGAGGGCTTCAAGGTTCAGTCCCAGGAGGCGCTGCTGACAAATGGCCCCTGGTGAGACTGTGACCCTACGGGGGTGACACATGGAAGGGGCTCTCCCAGGCTCTGCTCCAGAGCGGCTCTACACAACCGCACCTGAGGCTCTGTCACAGGGTGGGTGTCAGATCCCTAAAGACTCTCCCATCAAACAGCAGGAAAACCAGGGGCTCACCTGTCACTTTGATGGAGACGGAGCTGCTGTTCCTAGATGAGATCTCGATTGGATTCCCATCTCCAGTATGCACAAGTGTATGTCCCAGCATTTCCCTTCTGAGCTGTGAGCTCCAGCCGGGCGCCTTCATTCGGGAGTTGGACTTCACTGAGGTCCTGCTGCCCTTGATGGAAGAATCTGTATCTCCAGTCCAGCTCACGCCCAGGCGCCGAGCATGTGAGGGTAACCCGCTCCCCAGGGAGATACACTGTGTAATCAGGGTCCCGAGAGAGCTTAGGGGCCGGCGGGGGATCTAGAACAGAGGCAGAGGGGTCAGTGCAGAGGGAGAGGCCACGATGGAATAAGGGGAAGGGGGAAGAGATGAGTCCTGGAGAGACATGATCACAAACCAGCGTCATCTCACTGCCCAGCTCCCACCCTCACATTGCGAAATACACCACGGGAAATAAACCAGGGCCAGTCTCTCTCTCTCTCTCTCTCTCTCTCTCTCTCCCCCTGGGTTATTTCCATAGATCTCAAGGCCAGAAGGGACCATTGTAATCATGGAGTCTGACCCCCTGTGTCACCCAGGCCCTAGGACTTCCCAGAATTGATTCCTCTGTGACCTAGAGAAGATCTCTGAGAAAAACATTCAGGGTTGATTCAGAAATCGCCAGCGCTGGAGAATCCATCACGACCCCTGGGGGATTGTCCCAGTGGTGAATCCCCTCGCTGTTAAAATCTGCGCCTTATTTCCAGTCTGAATTTGTCTTGCTTCAGCTTTCAGCCTTTGGGTTGTGTTTGATCTTTATCTGTTTAATTGAAGAGCCGTCAATTATCAAATTTCTCTTCCCCAGGTAGGAACCTTCTCGTTGTTACACTAAACAGCTTGAGCTCCTGGAGTCTTTCACTCTTAGGCAGGTTTTGCAACAGTTTAATGAGAACCCTAACCCTGCCCTGCCCCCTCTCCAATTTATCACCATCCTTGAATGGTGGAGACCAGAACTGGACACAGGATTCCAGTTGCGGTTGCCTGAGGGCCAAATCCAGGTTTAAGATGGCTCCTCTCACCCTGGCATCTTTGTATGTCATGGACATCCATGCACGTGCCATCCTCCTGCCCCTGAGATCCAGGAGGAGGAATTATTCCCATTCAAATGGGGGAAACTGAGGCACACATCCAAACCATGTGTCCAATCTGCCCCGCTGGGGTTTCTGGGTTGCCAATTCCTGTGGTGTCTGGGCGGGTAACTAGCTCCTGGCCGCTCCAGGAAATAAACCCTGGTGTAGATTTTGCCAGGGAGAAGTGGGTGAGGAGCAGGGATGGGGAGCATCTTTGATGGTCCTTGTACTGCCACCAAGAGCTCTACATTCTTTCTCCAGATGTAATTTGGCAGAAGGTGGAAAGCTGAGGCTGGGAGGATCATTGATGCAACCCTGACTGTCCCATTCCCATCGGCCTCGTCACCCCACGGTCACCATCTGGGGATGTTGGGGAAGGGAGCTCAGCTGGAGGTGGGGGATGGAATTTGGGGGACTGGCATTCAGCAGAAAGCCGTGTGTGTGTGCGCGCGTGCAAGCATGCACTTCTTGCTGCAGGGAATGAGTCCTGCTCTGTGTATGCAACATTCCTCACATCAGCCACAAATCCTGGATTCTGCAAAGGAAATGGGGTGTCTCCGAAATACAGATACTCCAAGGGAAGCCGAGACAGCCCAGAGCTCACCTGTTACAGAGATATAGACAGCGGGACTCTCCACAGATTTCATCCTGCGATCTGATGGCTCTACCCAGTAGGCACAAGTGTATGATCCGGTGTCTGTCTGTGTTACATAGCTCAGGGTGTGCGTGTCACTGTTACCATAGGAGATAATCTCTCCAGCAGCTCTGGAGAACTGGAATCCTGTAACTATGTGATCACTGGTAGGAGCTGACAGGCGCGGCGTCAGGGTGTTTGGCGCAGGGCCGGCTCTAGCCATTTCGCCGCCCCAAGCACGGGGGGGCGTTCTGCTGCTCGCCAGTCCCGCGGCTCCGGTGGACTTCCTGCAGGTGTCCCTGAGGATGCTCCACCTGAGCCGTGGGACCAGCGGACCCTCCGCAGGCACGCCTGTGGGAGGTCCACTGGAGCAGCCTGCCAGCCTCCCGGCAAAATGCTGCCCCCCAAAATCCTGGTGCCCTAGGCGGTCACCTAAATGGAAGTGCCGGCCCTGGGAGCCAAACACGTGAGCTGAACAGACTCCCCAGTGAGGTACAGCTGGCACGAGGGGCTCAGAGAGAGGGTGGGGGGCACCGGGGTGTCTGGAAAAGACAACAGGTGAGATTTCACTGCAGGAGAAGGGGCTCAGAGATCTGGGAGGAGGACATGCCAGGGAGAAAGTTGTTACTGGCTAACTGGAGCAAGGGGGGGATACCCACAGGAGGAATAGTTGCCCCTGGCAATTCCACTGCACCCCAATCTGACCCTGCACCTCAATCTGGCATCACACGACACTCCAATATTCCATTGCACCCTGACATAGCACCACCCTGCACCCCAGGATCTTATTGCAACCCAATAGGAGAGGAGGTTGCAGCCCTCGATACCTCCACACTTTACCCCAGCGCAGCATTGATCTGCAACCCAATGTACCATGTGACTTGTGTGTGATGTAGGAGATCAGGTAGGTCAGACCCAGAGCTAAACCCAAAGAGAAAGAGGCCTCACTCAGCACTGCTATTGAGAGAGGGTCACTCCGCATGGATATGACCCCTGCTGGAGCCTGATTCACTGTGTAGTCACAGGAGTAGGGCCCCGACTCAGCCTTGATTTTGACCTCGTCCCGGTTATTGGGGTTGGAGATTTCACCCAAGGGCCGGTAGAACCTGTATTTCATCCCTCGGACAGGCCCCGGGAATTGAGCAGATGAGGGTGAGCAGCTCCCCTGGGAGATACACAGTGTGTGTGGGGTGCAGAGAGCACATGGGGGGTTGGTAGGGAGTCTGGAATAGAGATAGTGGGGAGACCCCAGGCAGTGAGGGGAAGAGCAGATGGGGGAAGGAGGCACCAACACAGGGCTTCAACCCAGCCCGATCTTCCTGCCTCCTGCCCCGTGACTGTGAATTAACCCATGGCAGATATACCATGGGGGAGCTCTGCAGTAAACCAGTGAGAACAGCGCCCCCTCCTGTCATAAACAGATAGTAGGAGTTAATAGAACAGAAGTACTTCATATCTCTTTTGCCTGTAAAGGGTTAACAAGATCAGTGAGTCTGGCTGTCCCTGACCAGAGAACCAATCAGGAGCCAGGAAACTTTCAAATCTTGAGGGAGGGAAGTTTCCGTGTGTGCTGTTAGTTTTTGGTAGTTGTTCACTCTGGGGGCTCAGAGGGACCAGACGAGCAACCAGGTTTCTCTCCAATCTCCCTGATACAGGTTCTTATCAGTTCAGAACAGTGAGAACTAGGTAGATGGCGAGTTAGGCTTATGTTTATTTTCTTTATTTGCAAATGTGCATTTGACTGGAAGGAGTTTAATTGTGTATTTGGCTGGGAGGAGTTCAAATTTGTATTTTGCTGAAAGGATTTTGATTTGTACTTGAATACTTAGACTGGGAGGGTATTCCCAGTGCCTATAGCTAAAAAACCCTGTACCTATTCCATCTTAAATTTACAAAGATAATTTTTACTGTTTTTTTCCCTTTCTTTAATTAAAAGTTTTTCTTGTTTAAGAACCTGATTGTTTTTTTATTCTGGTGTGAGACCCCAGGGGACGGGGTCTGGATTCACCAGGGAATTGGTGGGGAGAAAGGAGGGAAGGGAGAGAGAGGCTAATTTTTCTCTGTGTCAGGATTACTGTCTCTCTCAGGAAAAGTCTGGAAGGGGGAGAAAGAAGGAGGGAGGAAGGTGAATTTTCCTCTCTGTTTTATGATTCAAGGAGTTTTGAATCACAGTGATCTTCCAGGGTAACCCAGGGAGGGGAAGCCTGGGAGAGGCAATGGTGGGGGAAAGGGTTTACTTTCCTTGTGTTGAGATCCAGAGGATCTGGGTCTTGGGGGTCCCTGGGCAAGGTTTTGGGGGGACCAGAGTGTACCAGGCAGTGGAATTCCTGGTTGGTGGCAGCGCTACAGGTTCTAAGCTGGTAACTGAGCTTAGAGGAATTCATGCTGGTACCCCATCTTTTGGACGCTAAGGTTCAGAGTAGAGGATTATACCATGACACCTCCCCAGTACCTGCTGAGCCCAGCACAGCATGTCTGGATCCTCTCCCAGTGCCTGAGCCCTACAGCCACCCACTCATTCCCATCAGGGTATTCACCCCACATTCTCCATCTGGGGTACCAAAGTGCAAGACGGGGGAGAACCCATCAGCTGACCTTCAGACCTGCCTAGCAGTAGCTAGAAGGCATAAAAGAGAAAGAGAAATGAGGAAGCTGAGGCCGATGTGGGGACGGGAGGAGGGAGTTTTTCCACCCCTCACATTTCCTCTGGGGTCTCTGCAGAACCTGCTTTTAATGTCCTGCTGGGTCGTGCTGGGTCTGTGCCCCTGGCCATGAGTCCTGTGTGGGAACCCAGGACGGGGCAGAGAGCTCCCACCTCCATACAGCCCCATCCCAATGGGCCCCTGCCCGGGGGGGACTGAGTGTAACTGAGAGGTGGGTGCTCAGTCTCCATGGCCCATCCAGCCCTCGCTCTCTCTGCTGAGGCTGCCAGGGAGGGGCTGGGTAGCACCGATGGGGATGGGGGCGTCTTCTCCCCTTATGCCTGGGCTAAGACCCACCAAAGGGACCCCCAGGGAGGCACCAGCTGAGGTCGCTTTTCTGCCTCCATGGATGTGGGTCTGGACTGGAGCTGCTCGTGCTGAGGAATGTTCCACGGAGATGTCTGTGAATGGGGCAGCCTGACCCTCCCAGGGAATGACACGGGGGCACCCAGGAATCCCCTTTCCTTTGAATTCCAAACATCATAGGGTTGGAGGAGGGGAATCCCCACCCTCCACTGCCTGAGACATCCTCACTCCTACTGCGAGCATCTCAGCAAGGACAGAAGACATCGTTACCTATGGGGAACATCTCCCTGGGGAGCATCTGGAGAGAGGCTGTAAGAGAGGAGAGTGGCTGAGAGCTCTGGGAAGGGGGGGGTGTAGGAGGATGGAGGGACGTGGGTTGGGGTAATCACTGGACAGACACACAGCAGGTTTGGGGCCGAGGGACGTCACTTACCCAGCAGAGGCAGAAGGAGAGTTAGTGCCATGGTTTCTCAGCTCAGTCACTAGACTCATCTGGGTGCAAGGAGGGGGAAGAGTCCCTCCCCTCTGACGGAGGTAGAGGAAGTCACAGCCTCAGGCGTGGTCACTGCTCAGCTCAGGGACTGGAGAGACACCAGTGCCTGGTGTGTAGGGCATGCGTAGGGGAGGTGGCCATTTATCAGGGCTGACAATTGGTATGAGGGTGGGGCAGCAGCTCCATGTTACTGACACCTCCAGCGGTGAGCCAGGGATTCAGCTGGTGCAAAGGAGCCTCAGATGAGTTTCACTGGCTCACATCCACTGGGATCTGGCCTTAGTGATTCCCATGTAGCTCCGGCCAATTGGCCCCAGCTGGGATCTGGCCCCATTCACTCAGTCCAGCTATGGCCCATTGACACCCACTGGGGATCTCGCTTATTCATGGCGAAGACTCAGAAACCAGTCCCCTGGTCATACTGTGGCCTTGGGGTATGTTTTAAACTAACATTTGGAGGTGCTGCTGCGGCACGGGGAGCTTAGCACACACGGGGAGTTACAGGTTGGGAAGGATTTCCAGTCCCCAATCCCTGACCCTGTGTGATGGGAATTGACTCAGCACTAGCACTGAGAGGGGTAACTGGAGCTAGAAGGTGTGCCTGGTGCAGTTGGAGATGGAGTCCAGCTGAGGAAGGGCTGAGAAGTGAGCAGGAATGGTGGCCAGAATTCCTAGACACAAGGAGGAGAAGCACCGCTGAGGTTGGGAGCGAAAGTTCTAGGAAGCGTCGGTCTCTGCAAGAGCCAGCTGAGCCTGGGGAGGGGTGAAGGGGGTGCAGGGGCAGGGGGAGCCTGGGGAGAGAAGGACAGTTATGGTTATCTGAGTTTAGTTTACTGGACTTTTTATTTATCCCCACGGGGGATAGTCTTTAAAGTGACTAGGCTGGAGGGCCCCATCCTGGAAGGAGAAATCACCCCAGGGCTTGAGCTGTGCCCCACCCCTGACACGGCTGCATTTCGGTGGGTGCTGGAGCACTCACAGACCCCTCTGCCACTATTGTAGTTAGCCAGCCTTCCCGAGCAGTCTCCTGGGATCACTTCTGCCTAGTGTACCTCCAGGGGAGGGGTTCCCCTCAGGTTTGTGGCTCCCTGGCATGAACTGATGTTGGGGCACAGATCTTTCTATCCAAAAAACCTGCAGCTCCCCAACATAGTCCCAAACACAGGAGTCCGGCTGGAGCTCATGGCGGAGAAGCGAAATGCTGGGTCATGAACCTGGAGATGGGAATCCAATGGAGAGATCCTAACTAGAGACAGTGGGCCCACCTCCATCACAGTGACAGATGAGCCCCTGCTTTTCTGCAGTTTGATAGGAGAGTTGCTGGGAATCTGAAGCCCACCTGAACATCCCAGTTTCTCCTCCTGTTTCTAGTCAGTGCCAGTGCCAGTGCCAGTCTACTCTGTGGTGGGCTTGGGGGCTCCATCCCTCCAGCAAAAACTGAGCATCCACTAGGCACTGCTGTGGGGAAGCTCACAGTGCTGGTATCATAAGAACATAAGAATGGCCCTACTGGGTCAGACCAAAGATCCATCTACCCCAGTAGCTTGTCTTCCAACAGTGACCAATGCCAGGTGCCCCAGAGAAAATGAACAGAACATGTAATCATCAAGTGATCCATCCCCTGTCACTTATTCCCAGCTTCTGGCAAACAGACGTGAGGGGCACCATCCCTGCCCATCCTGGCTAATAGACATTGATGGACCTATCCTCCATGAATGTTTTGAACCCTGTTATGGCCTTGGCCTTCACAATATCCTCTGGTGAGGAGTTCCACAGGTTGACTGTGCGTTATGTGAAGAAATACTTCCCTTTGTTTGCTTTAAATCTGCTGCCTATTCATTTTATTTGGTGACTTCTAGTTCTTATGTTATGAGAAGTAGTAAACAACACTTCCTTATCTGCTTTCTCTACACCAATCATGATTTTATATCCTGGCTGGGCAGTGCTCTGGGTAAGCTCATAGAACTGGTGTCCCAGATGGGCAGTGCTGTAGGGAAGTTCACAGGGCTGGAGTTCCACAGACTGACTTTAAAACCAGGCAGAGTTCTCCCTCTCCTCCTGGTTTGGTCCATTTGTGTTCTTGGTTGGCTTGGTCCCTTCACCATAGATACAAATGTACTTCTCTGGTCATATGCTTGGACTCAAGCTGCCGTGCTCTGTGGAGCGCCAGAGCACCATGGGTCTGTGCCTCTGGGCAGTCTGTGAAAACAGGGCTGACACTTTGCAGTGGGTTAGGTGTGGTCCCTCCCGCTCTGGGTCGGTGGAAGCCACTCCACCTCACTGTGTCAGTGGGCACCACCCACAGCCAGGGAGTTAGCAGGGTTTGGTGTGGGACTCTGGGGTGGAGAGGGCTTAAAGTCTTCAGCAGGTCCAAGGTTCTGGGCAGGCAGGATACAAGTAGCAAAGGCTCAGGGCTCAGGCCCTTGGGCAGGGTCTCAGCATCAAATAGTCTAGTGAAGGGTTTCTCAAACAGGGGTCACCGCTTGTGTAGGGAAAGCCCCTGGTGGGCTGGGCCGGTGTGTTTACCTGCCCAGTCAGCAGGTCCGGCCAATCGCGGCTCCCACTGTCTGTGGATTGCTGCTCTGAGTAAGTCCCTCGGGCTGTGCCGCTTCCAGCAGCTCCCACTGGCCCAGAGCAGCAAACCGTGGCCAGTGGGAGCTGCGATTGCCGGACCTGCAGATGGGGCAGGTAAATACACCGGCCGGGCCCACCAGGGGCTTTCCCTGCACAAGTGGCGACCCCTGTTTGAGAAATCCTGGTTTAGCCCTAAGGTGGGGGGGCATCAAGCATCCTAAAATCTCAGCCCTCAGGTCAGGGTGGATTTGATTTAAATCACTAGTTAGGAAGACTCAATTTAATCAGGGATCTCTACATAAAAATGCATTCTTGCTGGTTGTTATAATCTTAATACATATTCTTCACAACTCAGAGATAGATGTACGTTTCATTTTTAGAAGGGACACACTATACATTTTTAAACGGTGATTTATTTTGAAAACTTTTCAGATGAGTTTTGCAGCTATATCAGAAAATGAATGATTGTTTGGTTATTTCATTTACCAAAGGAACATCACCAAACAGACATTTAAACTTTTTTTATTTAACTAAAACAACAACCACTTTATGTATTCTGGATGTTTTTCTTAAACAGCAAACATATTTTAGCAAAAAAAGCATATGAATTTTTGAATGTACTGTGATAGACCCAGCCCACTTAGGTACAGCAGAATAGCAGAAGGCAGATATACTGGCCACTGGATTAACAGTTTTCTGTTCCCTGACTGACCAGAGCAGGGGCTGCTCCAGGCTGATGAGAACACCTGACTCTAATTAACCTGCAAAGAGTCAGGTGAGGCCATTAAGGCAATGTGACCACCTGACTCTAATAAAGGCCCTGCTGATACTATAAAAAGGGCTCACTCCAGTCAGGCAGGGGAGAGCCAGGCAGCCAGAGGAGAGGAAGTGCGCTGAAGGGCTGGTTAATGAAGACACCCTCAAACCATCGTTAAAGGAGCCCTAAGGTAAGGGTGAAGAAGGGAGAAGGAGGAGAACTGTGGGGAAGTGGCCCAGGGAAACGTAGCAACTCTGGCAGTGAAAGGTTAGCTGCCAACAGCTACTACCATTCGTGTCCCTGGGCTGGAACCCGGAGTAGAGGGCAGGCCCGGGTTCCCCACAACCCACCACTACAGGAACATCTCCTGTGAGGAGAAGTCAGGCCCCTGTCAGGACAGGAGGCTAACCTGTTCTGAAATAAGCCCCCAGGGACAACACAGCATGTGGGAGTTCTCTCACCAACCTCCTTGCTGGCCTATGATGGAAAGGGCTCAGTAGACTGTAACCCTAGCCCTAGAGAGAGAAGGGCTACGTCGAGGGTCACAGTGAGCCACTAGAAGTGCAGGACCCACGGGGCAAGGTCAGAGCTCTGCCACAGTAGTTAAACATTCAAGTTTTTTTAAAAATCAGGTTTGTTTTTGTTAAAATTGTTTAACTAAAATAGTTAAATGAAATATTAAAAAAAAATTAAATCGACTATATCAGCCAGGTCAACATGAGGAGCTTAAAATATTGGCTTCTGCAGCTAACTCCGTTGTCTTCACCTTCATTTTCCTGTTTGTTCATAATCTGGAAAAGAAAAAAACAAGCTTTCCTGCCTTTTCAGGTCCCAAATGATTTCTCAGTTTGGAATGAAATTAGTCAAAAAGAAAATATTCTTTCGACACCGGCAGAAGAAGCTACTGCTGTTAAAAAGTATCAGAGGGGTAGCCGTGTTAGTCTGGATCTGTAAAAGCAGGAAAGAATCCTGTGGCACCTTACAGGCTAACAGACGTTTTGGAGCATGAGCTTTCGTGGGTGAATACCCACTTCGTCAGTGGCGTATTCTGACGTATTCACCCACGAAAGCTCATGCTCCAAAACGTTTGTTAGTCTATAAGGTGCCTCAGGACTCTTTGCTGCTTTTACAGATCCCGACAAACACAGCTACCCCTCTGATACTTTTTAACAGCAGTAACTTCCTCTGCCACAGATGTCATAGCCAACTCCCTTCTTCAGCAGTTAAGGTTTAACCCTGGTACTGGGTATTGAAAATATTTGCAAGAAAATGAGCTGGAGATAATGCTTGTTCCATTGTTTTTTTTAATGCTTGCAATTTAACTCTGTCATTGCATATTTCTCTTTTTAAGATCTCACTCAGTTCCTTCCAAATTTCAACAGCATCAGCAATAAAACAGCTATATCCTTGCATTTTGTACAAAGCTACAGAAATAGGCTTCAGGGTATTCAGCATGTGTTCAACATTTCTCCTAAGCCCAGTGTTGAGAACTTTGGCTGTGGCAGTGTCACCTATTTTTTAACGATTTTGTTCACAAACTGTCATCAGATTAGGCCAGTTCTTGACGTAGTGTTCAAAACAGTCCACTACTGAATTCCATCGCACGTCTTGTGGGAGAGTTAGCTTGGTTCCGCCCACTTTTTTCAGAGCAGCTACTGCAAAGTGGTTGTTGAAATTGCAAAATACTTCCTTAACATTAGCCTTTATTTCTGGAACACTGAAGTCTTTGGCTAGGAGGTGCATCAAATGAGCACTGATTCTAGGACCAGAAGGGACCTCGAGAGGTCATCAAGTCCAGTCCCCTGCCCTCGTGGCAGGACCAAATACTGTCTAGACCATCCCTGATAGACATTTATCTAACCTACTCTTAAATATCTCCAGAGATGGAGATTCCACAACCTCCCTAGGCAATTTATTCCAGTGTTTAACTACCCTGACACTTAGGAACTTTTTCCTAATGTCCAACCTAAGCCTCCCTTGCTGCAGTTTAAGCCCATTGCTTCTTGTTCTATCATTAGATGCTAAGGTGAACAAGTTTTCTCCCTCCTCCTGATAACACCCTTTTAGATACCTGAAAACTGCTATCATGTCCTCCCTCAGTCTCCTCTTTTCCAAATTAAACAAACCCAATTCTTTCAGCCTTCCTTCATAGGTCATGTTCTCGAGACCTTTAATCATTCTTGTTGCTCTTCTCTGGATCCTCTCCAATTTCTCCACATCTTTCTTGAAATGCAGTGCCCAGAACTGGGTACAATACTCCAGCTGAGGCCTAACCAGTGCAGAGTAGAGCGGAAGAATGACTTCTCATGTCTTCCTCACAACACACTTGTCAATGCATCCCAGAATCATGTTTGCTTTTTTTGCAAAAGCATCATACTGTTGACTCATATTTAGCTTGTGATCCACTATAACCCCTAGATACCCTTCTGCTGTACTCCTTCCTAGAGAGTCTCTTCCCATTCTGTATGTGTGAAACTGATTGTTCCTTCCTAAGTGGAGCACTTTGCATTTGTCTATTAAACTTCATCCGGTTTACCTCAGACTATTTCTCCAATTTGTCCAGACCATTTTGAATTATGACCCTGTCCTCCAGAGCAGTTGCAATCCCTCCCAGTTTGGTATCGTCTGCAAAAGTAATAAGCGTACTTTCTATGGTATTATCTAAGTTGCAAAGAGTCTTGTGACACCTTATAGACTAACAGACGTTTTGGAGCATGAGCTTTCGTGGGTGAATACCCACTTCGTCGGATGCATGTCACCCACGAAAGCTCATGCTCCAAAACGTCTGTTAGTCTATAAGGTGCCACAAGACTCTTTGCTGCTTTTACAGATTCAGACTAACACAGCTACCCCTCTGATACTTAATATCTAAGTTGTTGATGAAGATATTGAACAAAGCTGGACCCAAAACAGACCCTTGCGGAACCCCACTTGTCATACCTTTCCAGCAGGATTAGGAACCATTAATAACTACTCTCTGAGTACGGTTATCCAGCCAGTTATGCACTCACCTTATAGTAGCCCCATCTAAGTTGTATTTGCCTAGTTTGCCGATCAGAATATCATGCAAGACCGTATCAAATGCCTTACTAAAGTCTAGGTATACCACATCCATCGCTTCTCCCTTATCCACAAGGCTTGTTATCCTATCAAAGAAAGCTATCAGATTGGTTTGACACGATTTGTTCTTTACAAATCCATGCTGGCTATTCCCTATCACCTTACCACCTTCCAAGTGTTTGCAGATGATTTCCTTAATTACTTGCTCCATTATCTTCCCTGGCACAGAAGTTAAACTAACTGGTCTGTAGTTTCTTGGGATGTTTTTATTTCTCTTTTTATAGATGGGCACTATATTTGCCCTTTTCCAGTCTTCTGGAATCTCTCTCGTCTCCCATGATTTTTGAAAGATAACAGCTAGAGGCTCAGATACCTCCTCTATTAACTCCTTGAGTATTCTAGGATGCATTTCATCAGGCCCTGGTGACTTGCAGGCATCTAACTTTTCTAAGTGATATTTAACTTGTTCTTTTTTTATTTTATTTTCTAAACCTACCGCCTTCCCATAACCATTACTATATTAGGCATTCCTTCAGACTTCTTGGTGAAGACCAAAACAAAGAAGTCATTAAGCATCTCTGCCATTTCCAAGTTTCCTGTTACTGTTTCTCCCTCTTCTCTGAGCAGTGGGCCTACCCTGTCCTTGGTCTTCCTCTTGCTTCTAATGTATTGAGAAAAAGTCTTCTTCTTTCCCTTTATTCCCATAGCTAGTTTGAGCTCATTTTGTGCCTTTGCCTTTCTAATCTTGCCCCTGCATTCCTGTATTGTTTGCCTATGTTCATCCTTTGTAATCTGTCCTAGTTTCCATTTTTTATATAACTCATTTTTACTTTTTAGATCATGCAAAATCTCGTGGTTAAGCCAAGGTGGTCTTTTGCCACATTTTCTATCTTTCCTACCCAGCAGAATAGCTTGCTTTGGGGCCCTTAATAGTGTCCCTTTGAAAAACTGCCAACTCTCCTCAGTCGTTTTTCCCTTCAGTCTTGATTCCCATTGGACCTTACCTACCAGCTCTCTGAGTTTACCAAAATCCACCTTCCTGAAATCCATTGTCTCTACTTTGCTGGACTCCCTTCTACCCTTCCTTAGAATTGCAAACTCTATGATTTCATGATCACTTTCTCCCAAGCTACCTTCCACTTTCAAATTCTCAACGAGTTCCTTCCTATTTGTTAAAATCAAGTCTAGAACAGCTCCCCCCAGTAGCTTTTTCAACCTTCTGAAATAAAAAGTTGTCTGCAATGCAGTCCAAGAACTTACTGGATAGTCTATGCCCCGTGGTGTTATTTTCCCAACATATATCTGGATAGTTGAGGGCCCCCATCACCATCAAGTCCTGTGCTTTGGATGATTTTGTTAGTTGTTTAAAAAGAGCCTCATCCACCTCTTCCACCTGGTTAGGTGGCCTGTAGTAGACTCCTAGCATGACATCACCCTTGTTTTTACCCCTTTTAGCCTAACCCAGAGACTCTCAACACTTCTGTCTCCTATGTCCATCTCTACCTCAGTCCAAGTGTGTACATTTTTAATATATAAGGCAACACCTCCTCCCTTTTTCCCCGTCTATCCTTGCTGAGCAAGCTGTACCCATCCACACCTACATTCCAATCATGTGTATTATCCCACCAAGTTTCAGTGATGCCAACAATGTCATAGTTGTATTTATTTATTAGCACTTTCAGTTCTTCCTGCTTATTACCCATACTTCCCGCATTTGTATATAGGCATCTAAGATACTGGTTTGATCTTGCCTCCCAGTTTTGCCCTTACCCTCCTTTCTCTCTGCCTTTATAGCCCATGCTCCCTCCTATTTCCGACCCATCTCCCAGGTCTCCATGTTCCCCACTTACCTGTGGGCTTTGCTCAAAAGTCCCCGCTGAATCTAGTTTAAAGCCCTCTTCAGAAGGTTAGCCACTCTGTGTCCAAATAGGGTCATTCCCCTCCTCGAAAGGTGAACGCCATCTCTGCCTAGCAATCCTTCCTGGAATAGCATCCAGTGGTCAAGGAAGCGAAAGCCCTCCTGGCAACACCATCTTTACAGCCAGGCATTCACATCCATGATGCACCTGTCTCTGCCCTGGCCCCACCATTGACAGGAAGGATCAAAGAGAATACCACCTGCGCTCCAAACTCCTTCACCCGTACTCACATGAGTTCTGCAACCGTATGTTATTAGCTTGGGACTCCCTTCTAAATTTCTTCTCATCTTGGATACATTCACAGCATTGTCCATGACCAAGCTGCGTACTAGACATTTGAATTTTTTCCCCACAGTTTGTTACACCTTTCACTGCTACTTCTTGTAAGTGTTGCCTGATTTAAGAGGTTAATAAAATAGATTTAGATAGTACGGGTTTTAGGCTTGCCAGTCTGTTTGATCAGAAGATAAAGTTCTTGTCCCGAATCAGGATCCGCAGAATTTACAAAGGACCCTCAAGGATATGACAGGAAGCTCACACTGAGACAGATTTAGCCGTAAAGACATTAAAATAAATGAAGTAATAATTAAATGGTAAATAATTAGTTACAATGTTACAGTTGTATGACTCCTGTGGCACCTGATAGACTAACAGATGTTTTGGAGCATGAGCTTTCGTGGGTGAGTACCCACTTCATCAGATGCATGTCATGCATCTGACGAAGTGGGTACTCATCCACGAAACCTCATGCTCCAAAATGTCTGTTAGTCTATAAGGTGCCACAGGATTCTTTGCTGCTTTTACAGATCCATACTAACACAGCTACACCTTTGATAGTTGTATGACTGCTGTTCAGAAGGTACATATGGTATTATGGTATTTGTGGAAGGGTTCGGCCGAGTTCGACCCTCTCCGGGGCAGGTGGGGAACCAGACAGCCTAGCTACGTCCATCGGGTTATCTCAGGCGAACTAGCCTGGCCGTGAGGTTTCATGCCGCGGCAACGGTAGAGACCAACAGACAGCTCAATTCTGCAGACCCAGGCTTTAGGGCAGGGCAGGGCAGAGTTTCTGGCTCATACCCTTATGCAGGGGCTGAGCAAACAAATGGGTTCAGGATACCCAGGCCCTGGATTCGAAGGGCCTGGGAGAGGGGGAGACAACCACCCACACGTTGGGTGTCAGGGGGGATGCAAGGCCTCCCACTCCACGGCATCCCAGCCCGGGACCCTAGCAGCGGCAGACGACCATTCCCTGACCCCTCTGCCACTGTTCTAGTTCTGTGGCATTCCCCAGCACTCTCTTGGGATGCCTTCTGCAGAGTGTATCCCCAGGGTAGCAGGTCACTCTCAGGCACATGGTTCCTTGGGGTGAGCTGGTGTTGGGGCACAGATCCTTCTGTCCAGAAAACAGCAGCTCCCCAACATAGTCCCACATGAAGGACCTGGCTTGAACGCACAGCTGAGAGGCCAAATGCTGGGTTGTACACTTGCATGTACTGGAGTTGGGAATCCAATCAAGAAATCCTACCTAGAGACAGCCCCCGCCCTCCCGTCTCCAACACAATGACAGGTGAGCCCCTATTTTCCTGGAGTATGATGGGAGATGTGGTGGGAATCTGAAGCCCACCCCAACAACCCAGTTTCTCCCCCTGTCTTTAGTCTGTGCCACTCTCAGTGTTTCAGATACTCTGTGGTGGCCTTGAGGGGTCCAAACTGATCATCAAAGACTGGGCACCAGCTGGGCACTGCTGCGGGGAAGCTCACGGTACTTGGGTCCCAGCTGGGCACTGCTGCAGGGAAGCTCACGGTGCTGGGGTCCCAGCTGGGCACTGCTGGGGGAAGCTCACAGTGCTGGGATCCCAGCTGGGCAGTGCTGGGGTCCTGGCTGGGCGGTGCTGGGGTCTCAGCTGGGCACTGCTGGGGGAAGCTCGCAGTGCAGGAGTTCCACAGGTTGACTTTGAAATATTTTGTTAGGAAAGTAAACCCAGGCAAAGTTCCTCTTTTCCTGCTGCTTTATTGTTAGGGTACATGACCTTTGCATCCTCAGGTCCATTTGCTTTCTCGATTGGCTGGTCCCTTTACCTTAGATGCAAATATGCCGCTGAGGTTCTTTGCCTGCAGACTCGCTGTCTGGAACGGCTCATCACCATGGGTCCCTGCCTCAGGTCAGCTTGTCACAAACAGGGCAGACACCTGTAGTGGGTTAGTGATGGGCCCTCCCCTGCTGGCTCAGTGGGAGGCCACTCCGCCTCACCACACACCCAGCTAGTGGTTGGTTCTATAATTAGATTTCACCAACCCAACAACTAATATGGACTCCTGGATTACAATACCAGCCTTATCATGGAGTCATAGGACACGCCCCTTACGGGCTCCAGTCTATCTTGCCAGACAGACAAACTGGAATTTGGTAATTACACTGAAAAAGCACATCACATTCAGGTTGCTTCCAGGTCCAAGATACCAGTCACTTAACCCAGATCAATTGTTACCCTAGATCCTACACCAAAAACAACCCCATGTAGCCAATCCTGTGATAAACTAGCTAAAGGTTTATTAACTAGGAAAAAAGAATGAGAGAGTTATTGCAAGAAAACATTTACACGCCAATGAGTTACCATCTAAACCCAAAGAGTGACAGATTTGTAGTGATCTGTCAATTCAAAGGGTCTTTCAGGGGAGCCCTAGGAGACACCCCTATAGTCCTGCACTTAGGAGAGAAGAATCCCATGCACTGCTACAGACTAGGGACTGAGTGGCTAGGCAGCAGTTCTGCAGAAAAGGACATAGGGGTTACTGTGGATGAGAAGTTGGACATGAGTCGACAATGTGTCCTTGTTGCCAAGAAGGCTAACGGCATTTTGGGCTGTATAAGAAGGGGCATTGCCAGCAGATTGAGGGACGGAATCACTCCCCTCTATTCGACATTGGTGAGGCCTCATCTGGAGCACTGTGTCCAGTTTTGGGCCCCACACTACAAGAAAGATGTGGAAAAATTGGAAAGAGTCCAGTGGAGGGCAACAAAAATGATTAGGGGGGTGGAGCACATGACTTATGAGGAAAGGCTGAGGGAACTGGGATTGTTTAGTCTTCAGAAGAGAAGAATGAGGGGGGATTTGATAGCTGCTTTCAACTACCCAAAAGGGGGTTCCAAGGAGGATGGATCTAGACTGTTCTCAGTGGTAGCAGGTGACAGAACAAAGAGTAATGGTCTCAAGTTGCATGGGGGAGGTTCAGGTTGAATATTAGGAAAAACTTTTTCCCTAGGAGGGTGGTGAAGCACTGGAGTGGGTTACCTAAGGAGGTAGTGGAATCTTCTTCCTTAGAGGTTTTTAAGGTCAGGCTTGACAAAGTCCTGGCTGGGATGATTTAGCTGGGAATTGGTCCTGCCCTGCTTTGAGCAGGGGGTGGGGCTTGATACCTCCTGAGGTCCCTTCCAACCCTGCTGTTCTATGATTCTGTGATCTCTGGCTTCAGTTCTGAGTCTCTGGCCCTTCCGAGTTCAAACAGCTGAAAAGATGCAATTTCTTCTTGTCAGGAATTTTTATGCCCTTCCCCCAGAGTTCAAGAGGCTAGGACGAGTTCACGTGCACCTCTCTTCTTCGTGGTGTGGGGACACAATCAGTAAAGTGTCCCATCCTGTCATGTTCCACAACAGTATCACTGGTGTCTAGGGGCCTTCTTTTGCTGGGCAGGAAATAACACCTCCTGTGGCAAAGTCGTATTTCACACTTGGTCATGCTTCTCTCCAGACTGTGTGGGCGTTTACAATTTCAGAGGAAACACTTAAATATCACCTTGTAACCACAGTTGCCAACTTTCACGTGGTAAATAAGCATCCCAACTTTCATAATAAGCCCAAAATCAAGCTAATCCCATTTCAGAACAAAGCCAAGACAAGTCAGTCCCTAAGAACCCCAACACTCTATGTGAGTAGATCCCCTGGTGTGCAGTCTGGGATCGTGGTGGGCCTGACTCTCTCCTCCCTTGCCTCTCCTTGCCCCTGCTTGCCAGGAGCTGATAAAAAAGAAGCAACAAGCTGCACCAAGCTACAAGCACAGAAATAGCCAACAAGCAACTCACAAGCCAAGGAGGAAAAAGCAAGCCCAATTTCTGTGGGTTTTTTTTTTGCAGGTTTGGCATGTCTGCTCCTGAGCTGCTGGTGGTTCTGTGATGGGGGAAGGTGGGTTTCAATAGCAACCAGGCTTCTTGCCAGAGAGCAAAACAAAAACAGCTCCAGGTGATGTGGTAAATGCGTTGCCCACATGAGAGGAGCCCAGGCAGCCGTGGTGACAGAAGAAATAAATCACTGTGAGCAGCTAGTGGTTGGTGACAGAGCCAGGAAGGAGTCCCCGAAAGAGCCCAAGAGAATCACGCTCCTTTCCCACAACCAGGGATAGAACCCAGGAGTCCTTGCTCCCAACCCCCCTGCTCTAACTCAGTAGATCCCCACGCCCCTCACAGAGCTGGGGACTTGCTTCAACTACTAGACTCCATTCCCTTCCCAGAGCTTGGACCACAACCCAGGAGTCCTGGCTGCCAGTCCTGCCTGCTCTAGCCCAATGGACCTCCTTTCTGTCACAGAACTGGAAACAGATCCTAAGTGTCTTGCCTCCTGCTCTAACTCCTGGGCGTGAAGCCTCTGAAGAACTCTTTCACCCATGGAAGGACGCAGCTGGGAGCATGGAGAATTCTTGGACCTTGGCGTTCACCAAATAAATGGACTGCATTGTGAAACGGAGAAACTGAGAACGGCTGGGAGCCTTTTATTGATCCAAAATCCCCTCCCCGATCCTGCCTGGGAGCGTCCTGCAGACCCTGGGAACACAAATGCAAGAAGCAATGAGCATTCTTTAGCCTTCTCTGCCCCATCACCCAGTGCACTTCAGCTACTGCTCTCCTGCCCCAGAGTTGGGACCTCGTAAACACCCCTCAGCTAAACACGCCCCCAGCTAAAGCCACACTCAGAGGCAAAAAATTGTAGAGAGGAGGGTGTGGGAGGACTCACTAGGGGTGCTCTCTTCCTTCAGTCTGTTCAGGCCCCAATTCCCCCATGCAGCTCTAGGGGGCGCTGTGGTGCAGAGAGCAGTGTGGGACCCTCAGGAGAGGTCCTGTCCTATTTGGAGTCAGTGGTGACTCCAGTACCCCACTGATGTGCAAGTTGGTGCTATGTTGCAAGGAGTGTTGGGGGCTCAGTGTGGGGTGCTGTCCCAGTTGAGTCCTTCCCAACTGTAATACCCCAGTGTGCTGCTGGGGGGCGCTTCACCATGCAAACCACCTTCACCACCACTCATGGGCATTCTGGATCCCCTGGTATTTTTCATTCACAGCTTTCATCTCCCAACAATTCCGCCTCCAGGTTCCAGTGGATGAAAGAGTCTCCATGTCCCCATCTCATGCACAGCTGTTGCATGGTCCTGCTCTGATTCCTGGCCTTGGCTCTGCCCCTTGGCCTCGGCTCTGCCCCTTGGCCTCTGACTCCAGTTCTGACCCTTGCCTCCAATTCCTGATGGCTGCTCTAACCACTGGCCACAACTGCCCTTGTCTCAGTCACTGGCATTAGGATTGCCTGCAGCTCAGAGGGCTGGTGATGTCTCACAGGTCCCAGACTTCCCCTGTGAACCCACTGTTCTGAGCTGAAATTCTGGAGGGGTATGGGGTGGGTGCGGGGGTGGGGCATTTGAGACCCCTAAAGGGTTATTTTCTTGGGAACAGTCTGTGCTTCAGAGCTTAACCAGTTACCTGTGGGCTACAGGCAGCAGTGGGAGATGAGGAAGATGAGGCCATTGATGATGAAGAAGGAACCACCTACTACCAGGAACCGGAGCAGGAAAACTTTATCCACTGCAGAGACTGTAGAGAAAAGAATTCCCCTGTGAAATGATGCAACGAATCTTGTATTTGTTTAGCAGCTGCCCCCTAACGGAGGGACTGAGACTGTGTGTGTGTGTGTGCGTGCGCGCGAGCGCAGGTATGTGCTACCCCCTGGTGGAGGAAATGCCACCAGCTCTCCAGGTGTGTGACTCACTCTGTCGTGTGGATGGCCGCACAGAATATATAAGTATTAACGCTGCTGCAGTGACTTTAGTTGTTGTACAAGGGCAGGGGTCCATGCTGCGAGATCACTGGGTGCCGCCCGGTTCTGCCCCTGATACTGCACATTTCCGAGTACGCTCATTGTGTTCTCTGCTCTCCCTTTGCATCATGTGGCTTTGATGGGGAAGTCTTTATCTTGGTAGTTAGGAAGCAGGAGTTTCCTCACCTGTCACGGTGATGTTCACAGCCTGGCTTCTGGGGGACTGTACCCACTTCTGGCACACTTTCTCCTCATACCCGCAGGTGAATTTCCCAGTGCTGTTGGGGCCGGCCCGTGGGATGCTGAGCACAGAGACATTCATAGAGCCAGACCCTGGCCCTGTGGTGTTGATCTGAGACGGTGTGTTCCCAGGGATGAACTCAACTCCATCCTTGTAGAAGTGGAACCTTCGCTCACCGGTGTCCCTGGGGGCCATGCAGGTGATCAGCAGGGGGAACCCTTCCTTAATCACTCCAGACGGGGGATCCAGGCTCAGTGCCGGTTGGGAAGGAGGTTCTGAGGGGAGCAGCAAAAGGAAGGGGTTAGCAGAAGCAGGTCTCATTTGGTGTGGGATACCAGGCTAGTGGAGGAGATTAAAGAGGTGAAAGGGTTTTATTCAGAGGGACTTTGGGGTCTCTGGGACCCAAGAGACTGGAAGTAAATTTCAGTCCCTTCTGAGTCAGTCTTTCCATTGCCACCAGCATTGCCCAACTCCCTGGTGTCCACGGAGACCTTCATCGGTGGGAAAGCACTGAGCACATACATAAGGCCCACTCCCTGTGGCCAGGATGACTCTCAGTTGGAGGGTCCTATTGGATTCTGCAGTGAGCTGGAGTAGCCAATAATGGCCAAGCTAGACAGATCTATCTTTGGTATTATTGGAGAGCATATTGCTAGACATTGGCCAGCATATTGATCAGAAATGTTGCTGGAAATTGTCAAATCATGTTGTCACTTGGGTGCCAATCTTGGGCTGCTTGGTTTTGGCTATTGTCCCTTTTGTCAGCCATATTGTTGGCTGTTGGGTTGCCATGTTGGCAATTGCGTTTCCATGATACTTCACTCACATTTTGATCATTGGCCATATTGAAAGTCCATGCTAGGTAGCCACATCGGTTGTTTGGCAATCATGTTGGCAGTTGGGTTGCCATGTTGAGTGGCTTGGGCCTGCCCATTGGCCATATGGAGAGGCTGCTAAGTGGTCATGTTGTCTGTTTTGGGCCCAATTTGATACTGCGAGAGACTCAACAGAGAACGGAAGGAGTGGGCAAAAATCACAGATCAGGAAAGAATTCTTACCAGGTTCTGGAGAGGAAAGAGGAGAAACTCTGGAGACAGTTCGGCAGGGTCAATTTCACCCCAACAACATGATCTCACCCTCTACAGCTATGGAGATAGGCTCACTCTGCTGGATGGGACATGTCCCCAGCTTAGTAACATTCACTCCTACAGCTGGTCAGAAGAATTCCAACTAAACAGGGGTTTCATTGGAATCTGCCAATTTGTCGCAGTCGAAATGTTTCATGCAGATGGTTAGATTTCAACCAAGTTCTGATGGAACTTGGACCAAGTTCCATGAGAACCACCTGGCTTCCTTCCAGCTTGCCCACCCAGCATGGGCTCCAGCTTCTTGGTCAATGAGGAGCTGAGGCCTTGGAAGATTTAGCTCCCAGGGCTTCTGGGCTCACCTGGTGGATTGCCCCAGAGTCGTGGCTCCATTTCCTTCAAGGGAGAACTTTGAAGTTCTTGGCTTTTGTTCCAAACTGGAATGAAACCAGATTTTGAACTATGGAAATCCTCAGTGAAACGGGATCAGCTTACCCAACCCAACATCCAGCTCCATCGAAGAGCAGCATGAATGGGGGACTCACCCAGCACTGAAACAGAGACTGGTTGGCTTCCCACCGACAGTATCTCTTGCCCATTCTGTGCTCTCCAGTATTTGCATATATATGGTCCAGCATCAGCCATGTGAAGTGCAAGGAAGATCAGTTTGGCTCCCCTACTTGGGTCAGGGGCATAGGTGGAGTTGTCCCCACTTCTTTCATTGTAGAATCTGTATCCCGTCACCTCCCCGACATTGGGATCTACGCAGCTGAGCGTTGCCTGTTCCCCCAGCAGGTACTCAAGACAGGGGGGGTCCAGAGAGAGTGAGGGTGGTGGTGGTCGGTCTGGAATAGGAGCAGAGGGGTTAGTGAAAAGACAGTGACTCAAAGTGATACCCAATTCACTAGTACAAACAACCCCACATTTTGGTTCCCACCCCCTAGCCAGTGAACTATCCCCAGGACCTCCCAGAGGGGGGGCAAGTGGGGCAATTTGTCCCAGGCCCCGCAGGGGCCTGCGAGCCACTCCAGGTTTTCGGTGGCACTTCGGCGGCAGGCCCTTAACTCACTCCGAGTCTTGGCGGTGGGTCCTTCGGTGCAGCCGAAGACTCGGAGCAAGTGAAGGACCCGCCACTGAAGTGCTGCCGAAACCTTGGAGCACCGCCCAGTGAGTACAAGCGCCGCAAGCGGTGCGGGGGAGAGAAAAAAAAAGAAGCCGCCACGATCGGCAGCACTTAGGCTGCTCTTCTGCCCCCGCTTCATTCTTTGGTGGCTCGTCCTTCCCTCCGAGAGGGACTTGCCACTGAATTGCCGCCAAAGACCTGGCCCTGCCCCAGGCCCTCTGAATCCTCTGGGCGGCCCTGGCTATCCCCTAAGAAACAGATCTTGTGATGGCTCAACAGGAGCTGATTTCTCTCCAAGGGATGCATCTCAAGAGGAGCAGTGATGTGCGGAGCATGAAGTTGTCTCTGAAAAATGTTCATCCCCAGTTCCTGTTTCCAGAGCACTCTGTCTGGAGATACAGTTAGTTAACAGATAAGACACCACTAGATGGCGCTCAAGAATATGCAGCATGGTTCCACTGAATGGATTTTTTTTCCATTGGAAAATGAGATTGTTGTTTTTTATGTAAATAGGAAAGAAAATAATTTCCAATTTTTTTTTCAGTTTCCTTATTATTTCATAATAAGGAAAAAAGTGGAAATAAAACCTGAGGGTTTTCCCCAAAAAATGAAAAAAATCGATTAAAAACATGCAAAATTTTGAAAAATGTGTGTTTCAAAACCATTGAGTTTTCCTCCACATTTTCTTAACTTTCACCACTTTGTTATCATTTTCCATTGGGCAAAAGATGGGAAAAAGTTTTCCAGACACAAATGAATACTCTCGTTTATAAGTATGGAGCAAGAATCATAGAATCATAGGACTGGAAGGGACCTCGAGAGGTCATCTTGTCCAGTCCCCTGCACTCATGGCAGGACAAAGTATTATTTAGACTATTCCTCACAGATGTTTGTCTAATCTGCTCTTTAAAATCTCCAATGATGGAGATTCCACAACCTCCCTAGGTAATTTATTCCAGTGTTTAACCACTCTGACAGGTAGGAAGTTTTTTCTTAATGTCCAACCTAAACCTCCCTTCCTGCAATTTAAGCCCATTGCTTCTTGTCTTATCCTCAGAGGTTAAGAAAACCAATTTCCCTTCCTCTTCCTTTTAACAACCGTTTATACACTTGAAAACTGTTCTCATGTCCCTCTCAATCTTCTGTTTTCCAGACTAAACAAACCCAATTTTTTCAATCTTCCTCATAGGTCATATTTTCTAGACCTTTAATCATTTAGTTGCTCTTCTTTGGACTCTGTCCAATTTGTCCACATCCTTCCTGAAATATGGCACCCAAAACTGGACACAATACTCCAGCTGAGACGTAATCAATATGGAGTAGAGTGGAAGAATTACTTCTCGTGTCTTGCTTACAACACTCCTTCTAATACATCCCAGAATGATGTTCGCTTTTTTTTGCAACAGCATTATGTTGTTGACTCATATTTATCTTGTGATCCACTATGACCCTCAGATCCCTTTCTGCAATACTCCTTCCTAAGCAGTCATTTCCCATTTCGTACGTGTGCAACTGTTTGTTCCTTCCTAAATTTGGTACTTTGCATTTGTCCTTAATGAATTTTTTCCTATTTACTTCAGACAATTTCTCCAGTTTGTCCATATAATTTTGAATTTTAATCCTGCCCTTCAAAGCACTTGCAATCCCTCCCAGCTTGGTATCATCTGCAAACTTCATAAGTGTATCCTCTGTGCCATTATCGAAATAATTGATGAAGACATTGAACAGAACCGGCCCAGGACTGATCCCTGCGGTACTCCAATTGTTATGTTCTTCCAGTTTGCTTGTGAACCACTGATAAGTACTCTCTGGGAATGGTTTTCCAACCAGTTCTGCACCACCTTATAGTAGCTCCATATAGGTTGTATTTCCCTAGTTTTTTTATGAGACGGTCATGCGAGACAATATCAAAAACCTTACTAAAGTAGATGTAGTATATCTTGACCGCTTCCCCCCATCCACAAGGCTTGTTATCCTGTCAAAGAAAGCTGTCAGGTTGACACAATTTGTTCTTGATGAATCCATGCTGATTCTTACTTATCACCTTATTATCTTTTAGATGTTGGCAAATTGATTGCTTAATTATTTGCTCCATTATTTTTCCGGGTACAGAAGTTAAACTGACTGGTCTGTAATTCCCTGGGTTGTCCTTATTTCTCTTTTTATAGATGGGCACTGTATTTGCCCTTTTCCAGTCTTCTGGAATCTCTCCCGTCTTCCATGACTTTTCAAAGATAATCACTAGTGGTTCAGATATCTCCTCAGTCAGCTCCTTGAGTATTCTAGGATGCGTTTCATCAGGCTCTGGTTAGTTGAAGACATCTAACTTGTCTAAGTAATTTTTAATTTGTTCTTTCCCTATTTTAGTCTCTTCTGATCCTACTCATTTCCCTGGCATTCACTATGTTAGATGTCCAATCACCACCAACCTTCTTGGGGAAAACCAAAACAAAGAAATCATTAAGCACCTCTGCCATTTCGACATTCTGTTATTGTTTTTCTCCCCTCATTGAGTAACTGGCCTACCCTGTCCTTAGTCTTCCTCTTGCTTCTAATGTATTTGTAGAATGATTTCTTGTTACACTTTATGTCTCTAGCAGGTTTGATCTTGTTTTGTGCCTTGGCCTTTCTAATTTTGTCCCTACAGACTTGCGTTATTTGTTCATCCCTTGTAATTTGACCTAATTTCCACTTTTTGTAGGACTTTTTTTAAAAATTATTTTTAGATCATTGAAGATCTCCTGGTTAAGCCAGGGTGGTCTCTTGCCATACTTCCTATCTTTCCTATGCAGTGGGATAGTTTGCTCTTGTGCCTTTAATAATGTCTCTCTGAAAAACTGCCAAGTGTCTTCAATTGTGTTTTCCCCTTAGACTTGCTTCCTATGGGATCTTACCTACCAACTCCCTGAGTTTGCTAACCTTTGCCTTCTTGAAACCCATTGTCATTATTTTGCTGTTCTCCCTCTTATCATTCCTTAGAATCTTTAATTCTATCATTCATGATCATATCACCCAAGCTGCCTTCCACTTTCAAATTCTCAACCAATTCCTCCCTATCTGTCAAAATCAAGTCTAGAACAGCCTCTCCCCTAGTAGCTTTCTCCACCTTCTGGAACAAAAAGTTTTCACCAATACATTCCAAGAACTTACTGGATAATTTGTGTCCTGCTGTGTTATTTTCTTAACAGATGTCTGAGTAGCTGAAGACCCCATCACCACCAAGTCCTGTGCTTTGGATGATTTTGTTAGTTGTTTAAAGAAAGCCTCATCCACCTCTTCTTCCTGGTTAGGTGGTCTGTAGTAGACCCTTATCATGGCATCACCCTTGTTTTTTACCCCTTTTATCCTTACCCAGAGCGCTTCAACAAGTCTGTCTCCTATTTCCATCTCAACCTCAGTTTGTGTACACATTTTTAATATATAAGGCAACACCTCCTTCCTTTTTTCCCTGCCTGTCCATCCTGAGCAAGCTGCACCCTTCTATACCAATATTCCAGTCATGCATATTTTCCCACCAAGTCTCTATGATGCCAGCTATGTCATAATTGGGTTTATTTACTAGCATTTTGAGCTTATCCTGCTTCTTCCTCATACTTCTTGCATTAGTATACAGACATCTAAGATACTGATTTGATTCTTCCCCCAGTTCTGTCTTGCATCTCCTTTATCCCAGCTATAACAGCCCATACTCCCACCTAAATCTGAACCTTCTCTCAGGTCTCCATGTTCTTAACTTACCTGTGGGTGTTGGTCATCTGCCTCCTTCGAACCTCATCTAAAGCCCTTCTCACTATGTTAGCCAGTCTGTACCCAAATATGCTCTTCCCCTTCCTCGATAGGTGGACCCCATCTCTGCAATACCATCCTTGCAGCCAGGCATTCACCTCCAAGATGCCTCTGTCTCTACCTCACAGTATCATTAGTGCCCATATGGATGAGTAGCATGGGGTAGCAGTCAGAGGGCCTGATGATCCTCTACAATTTCTCCATAAGATCTCAGATACAGGCCCCTGACAGACAGCATATCTCTTGAGATGCCATGTCGGGGCAACAAATGGGTGCCTCCATCCTTCTCAGAAGAGAGTCACCAGCCACTACTACTCTACATTTCCTCCTGGGAGTGGTGGCTGCAATTCCCCTATCCTTGGGAGTACATGGCTTCTTTTCCTCCTCCTCTGGCGGTGATTCCTCGTTGTTCATTGCCAGGGCAGCATATTGATTTTCCATCACCATAGTGGATGGGTTGGGAGTAGGGGTGGAGCACTGCCTGCTGCCAGAAGTAACCAGCAGCCTGTGTCCTCCATGTGACAGAGCCATATCCTCCTCCCCTGGTGGTGTGACAGCAGTCGTCTGTAGCTGGATAGCATTCTCAGCCTTGGATGGCTCCATATGAATACTCTTGAGGAATTCCTCATGGGCTCAGATGCTCCTCAGCTTAGCCACCTCTTTCTGTACCTCTCCCACCTGCTTCCTGAGAGATTCCACCATTGGGCACCTTTCATAGAATCACAGAATGTCAGGGTTGGAAGGGACCTCAGGAGGTCATCTAGTCCAACCCCCTGCTCAAAGCAGGACCAGACAGATTTTTGCTCCAGATTCCCTAAATGGCCCTGTCAAGGATTGAACTGACAACCCTGGGTTTAGCAGGCCAATGCTCAAACCAGTCAGCTATCCCTCCTCCCTCCTCCCAGTGGATGCTCCCCCCTAGCCTGGGTTTCTGTGAGTGGGAAATGCAGGCCACAGTCTCTGCAAGTCCACATCAGGATCTGGGTAGAGGCATCCATGGTCAGGATGTCTGTCTGGATACAGGAGCAGGTGGAGGAGACAGGAGCTGCGCTGGTGATGCAGCCCTTCCTAACCATAGCGACTATATTGCAACTCCCTCCTACAAACTCCCTCTCAAAATCCCCTGTGCGCTAGCTCCCCTTGGTCGCTTAGCCTCCGGCTTTTAAGGCTTCTGTCCTAGGTCAGTCCCACCCCCTCGTTAGTCACACGGGAGGGGGGTGATCACAAGGTTGATTGAGGTTGATCAAACATGATCAAGGATGATCCAGGGAACAACGGCTCAGATCCCACCTGACCCAGTAACTGAAATAACTGAAATAACCTGAAAGTGAAAGAAACACACAAGCAGTCAAACAAACTCACTACCCCAAGGTTAGTACTCGCACCTTGTTCATTCAGCTGGGGAATCTCCTTCTCTCTCTCTCAAACTACCCTGTTCGTGGTCCCCCGTTTGCCAACTGAGATGGTGGGTGAGATGATGTCGTTTATTGGACCAATTGTCTGTTAGTGGAAGAGACAAAGAAGTGCTCTGTGTAGCTTGAAAGCTTGTCTCTTTCACCAACAGTTGATCCAAGAAGCAATATTACTTCACCCACCTTGTCTGTCCAATGTCCTGGGACCAACGCTGCTCCAACGACACAGGTACAGCTATTGAAATGCAACATTTCACAGAATCCTCTTAATGTTGGGCTGGAAGGAAACTCGAAAAGTCATAAATCCAACCTCCTGCGCTGTGGTAGGACCAAGTAAACCTAGACTATCCCAGGTGGATGTTTGTCCATCCTGTCCTTCAAAACCTCTAGTGATGGGGATTCCACAACTATCCCTGGAAGCTGATTCCAGAGCTTAGATCCTCTTCGAATTAGAAACTTTTTCCTACTATTTAACCTCAATTTCCCTTGCTGCAGATTAAGCCCGTTGCTTCTTGTCCTTCCTTCACTGGACATGGAAAACAAGTGATCCCCATCTTTCTTAGCACATCCCATAATATATCTACAGATTGTTATCAGTTTTGCGGCTATTTCCAGCCCATTCCCTCCAGTCCTCTTTTCTGAAGACTAAACATGCCCAGTTTTTTTAAACCTTTCCTCTTAGGTCTGATTTTTCTAAACCTTTCATCATTTTTGTTGCTTTCCTCTGGACTCTTTCCAGTTTGTCCACAACTCTCCTCCAGCGTGGCATCTAGAACGGGAGCAGTACTCCAGCTGAGGCCTCACCAGTGCTGAGCAGACCAAGACAATTACCTCCCGTGTCTTACATACAACCCTCATTTAATGATATTAGTCCACCCCGCAATGATATAAGGCTTTTTCTCAACTGCATCACACTCTTGACTCATCTTCAGTGCGTGCAGGACCGGCGCCAGGGTTTCTTGCGCCCTAGGCACACGGCCATTTCACTGCCCCCTGTGCTGATCCCGCGGCTCCGATGGGGCTGCTGCAGGCATTCCTGCGGAGGATCTGTTGGTCCGTGGCTCTAGTGGAGCTGCCGCAGGCATGCCTGCAGGAGGTCCACCAGAGCCATGGGAGCAGCCGACCATCCGCAGGCATGACAGCGGCAGCTCCACCGGAGCCGCGGACCAACGGACCCTCCGCAGGCATGCCTGCGACAGGTCAACTGGAGCCACCTGCCCCCCCCCCCTCGGCAAAATGCCGCCCCCTCAATAATCCTGGCGCCCTAGGTGATTGCCTAGGCTGCCTAAATGGCAGCGCCGGCCCTGAGTGCGTGATCCACTGTATCCCCCGGATCCTTTTCAGCAGTACTACCATCTAGCCAGTTATTCCCCATTCTGTAGTTGTGCGTTTGAATTTTTTTCCCTTCCTAATGACTATCTATGTGTTGCACTTTGCACTTGTCTTTATCGAATTTCATCTTGTGGATTTCAGGGCAATTCTCCAATTTCTCAAGGTCCTTTTTAAATATAACTTCATCAACTTATAATAAAGTTCTGTCTGCTTCCTCTTGAAACTTCTTGAGATTGGGACGTTCCCACAGGGTGTTTTGAATTTGACAAAACCAGATACTTCAGTAAAAACAGCTCTGGTTGAAACTTTCCAGCCAGCCCTGTGAATGGCTTAGTCTTGTACATAGGAACATAAAAACAGCCATACTGGGCCAGACCGAAGGTCCATCTAGCCCAGTATCCTGTCTTCCAACAGTGGTCAATGTCAGGTGTCCCAGAGGGAATGAACAGAACAGGGAATCATCAAGTGATTGCCCATTCCCAGCTTCTGGCAAACAGAGGCTAGGGACACCATTCCTGCCCATCCTGGCTAAAAGTCATTGATGGATCTATCCTCCAGGAACTTAATCTAATTCTTTTTTGAACCCTGTTATAGTCTTGGTCTTCACAACATCCTTTGGCAAAGAGTTCCACAGGTTGACTGTGCGCTGTGTGAAAAAATACTTCCTTTTTTTGTTTTAAACCTGCTGCCTATTAATGTTATTTGGTGACCCCTGGTTCTTGTTTTATGAGGAGTAAATAACACTTCCTTGTTTACTTTCTCCACAGCAGTCATGATTTTATAGACCTTTATCATATCCCTCCTTAGTCATCTCTTTTCCAGGCTGAAAAGTCCCAGTCTTATTAATTGCTCCTCATATGGAAGCTGCTCCATACCCATAATCATCACCTTTTAACATCTCCTCACTGAAATCTCTCCTTCCCCCCATTCATAGACTCATTATAAGGTCAGAATGACCATCTGTGATCATCTACCCTGACTTCCTGTAGTATAACGCAGGCCAGAGAGTCCCACCCAACCATTGAGCCCATATCTTGTGGTTGAGGTAGAGCATAAAATACTCTTCCAAGCCCCAGTGACAACTGAAATGCTAACACTTAGTCTATAAGAGCAAGGCTCTAACCACTGAGTGATGGGGCCATTGTAGATGGAAAACTCTCCACCTGATAACATGGACTCACCGTAGACATTTAGGGTGATAGGATCACTCAGTTTGGATGGGATCTTCTGCCCGTCTGGCCAGTATTTACAGCGGTAGGACCCGGAGTCATGCACATTTAGACTAGGCAGATCGTAGGTATGGAGAAGCTGATTCTGGGTCTCTGGAGAGTCCACTTCAGCTTCATCCCTTAGAAACTGGAATCGCATGGCCTGGTGCCCTTTGGGTGTTAAGCATGTGAAGGTAACAGAATTGCCAACACGGTAGGTGGAATATTCTGGGCTCACGGTCAGCAATGGCTTCAGGGAAGCTTCATCTGGAAGCAGAAAGTGGTTTAATAATATTTCCTAGAGATTTTCATCAGTCAGTCTCCAAGCATGAGATCTGTCTCATTATCCCCACTTTACAGATGGGGGAACTGAGGCACAGGGTGTGGAAATGACTTGTCCCAGGTCATGCAGCTGGCCAGGACAGCTCTAGGCCACAACACCCACAACTGAATAAAAGCTGCTGCAAGTAGCGTGTGACAGAGGTTAGATGCCCGCTGCCACCCCTACCACCAGGCCATCCCAATCTTGCAATCTATGGAGTCATCCCAGCTCATACCTTAACCTGCTCAGGAACTGAATTTCTTCTGCTGACCCCAGGGCACAGTCCCATTCCCACCTGGATCGGACTCCAGATCCCCCAGTACAGTATCTCGTCTCAGACACTTTGCAGATGTTTCAGGAGAAGCTGCATGGGACCTTGCAGGTGTGGAATAATCTCTCCTCCTGATCACTAAGAGTTACTGATTGGCCTAAGCCCTGAAGCATGAAGTTTAATATCCCTTCCAGTGTTTTTTGTTAGCATTATTCTGACTCTGGCTATTGTTGTTAAACATACAACCCCCTCTTTGCATCTTGCTAAACTGGTGTCCTCAGCCATGTCTTGTGGCAGTGAGTTCCAAAGCTCAGTGATCTGTTGTGTGGAAAAAAATATTTCTTTGGGCTGGTTTTGAATTTGCCACTTTTCAGTTTCACTCTTTTTATTGCGTTATGAGTGGGGCTGTTTGAAAAATGGATATTTTTTTGGTTGGAAAAGTCAAAAAGAAAATGTTTTGTGTTGGACCGAACATTTCTGAAATATGTGGTGCACCAAAAAGTAACAACAGCAAAAAAATCATTTAGCATTTGTGATACAGCATGGCCAGAGGGCAGCATAAGAGTGTTAGCAGGGGGCCTTATTCCCTGCCAAGGGAGGCAGGTTTGCTTTCGATTAATTAGAGCACCTGACTCCAATTAGAGCACCTGACTCCAATTGGAGCACCTGACTCCAGTCATGTGATAAAAACCCCTGCTTCAGTCAGACAGGGTGGGAGCTGAAGGAGAAAGGTTGGATTGGAGCAAAGTGCAGGTTGCAGAAGAAGAAGAAGAGTTTGACCAGAGAGAAATAGAAGGTTTGGAGGAGTGCTGCGGTGGATTGTGAAGTCCAAAAGAAACCCTAGGTAAGGGGCACCAGGCTTGTGTAGAAGAGAGGCAAGAAGCCCTTCACAAGCTGAAGGGTATGAGAGGGAAGTAACCCAGGGGAAGGAACCGCTAAGTCAAGTGGTTCACCACAACTCCCAGGGCCCCTGGGTTGGGACCTGGAGTAGAGGGCGGGCCCAGGTCCCTCCCTCTCCACTCCCCTCCTCCAAGGACACTAGTGGAGTGATTAAGAACTGGTTCAGAGGCAAGCAATAGCACCCTGAACCTACCCCAGAGAAGCGAAAGCGCGAGACCCAGCAGAACAGTACCGGCAGTTTGCCACACGTGGTGTCAGGAGTGGGATCTGCACGCTGGGGACGTAGTCCAGGGGGAGACATAACCCTCACACCCTTAAGATGGACGACGTGGTCAAGGCCCTTATACATGCCACCGCAGCCCAGCAGGAGGCTACCAGGGTCCAAGCACCGCCCAACAAGAGGCGACTAGATTGCAGCAAGAGACCAATCAGCTGTTGCTGAGTCAGGCTGCTCAGGACCGAGCCCTGCTGAGAGACCTGGTGAGCCAGATGAAGACCCTTATGGAACAGAATCACCATGGGGAAGGGACCCGGACCATACGGGCTAGCCTTGCTTACAGAAAATGACCCGGGAGGATGATGTGGAAGCATACCTCCTGGCTTTTGAGAGAGCAGCCCTGCGGGAGGCCTGGCCCCGAGAACAATGGTCGGGTATCCTTGCCCCATTCCTATGTGGGGAAGCCCAGAAGGTCTATTACGATATGTCTGCAGAAGCTGCAGCAAACTATTCCCAGCTAAAGGCAGAGATCCTGGACAGGTTCGGAGTAACAACGGCACTGCGAGCCCAGAGGTTCCATGAATGGCGATATACGGAGGACAAGACACCCCGATCACAATTGTTTGACTTGATCCACCTGACTCGGAAATGGCTGCGCCCTGAGGCCCATAGCTCTGAGGAGATGATGGAGGTACTAATATTGGACCGGTATATGCGGGGGCTACCACCGGGTCTCAGGACTTGGGTTGGTCAGAATGTCCCCTCTACCTATGATGAGTTGGTCTCCCTCGTGGAAAGACAACTGGCAGCCCGCGAACTGTTCCAGACCCCAAGTGGGGAGACACGGCAACCCAGGAAGACAACCCCAAACCCAAGGCCCCGGACTGTCGAGAACTCTAGGAAAACTATAACCGGGAGGAACGACAGCGAGGAATGGCTCGAGGCCAGAAAGGGACCTGGGGGTTTGGGAAGAGTGGTGGGGGGCCGGCCAACTAGCCCCAGGCAGAGGGTGATAACCGGAATGAGGGGACGGTGTTATGAATGTGGGGAATTGGGGCATATAGCAGCCCAATGTCCCAACAAGGAGGTACCTATGCAGTGTAATCTGGGGAATTATGGGGAGCAATGTGGCCTAATCAGCCTGGTAGGGGTTACATTGACCTCACATGGATTTACCAGACCTGTAAAAATGAATGGTATAAAAACCCTAGCATTAATAGATTCTGGGAGTGCTGTCACGTTGGTCTCGGGAAAGTTGGTGGGAACAGACCAACTAACCCGGGCCAAAAGCACAGGGGTAACATGCGTACATGGCACCGTGAATTTTTACCCTACAATTCCAGTACGGATTGAGATCCAGGGGAATACCACCAGAGTTTCTGCAGGAGTAGTCCCCAAGCTCCCTTACCCTGTTTTGATTGGGAGAGACTTCCCTGGGTTTGAGAACTTACTGACCCCGATAGAGACAGGAGAGGGTAGCAACCCCCAGGCTGAGACAGAGGCAACTAAAGATCGCCTCGCCCCAATGTTTGCTGAATTTGCTCCAGAGTTATTCTCATCCCCTGGGAAACCCCGCAGGTCTAGGCGAGAACGAAGGGCGGCTAAAAAGTTAGAGACCAGGATTCTGGCAGCAAATCAAAAGACTTCCCTTGTGGGTAGGCGAACCCGCCCAGGAGACCGGGAGATGGTTCGGGCCACGGAGGACTCAGAGGAGGTTCCTGGCCCAAGTGGGAGCACCCCAGGGGGAAGAGTTGAAATAGGCCCCCTAGAATTAGGTCAGTTCAGTACTGCACGTGAGACCTTTGGGCAGGACCAGGCCGAAGATCCATTATATGTGAACGTGAGGGAGGAGGTAGCGGAAGTAAATGGAGTGCCTGTAGAAGGAAAAGTCAAAGGCCCAAGGCCATATTACGTGCTCAAACGTGATCTGTTGTACAGAATAGAGCAAATACGAGGGGAAGAAGTAGAGCAACTCCTAGTCCCACGGAAACACATAAGGGCCGTACTAGAGCTAGCTCACAGTCATTTATTTGGGGGACATCTAGGGGTAGACAAGACGCTGGATAGAATCCTAAGAAGGTTTTATTGGCCAGGGATACGAGCAGAAGTCCAGCGTTATTGTGCCTCCTGCCCTGAATGCCAGTTGCATAGCCCCCGACCTCACTTGCGGGCCCCTCTAGTACCTTTACCTATTATTGATGTCCCTTTCGAGAGGATAGCTATGGACATAGTGGGCCCACCGAAACGTACTAGTCATCCTTGACTATGCTACGCGATATCCAGAGGCCATCCCTTTAAGAAACCCCACGTCTAAGGCAATAGCAAAAGAACTACTATAGGTTTTCGCCAGAGTGGGCATCCCGAAGGAGATCCTGACAGACCAGGGAACCCCGTTTACGTCAAAACTAATGAAAGACTTATGTGCCCTGCTCCGCATACAAGCCATTCGGACCTCAGTCTACCATCCACAAACAGACGGACTGGTCGAAAGATTTAATCGTACCCTTAAAAGTATGATCCGGAAGGTGGTAGCACAGGATGGAAAAGACTGGGACACCCTTTTACCGTATCTAATGTTCGCTATACGGGAAGTTCCCCAGGCGTCCACGGGTTTTTCTCCCTTTGAACTCTTATATGGACGCCACCCACGCGGGATATTAGATATCACCAAGGAGGATTGGGAGGAACAACCCAACCCAGGAAAGAATATTATTGAGCATGTGACACAGATGAAAGAGCGGATAACTCGAGTAACCACGATAGTACGGGAACATTTGGAAAAAGCACAAGAGGCACAGCGGACATACTACAACCGTCGGGCGAAAGTACGAAGATTTCAGCCGGGGCAACGGGTGATGGTGTTAGTGCCGACCACAGAAAGCAAACTCCTAGCCAGCTGGCATGGACCATATGAGATAGTGGAAGCCATTGGGGAAGTGAATTATAAGGTTAGACAACCAGACCGCCGGAAGCCAGAGCAAATCTACCACATCAACTTACTGAAGCCCTGGCATGACAGAGAGACGTGTCTGGTCACTCGAGGAGCTCTACCTCATGCAGATGGCCCACAGGAGCAGGTAAAGATATCTCCTGAATTAACCCCAGAACAACGGATGGAAGTCATTGAAATGATCCACAGGAACCAGGACGTATTTTGTACCCAACCAGGTCGAACGACACTAGTCCAACATCATATTGTCACCAGCCCCGGAGTAAGGGTAACGATAAGACCCTATCGAATACCGGAAGCTAAAAGGGAAGAAATTAGGATGGAAGTGCGGAAGATGCTGGAACTCGGGGTCATTGAAGAATCCCACAGCCAGTGGTCCAGTCCGATCGTACTAGTCCCCAAGCCTGATGGCACCCTGAGGTTTTGTAACGACTTCCGGAAATTGAATGAAGTATCCCACTTCGATGCCTACCCGATACCACGCATTGACGAGCTGGTTGATCAGTTAGGCAAGGCCAAATACCTAACCACCCTAGATCTGACCAAAGGATATTGGCAAATACCCCTGGCCAAGGATGCCAGGGAAAAGACTGCCTTCTCTACGCCCGATGGCCTGTTCCAATACACTGTCCTCCCTTTCGGACTCCATGGGGCCCCTGCCACATTCCAGAGACTGATGGATAAGTTATTACGACCCCATGCCAACTATGCCGCCGCCTATCTAGACGACATAGTTATACATAGCCCTGATTGGGAGACACACCTAGACAAAGTGGAAGCAGTGCTGGACGCTTTGCAAAAGGCTGGTCTCACCGCTAATCCTCTGAAATGCGTGATAGGTCTAGCTGAGGCCAAATACCTCAGGCATGTCATAGGGAGAGGTGTGGTAAAGCCCCAGTGGAACAAGGTGGAGGCAATACAAGGTTGGCCTCAACCAATCTGCAAAAAGCAGGTCAGAGCATTTTTGGGGATAGTTGGATACTATCGGAGATTCATCCCTCATTTTGCCACAAGAGCGGGGCCATTGACGGATCTGATAAAAGCTCGGGGCCCTGAGATAGTGAAGTGGACGGATGCGGCGGAAGCAGCATTTGCAGATTTACGGACAGCCCTATGCTGCCATCCGGTACTCATGGCCCCAGACTTCGAGAAGGAATTCATCCTGCAGACGGACGCCTCGGAGGTGGGACTCGGTGCCGTCCTTTCCCAGATGGTAGGGGAGGAGGAGCACCCCATCTTGTACCTCAGCCGGAAGCTCCTCCCCAGGGAGCAAAAGTACGCTGTTGTTGAAAAGGAATGTCTGGTGATAAAATGGGCTATGGAGACTCTCCGCTACTATCTCCTGGGGCGGTGGTTTACCCTTGTGACTGATCACGCCCCGCTCCAGTGGATGCATAGGAACAAGGAAAGGAACGCCAGAGTGACGAGGTGGTTCCTCTCTTTGCAGCCTTTCCATTTTCGGGTCCAGCATAGGGCTGGAAGCCAACACGGCAACGCTGATGGCCTCTCACGCCGACACTGCCTCTCGTCCCGAGTAGCCCAACCCCTTGGTGTTGAGCGGGGGGGGGGATATGTGATACAGCATGGCCAGAGGGCAGCATAAGAGTGTTAGCAGGGGGCCTTATTCCCTGCCAAGGGAGGCAGGTTTGCTTTCGATTAATTAGAGCACCTGACTCCAATTAGAGCACCTGACTCCAGTTAGAGCACCTGACTCCAGTCATGTGATAAAAACCCCTGCTTCAGTCAGACAGGGTGGGAGCTGAAGGAGAAAGGTTGGATTGGAGCAAAGTGCAGGTTGCAGAAGAAGAAGAAGAGTTTGACCAGAGAGAAATAGAAGGTTTGGAGGAGTGCTGCGGTGGATTGTGAAGTCCAAAAGAAACCCTAGGTAAGGGGCACCAGGCTTGTGTAGAAGAGAGGCAAGAAGCCCTTCACAAGCTGAAGGGTATGAGAGGGAAGTAACCCAGGGGAAGGAACCGCTAAGTCAAGTGGTTCACCACAACTCCCAGGGCCCCTGGGTTGGGACCTGGAGTAGAGGGCGGGCCCAGGTCCCTCCCTCTCCACTCCCCTCCTCCAAGGACACTAGTGGAGTGATTAAGAACTGGTTCAGAGGCAAGCAATAGCACCCTGAACCTACCCCAGAGAAGAGAAAGCGCGAGACCCAGCAGAACAGTACGGCAGTTTGCCACACATTGAAGGAACCATTTAGTTTAGACAACATCAAAATGTCTCATAACTTAGGCATTTTTACACATTTCTGACATTTTAAAAAAATTAAGGTGGAGAGAAATGTTGAAAGGAAACATTCTTTGATTTTGAAAATATCAAAGCTCTCTATTTTGTTTCATTTCCCTAAATGAAAAATGGAATGAAATTGACACATAGTTGCGAAATGTTTTGCTATCACCGAATCTGCCTTTCTGGATGAAAAAATGTTGTATGTGGCAAATGTTTGCGCGGCCCGAGTTGTTATAGAATTGTAGGACTGGAAGGGACCTCAAAAGGTTTTCTAATCCAGTTCCCTGTGCTCAAGTCAGGACAAAATATCATCTAGACTTTTGAGATAGGCAGAACAGTAGCTCCCAGCTGAAGAGAAAATTCCAGTCTCCTTCTCTACAATTTGATATGTCTCATTCTCAAACACACAGCTGCCTCCAAAAGTTCAGGAAAATAAGGTCAGTGGAGCTGTGAGGGTGTACTGAGCAATGGCTGGGACAGGGAACGTGCGAAAGCTCTGGGGTCGTGGAGAGTAATCTTTTAAACCATGAGCTCCCCCTGCGACTCCGTGGCCAAAAGGGCTACGTGGAAGGGACTAGAGAGGTTAGTTAGCTCCTGTAGTTGAGACTGGGGCAACGGCTGCTGGACTCCCGCAGCCAGTTTTGGTGTCCCCATTTCAGGAAGAGCAGCAAAGAGTCCTGTGGCACCTTATAGACTAACAGATGTATTGGAGGACAAACTTAGTCTGTAAGGTGCCACAGGACTCTTTGCTGCTTTTACAGATCCAGACTAACACGGCTACCCCTCTGATACAATTCAGGATGGATGGTGATAAATTGGAGAGGGGTCAGAGAAGAGTTACGAGAATGATTAAAGGATTAGAATGAGACACTTAATGAGCTCAATCTATTAGTTTACCAATGAGCAGGATAATGGTTGAGGTGATTACAGACATCAGCACCTACAGGGGGACCAAAAATGTGATAATGGAGTATTCACTCTAGAGCGAGGTGGGCAAACTTTTTGGCCTGAGGGCCACATCAGGTTTCATAATTGTATGGAGGGCTGGTTAGGGGAGGGGGTCGTGGTTCAGCCCCCACTTCCTATCTGCCTCCCTAGGACTTCTGCCCCATCCAACCCCCACTGTTTCCTGACGGCTCTCCTGGGGCTCCTGCCCCATCAACACCCCCCCCCACTTCCTGTCCCCTGACAGCCCCTGGACCTCCGCCTCCCCATCCAACCCCTCCTCTCATTCCTGATGCCCCCCCCGGACCCCTGCCCCATCCAACTACCCCTTCTCCATGTCCCCTGACTGCCCCTGGAACCCCTGCCCCTGACTGCCCCCTGGTACTCCATCCAACCTTCCTTCTTCTTGACTGCCCCCCCTGGGACCACTGCCCCCATTCAACTCCCTGTTCCCTTCAACCCCTATTCACACCCCTGCCCCCTGACCACCACTCCAAACTCCCCTGCCATCTATCCAATCCCCTCTCTTCCCTGCCTGCTTACCGCGCTGCCTGGAGCAGCAGTGTCTGGCGGTGCTACAGACGCACTGCCCATGTGGACCTGGGCCATTTTGCCACTGCCAATGCAGGACAGAGACTGGGTCAGGCCGGGCTCTGCAGCTGTGCTGCCCCAGGAGCTCAGAGTCCCACCACCCGGAGCACTGCACTGGCGGAGGAGCGAGCTGAGGCTGCGGGACAGAGGGAATAGTGGTGGAGGGGCCAGGGGCTAGCCTCCAGGGCCAGGAGCTCGGGGGCTGGGCAGGATGGTCCCGCAGGCTGGATGTGGCCCATGGGCCGTAGTTTGCCCTCCTCTGGTCTAGAGGACTAAGGTCTAAGAAGATCTAATGACATTAATCCTGATAAACCCAGATGCTCTTGAAATCCACATAAAGGTCATCCCCTCTTTGAACCTTGTTAACTCTTGGCCTTTGCGACATCCTGTGGGCAGGAGAGCTGCAGGAGTGGGGCAGGGCCTTTCCCCCCTCAAACACACAAGTTTTATGTGCGTGTGTTTGAGGGGGAAAGGCCCTGCCCCACTCCTGCGGCCCCTTTGTCTCAGGGCAGGGCTAAGGAAGGAGATCCTGTTTTGTGCAGTGTATCAGATTTGTCAATACTAGTCCTGGCTGTGACTAGGAAAAATGAGGAAGCTGAGTAGCTAGTGCAATGCACAAATCAGCTTTCCTCCAGGACCTCAGACCGGGGGCCGGTGGGAGCGGAGGTCTATTCATAAATCATTTTAAATATTTCCTTTGTAGCCGTGCTAGCTGCCTCTGAGGAACAGACCGTCTCCTTCCCAGGACAGGCATCAGCTGGGTGAGCTGTCCGTACGCCATCCTGCTAACATACCGAGAACCCCCAAAATTGAGCCATTATGTGACTCACTCTTCAGCCGTTGAGCATGGTTGTGTGTGGGGAAATCACAGCTACTCATTGCATGGAGGGATGGAGAGAGTGTTCGGGGGCAAGACAGTTTTCTCAGCGTGTGAGAATTTGTGGCACTTTGAAATTTTTGTCCAGTCCCAAATTGTGAAGAAAACTGAAAATCTCTCAAAGTGTGTGAATCTAAAATCTGAGCAACAATCAAGCGGGGGGGGGGGGGTCAATGGAAATGATGGTTTTGAGAGGCCCACATTTGGTTCTCCAACATTTTCAGAGTGGAAATTTACTAACATTTCCAAAAAAAAGGTTCACCTCGGAAAAATGAAAGTTTCGGTTCAACCAAGTCAAAACTACTTTCACCCAAAATCTCAAAATCTGTTTAACCATTTTTTCCCCACAAAACTCTTGCTTTCAACAAAGTGGTTTTTCTCAATGAAAAAAAACAAAACAAAATGTCACTGGAGAATTCTTGACTAGATCTAAATGTGAGAACCTCCAACTCACTTTCCCCAGTGGCCATCATGAAAGTCTAGACTGCAGTAGGTATAGGAGACACACTGGAAAGGTAAGAGGCAAATGAAACTGTGGAACTCATTGCCACGGGATGGGGCTCCAGCTCTAACTATAAGAGGGGCTGAGACCCTCTGACTCGTGTCCCTCCGGGGCCATCACATGAGTCTGCACTGATGCAGACAGTTTGATTTCTCATACGACACTTTGAAAAAGCAAGAGGTAAACGAGACTGTGGAACTCAATGCCACAGGATGGAGCTGATCTGTGTGTGATATGACCCGAGGCCCTTCAAATCATTTCCCTCAGAGGCCACCTCCTGAGTGTGGACAAAGTGAATAGTTGGCTTTCACAGAAGATGCTTTGGAAGGGGAGTAGGCAAGTGAGCCCGTGGAACTCATTGCCACCAGATGGGGTTGAGCTAAAGGACTTAACAGGATTCAGAATGGGCTGAGATGTTTATCTGACTGCCACAAGCTACCAGAATTTATGCCAGTGCAAATGTTGCCAGGGGTATGACATCTCAAGCTTCAGGCCTTAACCCACTAAGGATCAAGGTGAAAGATTCGAGTGAGGGTCAGATTACCCCATGCCTTTGGGCACTGGCTGCTGTCAGAGACAGGCTAGTGGAGTCAACAGACTTTGGTTCCTATGCTCCTATGGGGCCCCTTGAGCCATCCACAGGGTGGATATGGGTTCGGGATAGAAAACTGCTCCTTTCCCTCTAAGAGAGAGCGTTACCTGTGGGGGCCGCCGGCCGGGGGAGGATCTGGAGACAGGCTGAAAGAGAGAAGAGAGGGGATAAGGGCACTGGATGTGGGACCAAGGGATGCAATGAGCTCAGGACAGACAGGTGGGGTGAGGCTGAGGGAAGTCACTTACCCAGCACGGGCAGAAGGAGAGTTAGTGCCATGCAGAGCTGGTGGCTCGGGGTCTGGGAGCTAGGTTCTTAGTTCTGCCACTGGTGCCGTCTCCAAGTTGCAAATTAGAGACTCATCCCCTCTGAGCATCCCCTGTGGCAGGAAATGTAGATGCCAAGCCACACCGCCAGTTTCCCCTCGGAAATGTCAAAACCCTGGGCAGGACAGCTGAAGATGTTGCACCATCTCCCTCGAAGCCTTGCAGTGAATCAATGGTGTCTTCTGGTCTTAGAGGCTGGAATTGGCTTTGATTCCCCCCTCACCTCCCTAGACCAGACCTGGTGCACCCTAATCTCCCACACACCCCCACCAAATTCGGTCAGAATCTATCAAGGTGGGGCTGGATTAGAAAAAGGAACAGATCCCATATCTCATTCCCTAAGCCAGCCAGTCCCCTTTCCTGGGGCTGGATCAGAGCTGGTGCCCCCTAGAGGGTGCCCCATTCCCCACACCCCCACGCCACCCACTCCCCCCAGTTGGAATCCCAGTTTCCCATGCTCTAAACAGTAGAGCACACTCCCTTCTCAGCGCCATGGCAGTTTATTGATTTTAACACCTAACCCTTTGAAGCTGAAGTATAAATCAACCCTAGAATAGTATCGGCAGAGTTCAGCTGCCTTCCTAAGCTGCTGGTTATTTTGTTAGGAGTTATAGCTGTAACAGGCTTGTCTTTCACATAGACGTGTTCCACCCTATTTGGACTGCTGCTTTGCTCCTGGGCTCAAAATGAGGTCATGTGGCAAGGAGTCCCACCGGCTAATGCTGCATTGTGTTTTTTTTTTTTTTAAATGTGATTATTTCTGTGTGTTGCTGCAGACTCAGCCGGGAGATGAGGACAGGAAGTGTCAAAGTGTCTGCCAGCATGAGGAGAGGAAAGATGTGTTTTTGTTTAATGGATTGGAGCTGGGCTTTAGTGACCTTGGTTCATCTGCTGCTCTGCCATAGACTTCTGATATGACCATGGGAAAAGCTAGTGTTGTCAAAGTGCCTAAATCCCCCATGGAATCCAGCGGGAATGAGGTGCTTAGCTTCTTTATGCTCCTGTTACTCTCTCTGATTCAGTTTCCCCATTTATCAACTGTGCTCTAGCTCACGAAAGAGAAAGTTAAGGGGGGGGACTTGATCCAAGTTTGTAAGTACGGTGACAGACCCAAACCAGTGGGGTACAGGAGTCTGGTAGAGGGCAAATATACTGGTCAGTGGATGAGTAGTTTTCTGTTTCCTGAGTGACCAGAGCAGGGGCTCCACTAGAGTAATCAGGAACCTGCTAGAACCAATTCAGGCAGAAGGCTGATTAGAACACCTGCAGCCAATCAAGGCAGGCTAATCAGGGCACCTGGGTTTAAAAAGGAGCTCACTCCAGTCAGGCGAGGGGGAGCCAGAGGACAGCAAGTCCGTGTGAGGAGCTGGGAGCAAGAGGTGCAAGGAGCTGAGAGTGAGAGGCTGTGCTGCTGGAGGACTAAGGAGTACAAGCATTATCAGACACCAGGAGGAAGGTCCTGTGGTGAGGATAAAGAAGGTGTTTGGAGGAGGCCATGGGGAAGTAGCCCAGGGAGTTGTAGCTGTCATGCAGCTGTTCCAGGAGGCAGTCTAGACAGCTACAATCCACAGGGCCCTGGGCTGGAACCCGGAGTAGAGGGCGGTCCCGGGTTCCTCCCAAACCTCCCAACTCCTGATCAGACACAGGAGAAGTTGACCCAGACTGTGGGGAAGATCACTGAGGTGGGCAAATCTGCCAATAAGGGCAGGACCCACCAAGGTAGAGGAGGAACTTTGTCACAGTACCTAGATGGAGATCAAATATGTGAGAATGGGCTCTGCAATCTAGCTCAGAAATGTCTGACATGAGCCAATGGCTGGAAGTTGAATCTTGACAAATTTGGATCGGAAATAATGTGTACATTTGTAAGACTGAGGGTAATTAAATCAGTGGAACAATTCTCCAGGGTGGTAGAGTCTCCGTCACTGGCTGTGTTTCAGTTAAGACTGGATATTCTTCTACACAATTGACTCTAGGCTGAAGCAGGAATTCATTCAGGGCAGTCCTATGGCCCATGTTATACACGAAGTCGGATGGGATGGCCGCTGTGGTCTCTTCTGGACTTGGAAACCATGAACTGATGGAAATACACGTCATGTTGAGAAGGTCACACATCCCTGTCTGAGTGGGGATCTGTGAGGGCAAATTTCCTAAATATTTGGGAGTCATCCAGTATCTTCAGTGATGGATACCATATCAAGACCTGGGTGGAAAGCTCAAGGAGTGGAGAACATTGGGTAGATATGCTCAGCACTCAGAGCGACGGGCTTTCTAGTCTTGGAGACGAGTGAGCCATTTTGGAAAACAAGTTGGTGATGGACCTGAGACTGTGGGCAGCTCCCTTCAGTTGATGCCATGTGACTCAGGAGATAGTTGTGTGACCTTCTCAAGCGCCCTGTTGGGATGTCTCCTCTCTACAGGCAGACTTGGGATTTGCAGTCCCCCTGCAATTTCTGGTGGTCTCAGGTCTCGTCTGAGCTCATATCCTGCAGCACGCACTTTCCCAGGGGAAGGAACGTAGGCGAACCTTCCCCATGATGTTGGAATGAGATCTTTGGCCCACACCAGAAGCCAAATCACGTTGACAAAGTCGATGAAATAACCTCCAAGATACTGTGTTTGTCACCTCCTCTTCACCTAGAAGGGTGGCAGGGTGCCCCAACTGGAGGGCTTTGTCCTATCACATCTCCTGTTAGCATCATCGGCTCCAATCCCAACCCACTTTGGCAGTAACCAAGAGTCATTCCCCCACTTCCCCGGCAGCTCCTTGGATGAACTGAATTTTCTGGCTCTTGGCCCATTTTGATGGCTGCCCATATGGCACAAGTGCCTGACACTCACCAGCTGCCTTCCGTGACTGCAGGCTAGAATGAGCGATGGACAATGTCCTTCCTAAAGTGAACACAAGGACATCAGGTCAGTGGTCCAGCTAGCCCAGTATCCTGTCTTCCAACACGGGCTGTTCCCAGATGCTTCACTATGAAAAGTCAGAACAGGGCAATCATTGAGTGATCCATCCTTTGTTGTCCAGTCCCAGCTTCTGCCGGTCGAAGGTTTAGGGACACCCGAACCATGGGGTTGCATCTCTGGCCATCTTGGCCAATAGCCATTGATGGACCTACTCTCCATGAACTTCTCTAATTCTTTTTTGAACCCACTTATATTTTTGGCCTTCACAATATTCCTGGGCATCGTGTTCCATGGGTTATGTTCTTACCATATCCCTCCTAGAAGGGAAGTCCTTCCAGGGTGGGTGGGACTGTGTTTTTTGGTGGAGGGTACATTCAGTTATTCATGGTCTTCCCTACCTCACGCCCCCATGGCCCCATCTGTGCCGGAAGTTCCCCATTTTTCAATCCCTGTAACACCTTCCAGCCAATGGAAAATCTCCTCCAAGTCCCATCTGGATGTAGAGCATGAAGCTGAAGATGCAAAGGAGGAGTATGCATCAGAAGCTTGGATGACCCCCAAGATCCCAGATGAGAGAGGTCATCTTGCTGGGGTCTTGTGGCTTTCGCCTTCCTAGTGTTGGTCAATCATTCCTTCCGGGAGCGGTGGTTTCCAATGGACCCTGAGTGCTCATCAGGAAGTTAGAGAAGGAGAGTATAAAGGGAAGGGAAGAGAAACACAAGGTGGAGATAGTGTCGATCTAAAGGGAAGGACAATGGGTACGTCTATCCATGGTGGCACATCTTAGAGCCCAGGTCAACTGACTCAGTCTCACAGAGACATGCTACAGGGCTAGACATTCCCACTTGGGCTCCAAAACCCTTCAAAGAGGGGTGGGTATCCAAGCCTGACTAGGACCATCTACACTGCTATTTCTAGCCCTGTAATGCAGACCCAGATTGAGGCTCTAAGACCTACTCCCATGGGCAGTGTAAACGTACCCAGTGAGGTATTATCCTGCTCTCCCACCTGTCCCCATCCTGCTCTCCCATCAGTCCCTGCCCCACGCTCCTGTCTGTCCCCGCCTCACTCTCCTGTCAGTCTCCGCTCTGCTCTACCCTACTCTCCCATCAGTTCCCACTCTCCTCTTCCATATGTCCCCACCCTGCTCTCCTGTCAGTCTCTGCTCTGCTCTGCTCCACTTTCCCGTCTGTCCCCGCCCTGCTCTCCCATCTGTCCCTGCTCCACTTATTACCCAATAATAATCATCCATAAATGAATTTTAGGAACCTAGATGTATTGAGAATCCCACTGGGTCCCTAAATGGTATGAAATACTATGACATCCTTAATTTATATGCCAGCCCATGAGCCATAATTAAATATGGAATCTACCCCTTTCCTCCCTATCTGTCTCCCATCACTCTTGTATGTGGTACCCACCCAACCTTTAATGCATTCATCCTCACAGCCCCGCTCCATTTTTCAAGGGGGGAAAGTGAGGCACAGTATGTCTGTGATAGAACAGGGAATTGAACTGGGTTCTCCCACTCCTAGATGAGCATCCTAATGCCTGGTGCATTCTTCCCTGTTGTTAGTTAAAACACTAAAGATGTTTATCCCAGGCTCTGAGTGACCCACTCACATTCACCACAGAATAAATGTCATTCAATTAAATCCCAGCCCTGAGAAATCCTCAGTGTCGTGGGAGCTCAGCTGGCCACTGATGCCTTTCATCATCTGGGAAGCAGACCTTCAACTTTCTCCAGAGATCCTTCCCATCTTTTGCAACGTGGCCGAAAAGCCAGCAAATTCATGTGATTTCAGACCAACAGGGAAAGCTAGAGTCTGAAGTGATCCTTCAGGGGATCAGTCTCACGATCAGCTGGAAGCGGTGCAGGCCAAGGGACTTACTGGCCACCACTTCAGCAGCTCTCATTGGCCCAGAGCAGTGATCTGCGACCAGTGGGAGCCGCAATCGGCCGGCCCTGCAGATGAGAGAGGTAAACACATCAGCCCAGCCCACCAGTGGCTTTCCCTATACAAGTGGCAACCCCTGTTTGAGAAACCCTGCCCTAGGGGATGATAATGTAGTTGCTCTGGTTATCAGCCCCTTGAAGACACCCCCCTGGAGTGGTTCTGATCTATTAGCTCAAACTGGATTCTCCAGGGAGCCAACGGGCAAAGGAAGGTTTGTAAATGAACCGCCTGGTTTACAGTGGTCTTGGGCCTTTTTCCCAACACACAGAGCCCCTGGGCTGCGGAGGGTCGCCGAGCCTTAGGGTGCAGTTGCGAGGACTTGGCCCGTGGGGTCCCCCTAAGCCCGGCAGCTTGTTCTGAGCTGAAGTTGTGATGGACAGAGAACCAGAAAGTGGGTGCGGTGTTGAACGAGGGCTCGTGTGTGTGTGTGTGTGTGTGTGTGTGTGTGTGTGTGTGTGTGTGTCACTGCTGCCCTCTGCTGGCCGGACTGAGCCCCCTCTCTCTCGCTTTGTGTGTGTGTGTGTGTGTGTGTGTGTCACTGTTGCCCCCTGCTGGAGTGGCCAACGCTCTAGAGGGAGATGATGGTGAGGACACTGCTCTCCCCCTCACATTGTGTCTCCGGGCCGGGAGTGGCAGCTTTGGGTGAATTATCGGGATGCGAGCTCCATGGCAGTTTATCTGCTGGGGGCTATTTTACACCAGCAGGGGCCAGCCTTCCCGGGTTACAGGGCCATGGGCCAACTCTTCCACTGCCCCAGCTTCTACGTCTGTTCTGCCAGCCCCCCAAAATGACCACTGACCCCCTTTCACCCTCTGCTTTTGAGCCCCCCCATGGACCCTGTCTCTCCAGAGCACCCCCTCTCCTTAATGGGCGCGGGTCCCACCAGACCTGGGATCTGATTCTTCTGGTTCTTCTTAGAAAACTGATGCCAGGGAGCTGCCCTCAGCCCTGCCCAGCTGCCCAGGGGTCGCCAGATAGGGGGCAGTTGCCCCCCAACCAAACAGAAGTTGCCCCCACCCAAAATTTTCATAGCTTCCCCAGGCTGTCCCTCACACTCATCCCCCCCCCCAGCTTTTTGTGCCCAAACTGGCTTGGGTCTGTCTACCCAGGCTGCGTCCCCAGCTGCGTGCCCCATGGGGTGGCTGGGGGACCAGGGCATCCAATCACCGCTTGTCTCATCTGACATCAGGGCCCCCTGTTGCACCAGGTGCTGTGGAAGCCCCCCTTCACCCTAGATCAGCAGCTCCGTTGTGCCTGGCACTGCACAGACACCCCCCTGCCCTAGCTTGGGGTTCCCCGTCATGCCAGGCTCTGCACAGACCCACCCCGAATTAAAAAAACAATGGAGAAGGAGGAAGCTGTCATTGGAACAAGAAGGAGACCAGGACGGTGGATTGGGGGGAACACCCAGATTTTCTTGGGGTGCGTGGAGAGGGAGCAGGGAATTCCCCATATTTGGGTTTTATCCTCTCCTTGGTGGGGAGATTTTTTGTGACAAAGCCTGCTAGCCTTTCCCTTCATCCTCCCAACTTCCTGTTTTCCAGCCTCTCCCCCACTCCCGAGATCCTGGCCCACTGCGATGTCCTGTCGTGAGTGTGACCTGGGGTGGCTGCAGTACCGGGGTTCAGATTTTTCAGGGATGGGCAAGACCCTCTGAACAGGGGCAGATGCCGGCGACAGCTGTTGGTAGTTGAGGCGCCGGAGTGGGCACCTGCTGGGACTGGAAGCTGGGTGAAGGCTCCCATCCGGGCACCATCCAGAGGGGCGCCTCCATGTCCTCCTTGGGGAATGTCTGTCCATCAAATGTGGGGTGGGGAACCCCAGCTGGCCCCCAACCTCATTCTTCTGAGTGCTGTGCCCCTTGGGCAACTAGCCGTGTGGGATCTGCCTGCCCCGCCCAGCGGATACTGGGCAAGGTGGTGAATGTTGTTGGGATTTTGCTCCCCCATCTCCCCTTCTCTTCCCCTGCTGACGGGACACTGCTGGGGAGAAGCTTGCAGCCCTGGGGGCCCCAGTTGGGAGTTGACAGGATACTGCTATGGGAAAGCTCACAGCCATGGGGGATCTAGTTGAGGGCTGACAGAGTGCTGCTGCGGGGAAGCTCACAGCCCCAGAGATCTCCAGGCTAGACACTGCTGCAGGGAATCTCACAGCCCTGGGTGTCCCCAGGCTGGGCACTGCTTTGGGGAAGCTCACAGCATTGGCGGCCCTGGCTGGTGGCTGTCAGGGCACTGCTGTGGAGAAGCTCACAGCCTCAGGGGTCATTTCCTCCTGCAGGTGGCAGCAGGAACACACACACCAGACCTTGTTCCCCAGCCTGGGCAGTACAAGTCAATGAGTGTTTCTCTCTCTCTCCAGCTCTCCGCTGTCCCTGGCTTCGGAAGCTGACCCTGGGAGCAGCTTTCATCATCATCATCATCATCATCATCTTCATGCCCTACTGCTGCCTGTAGAGACAAGGGAACTGGCTTGCAACCACTATCCACTTAAGGTTTTGCCTTTGCCACTTGCAATTATCCGGGGCATGGTGGGGCCCCCGGCAAAACCTGATCACACCCAAGTTCCTCTAACTCAGAGGTCCCCAACACGGTGCCCGTGGGCGTCATGGCGCCCACAGGGGCATCTAAATTTCTGCGGCATTTCAGCGGCGATGCCTCTCGATGACGCCGCTTGCTGCCGACAAGCGATGTCATCGAGAGGTGTCACCGGTGAAATGCCACAGAAATTCGGCTGCATTTCGGTGGATGCTCCACTGCCATCACGGTCCTTCGTCTGGTGCATGCCAGACGAAAAGGTTGGGGACCACTGCTCTAGCTGGTTCTCAGCTACACCAGACTCCTTCTGGGAGTGCATCCAGGTGTGCGAGCCTTGAGAAAAAGACTAGCCCCCTTCTCCCTCGCCTTGCACCACCCTAGAGCTGCCTTCTGAGAAGCAGCTGCTTCTGGGGTGGGGCGCAACTGCTGCTTAGTAGCCACCCAGTGCCACCGGCCGGGGCTAGATTGCCTAGCACTGAAATGCAGCTGGCTCTGGAGCAGGGCATAGCACCTGATAACAGCCCACATTTCCACACTGCTTGCCCCAGGCTTAGGGCAGGATCTGAGGTGCTGAGGTTGTGTCCTACTCCCTGCAGCACAGCACCCCCAGTACAGTGCTGAGGGATTGTGGTCAGCACTGAGTCACAGGGGAGAATGCCCTGTACTGAGACCCCCACTTCGTTCCTTGCAGCACAGAGCCGCCATTGGATCAGTTTCACCCCCTTCACCACCCAGGGAGGTCTCCCAGCCAAACGCTGACCCTGGCTGACTGGCTCCACTACAGCTGTGATCACAAGCAGGCTAGGACGGACTCGGGCTAGGGACCAGCCTGGGGGTTTGTCTTTTATGGAATCCGAGGAAAATCCCAGAATGGGCACCCAGGGCAAAAAAAAAAAAATAATTGCAGTGCCTGATCACTTGCCCCGTGCCTCAGTTTCCCCCCAGTCACAAGAAGCTTATGAATCCTGCCTCCCATGGGGGAGGTTGTGATGCTTTACAAGTGGGGCTGGGCTGTTCTGCTCAGGTTCCCTCTCAGCTCCTGGACGGTGCAACCCTGTTACACTAGAACCTCTGGATTCGCTCAGATCCCGCCCTTGCAAACTTCCCAGGTTCTTCTCTACAGAGATGGGAGTCAGTGTTGAATGAGAAAGCCAGGGACGGGGGAGAAAAGGAGAGGAGGGAGAGAGAATAGAGAGGGGAAAGAACCCGGACTCCTGGGTTCTCCGAAGCCCTTAGAAAGGAGCGTATTCTCTTGGTTACTGCAGGCGACTCCTTGCTCATTCTACCACAGACAGATTGTGCTGTTTCGGGCCATTCATTCTGCTCTCCCAGGCTGCTTTCCTGTGGTTGACAAGCTCTCACATGAGCAGAAGCCTCTGTTGTGTTTGTCCTCTGTGGTCCCTGAGATTGGGAAGGAAGCCAGGTTGCTCCTCTCCCCACCCCACCATTCACTGTGACTCAGCCAGCAACGGTTGCAAAAACCTCCTTGCCCCGACCAAGGAACTTAAAATGCTCCACGCCATGGAGCCTGGAGGACCTACCAACTCACCAGGCCCCAGGACAATGCTGACCCATCCGTGGTGGGACCTGAGTGTGATCTGGATTGGGCGGATGTGCTCAGCTGCAAAGCTGGGGTCCCTCATCTGAGTCTGTTTCAGCTCCAATCCAGCTCCCAAGTGGGGACTAGCTGGCTCAAGGAAATGGAACATGGGGCCTATCCTCTGTAGAGTGGCACTGGCTCTGATCTGGCCCCAGGGCAGAGGACTGGCTGGCTCAGGGTGTCAGGGAATGGGACGCGGGGCCTTTCCCCTCTAGGAGACACCAGCTGCAATCCGGCCCTAGGATGGGGACTGGCTGGCTTAGGGGAATGGGTCATGGGGGTTTTATAGTCTAGGGGGTGCTGTCTCTGGTCAGGGCACTGGCTCAGATCTGGCCCCAGAGCAAGGGGACTGGCTGACTCAGTGAAGGAGCGTGGTCTTCAAATCAAAAAGTTGTGCTTGCAGCATGGGCCAAGGCTGGTTGGAAAATTTTCCTCCACACATGCTGGTTTTGTCAAAATTGAAATATTTAGAAAAAAGTATCAATTTTGGCACAATGTCACTAAACAAACCTACCCCAAAATGAAGCATGTGGATGATGATCTGTTTGGACCCTTTCAAAACTGTTCGCTTTGATTTTTCATTTTGGAGAAACTTGTTGCAGCAGAAATGTTTCTATACGGAAAGGTTTTTGAAAGTCAAAATCAAAACAAAATCTTCTGGCCCCATTCCTGATAACAGGTCATAAAAACATAAGAATGGCCATGCTGGGTCAAACCAATGGTCCACCTAGCCCAGGATCCTGTCTTCCGACAGTGGCCAATGACAGGTGCTTCAGAGGGAATGAACACAACAGGTAATCATCAAGTGATGATGCCATCTGAGATCTGGGTCCCTTTTTGGCCAAAAAAATGTTCTGATTTCATCAAAACATGACTTTTCCCTAAACTCACTGGTCCAACGGCTACTGAAATCCTGTGCCCAGCTCTGAGTTAGATGGGAGTTCGCACTAGATGGTCAGAACAGACTCATAATCTTGAATTATGGACCCCATAGATTCACAGGAGGATTTTCATAAATTGGAGAGGGGACAGAGAAGAGCTACAAGAAAGATTCAAGGATTAGGAAACGTGCTTAGAGTGAGAGATTCCAGGAGCTTGATCTATTGAGATAAAGAAAGAGAAGATTATGGGGTGACTGGATCACAATTTATAAGTGCCTATGGGGGGAAGAGAAATTGGATAACTGAGGGTTCTTCTATCAGCCTGCAGAGATCTAACATGATCGAACGGCTGGAAATTGACGCTGGACAAATTCAACCTGGAAATTAGGTGCAAATTTTCAATGGTGAGGGGAATTGAGCATTGAGCATCCCAAAGGTTGTGGTGGGTTCTCCATCCTGGCAATGTTATAATCAAGATGGGATGTTTCTCTGAAAGCTCAGCTTTCGGAATTGTGTCATAGCAGAGATCAGGCTGGGTCCTTGCGGTGACGTTCCTGGGATTGCTGATGAGTTCTTCTCAGAATAGTATTTCACGGGACATTTTGAAACTCTTGGATTTTGTTTTGGAAGAGGAAGTAAAATTGAGATTGCCAGATCTACCACTGGCCAATATGCCTGGTTCCCTTACAGCTGTAGCGGAGACGTTGGCTTCATGGTGATGTCAAAGGGAACGGCAGAGCTACCTCTACTGCGGAAGGAGCCCTGTGACCCTCCACAAGAAGGGACCATCATGATCATCTAGTCTGACCTACTGCACCTCACAGGCCACAGAACCTCACCCACCTGTCCCTGTAATAGCCCCCTAGCCTCTGGCTGAGTTACTAACTTTACTGTCGATTTTGTGACAGGCCCAACACTAGAGCCAGTTCTGTTGAACAAAGCCAACCCTGCTCTCATCCCTGGCCGCTCACACCATGCCTCTGTGCTGCAGCTGGTTCCCTGTTCCTGGGCTCAGCATAATTCGAGGCACTTGCCTTTTCTGGGGAGACTTCTCTTTTCTGGTTCCTGTGACCCTCCACCAGAAGGGACCATCATGATCATCTAGTCTGACCTACTGCACCTCACAGGCCACAGAACCTCACCTACCTGCTCCTGTAATAGCCCCCTAACCTCTGGCAGATTACTGACGGCCTCACATCTTGATTTCAAGTTCCAGAGAACTCACCATTTCCTCCAATACAAACCAGCAAGTGACCCGTGCCTCATGCTGAAGAGGAACGCAAAAAACCCTCTCTGCCAATCTGACCTGGGGAAAATTCCTTCCTGATCTCAAATCTGGTGGTCAGTTAGACCCTGAATGTGTGGGTGAGACCCACCAGCCAGACACCTGAGAAAGAATTCACTGTAGTATCTCAGAGCCATCCCGACCTCTAGCTGTTGTAGATATTTGCTAATAGCAGTCACAGATGGGCCAGAAGCCATCGTAGGCAACCTCATCAGACCATCCCCTCCATATATTTATTGAGCTTAGTCTTGAAAAAAGTTAGGGTTTTTTTTGCTCTCATTGCTCCCTATCATAAATATAAAGGGAAGGGTAACATAATCTTTATGTATGCAGCAAGGTCAAATCCCTCCTGGCCAGAGGTACAGAATCATTTGCCTGTACAGGGTTAATCAGTTCATTAACCTAGTTGGCACCTGAGCAGAAGGACCAATGGGGAAAGAAGATACTTTCAAATCTGGGGCGGGGGGAAGGTTTTGTTTGTGCTCTTTGTTCTGGTGTTCTCTCTGAGACAAAGAGAGAGACCAAGCAAATAATCCAGCTCCTACTGAAATGATACATCTAAAATTACAGAAATTGTAAGTAATAGCAAAGAAATGTGTTACGTTATCTTTTGTTTTAGCTTGTGAATTTTCCCTATGGCAAGAGGGAAGTTTATTCCTGTTTTGTAACTTTAAAGTTGAGCCTAGAAGGGAATCCTCTGTGTTTTAGATCTTTTTATTACGCTGTAAAATGACCTTCCATCCTGATTTTACAGAGGTGCTTCTTTTAGTTTTTTTTTTATAACAAAAGTTCTTCTTTTAAGAACCTGATTGGTTTTTAGTGTCCTAAAAACTCCAGGGTCTGGTCTGTGCTCACCTTGTTAACCTATTTGGTTGGTAGATTATTCTCAAGCCTCCCCAGGAAAGGGGGTGAAGGAGCTTGGGGGATATTTGGGAGCAGGGATAGGGCTCCAAGTGGTCCCTCCCTGAATCTTTGTCTAACTCACTTGGTGGCAGCAGCAATACCATCCAAGGAGAAGGAAAGGAATTTGTGCCTGGAGGAAGTTTTTAACCTAAACTGGTGGAATATAAGCTTAGAGGGTCTTTCATGTGGGTCCCCACATCTGTACCCCAGAGTTCAGAGTGGGGAGGGAACCCTGACACCTCCCCTTTGGGAGGCTATTTCCGAACTTCACTCCAATGGTAAATCTTAATTCAGGATGTTAAAACTTAATTCAACCCTGTTCAATAAGTTTTGTCAGAGATCGTACAGGACACTGTGACAATTATGGTGATGGGATGGCATGGGATCAGGCGAGGTATTTCCAGGAGAGATGCGGAAGCATTCATGCCATGAGACAAGGCACGGGTTGGACCACCTCTGGAATAGCTTGTCCAGTTCTGGTCACCCAGGCTCAAGAAAGAGGAATTCCAACTGGAGCAGGTTCAAAGAAAGGCTGGTGAGATGTGCGGGAGATTGGAGAGGAAAGTGAAAAGCATCAAATGCGGGCTGAGACGGGACCTAGTTGCTCTCTAGAAATATTTTACAGGGCCAAACCCCTGGGAGGAAGAAGACCTCCTGGAGCTAGAGGAGGCACTAGAAAAAATGGAGGAGAACAAAAGGTCTCAAGAAGACATCTGGCCAGGGGTCAGTTGAGGCTGGAGAGGAGGAAAAGGTTTCTAACCATCAGAAGAGGGAGGCTTGGAACAACCTCTCAGTTGGAGCAGCAGGGGGCAAACAACCTGATCAGCATGAAGACTGAGCTTGATAAATTCGTGACTGTTATTATAAAATGGGGGCTGCCCGGCCTCAAGGACTGGGGAGGTCCCTTTGTGTCCCACGTTCCTGTCTCCATATCTCTCTTTTTGACTCCTCTCTCTGGGCATTAACCCCTGTGTCTCTGTTCCAGGCCCACCGCCAGGCCCTACACTCACTTGAGACCCCTCCAAGGTGGTGTATCTCCCAGGGGAATCCCATAACTTCACATGTTTGGACCCTGGGCACCAGGCACTGTTTCGATTCCAGTTCTTCAAAGGGAAGCTGGAAGTGGCCTCTCCAGAGGCAGAAGGTCAGCGCACCCAGAGTTATCAGATCCTGGCCTTGCTGTGAAAAAGACTGGGTGATAGAGACACCCCATTCCGGAGAATGGGCCTGCCTCCGTGTCCTTCATGGGTAAGTGTGTGCTACCGGAGTGAACTTTCTGCACCTCGAGCATGGTCTTAGGGCAGGATTGATGCATTCTAGCCCCCTCCCTAAGGACTCGACTCCTGAAGTCATGTGGTTAGAGCAGCATCTGCTCTGCCATTGAAAAACAAAGTTGGTCGCTAGCACTCTGGGCTGAGAGGAAAAAGTTTCATAATGTAATGGGATTTTCACTGCTGCAAGTCTCTGCCTGAGTATGCAGAGAGCCTGATCCTGTTACTGTGAGAGTGGGGAGCTGCCCTGAGTTTAACCTACACAGCGACATAAAGAAAGTATTGTCAGAGAACTAGGGAAATTGACCTAAGGGCTGCTAGCGGTGGTTAGAATTGATCATGATTGAGGATTTTTCTTTAATAAAAATCCACCCAGTTCTTCCATCTCCCCTCTGCTCCACCCTTGTTTTCCAGCCTGATTTCCAAACCCAGATCTCCTGAGCCTGGACCATCCATTCTACATCATGGGAGAGATCGTCACCCTGCGGTGTTCAGCCAATTTTCAAGGGACAGCCATGAAATGAAATCCTATCCAGCAAGTGGCACAGGAGAGCTTCCGCTGCTGTATATAAGCAGGGAAGATGCTGGCCTCTACACCTGCTGCTACTAGAGAACTGAGTCCCGGCTACACACCCAGTCCATCAGAGCGATGCTGCCTGGGTATCTGTGGTGGATGAGTCTCCGTGGGCCTCTTTAGGGTGTGTTGCCCTTGGGAAGAGGTAGATCTTGAAGGAGCTTCCCCCATGCCCATCATCCCCATCTCCAAAGCACCTGGAATCCTACCAGGATTGTCCTGGAGCCCAGGTGACAGAAAACGCCATTGGCAGACACCCATCCTCTGCTTCTCAAGCTCTAGCACCACTGCAATATCTGGGTGGGGCAGAGCACCAGGGAAACAATGCACCAGTGAGACAGGTGCTTTGGGATTGCAAGAAAGCGACAGTAACACCCCAGACAGCTCAATCCCTATCTGATAGAATAGAACTGCCCCTTCCCTGCCCCCACTCTCTGCTGCCCCTAGTGGTCATTATACAGTACAGCCACCCCTTCCCCACCCCCACCCTCTGCTGCCCCCTAGTGCCCATTATACAGTACAGCCGCCCCTTCCCCACCCCCACCCTCTGCTGCCCCCTAGTGCCCATTATACAGTACAGCCACCCCTTCCCCCCCACAGCCTCTGCTGCCCCCTAGTGCCCATTATACAGTACAGCCGCCCCTTCCCCGCCCCCACCCTCTGCTGCCCCTAATGCCCATTATACAGTACAGCCACCCCTTCCCCACCCCAACCTCTGCTGCCCCCTAGTGCCCATTATGCAGTACAGCCACCCCTTCCCCACCCCCACCCTCTGCTGCCCCCTAGTGCCCATTGTTAGAGGTTTTTCCCTTCACCCTCCCACTTCCCTGGTTCTTGTCATGCAGACAGCAAGCAGCAAAAGACGCTTAGTCCGAAGCGCAGACATTGCAATGCTTATTGGGGTTAGTTTCCAAGCAAGCATATTCTGAAGCCCTTCCCACCAGCCAGGCTTATCTCTATACACTGATAGAGTCTGTTCCCCAGTGTTCCCTTCCCGGCTCTGACACTGCAGAGCATTTATGCCACATCCCTCTATCCAGCTCTGACACCGCAGAGCATTTATCCCATGTCCCCTTCCCGGCTCTGACACCGCAGAGCGTTTATCCCGTGTCCCTTTCCCAGCTCTGACACTGCAGAGCTTTTACCTCATGTCCCCCTCCCGGCTCTGATACTGCAGAGTGTTGCTTGTGTCCTTGTTCCTCATTCCCTATTTCCCGTTCCCTTTCTCTCCCCCATTAGCCAATATGATTCCAATTTCCCTTCCACTTCCTGTTTGAGCCCAGTTTGTATAGCAATATTCTCAGCTATACCTTAACCAATCATTGTACTGAAATGTAACTAACCAATCCTAACACACTGTAAGATAATTCTCTAATCCATTATATCCCCCTACCCTAATTAACTTACACCCAGCAAAATTAATTCTCCAGCAGACAGAAACAATTAGAGACCCAGACAGCTTAACAATAGAAAAGTGGGGGCCATAAAGATAAAACATACAGAAATGAGGGTTTCACAACCACGATCACTGGTAAGTGATTTCTTGCCAGGCCTGATGCTGTCAAATTACGTTTTCTTTAACCATCATAAGATCTGTCTCTTTATCTGGTGGTGATGGGCATTATCAGGACAGGATCGTCTTCCTAACAGCCCAGTCCCACCGTATTTCAGTGTGACTGGTTTGGGATGGGAGGATGTGACCATTTGTCTCCCAGCGTATGGCTGCCCCTGCTGCTTAGCCAAAGGCCTTAGCCTAGGAACCAGGCCTCTGACTGTCCTAGAGAGCCAAGGCCCAGACACAGGGAGACAGAGATTTTAATTCTTTATTTTATACCCTTGTAACTAGCTAAGTGATAAAAATACACCTAAGTTCTTAAAGTACAGGCCTTTGCAGGCCGGCCTGAATATCTATGTTCCAACACCCAGTATACAATATAGCCGCCCCTTCGCCACTAGCACCCACTGCTGCTGCCCTCAGATCACCCCCTACAGGTGTTGAGCGTGGATCCCCTGTCCAGAGCGCTGAGTGAAGGGCTCCCCTGCTCATTAACTGCACTGCACCTGAGGACATCGGTGACTGGAGGTTTCACTTCTACAAGGTGTGACAGATCCAGGCCAGTGGGGTGCAGGAGTCTGGTAGAAGGTAAATATACTGGTCACGGGACGAGTAGTTTTCTGTTCCCTGAGTGACCAGAGCAGGGGCTGCACTAGAGTAATCAGGAACCTGCTAGAACCAATTCAGGCAGAAGGCTGATTAGAACACCTGCAGCCAATCAAGGCAGGCTAATCAGGGCACCTGGGTTTAAAAAGGAGCTCACTCCAGTCAGGCGAGGGGGAGCCAGAGGACAGCAAGTCCATGTGAGGAGCTGGGAGCAAGAGGTGCAAGGAGCTGAGAGTGAGAGGCTGTGCTGCTGGAGGACTAAGGAGTACAAGCATTATCAGACACCAGGAGGAAGGTCCTGTGGTGAGGATAAAGAAGGTGTTTGGAGGAGGCCATGGGGAAGTAGCCCAAGCAGTTGTAGCTGTCATGCAGCTGTTCCAGGAGGCAGTCTAGACAGCTGCAATCCACAGGGCCCTGGGCTGAAACCCAGAGTAAAGGTTGGGCCCGGGTTCCCTCCAAACCTCCCAACTCCTGATCAGACACAGGAGGAGTTGACCCAGACTGTGGGGAAGATCACTGAGGTGAGCAAATCTGCCAATAAACGGAGGACTCACCAAGATAGAGGAGGAACTTTGTCACACAGGACACAGCCGAGCTCATCCCCAGGAATGCCTGGTCTGAGATCAACACCACAGAGCCCGGCATCAGCTCTATGAATGTCTCTCTGCTCAGCATCCTGCTGGCCGGTCCCAGCAACACTGGGAAATTCACCTGCAGGTAAGAGGAGAACGTGGGTGAGAGGTGGATCCCGTCCCCCAGGCTCTGAATGTCACTGGGAATGTCACAGGTAATACCATACTGTTGTAGCCATGTTGGTCCCTGGATATTAGAGAGACAAGGCAGTTGAGGTGATATCATATATCGGCTGGGGCGGCTCTAGACATTTTGCCGCTCCAAACACGGAGTGTCCGCTGGTCCCGCGGGACCAGCGGACCCTCCGCAGGCAAGTGCCAAAGGCACCCTCCCTGCCGCCTTAGCAGCGACCGACAGAGCACACCCCGCGGCTTGCTGCCCCAGGCACGCGCTTGGAGAGCTGGTGCCTGGAGCCGCCCCTGTATATTGGACCCACTTCTGATGGTGGAGGTTCAAGTTTTCATGCTTACGCTGAGCTCTTCTTCAAGGCCAAGAAAAGGGGCTGAGCATGTCACAGCTAAATACAAGGTTGATCAACTCGTTTAGCAGCGTAAGTAGTTAGCTCATATCCTAAGGGACCATGTAGGTGAAGTGGTACCACCAACACAACAGGTGAGGTCCCCCGAGAATTGTAGGGTGCAATTTTCAGAGCCCGCCACAAGATCTGCCCCGTCCCCACACACACACATTCCTGGTGATATAGCCAGACATTGGGCATCAAAATCCAGTAGGGGTTTGGGGAATCCCATCTTTAAAATCCCCCCAAATTCTCCCTTTCCCCTGTGCTGGGCTACAAAGAGAAGCAGTGATAGGTGGATGCTGAGCAGGGCTCATTCCCTCCAGCAGGGGGCAGCAGGGACACTCACGCACATACAGAGCCAGTCGCATTCCCCAGCCAGTTCATTTACTGTTAAATTAGAAGAAAGGAGGAAAGCAGGAGAGATGAAAGAGGAAGAAAGAAGGAAAAAGAGGAAGAAAAGGAGAGGGAAAAACAAGTGAAGAAAGTAAAGGAGAAGAATGAGTGATGAGAAAGGGGGAAGGAAGAAAGAAATGGAGAGGAAGAAGAAAAGAAAGAAAGGTGGAGAGAAGGGAAGAACAGAAGAGGGAGAGGGAAAGAAAGGAAAGTGCCCATCTTGGTTCCTCAACTCTGATTCACTACAGTCCTGGACAGCTGGATATACGTGATTTTTTATGTATTTGTATTATTGTAGTACCTAGGAGCTGTAGTCCTGAACCAGCCCCCTGGTGTGCCAGGAGCTGTACAAACAGAACTAATACCTTCTGTTCTCATTAGCAATTAATTCCCCCCCTTTTGCCTCAGTCTCCTTTTCTGAGCAGTTTTCCTTTGCCCCTTGGGTGCCTAAACCCCTTCAGCTGCTTTACAAGGCCACTGATGGAAGTCTGAACCCAACGCCCACCCCAAGGGAATTTGGTGGCAGAAGAGGGATTCCAACCCACATCCCTAGTTCCTGCTGGAGTGCCCTAGGTTCTCCTTCATCCTCCCTTCTCTTGATTCATCTTCAGCTGTGAGTGGTGTCCCAAAATCCCCCCCCTCCGCTCCCATTCCACCCCCAGTGCTTCTCTTCTCCAGTGTCTGGCCCAGGCTGGCAGGCCTCACCTGAACAGCCAGCAGACTCCCGCTGGCTGGTTTCTTCCATGACTCACACAGGTGTTGGTGTCTGGTTTGACAGTGAATCTTGAGGGATGGTGGGTTGAGTGGGAAACCACAGAGAGCCGACCACAGATGTTAGATTTCAGTTCCTCTGCACATTAGGTGTCTCTAGGCTGAGGGATAAAACCCATGGTGATGCCACTAGACTTTGTCTCAGTGTCTAAATAAAATACCCTGCGTTTGTCTAGTAGGTGGAGCGGCACCAGGGTTTTTGGCGCCCTAGGCACAGGGCTGGCTTTAGCCATTCTGCCGCCCCAAGCACGGCAGCATGCCGCGGGGGGCACTTTGCCGCTCGCCGGTAGCGAGGCTCTGGTGGACCTCCCGCAGGCGTTCCTGTGGAGGGTCGGCTGGTCCTGCAGCTCCGGTGGACCTGCCGCAGGCGTGCCTGCGGATGCTCCACCAGAGCCGCGGGACCAGTGGACCCTCTGTAGGCAGGCCTGCAGGAGGTCCACTGGCGCAGCCTGCCACCCTCTCAAATCCTGGCACGGTCGCCTAAATGGAAGCACCGGCCCTGAGCAGCTGCACAATAATTTTGCTGATTTTCCTCAACTTTGTGACAGGCCCAACACCGGAGCCAGTTCCGCTGAACAAAGCAAACCCTGCTCTCATCCCTGGCCACTGGCACCATGGCTCTGCGCTGCAGCTGGTTCCCTGTTGCTTGTCTCAGAACAATCTGGGCCACTTCTCTTTTCTGGGGGGACTTCTCTTTTCTAGTTCCATTTGTTTTTCTTTAGAAAAAGAGACTCACGGGCAGCGCAATCCCCTTGGTCATCAACTGCCAGAAAATGAATTAAAATAACCCCACTCCCCACCCACTGTGCTGATGCACCAGTAAGATCCCAGGGTGAGGACTGGACCATTAGGAAGCAGGGACATGGAGATTGAAAATCTCCTGTTTGCAGGCATATTCCTTGTTCCAGTGGTGCCCGTGTGCCCCAGATCAGAGCAGGGCCTCACTGTGCTAGCGACATTTATTCACCTCCAGAGAGTCCGCCCCTGCCCCCAAGCCCTGACAGTTTAAAGACACAACAGAGGTGATGGCTGGGAGGGAAACTGAGGCACAGGGAGGGTTATGTGCTGAAGGTTCCCCAGCAGAGCCGGAGATATAATCCATGAGTTGCTCACTGTACACGTGCTGGTCAGGGTTTGTTCCCTCCAGCAGGGGGTGGCAGGGATGGGGATACACACAGAACAGGGCTCATCCCCTCCAGCAGGGGGCAGCAATCATACAGAACTTTTCAGGATAGTTTTCTCCCTTTGCCTGATTTCTGAGTTACGATGACCAGATGAGCTCTGTAATAGCTTATATTGGACCAACCCTTGTTAGTAATAAAAGCTAATACCCCCCCATGTATCTCTAATATCTTGGGCCCAACATAGGAACATAAGAACGGCCATACTGGGTCAGAGCAAAGGTCCATCTAGCCCAGTATCCTGTCTTCAGACAGTGGCCAATGCCAGGTGTCCCAGAGGGAATGAACAGAAGGGAATCATCAAGTGATCCATCCCTTGTCACCCATTCCCAGCTTCTGGCAAACAGAGGCTAGGGACACCATCCCTGTCCATCATGGCTAATAGCCATTGATGGCCCTATCCTCAAAGAATGTATCTAGCTACAGCAACACTTATTAATTACATGTTTTCCCTGCGTCTTCCATATCCCCTGCCTCTGGTGCAAATAATAAACTGGACTGCAATTTTCAGCAATCCCCCGCCTCCCCGCCCCCACTTTTTGTATTTAAAATTGGTTTTGAAGGAAATTCCAAACCGATTTTTTTATTCTCCCCAACTTCTCAATTTGTCAAAAAAACTTCATTATTTGGCTCAAGCCAAAATGAATCTTCCCCCTTCCCTGATTTTGTCAGAGCTGCCGCCAAATGGAAAAGAGAAGGTAGTCCCTCTCTGAGATTGTGGCTAGGTGCTCTCTCTTTCATGGGTGATGCTCCACGGTGAGGAGCAGATGATCGTGTTTGACAATCCCAGAGGGTTCTGGAATGATAGAGGTCTATAAAATCATGACTGGTGTGGAGAAAGTAAATAAGGAAGTGTTATTTACTCCTTCTCCTAACACAAGAACTAGGGGTCACCAAATGAAATTAATAGGCAGCAGGTTTAAAACAAACACAAGGAAGTATCTCTTCACAAAATGCACAGTCACGCTGTAGAACTCTTTGCCAGAGGATGTTGAGAAGGCCAAGACTATAACAGGGTTCAAAAAGGAACTAGATAAGTTCCTGGAGGATAGGTCCATCAATGGCTATTAGTCAGGGTGGTCCGGGATGGTGTCCCTAGCCTCTATTTGTCAGAAGCTGGGAATGGGAGACAGGGGTTGGATCATTTGATGTTTGTCTGTTCTGTTCATTCCCTCTGGGGCACCTGGCGTTGGCCACTGTAGGAAGACAGGATACTGGGCTAGATGGACCTTTGGTCTGACCCCGTCTGGCCATTCTTATTTCTCATGTCAGCAACCCTATGTGATAAGTCTTCAAATATGTTATAAAGAGGTTTAGTACCTGTTAGTAAATAGTAATACTTTTAGTTCTTTCTTTCTATATCAGGATGAAGGAGGGTTAGTGGGTGAGAGACTATTACAATGAGCCATAAATCCAGTGTCTCTACTGAGTCCATGAATTTGGGTGTCTAGCAAAGTCATGAATTGAAGCTCCTGGGCTCATCCTTTGAAGGCATTTCCTTTCTTCTCAGTCCTGGTCCTGAACAGAAACCTGACCAATGCCTTCAAAAGAGGAGCTTAAAACCCTAATTTAGCTCGGCCTTTTCTGTATGAGCTGTGGGAGGGAAGATGGCTCAGTGGTTGGAGCAGCCCCCTTAACGGGCGCTTCAAAAGCATGGCGGAACCCAACCCCCACTGAAATGGAAATTACCATGCATTTTTAACTGTGAGGGTAATTAACCACTGGACCAGTCTCCCAAGGGCCATGGTGGATGCTCCACCACCGGCAATTTTTAACTTGAGATGCGATCTTTTTTCTAAAAGATCCGCTCTCGGTATTATTTCAGGGCTCTTCTCTAGCAAGGCTGATAGAGGAGGTCACACCAGATAATCCCAGCGATCCCTTCTGACCTTGGAATCTATGAAGCCATGAAATCCATGGGAGGTCGGCGCCTACCTCTGTCTTTTGGCATCTAAATAGCTTTGAAAATCATAGTCTCCATTTCTCAGAGGTGTTTAGATACCTCAGAGGGCATCTAGGTCCCTACTGGGGTTTTCAAAAGGGCCTGAGCCATATAGGCAGCTAACACCAATTGTGCAACTGTTATAGGGGAAGGAGTCAGGGGAGCCAGAACCGGGGGGAGGGCCCCATCACTGTTATAAGTGGGAGGACTCTGCCCTCCCCCTCTTTACCGGCTCTCCTAGCCCCATGGAGAGCTTCGGTGAGTCAGCCACTGATCGTCCACCCTGCAGTTTCAGCCCTCCTTTCTCAGTATTTGTCCTCCCCTCCCCTTAGCTAGAGATCTAACTAAGAGGTGGGACTGAAGCGTGATATAGACTCCAGTGTTGTCACTTTTTCATTGCAGGATCCTAGGAGAATCACAGGACGGAGATCCAAGCCTGAAGAGCCTCCAAAGCTATTCAGCATGAATCTTTCCAATCTGTCTGTGATGCTGAGGCCCAATCAATCATCCCTGCCCCCTGCCTCAATTTCCTTATCTGACAAATGGTGTTCAGAATCTCCACCTTCCATGCGAGGTGTTGTGAAGCTTAACATATTTGCTTTGAATATTCTGCAGGTTCTTCCCTGGTCATGTGCAGCACCACGAATGCAACACAAAATATATTTTAGCCTGCTTTTGTAATCTTCCATGCCACATCATTGCCACTGGTTCCTCTGCTGACATGGGAACCGCTTCTAAACAGAAAGAAAGAAAGAAAACTGACCTTCCTTCTCCTTTTCCAGATCCAATCTGCCTCTTGTTTCCAAGCTCTATGAACGCCTGTAAACTCCCCTCTCTTCCTCCTTCATAATTAAATTTTACTCCAACCCACCTTAGTCTCTGTCTCATTGATGGACCTGGTATTTGTGTGCTCTCTCACATGGTTTGTGTCATATCCTCTGCATTGCCAGCAGATGGGGTGATTCTCTCTCCACTTTGACCAACAAATTCTTTCCCACATAGATTCATAGAGTCCAAGGCCAGAAGGAACCATAATCTCAACTCCTGGATAACACGGACCATATGGCTTTCTCAAAAAATTCCTAGAGTGGATATTCTTCTAAAAGATCCAATCAGTCAAGTCCAGTGACTCCTCAGTCATCTGTTTTAAAACTCTTGGCTGCAAGTTACTTGGACTTGCGGATTTAAAAATATCTAACTTTAGTAGTTTCTGTTTAGCACCCTCCAGAGATACTAGTGGAAAGGAAAGACTGTCATCATCATCATCATATGATGAGACTACATCATCTGTATATATACAGAACAGAAATATTTATGGAACACTTCAGGCTTTTCTGCATTATTATTGATAATTCTATCATTTCAATCTAGTAATGGCCAAATAACATTGTCAGGATTCTTTTTGTTCCTAATATAGTTAAAAACCTCTTTCTTAATGCTGCTGGCCATAGATTTCTCCTTGTGTTCCTTTTGCTTCTCTTATCAATTTTCTATAATTGCTAGCTTCTGTTTTATATTTATTACTATCATTTTCTCTTTCTTCCATTCCTAATATAGATGCCTGCACTTTCCCTCTAAACCAGGTCAGGTTTTTAACCAATATGTCTTTCTTGTAGATTGACTGGGTATCTGATCCATTAACTTCAGTGGAGCTAGTGTCAATTGGCCATAGCGACATTGGAGTTGATGGGCCAGATCCCAGCTGGTGCCTATGAGCTGTTCCTCAGATGTTGACTGTGTTAGTTGATTGTCAAAAATTCTCTATTGTCATGTGTTCACATCAGCTAGAGCTACTAGTCCAGTGATCACAGAAGGAGTATTGGGAGCCAGGACTCCTGGGTCCTTGCCTAGCTCGGGAAGGGAAGTGAGGTCCAGTGGGTTACAGCAAGTGGCTAGGATCCAGGATTCCTGGAATTTATCCTAGCTCTGGGAGGGGACTCTGTATGACATAATACACCCCTGTATCCACACACTACACATTATTGTAATAATCTTCATGCAAAGCATGCCTTGTAAGGTGTCATTTGAAAACTCATAATTTGCTGGCCATTATTGTCCTGGTAAACTATGCGTGGCACTGCTGTATGTGACATTACAAGATTAACACATGCTCCAAACCCCAGCCCTGCCCAGGCAAGTCTGTCCCAACCAAAGGAAGGAACTTAATTTGCATTTAAGCAGTAAACAGAATTATCAAGCAGAGAGGTGTCATAAACATACAGCTAAGGGTAGCATAAAATCCCTCTTTACCCTGTAAAGGGTTAATTCCTCTTTTACCTGTGAGGGGTCTGGTTGGCACCTGACCAAAAGGACCAATAAGAGGAGAAGATACTTTCAAATCTGTGGGGGAAGGTTTTTGTTTGTGTCGTTCTCTTCGAGTCAGCAAGGAACCAGGGCAGGAAAAATATGTCTCCTTAAGCATAAGCATATCTGGACTAAGCATCTAGTATTGCAGAAATGGTAAGTAATAGCAAAGAAATGCATTAGGTTATCTTTTGTTTTAGCTTGTGAATTTTCCCTGTGTTAAGAGGGCGGTTTGTAACTTTAAAGTTTTGCCTAAAGGGGAAATCCTCTGTGTTTTGAATCCTTTTGTTACCCTGTAAAGTTATCTTCCATCCTGATTTTACAGAAGTGTTTCGAGTTTAGTGTTTAGAGTGGGGAAGGAACCCCAACAGGAGGGAAAACAAAGGAAGTTCAAACTAGTGAAAAAAACAGCAGGGAACATCCTTTCACAGACACTCTTTAGCTCCTGGGTCTCAGGTGGAAACATTTTTCAAGAGAGGGAGTGAAACTATCCAAAGGAAGGACAAACACCCTGTCATAAACAGATAGTTAAGGGTTAATGTCTCTTTTACCTGTAAAGGGTTAAGAAGCTCAGTGAACCTGGCTGACACCTGACCAGACGACCAATGGGGGGACAAGATACTTTCAAATCTCAGTGGAGGGAAGTCTTTGTTTGTGCTGTTTGTTTTATCATTTGTTCGTTCTTGGGACTACGAGGGACCAGACGTGCACCCCAGGTTTCTCCAATCTTTCTGAAACAGTCTCTCATGTTCAAAATAGTAAGTACTAGCTAGAAAAGGTGGATTAGTCTTATGTTCATTTTCTTAACTTGTGAATGTGTATTTTGCTGGAAGGATTTTACCTCTGTTTGCTGTAACTTTGAACTGCAGGCTACAGGAGGGAGTCCCTCTAGTCTATATGAGCTGAATACCCTGTAAACATTTTCCATCCTTGTTTTACAGAGATAATTTTTACTTTTTCTTTCTTTAATTAAAAGCTTTCTTTTTTTAAGAACCTGATTGACTTTTTCCCCTTGTTTAAGACCCAAGGGGACTGGGTCTGAACTCACCAGGGATTGGTGGGGGGAAAGGAGCAGGGGGGAAAGGTTAATTCCTCTCTGTTTTAAGATCCAAGGAGTTTGGATAAGTGTAATCTCTCAGGGTAACCCAGGGAGGGGAAAGTCTGGGAGGGGGAAAGGAGGGGGGATGGTTTATTTCTCTTTGTTTTAAGATCCAAGGGATTTTGGGGGAACAGGAAGTGTGCCAAAACACTATATTTTTGGCTGGTGGTGGTGCTATCAGATCTAAGCTAGGAATTAAGTTTAGAAGGGTACATGCAGGTCCCTACCTTTTGGATGCTAAAGTTCAAAGTGGGAAAAATACCTTGACACACCCCAAGACACACACCTCCCCTCTTTCTCCCTGTCCACCTCATTGTCTGGACCTGAGAAGACAAAGGAAACAGCTGTTGGACCCTGGGGGTGGGGTTCTGATGTCATCTGCTGAAGCACAGGGTGAGAAAGTTTGTTTTGCAACTGCGAAAGTTTCTTAAGCAGATACTAGGAAGCATTTTATCTTCATTTTTCTTTGAACAATTTCTGACTTTGATGCTTCATTGCCCGTAGTCTCTTGAAATTTGTCTCTTTGTAGTTAATAATCTTGTTTTACTGTTTTATCTAATCCTGGGCAGGACAAGACATACCTTTCTGAGGAAAGATCTGGGACTGGGGAGGTGCAGGGGTCACCCTGACAGTATAATCCAGGCTGATGAGACAGAGTGTGGCTTGCATGCTGGAAGGTGGTTTGTGAGTGAGCCTGGTGGGAGTATTTCAGCAAGGCATTGCATGGCACCCAAGGTTGCAAAGCAGAGGAGACTCAACCCTCCAGTGGTCTGGATGTAACAGTGGGGTCTAGTTAGTTAAAGCAGAAGTTCTGGGTTCTAATCCTGGCTTTGGGTGGGGAGTGGATTAGAGCAGAGGGGCTGTGTGTGAGGGCTCCTAGCTTCTATAGACAACTCTGGGAAGGGACTGAGGTCTGGTGGCTAGAACAGGGGATTCAATCTCTTTATCTTATCAATAAGAGAAAGGTGACGGATAGGGGCAAATGAGGACATTCACTGGGAGAAAATACTGGTTACTAAAGGGCTCTTTAATCTACAAGGGAAAGAAATAACAGCTGGAATCATAGACTATCAGGGTTGGAAGGGACCCCCGGAGGTATCTCGTGTAACCCCATGCTCAAAGCAGGACCAACCCCAATGAAATCATCCCAGCCAGGGCTTTGTCAAGCCTGACCTTAAAAACTTCTAAGGAAGGAGATTCCACCACCTCCCCAGGTAACCCATTCCAGTGCTTCACCACCCTCCCAGTGAAAAAGTTTTTCCTAATATTCAACCTAAACCTCCCCCACTGCAACTTGAGACCATTACTCCTTGTTCTGTCATCTGCTACCACTGAGAACAGTCTAGATCCATCCTCCTTGGAACCCCCTTTCAGGTAGTTGAAAGCAGCTATCAAATCCCCCCTCATTCTTCTCTTCCAGTTACCTCAGCCTCTCCTCATAAGTCATGTGCTCCAGCCCCCTAATCATTTTTGTTGCCCTCCGCTGGACTCTTTCCAATTTTTCCACATCTTTCTTGTAGTGTGGGGCCCAAAACAGGACACAATACTCCAGATGAGGCCTCACCAATGCCGAATAGAGGGGAATGATCATGTCCCTCAATCTGCCAGCAATGCTCCTATTTATACAGTCCAAAATGCCATTAGCCTTCTTGGCAACAAGGGCACACTGTTGACTCATATCCAGCTTCTCATCCACTGTAACCCCTATGTCCTTTTCTGTAGAACTGCTGCCTAGCCATTCAGTTCCTAGTCTGTAGCAGTGGATGGGATTTTTCTGTCCTAAGTGCAGGACTCTGCACTTGTCCTTGTTGAACCTCATCAGGTTTCTTTTGGCCCAATCCTCTAATTTGTCTAGGTCCCTCTGTATCCTATCCCTACCCTCCAGCGTATCTACCACTCCTCCCAGTTTAGTGTCATCTGCAAACTTGCTGAGGGTGCAGCCCACTCCATCCTGCAGATCATTAATGAAGATATTGAACAAAACCGACCCTTGGGGCACTCCACTTGATACCAGCTGCCAACTAGACATGGAGCCATCGATCACTACCAGTTGAGCCCTATGATTTGGCCAGCTTTCTATCCATCTTGTAGTCCATTCATCCAGCCCATACTTCTTTAACTTGCTGGAAAGAATAGTGTGGGAGACTGTATCAAAAGCTTTGCTAAAGTCAAGGAATAACAACACATCCACTGCTTTCCCTTCATCCACAGAGCCAGTTATCTCCTCATAGAAGGCAATTAAGTTAGAGGAGAGGAAAGTGATCAGCTTAAGTGCTTCAGAACTGATTCCTTGAGGACCTGCCCCATGATTTTTCCAGGGACTGAGGTGAGGCTGATTGGCCTGTAGTTCCCCAGATCCTCCGTCTTCCCATTCTTAAAGATGGGCACAACATTAACCTTTTTCCAGTCATCCGGGTCCTCCCCCGATCACCATGAGTTTTCAGAGATAATGGCCAATGGCTCTGCAATCCCATCAGCCAACTCCTTTAACACCCTTGGAAGCAGTGCATCCAGCCCCATGGACTTGTGCTCGTCCAGCTTTTCTAAATAGCTGGAACCAGATAAATACAAATTGGAAATAAGGCACTGCTTAGGGAGATCAGCCATTAGAACACACTCCCAAGGGAAGAGGTCAAGTCTCCGTCTCCTGATGTCTTCTGATCTGAATTGGATCATTACTGGTAAGGGGCCCGGGCACTGCAGAGATGGAAATGGGACATTTTCCTGCTATATCTCTGGGAGATATTACTATGTGTAGTCCCACGGTGGGAGGGGTAATCACAGCTCACCGAGGAACTAATAACAGGTTGTAACAACTCCAGAGACATACCCCCTACCCCTCCCCCACCCAGGAGATGCTCCCAAATATTGGTTCAAACTGAATTCTCCCAAGATGAGCCTACGAAGAAAGGACAGTGGGTAAATAGCCTGGTTTTCAACAGGCTCAAGGCTTAGTTGGCTCTGCTCCAGCTAACAGAGAGGAACTCCGGCCCATGGAGGGCCCCAATCCAGATCCCAGCAGAGAGACCAAGCCAAGGATCTGAGGGCTGGAAAGATCGATGCCAACCAGAGCCAGGGTGGGAATGGATGGGTTGGTCTCCAGTGAGCCTATTAGCATGTCTGGAGGTTCTTTTGTTGTTTCCCCAGTAGTGCTTCCCCCTCAGGACTCAGTGGGCTTGGTTAGAAAGTGCTGTGTGGTCACTGGCAATCGCAAGCAATTGTGTTGTTTATAGACTCTGAAGGGAAGGCAAAGCAAACCAGTATAGACAGAGAGACTTGCCGGAGAAGTCCCAGCGAAGGCAGGAGATTGCAGCCAGCAAAATCCCCACACAGGCGGGTGAGAGATGTGCATCTCAACCCAAGAGAGGTGACAGCTGAGGAGTTGGGAGCCTAGTGCAGGGACCCTTGCTGGATCGCAGAGTGGGAAATAGAAGCGCAGGAGCTCCGAATTGAGAGGAGGCAGCAGGAAAAGGTGTGTGGATGGTCCACAGAACAAGGGCCAGTGGCATTTGTGGACATGGAGGCGAATAGTTGGGCTGTGGAGGGGAAGAGCCTGAGATTGTGGTCATGTCAGATTTCCGGTGGTGGGCGGCAGCCCGTGACTTCTCAGAAATCATGGGATGGAGGGAGGGAGGGCCAAGGATGAGCAATGCATCATGTCATGAGATTGTCCATCTTATGGGACGGACAAAACAGAAGGGTCAGTTACCCTTCTGGAGGGAGACCCGGCTGGTGCCTGAGCTCAGAACCCAGCTCCCAGCCCCACAGGCACCAGTTCAGCATGGTGCTAACTCTCCTTCTGCCTGTGCTGGGTGAGTGACATCCCTTTCTGTCTATCTATCTGTCCGTCTTCTCCTGTTACCCACCTCCCCCATTCTCCCCAGCATCCCATCTCTTGTGTACTTGCAGGTCTCATCACCTCTTCTCTCTCTCTTTCAGCCTCTCTCCTTCCCCGGCCGGTATTCCTTGCAGGTAATGCTGAGATGCCACTGCTGGGGGTGGGAATGTCTTCTGAGTTGGGGTGGGGTATTTCCCCGCATTGAAGCTGTAGGAAGTGGAAGTGCAGGTAGGGGGTATCTGAGTCTGGAGGTCTCCGACTCCCTCTTTGTTCCTTATGCCCAGCCAGCCCCAGTTCATTCCGACCTAACACTGTGCCCATCCCAGAGCAGGTGAGATGAGTTGGGTGGGTCTCAGGTCCCAGCAGAGAGGACCCAGCCAGGCTACGAAAGATGACTGCCCCTCTGTCCTCTGCAGGGGAGGGGAGTTGTGTACATGGGTGGAAAGGAACTCAGGGCTAATGATGACAAGCTCAGTTCTGGGAACAGCTGAGCCAGCACCTTTCCCTGATGCATGAAACGGCACATTGTAAACACTTCCGCTCAGAGAGGAAATGGCCTGACCCCATCTGTCTGCAGTTCCCAACTCCTCTTTCTCTTGTACCCCCTTCACGTCATGGGGTAACCCTGAAGGGAGCCGATGCGGGGATGGCCCCCCTCCACCTTCCCAAGGGGGAGAGATTGTGCAGTGTTCACCTCAGCTCTGTGCCCCTTCTCACAGTGAGGGGCTCAGGCTCTGGGCAGACTCAGGAAGATAACAGTCAAGTCACCATCTTGAGATTTCCTCCTTCACCATGAGTGCTGGGAGCTGAGTCTTTTTAACCAACGCCGAGATTCTGCTTGAATCCCATGACTCCAAAAGCCAAAGCCCTAAGGGAAGGGTTGTGACACCGGATCCTCCAGCTGATCCTTCCCATGTTGGAGGGGTGGATGCAGGGCAAATGTGAGGGTTTCTATTTGCAGCTGGGTCTGTGTTGGTTTTGAGTTGGTGCTAATGGAACCTTGGTTCCCCAGCTAAACACCCAGCTCCAGCCTTCTCCGTGGATCCCCAGAAAGTTGAATATCTGCTCGGAGACACCGTGGCCCTCACATGCTCTGCTACCCCTGGGAGGGATCAAGTGTCGATATTCCAATACTACAGCAACACGGGATGGGCTGTTTCAGCCAGGGTGTCCTCCAGGTGGGAACACACCTACAACCTCAACATCACGGAGACACGGAGTGCGGGTTTGTACAGCTGTAACTATTACACTGGCCAGCCTGGTCGTTTCGTCTCGTCCTATGAGAGCAACCGTATCAGCATCAAAGTCAAAGGTGAGATAGGTCTATCTCTCTATCCCCAACCACCCCCTCTATTATCTCTCTATCTCTCTATCCCCAACCACCCCCTCTATTATCTCTCTATCTCTCTCTATCCCCAACCACCCCCTCTCTCTCTACCCCCAACCACCCCCCCTCTATCCCCAACCACCCCCTTTATCTATCCCCAACCAACCCCTCTATCTATCCCCAACCTCCCTATATCTATCCATCCATCCCCATCCACCCCCTATCTATCTACCTATCGATCTCTCACCACCACCCCCTCTATCTCTATCCCCCACCACTCCCCTATCTATCCATCCCCAGCCACCCCCTATCTATCTATCCATCCCCAACCACCCCCTATCTCTCTATCTATCTACAGTAACTCCTCTTAACGTTGTTTCATTGTTACATTGCTGATATATCAGAGAATTTAAAGTGGAACACTGCTCCCTTATAACACTGTTTGGCAGCCTCCTGCTTTGTCCACTGCTTACAAGAAGAGCAGCTGTTGGAGCTGGTCTGGGCTTGGAACCAGGGTGGGTCAGCAGCCCCCTTGATCAGCTCCCCTAAGTTCCTGTGCAGCAGCCCCCTAACAAGCTATCAATTGCCGGCCCTTCAGGTGTCCCTTCCCCCACTCCTCTGTGCTGTTTCTGCCTCTCTGCCTTGGAGCTGCTCCCAGGAGCCTCCTGCTTGCTGGGAGTGGGGTGGGGTGAGAGGGGTGCTGATGTCAGGGTGTCCTGTTCCTGTGGTCCCCCCGCCTCTCTCTCTCTCTCTCTTTCTCTCTCTCTCACACACACACACACACACCACCCGGCACTTCTTGTAGAGTGTGAGGCTACATTAACAACAATGTGTTAGCCCCTGAGGGCTCAGCCAAGTGCTAGTCCATCATTTTGCTGCAAGGCATTCCCTGGGAAATATCCCACCCTCTGACTCCACCACCTCAACCAAGCTTCACAATCAGCATTGCTGTGTACAGTATTCAATTGTTTGTTAGTGTGTGTGTGTGTATAATGCCTTTTGACTGGTGAAAGAAAATTCCCTGGAACCTAACCTCCCCCCCGCATTTACATTAATTCTTATGGGGAAATTGGATTTGCTTAACATCATTTCACTTAAAGTAGCATTTTTCAGGAACATAATTACAATGTTTATCTATCTATCCCCACACTCTCCCTCTCTCTCCTTCTTTCCATACACCCCCTCTATCTATCTCTGTATACCATAATGTAGCTATTTAAATTTCAAGTGACCCCCCCCTTCTCCATTAGGGACTCTCACCATTCCAGTTGTTGTTGTGAATGCTTTTATACACATACACACACACACACACACACACTTACACACACTTATCTTCTGAAAGTCAATGACTGTCAAAGTGATGCCATTATGGAGGAGGGTCTGACTGTCAGGAGCAGGTAATCTATGCCATGGTTTATCTGCCATGGTTATTTCTCAGCCATTCACTCCCAAATCATGGCCACCCAACTTGGCTGTCCGAATGGCATCTGTATGGCTGCCCAATAGCAGGCAACCATGGCCATCCAATATGGCGCTCACATTCAGCTAAATGGCCAGTAAATATGGCCAGTCAAGTGGCAACAACTTTTCTGTCCAACATGGCACCTCAAATACTAACATGCCAATCCAAAATGGCTGCTCACATTCGACAAAATAAACATGGCCACCCAAATGGCAACAACATGGCCATGCAACTCGCCACTCAACTACTAAAATGGCCTCCTATCATGGCTGTTCAACTGCCAACAACTTGGCAATCCAACATTCCTACCCAACTGAAAAGAGCCTGATTGCTCTAAGGTAGCTGCCAACATGGCCACCAGTCTGGTTGCCCAGTGAAAACGAAGACCCACATGGTTCTAGGAGCATGGCTGTCCAACACTGTAACCCAATGGTTAGCAACACCCCAAGGTAGTTTTTTGGGAAGGAATTCCCAATTCCAGCTCCAACAACTTGTCCAAAGTCCTGGAGGAAGGGAAGATGCAACCGATCCATTCTTCGAACCACATTTCCTCTTTCCTCCATCTCCTGCCCTGGCTGATCACCTTTTCCTGCCCCTTCAGACCCTCCTCCAGAGCCGACACTGAGTGTAGATCCCCCATCTGGCGTGGTGAGCGAAGGGCACCTCCTACTCATCACCTGCACAGCCCCCGGGGACGCCAGACAGCTGAGATTTCACTTCTACCAGGATGGAGCCAAGATCGTCCTTGGGGATGTTGGGTCTGAGATCAGCACCGTGGAGCCAAGGACCAGTTCTGTGACAGTCTCTGTGCGCAGCATCCCGCAGGTTGACACCAACAGCACCGGGGAATACACCTGCCAGTACGAGGAGAAAGAGAGCGGGAGATGGATCCTGTCCACCAGGAGCCAGGCTGTGACTGTTACCTTGAAAGGTGAGGCTGCCCTGGAGAATAAAATCCATCCCTACATACAATCACCACTTCCTACAGCATGGGCACACACACACACACACACACACACACACACACAAGAGACCAACCAACAATTCAGTGAGGCAACAAAGCATTCGGCTCTCAAACACTGCCACCCAGCATGGACACCCCTTCCCCACCCCCACCCTCCGCTGCCCCCTAGTGGCCATTGTACAGTACAGCCGTCCCTTCCCCGCCCCCCACCCTCTGCTGCCCCCTAGTGCCCATTGTACAGTACAGCCACCCCTTCCCCGCCCCACCCTCTGCTGCCCCTAGTGCCCATTATACAGTACAGCCGCCCCTTCCCCCCCTCCACCCTCTGCTGCCCCCTAGTGCCCATTATACAGTACAGCCGCCCCTTCCCCGCCCCCACCCTCTGCTGCCCCCTAGTGCCCATTATACAGTACAGCCGCCCCTTCCCCACCCCCACCCTCTGCTGCCCCCTAGTGCCCATTATACAGTACAGCCGCCCCTTCCCCGCCCCCACCCTCTGCTGCCCCCTAGTGCCCATTATACAGTACAGCCGCCCCTTCCCCGCCCCCACCCTCTGCTGCCCCCTAGTGCCCATTATACAGTACAGCCGCCCCTTCCCCACCCCCACCCTCTGCTGCCCCCTACTGCCCATTATACAGTACAGCCGCCCCTTCCCCACCCCCACCCTCTGCTGGCCCCTAGTGCCCATTATACAGTACAGCCGCCCCTTCCCCACCCCCACCCTCTGCTGCCCCCTAGTGCCCATTATACAGTACAGCCACCCCTTCCCCACCCCCACCCTCTGCTGCCCCCTAGTGCCCATTATACAGTACAGCCGCCCCTTCCCCACCCCCACCCTCTGCTGGCCCCTAGTGCCCATTATACAGTACAGCTGCCCCTTCCCTTCTGCTGCCCCCTAGTGCCCATTATACAGTACAGCCGCCCCTTCCCCGCCCCCACCCTCTGCTGCCCCCTAGTGCCCATTATACAGTACAGCTGCCCCTTCCCCACCCCCACCCTCTGCTGCCCCCTAGTGCCCATTATACAGTATAGCCTCTGCTTTTCACGCTCAGCACTGTGGTTCCCCTGCTAATCTCTCCCTGTTGCTGCTCCCTCAGATCCTCCTCCACGGCCAGTGTTGACTGTGGATCCCCCTTCAGGAGGAGTGAACGAAGGGTTCCCCCTGCTTATCACCTGCACAGCCTCTGGGGATGCCGGCGAACGGAGGTTTCACTTCTACAAAGATGGAGCAAAGATAATCCCCAAGGAGCCCAACATCAGCTCTAGGAATGTCTCTGTGTTCAGCATCCCACGGGCTGGTCCCGGCAGTGCCGGGGAATTCACCTGCGGGTATGAGGAGAACGTGAATGGGAAGTGGGTCCCATCCCCTAGGAGCTTGCCTGTGAACGTCACCGTGAAGGGTGAGTATCAGGGTCCCCCCCCTCTGAACCTTACGGTACAGAAGTAGGGACCTGCATGAAAGACCCCCTAAGTTTATATTCCACCATCTTAGATTAAAAAATTCCCTGAGGCACGAATTCCTTTCCTTGTCCTTAGACAGTATTGCTGGTACCACAAAGTGATTTGTAAAAAAAACTCAGGGAAGGATCACTTGGAGTTGCTATCCCCCCAAAATATCCCCCACACCCCTTCACCCCTTTTCCTGGGAGAATAAGATACCAACTAATTGCTTTAGCAATGGGAATACGGCCCCGCCCCTTATTTTCAGGACACTAAAATCAATAATGACAGATTTCAGAGTAGCAGCCGTGTTAGTCTGTATCCACAAAAAGAACAGGAGTCCTTGTGGTCCAATGAGGTGGGCCGTAGCCCACGAAAGCTTGTGCTCAAATAAATGTGTTAGTCTCTATGATGCCACAAGTACTCCTGTTCTTTCTGTAAAATCAACAAGATTCTTAAAAGAGGAAATGTATTATAAAGAAAAAAGTAAAAGAATCACAGCTGCAAAATCAGGATGGAAGGTAACTTTACAGGGTAATAAAAGGATTTAAGACAAAGAGGACTCCCCTCTGGACTCAGTTTCACAGTTACAAAAACAGGAGTGAAACTACCTCTTTAGCACAGGGAAATTTCAGAATCCAAACAAAAGATAACATAACGCATGTTCTTGCCTTACTTACAATTTTTGTAATTTAAGATGGACCATTTCAGGTCTGTTTTCAGGAGATTTTGTACCTGCCTGGTCTCTCTCTCCGACCAGTCAGGGAACAACCAAAGAGAGCCACAAACAACCCCACCTTCCCCCAGATGTAAAAGTATCTTCTTTCCTCATTGGTCCTTCTGGACCGGTGCCATCTAGGTTATTTGAGCTTCTTAACCCGTTACTGGTAAAGTGATTCAGTACAGCTGCCCAGAAGGGATTTTATGCTACTCTTATCTCTATGTTTATGACAGTGAGGATGCCCTAAAGTCTCAAATTCAATGCAAGATACATTCAGTACTTCCTGAAATAGGGACAGTGGACACACATGGGCACCTGTGCACACACTCAGCAGTCTTTTGAAGGAAAATGATTTGTGGCAAATTGCCGGCACTATTATCATGGGTCTCGGGCTTTCTCTTCTTTGGGCGGGGTGGGGTGGGGTGGGGGGTGGTTCAGAGCATCATTTCTTGCCCCTGAATTGGAATATTAACTGCCCCCCTAGTGTCCTAGAGGAGGGGAGTGGAAACGGAGGGACCTGGGCCCGCCGTCTATTCTAGGTCCAAGCCCAGGGGCCCTGAGAATAGTGGTAAACCACTTGAACTGACGGTTCCTTCCCCTGGGCTACTTCCCTTTCCTGCCCTTCAGCTTGTGGGGGCTTCCTGCCCTTCCTCTGCACAAGCCAGATGTCCTTTTACTTAGGGTCTTGGACTTCTTAGCCCACCACAGCACTTCTCTAAACTGTCCTCTGCTTCTCTTCAAACTGTTCTGTGTGCCAACACCAATCCTCTCTGCTCCGACTCCTTCAAACTGTTCTCTGCGCCAACACCAATCCTCTCTGCTCCGACTCCTCCAAACTGTTCTCTGCTCCAACACCAATCCTCTCTGCTCCAACTCCTCCAAACTGTTCTCTGCGCCAACACCAATCCTCTCTGCTCCGACTCCTTCAAACTGTTCTCTGCTCCAACACCAATCCTCTCTGCTCCAACTCCTCCAAACTGTTCTCTGCGCCAACACCAATCCTCTCTGCTCCGACTCTTCCAAACTGTTCTCTGCGCCAACACCAATCCTCTCTGCTCCGACTCCTTCAAACTGTTCTCTGCGCCAACACCAATCCTCTCTGCTCCGACTCCTCCAAACTGTTCTCTGCTCCAACACCAATCCTCTCTGCTCCGACTCCTCCAAACTGTTCTCTGCGCCAACACCAATCCTCTCTGCTCCAACTCCTTCAAACTGTTCTCTGCTCCGACTCCTTCAAACTGTTCTCTACTCCAACAGTATAGTCGACCCTTCCTCACCCCCACCCTCTGCTGCCCCCTAGTGCCCATTATACAGAACAGCTGCCCCTTCCCCACCCCCAGCCTGTGCTGGCCCCTAGTGTTCATTATACAGTACAACCGCCCCTTCCCTACCCCTACCCTCTGCTGCCCCCTGGTGCCCATTATATAGTACAGCCACCCCTTCCCCATCCCCACCCTCTGCTGCCCCCTAGTGCCCATTATACAGTACAGCTGCCCCTTCCCCGCCCCCACCCTGTGCTGCCCCCTAGTGCCCATTATACAGTACAGCCACCCCTACTCTGCCCCAACCCTCTGCTGCCCCCTAGTGCCCATTGTACAGTACAGCCGCCCCTTCCCCACCCCACCCTCTGCTGCCCCCTAGTGCCCATTATACAGTACAGCCTCCCCTTCCCCACCCCCACCCTCTGCTGCCCCCTGGTGCCCATTATACAGTACAGCCGCCCCTTCCCCACCCCCACTCTCTGCTGCCCCTAGTGCCCATTATACAGTATAGCAGATTTTTACCAGATTCTCCAATCTGGATTTCCTGCTGACTCCACACCCTTTGCCCTCCCTTCAGATCCCCTTCCCTTGCCTGTACTGAGCATGGATCCCCCCTCTGGAGTGGTGAGCCAAGGGTTCCCCTTAGTCATCAACTGCACGACTCCTGGAGAAGCCAGAGAGTGGAGGTTTCACTTCTACAAGGATGGAGCCGAGATCATGTCCGGGGACATGGGGTCTGAGATCAGCACCACGGTGCTCAGCACTGCCTCTGTGATGCTCACTTTCCCCCGGGCTGGTCCTGAGAGCACTGGGGAATTCACCTGCAGTTACGAGGAGAACGTAAACGGGAGGTGGATCCCGTCCCCCAGGAGTCGGGCTGTGAACGTCACTATGCAGGGTGAGGCTGCCCCCAAACCTCCAAATGCCCTCCAAGATGTACTGCATAGTCCTGCGGTGGGCAGAACAGGGAAACTCACAACCTGGCTGTCTTCTGAAGGAAAATGGTTGTGGACATGATGCAGCTGTATAATGAATGGCCAACTCAGCTGCCATTCCTTATACTGCTCCAGTGCCTGAGTATAGCGACCCCTTCCCCACCCCCACCCTGTGCTGCCCCCTAGTGCCCATTATACAGTACAGCCGCCCCTTCCCCACCCCACCCTCTGCTGCCCCCTAGTGCCCATTGTACAGTACAGCCGCCCCTTCCCCACCCCACCCTCTGCTGCCCCCTAGTGCCCATTGTACAGTACAGCCGCCCCTTCCCCGCCCCCACCCTCTGCTGCCCCCTGGGCGCCCATTATACAGTACAGCCGCCCCTTCCCCACCCCCACCCTCTGCTGCCCCCTAGTGCCCATTGTACAGTACAGCCACCCCTTCCCCACCCCCACCCTCTGCTGCCCCCTGGTGCCTTTTATACTGTACAGCCGCCCCTTCCCCGCCCTCTGCTGCCCCCTAGTGCCCATTATCCAGTACAGCCGCCCCTTCCCCACCCCCACCCTCTGCTGCCCCCTAGTGCCCATTATACAGTACAGCCGCCCCTTCCCTGCCCCCACCCTCTGCTGCCCCCTAGTGCCCGTTACACAGTACAGCTGCACCTCCCAAGTCTCCCCCCTCTGTTGCCCCCTAGTGCCCTTCATACAGTACAGCTGCCTCTCTGCCCCCACCCTCTGCTGCCCCCTAGTCCCCATTATGCAGTGCAGCCGCCCCTTCCCCATCCCAAATCTCTGCTGCCCCCTAGTGCCCATTATACAGTACAGCTGCCCCTTCCCCACTCCACCCTCGGCTGCCCTCTAGTGCCCATTACACAGTACAGCTGCCCCTTCCCTGCCATCACCCTCTGTTGCCCCTAGTCTCCTTTATACAGTATAGCAAATTTTTACCAGATTCTCCAATCTGGATTTCCTGCTGACCCCACACCCTTTGCCCTCCCCTCAGATCCCCTTCCCTTGCCTGTGCTGAGCATGGATCCCCCCTCTGGAGTGGTGAGCCAAGGGTTCCCCTTAGTCATCAACTGCACGGCCCCCGGAGATGCCAGAGAGTGGAGGTTTCACTTCTACAAGGATGGAGCCGAGATCATCCCTGGGGACATGGGGTCTGAGATCAGCACCACGGTGCTCAGCACTGCCTCTGTGATGCTCACTTTCCCCCGGGCTGGTCCTGAGAGCACTGGGGAATTCACCTGCAGTTACGAGGAGAACGTAAATGGGAGGTGGATCCCGTCCCCCAGGAGTCAGGCTGTGAACGTCACTATGCAGGGTGAGGCTGCCCCCAAACCTCCAAATGCCCTCCAAGATGTACTGCATAGTCCTGCGGTGGGGAGAACAGGGAAACTCACAACCTGGCTGTCTTCTGAAGGAAAATGGTTGTGGACATGATGCAGCTGTATAATGAATGGCCAACTCAGCTGCCATTCCTTATACTGCTCCAGTGCCTGAGTATAGCGACCCCTTCCCCACCCCCACCCTCTGCTGCCCCCTAGCGCCCATTATACAGAACAGCCGCCCCTTCCCCACTCCCACCCTCTGCTGCCCCCTAGTGCCCATTATACAGTACAGCCGCCCCTTCCCCACCCCCACCCTCTGTTGCCCCCTGGTGCCCATCATACCGTACAGCCGCCCCTTCCCTGCCCCCACCCTCTGCTGCCCCCAGTGCCCATTATACAGTACAGCCGCCCCTTCCCCACCCCCACCCTCTGCTGCCCCCTAGTGCCCATTATATAGTACAGCCGCCCCTTCCCTGCCCCCACCCTCTGCTGCCCCCAGTGCCCATTATACAGTACAGCTGCCCCGTCTCCACCCCCACCCCCACCCTGTGCTGCCCCCTAGTGCCCATTATACAGTATAGCCGCTACTTCCCTGCCCCCACCCTCTGCTGTCCCCTAGTGCCCATTATACAGTACACCTGCCACTTCCCTGGCCCCACCCTCTGCTGCCCCCTAGTGCCCGTTACACAGTACAGCCGCGCCTCCCAAGTCTCCGCCCTGTGCTGCCCCCTAGTGCCCTTCATACAGTACAGCTGCCCCTCTGCCCCCACCCTCTGCTGCCCCCTAGTCCCCATTATGCAGTGCAGCCGCCCCTTCCCCATCCCAAATCTCTGCTGCCCCCTAGTGCCCATTATACAGTACAGCTGCCCCTTCCCCACTCCACCCTCGGCTGCCCTCTAGTGCCCATTACACAGTACAGCTGCCCCTTCCCTGCCATCACCCTCTGTTGCCCCTAGTCTCCTTTATACAGTATAGCAATTTTTTACCAGATTCTCCAATCTGGATTTCCTGCTGACTCCACACCCTTTGCCCTCCCTTCAGATCCCCTTCCCTTGCCTGTACTGAGCATGGATCCCCCCTCTGGAGTGGTGAGCCAAGGGTTCCCCTTAGTCATCAACTGCACGACTCCTGGAGAAGCCAGAGAGTGGAGGTTTCACTTCTACAAGGATGGAGCCGAGATCATGTCCGGGGACATGGGGTCTGAGATCAGCACCACGGTGCTCAGCACTGCCTCTGTGATGCTCACTTTCCCCCGGGCTGGTCCTGAGAGCACTGGGGAATTCACCTGCAGTTACGAGGAGAACGTAAACGGGAGGTGGATCCCGTCCCCCAGGAGTCGGGCTGTGAACGTCACTATGCAGGGTGAGGCTGCCCCCAAACCTCCAAATGCCCTCCAAGATGTACTGCGTAGTCCTGCGGTGGGCAGAACAGGGAAACTCACAACCTGGCTGTCTTCTGAAGGAAAATGGTTGTGGACATGATGCAGCTGTATAATGAATGGCCAACTCAGCTGCCATTCCTTATACTGCTCCAGTGCCTGAGTATAGCGACCCCTTCCCCACCCCCACCCTGTGCTGCCTCCTAGAACCCATTATACAGTACAGCCACCCCTTCCCCACCCCCACCCTCTGCTGCCCCCTAGTGCTCATTATACAGCACAGCCGCCCCTTCTCCCCCACCCTCTGCTGCCCCCTAGTGCCCATTATACAGTACAGCCGCCCCTTCCCCGCCCCCACCCTCTGCTGCCCCCAATGCCCATTATATATTATAGCCGCCCCTTTCCCTCCCCCACCCTCTGCTCCCCCCAATGCCTATTATATAGTATAGCTGCCCCTTCCCCACCCCCACCCTCTGCTGCCCCCTGGTGCCCATTATACAGTACAGCCGCCTCTTTCCCACCCCACTCTCTGCTGCTCCTAAGGCCCATTATACAGTATAGCAGATTTTTACCAGATTCTCCAATCTGGATTTCCTGCTGACCCCATCCCCTTTGCTCTCCCTTCAGATCCCCTTCCCTTGCCTGTGCTGAGCATGGATCCCCCCTCTGGAGTGGTGAGCCAAGGGGTCCCCTTAGTCATCAACTGCACGGCCCCCGGAGATGCCAGAGAGTGGAGGTTTCACTTCTACAAGGATGGAGCCGAGATCATCCCCGGGGACATGGGGTCTGAGATCAGCACCACGGTGCTCAGCACTGCCTCTGTGATGTTCACTTTCCCCCAGGCTGGTCCTGAGAGCACTGGGGAATTCACCTGCAGTTACGAGGAAAACGTAAACGGGAGGTGGATCCCATCCCCCAGGAGTCGGGCTGTGAACATCACCATGAAGGGTGAGGCTGCCCCCAAACCTCCAAATGCCCTCCAAGATATACTGCATAGTCCTGCGGTGGGGAGAACAGGGAAACTCACAGCCTGGCTGTCTTCTGAAGGAAAATGGTTGTGGACATGATGCAGCTGTATAATGAATGGCCAACTCAGCTGCCATTCCTTATACTGCTCCAGTGCCTGAGTATAGCGACCCCTTCCCCACCCCTACCCTGTGCTGCCTCCTAGAACCCATTATACAGCACAGCCGCCCCTTCCCCCCACCCTCTGCTGCCCCCTAGTGCCCATTGTACAGTACAGCCACCCCTTCCCCACCCCCACCCTCTGCTGCCCCCTAGTTTCCATTATGCAGTATAGATATGAGAAGAATGTGATTGGGAAGTGGATCCCATCCCCCGGGAGCTGGCCTGTGAACATCACCATGAAGGGTGAGGCCCCCAAATGCCCCTTTCAGCCTCCCCAAAATAAAGCCATGTCAGGGTCATACCAGCAGGCCCGTGCTACCTTCAAGGAGAGACCTCAGCTGCAAACTTTAAAGGGGACAGTAGGAAGACCCTTGGCCCCCGCATTGCAGTATCTCCAATTGACCCACAGGTGGCAGCCTTTCACCATGGCTGACACCAAATGCATCTGGCAGGCAGAAAATCTTCCCTTAAAGGGTAGGGCACCCATAGTTCCCTGCCCTGGCTGGGGTATAGTGGAGGTAGCAGATCCCGATTGACTGTTCTCCTGTCCCTACGATTCCTGGTTATTAACAGCTTCCCTTTTTCTCCTTCTCTTAGCTATCGGGTCTCTGCCCATCCCCCTGGTGGCTGGGTGCGCTGGTGCTGCTGCGGGTCTGCTTCTGCTGCTGCTTCTCATCTGTCTCTGCAGGAGGATGAAGAAAGGTGTGTGGGGAGGGAAAGAGGGGGATGGGGAATGAGACCCAGGCATGCAGGATGACTGTTCAATTCTCCTAATCCTAAGGGATTCTGGAGCACTCTCTCCCCTCCCCTCCCACCTCCAGGATTAATTTGGGTTTGCAACTGGAAATAACTTTGGGTAATCGGCTAGAGCAGGACTGCCTTGCACAGGATCATGGGTGATTTAGTAATACAGGACTTCAGTGCAAAGGACAGTGGGTGATTTGGAGTAAAGGACTCTGGGGAGTTTACAGGAGGGAGACTCTGCTGCAATGGATCATGGGTAATTGGGTAGTTACAAGATGCAAAGAATTGTGGTTTCAGGGATGAGATGCCAAGATGGGACTCAGGCATCTGCTGCCCCCTAGTGCCCACTATACAGTATAGCCGCTCCTATGCACAGATGCACAGCTCACCCACAGGGGGCCCTGCAGCTCCCAGCCCCCAAGTTGCGGGGAGAGATCGCGGGGGCGGGGGAATGGTGGGCATTCAAGCAATACTGCCAGGAGATCACATGAATGGGGCTGAAATGCAGCCAACTCTGGGGTGGAGTAGCTGGGCCAACAGGTGCACTGAGATGTCTCCCGGCAATCGCTCGCTCAAGGCTGAGATGCAGCCACCTCCAGGGTGGAACACAGGAGCTTGCAATCAGCTGTGCAGATTTGTGGAAGGGCAGAAGCAGGTGCTAGATCTCATGGAAGCAGCCAGGGTGGAGGAATTTAGGACAACAGAATCAGGTCTGCAGATCTAGAGATACACCTGAGTTTATGGCCAGTGTCTAGGGCAAACTACATAGAGTGGGGTGCGAGGGGAAGGAGGGAGTGTTATTGGGAACCATCTTGTTTAGTGTTTGTGCAGCACCTAGCACATTGGGGTTCTTCACCATGAGGTGTTTCTCCTAGGTGCTAAAACAATAATAATTAAGAGAGGATGGGACTTATCCATAGACAGCAGCTGTGGTACCTCTTCCTCCTTCCCACTCTGTAGCTGGGGCATTAGGACAGGGAGTGACTGCAAAGGAAAAGCGGCTGGAGATGGGGTCCCCTGGGGGTAACCTGGATTGTGCGACTGCTGAGCTCTCTGTCCCACCAGCCTGGGGTATCTCTCCGTGATGTTCCCCTCTGGTGTTATCTAGATCGGTGATCTGCTAGGTCTCTCCAATCCTGGACTCTGGGAGCCAGCCTTACCCTGCTGTTCTATGAGACCCCCAACTCCTGGGCTGTTCACACACAGTCTCTGGCATGTCGGCTGCTCCTTGGATTGTACGATCGAATGACACTAGCCAATATCTCCAGTCCCAGACACAACCCTAGGAACCTCCGTCTTGCAGTATCCAGTTATGCCCGCTGGACGCTGCAAGTTTATATAAGTTTGTCAATTTAACAAAGAAATTGATATGTACCAGGCTTGTTATCCCAGAGGGAGTCTCTGACATGCTTCAAACCAAACACACTGTTTCAGGTAGAATAAACAAACATTTATTAACTATAAAGGTAGATTTTAAGTGATTATAAGTCAAAGCATAACAAGTCAGATTTGGTCAAATGAAATAAAAGCAAAATGCATTCTAAGCTGCTCTTAACACTTTCAATGTCCTTACAAACTAAGTGCTTCTCACCACAGGCTGACTGGTTGCCCTTCAGCCAGGCTCTCCCCTTTGATCAGCGCTTCAGTTGCTGGGTGGTGGCGTCTGTAGATGTAGGTGGAAGAGAGAGGAAGAGCAGGGCAAACATCTCTCCCTTTTATCATGTCCTTTCTTCCCTCTTTGCTTTGTCCCTCCCGACCTTCAGAGTCAAGTGAGCATTACCTCATCGCAGTCCTAAACTGACTAAAGGAAGGGGGGTGACTCACTCAAGAGTCCAACAGATCTTTTGCTGTTGCATAGGCCAGCGTGCTTTGTTCCTGTGAGGCTGGGCTGGGTTTGTCCCATACATGCCTTGATAAGGTGTGACTGCCCCCTGCTCTTAGAGAGTTTTTGCCTTGCCTTTCTTTAAACATGAAGGCACATTTTCAGCCTCATAACTATATACATGAAATTATAATGTAACTTTACTATAACGTTATTGTAATGACAATTACTATAACAACCACGCTCAGTGCATCATGAGCCTTCCGAAGACACGCAACATAAGAAACTTTGCATTGGATACCACATAATCATTTAGCAAGATGAACATGGGGGTGCAGGGTGTTCCCATGAGGTACCGAATGTCACACTCTCTCACACTCTGATGCTGTTGTCAAGCCACAGACGTCTGATAGGCACGACACTTACACAGCCATCCACAGGCAGGGACATGCCCCGCTGAGGTACATGAATGATCTCCCAGGCATTCATGAAACATCAAAAGGGAGGCTCCAGCCAATTCCCCCCAGCTCCCCAACCTTGCACCCCAGAACTGTACCATCTTTTGCTGGTCAGAAGCCTGGCCAGTGTAAGCTCATTACCTAGCTCACCACTTCATCAACAGAAGTAGACATGCACCAGCCTTTGTAACTTGAGCTGAGATTCCCCAAGCACTTGAACAAAACACGCTGTTTTAGGTAAAATATAGAACAGGTGATTAACGACAGAAAGACAGATTTGAAGTGATTATAGGGAGCAAGCACAGAGAACAAAGTTGGTTCCTTAAGAAATAAAAATAAATTCACAGTCTAAGTTCTACAAACTAAACAGGATTTGAATCAAGAGAGTCTCCCCCGAGAGATGATACAAGCAGGTTACAGATCCTCAGTACACAGGCTAGGACCCTTCTCCAGCCTGGGACCTCCTGCTCCCAGTTCAAAGTCTTTGTCCTCCAAACGTGTTGCCAGGTGTTGGGTTGTGGGGGGAGTGAGGCCAAGTGATGATGTCACTAACCCTCTTTTATACTTTCTTGCTAAGATCTTTCCTGTGCAGTGGGGATCAGGTGGTCCCCATTGGTCAAGCAGTCTCCGTTGTATACAGTCTATGGATAGTGGATTCTTTCCTTGATGGGTATTGATGAGCCATTAATGCTCCCAGGCTACCCTACTGTTGTACCTGAAAGGCTGGTTGTGGGTGTTCCCAACCTCACAACATATTTCACTAACATATACAGCAATATTTCATAACTTCCCATACAATGACAGTGTACGCAATCCAACAGGATATTAATGTTCAACAGATGAAGCCTTTAAAATGATACCTCACAAGGCATATTTTGTACCAACCATATCAGAATTGTATGAGAGTGGTGAATGTGGGGGTTCCACGGTGCTACTTTGAGGTACAGAGCATCACCCCATCCCCCTTACTTCACTGCAGGAGTTTTAGTCACTGATTCAAGCGGAGGCAGTGGGCCCAAGATCCTCTTTAGGTTTTGACCATACAGCTCCCAAGTGTTGCTAAGCATTGTCATGTCCCCCCTTTGAGCGCTTGTAAAGTTCTGTGTATCTTTTAACCTTTTGTGGATCAGTCTGGTCATTTCAGACGTTAGCCTGTGTGCCTCCTCTGGGATGCTAGAAAGTATCTCTTTGTATCTGTTCAGTATTGATAACCCTTCTGCTTTTCCAACTGGTGTTAACTCAGTGCAGATATAAATGTTTTCTAGAGTGCAGGTAACTTGTCATTTAGTCAGCAATGCCATGAGATAGTGTGCCTCGGTTTCCCCTTCCATGCAGTAGACCAGGTTTATTATGGTTTCTTTGCTGTGACACCCCCCCTACTGAGCCCCTGCCCTGCTCCCTGCAGCACAATGCCACCTGAGGGCATTGGGCTCAGCACTGACTGGCAGAAGAGACCTCCTCCTGGTGTGGTGAGCCGTGCCTGACTCCCTGGAGCACAGCGCCCCCAGCACAGCACTGCCGCAGTGCTTAGCACTGACTATCACGGGAGAGCCTCCCTGCACTGCTCCCTGCCTCACAGCACCCCTAGTGTCATGCTGGTGCATTACAGTCAGTGCTGATTAAGTTGCAAGAATGGCCCTTACTGAGCCGCCGCTCCCTGCAGCACAGCACCCCCAGTGACCCATGGGGGTATTGCAGACAGCACTCTTTCACAGGGGAGTGTGCCCCCTATTGAGCTACCCACAATGCCCCTTCCTGGCTTCCTTGCTTTGCTATCCCTTGTTGGTCTCCCTTCTAAGTGCACCCCACCCTTTCCCCGTCTGAGCCAGAGCCCTAACATGGAACAGAAACACACTATGAAATGCCCCAGGTACGGTAGCGAAGTGACTGATTTGCTTTTCTCATTGGTAGGTTCCAAGTGGGAGCGGAGGAGGAGAGCCCAGAACGATGGTTTCTTCGGCAGTTACTCACCTATGCCTCTGGAAACGATCAACCCAGACACTCTTTAACCTCCAGGGGAAATTACACCGCCCTCAGCTCCTTGCCTCCATGTCCCCCGCAACATCATAGGACCAATGAAGATCTGTGAAGCTTACCACACTCACCGTGCATATCCTCCCAAGGTCTCCTTCATGCCGGTGGGCACACACCAGGTCTCCAGCCGAAAACATCCCTGGCAAAACGAGATGTGATGGTGTCTCTTTGCCTGCTGCAGAGAGACTGAGACAGTTTGAAAGGAAGGAAGAAGTTTCTACTCTCCTAACTTCTCAGCAAATCTCCCCTTTACCAGGAACATTCAAACTGATGTAAATCTCTGTAAATTTTCTGTCTCCTGTTGGCATTAAACCCCCCTTTAACCTCCTATGGTCTTTCTGCTCCCCCTCCCCCGTGATTCTATAAAATGAGACAGGTCAGGCTGGAAGGGACTGTGACGTTATTGATATAAACTGGGACCATATAGAACATGAGTTACAACCAAGGTTCGGTAGTGGCACCAAATTCTATGTAAAGGGGGTCATATAAGGTGTCTAAGACCAGGTTACGGGTTACTGGTTATGATTATGCTGTCTGTATGTCTGTATCATTTCTGTAGTTGAAGTTATAAATATTGGCTGTGTACTGTCTGTATTTTAAATTGGTGCTGCAGTTCTGGGTGACACCCCAGACAAGCTGGTGTCAGCTCTGCTTAGCCTGCTTGATGGCCCATTAAGGACCATCAACTACACAACTGACCCATCGAGAGAAGGCGGATACGCCCTGTGACTCACTGGAGTGAGCAGAAACTGGCCCATGTGACTGCAAACTCCATTTTGCTGTAACTTTCCACAGTAGGAACAAAGGAGTGTTCTTACACCTCAAAAAGTCTATATAAGGCGAAGGCCTCATCTCCATTTTGTCTTCAATCCTGCTTCTTACCTCTGGAGGGACTTTGCTACAATTTGAAGCTCTGCACAAAGGACTGATGACCCATCCCAGCGGGGGATGTTCTCCAGAGACTGGATTTAAACCTGCAGTTTACTTCATCACTGCTACAAGCCTGAACTAAGGACTTTGCCATTACTGTATGTAATTGATTCAGTTTAACCAATTCTAGCTCTCATCTTTATCTTTTTCCTTTTGTGAATAAACCTTTAAATTTTAGATTCTAAGGGATTGGCAACAGCGTGATTTGTGGGTAAGATCTGAGGTGTATATTGACCTGGGTCTGGGGCTTGGTCCTTTGGGATCGAAAGAACCTTTTTCTTTTACTGGGGTGTTGGTTTTCATAACCATTCATCCCCAGGACGTGTGGGACTGGTGGTGATACTGGGGGACTGGAGTGTCTAAGGAAATTGTGACTGTGACGAAGTGGTTCTGGTGGGACCCAACTGAGAGTGCCAAATCAGGACCAATTGCTTAAACAGGGCAGTCACAGCCCTAGGCTGGGGTTTCTCCACTTCTAGGGCAAACCAAACCAGCCAGACAAAAAGGACTTCAGTTTCACCCCACTGGCTAACTGCAAGTCACACAAGCAATTTCCTTAGACACTCCAGTCCCCCAGTATCACCACCAGTCCCACACGTCCTGGGGATGAATGGTTATGAAAACCAACACCCCAGTAAAAGAAAAAGGTTCTTTCGATCCCAAAGGACCAAGCCCCAGACCCAGGTCAATATACACCTCAGATCTTACCCACAAATCACGCTGTTGCCAATCCCTTAGAATCTAAAATTTAAAGGTTTATTCACAAAAGGAAAAAGATAAAGATGAGAGCTAGAATTGGTTAAACTGAATCAATTACATACAGTAATGGCAAAGTCCTTAGTTCAGGCTTGTAGCAGTGATGAAGTAAACTGCAGGTTTAAATCCAGTCTCTGGAGAACATCCCCCGCTGGGATGGGTCATCAGTCCTTTGTGCAGAGCTTCAAATTGTAGCAAAGTCCCTCCAGAGGTAAGAAGCAGGATTGAAGACAAAATGGAGATGAGGCCTTCGCCTTATATAGACTTTTTGAGGTGTAAGAACACTCCTTTGTTCCTACTGTGGAAAGTTACAGCAAAATGGAGTTTGCAGTCACATGGGCCAGTTTCTGCTCACTCCAGTGAGTCACAGGGCGTATCCGCCTTCTCTCGATGGGTCAGTTGTGTAGTTGATGGTCCTTAATGGGCCATCAAGCAGGCTAAGCAGAGCTGACACCAGCTTGTCTGGGGTGTCACCCAGAACTGCAGCACCAATTTAAAATACAGACAGTACACAGCCAATATTTATAACTTCAACTACAGAAATGATACAGACATACAGACAGCATAATCATAACCAGTAACCCGTAACCTGGTCTTAGACACCTTATATGACCCCCTTTACATAGAATTTGGTGCCACTACCGAACCTTGGTTGTAACTCATGTTCTATATGGTCCCAGTTTATATCAATAACATCACAGGGACCTGGAGACGTCATGAAGTCCAGCCCTGTGCACTGAGGTAGGACCATGTAGACCATCTCCAACAGGTGTTTGTCCCACCTGGTCTCCAAAACCTCCAGTGATGGGGCTTCCACAACTTCCCTCGGAAGCCAATTACAGAGCTTAACTACACTTAAAGTTAGAAACTTTTTCCTAATATCTAACCTCAGTCTCTCTTGCTGCAGATGCTTGTCTAACTTCAGTGGAAATGGGGAATAATTGATCCCCGCCTTCTTTGTAACCGCCCTTCACATATTGGAAGACTGTTCTCAGGTCCCCTTAGTCTTCTTTTCTCAAGACGAAAAAAGCTCGTTTTTTTTTTTAAAAAAAAAACCTTTCCTCATAGGTCAGGTTTTCAAAACCTTTGATCATTTTTGTTGCTCTCCTTTGGACTCTCTTGAATTTGTCGACATCTTTCCTAAAATCCCAGAATTGGACACAGTTCTCCAGCTGACGTCTCACCAATGCCGAGCGGAGTAGGAGAATGACCTTCCGTGTGTTACATACAAGACTCCTGTTAATACACCCCAGAATGATATTTGCCTTTTTCACAGCTGCATCATGTTGGGGACTCATCTGCAATTTGTGATCCATCCTAACCCCAGATCCCCTCAGCAATACGACCCTCCTAGCCAGTTAGTCCCCAGTTTGCAGCCAGGGCCGGCTCTAACTTTTTTGCCGCCCCAAGCAAAAGAAAAGAGCGCCGTCCCACTGTAACACCCCCCCACCACCACCGCACCGCGGAAACCCCCACCTCCCCGAGTGCCACGACATGCCACCAAAGCCCCTGCCCCCCTTAGTGCCGCGCTGTTGAAACCCCCGCCCCCCCTTAGCACTGCGCCACCCAAAGCCCTGAGTGCCACACCGCCGAAGCGCTCGCTCCCCCAAGCACCACGCTGCCTGAAATCCCCACCCTCCGAGCGCCGCCCAAGCCCCCGCCCCCCCGAGCGCTGCACTGCCCAAGCCCCTGCCCCCCCAAGTGCTGCACCACCCAAAGCCCCGCCCCCCAAGCACCGCATCACCCAAGCCCCTACCCCCCGAGCACCGCGCTGCCCAAGCCCCTGCCCCCTGAGCGCCGCACCATCCAAAGTCCCGCCCCCCCTGAGTGCCAAGCTGCCCAAGCCCCCAGCCCCCCTGAGTGCCACACCGCCCAAGGCCCAGCCCTCTGAGCGCCGCACTGCCTGAAGCCCCACCCCCCCGAGCGCTGAGCTGCCCAAGCCCCCCCCCCCGAGTGTTGCCCGGCCAAAACAAAAACAAACAAGCAAAACCCTCCAGCGCTGCCTCGCCGAACCAACCAACCAACCAAACAAAAACTCAAGCACCGCCCCACCCCAAGGTGCCGCCCCAAGCACGTGCTTGTTCGGCTGGTGCCTGGAGCCGGCCCTGTTTGCAGCCATGCCTTTGATTTTCCCTTCCTAAGTGAAATTATTTGCACTTCAAGTATCAGGGGGTAGCCGTGTTAGTCGGTATCCACAAAAACAGCGAGGAGGCCGGTGGCACCTCCTCACTGTCTTTGCACTTGTCTCTATTTAATTTCATCCTGTTGATTTCAGGTCAATTCCCCCAACTCGTCAAGGTCGTTTTGAATTCTAACCCTGCCCTCCAAAGTGCTTGCAACCCTTCCCAGCTTGGTGTCCTCCGCAAAGTTTATAAGCCTATTCTCCACTCTCCATTCTCCAAGTCATGCATGAAAATATTGACTAGTACCAGACTATGACTGAGCCCTGTGGGGCACCATTAAGTTCACCCTCTCGCTTTAATGGCAAACCATTGCTAACTACTCTTTGAGGATGGTCTTTCAGCCAGTTGTGCACCCAGCTTATAATAATTTCACCTAGACCACACTTCCCTAGTTTGCTTATGAGAATGTCGTGTGGGACTGTCGAACACCTGACTAAAATCAAGATACATCCATGTCTACTGCTTCCCCTCCATCCACAAAGCCAGTAACCCTGCCAAAGAAGGAAATGAGGTTGCTTTGGCATGATTTGTTCTTGAGAAATCCATGCTGGCTCTTTCTTATAATCTTCTTATCCTCTAGGTGCTCACGACTGATTGTTTAATAATTTGTTCCAGTATCTTTCCAGGTATCAAAATTAGACTTACTTGTTTATAATAATCAAGGTCTTCCTTCTTTCCCTTTTTAAAGACAGCTACCATGTTTGTCCTCCTCAAGCTATCTGGAATATCGCCCACGCTCCATGACTGCTCTAAGATAATCGCTGACCATTCTGAGATTGTTTCAGCTAATTCCTTAAGTACCCTAGGATGATTTCATCAGGTGCTGCCAACTTGGATACATCTAATGTCTCTAAATATTCTTTAACATGTTCTTTCTCTATTTCCTTTGGTCTGGTTATTTCTTCCCCACTGCAGTGTGTGTCATTGGCCCTGTACTGCTGACCCAGAAGGGAGATTTTGCTTAGAACTCCTGTCTCTGCTGAGCTGGGCTGTGGCCAGCTGTGTGCACCCACCACTATCCCCACTATCAAGGAAAAGTCACCTTGCCCGGAATTTATGAGGCTACGGGCTCAGAGAGCAAAAGCCTCCAGTGAGCTGAATTCAGTTTCTCTGGGTATCAGGACTCCTGGGTTCTCATCCCAGCTCTGGGCATGGCATGGGGGGACTCCTGGGTTCCCCTCCTAGTTCCAAGAAGGAGTATGACTCCTATCAGTTGGGAAGACATGAAACCAACATTTTCAAAGGTGACTTGTGGGTCCTTGGGATCTGGCAAGGCCCCGATCCTCCGAGGGCAGCTTCCCAACTAGTCAGACAGACTCTCTAGGCACTCTTGAAATTCCTGGCCTCTGGTCTTTACGATGAGATTGCTAACATCTACCACCCCCGAGCCCACAGCCAGTTGTTGCCCATAAAAGCCTCAATCCAAGGCTGAGATGGCCAAAGGGATACAGACACCCAATTCACATCCTCGTTCATGGGTATTCAAACCCCTTAGGCCTCAGCATAAACAGGCAAGTTTGAGCTGCTTAGAAAATCAGGGAGAAAAATTTCAATGCAAATGGGAGGAAATAATTTATTTTCTTATACGTTGGCCACTGCGAACATCTGACTCCCAGTGGAGACTGTATAAAGGCTGGCGCATTGCCCACCTTGACTGCGCCGTGCCTCAGTTTCCCCACACAGCTGGAGAAGGCCCTTTGGTTAGATAACACCGCATTGAGCTGAGCTGGCCCAGGGCCGTGTTGCTTTTGCAAGACGCTGAAGGGGGGGAAATGCAGGGAGGAAGCCTTGGTCTGTGGTCAGCAACTGCTGTCACATTTCCCAAGAGCCTGGCATGTGACCATCGCTGGGATGCGGAGGAAGCAGAGGCTGGGCGTCACGTCCACACCAGGGTTTGGCTGACAGGAAGGGAGCCAGTCTCCGCCCTGGGCAGAGACGGGGCTGGCGGCTCAGGACTCAGCTCTCAGCCCCAGACGGATCAGCTCACTCAGCATGGAGCTAACGCTCCTTCTGCCGCTGCTGGGTAAGTAGCCTCCGTGGGCCCACTTCCTCTCTTGGGCTGTCTCCTGTCCTCCTTGCTTTCCTGCTTCTCTTTCCTTACTTGCTTGCTCACCATCCTTCTTTCGGGCTTTGACTTTCGATCGCTTTTCTTGCTTGCGTTTCTCTTGCGATGGCTTTTCTCTGTTTCTTCCCTTTTCTTTCCATCTCTTTAATTTCTTTCTCTTGCTGTGGCTTCTCTTTATAGCTTGCTTCTCGGATTCCTCCTTGCTACATTGCTTCCTGCTTTTTCTTTTAATCTCTTTGGTTTCCTGAGTGCTGCCTTGCTTTCTCGCTCTTTTCTTGCGTGTTGGTTTTCTTGCATTCTCTTTTCTGTCTCTTTGCTGTCTTGTTCGCATTCCATCCTCCTGTTTACTCTCTCTTGCTTTTCTTTCTTTCTTGCTTGTTTTCCTGCTTTCTTGTTCTGTCTCTTTTCTATATTTCTTTCTTGCTTGCCTGCTTGCTTGCTCTTTCTGTCTCTTTTCTTGCTTGCTTGCATTTTCTTGCTTTCCTTCTCATCTGAGCGGTACTGTCCTATGACACTACGACCCCATATTATCCATAGAGATAGTGTTATGATATGATTATGGCATAACTACGATTATTTTATACACGAGAGGTCATGTGAGGTGTCATTGGAAATGTTATGGTTTACTGAATATGAAGACTTTTTATCAATACATTAGAAGCAAGAGGAAGACCAAGGACAGGGTAGGCCCACTGCTCAGTGAGGAGGGAGAAACAGTAACAGGAAACTTGGAAATGGCAGAGATGCTTAATGACTTCTTTGTTTCGGTCTACACTAAGAAGTCTGAAGTAATGTCTAACATATTGAATGCTTATGGGAAGGGGGTCGGTTTAGAAGATAACATAAAAAAAGAGCAAGTTAAAAATCACTTAGAAAAATTAGATGCCTGCAAGTCACCAGGGCCTGATGAAATGCATCCTAGAATACTCAAGGAGTTAATAGAGGAGGTATCTGAGCCTCTGGCTATTATCTTTGGAAAGTCATGGGAGGTGGGAGAGATTCCAGAAGACTGGAAAAAGGCAAATATAGTGCCCATCTATAAAAAGGGAAATAAAAACAACCCAGGAAACTACAAACCAGTTAGTTTAACTTCTGTGCCAGGGAAGATAATGGAGCAAGTAATTAAGGAAATCATCTGCAAACACTTGGAAGGCGGTAAGGTGATGGGGAATAGCCAGCATGGATTTGTAAAGAACAAATCATGTCAAACCAATCTGATCGCTTTCTTTGATAAGATAACGAGCCTTGTAGATAAGGGAGAATCAGTGGATGTGGTATACCTAGACTTTAGTAAGGCATTTGATATGGTCTCGCGTGATATTCTTATTGATAAACTAGGCTAATACAATTTAGATGGGGCTACTATAAGGTGGGTGCATAACTGGCTGGATAACCGAACTCAGAGAGTAGTTATTAATGGCTCCCAATCCAGCTGGAAAGGTATAACAAGTGGGGTTCCGCAGGGGTCTGTTCTGGGACCGGCTCTGTTCAATAACTTCATCAACGACTTAGATGTTGACATAGAAAGTACGCTTATTAAGTTTGCGGATGAAACCAAACTGGGAGGGATTGCAACTGCTTTGGAGGACAGGGTCAAAATTCAGAATGATCTGGACAAATTGGAGAAATGGTCTGAAGTAAACCGGATGAAGTTCAATAAAGACAAATGCAAAGTGCTCCAGTTAGGAAGGAACAATCAGTTTCACACATACAGAATGGGAAGAGACTGTCTAGGAAGGAGTATGGCAGAAAGAGATCTAGGGGTCATACTGGACCACAAGCTAAATATGAGTCAACAGTGTGATACTATTGCAAAAAAAGCAAACGTGATTCTGGGATGCATTAACAGGTGTGTTGTGAGCAAGACACGAGAAGTCATTCTTCCACTCTACTCTGCGCTGGTTAGGCCTCAACTGGAGTATTGTGTCCAGTTCTGGGCACCGCATTTCAAGAAAGATGTGGAGAAATTGGAGAGGTCCAGAGAAGAGCAACAAGAATGATTAAAGGTCTTGAGAACATGACCTGTGAAGGAAGGCTGAAAGAATTGAGTTTGTTTACTTTGGAAAAGAGAAGACTGAGAGGGGACAAGATAGCAGTTTTCAGGTATCTAAAAGCGTGTCATCAGGAGGAGGGAGAAAATTTGTTCACCTTAGCCTCTAATAATAGAACAAGAAGCAATGGGCTTAAACTGAAGCAAGGGAGATTTAGGCCGGACATTAGGAAAAAGTTCCTAACTGTCAGGGTAGTTAAACACTGGAATAAATTGCCTAGGGAGGTTGTGGAATCTCCATCTCTGGAGATATTTAAGAGTAGGTTAGATAAATGTCTGTCAGGGATGGTCTAGACAGTATTTGGCCCTGCCATGAGGGCAGGGGACCGGACTCTATGACCTCTCGAGGTCCCTTCCAGTCCTAGAGTCTATGAGTCTATGAATCCTATTTGTATGAATGTATCATTTTATAGCTGAAGTTATTAATATTGTCTATGGAGCTATTACAACTGCGTTTACACCTGGGGACGCCCACTAGGCAGAATGCAATCAGTCTAGATGCCTCACTTGGAAAGGCTGTTAAAGAAAACAGTAGGTCTTAGAAGATGCTTCCCACCCACTCAGAAGCTTTCCTGGGAGCTCAGCCTCTGAGTTATGGCCGCAGGGTCATGTAACCAAGTCACCTGATACTGGACTCCATGATAATACCAGTGTTTTTCCACTGACTGGGGGGTGGGATGGGGACAAAGGATCAGGGCCACCCAGAGGATTCCAGGGGCCTGGGGTCTTTGGCGACAGGAGGCCCCCACTTCAGTGGTAATTTGGCGGCGCGGGGTCCTTCCGCTCCAGCACCCGGCACCGAAGTGCCCCAAAGACCCGCGGCGGGGATCCCCCACCGCCGAATTACCGCCAAATGGGGACCTGCCGCCGAAATGCAGCCGGTGGTAATTCGGAGGCAGAGGGTCCCCGCCAAGGGTCTTCAGGGCACTTCGGCGGCAGGTCCCAGAGTGGAAGGAACCTCCGCTGCCAAAATTACAACCGAAGACCCGGCTGCACTTCAGCGGCAGGTCCCGCTTCGGCGGTAATTTTTCGGCAGGGGGTCCTTCCACCTTGGAGCAGAAGGACCCCCCGCCGGCAAAGACCAGGAGAGGAAGAAGCTCCTGGGGGGCCGTGAGAGTTTTCTGGGGCCCCCGGGGCGAGTGAAGGACCCGCTCCAGAGGCCCCAAAAAATTCTCGTGGGGGCCCCTGCTGGGCCCTGGGTCTGGGGCAAATTTCCCCACTGGCCCCCCTCCCCCGGGCGGCGCTGCAAAGGATTCCTGCCATATGCAAAAACTATTTAAGGCAGGGGAGTGACAGCATCGTGGCTCATTCTTCACTGCCTCCCCGCCCAAGAAAGCAGACTGTTGAACACACCTGAGAAACAAAAAGACTGAACTAGAGGAGAAGGGCTGATGACCCCAGGCTAGAGGGTTGTCTAGACTGTGAAAGGAATAACTGGAGTTTAAAGCTGAAAGCAAGTGCAGCTTGGCTTCAAGAATCTCTGCAATCTGCCTAAAACAACATTGAGGGTGAAAATTTGATGCTCATATTGAATTTTGTTAGTACATTAAGCTTACGTTGCGTTTTTTTATTTGCTAGATAATCTGCTTTGATCTGTTTGCTAACCCCCATAATCACTTCAAATCTCTCTCTTGTAGTTAATAAACTTGTTTTGTTTTGTCTAAAACCAGTGTGTGTGTGTGGAAATTATAACTTGGGGCAGAGAGCTGTGCATGCCCCTCTCCACATTGAAAGAGGGGTGAATTTCATGAGCTTATGCTGTAGAGCAGGGGTCAGCAACCTACGGCACGCATGCCACCTTTGGTACGAGAGCCGATTTTGCCTGGAATGCAGCTGCCAGCTGGGGTCCCGGCCACTGGCCCTGCTTAGCCCGCGGCCAGCTGAGTGAACAGAACCCCAGGCCGGAAGGAGACTGAGCTGGGCTGGCGTCCAGGACCCCAGACCGGCAGTAGGTGCACCCCCTGGCTCCCCCCTCACCGCGCTTGGGTTCTGCAGCTCCCGGGAGTGTGAGCTGCCGGGGCACAGGGCCCTTAGCCTGCTGCAGGAGGGTCAGTGGAGCCTGAGCATGGTGAGGGGGGAGCCAGGAGGTGCACGGGGCCCACCGCCCATCTGCGTCCTCTGCAGGAGCCCCCAGGGGGGCACCAGGCTGCAGCCCAGGCAGACCCGGCCCCGGCTCCCCGCTCACCACGCTCAGGTTCTGCAGCTCCCAGAAATGTGAGCCACCGCTGCCCCTTCCATAGCTCCCCCCCCCCCCGCCGCCTCAGCACCCCACATAGAGTTTTGCCTTCACGTGGAGCCAGTGTCTGACTGGCCTGGGCATGGTAAGGCGAGTCCCAGGGGGGAGTCAGGGAACAGGGGGAGGGTTGGATGGGTTGGGAGTTCTGGGGGTCCTGTCAGGGGGTGAAAAGTGGTTGGATGGGGTGTGGGAGTCCCTGGGGGTCTGTCTGGGGGCGGGGGTGTGGATAAGGGTTGGGGCAGTCAGGGGACAGGTAGGGGGTAGTATCCTAGGGGGCAGTTAGAGTGGGGGGGGGTCTCAGGAGGGGGCAGTCAGGGCACAAGGAGCAGGGAGTTGTAGGTAGGGGGTGGGGTTCTGGGGGGCAGGTAGGGGCAGGGGTTCCAGGAGGGGGCAGTCAGGGGACAAGGAGCGGGGGGGTTGGGGGTTCTGACGGGGGCAGTCCAGGTGGGAAGTGAGAGGGAGTGGATGGGGGCGGGGCTAGGACAGGTCTCTCCCCTCTTTTTTGATTGGTGAAATATGGTAACCTTAGGGAAGGGGGGAGCCGGTAGCGCATGGGGGCTGGCGCCTGCATACATCCACTGCAGCCTACAGGAGCCCCTGGGGAGGCACCAGACCACAGCCTGGGCAGGAGGGGCAGAGGGGGTGTGCAGCTGCTCCATGCTAGTGGCGCTGCCGCCTTTGCAGGGCTGCTGCCCCCCTGCACTGTGCCGGCTCCCCCATGGCTGGGGCTCGCTGCTGCCGCAAGCAGGACACTCTGGCTCTCCGGTGCCTCTGGAAGGCGGCTCCTCCCTGCCGAGCTGCTGCAGTGCCCCAAGCCCAGCAAAGCCAGTGAGTGGATTTGGGGTGGGGGCCGCCAGGGTGGGGTGAGGAGGGCTCGCGGTGGGGCTGTGCACCCTGCAGGGGAGTTCAGGAGGTGGGGAGGGGGAACCTGGTCTGGGGAACAGCCCCTGGGCACAGCTGACCCCTGGGATCTATAAAGGCTCATTGGGATTTGCCCCTCAATGAACTGATGTGCGGAGCAGGGAGGGCGCAAGGTGGAAGTTTTGCCTGGGGCTCAAAATATCCTTGCACCGGCCCTGCCCCAGGGGGTGCATGCACCCCAGGTTAAGAACCACTGCACTAAACTGATGAGATCTGCATTTCAATTTAATTTGGAATGAAGCCTCTTAAACATTTTAAAAAACGTGTTTACTTTACATATGACAATAGTTTATAGACTTACAGAGAGAGAGAGCGTCTAAAAGCGTTGCAATGTATGACCGGCATGCGAACCCTTAAATGAGACTCGGCACAGCACTGCTGAAAGCTTGCTGACCCCTGCTGTAGACTTCTCTGGGCAGCACAGGACGGTACAAAGTTGGGCTTACCCTCTAGACAAGGGGGGAGCAATTCCTCAGCTGAGCCTTCCCATGCAGAGCTGATCTCCACATCTGTGTGTAGCTGCAGCTGGGGGTGTCCCTACCTATGTGTATGCTGGTAAAGTGAGGCTGAGGCAGGGCTTGGCTGGCTTGCCTCAGCAATTCAGTGCAAAGGGAGCCCGGTCAGGTGGGCTCAGTGGTACCCCAGTTCCAAGTGGCCCCCCAGGGAGGGAAGTCCATCACATATCCCACTCCCCATTCTCCCTCTACCCCCTTGCCTTGCTCCTAGCGTCCTGACTCTCATCACACTTCTCTGACTCATCCTTTCTCCTATCTTTCAGCCGCTTTCCAGATTCTCCCCAGGCCAGTGCTCCCTGCAGGTAAGGCCGACTCTTGCGCTCTCTGAGATGACTCATTTTGGGGTGGGGTTGTCTCTAGAGGAGAATTTGCCTGTGCTGGGGCTTGGAATGCCACAGGTTTGGGTCTGTGGGGATCTCCTGTTAGCCCCCCTTGGACACACCAAGCTCCGGCTTTGTCCAGCCCAGGACCAATGCCAGCCCCACCCCAGAGCGGCCCATAGATGAGACAAATTCTTGGAGTCTCAGCCCAGAGAGTCCAGAGGCTGGATGGGTACCCTGCTGCCCCCCAAGTGGGGAGGGGAGGGTACATCAGCAGGTGACAATGTGCTTGTTGAGATGCATTGTCCTCTGAAGTCTTGAAAGGCCAGTTTAGGAACATGCCTGATCATTGCAGAACATTCTCCTCCTGCTTCACCCCATCTGCCTCTTCTCCTGCCTCCGCCCCCCAGTTCTGTGCCTGTATGCTCCAGGGGGGTGGGGTCCTAATTCTTTGGCCTGGTCTGGTGGTATCCCGTATCTGAGGGTTGGATGTGGGGCATCTGTGGGCTTCTCACTTGGCTGCTGCTTCTGCTTTCCTTCCCAACTAATGCCAATGGAAGCTTTTCTTTCCCAGGTGCCCCTGCGGCCCCATCACTGTCGCTGAACCCCCAGAAGCAGGAGTACCTCCCCGGAGACACTGTTGAAATCAAGTGCTCTGCTCCTCCTTCGGTGGATAGAGTTGAAGGATTCCAGTACTACAGCGACATTGGAAAGGCCATCTCAGTCCCAGCTTCATCCAGGAGAAGCCACACTTACAGCATAAATCTCGCAGGGCCTAAGGACGAGGGGTCGTACCAGTGCGACTACTGGATAGGCCAAGCCGGTGCTTGGAACAAGTCCAGCAGGAGCGATGCTGTCCTCATCAGAGTAAAAGGTGAGCTCTGCACCGGCTTTACGATTCCTTAGGGTCAGAGGTGAACACTTCCAAGATGCACAAACACATAAGAGGAGAAAAGTATGACACAGTCCCCCAACATGCCATTCAGTTCCCAACTACGGCTGCCCAACAGGGCTAATCCCTCAGTGAATACAGCCACACAGTATGGCTGACCAATTGCCAACAACATGGCCACCCAACATGGCTGCCCAGCTACCAACAACATGGCTGCTCCATTACAAGCAACATGTCCACTCATCATGGCTGTCCAGCTGCCAACTATATGGCCCTCCAGTATGGTTTCCCCACTACTGACAACATGGCCATCCAATATTGGTTGCCTACCCCACTGGAATTCCGGGCCTGAACAAGAGCTCCTAAATAATAAATAATAATCGCTACCCAACTGCTGACAACAACCTACTGCCACTAACATGGGCAGCCAACTCAGCTGCAAAACTGATATCAAACATCTCAGCTTTCAGAATTATGGCTTCCAAACTACTGACTAACCCCCCCCCCGCCCCGCCCCCGGCCATGACTACCAAAAATATAGTCTACCAACATGTCTGACCAACTGAGAACACAATCTCCAGACTTCCAGAAACATGACTCATTGACATGCTTACCCAAAAGCTAGGAACACCCTCAGCCACTGTACAAATACTGTGCCAAATTATGGAAATCCCAGGCTGCCAGAAATAGTCACCAAACATGCCCTTCACTTCCCACATAAGAGTAACCAAAAATGGCTGCCAAACTATCAACAAAATGGCAACCCAATATGGCTATCCAGCTACAAACAACAAGGCCACACACTACGGCGATTCAACAGACACAGTCAACAACATGACATCAGAAATGCCTTCCCAACTAACAGGGTCACTGAACACGGCTGACAAAAAGCTGACAAAATGGCAGCCCCACATGGCCTCTCAACATGGCTGCCCAAAGGCCAGCAACATGAGACTCATCATGACTATCCAACAGCCAGCAATATAGCAATTCATCATGCCTACCCAACAGCCAACAACATGGTACCCAAAATTGTTACTTGACTGTCAGTAGCATTGAGATCCAGCATATGCCCCTCACTCAGGACAACCTGATACATAAAGCACAGAAAAGGTTGTTACAAGGAGGAGGGAGAAGAATTGTTCTTCTTAACCTCTGAGGATAGGACAAGAAGCAATGGGCTTAAATTGCAGCAAGGGCAGTTTAGGTTGGATATTAGGAAAAAACTTCCTAACTGTCAGGTTGGTTAAGCACTGGAATAAATTACCCAGGGAGGTTGTGGAATCTCCGTCATTGGAGATTTTTAAGAGCAGGTTAGACAAACACCTGTCAGAGACAGTCTAGATAATACTTTGTCCTGCCATGAGTGCAGGGGACTGGACAAGATGACCTCTTGAGGTCCCTTCCAGTCCTATGAGTCTATGATACCTACATTCCCAGAACCTGTTCCCCACCATGACAAACGAATGGCTAACAACACTCACCTTGTAGAATCTGGAGGAAGGAGTAAACCCCAGGCTCTCACTCGCAGCTACACAAAGTTCCTCATGCAGGGAGGCAAGAGGTACCAGTTTGAATCTTACCAGTGTTGAGTTTTGGGCAACATCTCTGCATTCCCCCCATGTAACCCCCCCACACACCCCAGATTCATTCTTTTTGCCTCTCCTACCCTCAGACTTCCCTCCCTGGCCGGCGCTGAGTGTGGATCCTCCATCCGGAGTGGTGAGCAAAGGGCTCCCCCTGATCATCACCTGCACGGCCCCCAGCAGTGCTGGCGAGCGGAGGTTTCACTTCTACAAGGAAGGAGCTGAGCTCGTCCCCGGGGATGTGGGGTCTGAGGTCAGCACAGCAGAGACCAGGACTGGCTCTATGACGCTCAGCATCCCGCAAGCTGGGCCCAGCAGCACCGGGGAATTCACCTGTGCGTACGAGGAGAACACGAGCGGGAGGTGGATTCTGTCCCTAAGAAGCTTGGCTGTGAATGTTACCGTGACAGGTGAAGTTGCCCCAGACTCACCAGTCTAAGATATTCTTAATGCTTCCTGCATGGGGTAGAAGTCACACACACACACTCTGAACAGGGCTCGTCCCTTCCAACATGGGCCAGCAATGACACACACACACAGAGACATTGTGCACATCCCCTACAGGAGGGGGCAGCAGTGATGCGCACGCACGCACGCACACACACACACGTTGTGCTGGTCTCATTCCCTCCAGCAGGGGGAAGCAGACACACACACACACACACACACACAGACATTGTGCACATCCCCTACAGGAGGGGGCAGCAGTGATGCGCGCGTGCACACACACACACACACACACAGACACATGTTGTGCTGGTCTCATTCCCTCCAGCAGGGGGCAGCACACACACACACACACACACACACACACACACATACACACACACACACAGACATTGTGCACATCCCCTACAGGAGGGGGCAGCAGTGATGCACACACACACACACACACACACACACGTTGTGCTGGTCTCATTCCCTCCAGCAGGGGGCAGCAGGGACACACACTCCTGCCAGTGTAAAATTTCTGAGCAATTTCCTCCTTTTTACAGCCCACAGCCATTACTGGGTCCGGGACCTCGTTGTGGGTGGGTCCTTCTTCACCATTAATGGCCTCTTCTTCCTCATCTCCCACCTCTGCATGAAGGGCAAAGGTAATTGCACATTTCCCTTCCCTCCTCCTGTTTTCGCAGGACTTTGGAGTAGCTTAAACAGATGGACCCTGAAATTTCTCCTTCTGAGTCTTACTTGGCAAAGCAGCTGCTGCTGCAGGCAACACTGACCCTAGTATCTGTCCACCATCTACACCATTATATCTCCTCTTCTGACCCCTAAGCTCCACCTGCTGAAATGCAGCCACCTCTGGGGAGGGGCACCTGGGTAACCGCCACCCAGTACACTGTCTAGGAATGCCCAAGGCTGAAAGGCAGCTGCTTCTTGGGTGGGATGTGGCAGCTGGTGGGCAGCCACAGCGTAATGCCACAGGGAGATTGCTCCTCCAGATGCAGCCATCTCTGGGGTGGCCTGTGGCAGCTGGACACAGATGGCAGAGCACTGCAGGCCAGAGAGAAATGTGAATGCAGACTCCCAGGTAACTGCAGCAGCTCCATATCTCATCCACAGCTCCAGCACCATCACTGATGGGACAGCACCCCCGGAAGGGTCAGGCATCCCTCTAGCTGCAGCACAGCGCCCCCTAGTGCTACACAGGGACATTGGCGATAGCACTGGTAGTGAAGGGAGAGAGACCCACACTGAGCCCCTTCCCTGCTCCCTGCAACACAGTGCCCCCTACTGCTACACAGGGACATTGGTGATAGCATTGATAACGAGGGCAGAGCGCCCCCTACAGAGCCCCTTCCCTGCTCCCCACAGCACAGCACCCCCTACTGAGATCCCTGCCCTGCTCCCTGCAGAACAGCACCCCCTACTGTGACCCCGTAGTCACCCATTACTGGCTTCATCACTTTGCTTGCTCCAAAAAGATACCCCCTCAAAACATGCCCCAAGCCTCTTTCTTTCTTTCTGATCTGAGCATTGCCATGTGCTTTTCTCATTCTCAGGTTCCAAGGAGGCGCACACAGGCAGCTCAGACCCATCTCAATCAGATTACTACTCAGGTCCGATTCAGCTGGTCACTGGTCAGTCTGGTCATTCTGCGACCGCCAAGGCAAACCACATCTCCAGCCCCATGCCCCAGCCCCGTGGGAATGACTACATGGAGGAGATCTGAAGGCTCAGATACTGACTGTGAATATTCCTCCCCTGCTCACGGATGACTGGCCAGCTCCACAGCTCAACTGGGTTCAGAGGAGAATGTTCTGCTCCTGAAATACTACAGACAAACTGTGTGTCACTTTCTCTGCTGCAAAATTGGGAGAAACCAGATGGGCGTGTTTTGAAGAAAGAAAGAAAGAAAGAAAGAAAGAAAGAAAGAAAGAAAGAAAGATTATATTCTCATTTCTCCTCAGATCTTCCTTCTCTATGTATATTCAAAGCTGTATGAATCCGTGTAAATCCCCCCATCTCCAGCTTTTAATTAAACCGTTTTTTTCAGCCCCTTCTGGTCTCTGACTCTTGTTTCCTTCACTGTGGTTATTTTGTCCCCCACATGGTGTGTTTCGTTGGCCCTGCACTGCTGAAACAGAAGGGTGATTCTCCTTCGGACCACAGACTGCAACTCTTTCCCCTGTTGAATGGGCCTGAGGACAGCAGTTTCTACCAATTGCTGAGCCACACAGTAGAGCAGAAAACAGCCACCTAGCCCTGAAATTAGAGGATGAGAGCGAGAGGCAACCCATGAGGGAGGGGCCCGTCATTGCAGCAGGCCTGCTACAGTTCCCGTCATTTCAGTGATACTCAGGGCCCAAATCCTGCCCCTGAATGTGACACTGAACTCCCTCCCCCCCCCTTGTCTCCTCATCCATGTCATTCATTCATTCACCTCCCCCTCCTCTGTCTCCCAAATGTGCTGGGCTGGGACATACATGGGAAGCTGACACTATCAGGGCCTGTCTGGTGCATCCCTGGCTCAGGAGGGGAGTGGAGTCTAGTGGTTAGGATGGAGATGCTGGGAACCAGGACTCCTGGGTTCTGTCTGATGTTCTCCTCTCTCTGGAGTTCTCCCATCTCTCTCTCTCTTTTTCTTAACCTTCCCCATCCTCCCTTCGTTCCCAGCCCCAGAATTCCCATCCCCTCCCTTCCCTTCTCTTACAGCCGCCCGGCAGAGTCTCCCTGAGCCGGTGTCCCCTGCACATCATGCCGACTTCTCGCCTTGCTGAGATGCCCCATTGGGGTGAGGCTGGCTGTGGGCGGGGGACCCGCTGCTGCTCCCACAGTGGGGCTTGGAGGGCCAGCAATGGGGTGTCTGTTAGAGGGTTTTCCCTTCGCCCTCCCACTTCCCTGGTTCTTGTCATGCAGACAGCAAGCAGCAAAGGACCAGGAGACCGAAGTGCAGACACTGGCATGTTTATTGGGGTTAGTTTCCAGGCAAGCATATTCCAAAGCCCTTCCCGCCAGCCGGGCTTATCTTTATACGCCGACAGAGTCTGTTCTCCTGTGTTCCCTTCCCAGCTCTGACCCCGTGTCCCCCTTCCCAGCTCCGACGCTGCAGAGTGTTTACCCCGTGTCCCCCTTCCCAGCTGCAACGCTGCAGAGCGTTTACCCCCGCGTCTTTCTATCCAGCTCTGACACTGCAGAGCATTTACCCCTTGTCCCCCATCCCAGCTCTGACACCGCAGAGCGTTTATCCCGTGTCCCCCTTCCCAGCTGCGATGCTACAGAGCTTTTACCCCGTGTCCGTCTGTCCAGCTCTGACACTGCAGAGCGTTTACCCCGCGTCCCTCTATCCAGCTCTGACACTGCAGAGCGTTTACCCAGTGTCCCTCGTCCCAGCTCTGACACCGCAGAGCGTTTACCCCGTGTTCCCCATCCCAGCTCTGACACCACAGAGCATTTACCCCACATCCCTCTATCCAGCTCTGACACTGCAGAGCGTTTACCCCGCGTCCTTCTTTCCAGCTCTGACACCATAGAGCATTTACCCCGTGTCCCCGGTCCCAGTGATGCTGTGCAGCCCTGACTGTGTCCCTGTTCCCTGTTCTCCACCCTTAACAAACATGATTCCAATTTCCCTTCCACTTCCCGTTTGAGCCCAGTTTGTATAGTAATATTCTCAGCTATACCTTAACCAATCATTGTACTGAAATGTAACTAACCAATCCTAACACATTGTAACTTAATTCTCTAATCTATTATATCCCCCTACCCTAATTAACTTACACCTAGCGAAATTCAGTATACAGCAGGCAGAAACAATTAGAGTTCCAGACAGGTTAAGGATAGAAAAGTGGGGGCCATAAAGATAAAACAGAGAGAAATGAGGGTTTCACAACCACAGCCACTGATAAGTGATTTCTTGCCAGACCGGCCGCTGTCAAACTAGATTTTCTTTAACCATCTTAAGATCTGTCTCTTTATCTGGTGGTGATGAGCACTATCAGGACAGGATCGTCTTCCTAACAGCCCAGTCCCACCGTATTTCAGTGTGGCTGGTTTGGGACGGGAGGATGTGACCGTTCGTTTCCCAGTGTATGGCTGCCCCTGCTGCTTAGCCAAAGGCCTTAGCCTAAGAACCAGGCCTCAGACTATCCTAGTGAGTGAAGGCCCAGACACAGGCGGACTGTGATTTTGATTCTTTGTTTTTATACCCTTGTAACTAACTAAGTGATAAAAATACACGTAAGTTCTTAAAGTACAGGCCTTCGCAGGCCGGCCTGAATATCTATACCCTAACACTCCATCCCTTCCTTTTTCTTTTGGTAGCTTCTCCTGCCCAGGTACCCCTAGAAAAGCATAGGACATGTGGCGACACATTTCCTGATAGGGCCAGGCATCAAGGTGGAATGTGTCAATGCTCCATCTGTCCCCCTGCCCCTTGTGCTGTACAATGCCCTGCCCCTTCTCTCGTATGGGCACACCACACCTATTCCAATTACTTCCCATTACATTGGGCCCCAGAAGGCTGGGTCCAGGTTGTCTAGGACCCTGGGCGGGAGTGCTTACAACACTGCATATAGCCGCTATGATAATCCACAGCAACACCAAGAGTCCTGACCACTGTAGTATAGTCCAAGATCCTGGCCACCACCAAAAACACCGCTTCTACTCCTTACGACAGGGTTAAAATTTGAACACCATTTTGGAGAATATATTTTAACTGTGTACGGTTGTTGGCAGTTGCAGTAAGCTGCCCCTGCAGGTTTCGCAGGCTTTTATGCATATCATGAGTCCACTGGATATTCACAGAAAAATGAAGTATTGTCCAAACCAGCTTGACCACTTGGTATGGACTTGGGTAGTATGCACAGGTTCGATTGTGTGCAGCAATGAGTTCCACAGATCCATCCGTGCACCATAGTCCCAATGGCAGCGTATAGATGTGTGTAATTGTGCCAGATGCTGGCGCAATTGTGTCCCCAGGTGTTGTGTACATTCCCAGCAAACAGCCCATACGCCACATATATCAGCCCTAATGGCCTTCATTTGCAACAGGCCATTAATTCTGCCCTTCCATGGCCATTGAGGAGGGACACATTCAAATATTTTCTCTGGACAAACAATTACTTCACTGAATTACTGTCCATTTTACACCATTTCATCCTCCCCATCTATTTCCCAGTGGTTCCGGTGATCTCCTCCGTTTCTCATTATTCCCACAGGGCTCATGGGGACCACTTTAGTTGTATTCCCTTCCCACGCTATCATGGTAACTATTACACAGGTGCTAGCCCCACAGTTCAGCACTTTGTAATCCCATACACACCTCCCGCTCCCAAGTTAGCCTGTGAAGCCATCCTCCACCCATGTCATGAGGTTTTCTGCTCATTGAGTTAGCCGCAGGCTCACATTTGCTTCCCTCTTCTATCCCATTGCGATTGCAGACCATTGCTGTGCCAGCAGCTCATTGATTTGCTGCTGCAATTTTACATTCTGGCTTATCAATTGCTGTCCCCCAGATTTCATACACACAACCTTGTGTTTCCTACGATCCACAAATCCCTTTTCCAGTGACGATTCCATGTATGTCCCCTCACCCCCTGTCATAAACATACAGCAAAGGGCAGTATAAAATCCCTCTTTACCCTGTAAAGGGTTAATTCCTCTTTTACCTGTAAGGGGTTAAGAAACTCAGATAATCTGGGTGGCACCTGACCAAAAGGACCAATGAGGGGAGAAGATACTTTCAAATCTGTGGGGGAAGGTTTTTTGTCCGTATCTCCCAGAGTCAACAAGGAACCAAGGCTGGGAAAATACATCTCCCTAAACCATATGGAAACTAAGCATCTAATATTGCAGAAATAGTAAGTAATAAGCAAAGAAATGCGTTAGGTTATCTGTTGGTTTAGCTTGTGAATTTTCCCTGTGCTGAGAGGGAGGTTTATCCCTGTTTCTGTAACTTTAAAGTTTTGCCTAGGGGGAAATCCTCTGTGTTTTTGAATCTTCTGTTATTCTGTAAAGTACTTACCATCTTGATTTTACAGAGGTGATTCTTTTACCTTTTTTTTAATTAAAATTCTTTTAAGAACCTGATTGATTTTTTCATTGTTCTTAAGATCCAAGGGTTTGGGTCTGTGTTCACCTCTACCAACTGGTGAGGATATTATTCCCAAGCCTTCCCCAGGAAACGGGAGTGCAGGGCTTGGGGGAACATTTTAGGGGAAATAGGACTCCAAGTGGTCCTGTCCCTGATTCTTTGTCTAAATCACTTGGTGGTGGCAGCAAACTGTTCAAGGCAAGGTGGAATTTGTGCCTTAGGAAAGTTTTTAACCTAAACTGGTAAAAATAAGCTTAGGGGTTTTTTCATGTGGATCCCCACATCTGTACCCCAGAGTTCAGAGTGGGGAAGGAACCTTGACACCCCCCAATTAAATTGTTGCTTGAACCCTTCTATGTATGTGCTTTAGTTGGGGTGTGCCTGGTCCATCCACCATTTTGAGGAGTGTACCATTCATGTTATGGACTGGAAAAACACATTGAAAAATGCAGGTTGCACCTGCTCCCATAGTGGTTCCCACACATTCGCCCCTCAGAAAGTTTTTCCAGCTCTGGGCTGCAGCCAGCTGAGATCAGGATTCTTCCAGCTTGGCATCCATATTACATTGTGAGATCTGGGCAGAGTTTACAATAGTGACAATTGTGATTAGCAACAACGATTGTTCCATTCCAGGCCAGGGAATCCTTGGGTTCCCCTTTGTAGGTCCACCTGTAACATGCATGTAACAATTTGTACGTCCTTCTTCTTAACCCCCATTTTGTGGCTTTTTAGCTGCACTTGATTTCCCAGCTTGGGTAGACCATGCTTCCCAGTCAGGTCATACCATGCGTTGACCTTTGCTTCTATATGTGTTAACCCTCCTTGTACAGTATCCACCAAAATAACAATAATAACAAGAGAAACAACACAAACACACAACACAGTCTTGGCTAGGACAGTAGACCCACGGTGCTCTGGGTTATTTTTCCGCTGATGCCAGCTTGTTTGTAGAGTGTCTGAAAAAACAAAAGAAATATTTCCCACCTCCCTGGCGAGGACAGATTCTTGCCTTTTACAAATCTCCTTGCTAATTGCGGGAAAAACAGATGTATGACCTCCACACTGTCCTTATTTTGTTCAATGGGCAGGCCAGTGAATTATCTCACTGTTCATTTAAGAAATTCATGAGGTGACGTACCTCGGTTTCCCCTCTCGTATAACAGACCACGTTTGTAATGGTTTCTTTGCTGTGCCTAGCTTTAAGATTATTCACAGGTAATAGGTGAGAAGCATTATTTCCATATAAATTAACAATAATATTAGTATCGAATCTATTACCAGTGGGCGTTTATAATTATCTTGTTATAGCATGCCGTTTATTTAGACAATTTGTCTTTGAGGCCAGTGTGTCCATTACCCTCTTGAAATCTTTGCATAGGCTTTAATTTAATTATATCCTTGGGGTTTTGGTGAATTCCAAGGTAGGGGTGTTGTGCATGTAAGCAGACTCCATTTGTATGTGTCTTCAGATTTTAGCCACACACACACATGAAAGGAATACTTAGGGTTAACATGTTCCCTCTTATTTTCAGGCTTGTTTTCCCACCTCCCTTTCCTGGAGGGCCATAATCTGAGTCTTCTTGTTTACAAGTAGCTTGTTTGCTGACCAGGTGTATTTATTATTTGCAGCTCCTTTGTGCTGTCATTCATGGGCAGTTCTCTCCTTCCCATATAAACTAGGTAATTTGCATCCAGACAGAGGCTTTCTGGCTTGCTTTTGGATCCAAAGCTATCAGCATCTGAGGGTATGTCTACACTACAAAATTACTCCGATTTTACAGAAGACGATTTTTGGGAACAGATTGTATAAAGTTGAGTGCATGCGTCCACACTAAGCACATTAATTCGGCGGTGTGCGTCCATAGTACCGTGGCAAGTGTCGACGTTCCGAGCGGTGCACTCTGGGTAGCTATCCCACAGTTCCCACAATCCCCGCTGCCCATTGGAATTCTGGGTTGAGCTCCCAATGCCTGATGGGGACAAAAATTTGTCACAGATGGTTATGCGTAAATCATATCATCGGTCAACCCTTCCTCTGTGAAAGCAACAGCAGGCAATCATTTCATGCCTTTTTCCCTGGATTGCCCAAGCAGACGCCATAGCATGGCAAGCATGGAGCCCGTTCAGCTTACCGCAGCAGTTACGAGCATTGGAAACACCTTGGACATTATCGTGCAGTTTATGCAGATGCATGAGGCTGAAAAACCGGGCGAGGAGGCGATGGCAGCGCAGTGACAAGAGTGATGAGGACATGGACACAGACTTCTTTCAAAGCACGAGTCCTGGCAGTGTGGACATCATGGTGTTAATGGGCCAGGTTCATGCTGTGGAATGCCGATTCTGGGCCCAGGAAACAAGCACAGACTGGTGGGACCACATAGTTTTCAAGGTCTGGGATGATTCCCAGTGGCTCCGAAACTTTTGCGTGCGTAAGGGCACTTTCATGGAACTTTGTGACTTGCTTTCCCCTGCCTGAAGTGCCAGAATAACAAGATGAGAGGAGCCCTCACAGTTCACAAGTGAGTGGTGATAGCTCTGTGGATGCTTGCAATGCCAGACAGCTACCAATCAGTCAGGAATCAATTTGGAGTGGGCAAATCTACTGTGGGGGCTGCTGTGATCCAAGTAGCCAAAGCAATCACTTAGCTGCTGCTATCAAGGGTAGTGACTCTGGGAAATGTGCTGGTCATAGTGGATGGCTTTGCTGCAATGGGATCAGGGGTGGCTCTAGACATTTCGCCACCCCAAGCACGGCGGCATGCCGCGGGGGGCGCTCTGCAGGTCGCCGGCCCCGCGGCTCCGGTGGATCCTCCGCAGGCATGCCACTGAAGGGCATGAGCCCGGCAGAGCGTCCCCCGTGGCATGCTGCCCCAAGCATGCGCTTGGCGTGCTGGGACCTGGAGCCGCCCCTGAATGGGATTCCCTAACTGTGGTGGGGCGATAGACGGAACCCATATCCCTATCTTGGGACTGGACCAAGGCAGCCAGTACCTAAACCGCAAGGGGTATTTTTCAATGCTGCTGCAAGCACTGGTGGATCACAAGGGACGTTTCACCAACATGAACATGGGATGGCCAGGAAAGGTACATGATGCTCGCATCTTCAGGAACTCTGGCCTGTTTAAACGGCTGCAGGAAGGGATTTACTTCCCAGACCAGAAAATAACTGTTGAGAATGTTGAAATGCCTGTAGTTATCCTTGGGGACCCAGCCTACCCCTTGATGGCATGGCTCATGAAGCCGTACACAGGCATCCTGTACAGTAGTAAGGAGCTGTTCAACTACAGGCAGAGCAAGTGCAGAATGGTGGTAGAATGTGCATTTGGACGTTTAAAAGCGTGCTGGTGCAGTTTACTGACTTGCTCAGACCTCAGCAAAACCAATATCCCCATTGTTATTGCTGCTTGCTGTGTGCTCCACAATCTCTGTGAGAGTAAGGGGGAGACCTTTATGGCGGGGTGGGAGGCTAAGGCAAATCACCTGGCCGCTGATTACGTGCAGCCAGACACCAGGGCGATTAGAAGAGCACACCAGGAAGTGCTGCACATTAGAGAGACTTTGAAAACCAGTTTCATGACTGGCCAAGGTGCCGCGTGACAGTTCTATTTGTTTCTCCTTGACGAAAACCCGCCCCCTCGGTTGATTCTAATTCCCTGTAGGCCAACTGCCCTCTCCCCTTCAATCACAGCTTGGAAATAAAGTCACTACTGTTTAAAAACCATGTATTCTTTATTAATTGATTATAAAAATAGGGAGATAACTCACAAGGTAGCCCTGGTGCAGTGTGGGAGGAGGGACAGAAAAGGCCTCTTCAATACTTGTTGAATGACAGCCTTCTGTCTACTGGGGTGGAGTGGCTGGGTGCCCGGAGCCTCCCTCCACCCATGCATTCTTGGGTGTCTGGGTGAGGAGGCGGCTATGGAACATGGGGAGGAGGGAGGGCGGTTAAACAGGGGCTGCAACAGCAGTTTCTCCAGCTGACGTTCCTGAACCTCCACCAGACCCCAGATCATGTCTGTTTGTTCCCGCAGTAGCCCCAGCGTTGCATTCTGCCTCCTCTGATGTTCCTGCTGCCACCTCTCCTCATGTTCACTGGCTGCTTCCCTGTCCTGTGCTATCATGTCCCTCCACACTTTCTGCTGAGCTCTTTCAGTGCAGGACGCCTGCATGAGCTCAAAGAACATTTCATCATGCATGCAGTTTTTTCGTTGCCTTATCTGAGATAGCCTTTGGGACGGAGGAGGGAGACTTGAAACATATGCAGCTGTGGAAGGAAAAAACGAGAGAGAAGTATTTTAAAAGATACATTTTACAGAACAATGTGTATACTCTTTCACAGTTAACAACACTATTCACATTACATAGCACATGTAATTTTGCATTTTTTGCATCTTATATTGAGTGCCTGCAGCTTTGGTGTTAGAAATCATACATGCCGGGCAACAGAATTTGGCCTGCAGGTGGCCATGGTAAGGCCATAGTCTTTCGGCTTCTGCAACCTTCATAACAGCAGCACCCTTCTTTCCCATACCAAGCAAAGCCCGTTGAGTTGTCCATTTAGGGCTGCGTTTTTCATGTTAACATGCGGCAGCAGAAACCAAACTCCCCCCCCCCATCCTTTTCTCTGGGATGACCGTTTAACCCTCCTCCCACTGCACTGTGTGGCTGATATCAGGGAAGATCCCTGCTAGCCAAATGCGAACAGCCCAGCGCCAATCCCACGCTCCCCCCTCTTGACTGACTGCAGGGAGGATTTCTTTTCAGCCACAGGCAAACAGCCCAGTAGGAATGGCCACCTATGAATGTCCCCTTAATTAAATGCCCATATTTCAACCAGGTTACCATGAACGATATCACTCTCCTGAGGATAACACAGGGAGATAAAGAACGGATGTTGCTTGAATGCCAGGAAACACCAGGATCATATGCTGCCAGGTTGTCATGTAATGATACCAGATTACTTGCTACTAGTATGGCGTGGTCAAGTGTCCTACCATGGAGGATGGAATAAGGCTGTTCTCCCCAGAAACCTTCTGCAAAGGCTTTTGGAGTACCTCCAGGAGAGCTTCATGGAGATGTCTCTGGAGGATTTCCACTCCATCCCCAGACACGTTAACAGACTTTTCCAGTAGTTGTACTGGCCACGAATTCATCCCAAGTCCTCAGGGCAAATTAATCATTAAAAAACACTTGCTTTTAAACCATGTTTTATATTTACAAAGGTACACTCACCAGAGGTCACTTCTGTGGCTTCATGGTCCAGGGTACTGCCTTGGGAGGGGTGGGAGCAGGGCTGGTGCAAGAATGTTTCGTGCTCTAGGTGAAACTTCCAGCTTGCGCCCTCCCTGCCCCCTGCACCTGCCCCCTGGGGCGCCCTACCCGCGGCAGCTCCCCACCTCCCCCCTGAGGTGCCCTCCTCCCCCGCGGCAGCTCCCCACCTCCGCCCTGAGGCACCCCTCCCGCAGCAGCTCCCCATCCCCCACCCTCTGCCCTGAGGCACCCGCCCCGCTGTAGCTCACCCCTGCTCCGCGCACGAGCACCCTGAGCACGCTGTGGCCGCTTCACTTCTCCTACCTCCCAGGCTTGCGGTGCCTAAGCTGATTGGTGCCGCAAACCTGGGAGGTGGGAGAAGTGAAGCAGATCACCCTTGCTCCACCTACTCCCTGAGCACGCCATCGTTGCTTCACTTATCCCACCTCCCAGGCTTGCGGCACCAATCAGCTTAGATGGCATCAACTTTCACACAAGCCCTGGGAGGCAGGAGAAGTGAAGCAGCCACGGCGTGCTCGGGGTGAGGCGGGACAGGAGTGAGCTGGGACAGGGAGTTCCGCTGCGTGTCGCCCCACCCCCCCTTACTTGCTGCAGACGGCCCTCCCCGTTGTCCCCTGCCCCAGCTCCCTCCGCCTAAATGCTAGTGGCGACCAGGGCGGCCGAAGATCCGGCCACCGTGGTCGCTGCCAAAGAAAATGGGCCCCCTGAAATCCTAGCGCCCTAGGCGACCGCCTAAATGGTTGCACTGGCCCTGGGTGGGAGGGTATTTCAGTCAGGGTGAGAAAAAGATCCTGGATGTCGGGGAGAACGGTGTGCGGTGTGCTCTCCTCAACTTCCTCCTTCTCCTCATCTTCCCCGTCCGCAAAATCCTCAGGCATGGCAACTGAGAGTACCCCATCATCAGAGTCCACAGACAGGGGCGGGGTAGTGGTGGTGGCGCCCCCTTGAATTGCCTGCAGCTCAACATAGAAGCAACATGTCTGCAGCTCTGTCCCGGAGCATCCATTTGATTCTTTGGCTTTCTGGTATGCTTGTCTCAGCTCCTTAAGTTTCACGCAGCATTGTGTTGAGTCCCTGTTGTGGCCTCTGTCCAGCATGGCCTTGGAGAGTTTTCCAAATATTTTGGCATTTCGTCTATTGATAGAACAGATCATCTCCCCATACAGAGATCAGATCCAGTATCTTCCGTACAGTCCATGCTGGAGCACTTTTTCGATTCTGGGACTGCATGGTCACCTGTGCTGATCAGCTCTCCATGCTGGGCAAATGAAATGAAATTCAAAAGTTCGTGGGGCTTTTCCTGTCTACTTGGCCAGTGCATCCGAGTTCAGATTGCTGTCCAGAGCGGTCACAATGGTGCACTGTGGGATAGCTCCCGAAGGCCAATACCATCAAATTGCATCCACACTAACCCTAATTCGAACCGACAATGTTGATTTCAGCGCTACTCTCCTCGTCAGTGAGGAGAAAAGAAATCAATTTTAACAGCCTTTTATGTCAACAAAAATGACTTCGTTGTGTGGACGGGTGCAGGGTTAATTTGATTTAATGCTACTAAATTCAACCTAAACTCGTAGTGTAGACAAGGCCTCAGAGACTGTTTTAAAAGAGACACGTTCCACTTCCACCAGAGTTCTGATTACTTTCCACTTTCATCTCCTGCTCTAAAACACACACAGATCTGAAAAAGAAAACACAACCTATTGTGGCTCCTTTCGGAGCCCAAATAGGATTTTAATTAAGTAGCGTGTTTTGTTTGCATTGCTTTTACGCCTTCTGCAATATACACTGCACATGTCCTGGGAAAATGGACACTCCCTCCACAGTGCAAATCTACAACATTCTAATAGCCGCATCAACTTTCACACAAGGTGTAACTGCCTCCCACGCGCCCACAGAATTCTCATGCACCCCCACCAAAGCGACGGTCCGATCACAGAGAGCCACCCCAAGGTTCCCCTTTTCCTTCTGTTTTCCTGTGCGCACACCAAAAGGGATGCAGAATGTCTCCCCCATCCCCTGGCCCTTGCTGCCTCCCACTACAGCCAGCACTTTCATCTTTATTTAAAAACATGTTAAACTTTATAAAGCATCGAGGTACTTTAAGGGTTAAGTGCTAAATACCAAATCCAAACAACACTAGTTACCTGTGTCTGGTAAAAAGTGTCCATCGGGTTTGCAACTTTGAATGACAGATTCAAATGGCTTTTTAGTGGTATTATTTCAAAACCAAACCAAACCAATTCATCTTAAACCTATGAAACGAGAGTTTTATAAACCAGGAGTGTTGATTTAGGTCCTTAAAACCTGACATATTTACATGCACAGAGAGATACATACGTATTCTTTTTCTTAACATTCCTTGCACGGCTATGATTTTTTTGTACACCACTGTACCCTGATTACATTCCCATCTTGAGTAACCAGAGACAGTCAAGTTCAGTTCCAATAGAAACTCCTTACATTTCTTTAGTGATTTTGATGAATTCGTCCAGTAGTCAAATAACATAGATCAGAGCATCTGGCTGCCTGCAGCAGCCCTTTACAGACCATTTCTTTCGGGAAAAGGGCCCATTTTCCTTCAGAATAGCTGCAAAGGCTTCCGGGGACAAAAACAGAGTGGTGGTAGCCACTTTACGTGACCCCCTTGTATATGTAACCCTTCTGCCAGGCCGAGCTAGCAGCAGCAAGGGCCGAGTTCAGTACATAGGGGTTCCCTGTCAACAATACAATGCAAAACCGGCTCAAGCCCCCACCCAGGAACCTGGAAAAATTACACACACTCCCTTGGGTGCCTCAAAGAGGCCATACTTCCCCTCTCGCAAGCACAGAGTCTCAGTGTAGCAAAAATCTTTAATAACATGAGGTAATCCACTCAGCATTAAAATGGGAAAACACCGCAACTAGGGTTCATAAACACAAACCATGAACTAGAAGACCCACCCCCAAGCAGATTGGGCCGTGTTCTTTCCCTTTGGTTCTTGAGTCCAGCAACCCAAAAGTCACCTCTCCCACAGAGTCTGACCCTGGTCAGTTCAGCCTCCTCCCTCCGAGTTCAGAAATCCATCTGCAGAGTTTACCTCTGAGCCTGGGTAGAAGAGGGGAGGTATGGGGGCACCATACATGCTCCACTGCTTGGGTCAACGGCCAATTGCCACATCTCTCTGTGTGGTTCTGCAGCAGTCTTCACCACCACTGATCCTGCCAGTCCACACCCCCAACTTAACACAGCTCTCAGCAACTTCAGCTCTTCAGCGATTTCAGCTGTTGCTAGGAGATCCTCAGTAGTGACACACTTAGAACCACTGGTCCAAAGCCAATGTAATTCTTAAACCTAGATATCAGTGATCTCAGCTCTAAAGCATATAATAAGACACCTAATGAAGTCAAAATTAAGTCTTTTATTACACCATGAAAAGAAAGAAAAACAAAAATCAGAATGGTACACAATCCCCTGCATGTCCCAACCATCTCAACACACTGGGTTTTAGAACCCATGTCCCTTGCCCAGTGAGTGCTACCTGTTGAGGGCGAGTCCCTCTGTCATAAAATGCCAAGTACAGTTCTACTGTCCGTGATTCACATAACCAGGATAACAACATTTTATTGCTCCTGCCCGAGTAACAAAGAACTGGGGATCCCACAGCAGCCAAAGTAACCATTTGGGCAAACAATCCATCATGCTAGGCGGGGTGGGTGTGCCCATGCAAACGAGATCAGCCCCTGAAGTCCCTTCCCACAGCTCACCAACAGGTGTCAGGGCAGAGCTCTTCCTGACTCTGCTTACATATCATTGCACTACCAAGCTTTCACCCAATGGGACTGCACGGAGTTGCACATATAGTTACATTTACATAACTGGATTTTATCATCAAACCCAAAACTTCCTTTTTCTACCACCACAACTGTTACTTTTTAACATCTTCACAGCTGCTACCTTTTAACATTTCCACAACTCCCAACCATTTACTTCCCTCCCAATTCCACCCACACTCTGTAGTATTAATTTCTGTAAACAACTGCCTTTTACCCTGGGCTGCCCTTATCTCAGGATTGTTCAAAAAGGCAGTAAAAAACTTTTATCTCCATGGTGTCCCCTGGATCTTTTACTCTAACAATTTCCACAGAATCCAGCAGGCTATCCTCATGCTGTTTCCAAAAAACACAAACATTTCACAGGAATATCTATAGGACCCTCCATTAAAACTTCAGAAAAATCAAAAGTGTGAGAGAGGAGGGTGGGGTGGAAAGCAACCTATTAACCCTGTGAAAATATTTTAAAGTGCAGGCTAACAGCAGCAAATTAAGCAAACTGAGACAGAGGAGGAGGAGGAGGAGAGAAGAAGAAGAAAAGGCTCTAGTTAGATCTGAGCACAGGGTAGGCTCCCTAAATTTAAACAGTTGGGAACCCTTCCCCCCAAGTTTGAAGCCTGGCTCTGGGAGAAGAGTGGGGGTTGTTACCTGCTCCTGCAGACCCTGCCGTTTTTCATTTCAAAACTTTTTTTTTTCTCGGCTCCCCTAGGACCAAGTCCCAGCTCCTGTCTCTTAAGCTGGTCTGTTAACTTTGCTTATGGCTCCAAACCCTGTTGTGCCAAATCATCTTTAACCACTCCCAACTCTAATTTACAACCCTCCAGTAGCCTTTTCTGGAGTAGCGCCAGACTTGAAAGATTACTGGCAGCTTCCCATAATGCTGCTTTTACTTCAAACCTCTGACAAGTGGACTTAAGTGCCTCCTTTCCGTGGAAGGCATCCTGTCCTCATGGGCACAGACCTCCTTCTGCTACTCATTTACCAAGGAGGGTTGGCTCCTCAGCCAGCCCCATCCACTGCTCCCATTTCCTTCTTAATCTCATCCCAGGTTGACCCCCGCACCTGAAATGGGCCCTATTCTTCAATTTCCACTTATCCAAAAAGATTATTCCCCAGCTCACCAGGACCCACAACTACCATCTTGAAAGCCTGCCATAATCCCCGCCAAGCAGCTCTGGGGAGGGGAATATACCGGGCCGCTACTCACCTGTCCAGCATGAGGCACCAAGATGTTAAGGGTTTTCCCTTCACCCTTCCCCTTCCCTGGTTCTTGTCACGCACACAGCAAGCAGCAAAAGGCTCTTAGTCCCAAGCGCAGACACTGCGATCTTTATTGGGGTTAGTTTCCAAGCAAGCATATTCCGAAGCCCTTCCCACCAGCCAGGCTTATCTCTATACACTGATAGAGTCTGTTCTCCTGTGTTCCCTTCCCAGCTCTGACACCGCAGACCATTTACCCTACATCCTTCTATCCAGCTCAGACAGCGCAGAGCGTTTACCCCATGTCCCCCTTCCCAGCTCTGACACTTCAGAGTGTTTACCCCGCGTCCCCCTTCCCACCTCTGACATCGCAGAGCGTTTACCCCGTGTCCCCATTCCCAGCGAATTCCCAGTGAATATCAAGAGAGGGGAAATTAATTCTACAGCAGACAGAAGCAATTAGAGAATAAGACCGATTAACTATGGAAAAGTGGAGGCCATAACGATAAAACAATACAGAAATGAGGGTTTCACAACCACAACCACTGATAAGTGAGTTCTTGCCAGATCGGATGCTGTCAAACTAAATTCTCTTTAACCATCTTAAGACGTTTCTTTCTCTGGTGGTGATGGGCACTATCAGGACAGGATCATCTTCCTAACAGCCCAATCCCACCATATTTCAATGTGGCTGGTTTGGGATGGGAGGATGTGACCATTCCTTTCCCAGCTTATGGCTGCCCTTGCTGCTTAGCCAAAGGCCTTAGCCTAAGAACCAGGCCCCAGATTATCCGAGGGAGAGAAGGCCCGTACACAGGCAGCCTGTGATTTTGACTCTTTGTTTTTATACCCCATGACTTCCTAAGTGATAAAAATACACCTAAGTTCTTAAAGTACAGGCCTTCGCAGGCAGGCCTGAATATTTATATTCTAACAGTGGCTATGGGGAATTCCTACCATACCCGCTTGGAGGGATCAAACTCCCTCATCCAAAGAAGACCCTATGTTGGACAACCAAGGTGCTCGTGGATAGAGGTCAAGAATGTGGGGAACTGGCGGATCATAGAATCATCAGACTGGAAGGGACTTCAAGAGGTCATTTAGTCTAGTCCCCTGCACTCAACGCAGGGCTCCAGGACGAGCTGGCCGCAGCCGGCTTCTACATCTGTACTACAAGGCGATGCAGCCGGGGGGGAATGTCCCCTCTAGGGTCAGTGCCTCTGTCCAGGTGCTGGTGCTGGATGAGTGGCTGTCAGTTCCTCCTCCTCCTTGATATTGGCGGGGCGGTGCTATGTGGCAGGGAGCCCTCCCCTGGCAGCTGGCACTGACCCAATGCACCAGCGTGGTGCTAGGGGGTGTTGTCACAGTCTCTGAGCCCCCCCGTCTCCATGGTCTGATCAGGGAACTTCTCCGTAGGATTCCAGCCATCTGCAGGGCCCTCTGTCTCTTTGTCCATCATCTCTCTCTGTCTCTCCCCATCCTGGTTCAGTCTAATCAACCCAGGAACATGAACACCCCCCCCCCCCCAAGTATTGATACAGAGGTCTATGAATACTCTTGCAGGCACATGGTGCGTCGAACATCTCAACAGAAGAATGAACGAAGTTTTCCTGCTTCCAATGTCTAGCTCAGCAGAATGCAGGCGATGTTTATAAAGCGGGTATCTTGGCTTCAAAGATACGCCCGCCTGCCTCACATCTGTCACGCCGTCTCCTGGGACGGTTAACAGCCCTGCAGTGACTCACATCCCACTGCCCTGAAATGCAGCCACCTCTGGGGGTGGGGTGTTCTGGAGAGGGTGGCCACATGCCAGGCGCCCCCTTGTGGGAAGAGGTGTTTCTGCAGGGCCCTCCCTCTCCCCTCTCGTTTCTCACCATCCCTGCCCTCAGGCTGGGTCAGTAGCCCGACATAATTCCAAGTAGTGTCCCAAATGCAAGCCCCTGTAGGTCATACCCATCTCCAGTGCACTGGCGCCCACAGAGATCTTATTCTGCTCAGCAGACACCCAGCCTTCAGGCATACACCTGCAGCCTTTTCTATAGGCACCACCCAACCCCTCTGAGGTGTGACACTTGTATTCAGTGCTGACTTAGTCCCAGGCTCTCCAGCCCCCCGGGGCAAGCCACTCTGGTACAGGTGTGGCAGCTGCTTAATAGACACGCAGCAGCACAGCACGGGGATTGGTCACCCAGTGCCGAAATACAGTCACCTCTGGGGTGGCGTGTAACAGCTGGTAACATCCGTCATCATGACAACAGAAAAAGAAATTGGGAAAGGAATCTTGTGTCCTTCAGAGGTGCATGGGGAAGTGGCATTCATTGTAGAAGAACGGTGCTGGCGGGGCTGGAGTTTGGCGTGGAAAATGGGATTGACAGGCCAATCAAACCAGGCACCGTGGGTAATTTGAGTAACAATGGAATCAGCATGGACTCTGGGGGGAAGCGCCCCCTGCTGAGCCCCACAGCTCCCTATGGCTACAGTAGGGTCAGTACCAACTCTGAAGGAGCAGACCCTCCCCTGCTGCCTGCAGCACGGTACCCCCCCAATGCAATGCTGGGGCCTTAGGGGCAATGCTGACCATGGGGAGAGAGTGCCCTCTCCTGAGCATGCCATGCATCACAGCACAGCCTCTCCCCAGCTCTGGCAGGGCAGTGGGGACTAGGGGATTAGAGCAGTGGGGGCTGGAGCCAGGACTCCTGGGAAAACCAGGAGCGCCAGCACCAGAGCGCCCATGGAGTTGGCACATGTGATGGCAGGGGAGTGGGGACTAGTCTGTTAGAGCTGGGAGCTGGGCACCAGGACGCCTGGGTTCCATCCCCAGATCTGAGATGGGAGTGGGGACTAGACTTCCCTCCCTGGCTGGCGCTGAGTGTGGATCCTCCGTCCGGAGTGGTGAGCGAAGGGCTCCCCCTGATCATCACCTGCACGGCCCCCAGCAGTGCTGGTGAGCGGAGGTTTCACTTCTACAAGGAAGGAGCTGAGCTCGTCCCCGGGGATGTGGGGTCTGAGGTCAGCACAGCAGAGACCAGGACTGGCTCTATGACGCTCAGCATCCCGCAAGCTGGGCCCAGCAGCGCCGGGGAATTCACCTGTGGTTCGAGGAGAACATGAGTGGGAGGTGGATTCTGTCCCTAAGAAGCTTGGCTGTGAATGTTACCGTGACAGGTGAAGTTGCCCCAGACTCACCAGTCTAAGATATTCTTAATGCTTCCTGCATGGGGTAGAAGTCACACACACACACACACACACACACTCTGAACAGGGCTCGTCCCTTCCAACATGGGCCAGCAATGACACACACACACACAGAGCAGGGCTCATCCCTTCCAGCAGTGCCCAGCAGACATACACAAACATACACTCAGTAGAGCTCATCCCCTCCAGCAGGGGGGCAGCAGGGACACACACACACACACAGAGACATTGTGCACATCCCTTACAGGAGGGGGCAGCAGTGATGCGCGCGCACACACACACATACACATGTTGTGCTGGTCTCATTCCCTCCAGCAGGGGGCAGCAGGGACACACACACACACACACACACACACACACACACACACACATTGTGCACATCCCCTACAGGAGGGGGCAGCAGTGATGCACGCACACACATACACATGTTGTGCTGGTCTCATTCCCTCCAGCAGGGGGCAGCAGGGACACACACTCCTGCCAGTGTAAAATTTCTGAGCAATTTCCTCCTTTTTGCAGCCCACAGGCATTACTGGGTCCGGGACCTCGCTGTGGGTGGGTCCTTCTTCACCATTAATGGCCTCATCTTCCTCATCTCCCACCGCTGCAGGGTCTCCCTGATTACAGGTAATACGCCTCTACTCCGCTATAACACCAATTCGGATATAACGCGGTGAAGCAGCGCTTCGGTGGGGCAGGGTTGTGCACTCGCCGGAGCAAAGCAAGTTCGATAGAATGCAGTTTCACCTGTAACGCAGTAAGATTTTTTGGCTCCCGAGGACAGCGTTACTGCGGGGTAGAGGTGTCTCTCATATTGCCCCACCTCTTCCCGCCCCCTTTACCGGGTGTGCCGCTTCCTTGCTCCTCTCCCTTACCCCCCAGCCTCCTGCATGCCACAAAACTGCTGGTGACATCAGTTGGGAGGCGCGGGAAGGGAGCGGGAGGCGCCGATCTGCGAGGCCTGCTGGCAGGGGGGAGGAACTTAGGGAGTTGAGGGGGAGCTGTAAGGCAGCTGCCAGTGGGTGCTCAGCACTCACCATTTTTTCCCCATGGGTGCTCCAGCCCCAGAGCACCCATGGAGTCGGCGCCTATGCTGGCAGGGGAGGGAGACTAGTGAGTTAGAGCTGCGGAGGCTGGGCACCAGGACTCCTGGGTTCCATTCCCAGATCTGGGAGGGAATTGGGGATTAGTGGGTTAGAGGAGGGGAGAGTGGAAGTCAGGACTCCTGGCTTCTAGTCCCCTCATTGGATAGGTCACTGGCCAGGACTATGCCTCAGTTTCCCCTCTGCAGGCTTGTGGTGTTGTCATTTCACATGGGCAAAAGTCTCGGCCACCATCCCATAACGACAGAGTCCGGGGAAGGGTAAACACTGTTCTTATTATCCTGCAAACCCCTTGTTCGGCACGACCTGCTCATCATTCTATGGTATCAGCACCATCATGCTGCCAGTGCACTGATGTTATCTACGGCTTCCTCTCTGCTTGTTGGCGTAGCGGTTTCACTCATTTCCCCCAACCCGTTTTCCGTCATCGCTGATGAAACTTTCCCCTGTGGTGCCCATGCTGTGAGCCAAAGACCTCGTGATGCCAGCTGACAGAGGGATCCCCTGCATTCACCAAAGAACCTCAGGTAAGTTATCTAGTGAAAGCCTGTGCCGCATTGGTCATTGTAACCATTGCAACACATGTGTGTGGAAAACATGGAGAGAGTTATGTATCTATGCTGAAAATGATGTTCTCTGGGTCACTCAGAAGTAATCCACATGTTCAGCGACATGCATATCCCTCGGCCTGCGCCGCTTCCAGCAGCTCCCATTGGCCCGGAGCAGCGATCTCCGGCCAGAGGGAGCCGCGATTGCCGGACCTGTGGACCTGGCAGGTAAACAAACCGGCCTGGCCCGCCAGGGGCTTTCCCTACACAAGCGGAGACTCCTGCTTGAGAAACCCTGATCTATCCCAACAGGGGGCTGTGTTATGCTATGTTACTAATAAAGCCAAATGCCAATATTGGCTAGTGTGTGCCATTGTTGCTGTTTTGATAATTTTGTGCATGTTGTATTGCTGTTCATGTAAAAAACCAATGGTGACCCTGGCCACCAGTTCGGAGGAAGGGTGGAAACCTAAATGGTGACCCCTCCCAACAAAATGTTGCTTCAGGGTCAAGGAGGGGATGTCACATCCCAGGGCCCTCCCCGTAGGCAGGGCCACCCAGAGGATTCAGGGGGTCTTCAGCAGCAGGGGTCCTTTTGCTCCGGGTCTTTGGGGCACTTCAGCAGCGGGTCCTGGAATGAGTGAAAGACCTGCCGCCGAACTGCCGCCGAAGACCCAGAGTGGAAGGAGCCCTCGCCACTGAATTGTCGCCACGACCCAGAGTGGAAGGAGCCCTCGCCGCTGAATTGTCGCCAAGACCCAGAGCGGAAGGAGCCCTCGCCGCTGAACTGCTGCCGAAGACCTGGAGCGGAAGGAGCCCTTGCTGCTGAATTGTCACCAAGACCCGGAGCGGAAGGAGCCCTCGCCGCTGAACTGCCGCCGAAGACCCGGAGTGGAAGGAGCCCTTGCCGCTGAACTGCCGCCGAAGACCCGGAGTGGAAGAAGCTCTGGGTCTTTGGCAGTGGGTCCTTCACTAGGTCCGTGTGTGTTTGGTGGCACTGAAGGACCAGCTGCCGAAGACCTGCCAAAAACTCTTATGGGGCCCCCCCGAAAACTCTCATGGGGGCCTGGGGCAAATTGCCCCACTTGCCCCCGCCTTGGGTGGCCCTGCCTGTAGGGAGTCCCCCGGGAAGGTAAATCAGCACCGTATATTGCTAATGCAGCAGCAAGCGGAGGGTTAAAGGGGCGTAAGAGGAGATTGAACGTTTCCTTTGTAGGTCGGAGAGGCCGAAGGGGGAGGAACCGAAAAGCAAAGAAGGGGTAAACTCAACCCTGCAGCAGGCGAACGCAGCCCAAAAATAAAACGCTGGCTGCCATCCAAGGTCACTGCCCACAGCCAAGAAAAATGAGGGCCTTATAAAAACAAAAAAAAAATTCGCAGCTAAACAGACCCAAAACTGTAAATAACCCAAACCAAAAAAACCCGTCTCCGAAGCTGGAATGTTCTGGAAAATTGAGGAGGCCGCAGCAAGCCGTAAACGAAGCACCAGAACAGAGGGCCCCAAACAAAAACACCCCCCGAAACGCCCCAAACTTAAAACCCTCCTAAAAGCTAAAGCCCCTTGGCGAAGCCGGCAGAGTCTCAAAGGCCCTGGGCCCAGGACAGGACCCCCGTCCGCCTTCCCCTTCTTTTCTCCTAACCTGGCCAAGCCTGGGGAGTGCGTCTAGTAGGGCGAAGTGCGTTAGGGCCTGGGGCATTAACGCTGGCTCTCCTCCCCCGGTAACGTACGAACAGCCCCCGCGCCCTCGGCCGGCATTTTCTCGTTTTCTCAATAACGCTTGAACATGTACAGCCCTGGCGTGCGTGGCCCGTCATCTCCTCCCTGAAACAAGCCTGCGGCGCCAGCCTAAGCAACTAACCTTCCAGGCAGATTAGGAATAAAAATTGTCACACTGGCTTCTCCTGCAACTCCGGGAGGGGAGTAGGAACCAGCGGTTAGAGCAGAGGGCTGGGAGCCAGGACTCCTGGGGTCTAATCTGCTTCTCAGGCATCCCACACTTCAGTGCAGGGCCTGACCTTGGTAACCTCTCAAGGCCCCTCCCAGCCCTACATTTCTATTCATCTGTAAACGTGGGGCAGGGGTGTCCTCAGCCTGCCCAAGCAAACTAGGGTGAGGGAGGTCAGTGAACCTACGGGAAGTGATGCAGCTGAGACAGTGCTGGCCCCAGGGCAGCACTAGGGGGCGCTGTGCTGCTGGGAGTTGGGTGGGAGGCTCAGGCGGGGGTGCTTTCCCCTTGCAATCAGCATCGGCCCCAGGGGATGCATGATGCAGGGAGCAGGCGGGTGACTCAGCACCCTGGGGCCTGTTTTCCAGCCTTCCTGCTGCAATCGCATAACTCAACAGGAAGCCAGGACTCCTGGGTTCTCTCCCCAGCTCTGAGAGGGGAGGAAAAGGGGGTCTAGTGAGTTAGAGCTGGGGTCTGGGGCTGGGAGCCAGGACACCTGGGTTCTCTCCCCAGCTCTGAGACGGGAGGAAAAGGGGGTCTAGTGAGTTAGAGCTGGGGTCTGGGGCTGGGAGCCAGGACACCTGGGTTCTACTGCCAGTTCTGTGGGGGGGAGTGGGGTCTAGTGGTTAGAGCGGGGGGGCGGGCTGGGAGCCAGGACACCTGGGTTCTATTGCTGGTTCGGGGGGGGGGGGGAAGGTCTAGTGGTTAGAGCGGGGGGGGGAGCTGGGAGCCAGGACACTTGGGTTCTACTGCCAGTTCGGAGAGGGGGAGTAGGTTCTAGTGGTTAGAGCACAGGGAGCTGGGAGCCAGCACACCTGAGTTCTATTGCTGGTTCTGGTGAGGGGGGAGGTCTAGTGGTTAGAGCGGGGGGGGGTTGGGAGCCAGGACACCTGGGTTCTACTGCCGGTTCTGGGGGGGGGGAAGAGTTGGATCTAGTGGTTAGAGCGGAGGGGGGCTGGAAGCCAGGACACCTGGGTTCTACTGCCAGTTTGGGGGGGGGGGAGCAGGATCTAGTGGTTAGAGCAGGGGGAGCTAGGAGCCAAGACACCTGGGTTCTATTGCTGGTTCTGCGGGGGGAGGTCTAGTGGTTAGAGCGAGGGGGGCTGGGAGCCAGGATGCCTGGATTCTTGCCCCAGCTCTGAGAGGGGAGGACAAGGGGTGTAGTGAGTTAAAGCTGGGGTCTGGGGCCGGGAGCCAGGACGCCTGGGTTTTCACCCCAGCTCTGAGAGGGGAGGACAAGGGGTGTAGTGAGTTAAAGCTGGGGTCTGGGGCCGGGAGCCAGGATGCCTGGGTTCTCTCCCCAGCTCAGGGCGTGGTGTAGATTTTAAGGATTAGGTCAGGCCAGCAGGAATCCAGGGTTTCCTTCTGTCTCCAGTCTCAGCACGCCTGGCAGGGGAGTTGACAAGGGAACAGACATTCCCTGAAGCACCCAACCCGCTGAGGACTGAGGCGTGCCTGGCTGGAACAGCCAGGTGCGGAGTCTCGTTCTGGAACATCTGTGGGCCCCACAGTCTACGGGCAGGCCAGGGACTCCCGCCGGCCCCGCTGGAGTGGGTCGGCCGGGCTCCTCGGTGCCCAGAGAAGGAGTTTGAGCTTAATAGTTACAGACGCAAATGTTACCCGGTGGCCTTATTACAAGGGGCCTCCCTTCTCTCTTCATCGCTGGGCACCAAGATCAGGGGTTGCTGAGGACTCCAAACAGCAGCAGGAAACTCCCCTGGCGAACGTAGGTGAGTCCTGCTCATTGGTACTCACAGTAATATCGGGAGGAGGGCTGGCTGGGGGTGCTAGGAAAACAATCCCTTATCTTTGAAGTACCACATTGGCAGAGAGGCCTGAGATCTCTGAGAGAAACCTCTTTAATAGGATCATTTTCCATCAGCTGGGGAGGGGAGCCCAGGGCTGGGCTAGCAGGGGGGCTGCGGATCGGGAGTGAGGGGCACCAGCAGGGCTGGAACAGGCAGAGCTGGGCTGGCAGGGGCTGCGGGTTGGGAATGAGGGGAACCGGCAGGGCTGGGACGGGCAGGGCTGGGCTGGCAGGGGCTGCGGGTTGGGAATGAGGGGCACCGGCAGGGCTGGGACGGGCAGGGCTGGGGTGGCAGGGGCTGCGGGTTGGGAATGAGGGGCACCGGCAGGGCTGGGACGGGCAGGGCTGGGCTGGCAGGGGCTGCGGGTTGGGAATGAGGGGCACTGGCAGGGCTGGGACGGGCAGGGCTGGGCTGGCAGGGGCTGCGGGTCGGGAGTGAGGGGCACTGGCAGGATGGTGGGGGCAGGGCTGGGCTAGCGGGGGACTGTGGGTTGGGAGTGAGGGGCACTGGCAGGATGGTGGGGGCAGGGCTGGGCTAGCAGGGCCTGCGGGTCGGGAGTGAGAGGAACTGGCAGGATGGCGGGGGCAGGGCTGGGCTAGTGGGGGGATGAGGGTCAGGAGTGAGGGACACTGGCAGGATGGTGGGGGCAGGGCTGGGCTAGCGGGGGCTGTGGGTCGGGAGTGAGGGGCACTGACAGGATGAGGGGGCAGAGCTGGGCTAGCAGGGGCTGTGGGTCAGGAGTGAGGGGCACTGGCAGGATGAGGGGGCAGGGCTGGGCTAGTGGGGGCTGTGGGTTGGGAGTGAGGGGCACCGACAGGATGGTGGGGGGCAGGGCTGGGCTAGCGGGGGCTGTGGGTCGGGAGTGAGGGGCACTGGCAGGATGGTGGGGGCAGGGCTGGACTAGTGGGGGCTGTGGGTCAGGAGTGAGGGGCACCGACAGGATGGTGGGGGCAGGGCTGGGCTGGCAGGGGCTGCGGGTCGGGAGTGAGGGGCACTGACAGGATGAGGGGGCAGGGTTGGGCTAGTGGGGGGCTGCGGGTCGGGAGTGTGGGGCACTGGCAGGATGGTGGGGGCAGAGCTGGGCTAGCAGGGGCTGTGGGTCAGGAGTGAGGGGCACCGGCAGGATGAGGGGGCAGGGCTGGGCTAGCGGGGGCTGTGGGTCGGGAGTGAGGGGCACTGGCAGGATGGTGGGGGCAGAGCTGGGCTAGCAGGGGCTGTGGGTCAGGAGTGAGGGGCACTGGCAGGATGAGGGGGCAGGGCTGGGCTAGCGGGGGCTGTGGGTCGGGAGTGAGGGGCACTGGCAGGATGGTGGGGGCAGAGCTGGGCTAGCAGGGGCTGTGGGTCAGGAGTGAGGGGCACCGGCAGGATGAGGGGGCAGGGCTGGGCTAGCGGGGGCTGTGGGTCGGGAGTGAGGGGCACTGGCAGGATGGTGGGGGCAGGGCTGGGCTAGCAGAGGTTACGGGTTGGGAGTGAGGGGCACTGGCAGGATGGTGGGGGCAGGGCTGGGCTGGCAGGGGCTGCGGGTCTGGACTGAGGGGCACTGGCAGGATGGTGGGGGCAGGGCTGGGCTGGCAGGGGCTGTGGGTCGGGAGTGAGGGGCACTGACAGGATGAGGGGGCAGGGCTGGGCTAGTGGGGGCTGCGGGTTGGGAGTGAGGGGCACTGGCAGGATGGTGGGGGCAGAGCTGGGCTAGTGGGGGCTGTGGGTCAGGAGTGAGGGGCACCGGCAGGATGAGGGGGCAGGGCTGGGCTAGTGGGGGCTGTGGGTCGGGAGTGAGGGGCACCAGCAGGATGAGGGGGCAGGGCTGGGCTAGTGGGGGCTGTGGGTCGGGAGTGAGGGGCACTGGCAGGATGGTGGGGGCACAGCTGGGCTAGCAGGGGCTGTGGGTCAGGAGTGAGGGGCACCGGCAGGATGAGGGGGCAGGGCTGGGCTAGCGGGGGCTGTGGGTCGGGAGTGAGGGGCACTGGCAGGATGGTGGGGGCAGGGCTGGGCTAGCAGAGGTTACGGGTTGGGAGTGAGGGGCACTGGCAGGATGGTGGGGGCAGGGCTGGGCTGGCAGGGGCTGTGGGTCGGGAATGAGGGGCACTGACAGGATGAGGGGGCAGGGCTGGGCTAGTGGGGGCTGCGGGTCGGGAGTGAGGGGCACCGGCAGGATGGTGGGGGCAGAGCTGGGCTAGCAGGGGCTGTGGGTCAGGAGTGAGGGGCACCGGCAGGATGAGGGGGCAGGGCTGGGCTAGTGGGGGCTGCGGGTCGGGAGTGAGGGGCACCGGCAGGATGGTGGGGGCAGAGCTGGGCTAGCAGGGGCTGTGGGTCAGGAGTGAGGGGCACCGGCAGGATGAGGGGGCAGGGCTGGGCTAGTGGGGGCTGTGGGTCGGGAGTGAGGGGCACTGGCAGAATGGTGGGGGCAGGGCTGGGCTAGCAGGGGCTGTGGGTCGGGACTGAGGGGCAGAGGCGTGTGTAAGCTCTCAGAGCCGTCCAGTTTTCATCTCGCTCCGGGGACCTTATCAGCCCCCAGCACCCATCCTGCACTGTCATCTTTTCCCTGCGGGTGTCGGGAGCGGGGCGGGGACAAGAGGAATGACAGAGTCTCCAGAAACCGCTTCTTCCAGCCTTGGGCACTTCGAGGTGTGTCCCCACCCGACTCTTCCCTCCCTGGGAGCCTACGGGATCGGCTGGGGGGATCCTGCCAACCCGCCTGGCTGCTCCTCGGCCCAGCCCCATGCTCTGGGGCCTCATTACTCAGCGGCTCCAGTCCAGACGTGCCGAGCTTCCAGCCAGCCCCCACCCAGCCATGGAGGGACTGGGCTAGGAGAGGACAGGACACATCCACCTGGATTGGAGGCCACCCAGTGGGGTACGTTGGGTTGGGAGTGAGGGGCACCGGCAGAGCTGGGCTGGCAGGGAGCTGCGGGTCAGGAGTGAGGGGGACTGGCAGAGTTGTGGGGGGAGCCCAGGGCTGGGATAGAAGGGGGCTGCTTGGCAGGATTGAGGGGCATTGGCAGATCTGTGGGTCTTTCTTTCTTTCTTTCTTTCTTTCTTTCTTTCTTTCTTTCTTTCTGGAAAATGCACTTTCTGTTTCTAATCTAACTTCCAGTACAAACCTCCTGTGTTCTTCCATCTATCCATCAGCCTATCCCAGTGGTTCCCAAGCTGGGGTTTAGGAATCCCTGGGGGGTTGTGAAATGTTACAGCAGGTTCTCGGAAAAAAATTCCCTAATGGCAGCCAGAGCTGTCCCTAGGGATCCCAGGCAGCAAGGAGCCAGCAGCCTGGAGCCCTGGACTTGCAAGAGCTAAGCAGATCAAAGCAAGCAGATCTATCACACTGAGGAGATTAAAACTTCAAGACTCTTAAGAAGAAATGGGAAGGGAGGTGGATATTTTTTGTTGTTTTAAAAATTAAATAGGCAGCTAGTGTTGTTTTAAAACTTATGATGAAGACCAAGGTTAAGGTTTGTTTTAACATACGTTGGTTGCCCGGACTGCTCAAGACCTGAATGCTTGTGTAGGAGGAACTCTTTGAGTTGGCTTCTTAAATACCTTCCTGCTGTTTCATGTCCGACACTCCCTGATGAAATGTAGGAGCCTTGTCTTAGAACAGGTTTATTCAAAGTGATACAAGCTACGAAAGTGAGAGCTTGGAAGAGTGTTTCCGTTTTCATAATGTAATAGAAATGCTGTCATGATAAATAATAATGAATAATAAATAGTGTGTAATAAGCATGTCATAAAAACAAATGTTATATTTCCAAGCTCACTGCTTTTATAATTTATACTCAGGTAAAGGAGAAAATCCCTGGGAATATTCATTTTCAGGAGGGGGTTCGCGAGACTTGACATGTTAGTGAAAGGGGTTCACAGGTTGTTAAAGTTTAGGACCCACTGGTCTATCCCCATAAACACCTGTCTCTCTTTCTTGCCATCCATCCATCCCCATACACTCTTTCTCTCTCTCTCCCCATACATCCCTTCTATCTAATCTATCTATCTACCTACCCATCTATCACTAGATGTCACCCCCTCCGTTATATCTCAGCCCTTCTAACCTCATCTCCCTCCCCCACAAGGAAATCTGTCCTGGCCCCGCGCCCGATGCAACCATGAACAGCTGCCTGTACACCTCCAGCAACGTCACCCTCCTGACGTCCTCAGTCTCCAGCGTGACCGGAATCGTTTTCCTCCTCCTGGCCGCTCTGATCGGGCTGCCGGGCAACCTCTTCGTGGTGTGGAGCATCCTGTGGAAGATGAAGCCCAGCTGCCGTTCGGTCACCTGCCTCCTGGTCCTCAACCTGGCCATGGCCGATGGGGCCGTCCTCCTGCTCACACCCTTCTTCATCCTCTTCCTCACTTTCAAGACCTGGTTCTTTGGCCTCGCCGTCTGCAAAGGCGTCTACTACCTCTGTTGCGTCAACATGTATGCCAGCATCTTCATCATCATGCTCATGAGCGTGGACCGGTGCTTGGCCGTCAGCCGGCCCTACCTCTCCCAAGCCATCCGCAAGAAGCGCCTGGTGGTCAAGATCTTGGCCACTATCTGGGCAGTGGCCATCTTGTTGGCCGTCCCGGCCTTCGTGTATCGCGAGCTGCTGTCGGACCCATCCGGGCAGTGGAAGATCTGCGAGCCGTGCCACGCCACGCCAGGCCTGGCTATCTTCCACTACACCATGGAGACGGTGGTGGCCTTTGTGGTGCCCTTTGCAGTCATTGTGGGCTGCTACTCCACCATCTTGGTGCGGCTGCGGGGGCGGCGCTGGCACCGCCGGGGAGCACGGACGGGGAAGCTCATCGCCTCCGTGGTGCTTTGCTTCGCCACCCTCTGGGTGCCCTACCATGTGGTCAACGTGCTGCAGGTGGCCTCCAACATGGCCTCGGGGAGGGTGGCGGAGAGCCTGGGCAACGCGTGGAAGGCTGGCCGGGCGGGGGCCACCGCCCTAGCCTTCCTCAGCAGCAGCATTAACCCCGTCCTCTACGTCTTCGCCGCCGGGGATCTGATCAAGACCTCAGGGGCCAAGTTCATTGCCCAGTTCTTCGAGGGGGCCTCCGGGGAGGTGCACAAGAAGTCGCCCTCCCAGAGGGACCTAGACAAGGACACAGTGGCAGAGGAGGGCATGGAGCTAAGGCAGCTTCAGGCAGGTGGGGAGGGGGCCAAGCAGGACGGGGCCATGCACCAGTTGACACCCCCTGGACAGCGTCCATACCAAGCTGCATCCCCTTAGCCCTCACTGATGCAGTACGACTTGTTCACTGCCCTGGTGGGTGCTTTCCCTTTAAGGGTGGAGTTTCTCTCTGCCAGACATGGTTTCTCATGGATACTTGCTCTTTAAGAGCAGCGTTTTACTCTCTGACTCACACTCATGGAAACTTTCCCTTTAAGAGCAGGGCCTCATGGACACCTCCCCTTTAATTTGCTCTGAAAGGAGAGTTTCTCACGGCCAAACATTTCTCACTGCCAGACTCTGGTCATTGTGGATTCTTCCCCTTTAAGAGCAGAGTTTCTCACGGCCAGACTTTGGTCCTCCTGGACGCTACTCCTTTAATTTGCTCTCAAAGAGGAATTTTTCATTGCCAAACATTTCTCTCTGCCAGATTCCGGTCCTCATAGGTGCTTCCCCTTTAATTTGCTCTTAAAGGGGAATTTCTTCCTGCCAAACACTGCTGCCTTACCTCCTTGTGCCCCTCCTGTGTCATGGGACACGCCCGTCACAGCTGCAGTTTATCCCTGCCAGACTCCAGCCAGCATGGAGACTTGCCCTTTAAGGGTGGAATTTCTCACTGCCAGACAAACGTCCCCTTTAAGGATCCTGTGTCTCTCTGCCTGAGTCCAGATTTCAGGGTCGCTTCCCCTCCAAAGGGCATTTAAAGGGGAATATCTTTGTGCTGGACTCCCGTTCCCAGGCTGTATTAATGGGAGCAAAGTGCTGCCCCCTTGTGGTGAAATGTGGGCATTTCGATTCCAGGGCCTAGGCTAGACAGACGGGAAGTGCCCTGCTCCCAGGGCCCACGCCGCTGGCCCTTGCCCCATGGCCCCATGCGGTTACCAGCTGCAGGTGCCGGGAATACAGAGCAGCACCAGTTCTGCCCAATAACCGCCTCATCCTACTGGCAGTGCAGAAGACAGGCCAGGCCAGCTCCTCTCCTGATGTAATACAAAGGTTGTTATTTGGGTCGCGCTACCCAGTCAACATTCCTGGGAGTGCAGTGGGGTCTAGTGGTTAGAGCTGTGGAGGCTGGGAGCCAGGATTCCTGGGTTCTATCCCCAGCTCCGGAGGGGAGTGGGTTAGAACATGGTGGTGGGGCTGGGCATCAGGACTCCTGGGTTCCATCCTTGGCTCTGCCCCTGATCTGCCATGAGTCCTTAAGCAAGAAACATCTTCTCTCTGTGCCTCAGTTTCTCCTCCCATCCCTTGTCTGTTTAGTTTGTAAATAAGGCAGAGGTTGGCTGTCGTTCTGAGTCTGAGCAGCACCCGACAGAAAGGAGAGCCCCGATCTCGGCCAGGGTCTGACGTAACAGGGAGGCCTGATCTGACTCAGGTTTCTGCTGATAGTACTAAAAATGCCATCCTTTGAATTCACGGCCAGATACCATCTTGTCTCTGAACTGCAAGGCAACAAGATCTTTGCTCAGAAGCACCCGCACGAGGCGATGGGTTGAGGGTTACATACCATCAAACTCATTCTTTGGTCAGTCGATCTGCAGGGAAATCAAGCGTTGGTGTGTTAACAGCCCATGATGATGCTACGTGGAACTAGTTGCAATAAGCCACTTCACAGGTGTGTAGAATTCATCTGGCACCAAGAGTTCCTGTTCAACTTCAGGAAGTCGTGAAAAGCTTTCAAACATTTCTCAGTTGGGTTGGGTCAATGAAAGGAGGATTCGATCCTTGCCTCTGGGAGAGGAGCGGGGGTCTAGTGGGTTGGAGGAGGGCTGGAAGCCAGGACTCCTGGCTTCTATTGTGGCTCAGGGAGTGAAGTCTAGTGGTTAGAGCTTGGGGGACTGGGAACCAGGACTCCTGGGTTCTATCCTGGCTTGGTTGGGTGTGGGGGAGGCTGGGAGTCAGGACTCTGGGGTCCAATCTGCTTTTGAGGCATCACAAACTGGAATGGAGCGGCTGGGTTCGGTGACCTCTCAAGGTCCCTCCCCGCCCCACATTTCTACGCTGTTAGAAATGTGCAGGGCTGGGCTTTCCTCAGCCTACACGGTGAAGTAGGTCACTGAGGGTTGTGGGAAGTGACAGAGCTGATGCAGCTGAAGAAATGGGTTTTCTACCCACAAAAGCTTCTGCCCCAAAAAATCTGTTAGTCTTTAAGGTGCCACCGGATGTCTCGTTGAGCTGATTCAGAGCTGGCAGTCAGTGTTAACCCCAGTGCGTTGCTAGGGGGCGCTGTGCTGCGGGGAGTGGGGCACAGTAGGGGGCGTTCTCCCCTGGCAGTCAGTGCTGACCCCTGTGCGGCACTAGGGGGTGCTGTGCTGCAGGAAGTGGGGGCTCAGTAGGGGGCACTCTCCCCTGGCAGGCAGTGCTGAACCCTGTGCGGCACTAGGGGGCACTGTGCTGCAGGGAGCAGGATTGGGGGCTCACTAGAGGGCACTCGGCACTAGGGGGCGCTGTGCTGCGGGGAGTGGGGGGGCTCAGTAGGCGTCTCTCTCCCCTGGCAGTCAGTGCTGACCCACGTGCGGCACTAGGGGGCACTGTGCTGCAGGGAGCAGGATTGGGGGCTCACTAGGGGGCACTCGGCACTAGGGGGCGCTGTGCTGCTGGGAGTGGGGGGGGCTCAGTAGGCATCTCTCTCCCCTGGCAGTCAGTGCTGACCCATGTGCGGCACTGAGCTCACTAAGGGGTGCTCTCCCCAGAATCAGTGCAGCACTAGGGGGTACTGTGCTGCGGGGAGCAGGATTGGGGGCTCACTAGGGGGCGCTCTCCCCAGAATCAGTGGGCACTAGGGGGCGCTGTGCTGCGGGGAGTGGAGGCTCAGTAGGGGGCGCTCTCCCCTGGCAGTTAGTGCTGACCCCTGTGTGGCACTAGGGGGCGCTATGCTGCAGGGAGTGGGGGCGCAGTAGAGGGCGCTCTCCCCTGGCAGTTAGTGCTGACCCCTGTGCGGCACTAGGGGGCGCTATGCTGCAGGGAGTGGGGGCACAGTAGGGGGTGCTCTCCCCTGGCAGTTAGTGCTGACCCCTGTGCGGCACTAGGGGGCACTGTGCTGCAGGGAGTGGAGGCACAGTAGGGGACGCTCTCCCCTGGCAGTCAGTGCTGACCCCTGTGCAGCACTAGGGGGTGCTGCAGTGCAGGGAGGGGGCTCTCCCCCCATAGTCGCTGCAGGGTGTATGACTCAACACAAGGCGTGATCATCATGTGGGGACCTGTTCTCCAGCATCAGGGCTGGGGTCACTTCACTCCCCGATCCAGTCCAGGGCTGGGGAGGTGTGGTGGGGGAGGGGGACAGAGGTTTCCAGCTTCCCTTTTGCCTCCCTCCCAATGGGCTCCACTCTGGGGAAGTTGGGAGGGGAAGCAGAGCCGGACACCTGGGTCCCAAGAAGCCTGGTCCCTTCTCCCCTCCACCTAGGGTGACCCCACGTCCTGCTAGTGGGGGGCTTTGTCTTCTACAACTGTCCCCTCCCAACCCTGAAAACAAAGTGTCCCCATTTTCCCCACTTGCTTTTAGATCACCTACCCCAAGCCACCCAGGTCTCAGCGGGGCGGATCTGCCTGTGGGTTACCCAACACTGCAGAAGCTTCCGCTGGATGCTTGTACCTGCTGACTCAGCCCCCTCGGAGCAGCCAGACGGCTGGGGTGGCTCTGGGAGACGCCCGACAGCTGACGCGGCTGGAGGAAGAAGGTCCTAAGGATTAACCGTAAGCATCAGTTCATGCCAAGCTGTGGGGATGACCAGGCTGAGCTAGCTGGATTCTGTGCATCGGGAATGAGAGGCACCGGCAGAGCTGGGGGGCCAGGACTAGGCCAGCAGGGACTGTGGATCAGGAGGGAGGGGCACCTGCCAGAACTGGGGGAAGTCCAGGGCTGGGCCAGCAGGGGTCAGGAGTGGGGGGCACCTGCCAGAGCTGGTGGGGCAGGGTTGGGCCAGCAGGGGGCTGCAGTTCGGGAGTGAGGGGCATTGGCAGAGCTTGCAGGAGCCCAGGGCTGGGCCAGCAGGGGGCTGCGGTTCGGGAGTGAGGAGCACTGGCAGAGCTGGGTGGGGGCAGGGCTGGGCTAGCAGGGGGCTGTGGGTCGGGAGTGAGGGGCACCAGCAGAGTTAGGGGGGCAGGACTGGGCCAGCAGGGGGCTGCAGTTCGGGAGTGAGGGGCATTGGCAGAGCTGGGGGGGGCAGGACTGGGCCAGCAGGGGGCTGTGGTTTAGGAGTGAGGGGCACTGGCAGAGCTGGGTGGGGACAGGTCTGGGCTACCAGGGGGCTGTGATTTAGGAGTGAGGGGCACTGGCAGAGCTGGGTGGGGGCAGGGCTGGGCTAGCAGGGGTCTGCGGTTAGGGAGTGAGGGGCACTGGCAGAGCTGAGTGGGGGCAGGGCTGCGCTAGCAGGGTGCTGCGGTTCGGGAGTGAGGGGCACTGGCAGAGCTTGCAGGAGTCCAGGGCTGGGCCAGCAGGGGCTGTGGATCAGGAGGGAGGGGCACCTGCCAGAACTGGGGGGAGTCCAGGGCTGGGCCAGCAGGGGTCAGGAGTGGGGGGCACCTGCCAGAGCTGGGGGGGGGCAGGGCTGGGCTAGCAGGGGGCTGCGGTTCGGGAGTGAGGGGCACTGGCAGAGCTGGGTGGGGGCAGGGCTGGGCTAGCAGGGGGCTGCGGTTCGGGAGTGAGGGGCACCGGCAGAGCTGGGTGGGGGCAGGGCTGGGCTATCAGGGGGATGCAGTTCGGGAGTGAGGGGCACCAGCAGAGCTGGGGGGGCAGGACTGGGCTAGCAGGGGGCTGCGGTTCGGGAGTGAGGGGCACTGGCAGAGCTGAGTGGGGGCAGGGCTGGGCTATCAGGGGGCTGTGGGTCTGGAGTTAGGGGCACTGGCAGAGTTCGGGGGGGGCAGGACTGGGCTAGCAGGGTGCTGCGGTTTGGGAGTGAGGGGCACTGGCAGAGCTGGGTGGGGCCAGGACTGAGCTACCAGGGGGCTATGGTTTGGGAGTGAGGCGCACTGGCAGAGCTGGGTGGGGGCAGGACTGGGCTACCAGGGGGCTATGGTTTGGGAGTGAGGGGCACTGGCAGAGCTGGGTGGGGGCAGGACTGGGCTACCAGGGGGCTATGGTTTGGGAGTGAGGGGCACTGGCAGAGCTGCAGGGGGGGCAGGGCTGGGTTAGCAAGGGGCTGAGGGTCGGCGGCAGAGCTGGGGGGTGTATGTGGGGGAACCACATCATCTAAGTCAGTGGGGGTGGAGGGCAGCCTGGTCACTGGGTCCTGTGGTGCTGCCAAACTCCTGCCAGCCCCATGGCCCTCTAGTGCCCTGGTCGGCTTTTTCACTGGGAGGTGTCTCCCTCTCCCCCCTTCCTGCAATCTTCCCCCCTTTTGCTGTGAAATGACGGGTGGAATTAGCACTGAACGGTGCAAGCGCAGGGAGGAAGTTGCCCCATCAGCAACCCACAGTGTCCGCAGGAAACCATACACCTCTTCCCGCCATGAGAGCCACCCATCCATCCCCCCGCCACTGCCAGAGCCAAGGGGAACTCAGCGTGGGTAGGTAGATAGATAGATAGAGGGGGTGGTTGGGGATGGATAGATAGATAGAGGAGGTGGGTGGGGATGGATAGATAGATAGATGGAGGGGGTGGTTGGGGATGGATAGATAGATAGAGGAGGTGGGTGGGGATGGATAGATAGATAGATGGAGGGGGTGGGTGTATATGGGGCTAAATAGACGAGTGGGGGTGGATGGAGGTGGATAGATGTACGCGAGGATGGATAGACAACGGGGCGGGTGGATGTGGAGATAGACGGGGTTAGGTGGGGATTGATATGTATGGAGTAGATGGCAGAATGGATGGATGTGCGTAGAGATGGCTAGACAGAAGGAAGTGGGGAGCTGGATGGATGTGGGGGGGATGGATGGATAGATAGAGGCATGTGGAGGGATGGAAGGTGTGTATGGGAGGCTAGAGAGGTATGTATGGAGATGGATGCATATGGCTGGGATGGAGTGATGTATGTGGCAGTTGGAGGGGGTGCATATGGGGATTGATAGGCAGGGGTGCTTATGGGGCTGGATACAGCAGCATGAGGGATGAAGGGTGTGTATGGGCTGGCTAGACAAAGGAGTGTGGGAATATTGAGGGGTGTGTATGGGGGGGATGGAGGGGTGTGAATTGGGATGGATAGAGGAATTGGGGGGGATGGAGTGGTGTAGGTGGGGGATGGATAGAGGAGTGGGGGGATGACGGGGTGTATAGGTGGATGGAGGGGTGCATATGGCGATGAATAGACAGAGGAGTGGGGGGGATGGAGGGGTGTAGGTGGGGGATTGAGGGGTGTGAATGGGGATGGCTAGACAGAGGAGTGTGGGGAGATTGGGGTATGGAGGGGTGCATATGGGGATGAATAGCCAGAGAAGCGGGGGGACGAAGGGGTGTATAGGTGAACGGAGGGGTGTGAATGGCGATGGATAGAGGAGTGGGGGGATAGAGCGGTGTATGTGGGGGGGATGGAGGGGTGCTTTGGGGATGGATAGGAGTGGGAGGAGATGGAGGGGTGTGTATGGGGGGATGCATATGGGAAGAGCGGTGTGGGGGATGGAGGGCTGTATTGGGGATTATGGAAACTGAGGCAGAAGAAGCCCTATAAGTCCTTACTGTAGATCTCACTAACCTTCCTGTCCTCCAGACCCTTCTGTCGCCCCAATGACCAACGCCACCTTCAACGCCACCGCCCAGCCGGGCGCACTGCCCCCGTTGCCCGGCGCCAAGCTAGGGCTCACCGTGCTCTCCTTGGCCTTCATCCTGGGCTTCCCGGGCAACGTCTTCGTGGTGTGGAGCGCTCTCTGTCGTGTCCAGAAGCGGACGATCACCTGCCTCCTCATCCTCCACCTGGCCGTAGCCGACTGTGCTGTGCTGCTCACTTCCCCTTTCTTCCTTCGGCTCCTGAGCGCCGGGAAGTGGGAGTTCGGCTCCGTGGTCTGCCAGCTGTGCCACTATGTCTGTGGCGTCAGCATGTACGCCAGCATCTTCCTCATCACCCTTATGAGCCTGGACCGCTGCTTAGCTGTCACTAAGCCCTTCATCTCCCAGAAGATCCGGACTGCCATGGCGGTCAGGTCCTTGGTCTTGGCCATCTGGATGGTCTCGTTCCTCCTTGCCGTGCCGGTCATTTTCTACCGCAAGCTGGTGCTTAGGGGCAGGCACCTTCTCTGTGACCTGTCCCATCCCAGCATTGGCCACCTTGTCTTCCACAACCTTTTTGAGACACTGACCGGCTTTGTGCTGCCCTTTGCTGCCATCATTTGGAGCTACTGCATCATCGGGCGCAGGCTGCAGGACACCCGCTTCCGGAGGAAGCGCCGCACCAGCCGGCTCATTGTGCTGATTGTGGCCGCCTTCGCCCTCTTCTGGCTGCCCTTCCACGTGGTGAACATCCTAGACGTGGCTGGGAAGCTGAGCCAGTCCAAGGGACTCATCAAGGCCGGGATGATGGCCCGACCCACCCTGACGGCCCTGGCTTTCTTCAGCAGCAGCGTCAACCCCATCCTCTATGCCTTCACTGGTGGTGCGTTGATCAAGTCAGCCGGCTTAGGCTTCATGGCCAAGCTCTTTGAGGGGACAGCCTCAGAGATGTCCAGCACACGGCATGGGACGGGGCGGACCATCCAGCGACGCGAGGAGGCCAAGTTGGAGATGGTGCAGGATGGGAAGCCAGAGAGCATCACCCTTTCTACCAACCCGCTGGAGTAGCCCTCGGCCATGTGGGACAGGCACTCCGACAATCCTACCGCATCCACCAACACCCTGGACTAGCACTAAGGCACGTGGGACAGGAGCTGCAACAATCTCACCTCATCCACCAACACCTTGGGCTAGCCCTGGGGCCATGTGGGATGGGAATTCCCAAAAATCCCACCACATCCATCAACACCCTGGGTTTGCCCTGTGTCCGCGTGGAACAAGAATAGGAAAAATCTTCCTGGGAGGCCCAGCAGATGGTGCAGGGCCCCAGCTGACTCCTTCATGGAGTGATGGTGAAACTATCAAGAATTTGCTGGGACAGTGCTCACTTGCTTCTTATTTGGGGATTGTCCTGGTCTGAACAACCTGCCTGCAACGTCCATTTTTCCCTTCCTCACTGGCTGCGACTTTGTGGGAACAAACCCAGGCTCCAATATCTCCACCTTGACACCACCAGGGACTGGCCCAGCTACAAAAGGAGAATAATTAGACTTTGTGTAAATATGGAAAAGAGACTCGAGCCTGAATGGAGTGAAGGTGTTGCCATTGTTCTGTGGAGATGAAGTGGCCTGTCTGCTCAGGTGGCGGGGAAGTGAAAGTTGGAGGGGTAGAGAATGGTTGAGGGACAGAGGCAGGTGGTGGGGGAAGAGACGGAGAGAAACAGGGTGAGGGCAAGAGGGATGGAGGGAACGTTGAGAGTCTGAGGTTGGGCAAGTCCATGTCTTCAGGAAGTTACAAGAGGCACTTGAAGCTGCACTGACCCCACCTGAGAGCAGGGCCCCCATTGTGCCAGGCACTGCACAAACCCACAGTGAAACAGCCCCTGCTTCTAGGAACTAGCAGTGTAAATGGGCAAAGACAGGATTATTATCCCTATTTTGCAAATGGGGAAACTGAGGCATGTGGGAGGTGCAGCAACTTGTCAAAGGTGATATAGGGAGTCTAGGGCAGAGCAAGGAACAGCATGCGGGTGTCTAGGGGCCTGAACCACAAGATCATCCTTCCCCAAACCTATTTTCACAGCCAGATACAAAGGGAATCTGGAATTTCACCAGGGAGCTTTCCTATCTCCCATCTGAGCTGTGGGGTGGGCTGCTCCCAGTGGCCAACTAAAGTAATTATGCGAGTCAGCCCCACTAGGGAGCGCCAGGCCAGCTCAGAGCCAGCCCCGACTGGGCGGGGGGACAACCGGCTGGCGTAGCGGGTGGGGAATGGGACACACGGCCTGTCCCCGCTGGGGGGCTCTGGCTCCAACCCGGCCCCTCAGCGGGCGAATTCACCCTCTGTTATTTTGCTTAATTAAAGGAGTTTCTGTGTAGCCTGTTACCGGGGCTGTCCCAGGTTCTCGTTGGTTCCGGTGGCCTGAGCCATTAGCCTCACTAGCCCCTGCTGCTGCCACCCCCTGCTGGAGGAAATGAGCCCTGCTGTGTGATGTGTGTGTGTGTCCTGCTGCCGGGGATCAGACCTGCACCGTGTGTGTGTGTGTGTGTCTGTGTCCCTGCCACCCCGTGCTTGGGCGGGGGGGAGAGGGACCTGCTCAGTTCGTATGCGGCGAGTAACAAATAGCCACAGAGACGCCGTTTACAAATCAGTAATGCTGTGTATTCCTCCGTGACCTTAAATACAATAATTACAGCCACAAACAACTACGTGAAAAGACCATTTCCAAAGTCAGTTTTGCACAGGCCCCTGAATTTGGGCATTTCCTCCCTTGGGCATGCTCAGCTTTGTAACCTTAACAATATTCTTTTAATGTAGCTTGTGCGGGTGATTTCCTGGGTTTTTACAAAAGCGAACAGGAAAAAAAAAAAAAACCCCACAGAGAAATCCCCTCATGTGGCATCATACTGACACCCACATGGCTTCAGCAGGGCTGAAATCACTTGATCCACCACACAGAGCTGCAGAATAACTGGTAGCAGTAGTAGGTTGTCATCCTGTATGTGGTCCTGCACTCGAGGGGAACAAGCGTCGGTTGCACAGCTGTTTGTTCCTGTGCCAGTGCCTCGTCTGCACACGATCTCCTCACCCCAGCACCTCCTGGCTCCCAGCCCCTTCACCCTGATCTCCCACTTTCCATTTCTCTCCCTGGCTTCCAATCCCAGGCTCCTTGTCCAGCCAGACCCAGTGTCCTCTGAGATCAGATGAAATGATTTATTGCCCTCTTCTGGCCTAAAACTCCCCCACCCCAGCAGCTCCCAGCCCCACTGTCTCTTCTTAGCTCCCGACCTCCTTCCCCAGACAGCCCCAGGCCCCTTTTCTCAGCTCCTCATGCCATACTTTGCTCACCTCCAAGCGGTGCCCTTTCCTCTGCCCTCCCAGACTGCTCATTCCCCTTGCGTAACTCCCCCACCCAATTTTCTCCCCTCTTCATTCAAATCAGGCAGCTTCGGTCTCCTGGGCCCGGCAGGGGGGCACTGAGAGCAGAAGTGAGACAGGAGCTCTTGTCCTCAGCATCATCTTTGCCCAGAACTGCACCTGCAGAGAAAGCCCTGCTGAGCCTCGGGTAGGGAGCGGATCTTCAGCGGCTCTTAGCTGCCAAATTCCCAAGTTCTTGCTTGGAAGCAAGGGGCTCTGGGGCTGCTGAAAGAAAAGTTTGCCAGACGTGCACATGGGCAAAACAGTGGATTTTTCACTGGCCTCGCTCTCCGTAACAGCTGGACTTATTCGGCTCAAACTTTCCAGGAAAAAGAATCAGTCTGAGGCAGACACCTGGCGTGGGAAATGTCAGCCTGAGTTCAGCAAGATTATCAGAAAACGGGCTTATAATGGCAGTTGTCCGCCAATCAGTAGACTGACTAATGGCCCTGCCTATATTAAAACTATAGGGAATTCCCCCTACACACACACACCCCTCCCTCTCTACTCTGCACACACAATCCCCCCTTCAGCATCTCCCCCCCAGGCTCTGGCACACCCTGGGGAAGGATGATCTTCCCGGGGAAGCCAGTTCTAGTCTCTCCAGAAGCTGCGGTTTCCTGCCACTGATCTTGGGTAACAGGAAGTACATACACACACAAGGCTGAGACCACAGCACATTCGGGGCCTGGAGGTTGGGGGGTGGGCGGCCTTCAAGGAAGAGGGATTAAAGGGGGAGAGGGGGGACTCTCCTTAGCTGGCTCCCCCAGCCCCTCACTGAGAGGGATCATGTTATTCCGAGCTCTCCCCGTACCACCATATTGTCTCGCCCATCCTGACTCACCCAGCTCTTCCGGGGTGTCATTCCCCTCTGAACCCCACCCACCTCAAACCAGCCCCCTTCCATGCCTCCTGCAGGTGGGGTCCATCTCCCTCTGAGCCCCCCCCCCCCAATCGCCCCCCACCCTTCACTTGTCCCATTGTGAAAGACTGAGTCCAGGCATCAAGTCATGACATGAGTGGATGAATGCAAAGCCATCAGTCTCCTGTGCCAGCTCCCCGAGTGGTGGAGAGGAGGTACTGCAGCGGGACGGAGGGAGACCAGCCCTCTGTAGGTCCAGGTCCAGGGTGGGGTGAGCCCTCAGCTGAGCATGGGGGCCTGCAGGCCACAGCGGGACAGGTCGGTGCAGACGTAGTAGGTCCGTAACTGGCCTTTGCCCTTGACCTTGATAACCCCGCGGAGGTAGCAGGTGTAACCCAGGGTCTCCAGGGCCCTGGCTGTCTCCTCTGTGACCTGGGGGGAGGAGGAGTAAAGGAGAAAATTAACCTTGTAATTTCAGCAGCCCTCTTAGCTCCCTGGTGCTGCAAGCTTCCCACAGCGATGCCATGGTCCGTGAGTAGTCGTGACAGGTAGGGCCTAGGTGAGGTGGGGGACCACACTTCCACCCTGCTCCCCCCACTTTCTTCCCTCCAGTGTGAGCTGTGAGCTCCCCCACTGCATGCCCAGCGAGGGACCCAAGTGCTGTGAGCTTCCCCACAACAGTGTTGCCAACTCCACATAGCAGGAAGTCCCCAGACAAACCCTGAAATGTCGCTAGATGTAGATGTCCAAGCACTCAAAAGGGGTCAAAAATGTCACCAAACAGAATTTCCAGAGAATTCAAGAGAGAATTCCACACACACACAAATATCACACACACATAGAGGTGAGTATAGTCACAAAATCATTCACAAGCAGCTCAATAGTGTTAATCAAATCCATTCCATGCTCTTAAACCACAGATCATTAGGGTTGGAAGGGACCTCAAGAGATCATCTAGTCCAACCCCCTGCTCAAAGCAGGACCAATCCCCAAATTGCCCCTTCAAGGATTGAACTCACAACCCTGGGTTTAGCAGGCCAATGCTCAAACCACTGAGCTATCCCTCTCTTACTGTGCTTTGCTGTGCACCAGAAGCAGTGACACCAGTACACTGCCATCATCAGGAGGGCGCCCTCTGCTCACGGGGAAGGAAACGGCAGCCCTCTGCTCATTGGGAAGGGTGCTCTGTACACGGCAGCCCAGGTTGGCTGGGGTGGGTTCATTTCAGCTGAGCCTCGTCTTGCCATCCTGGAGCTGAGCCGACAGGTTAGTGAACGGGAGAGCCCAGAACCAGGGGGGAAGAGGACATTCGCCTGACCTGAGCTCAGTGCTGCAGGGAGCCAAGACAGTAGATTTAAAAACAAAAGTCTGCTAGGCAGACCCCTTCCCCCCGCTGGCAGGGTTTCATTTCTGAAAATAGCTGGGCAGCTAGCCCCAGGCCATGCCAGGGGAAGGAGTAAAGAGGAACCAGAATCAAGCTAGTTCCACTTTTGATCCTGTAGTAAGGGCTTCAACCCTGAAGGCAACGGTGCTCCCCCGCCCCATTGGGGCACATGGCCCCATCTCATCCCACCCCATCTTCCATCCATGTGGCTCTCTTCACTGGCTAACCTGCCTCTCCCAACGCTGCTCACTTCATTAGCCGGCTTCCTCTGCACCCCAGAGAGTGCTACCTACCACGGAGCAATGGGTACAAACAGGGCCTGGCTAATGTGCTGCTCTCACCAAAGTGCACCTGGCTTTAGCAAAGTATTTAATTAGCCTCCACAAACTGCTTTTCCTCGCCTGCAGATTATAGTGATCTCAGCCCAAGAAGCCCTGGAATGTGATTCCTTCCGAGGACGTGCTCAGTTGAGACATGATGACATTGATTTATGGATTTTATTAACATTATTGAGCTGCTTGTGAATGATTTTGTGACTATACACATTGGTTACGTCTTTCTGTGAACGCCGCTGCATTTGGCAGTGAAAGTCACTAGATTTGTCACTGGTCATGTTGACACTTATTTTCTCACTAGGGAAACCAAAACGTCACTAAATCTGGTGGCAAAGTCGCTAAGCTGGCAACACGGCATCATTCCTCATACCTGGATCTTCCCCAGCACCCCGGTGCTCTCCATGCGACTCGCCACATTCACCGTGTTTCCCCAAATGTCATACTGAGGTTTCTGGGCTCCAATCACACCAGCCACCACGGGGCCATGGTTTATACCTGGAAAGGTGGGAGAGAGGTAGGAGGATGGAGGACACAGCTAGTAAGATATGTGCAGGGCGAGGCCATGTGAACATTTCATAAGAGCTTCAAAAATGACCTGCCATGACAAAGTTTGTTGGAACAGGCCTGAAATCCCAGCACTGAACATCAACATCCCAGCTCAGCACCCCCAGAATTCCAGCACCCAGTGTTGAAATCCTGACACCTAAATACCAAACACTTTCCCCCAATCCCTACATTGCTCCTCCCCAATCCTAATAACATATCCTCAAATCAGTCATCGGAGCAGGGTCAGCACTGGTCATTGCACATGTGGTGAAGTGGGTGGGGGTCATCGCTGGAAATTGGGGAAGCAGGGCCAGTCGGGTGAGGTCAACGTTGGCCATAGTTGGTGTGCCCAACCTGCAAGGCCAACGCTGGCCGGTGGCCATGGCCAACCAGCAGGCCCAAAATTGGCTGTCAGCCATGGCCAACCAGCAGGGTCAACAATGCAGGCCACATCCAATGGACAGCAAAGGTTGCAGAGCCTGGGGGTGATTGTTCCTGCACCGAGGTTGGAGGGAACTCACCCACACGGAGTTTGAAGGTGTTGAAGGAGTGTTTGTTGATGATATCCAGCTTGGCTATCAGGGCCACCGCGAACTCCACCATGATGCCCAGGTGGGTGTAGCTCCTCTCGGCATCCTGAAGGGTAAACCCACCACCACCACCATGGGAGAGGAGGAAAATCCACCAATCACAACCAGGGAACCAATGTCTAACCCCACCCACAACCAGTGAGAAAGCAGCCAACCCACCATCAGGGCATATCTCCAGGAGATGAGCAAAGGTCTGAGATAGATGGGACACAGGGTAAGCTCAGGAACTGTCACCCAGTCCCAAGGGGTTCTGGGAAACTGGGGAACATTGGCTGGAGCTCCAGCAAGGAGGGAGAAAGGAGGTACCTGCTGGTTGTCCTGGCCAGAGGTGGCATTTAATCCTGTAGCTGCCATGTAGGTGCTGCCAATGGTCTTGATCTTCTCCACACCACTGAATTTTGGCTTTGAGAGCAGCTGCAGAATTATAAATAGCCAAGTCATTGGTCCATTCAGCCCCATCTCACTCCCCCTACTTCCCCTGGATTGAATCCTCAACCCAACCAGCTCTATTGAAACAGCAGCCCTCTGCCGCAGATCGGTCCCATGACCCATTAACGACGTGCTGAGATGCTGCCCACTTTCCAGTGCCCAGATCTCATCTGAGCCCCCCTCAGACCTCATCAAAATCCGCAATGATCTCATTGAGCAGCCGCAGACACTCCAGCCCTTCGTGGTTGACGTTGGACTCGGAATAGAACTCCTTGAAGTCGGGGATGGAGGCGAAGAGGACACAGACACAGTCATAGGATTGATGGTAAAGGTCCTGGATGGGAGGGTGGGCGGGAGAGAGAGACGGCACGTCACTTTCAGATAACTTCACACAGGGCACGGACATGGCAAATAGACGCAAATCAAACCATAGCTAAAACCCACCTACCGCAGCCAACACTACCACCAACCAAACCCAGCCACCCCCAACCAACACAGACCTCGCCAAACCTGTCCAACCACCACAATCATCCCCAGCCAATATAGCCCACCAACTCCAACCATCATCCCCGGCCAATATACCCATCCAGCCAGGGCCGGCTCCAGGGGTTTTGCTGCCCCAAGGAGACAAACAAACAAACAAAAAGCTGCGATCGCAATCGTGATCTACGGCAATTCAGCGGGAGGTCCTTCGCTCAGAGCAGGAGTGAGGGACCCTCCGCCGAATTGCCGCCGAATCCCTGAAAGTGCCGCCCCACTCCCGAGTTGCCGCCCCAAGCACCTGCTTGGTAAGCTGGAGCCTGCAGCCAGCCCTGCACCCAGCCGACCCAACCACCACAATCAATTCAGCCACCCAAGCCAGCCAGATCCCACCACAATCAGCCAACTCCAAACAGCACAGCCATACAAACCCAGCCACTCCCAAACCACACTCCCACAGTCCAGTATAGTCCCCACCTCCAACCAACACAGCTATCCAAACCCAACCAATGTATTGATCAGCACAGCCAATCAAAGCCAAACATCCCCAACTAACACAGCCATCACACAGCTACCCAACCACCCCAGTCAACACAACCCACCATAGTCAGCCAACTTCAGCAACACACCTCTCACCACAGCCAGCCAAACCCAAACACCCCCAGCTAACACAGTGCACCATAGCCAACCAAACGTCAGTGAAATCCAACCAGCCCCCAATCAACACAACCCACAAAACCCAGACAACCCACCCATCACTAAACTCAACCACCACCCAACCAGCCCCAGCTCCACCACAACCCAAAGCTGTGATTCGGTAGCTCAAACTCATTCAAGTTAGACCAGATGCAGAGAAGGGTTGCAAGGATGATCGGGGGAATGGAGAGCCAGTCTGACAAGAGGAAAAAGAGGCTGACTGCTCTCTGTAAATACGTCGGGGGAAACACCAGGGAGGGGGGAGAGCTCATGAAACTAGAGGACAAAGCTGACATGAGAACAAATGGGATAAACTAACCATGGGCAACTGAGGCTGGAGAAGATAAGAAGGTTTCTGACCATCAGACAAAGGAGGTTCTGAAAGAGCCTCTAATAGGAGTGGTGGCGGTGGGAAAACCGTACAGTAGAGTGAGGATGGTGCTCAATAGGGAAGATGGGGCTCTCTGAGGTAGCAGGACCCGCCTTTGGTGACCCAGGAGGCCTTTTCCCATCCTACAGTCCTAAATCCCAATGATTTCAATGAAAACTGAGTGTCCATATCTTGGCAATCATAGTAAACTTATATGGACACACACCATGTCAGGATCTCAGGAACGAGACCCAGGCATCCAGGAGAGTTCTCCTACAGGCCCTGCTGTTCTCAGCAACACAGGTGAGGGAGTAGCATGGGGAATGGGACCCAGACATTCACAGTGACATCCCTATGAGACCCACAGCTCTCAGCCCCAGGGAGACAGGACCAGGATGGGGAAGGCAGAGGTCACAGATTCTTTCCCCTCTCAATGCATAACTGGCCAGATGCATTCCAGGGTATTTTTCACCTTCCTCTGAAGTACCAGGGATTGGCCACAGCTGCAAATAGGACATTGGATGGGGTGGACCAGGGCTCTGAGGTGGTTCAGGAACCATCTGTCTAGATGCCTGGCTGGTCAGTCTGGAGCACATGCTCTGGGTCACCAGATTTGTGGTAGGGAAGGAACCTCCGCCCAGGTCAGATTGGCAAGGATCTGGGGTGAGTTTCCACCTTCCTCTGAGGCATGGGGTGTGGGATGCCTGCTGGGATCACCTGGGCTTGTGTCACCGAATAAATTCCTGGTGTTGCAGGGTCCTCGGGCATCGGTAGCACCTCAATCTCTTCAGTGGCCACAACAATAGCCTCCCAAGGACTGAAAGGCTTTGGTCTAACCCAAGCTAGGCTCAGTACAGGGGTCAGACTATCTAACCTAACAGTCCCTTCTGGCATTAAACTCAGGGAAACTCTATGAATCGTTAGCCTACTTCCTTCTGGCTGCAGTCCCCATCTTGGTCATCAGGTGGCAGCATTGGAGAGTTGAATGGTGGCAGTCCGAAATTCCCCCGTTAAAGGGGAGGCACACAGCCAGGCTGACCTCGTTACGCCGGTTCTGGCCGATGAATTGCTGAGCCACGTCGGCCGGGAGCACATTCTCCAGCAGGACACGGTTCAGGTTCTCCATGGTCTCGATCTCCTCGCGCTCCTTCTTGAACTTCTTCTTCCACAAGAAGTCAAGACGGCAATAATACTCATTCTTCAAGAGAGACACAGGGGCCCGGCCCATCAGGACCCTCCAGTCCTGGAAAGGGGCGGTTCTCACCCTAGTGGGCTCTGCACTTCCCAGCATCCAGTAGGAGCAACTGGGATGGGACCCAGGCCTCCAGGATGGCATGCAGCTCCCAGCACCTGGGGGGAGAGCCTGGGACAAGGAATGCGACCCAGGCCCCTGGGATGGAAGTGCAGGGCACTCGCCTGTACGGGCACTGCACCTCCCGCACCCAGGGAGAGAGTGGGACCCAGGTGTCCGGGACAGCAGCACAGGACACTTTCTTCTAGGGGGCTTGAACCAACCACAACAGACTGGGATGCGACACTGGACCCAGGTGTCCTGGATAGCAGTACAAGTTGCTCACCCCCAGGGGCACCGTAGCAGGACAGACTAGGATGGAGAAGGGAACCCAGGGAAGGTCCCCAGTGGGCCCTGCAGCTCTCATCCCCACAGAGGGTGGAACTGGGAGGGGGAATGGGACCCAGGTATCTGGGATGACAGCGCCCCACCCTAGGGGGCCTGTGACTCACTTGTCTAGCCAGGGCCAGCAGGGTGAAGAAGAAGACAAAGAGGGAAACGGCTCCCATCAGCTTGGGTTCCTTCAGGACCCCCGGCCTGCGGACAGGAGAGAGACCAGGCAGCAGAGAGAGAGTTGCCAGCTTTCTAATTGTTGAGTGCCCCATGTCCCGCCTCTTCCCTCGAGGTCCTGACCCTGCTCCACGTGTTTCCCCGAGACCCCGCCCATACCCCTACGAGCTTCTTCCCCCAGGGCCCTGCCCACTTCTCTGCCTCTTCCCCCCAAGGCCCTGCCCCCTGCACTTCCTCCACCGCCTCCCCTCCTTGGGCTCCCTCTGCTCCGTGGAGCCTGCCTGCCTGCTCACAAGCCACAGGAGGCGGCCCTGGCCGAGCAGGGGCTGGCACGGGTTGAGGACCTGGCACCTCCCCTCCCTGCCACCCGCCAGGGCTAACTGGACTTGTAGAGTCCGGTCAGTACATCTTTCCGGTAGAAAACTGGGCATCTGGTAACCCTAAGCGGAGAGCAGACCTGGGCCCGGCTCGGACCTGCTAGGGGACTGTGTTGTGTTTGAGTGGGAGACTTCTGGGGTCTGCTGGGGCAGGGGCTAAGCAGGGGGCGCACTACCCTGGTGGTCAGCGCTGGCCCCAGTGAGACACTAGGGGGCGCTGTGCTGCAGGGAGCAGGGAGGTGGAGACTCAGTACAGGGCATTCTCCCCCAGCAGTCAGTGCTGGCACTAGGGGGCGCTGTGCTGCAGGGACCCAGGCAGGGGCTCAGCAGGGGGCGCTCTCCCCACACAGGCAGTGCTGGCACTAGGGGGCGCTGCAGGGGCACCTCCCCTGCGGTTACCTGAGCATGGTCTGGTTGGGGTAGAGGTGCCCGACGTAGCAGTCGGAGAGCCAGGCGTGGCTGTGGAGGAAGAGGACATTGTAGATCACCAGGCAAAGCGTCAGCATCAGGAGCTTGAGTTCAAAATTCATGTGGAGGAAGAGTGAGCAGGAGAGGAGTCCCAGGATGCAACAGTAAACGTAGTACTGGGGAGGCAAGGGGGTGGGGCATATGGGGAAGGGGCGGGGCATAGGGGAAGGGGGCAGGGCAAGGAAGAAAGGGGATGGTGAGTTAAAGACCTTCCCAAGTCCACCTTCAACACCAACAGCGTCCTCCTGGAGCGCAAAGCTTACCGGAATGCTGAATAAGGAATCGGTCGAGGGAGATTCTCGCGTGGCGTTCACTGGCATCGAGGGATTATGGGATGGTGGAGGACACCAGGGCGTGGGTATGAAGAACTGCTCAAAGAGGAGGATGGTAATCTTAAGCAGCAAGAGGGATACAGCTGGGGATAGAACCCAGGAGTCCTGGCTCCCAGCCCCCCTCTGCTCCAACCACTAGACCCCACTCCCCTCCCAGAGCTGGAGATAGAACCCAGGAGTCCTGGCTCCCAGCGCCCCTAGTCTAACCACTAGACCAGAGGTGAGCAAACTATGGCCCACAGGCCACATTCAGGCCGCGGGATCCTCCTGCCCCAGGAGGCTACCCCCAGCCCCTCCCCTGCTGTTCCCCCTCCCCTGCAATGCTCTGGGCGGCGGGGCTGCGAGCTCCTGGGGCAGCACAGCTGCAGACCCTGGCCTGCCCTGGCGCTCTGTGCTGCACGGTGGCGTGGCTGGAGCCACCAGTGCTCCGGGCAGCGCGGTAAGGGGGCAGGGCGCGGGGGTGTGTGTGGATAAAGGGCAAGGGGACTTTGGGGGAGTGGTCAGGGGCAGGGGTGTGAATAGGGGTCGGAGTGGTCAGAGGGCGGGGAACGGGGGGTTGAATGGAGGCAGAGGTCCTGGGGGGCAGTCAGGAAGGAGGGGGGGTTGGATGGGGTGGTGGGGGGCAGTCAGGAGCAGGGGTTCTGGGGGCAGTCAGGGAGAAGTGGGGCTTGGATGGGGGCAGGGGTGTGGATAGGGGTCGGGGTGGTCAGAGGGCGGGGAACAGGGGGGTTGAATGGGGGCAGAGGTCCTGGGGGGCAGTCAGGAAGGAGGGGGGTTTGGATGGGGTGGTGGGGGGCAGTCAGGGACAGGGGTTCTGGGGGCAATTAGGGAGAAGTGGGGGTTGGATGGGGCAGGGGTGTGGATAGGGGTCTGGATGGTCAGGAGGGAGAATGGGGATTGGACGGGGCCAGGGGACCCGGGGGGGGGGCAGTCAGAAAGGAGGGGGGGATTGGATGGAGCAGCGGGAACTTGGAACGTGGGGAGGTTGGATGAGGCAGGAGTCCTGGGGGGAGCCATCGGGGGGTCGGATTAGGGGGTGGGGGCCGGGCCACGCCTGGCTGTTTGGGAGGCACAGCCTCCCCTAACCGGCCCTCCATACAGTTTTGGAAACCCAGGGTAGCCTTTAGGCCAAGGAGTTTGCCTGCCCCTGCACTAGACCCCGCTCCTCTCCCAGAGCCGGGGAAAGAGAACCCAGGAGTCCCGGAGCCCAGCCCCTCAGCTCTGTGAGACCCTGCCCCTCTCCCAGGGCTGGGGAGAGAGAACCCAGGAGTCCTGGAGCCCAGCCCCTCAGCTCTGTGAGACCCTTCCCCTCTCCCAGGGCTCGGGAGAGAGAACCCAGGAGTCCTGGAGTCCAGCCCCTCTGCTCCACGAGACCCTGTCCCTCTCCCAGGGCTGGGGAGAGAGAACCCAGGAGTCCTGGAGCCCAGCCCCTCGACTCTTCGAGACCCCGCTCCTCTCCCAGAGCCGGGGAGAGAACCCAGGAGTCCTGGAGCCCAGCCCCCGGCTCTATGAGACCCGTTCCTCTCCCAAAGCTGGGGAGAGAACCCAGGAGTCCTGGAGCCCAGCCCCTTGGCTCTACGAGACCCCACTCCCCTCCCAGGCCGGGGAGAGGACACCCCGTCCCTTGGTTACTCACTAAGTTGAACATGGCCATGGTGAGGACGACCAGGATGGTGGTGACACCCAGGGTGACCCGGAGCCAGGGCTGGGTGCAGACAGCCGTGGAGAGGGAGGGGACCCAGTACAGCATCTTGGGGCCTTTCTGGAAGCACTTCTGGGAGAGCAGTAGATGTGGGGGGGGGGATGAGGGGGGGTTAGATTGCTCTCAGCCAGGGGCTACAGGGACAAGAGCTTCCCCTAGCTGGGGCATGTTGAGGTGGGAGGGGGGGATACAAGGGCAACTCTGGAGCTGTGAGCTTCCCCACAGCAGTGCCCTGCCCATCTCACTTACCGCAAGATTCCCAGCAAAGCAGATGAAGAGGAGAAGAGTGAAGAGGAAGAAGGAGACGCCGTAGGAGATCCCTAGCGCTGGAGTCCTGGAGGAGAATGGAGGACAAACTAGAAATAATAGGGACCCCCAGGCTGGGCTGGCAGGGGGCTGTGGGTCGGGAACAAGGGGCACCGGCAGAGCCGGGGGGGGCTGGGCTATCAGGGGCTGTGGGTTGGGAGTGAGGGGCACCGGCAGAGCTGCAGGGGCAGCTCAGGGCTGGGCTATCAGGGGGCTGTGGGTCGGGAGTGAGGGGCACCAGCAGAGCTGTGGATGGGGGAGCCCAGAGCTGGGCTATCAGGGGGCTGCGGGTCAGGAGTGAGGGGCACCGGCAGAGCTCGGGGGAGCCCAGGGCTGGGCTAGCAGGGGCTGCAGGTTGGGAGTGAGGGGCACTGGCAGAGCTGGGCTAGCACGGGCTATGGGTCGGGAGTGACGGGCACCGGCAGAGCTGGGCTAGCAGGGGCTGTGGGTCGGGAGTGAGGGGCACCGGCAGGGCTGGGGGGAGCCCAGGGCTGGGCTAGCAGGGGCTGTGGGTCGGGAGTGACGGGCACCGGCAGGGCTCGGGGGAGCCCAGGGCCGGGCTAGCAGGAGGCTGCAGGTCGGGAGTGAGGGGCACCGGCAGGGCTGGGGGGAGCCCAGGGCCAGGCTATCAGGGGGCTGCGGGTCGGGAGTGAGGGGCACCGGCAGGGCTGGGGGGAGCCCAGGGCTGGGCTATCAGGGGGCTGCAGGTCGGGAGTGAGGGGCACCGGCAGGGCTGGGGGGAGCCCAGGGCCAGGCTATCAGGGGGCTGCGGGTCGGGAGTGAGGGGCACCGGCAGGGCTAGGGGGAGCCCAGGGCCGGGCTATCAGGGGGCTGCGGGTCGGGAGTGAGGGGCACCGGCAGGGCTGGGGGGAGCCCAGGGCCGGGCTATCAGGGGGCTGCGGGTCGGGAGTGAGGGGCACCGGCAGAGCTGGGGGGAGCCCAGGGCCGGGCTATCAGGGGGCTGCGGGTCGGGAGTGAGGGGCACCGGCAGAGCTGGGGGGAGCCCAGGGCTGGGGGGAGCCCAGGGCCGGGCTATCAGGGGGCTGCGGGTCGGGAGTGAGGGGCACCGGCAGAGCTGGGGGGAGCCCAGGGCCGGGCTATCAGGGGGCTGCGGGTCGGGAGTGAGGGGCACCGGCAGAGCTGGGGGGAGCCCAGGGCTGGGGGGAGCCCAGGGCCGGGCTATCAGGGGGCTGCGGGTCGGGAGTGAGGGGCACCGGCAGGGCTGGGGGGAGCCCAGGGCCGGGCTATCAGGGGGCTGCGGGTCGGGAGTGAGGGGCACCGGCAGAGCTGGGGGGAGCCCAGGGCTGGGGGGAGCCCAGGGCTGGGCTATCAGGAGGCTGCGGGTCAGGAGTGAGGGGCACCGGCAGAGCTTGCAGGAGCCCAGGGCTGGGCTATCAGGGGGCTGCGGGTCGGGAGTGAGGGGCACCGGCAGAGTGGGGCCGGGGGGGATCCCAGCCCCTCTCTCATTCTCACTTGTGGGCCACCAGCAGCTGGATGAGGAAGCCGGCCAGGAAGAGCAGGAAGCTGCAGGCCGTGTAGTACTTGAAGGCGGGCAGGGCCGAGAGTCGGTACTGGGGGGAGAGAGCGAGAGCGGCCGTGAGGGACGCGGCCACCAGGGGGCGCCATGCAGCCCAGCACCCCAGTCACCCCTCACAGCTGGGAGCTGCTCACAGGGGCTGGGCTGCGAGCTTCCCCCGGCAGTGCCCCCTCGCCCACCGGAGCCCAGCTCACCTCCTTCTCCATGAGTTTCTCCTTGAAGTACAGGGTGATGCGGTTAAAATCCTCCGACTTCCTCCACTGCCTGAAACGGGGCAGAGAGGGGAGTGGTGGGATCTGCCCCCCCCCCCAAACACACGTACCCCGGCCCCACTGCCCAACCCCCAGCTCTGCCCCCCTCTTCCTCGCTGCTCCACTCTTGCCTCCCCGCATGCACCCGGCCCCCTGTGCCTTTCCCCCGCCCTGATTCCTCACCCCTCGTGTCCTGCCCCCCATGGCACATTCCCTTACATCCCACCTGCTCCCTGGGACCCCCCCCTTTCTCCCCCATCCTCTTCCCCAGTACCCCAGCCCCCCATTCCCCAGCCCCTCTCCTGCATTTCCTCCCAGACCCTCTCCCCTCACACTCTTTTCTCCCCATCTACCCCCAGCGCCCACCCCAGGACCCTACTTCTGGGAGTTGAGCTGTTCCAACACCTGGAAGAATTTCTCATCCACCCCATCGAGCTCCTCATCCGGCCCCTTAGGGGAGCGAACCCTGAAAATGGAAGGGGGGAGATGTGGGGGGGGGCACCCTATAAGGTAGCAGTTCTCAGCAGGGACCTGTGAACTCAACAGGGGTCCATGGGGCCTGCAGCTAAAACCCAGAGCCCGAGCCTGGCACCACCCCCCCCTCCCCGCAGGGTGGAGCCGGGAGCCGTGGGGCTGGAGGTGGGAACAGCTGGGCTGAATTCCAGACCCCGAGCCCCACGGGGCAGAAGCCCTGAGCCCATGGGCAGAATTGGGGAGACGGGGTGGTGCCCCATCCAGGCTACACTGCAAGGGCAGGGCAGTCCCGGGGCAGCTCCAGACCCATGGTGCCCCACCTCTTCCCGCTCCCTGGCCCGGTCGGCGGCGGGAAGCCGGAGCCGGGCAGTGTGGGGCAGCTGGTGCCATGGGGCAGGCGGCCGCGTTCCCTCGGCTCCCGCTGCTGCTGGGCTTGAAGCTGCTCCTCAGCTCCCAGCCCCCTTCGCTCCCGCAGCCCATAAGAGCCACCTGGGTGGGGAACCCGGCTCCCTGGTACCCCCTACCTGCCCCCCGGAGCTCCCCCCCATCACACAGCCCCACATACCCCCCTGCCATCACACAGCCCCTCTATACCCCCTCCCTGCCCCCCTGAGCTCCCCCCCTGCCATCACACAGCCCCTTGATACCCCCTCCCTGCCCCCTGAGCTCCCCCCTGCCATCACACAGCCCATCGATACCCCCTCCCTGCCCCCTGAGCCCCCCGCTGCCATCACACAGCCCCAGATACCCCTCCCTGCAGCCTGAGTTCCCCCCCAGCCATCACACAGCCCCTCGATACCCCCTCCCTGCCCCCCTGAGCTCTCCCCCTGCCATCACACAGCCCCTCGATACCCCCTCCCTGCCCCCTGAGCTCCCCCCTGCCATCACACAGCCCATCAATACCCCCTCCCTGCCCCCTGAGCTCCCCCCAGCCATCACACAGCCCATCGATACCCCCTCCCTGCCCCCTGAGCTCCCCCCTGCCATCACACAGCCCCACATACCCCCCAGCCATCACACAGCCCCTAGATACCTCTCCCTGCCCCCTGAGCTCCCCCCCGCCATCGCACAGCCCCTAGATACCCCCCTGCCATCACACAGCCCCGAGGTACCCCCTCCCTGCCCCCTGAGCTCCCCCCCGCCATCACACAGCCCCTAGATACCCCCTCGCTGCCCCCTGAGCTCCCCCCCTGCCATCACACAGCCCCTAGATACCCCCTCCCTCCCCCTGAGCTCCCCCTGCCATCACACAGCCCCTAGATACCCCCCCGCCATCACACAGCCCCTAGATACCCCCCCGCCATCACACAGCCCCTAGATACCCCCCAGCCAACACACAGCCCCGAGGTACCCCCTCCCTGCCCCCTGAGCTCCCCCCCTGCCATCACACAGCCCCTCAATATCCCCTCCCTGCCCCCTGAGCTCCCCCCCCTGCCATCACACAGCCCCTAGATACCCCCTCCCTGCCCCCTGAGCTACCCCCTGCCATCACACAGCCCCTAGATACCCCCCTGCCATTACACAGCCCCACATACACCCCAGCCATCACACAGCCCCTCGATACCCTCTCCCTTCCCCGAGCTCCCCCCTGCCATCACACAGCCCCTAGATACCCCCCTGCCATCACACAGCCCCACATACCCCCCAGCCATCACACAGCCCCGAGGTATCCCCTCCCTGCCCCCTGAGCTATCCCCCTGCCATCAAACAGCCCTGAGGTACCCCCTCCCTGCCCCCTGAGCTACCCCCCTGCCATCACACAGCCCCTCGATACCCCCTCCCTGCCCCCCTGAGCTCCCCCCCTGCCATCACACAGCCCCTCGATACCCCCTCCCTGCCTCCTGAGCTACCCCCCTGCCATCAAACAGCCCCGAGGTACCCTCTCCCTGCCCCCTGAGCTCCCCCCAGCCATCACACAGCCCCTAGATACCCCTCCCTGCCCCCTGAGCTCCCCCCTGCCATCACACAGCCCCTAGATACCCTCCAGCCATCACACAGCCCTGAGGTACCCCCTCCCTGCAGCCTGAGCTCCCCCCTTGCCATCACACAGCCCCTTGATACCCCTCTCTGCAACCTGAGCTCCCCCACTGCCATCACACAGCCCCTCGATACCCCCTCCCTGCCTCCTGAGCTACCCCCCTGCCATCACACAGCCCCTCGATACCCCCTCCCTGCCCCCTGAGCTCCCCCCTGCCATCACACAGCCCCTTGATACCCCCTCCCTGCACCCTTGAGCTCCCCCCTGCCATCACACAGCCCCTAGATACCCCCCTGCCATCACACAGCCCCTCGATACCCCCTCCCTGCCCCCTGAGCTCCCCCCACCATCACACAGCCCCTTGATACCCCCCTGCCATCACACAGCCCCTAGCTACCCCCTCGCTGCACCATGAGTTACTCCCCCACCCACACAGCCCCTAGCTACCCCTTCCCTGCACCATGAGCTACCCCTCCACCCACACTGCCCCTAATTACCCCTCCACCCACACAGCCCCTAGCTACCCCCTCGCTGCACCCTGAGCTACCCCCCCACCCACACAGCCCCTAGCTACTGCCTCGCAGCATCCTGAGCTGCTCCCCTGCCCGCACAGCCCCTAGCTGACCCCGCCCTGCATCCTGAGCTACCCCCCACCCACACTGCCCCTAACTACCCCCCACCCACACAGCCCCTAGCTACCCCCTCGCTGCACCCTGAGCTACCCCCCCACCCACACAGCCCCTAGCTACCCCCTCGCTGCACCCTGAGCTACCCTCCACCCACACTGCCCCTAGCTACCCCCTCGCTGCACCATGAGCTACCCCCCCACACACTGCCCCTAATTACCCCCCCACCCACACTGCCCCTAACTACCCCCCACTGACACAGCCCCTAGCTACCCCCTCGCTGCACCCTGAGCTACCCCCCACCCACACAGTCCGTAGCTACCCCCTCCCTGCACCTGGAGCTGTTTTCAAACTTTTTGAGCTGAGCCCCCCACCTTTCAGTTATAATTTTTGGTTGCACCCCCCACCCCTACCCCAGACACCGGGGTGGCCTGCAGAGGTGGGTGGGGGGTGGAGGTGGCGCTTCCTTCCCAGACCCTGCCAGGGAGCTGGCTGGAGCCCCACTGGCCCCTGCCCCCCACCATCCAAACAGAAGTCAAACAACACCTATGCCTGAGCCCCCCCCCCACAAAAGTCCCCCCTCCCCCACTGGGCCCTGGAGTTTTTATAACATGTAGTAGGAAGAGGCTACACCTTACCGCTCCACCGTCTTGGACTGGTTCAGGGACCCCAGGGAGCTCTCCTGTGGGGAGAAAAGGGAGGGGGGTCAGATTTACGGGGTGTTGCGTGGCCCCGAACGGGGGGACTCAGGGAAAGGCAGCTCTCACTTGGGGGGGGCTGCGCTACCCCTTTAAAGCTTGGCACTGCCCCCTAGTGGTGTGTGAAGGAACTGAGAACTGGGGCGCTGTTGGTTAAATAGTGTATGCGGGGCGGGGGGCTTCGGCGGGGAGAGGGGGGAGCCGTGCTGCAGGGAGTGTGGGGGGAGGGATCGGTGGGGGGCGCTGTGCTGCAGGGGGTGGCACCGAGGGGCTCGCCGGGGGGGCGCTGTGCCGCAGAGAGTAGGGCTGGGGTGCGGAGGGGGCTCAGCGGGGGGCGCTGTGCTGCAGGGGGTGGCACCGAGGGGCTCGCCGGGGGGTGCTGTGCCGCAGAGAGTAGGGCTGGGGTGCGGAGGGGGCTCGGCAGGGGGGCGCTGTGCTGCAGGGGGTGGCACTGAGGGGCTCACTGGGGGGGAACCGTGCCGCAGAGAGTAGGGCTGGAGTGCGGAGGGGGCTCAGCAGGGGGGCGCTGTGCTGCAGGGGGTGGCACTGAGGGGCTTGCCGGGGGGGCGCCGTGTCGCAGAGAGTAGGGCTGGGGTGCAGAGGGGACTCAGTGGGGGGCACCGTGCTGCAGGGGGTGGCACCGAGGGGCTCGCCGGGGGGCGCCATGCCGCAGCGAGTAGGGCTGGGGTGTGGAGGGGGCTCGGCAGGGGGTGCTGTGCTGCAGGGGGTGGGACCGAGGGGCTCGCCGGGGGGGCGCCGTGCCGCAGCGAGTAGGGCTGGGGTACGGAGGGGGCTCGGCAGGGGGTGCTGTGCTGCAGGGGGTGGCACTGAGGGGCTCACTGGGGGGCACCGTGCCGCAGTGAGTAGGGCTGGGGTGCGGAGGGGGCTCGGTAGGGCTCACTCCATGTCAAACGTCTCCCCCTGCTGAACACACCGAATGGTTGTTCCTGGTGAATCCTGGCTGATCAGCTGGGATGGTGTCGAGGTGCTTGAGGTTGGCAAAGGGCTTGGCGGCCCCCCAGGACTCCAAGTAGCGGGTCATACGGACCGACGCCCTCATCTTCGGGCCCTCCCCGGGCACTGGGGACAGGGTGTTGGCGCAGCTTTCCGCTCCCACCTGGTGCCGTGGAGAACAACAGAAGAGCCAGAGAGAGCGAGATGCTCACCCCCTGCCCCATTTCCTGCCCCCCTTGAACCAACCAGTCCCCCATCCGGGGCCCAGATGCGAACCAGCACCCTCTAGAGGGGACAGGCCCGGTGTCCCATTCCCTGCCCCCCTGAGCTAGCCCATCCTCCATCCTAGGGGCTGGATGGGAACCAGCGCCCCCTAGAGGGGAAAGGCAAGGCCCCCATCCCATTTCCCCCCCCCACCATTAACCCTTTGCACGCTGATCCTTTGCATCAGCACTAGATAAGTGTCCTGTCGGCGCCATAAACTCACCCAGGGGTCAATGACCAGGAAAGTCTTCACTTTGTTCTCCTTCAGGAAGGGGTCACGCTGCCAGCGACAGGTTTCCTCCACAGCATAGACCCCACCCAGGTGAGACAAGGTGGCCTCTGTTATATGCACCCTCCTGTGGAAGAGAAGCCATGCAGTTCCTCTAAGCACCAGTAGGGGGCAGCCTGCCACAAAAATGTGCAATTCCTCTGTGCACCAGTAGGGGGCAGCCTGCCACACAAATGTGCAATTCCTCTGTGCACCAGTAGGGGGCAGCCCGCCACAAAATGGTGCAATTCCTCTGTGCACCAGTAGGGGGCAGCCCTCCACACACACACATATGCAGGCTGTGATGTTCCAAGCTGATGCCCCATTTCTCCTGGGGAGGTTTTGAAAATTCCAGGCATAATTCCTCCTTTCCCCTGCAGGGGGCAGCACCCTCCCCCACTTGCAGAGACACAGGATAGTCCTTCCATCACCAAGAGAGGGCAGAAGCACAACGACATATAATTCCTCCATGTGCCACTTGGGGGCAGTGCCACATGGATATGAGTTCCTCCAGGAACCGTTAGGTGTCAGCACAACATAACACAAGACACTACATGGACTTTCTCCATTCCTCGTAAGGAGGCAGCACAACACAACATACACAGATATGCAGTTCCTCTGTTCACCATAAGGGGCAGTATTAAACACAAACACAGGCACATGCTCTATGGAGTACCTCCATGCACCATCCAGTGGTGGCACAACACACACAAACACACGAGTTGCATCATGCACCATTGGGTGCACCCCCACGCCCGTCTCTCACCCTGGCACTCCTCCAGCCTCCATGTGGTTAGCCAGCGTCACATCGTGGGACCAGACATCGTACTGCCACTTCTGGAGCCCTATGACCCCGCACAGCACATTCCCCGAGTGCACCCCGACCCGCATGTTGATGTCCACACCGGTGGCATCCCGTAGCTTCCTGGGGGAGGACAAGAGGTGGGGGACGCAGCCCATTAGAGCAGGCTCTGAAGCCCGTCATGGCAACCCAAGGCTGGGCCACCTGCGTTGAGTACTCCCAGAGGTGTGGATCTCCCTTGGCAGCTGTCCGCACTCACTTGATAGCCTGGCACATGTCCAGACCCATCTTGACACAGTTGCGCGCGTGGTTGGGGAGCGAGACCGGCAGGCCCGAGACACAGTAGTAGCAGTCACCCAAGATCTTGATGCGCATGCACTCATTGTCCTAGAGAGAGAGAGGGAAGAGAGGGTCTGTCCTTCGTGGCAAGGCCATTCTGCTCCTCTTCTCCCATATTCAGAGTTCAAGGTGAGAAGCGACCATAGGATAACCCAGTCTGACCTCGTGTATACCCAGGAATTTTCACCCAGTTCCCCCTGTAGTGACCTAGTCACAGTCACTTGGGTTTGGCCAAAACAGAGTGACCTCCAGCCTCGATCTGGAGCCTTCAAGAGACGGGGAAGCCCCTCACCACCTCCCTTTGGAATTTGTTCCATTGGTTATTCACCTCCACTCTTAGAAATTCAGACCTTATTTCCAATTTGAATTTCTCCATCATTAACTTCCAGCCATGAGTTCTTGTTCCTTCTCTGGTAGATTAAACAGACCTTTAATGCCCAGCATTTTCTGCCCAGAGAGCTCCTCGCACATCTCTCAGTCTTCTTGACAAGCTCAACAGAACAAGCTCTTTAAGTCTCACACATTTTCTCCAGCCCCCAAATTATTTTTGTGGATCTTCTCTACCCCTGCTCCAAGCTCCCAATGTCCTTTGTAAGAGGCAGCACCAGAACTGGATGGGGCGTCCCAGTGGCGCTCTCCCCAGTGAGGCAAAAATCACCTCCGCTCGCCGCTCTGCCTCTATATGTCCAAGGATCGCATTTGCCCATTTTGCCCCAGCATTGCACTGGGAGCTCATGTTGAGTTGCTGGTCTGCTCCGCCAGCGCTCACAAGAGAGAGAGAGATAAATGCCAGGTGAGGGAGAGGTGTTATTGACATTCAGGACCAAAGTTGACACAAGAACAAATGGATCTAAACTGTCGACCAACAAGGTTAGGCTCGAAATTAGATGGTTTCTCACCATCAGAGGAGTGAGGGTCTGGAACAACCTCCTAAGGGGAGCAGTGGGGCAAAAGAAACCTAACTGGCTTCAAGACTGAGCTGGATAAGTTTCTGGAGGGGATGGTCTGATGAGGTTGCGTCCAATGGCACACGGCCTCATCCATGTCAGCTACGAGCAATATCTCTAATGTCCGGAGATGGGGAGGGCTCTGAGCCACTACAGAGACGTGCAGGAGGTCAGACTAGATGATCAATGGTCCCTTCTGGCCTTCAGAGCTATGAGTCTATGACAGAGATATGAAATCCCTCCCTCCTGCAACCTCTGGCCGATCCTTGGAGATCTGGACTTCGGGCAGGGGAGAGGGGGTCCCCTGAAGGCCCCCAGGAGAAAGTAGGAAGTCTTTGGGCTGGAGGGGGCATGGGGTCCCTAAAGGGTCTCAGTCTGAGACAGTGGGTCTCTGTAAGGCAGGAGTCCCCATCTCCTCCTGCCGGGAGAGAGCAGAAGGGTTCCCATGGGGGTGCAAGAGCACCCTGTGGAGTGAAAGGGGGTAGAGATGACACAGAAGGGGGCTGATCTCTGGGATGGTGTAGGAGGTGGATCCCTGGGGAGTTCGGTGGGTGTCTCTGGAGGTGCTGGGGGTCCCACAGGATGCAGGAGAGAGTCCCCAGTGGGGGTGGAGGGGTCCCAGGGAGGTGCCAGGGGCAGGGGCCTCCAGATGAGGGGTGCAGAGATGCAGGGAGCTTCTGGGAGGCTGGAGGGGTGTTTTTTGGGGGGCAGGAGGGGAGATCCGGCTGTCTTACCTTGGCAATCTGGTCAAACTTGCCGAAAAGCTCGTTGAGCATCAGGACCAGCTCTTTCGGGGAGCACTCGCTGGCCAGCCTTGTGAACCCCACGATGTCGGCGTACAAGATGCTGTGGGAAGGAAGAGGGGAGACAGCATCAAGATCCTGGGCGCAGGGGTGAGAGTCGGGGAGACACCCCCTAACCCTGCTCCATCGCCTTGGCAGCCCTCAGAAAATGGGGTGCTTATAAAGGGGGATCATGGGTTCACAGCACTCACCCCCCCTGCTCCCTGCTGCCCCCTCGTGGCGTGAGGTGTGGATGGGGGTTCAGTACCTGACGTTCTTGTGGTGCTTGACGTAGAGGTTGTGGAAATTGTTTGCGCTTTCCTGCCGCCCCCCGTCCCGCAGCCGCTCGATGATCTCGGCCTTCATCTCCATGGCGATGTACGCGGGCAGGATGGAGAGAAGGAGGTGCTCCTGGGGGGGAGGGAGGGTGTAGAGAGTGAGTGAGAGGCACTGGGGTGGGTGGGGATGGATGGATGGATGGATGGGTGTTTATGGGGATGGATGGATATGGGGATGAGGTTGGATGGATAGATGGGTGTGTATATGGATGGATGGATGGACTGGGTGGGAGGGAAGGAAAGGTATGGGTGGATGGACGAATAAGCATGGGGATGGGGAGGGATGGATGGGAGGGGGGGTGAGTGGATATGGGGATGGAGGGATGTGTATGGGCTGGACAAGGGAGGAGGGGAGGGGTGTGTATGGAGGTTAGATAGAAAGGTGTGAATGGTCATGGATGGATGGAAGGAAAGCGATGGGTGGGTGGGTGCGTGGATAGGGGTGGGGAAGAAGGGCAGTATATGGACGCTGGAAGTATGGACACACAGATTTGACTCTGAGAAGGATTTAGGGGTTGTGGTGGATAGTCAGCTGAACACGAACTTCCAGTGCCCACCCTGTGGCCAAAAGAGCTAATGTAACCCTGGGATGCACAAATGGGAATCTCGAGTAGGAGTTGGCAGGTTATTTTACCTCGGGATTGGCCCTGGTGCTACCGTTCCTGGGATCCCGTGTCCAGTTCTGATGCCCACCATTCAAGAAGGATGGTGACAAGTCAGAGAGGCCTCAGAGAAGAGCCACAGGAATGATCCAAAGGTTGGAAACTCAATAGATTGAGCTCCTTGATTTAACAAAGAGAAGGTTCGGGGTGAAACGGTTACAGTCTGTCAGTACCTACACGGGGAACAAACACTGAATAACAGACTCTTCAGACAAGCAGATAAAAGTCTAACATGGGGAGGAGGGATAGCTCAGTGGTTTGAGCATTGGCCTGCTAAACCCAGGGTTGTGAGCTCAGTCCTTAAGGGGGCCAATTAGGGATCTGGGGTAAAAATTTGTCTGGGAATTGGTCTTGCTTTGAGCAGAGGTTGGGCTAGATACCTCCTGAGGTCTCTTCCAACTCTGATATCCTATGAGCCAATGCTGAATCTAGATAAATTCAGACTGGAAATGAAGTGTAGATTTTTAAAATGTAAGAGTAATTAACCCCTGGAACAACTGACCAAGGGGCATGGTGCACTTCTGTCTGTGACAACTTTTAGATCAAGATGGGATTATTTTTTCTGTGCGATCTGCTCTAGGAATTGTTTGGGGGCAGGTCTCTGGCTTGTGTTCAGAGAAGATGGTCACCTTCTGGCCTTGCAAGGTATGAATCTATTAATCTGGAGATGGGATGGCTGAAGGGGAGAGATGGATGGGCTGTGTCTGGCATATGGATGGATGGATGGATGGATGGAGGGGTTATGTGGAAATCAGATGGATGGAAGGACTGAGTGGGTATGCGGAGGTGAGACAAATGGAAAAATATCCAGGTGTCCCCCTCCTCACCTGGTGCCGTTTCTCAGACTCCAGCTTGACTCGGGACTGGATGAGTTTGAAGGTCTCCTGGAAGGTCTCCTGCAAAGCCACCTCCATCAGGTGCTTGTGATAGGCTCCCACCAGGTTGCCACAGATGAAGATCACTGCATTGGCCAGCAGCTGTGGGGGGCGGGGGGTAGAGAGGAGGATGAGATGGGGCTCAGAGGGCGCATGAAAAGGGAGATGGCATTGGGGAATCTATGGGGTAACTGGAGGTGGACAGATGGCAGAGGCGATGGATGAGGATGAGGGGCAGCCTCTACAGGACAATTGGGGGGACAGGGGATGGGACACAGCTAGGGAAAGGGGTCAATATGGGGAGACAGGGAAGCTAGGAGGAGGGAGTCGGGAGAAAAGGGGGATTCTGGGAAATGCCAGACATCAATCGGACACGAGGTGGGTAGGAACAGGGCTAAGGGTCAGCAGGGGAGTGAAGGGAATTGAGACAAGGCGGCAGCAGGGCAGAGAGGGAAGGTGTTGCTGAGGGGGAACAAAGGACCCCAGGGGGCAGCAGGTAGGGGGCTCTCACCTGCACAGCCAGGTCAGCCTGGGACCCCTGCCCAGCTGACAGGTAGACGCCCAAAACAATGATGTGGGAGAGGGAGGAGGCGAGGCCAGCGACCACGGCATCCCACATGCGCACGGGCAGCATCGTGTACACGGTGATGATGATGAAGAGGAAGAATGAGACCTGGAGGGGGAGTCAGGCCGAGCAGGACTCAGCACGGAGGATTATTTCCATATAACGGCCCCTTCCCAGCCCCACCCTGTGCTGCCCCCTAGTGCCCATTATACAGTACAGCCCCCTTCCCCGCCCCCACCCTCTGCTGCCCCCTAGTGCCCATTATACAGTACAGCCGACCCTTCCCCACCCCACCCTCTGCTGCCCCCTAGCGCCCATTATACAGTATAGCCGCCCCTTCCCTGCCCCCACCTTCTGCTGCCCCCTAGTGCCCATTATACAGTACAGCCGACCCTTCCCCACCCCACCCTCTGCTGCCCCCTAGTGCCCATTATACAGTACAGCCGCCCCTTCCCTGCCCCCACCCTCTGCTGCCCCCTAGTGCCCATTATACAGCACAGCCGCCCCTTCCCCACCCCCACCCTCTGCTGCCCCCTAGTGCCCATTGTACAGTACAGCCACCCCTTCCCCACCCCCACCCTCTGCTGCCCCCTAGTGCCCATTATACAGCACAGCCGCCCCTTCCCCACCCCCACCCTCTGCTGCCCCCTGGTGCCCATTGTACAGCACAGCCGTCCCTTCCCCCACACCCTCTGCTGCCCCCTAGTGCCCATTATACAGTACAGCCGCCCCTTCCCCACCCCCGCCCTCTGCTGCCCCCTAGTGCCCATTGTATAGTACAGCCGCCCCTTCCCCGCCCCCACCCTCTGCTGCCCCCTAGTGCCCATTATACAGCACAGCCGCCTGCAGGTCTCACCTGGTCCCAGGCACTGACCACCCCGCTGGTGAACACAAAGACGTAGCCCATGGCTAGGAGACAAGCCCAGATGACGGCCGAGAAGACCCTCGTGCACTCCTGGAAGACGCTCTCGATGCAGACCAGGGTGAGGATGAGGGAGAAAACAGCCAGGGCCACGAACAGGGTGACGAGGAAGCTCAGGTGGGGGGAGAATTCCTGGGATCGGAAACACGGGGGAACGAAAGTCCCGTCACTGCAAAGCGCTTTGAGGCACCGAGCCGCACGGTGGCAGCTGCAGCCTTTGGCCACCGGGGGGCGGTGTTGATCTCTGAACTCTTTGGGGAGCAGCTAAAGCTCTCTGGGGTCAGGCCAGGTTTAACCAGCCGGACCAGGTCATCTGGCTCCCTCTCCCCGAGTCCCCCTCATCCTCTGCCTCCCCCGGCCTCCACAAACTCAGAGGATGGACTGGGGCGAGAGGTGTGGTTGGGGGTCAGGGAATGGGGAGTGGTGGGTGGGAGGTGTGCCTGGGGATCGGGGATGGGGGAGTGGGACGGGAGGTGTGGTTGGGGGTCAGGGCATGGGGGAGTGGGGCGGGAGGTGTGGTTGGGGGTCGGGGATGGGGGAGTGGGGCAGGAGGTGTGGTTGGGGGTCAGGGGATAGGGAGTGGGGGGTGGGAGGTGTGGTTGGGGTCAGGGGATGGGGGAGTGGGGCAGGAGGTGTGGTTGGGGGTCGGGATGAGCGAGTGGGGCAGGAGGTGTGGTTGGGGGTCAGGGGATGGGGGAGTGGGGCAGGAGGTGTGGTTGGGGGTCAGGGGATGAGGGAGTGGGGCAGGAGGTGTGGTTGGGGGTCAGGGGAGGGGGGAATGGGGCAGGAGGTGTGGTTGGGGGTCAGGGATGGGGGAGTGAGACGGGATATGTGCTTGGGGGTCGGGGATGGGGCGTGGGGCAAGAGGTCTGGGGACAGCAGGGGGACGGGTTGTGGGCGGGGGATAGTGTGAAATGGGTTCGGGGTTAGCGACAGCGGGGGATGGGGTGAGGGGTGTGGGGCCAGGTGACCCCTGGAGCTTAGATTGTAGAAAGGGTTGGTGGGAGGGGGTTGGGGGGGAGCCGGGAGAACTTGGGGGGGCAGTGGGGGAAATAGGGGAGGGGTTGTGGGGTGGGGCAGTGGGGGATGGGTTGGGGTAGCTGGAAGGAGGGGGCAGTGGGGATGAAAGTGGAAGGGGCAGGAGCAACATGTCCCAGAGGGGCAGCAAACGGGAGGGGGGCAGGTAGCTTCATAAGACCCCGGCAGTAGATTCCACTATTGGTCAGTAGGGGGCAGTGCCCCCTCCTTTCCCAGTGCTCCTCTTCCTGCTCCCTCCCCCACAAAGCCCTCCCCACATGCCAGCCCCCCAGCACCCGCTGGGCCCCTCCTCTCCCAGTGCCCTCCCCACACACCAGCCCCAGCTCTCCGGGCCCCTCCCCACACACCAGCCCCCCAGAACCCCCTGGGCCCCTCCTCTCCCAGTGCCCTCCCCACACACCAGCCCCCACCTCTCCCTGGGCCCCTCCTCTCCCAGTGCCCTCCCCACACACCAGCCCCCAGCTCTCCAGGCCCCTCCCCACACACCAGCCCCCAGCTCTCCAGGCCCTTCCGCACACGCCAGCCCCCCAGCCCCTCCCCAGGCCCCCCCTCTCCCACTGCCTTCCACTCACACCAGCCCCCAGCTCTCCAGGCCCCTCCCCACACACCAGCCCCCCAGCACCCCTTGGGCCCCTCCTCTCCCAGTGCCCTCCACTCACACCAGCTTCCAGCTTTCCAGGCCCCTCCCCACACACCAGCCCCCCAGCCTCTCCCCAGGCCGTCCTCTCCCAGTGCCCTCCCCACAGACCAGCCCCCCAGCCCCTCCCCGGGCCCCTCCTCTCCCAGGCCCCTCCCCACACACCAGCCCCCCAGCCCCTCCCCGGGCCCCTCCTCTCCCAGTGCCCTCCCCACACACCAGCCCCCAGCTCTCCAGGCCCCTCCCCACACACCAGCCCCCCAGCCCCCCCCGGGCACTCACCCGCCCGCTGGCCAGGTGGAGGGTGAGCAGGGCCAGGCAGGTGCCCAGCACGATGAGCAGCAGCAGCAGCAGCAGCGGGTACAGCTGGCTCAGGCTGTAATATGTCTCATAGAACAGGGCTTCCCGCTGGGCCGGGGGGCGCCGGCGACACCCCATCCTGTCCCGGGGAAGCCCCCTTCCCCAGCCCACGGGCACCCCCCAGACACCCCTCTGGGACACCCACCCTCACCGCTGCTCGGGGACCCCCCTTCCCCAGCCCACGGGCACCCCCCAGACACCACTCTGGGACACCCCACCCTCACCGCTGCTCAGGGACCCCCCTTCCCCAGCCCACAGGAACCCCCCAGACACCTCTCTGGGACACCCACCCTCACCGCTGCTTGGGCACCCCCCTTCCCCAGCCCACGGGCACCCCCCAGACACCCCACCCTCACCACTGCTCGGGCACCCCCCTTCCCCAGCCCATGGGCACCCCCCAGAGACCCCTCTGGGACACCCCACCCTCACCGCTGCTCAGGCACCCTGCTTCCCCAGCCCCCGGGAACCCCCCAGACACCCCTCTGGGACACCCACCCTCACCGCTGCTCGGGGACCCCCCTTCCCCAGCCCACAGGCACCCCCCAGACACCCCTCTGGGACACCCCACCCTCACTGCTGCTCAGGCACCCTGCTTCCCCAGCCCCCGGGAACCCCCCAGACACCCCTCTGGGACACCCACCCTCACCGCTGCTCGGGCACCCCCCTTCCCCAGCCCACGGGCACCCCCCAGACACCCCACCCTCACCACTCCTCGGGCACCCCCCTTCCCCAGCCCACGGGCACCCCCCAGAGACCCCTCTGGGACACCCCACCCTCACCACTGCTCAGGCACCCTGCTTCCCCAGCCCCCGGGAACCCCCCAGACACCCCTCTGGGACACCCACCCTCACCGCTGCTCGGGGACCCCCCTTCCCCAGCCCACAGGCACCCCCCAGACACCCCTCTGGGACACCCCACCCTCACCGCTGCTCGGGGACCCCCCTTCACATACCCCGAGGGATCACCCCTTAACTGGCCCTTCCCTCCCTCTTGGGTTCCCCCACCCCCTTTGCCTCCCTCAGTGATCCCCTTTGGGGTCCCCCCTCTTCACCCCTTCCCCGGCTCCCCCGCCCGGGAGTGAAAGGGTTAACTGGCTCCCCTCCCTCTCTCCGGGGGCCAATGTCCCCCTTTAGAGACTACTCGGAAAGTCCTGGGGGAGGGGCCCCTCCTAGGGAATTTTGGGGGTGCAGAAGTGGGGGATCTTCAGAAGATTGGGCGGGGGGAGGGGCTCTTCGCCAGGCTGGGGAAGGAAAGAGAAAGTTCATGTCAAGCCTGACCCACAGCCTAAACCCCACACATCCCAGCCCAGCCCTGGGCTCCCTCCCCCCCAGCCCTGCCGGTGCCCCTCACTCCCGACCCGCAGCCCCTGCTAGCCCAGCCCTGGGCTCCCCCTGCTCAGCCTTTGCCCCACGATGTCTCTCTCCGAGGCCCTAGGAGGCAGGCAGGTATCCCCATTTTCGCTATACGCACCCCTGTAGCTATGTGTCCATCCTACACCCGTCTGTCCGTCTGTCTAAGAGGCAGGATGGCTCAGTGGTTAGAAGGCAGTGACCTGGCTTCAGTTCCCAGCTCCGCCCCCCCATGCCTCAGTTTCCCCACCTGCACAATGGAGACCGTTGGGCCCTTCTCTGCCTCCTGGGGAGGCTGCCCAGATGGGGGGTGGGGTTAAGCTTGGGGGTGCATAGGGATAGGGCCTCTCAACCCCCTTATTTAAGGAGACATCCCCACGTGGATTGTACCCCCACCCCCGCCCCTATGGGCACCCCGGCCCGGATCTCCTGCCCCCTCACCTGGCGGCTCCAGCTCGGGGAAGACCGAGATTGCAGCTTCTCCGCCCTGGTGCCTGGGCGCAGCGGGCGGGCGGGATCCCATCCCACACCCCCTCCCTCCATCCCTCGGCCTTAACGCTTTCACGGCCGGGCGGACAGATCGCCATGGGGAAGGGGACCCAGGCGTCCGAGACGGAGCCCCCAGAACTTCCTCAGATGTTCCCGGGGAGAAGGAAGATCGGGAAGAGGACCCAGGCGTCCGGGTTCTCTGGAGAAGAAACCGGGAGGGGCCCCATCGCTCTCGGCAGGAATTGGACCCAGGTGTCCGGGAGGGAGCCCCCGGAACCCCCTCAGATGGGGGGGCGGATGAAGATGGGGAATTGGACCCAGGAGTCCGGGGTGGCAGGGTTCACCCCACCTTCGCTTGGGGCGGCTCGCTGTGACCGTGGGGTTAACTGACTGGGGGAGGGGCGGAAATCATCTGCCCCTCCCCCCACCCGGCTGTTTCCTGCAGGACCAAGAGTCAGGTGAGGGGGCAGGCGGGGGGCTAGTCCCAGCGACCTCCCCAGCCCTGCTGGTGCCCCTCACTCCCGACCTGCAGCCCCTGCCAGCCCAGCCCTGGGTTCCCCCCCAGCCCTGCCGGTGCCCCTCACTCCCGACCTGCAGCCCCTGCCAGCCCGGCCCTGGGTTCCCCCCAGCCCTGCCGGTGCCCCTCACTCCTGACCTGCAGCCCCTGCCAGCCCAGCCCTGGGTTCCCCCCGAGCCCTGCCAGTGCCCCTCACTCCCGACCTGCAGCCCCTGCCAGCCCGGCCCTGGGTTCCCCCCAGCCCTGCCGGTGCCCCTCACTCCCGACCTGCAGCCCCTGCCAGCCCGGCCCTGGGTTCCCCCCAGCCCTGCCGGTGCCCCTCACTCCCGACCTGCAGCCCCTGCCAGCCCAGCCCTGCCGGTGCCCCTCACTCCCGACCTGCAGCCCCTGCCAGCCCAGCCCTGCCAGTGCCCCTCACTCCCGACCTGCAGCCCCGGCCAGCCCGGCCCTGGACTCCCCACAAGCCCTGCTGGTGCCCCTCACTCCCGACCTGCAGCCCCTGCCAGCCCAGCCCTGCTGGTGCCCCTCACTCCCGACCTGCAGCCCCTGCCAGCCCAGCCCTGGGTTCCCCCCGAGCCCTGCCAGTGCCCCTCACTCCCGACCTGCAGCCCCTGCCAGCCCAGCCCTGGGTTCCCCCCGAGCCCTGCCAGTGCCCCTCACTCCCGACCTGCAGCCCCTGCCAGCCCAGCCCTGGGTCCATCTGGGTGCCTGGTGGAGGGCAGGGAAGATGCCCAGTGTCACTCACACAGAGAGACACACGCATCCCCTTCCACACACACGCACACAATGACGGGTAAGGACACACAACACCCACACTCACAGCTAGACCTAAACGCAGGTCACCTGCCCCACACAGCTCCGGGACGCACTCGGCCCCAGCAACAGGCTGCAGCCCAGTGGCCACCCCACTCACAGCCCCCCACAGATCAAATCTGGGGTCGAGTTCAGCAAATGAAACTTCCTTCCCAGAGCCAGGGGTTCCAGACAGCTGCCCTGCGAGCTCTAGAGTGGGGGCTAGTGGTCAGAGCAGGGGAGCTGGGAGTCAGGACTCCTGGGTTCTAGCCTCAGCTCTGGAAGGAGAGTGGGGGCTAGTGGTCAGAGCAGGGAGGGTGGGGAGCTAGGACTCCTGGGTTCTAGCCTCAGCTCTGGAAGGAGAGTGGTGGTTGGGGGGGTGGGCACTGGAGACTCTGTCACACTGGGCCAGTTCCTACCACTCTAAGTGCCTCTGTTTCCCTCTATGGATTATGGGGGTAAAAGGCCTTAGAGGAACCAGAAACCAAAATCTCATTAAACAACCTGCTGCCTGGCCCTACAGCCCCTCGGGCCTGGAGATTGGCCAGTGGAAAGAGTCACTGTAGGAAGAGAAAGTGCTGGAGTGGGTTGTGGCAGCTAATGACCTACAGCCTGAATCACAAGGGGAACATCAGCCCCCCCTGCTTGCCCAACTCTGCTGGTGCCCCTCACTCCTGCTGCGCAGCCCCTCCCAGCCGGATTCTCCCATCCTCCAGTGAGTTGGCTGAGGCCCAGCAGACTCATTTGTCTCTCTGCAGCTCGGAGCAGATTAGCCTGTTCAAAGCGATCGGCTCCCCACTTAGGGGAGGCAGCGACTGGGCTAGAACAGTTTCCTGGAAATCCACCGTCCTGTTGGGAATCTGCTAATGGAGTTCAGTCCATGACTAGGCAAAGTGCCTCTTCCCCATTTAACGCCCAAGGGGCATCTTTGTTCACCCAGGCCCAGCCCCCTACATGGGGACAAGGCCATTGTACTGGGGAGACCAACTGGCCAGGAGTGGGGGCTAGTGGTTAGAGCAGAGGGGCTGGGAGCCAGGACTCCTGGGTTCTATCCATGGGTCTGGTGGTTAGAGGGGGGGAAGGGGGAGCTGGGCACCAGAACTCCTGGGTTCTCTCTTTGGCTCTGGGAGGGAGTGGGGGCTAGTGGTTAGAGCGGAGGAGGGGTTGGGTGCCAGGACTCCTGGGTTCTCTCTTTGGCTCTGGGAGGGAGTGGGGGCTAGTGGTTAGAGCGGAGGAGGGGTTGGGTGCCAGGACTCCTGGGTTCTAGTCCCATTGCTGAGCAGGGTGCTGGGTTCAGAAAATCCAGCCCAGGCCTGATGGGCAGAATGAGGAAAGTCCCGGGGAGGAGTGAGGCTGAGGGGAAGCTGATCTGGACCTGAAAAGCTGGTTGGGCTGGTTCCTCTTAGCTCAGCGCCCGCCCGGGGCAATCCCCCTTCCCGCTCACGGCCCCTCCCAGCTCTTTCTTGCATCCCCTTTTACAGAGGGATCAGGGTCCCCCATAGAGGGCAGGTCCCCAGGACCCGCTCCCCCACTGCCCTTCCTGGCCCTCATCCGCCACGGCCGCCCTCTCCCTAGTTCCATCCCTGGCCCCCTGGGAATCACGGCCTGTCTGCCAAGCCACTGGGGCTGGTAATGAGCTGCCAGCCGGGGCTGGCATTGTGCCCACTAGCAGGGGTCTGCAGGTTGGGAGTGAGGGGCGCTGGCAGAGCTGGGGGGACAGGGCTGGGCTGGCAGGGGGCTGCAGGTCAGGAGTGAGGGGCACTGGCAGAGCTGGGGGAGCAGGGCTGGGCTGGCAGGGGGCTGTGAGTCGGGAGTGAGGGGCACTGGCAGGGCTGGACTAGCAGGGGGCTGCGGGTCACGAGTGAGGGGCACCCATAGGGGGGCACTGGCAGAACTGGGGGGGCAGGGCTGGGCTAACAGGGGGCTGCGAGTTGGGAGTGAGGGGCGCTGGCAGAGCTGGGGGGACAGGGCTGGGCTAGCAGGGGGCTGCAGGTCGGGGGTGAGAGGCACCCATAGGGGGGCACTGTCAGAGCTGGGGGGGGCAGGGCTGGGCTGGCAGGGGCTGCGGGTCGGGAGTGAGGGGCACTGGCAGGGCTGGACTAGCAGGGGGCTGCGGGTCAGGAGTGAGGGGCACCCATAGGGGGGCACTGGCAGAGCTGGGGGGGCAGGGCTGGACTAGTAGGGGGCTGCGAGTCGGGAGTGAGGGGCACTGGCAGGGCTGGACTAGCAGGGGGCTGTGGGGCCGGACTGAGGGTCCCACCCGGTCCCTGATTCCCCTGCCAGTTTCCCGTACGTCACAGGAAGGGCCTGGCTGGCTGATAAGCGCCCGCGCCCCGAGCTGGCGCAGACCCACGGCTCCAGATTTCCTTCCTGCTGCTGGGCCCTGCACCGGCTGCTCCCTGACCCCTGGGTCCTGCCAAGGAGCAGGGCAGAGTGGGGCGGGGCCAGCGGGGAGGATCCCTCCAGCCTCCTTGGCCTTCGCTCCTGTTCTCCCCCTGCTCCCCGGCGGGGCCGTAATGCTGCCTGGGGAGGCAAGAGGGGATTAGCAGAGCTGCTGGGCCCCCTCCCCCAGCCCCACTCCAGATGTGCACAGGACCCAGCGGTGCATGGCTGCCGGGGCACAGGGGGGTCCCAGATAGTCTGTCCCCAGCAGCGCCTCCCCCCAGAGTGGGCAGCCATCAGCTGGGCAGCGGGCTGGGGGGCAGAGCTGTGGGAGGGCTGTGACCCAGCTGGGCCTGATCTCCCCACCCCCCCATCCCCGCCAGGCTGTGGGGGGTGCGGTTTCCAGGAACGGAGACGGCCAAGACCCCATCTGGCGGGTGGAAACATCACATCCTCCAACCCCCATCTCTGCTCCCCCCCAGCACCTGACTCAGCCCTAGCGCCACACCCCACCATGGAGTGGGGGGCGGGGGGCTGTGCAAGGTTCATCAGGGCTCAGCCCCACCCCAGATGTACACGGCTCCAGGTGGGGCCGGTGCCCCAGCTGTGGAGGGCGCCTGGCTGCAGAGGAACCTTCCTCCTGCTTTTTCACCGGGGGGAAGGGGTGGAGGCAGCGTTGCTTTGCCTGAGCCTGCGGCTTGGGAAGGTCCCAAAGGGACGCAGGAGCCCTCCCCGTGCAGAGACACACTGAGATGAGGCCAGATTAATCTCAGCTGGGCTTCAGCCTGGGCCCCTCCTCTGAGCATCTGAGCCACTTCCCCCCTCAGCAGGGCTGCAGGGCACTGCCCAGGGTGAGCGCAGCCCTGCAATGCCCGTGGCCCCACCAGGATGGACTCAGCACCTGCTGGGCCCCAGATGGTGACTCCCCTTTTCCACTCTCCCCAGCTGGAGGTCCAAGCGCTGAGACGGCAGGTCCCCCGCTCCTGAGCGTATGGCCCTGAGGTTTCCTGCCTTGCATCCCCGCTGCACAGCCAAGCCTGGAAACCCCCTCCCAGGCAGATCCCGCCCCCTTCCAGCTGGGCCCTGGCAGTGCTGCTCCTACTCCTGCTCCCTGGGGCTGGTGAGTGGGGACGTGGGGGCATCACTGCTCCACATGTGCCCAGCCCCAGGGGCCCTGATCTCGATCAGGGGAGAGGTTCACCAGCTGGCTGGATCGGGAGCCTGAACTAACTCCTCTCGGGGGCTCTGCTAGGGGAGATCATTGGGGGATGGGAAACCCGGCCTCACTCCAGACCCCACATGGCTTTCGTGAACAAAGGGATAAGATGAAATCGAGGAAGCAGGTGTGGAGGGTTCCTGATCCGGGAGGGTGTGGTGGTGACGGCGGCGCATTGTAACTGCAACCTACCCTAAGAAGTGCAAGAGCGCCTGTCCCTGGGGCCAGCCAGTTCCACACCCTGGGGCCAGGTAAAAGCCAGCGCCCCCTGCAGGCGAAAGACCCTGGAGTGCTGGCTTCTCTACACTGAGCCTGAGTGCAAGGCAGCATCTACACCCACCCGCTTTAGCGAGGTTAATGACCTGTGATGAAGTGGGGGATTTTCTTAGTGTTTTGCAGGAACGCTGTGTGTGCCTCAGTTTCCCCATGTGCTGTGTGTGTAACGAGGGGGGTGGGAGAGGGGGTTTGTTGTTGCAGAGGACCCAGGTTGACCTCGCCTAGCAGTCAGGACTCCGAACAATGGCCGGGAGATTGGGTACCCCAGCAACTGGAGACCAGGAGGCCCAGGCCGACTTGGAAGGCAGCCAGTCCTGGCTAGTGGGAGGACAATCAGCTGAAGAGAGAGGACCCCAGCGACCTGCCGGTGACTTTGCTAATGCTTTGTATGTAGCCTGTTCTAAAACTAGGCAAAGATCTAGATGAGTTGATGTCCCCCCTGGAAGAGCTCAGCGTACCCCCAATCGTATGTGAGCCCTAGCTGAGAACCACTGATACAGAGTGATCGGCAGCAAGGAGGAGGCAGCTGGACTGGGGAGAGGCAGAGCAACCAGAGCCCCTCAGGATGTGGGGGAGAGTGAGATGAACTGGGCTGAGGGTTGCTAGGCCCGAGGGCCTGGAGAGTTTCCTGTGCTGGGTTCATGCGTTTGCTAAACCTCCTGCTTTAGGCTCTTGAGAGTTGCTCCAGTCTAGGGATCAGGGTTGCATTGATCCCTCTGGGTGTGGAGGCCCGGGGGATTGGGGGGGCGAATGGACGTCCTGAGGGGGCCCACGGAAGAGACAGGTGCTAAGGCTCAGAGGTGAGGCCCCGGGAAGCGGCAGGGCCAGAGGGCCTAACCCCAGCGAGAGGGAGTGCTGCCTTCACACAAGGCTGTCACGCAGACGGAGGGTTACTCCCAGGGGCCGTGCGGAGCCGAGGAGTCTGGGACATGGCGGCAGGAGATGGTTGGTTGGTTGGTTGGTGGATGCACCCTGCAGATGTTCGGCTGCGAGCGGAGGGGCTGTACAGTGAGCGGCTGCCAGTGATAAAACAAGGGAATTAAAGGAACCAGCAGGGAAATGGCCTAGAACCAGCTTCTTAGGAGGCATCTTGCCGCTCTGTGCAGGGAGAGAGAGAGGGCCAAGCCTCCCTGCAGGGCTCACCTGGGGCAGCCAATTGCTCAGCTGGTGGAGAGTGACCGGTCTGGGGAGCAAGTTCCAGATCCCAGCTGGGCACCTGGAGAGCCTGGGAGTAACGGGGGGGCCACTAGCCCCGGTTCCCCAGCCAGGAGGGGGACAACCTGTCTCTCCCCACCCCCAGTGGAGATGAAAAGATGGAAACGAGCTGAGCGTGATGGAGCTGGAGGCTAGCAGACTGCTTGGAGCAGGGAAAACACAAACTGGAGTTGGAGGAGAGGCGGCCAAGAGGACCCGTCATAGGATAAGTGGGGAAGGACCCCCAGATGCCAATTCTGCAGGGAACCTAGATCCTAAAGTGTGCCCCGGAGTGATCTCAGTGCCGACCTCGCTGCCTGGGACAAGGCCTGTGACCTGAGCCTGGTCGACCCCACGGACAGGCTCCACTGTCCAACCGCCGGCTTGGTCCCAAGGCCATAGGGGTGTTGAGCCAAATGGACAGTGCAAAGACTTTGCTGCTCAAGTCTGAATGGACCCCAGAGGCAGATAGGAAAAGACTCTGGGGCATACAAGCAACCCCCAGGCATCACGTACAAGGAGGTCACCACCCAGCTGGGAGAAGTGTCTGTGCAAGCCCCATGCGGGGGACCCAAGAATGTCAGAGCAGGCAGACACCCTCCGTGGGACCTGAGATGTAATAACTGCGGGCAAATGGACACCAGGCGGTGCCATACCCAACGACACAGGAATCTTCGCCCAGGAGCCCCTCGAAGGGTTAACGTGGCCAAGGGAAGACAGCCTGTCGGGCAGGCTCAGAGAGGGGTTGTGTGTTTATCCCTTGGGAGAAGCAGCCACCCAGCCAGGGTCTGGTTGCAGAGCTGGCCGGGGAGGGGAGGAGAGCCAGACGGGTGTCCACCGCAGCCGAGAAGTATTCTCCCGGGCACAGGCCCCTGTGATCCCCAGTGGGAGCAGAAGGTGGGGGTCAATGGGGAGACAGTCATGGGTTGGAGAGATTCTTGTTGGTGTGGGGCAACCACACCGGCTGCTGAGGGGCCATGTCACTTGGGAGAAGGCTCCCAAATATAAAGCCATTCACCCTGCCTATGGCTCAGATCCCTTTGCAGACACAGGGAGGATCGGGGAGGGCTCCGCCAGCAGCGGGAGCGCACGATGGAGCCCAATGGGGCAATTGCCACCTCATCCCCTCAAGAAGTAGATGGGAGGGAAATCCAGGGCCAGGGGGAGGGATAGCTCAGTAGTTTGAGCATTGGCCTGCTAAATACAGGGTTGTGAGTTCAATCCTTGAGGGGGCCATTTAGGGATCTGGGCAAAAATCTGTCTGGGGATTGGGCCTGTTTTGAGCAGGGGGTTGGAGTAGATGACTTTATGAGGTCCCCTCCAACCCTGATATTCTATGGGACGTGGATGCTGAGGTGACACTGGCACAGCCAAAGTGGTGGGCCCAGACCAGGGGGTGCCCATTGCAAACCTAACCCTGAGGGGGTTGCTCAGATCCCCCAGGTTAAAGTGCCTGTAGCGATGATAGAGCTAAAGTGGGCACCCCAAAGGGGCTGGGGTGCCCAATCAGCAGAGGTGCTGATAGGGAGCAGGCTGGAGAACTGGCCAGATGGCACCTTTTCAGGGGCACCAGCAATCTAGCTTACAGGGGATGAAACACCTCCAACAAGGGGGAGTGAGGGTATGTCTACACTACAAAATTAGGTCAAATTTATAGAAGTCAGTTTTTAAGAAATCGTTTTTATACAGTCGCTTGTGTGTGTCCCCACACAAAATGCTCTAAGTGTGTTAAGTTGGCGGACTGCGTCCACAGTACCGAGGCTAAAGTCGCCTTCTGCCGTGCTGCACTGTGGATAGCTGTGAGTAGCTATCCCACAGTTCCTGCAGTCTCTGCTGCCCATTGGGATTCTGGGATGAGATCCTGATGCCTGATAGGGCAAAAACAGTGTCGCGGGTGGTTCTGGGCCCATGTCGACAGCCACCCCCCGCCCCGTGAAAGCAACGGCAGACAATTGTTTCACGCCTTTTTTCCTGGGTTACCTGTGCAGACACCATACCATGGCAAGCATGAAGCCCGCACAGCTCACCGTCACCGTATGTCTCCTGGGGGTTGGCAGATGTGGGACTGCATTGCTACACAACAGCAGCTCATTGTCTTTTGGCAGCAGATGTTGCATTACAACTGGTAGCCATCGCCGTATTCCTGGGTGCTCTTTTAGCTGACCTCAGTGAGGTCTGTCAGGGGCATCTGGGCAGACATGGGAGTGACTCAGCCAGGTCATTCCCATCTTCTGCCGAGCACCCAGGAGATGACGATGGCTAGCACTCGCACTGCACCGTCTTCTGCCAAGCACCCAGGAGATGACGATGGCTAGCACTCGCACTGGACCGTCTTCTGCCAAGCACCCAGGAGATGAAGGTGGCTAGCACTCGCACTGCACCGTCTTCTGCCGAGCACCCAGGAGATGACGATGGCTAGCACTCGTACTGCACCTTCTTCTGCCGAGCACCCAGGAGATGACGATGGCTAGCAATCTTAATGCAGCAACTTCTGCCGAGCACCCAGGAGATGACGATGACTAGCGACTGTAATGCAGCATCTTCTGCTGAGCACCCAGGAGATGACGATGGCTAGCACTCGTACTGTACCGTCTTCTGCCAAGCACCCAGGAGATGAAGGTGGCTAGCCCTCGCACTGCACCGTCTTCTGCCAAGCACCCAGGAGATGATGATGGCTAGCACTCGTACTGTACCGTCTTCTGCCGAGCACCCAGGAGATGACGATGGCTAGCACTCGTACTGCACTGTCTTCTGCTGAGCACCCAGGAAATGACGGTGGCTAGCACTCGTACTGCACCGTCTTCTGCCAAGCACCCAGGAGATGACGATGGCTAGCAATCTTAATGCAGCATCTTCTGCCGAGCACCCAGGAGATGACAATGGTTAGCACTCGTACTGCACCGTCTTCTGCCGAGCACCCAGGAGATGACAATGGCTAGCAGTCGTACTGCACCATCTGCTGCCAGCCTAAGATGTAAAAGATAGGTGGATCAAAACAAGAAATTGATCCAGTTTGTTTTGTGAAATCAACTGCCTGCTAAACCCAGGGTTTTGAGTTCAATCCTTGAGGGGCCATTCTGTGTGATAGTTGTTTGTGTTTCTCCTTGATGCAAAGCCACCCCTTTTGTTGATTTTAATTCCCTATAAGCCATGTCATCAGTCGCCCCTCCCTCTGTCAGAGCAATGGCAGACAATTGTTTAGTGCAAAACCAGGTGAGGAGGCGACGGCAGCATGGTGATGAGAGGGACATGGTCCTAGACTTCTCACAAAGTATGGGCCGGGCAATGTGCCCCAGCAATGTGCATATCATGCTGATGAGGTCTGCATGAGTTCTGCAAACACGCTGGCCAAACAGGAAATGAAATTCAGAAGTTCACAGGCCTTTTCCTGTCTACCTGGCCAGTGCATCTGAGTTGAGAGTGCTGTCAAGAGCGGTCACAATGGAGCACTCTGGGATAGCTCCCGGAGGCCAATAACGTCGAATTGCGTCCACGCTATCCCAGATTCAACCCAGCAAGGCCGATTTCAGGGCTAATCCCCTCATTGGAAGTGGAGTAAAGAAATCGATTTAAAGAGCCCTTTAAGTTGAAAAAAAGGGCTTCATCGTTTGGACGGGTCCAGGGTTAAATCGAGGTAACACTGCTAAATTCGGCCTAAAGTCGTGTAGACCAGGCCTGAGTTAGCAGGGACAGGGCTTAACAGGGCTCAGACGAAGGCCTTATCCCAAGGTGGGGCTGGGCCCCAAACCCAGCAGCTGAATTCCAGACTGAATAGCAGAAGGATCCCTCCTGGAAGAAGCTGAGGGCCCTCGTGAACCATGGTGTTGCAAGATCCTGAGGAAAGATCACAGGGAAAGATCCACGTGAGAGAAGGGACCCAGTATCAGGAAAGGGCTCCCTGAGGAAAAAGTGAACCTTGTGGTATTAGAGAGCGACTGGTGGTCCCCCACAAGTACCTAGGGTGACCAGATGTCCTGCTTTTATAGGGACAGTCCTGATATTTGGGGCTTTTCCTTATATAGGTGCCTAGTATCTTCCACCCCTTGTCCCAATTTTTCACACTTGCTATCTGGTCACCCTAGAAGTACCGCCAGTGGCGATGTCCCTTTTTCTAAACATCAGGGGGTCAAGCGTACCAGGCAAGGTCTTCTGCAGAACTTTTACTGCCCCAGGAATTCATGGGGGTCCACCCTTTTGAGTTGCTGTATGGAAGGAGGGTGAGGGGACTGCCTAGGAAGGAGAACCGCAGAAAGGGATCTGGGGATCATAGTGGACCACAAGCTAAATATGAGTCAACAATGTGACCCTGTTGTAAAAAAGGCAAACATCATTGTGGGATGTATTAGAAGGAGAGTTGTTGTAAGCAAGACACAAGAAGTAATTCTTCTGCTCTACTCCGTGCTGATATGGCCTCAGCTGGAGTATTGTGTCCAGTTCTGGGTGCCACATTTCAGGAAAGATGTGGACAAATTGGAGAAAGTCCAAAGAAGAACAACAAAAATGATTCAAGGTCTAGAAAACATGACTTTTACTGGAAGACTGAAGAAATTGGGTTTGTTTAGTCTGGAAAAGAGAAGACTGATGGGGACATGATAACAATTTTCAAGTACATGAAATATTGCTACAAGGAGGAGAGAGAAGAATTGTTCTCCTTAACCTCTGAGGATAGGACAAGAAGCAATGGGCTTAAATTGCAGCAAGGGAGGTTTAGGTTGGACATTAGAAAAAACTTCCTAACTGTCAGAGTGGATAAGCACTGGAATAAATTGCCCAGGGAGGTTGTGGAATCTCCATCACTGCAGATTTTTAAGAGTGGGTTTGACAAACACTAATTCTTAGCCCTGCCAAGAGTGCAGGGGACTGGACTGGACTAGATGACCCCTCGAGGTCCTTTCCAGTCCTATGATTCTATGACCCCGGGACTTGATGAGAGACAAATGGAAGGGGAAGATGAATGGGAAACCGGTGGTGGAGGACGTTCTGGTGAAAGCTCACTGAACTCATGGGTTTGGCCAGGAAGAACCTAGCTGGAGCCCAGGAAAAACCAAAGGGATGGTACAACAGCCTGCAGGCTCTTATGGCACTGGGGAGCAGGAGAGGGGATCTCAGCTCAGTGTCAAGGGCACTTGGGTGGGGCCCTGTGAAATCATCAGCCGGCACAAGGAGGTGAGTCGTGTGCTGGAGCTGCCCAGTTGAGTGAGTGCACCACGTCGACATGATGAGGCCACGTGCCGTGTGTGTGGGCAGGGAAAGGAGAAGAAGAAAGTGAACCTAAGCCAGAAGCTGGCTTCCTGCTGCCATCAATTCCCCTCTCCGACCAGCTAACTCCTGTCTGCAGGCAGAGATCACAGGGGCTGCGTTCGTCCCCACAGCCAGGCAACAGCCAGCCAGCCTGGGCTCACTAATCGCGCTATGTCGGGAAGAGAGGTGTTCCCCATTCACAGTCACCCAGGACCCAGAGAGAAGGGTCAGAGACATGCTGGCTTTAGGGTGATCCAGTCGCCCTTCAGCCCTGAGCCTCACCCTGGTGCTGGTCCCCAGAGAGATGGGTCGACCTGACTCCATATGGACTATCGGAAGCTCAATGCCGTCACCGCGTTCAATGCTACCCCGTGCCTAGGACTGACGAGAGCCTAGACAAGTGGGGGAGTGTTGTGTATTTGACTGTAATAGAAGCTTGTTGTTGCTTTGGCAACTGAGTTAGACTATTAGGGGATAGCCCAGCCGGTTTGGGCTGCTTTTTGGTTAGTTCAGTGTGTGGCAATAAATGGCTGTTTCGAGGTTTACAGCTTTCTGTGGCGCCAGTGATTTCTTCCTAAAACTGCTGCCCCCGAGGATATAACAATGTGGCAACAAGGGTGGGATCTCTGTGTGCCCCAGTAACAGAAGGACGTAGAAGTTAAGGTACAAAAAAAACCTTGTTTGCTGCTGGAGGGGGATGAGAACTGGCTTGTTTGCTTTGACTGTGCAAACTGAAACTAAAACCATGGCTACACTTACAGGGCCACTGGAACCTTTTGAGGAGACTATAGTGCAATGGCCTGTAGATACTGAGTGTTTTGAGCTTTTGTTATTGCAAATGACATTACAGAAGAGAAGAAGGTGTCAATATTCTTAAGCGTGGTAGGGGCTAAGACCTACTCCCTGTTACGCAGCTTACTGCACCCTGTTAAGCCAGAGACCAAATCTTACAGTGGCATTGTGGAAATCCTGGGGTCCCATTTTTCTCCCAAACCACTGGAAATTACTGAAAGACACAGGTTCCACAAAAGAGACCAAAAGGAAGACGAAACAGTTGTACAATTTGTAGCAACTTTGAGAAAGCTTGCAGAACATTGTGAATTTAAGGAGATGTTAAATGAGGCCGTACGTGACAGGTTAGTGTGTGGCCTGCACAGGGATGCTATATGGAAGCGCCTGTTGACAGAGGCTCAGTTTACCTTACAGAAGGCCATTGATATTGCTGTCTCCACGGAACTGGCTACAAAGGAGGCGCAATCCATCGGTGCATCCCCTAGGGTGCATGAGGTGTCACAAGGACCTACCCACAAAACTGTGCAGAGTCACGAATGTTACCACTGTGGTAAGCCGGGTCACCAGGCATCAGAATGCTGGTGTAAGGACCTGGTGTGTCGACACTGTGGCAAAAAGGGACACATTGAGTGTGCCTGTAAACAAAAGAAAAAGAGGCCTGTGGTCTTGTGGACCAAAAAGGAAAATCTGCATACCCTAGAGCAGACCCAGGATGATTGAGGTGACACCTCATCGCAAGAGGAAGTGCCACTGCATGTTTTGTCTTTGGGGGTGGGCTCACATGAATACTGGGTAACCCTGTTGTTGGATGGCAAACCTATACGCATGGAACTGGACACCGGTGCAGCCGTCTCACTGGTCTCCGAGATTGTGTATAAAGAAAAGCTACAGCATCTTCCGCTTAAGGCAACGAAAACTGTTCTGAAGACGTATACGGGAGAAGCTGTGCCCATGTTGGGCACTATTGATGTTAAGGTGGAGCTCAATGGACAGGCTGCTAAATTGCCACTGTTTGTGGTGAGAGGTAACTACCCAGCCTTAATGGGTAGGTCTTGGCTTGGGAAGATTAAGCTGAACTGGGCAGAAGTGCACCAAGTGACTAAAGAAGAAACCGGTCTGACCACTGTACTAAGGAAACATGCTGCTTTTTTTGGAGAGGATCTGGGAAGTACGAAGGGAATCACTGTGACATTGAATGTTAAACCTGGCAGTCAACTAAAATATCTGAAAGCCCGAACTGTGCCATATGCCATCAGGCCAAAGGTTGAAGCGAACCTGGAGCGCCTGGTCACCAATGGAGTCCTAATACCAGTTACCCATAGCTCATGGGCCACTCCTATCATTCCAATAGTGAAGCAAGGTGGCTCCCTCTGGATTTGTGAAGATTTTAAAGTCACTGTCAAGCCAGTGTTGTGTGCAGAGCAATACCCGCTTCCCCACATCGATATACTCTTTGCAGGCCTGACTGGAGGACAAAGTTCAGTAAGATTGATCTGAGTCAAGAATATTTACAGATACACGTTGATGAAAAGTCCCAAGAGCTGTTGGCTATTATAACGCGAAAAGGGCTTTATCGATACTGTTGCCTACCCTTCAGAATAACATCTGCTCCCGCCTTGTTCCAGAGGGCTATGGACCAGATCTTGTGTGGCTTGCCAGGAGTCCAGTGCTATCTGGACGATATCCTGGTCACTTGAAAAAATGAAGAGGATCACCTAAAGAATTTAGAGGCTGCTCTACAAAGACTGGAAGAATATGGACTATGAGTCCACAAAGACAAGTGTGAATTCTTCCAGCCCTCTGTTGAATATTTGAGACACATCATTGATGCTACGGGTCTTCGTAAGGCCCCTGCAAAAGTTAAGGCTATTATGGAAGCTCCACCACCTCGAAATGTTAGCCAGCTTTGCTCGTTTCTAGGACTATTGAACTACTATGGAAAGTTTATCTCACAGTTAGCCACACTGCTTAAACCACTTCATGAACCAGAGCCGTAACAAGGAATTTTTGCGCCCTAGGCAAGGGCCGGCTCCAACCTCTTCGGCGGTGGGTCCCTGAGTCCCTGTCGGAGGGAAGGACCTGCCGCCGAATTGCTGCCGCCGCTTCATTCATTCTTCAGCAGCAATTCGGTGGCGGGTCCCGGCCCTTGTCACATGTTATGCCTTTGGGAGAAGAGTGTCCTATTGCTTTTGCTTCGTGCACCCTGAGCAAAGCAGAAACTAAATGTGCCCAAATCGAATGTGAGACATTGGGAATCGTGTTCGGAATTTGGAAGTTTCATCAGTACCTGTTCGGACGGAAGTTTACACTTCTCACAGACCATCAATCTCTGACTTCAATTTTTGGACCACACACAGGCATTCCTCATTAGCTGCTAGACATATGCAATGATGGGCATTGTTGCTTTCCACACACACATATCAAATCCTATATTGTAAATTCACTCTGCACAGCAATGCGGATGGTCTCTCAAGGCTGCCTTTGCTAGTCAAACATTGAGTTATTGCCCAGAAGGAAATATTTTACTTTGAACAGGTAGAGAACACACCCATCACTGCTACTCAGGTAAAGAAGGCAACTCGCGTTGACTCAGTATTGTCCCCAGTTATGGACCTGGTGATGCATGGAACATCTCAATGAACCTCTCCAGTGTCATCCAGCCTTGTTACCTACATGTCCAGGAGAACAGAGTTATCGGTCCATTCTGGTGGTTTGTTGTGGGGAAGACGTGTCATTATCTCACCACCAGTGAGATCACACGTTAGAACAGCTCCATTCTGGTCACTGTGGAATAGTGCACATGAAGGAAATTGCACAAAGCTATTTTTGGTGGCCGGGATTGGACAGTGTTATTGAAGAGAAGGCAGGAGTTTGTATGTCATGGCAGGGTGTGAGGAATGCACCCCAGTGGGCACCCCTACATCCATGGGACTGGCGTGAAAACCCGTGGCAATGTATTCACGTTGACTTCACTGACCTTCTTGAAGGAAGCATGTTCTTGGTGGTGGTAGATCCCATTCTAAATGGCCAGAAGTCTCTATAATGCAGTCCACTACTGCAGAGAGTACTATCCAAAAACTACGGGGACTCTTCAGTCATTTTAGTCTGCTAGAACAACTGGTGAGCAACAACTGACTGTAGTTCATCTCTCAGGAGTTTGGAAATTTTATGAAGGCAAATGGGATACACCACATCACTTCAGCACCATATTGTCCATCCACCAATGGATCAGCTGAAAGATTTGTGCAGACAATGAAACAAGCTTTGAAATCAGCAAGGGGACAGTTATCCATTCAAAAGTGTCTGGACATCTTCTTACCAAACTACAGAAACACACTTCATGCTACGGCCAAGGCATCCCCGGCCTTTCTAATGATGGGACAACAGCTGTGCACTTGCTTTGATCTATTAAAACCTTCTGAACCTCAACAAATTGTGCAACACCAGCAGCAAGATCAAGTCATCAGGCCAAACCTTTAGCCCTGGGCAGCCGCCCCCATCCCAGCCCATCCCTCCCTCTCCCCCCAGTGACCTCACACTGCTGAAGGAACCATCCCCATCCCATCACCCCATCCCAGTGAGCATGTGGCATCTCAGTGTTGCACAGTTTTCATGGGGATGCCCCATCTGGTCCCATCTGGCCTCATCCCCTTGGGGCAGATCCATCCCCCAAGAGAAGTTTGAGTTCCTTTCTCTCAATCCCCCATCATGGCTGAGGCACAAGGCCGAACTGACACAAGCTGTGAGCACCATCCCCTTGCCCCAGTGAAGGTGAGGGAGGGGGCTGTGTGCTGCATGGCCAGCTGGGCCGGACTAGTACCGAGGCCATGCCCAGGCCTCCCTGACCCTGCAGGAGGTGGAACTGAAGGTTATGAGCAAGGGCATGTGTCTGCCTTGGCCGTTTCTGCACTGCGCCCCGTCCAGGATGCTGTGTGTGGGAGCCCCCCAGGAGAGGAAGGCACCATTCCTGGTGAGTGTGGGACAGGGGCACGTGGTGCCCGGAACAAGGTGCTGCTAGAACAGGAGACCGACAGGGCTGAGCAGAATGGGGAGAGCCAGGATCCACGATGAGCCAGGCAGATCCTGAGAGCCAGGAACCAAAACTGACTAGAGCCTAGGACCCAAGGATGGAGGGTAGAAATGAGGAACTAGAACTGGCCACATCCTAGAAATCAGGGACAGGGGCCAGCTGAGTCGCTGGACTGTGGGGTGAGAGCCCTGGGCAGGTACTGGGAGTGACTTGACCATGAGTCCCCAGGAAGTGGGGTACAGAGTGGGGGATTTCAGGAACTTGAGTACAGAAAGCGGCGCTCCCTTTGCTTGGACCTGTGTAACACCGCACCTGCTGTTTGCGTCTCAGGGTGAGTCTAGGGTCCCCCTGGTCCATGATGGGAAGGCCCAGGGCATTGTCTCCTGTGGCCGTGCTGATGGGTCAGCACCCAGGGTGTTCACCAGAGTCTTCAAATACATGTGCTGGGTCAAGAAAACTCTGCACAAGCTGAGGCCTTAGAGGGGAGTATCTATCTCCTTTAGTGTGACTGGAGCAATACATGGGTATTGCAGAGGGACAGCTGACTGGCTGGTTTGGTATTGTGGATGGATGGACGGATGGATGATGGACATTGCAGAAGGGTGGACGGATGGATGATGGAAATTGCAGAAGGATGGATGGATGGATGGATGGATGATGGATGTTGCAGAAGGGAGGATGGATGGATGGATGATGGACGTTGAAGAAGGGAGCATGGATGGATAGATGGATGATGGACGTTGCAGAAGGGAGGATGGATGGATGGATGGCTGATGGACGTTGCAGAAGAGTGGATGGATGGATGGATGATGGACGTTGCAGAAGGGTGGATGGATGGGGCAGATAAGAAGACAGACAGCTGGATATTGAGAGGAAAGATGGACAGAAAGCTACTGATGTTCCAGAGAAATGAGCAAACAGCAAGCTGAACCTGCTGTGAGATCGCCCTCCAGTCAGAACTGTCCTTGTCCCACCACCCGTCTGCCCCGCAGTGTTTGCTGGTTCATTGCACACTCTGCCTTGTATGACCTCAAAGAAAGTTACACTGAATGAACTGGCCAAGCCTCGAACTGGGAGCTGTCGCTGTGGCAGCCAGGCTGAATCAAGCAAGAGAGGATGGGTGGGCTTATGCGTAAGGCCCTGGCAATGGGGCACAGTGCCCCCATGTTCCATTCCCAGCTCTGTCACTTGGCCTGGGCTTTGCAAATAGGTCAATGCCTAAATCCCATTGGGTTGAGTGAAGGGCCCAAATCCCTCAGGTGTCTGTGAAAATCCAGCTTCCACTGGGCTTGTTTCCCCATCAGTACAAGGGGGATAAGAATCCATTGTGTGTTTGTCTCGGCTATGAATTGTAAGAGCTCTTTGGGGTAGGGACTGGCTCTCACAATGGGGCCCTGATCTCAGCCAGGGTCTGGGCAGCACCCAGCTCCAGTCTCTAGTTGCTCTGTGTTGCACGTATGGCTAATACAAATAACCATATCCTCCGCTCTGTGGCCATGGAAGTGGCAGAACCAGAGATAGAAATAAAACAGGAAAATTAACATTGGAAACATCAACTGTACAGGGCTCCTGAGTTCTATCCCAGATCTGGGAGGGGAGCATTGCCTAGAGCAGGGGGGCTGGGAGCTGTGACGAACTGGGCCTGTTCTTACTATGGTCTGTGAATGCTGAGTGTGGGGTGTTGGCCTGGGAGGACGATCTGCATTAGGGGATGGGAGACTGGCCTGGAGGGAAGATACCTGAGCATGTAACAGGAGAACCCAGGAGGGGGTTGGAGGCCACCTCTGCCTGGGAAACTGGTCAAAGGCTGAGTGAGAGGCTGGGGGGAGTTTTCAGTTTTGGAAGCTGGCTGGGAAATGGACAAGAGCCCCGATGGGGCTCGGGCCTCCCAGTGGGGCTGTGGCCTCCCTGGGGCCCCAGATGGACCTAACTAAGGGGGTCCTGTTGTCTGTACCGGCAAGGCCTGTTTTGGACTGTGTTCCTGTCATCTAAATAAACCTTCTGGGTTACTGGCTGGCTAAGAGTCACGTCTGACTGCGAAGTGGGGGTGCAGGACCCGGTGGCTTCCCCAGGACCCCGCCTGGGTGGACTCGCTGTGGGAGGCGCACAGAGGGGCACATGCTGAATGCTCCTAGGAGAGCAGGGCCGGCTCCAGACACCAGCCTACCAAGCACGTGCTTGGGGCGGCACCTTGGGAAGGGGCGGCACTCGGGGTTTGTTATGGTTTTTTTTGGTTTGGCCGGGTGGCACTTGGGGGAGGTGGGGCTTGGGAGGTGTGGCGCTCTGTTGGGGTGGGGAGCAGGGGACTTGGGCGGCGCAGTGCAGTGCTCAGGAGGGGTGGGGACTTGGGCGGCACGGTGCTCGGGGGGCGGGGGACTTGGGCGACGTGACGCTTCGGAGGGCAGGGGACTTGGGCGACGTGACGCTCGGGGGGATGGGGACTTGGGCGGCGTGATGCTTGGGGGCGGGGACTTTGGCGGCGTGACGCTCGGGGGCAGGGACTTGGGTGACGCGACGGTTGGGGGGTGGGGACTTGGGCAACGTGACACTCAGGGGGGTGGGGACTTGGGCGGCGCGATGCTTGGGGGTGGGGACTTGGGCGACGCAACGCTCGGGGGGCGAGGCGGTGCTCTTTGTTTTCACTTGGGACGGCAAAAATGTTAGAGCCGGCCCTGTAGGAGAGACCCAGGAGGTGAAGCCGTGTGAGCTTCTTGCCCTGAAGACAGTCTGCTCCGAGGGAGAGGAGGCTCCCCAAAGTCCAGACTGGCTTTGTGGGGAGCAGTTCCAGAGCATCGCCCAGGGACTCCGTGACAGGAGCCAGGACTTCTGGGTTCTATCCCAGATCTGGCAGGGGAATTGGGTCTAGTAGGTTAGAGTAGGGGGGCTGGGAGCCATGACTCCTGGGTTCTACCCTAGATCCGGGAGAGGAGGAAGGTCCAGTGGGTTAGAGCAGAAAGGTCTCAATCCCTACTGTGTCCGTATGATGGGGGCTGGGATGGGGCAGTGTGTCCTCCCCTTTCCAGCATTCAGGGGCAGATGAGCAGAGAGCTCCAGTTGGGGTGGTTACAGGCCGACCCAGGATCCCTACCCCCACAAGCAAGCAGAGGCTGCTGCATCAGGGGTGTTATTGCACCCCAAGTAGTATGTGGAGTGTGAGAACAAAATCTCCATGAGGAACCAGCGTGAAACAATGAGGCTGGTGCAAATCAGACTACGTGGGAATTTTTAATGATGGGGCCCGGGGCCTTGGCTCTCCAGGGGCACTGGCTCCCAGCTGGCCCCAGGGCAGGAGACTGGCTGGAACATGGGGGCAAGGCTGGAAGCGAGGAGGGCATCAGCGAGGTGCTCCGTGGGGTCTGTGCAGCTTTACCCACCACCTCCACCGGCTGGGTGGCGCAGGATGTCTTCGGGGCTGAGTGGGTCATCATGCTGCCAGAGGGCCAGCAGCTGGTGCCAAAACAAACCCTGGAGAATGGCTGCCCCAACCTGTCTGCTGAACTGGGGGGCTGGACCCCTTTGAGCCCCTGGCTGTACCCCAGAGGTCCCCCTGTTCTGGGGTCACTCCCTTAAGAGCCCCCCAGAGATCTTCTATTTTGGGGGTTGTCCCATTGAAAGCCTCCCCCCTCGAAAGATCTCCCTGTTTTAGGGGTCACACCATAGGGGGCCCCATCTCTGGCTCTCGCAGCCCATCACCCAGTGCTGAGCCCCCTGAAGGTTGACCCACACCACCAGGGCTCCGTTCTGAGCCCTCCAAATCCTCCTCCTCCTTGACACTCCCAACTCCTCCCTAGGGGGTCATCATCCCCTGCTTACTTTGCTCCACAGCGATAGCCCCGGCTCTTCTAGCCCCTCTCTAGGAGGAGTCACCCCAATTTCAGACCTTCTCCCTCCATTCTCAGAGCCCTCCCCAAAATCCTGGCTCTGGGGTGTCACCCCATTCCTGTGCCCCCTTTTTTCCCCAGATCCTCCCCCTCTCTGAGTGGCAATGCCAGGAAACTTTTAAGATTCACGAGCCTGCCAGCGATGCTGTGGGAACACGAGCAAGCCTTTCAGCACAAGTGAGCCACAGAAGTACTCGATCCATTACATGAGCAGGCGTTCAGCCCGAATGAGCATCGAAAGTAGCGTATTCTGAGAAGCAACAAAGCAAAAATGTTATCAATAAAAAGCTTTTAACGGTTTTACATCCATACAATGTTGCTAATGTTTTTAAACGTACAAAATACAGAGATTTTCCTACCATGACTGGCAAAAAGGTAAAACAATGACACGGGCTCTACTCACATCTGCAGACTCCGGAGGTGCATGGAGGAAGCCATGGGGAGCACCCGAGAAAACCGAGGCCATGACGTGGAGCCGATTAAAAACTTTGTGAAGTGAAATTTATATTGATGGTAAGGCTAAAATTTTGTCATGGATATTTTTAGTAAAAGTCATGGCTAATAAAGAAAAATCCATGGTAGCCCGTGACCTGTCCCTGACTTTTCCTAAAAATATCCATGATAAAATGGGAAGGGACTGGGCAGCTGCAGGGTGGCTGGGAGCTCTGGGGTCCCCACCACGCGTGGGGGCTCAGATCTCCAGGGTCTTCCTCATCCCCATGGTGGAGGGGAGCTGAAGAATCCCCCTGTCCCCTCCCCAGTGGTGGGGAGTTGCGAGAATCCCCCTGCTTCCACCACACTGGGGAGCTGTGGGGGTCCCCGTGCACCCCATGGCAGAGTGGATCTGAGGGGGAGTCATGGAGTCTGTGACAGAATCGTAGCCTTACTGATGGATCATGCATCAAAAAGTGCCACAAATTCCCCAGTGGAGAATGATTGAGGGGCCACCTTGGTGGAGACAGAAAATGGAAACTGGGGGCGGTTTTATGGGAGGCTGGGAGCTATGGGCTACCGGGATGGTTGATGGGTGGGGAGGAGCATGAGATGGAGGTTCAGCAGAGGTTCAACTCTTCCCTGCACCCCTTTGCCAGGGTCACCAGCCTAAGCTGTCTCCAAACTAAGCTGGTGGCCCTCGGAGAACTGGTCACCAGATCCACATCTGGTCACTCGGTGGCTTCTGAGCAAGAAGGTGCTGTGGACGAGGTGCCTCCTCCTGGCTTAGCCAGAGCCAGAGCAGAGTCGAGGGTCCCTAGCTGTGTCTGCACCGGGCGATACAGTCCCTTCTGCCCCCTTGTAGGGGAAGCCCAATTGACTCACCTGGAGACCCTGCCACCTGGGGCTCACGCTTGCCCCCTTTCAGCCAGGGGGTGTGTGTGTTGGTGGGGAGAACAGGGATCACAGTTGCGGGGGGGCGAGGGCGGAGTGGCTTCCCACAGCCTCGACCCCTGTATCCAGCCAGGCCTTAGTACGGAGCCCCTGGGATCTCCTGCTAAGCAGGGCCAGGCTGGCTTGGTGCTTGGCTGGGAGACCAGGAGCTGCGGGGTGGGAACTCAGCAGGGGGTGCTCTCCCCCCCCCAGTCAGCGCTGACTCCAGTGCAGTCTGGGGGGGCACTGTGCTGGGGGGGGCAGTACTGCAGGGGGCATCACTCACCTGGCCTCCTCCTCTGGTACCAGCCCAGGGCCCCAACTCCCAGCACAGCCAGGGTGCAGCCAGCAATGATCACCGGGACACCAGCCTGGCCTGTGGCCTGGGAATCTGGAAATGCCCCGAGACTGACTGAGCCATGCTCCCACACAAGCTCCTGCGCCCCTCCCCTGGGGCCTGCCCTGCATCTCCTCTCTGCCCAATAGCTATGAGGTAGCATCCCCCCTCCCCGAGCTCATCCCCCCCAGCCACTCGTCCCCCCTATGTGTCTGCCCTGCAGCTAGACACCCCTTCTCAGCCTCCCCTCCCCTCTGAGCCCTCCCCAAGTTCCCTCCCCCTACGACCTCTCGCTTTGTGAGCCAGCAGGGGCTGTGGTGGGAGAGGAGTGAGGGGCACTGGCAGAGCCGGCAGGGATCCCAGGACTGGGCTAGCAGGGGGCTGCGGGTCGGGAGTGAGGGGCACTGGCAGAGCTGGGGAGGATCCCAGGACTGGGCTTGCGGGGGGCTGCAGGTTGGGAGTGAGGGGCACCGGCAGAGCTGGGGAGGATCCCAGGACTGGGCTTGTGGGGGGCTGTGGGTCTAGAGTGAGAGGCACTGGCAGAGCTCGGGGGGATCCCAGGACTGGGCTAGCAGGGGTCAGGAGTGAGGGGCACTGCTAGAGCTGTCACCTGAGTGCTGAATGGCACGGTGATCCCAATCAAGAACCTGAATTTCTGCGGTCTGAGACATCTCCCCTTCCCGGTTCCAGCTCTCCGCCACTTTGGGGAGCTGGCATTCATCGCCTATACCAGGGCCTGGTGCTCGGTCTCCACCCAAGAGGCCCAGGCCAGGCAATCAGAGCTACCCGCTTTTCAGACCTGGTAGCTGTCCTGGTCACCCGGGGTGTAGCCACGGTGAGGAGCCAGCCTGCCAGTGCTGCTATCATAGCCTGCGAGCACCAGGTCATTCATCCTCTCCACACTCAGCCGCCCGGGCAGACCAGGGGCCGCCTCTGGGGAGATGAGCTTGAAACAATGATGAGCTTCTGCAGGACTAGAGAGATCGGGATGGGGAATGGGACCCAAGCATCCGGGAGAACAGGGGTCACCTAACAGCCAAAGGGATGGAGCTGAGGCAGGTTTGGCCTGAGGAGCCATCGCCCTGGGAGGGCCAAGAGAGCAAGTCTATTGGGTGGGGTCTGGACCCAGAGAGCTGGAGAGGGCATGGCCGCCCTGCTCTGTGCCGAGCTTTCTGCTGCTCTGACAGGTCACACCCCAGAGGAAACCCAGAGCCACAAGCCAAGCAAAATTCAATAGCGGCAAATGAACCGTCCTTTCCCCGCTCTGCTCACTGTGTCACAGGAAGCCTCGCCCCTCACCAGGGCCGGCTCTATCATTTTTTGTCAGCCCAAGCAAAAGAAAAAAAAAACAAAATCCACTCTGACTGTGCAGCCGCAAGAATGGACGGAGTGTCACCCCAGGCACATGCTTCCTCCTCTGGTGAATAACTGAATAACTCCTGTTCCTTGTTCCCAGTTGTCTCTGTTATAACGTCTGTTTATTTTACGGGGAAGTTTTCTGTGCAGACTAGTCCTCAGCTGTTCCAAACAGCAGCTGTTACATTCAGTAGGGAATCTCCAGAATTGTGGGCGGGGGTGGAAGGGGGAGAAGGGTTGTGGCTGTGGATGGAGTGACAAATGAGGACAGGGGTTGGCAAGCCTTGGATTGGTTGTGTGTGAAAATCTGTATTTTATTTGCTTGGGGGTGGGGGGTACAGGGAGAAGCTACGTCTGATCTCAAGGCCGGTTAATGCAGCACATCCAAGGACAGTCAGCATGGAAGTTCGGAGCTGACAGCATGGGCACCCTGACCGCTGTAGGACAAGAAATACAGGCACTGCCAGGGTTGTCAGCAGGTGGATTCTGGCCAGTTCCTGGGTCCCGAGGTACCGTAAGCTTGCAGGACAGGAAGGAGTGGCCCATGAGAAGTTTGTGATCTACCAGACACTCAGGTGTGCTCTGCGCCTGATTCCCAGTGCTCACCCCAGGGCCGGCTCCAGGCACCAGCGAAAGAAGCAGGTGCCTGGGGTGGCCAATGGAAAGAGGTGGCACGTCCAGGTCTTCGGCAGCAATTCAGCAGCGGATCCCTCACTCCCTCTCGGAGGGAAGGACCTGCCACCGAAGAATGAAGTGGCACAGTAGAGCTGCTGCCGAAGTGCCACCGATTTCGGCTTTATCTCGGTTTTTTTTTTTTTTTGGCTTCACCTCTTGGGGCGGCAAAAAAGCTGGAACTGGCCCTGGCTCTCCCCATGGAATACATGTGAGCAGATGAGGACGGCGTCAGATATTGGTGTCCAGGACCTGGGATGGTTTTCTCTGACTTGGCTGAGCCTCTGAATCACCGCGACAATGACAACACGAAAGCTGTTTATCAGTGTTCATAGAATCATAGAATCATCGAATATCAGGGTTGGAAGGGACCTCAGGAGGTATCTAGTCCAACCCCCTGCTCAAAGCGGGACCAATTCCCAACTAAATCATCCCAGCCAGGGCTTTGTCAAGCCTGACCTTAAAAACCTCCAAGGAAGGAGATTCCACCACCTCCCTAGGGAACCCATTCCAGTGCTTCACCACCCTCCCAGTGAAAAAGCTTTTCCTAATATCCAACCTAAACCTCCCCCACTGCAACTTGAGACCAGTGCTCCTTGTTCTGTCATCTGCCACCACTGAGAACAGTCTAGATCCATCCTCCTTGGAACCCCCTTTCAGGTAGTTGAAAGCAGCTATCAAAACCCCCCTCAGATGGGAGAAGGTTAATCAAGAAATCGGAAGGTTCGCGGGTGACCACGTGCTGTATGGAACTAACAGAAGCTCTGGCACCTGCCTGTTGCTCAGAGACGGGGTATTGGGCAGGGGTCAGAGGATCATTCAGACATAAAACAGTCCATCTTTGAGAACAAACCTGGTCTCTGATTTCTCTCAACGGCCCTGCCGCAAAGCCCCTACTCACTCATTGTGACACATGACCAGGAACACAAGGCCACACTCACACAGCTGTTCTTCACACCGCGCAACGCATGGGAATCAGGTTACAGGAGCGGGGAAGACTTCGGGGGGCACATTCCCTGGTTACGGTGATGGGTAGTGGGGAGCTGGGTATAGTAGTTGGGAGGGGGCCAGGTTGAAGAAGGGGACGCAGTGAAAGGATCAGGGTCCTGGCTGGGAAGATGTGCTGAAACAGGGCTGGTGGCGCCCAGCTGATGTGTGTGGGGGCTGGCTGGCTCGATATGCAAATTGCAGGACACGATGTACAATGGCCTAGCTGACCACTAACTCCTACCAACAACATCTCTTCTCCTGTTCACAAATGTTAATGCAGCGTGAAGGTTGCTTGGTGGTATTGTCGCCCCATAGCAGAACAATGACTTGAGCAAAACTCAAACTTCAGCAAACCAGGAAAGGCCCAGGGACCCACACCCCCAGGGCTGGCTTTAGGCACTGCGGGGCCCGATTCGAAGGACCTGCTGCCGAAGTCCCACCACTGTCTTCAGCGGCAGCTCAGTCTCTGCCGCGGAGGAAGGTCTCTAAGCCGAAATGCCGCCGAAGGCACCGGCAGCCAATTGAGCTGCTGTTGAAGACAGCGCCGGGACTTTGGCGGCAGCTCCTTCAGGACGTTGTTGGGCCCTCTTAGGGGCGTGGGGCCCAATTCTGGGGAATTGGCTGAATCACCCTAAAGATGGCCCTGCACCCCACCATCCCTCTACCCTCTTCAAGCAGTGAGTCAGTACACACGAACACTGGCCCTTGGAGCTAGAAGATCCAGGAGCCTGGAGATCCTGGCTTGTATTCACACGTTTAGCCAACTCTGCAGAACGAACACCACAGGTGGACAATTGAAGAACGATGTCATAGCAATTTACAACTCCTTTATGCTTATTCACAGGATACGTTGTGATAACAGGGCCTACAAATTTATCCTAACTGTGAGTTGAACTGTGAAAAGTCAGTGGAAGTTCATAAGATGTCACAATAACATATAACAGGTGGTTTCTGTGACTGGTAATAGTTTTGAGGTCTAATGACAGGGTATTTTTAAGGGAAAAAACTTGTAAAAACCAAGTGTTGTAAATTGTTGAAGGTTATGTGGCTAAAACAGATTTCACTGAAATGATAACCCCCTCTTGGGTAACCCCCTCTTGTTAATAGCATATCAGTTGAATTCAGGCATGCAACTGTGTTGACTGTGAATTTAATCTCAAATCAACAGAACCAGGGGCTGTTGCAACACCTGACTTTCTGTGATCGTGTCCAATAGTTTGTGTAGTTGTTCTCTGCATGCAGGACGGCACAGTGCTTAGGGCTGCCAAGTGTCTGGTTTTTGACTGGAATACTCGGTAGAAAAGGAACCCTGGTAGCTCTCGTCTGCACTGCTGACCGGGCTATCAGTGGCGCAGCAGGGCTAAGGCAGGCTCCCTACCTGCCCTGGCTCTGTGCATCTCCCAGACCCTAGGCGCATGTGTGATAAGGGAAGCTCTGCACACTGCCCCTGCCCCAAGTACAACCTCCACAGCTCCCATTGGCCGGACATGCTGACCACTTCTGGGAGGAGCCTGCCTTAGCCCCGCTGCGCCGCCACCCGGGAGCCACCTGAGGTAAGCACCACCTGGCTGGAGCCAGCTCTCCGAACACCCTGCACCAGGTCAGAACCCCCTCCTGCACCCTAACTCCCTCCCAGAGCCTGAACCCCATCCCCCCGCCCAAGGTTGCAACCCCCTCCCTCAGCCAAACACTTTCCCAGAGATCGCACCCTGCACCCCAACCCCCAGCCCCATCCCTGAGCCCCCTCCCACATCCAAACTCTCTCCTGGAGCCTGCACCCTCACCCCCTCCCACATCCTGACCCCGTGCACCAGCCTGGAGTCCCCTCCTGCACCCTGAACCCCTCATTTTTGGCCTCACCCTAGAGCCTGGACCTCCATCTGGAGTCCTCACCACACCTCCTGCATCCCAACCCCCTGCCCCAGCCCAGTGAAAGTAAGTGAGGGTGGGGGAGAGTGAGTGATGGAAAGATGGGGAGGCCGAAGTGTGTGTGGGGTGGAGCCTCAGAAAAGGGGCAAGGCAGGGGCAGGGCCTCAGGGAAGGGGCGGGGTAACGGTGTTCGGTTTTGTGCAATTAGAAAGTTGGCAACTCTAGCAGTGCTAAGGACACAGAGATCCTATGATGGACCAAGTTGTTTTCATAAATGGTGGTGGTAAAAGAGGTCTATCATAGACTAAAAATGCCTGGGATTTTTTACCATCTTTGGGTGTTGCAACTGGTTCATGACAGCAAAAGTGGTTCCAAAAGTTCATCATTTTGTTGCTTCTTTCTAAAAGCGGCAGCATGCTTGAGGAAGAATGCACCCGGGGCTGACGTTTTTCTCCATGTCAGCAAGCTTAACCACTAGTGCGCTCAGTTTTCATCCTTTGTGGAAATGCCCCTCTTTAATTGTGTAAATGGTAAAGAGGGGAGAAGTTTTTCCACCTTTGCCCATTCTGGGCATACAGCCGTGGCAGGGATAACAGCTGATTTGTTCTTAAATATCTTACAACCATATAACAGCAGCAGTTTTCTGTTTCATTTTAGCTACAAAGGAAGTGAGTTGTAAGTTTGAAAGCTTTGTTAATATCTGAAAGGTCTAACAGTCATTTTTGTAAAGTTGGATCAAGTTAAGATGTGTAAATCCCAATTTTAGGATGAGGAATTTGCCACCCTTAAAATGTAATCGAGTATTTTTCTCCCCTTCCTCTAAATACTTAAACTGCAATCAGATTTTGGCTTTTGTAATTGTGGTTTTATGAAGAAGTGTCCGATCCTAGGTGGAACTGCTTCATAAAAGAGAGGGGTTGTATTGTGCTAACTGGGCCTACAAAGTTACCTGAATTGGGAGCTGAATTGGGAGGCGTGAATGAAGCCCATAAGATGTAGCAATAGCGTGACCAGATGTCCTGATTTTGGGGTCTTTTTCTTATATAGGGTCCTATAACCCCCCAACCCCTGTCCCAGTTTTTCACATTTGTTGTCTGGTCACCCTACATCGCAATAACCAATCATAGCAAATGTTGATGGGGAAGGCGCAATGAAACGAGACAGAGAAACTGGATCCATCTAAACCAGAAAGGCCACTTTGATATAACCCCAGGACCGTGCTGAAATCATGCTTGCTAAAACCAGATGACATGGAGCCAGAAGTTAATGACCCGAAATTGGTGTGTTGGAATTTAGACCTAATTGGTGGGCAAAATAATTCCACCCATCAATGCCCTTTTTGGGTCCTTAAAGAAACAGATTTTTGCGGGGGGAAAGCAGGAAAGGAAAGAACAAAAAAGGAACAGAAGGAAAGAACAGATGGAGGTTACTGGAGTGAGCTTCACCATTATGGCTGCCACCCCCCCATCTTCTGGGACCCTGGATCTTCACTATCTTGAGAGACACCCTGAGACCAGACTGGCCAGAGAGAGGTACCCAGATCATATCATCACCCCTCCCGGCTCCAGCTGAATCCCAAACTCCACCTGGGATCAAACGGGATCAGACTTTAACAACAGCTCCAGCCAGTCTCAGCTAACTTCTCTTTCCCCCAAAGAACAGTTACTACCATCTCTGATGTTGTCTAAGAGTCTGTCAGACAAAGAGGTTTTTCCTTCTGGAAACTCTCTCCAGCTACAGGGACAGGGAACAAGGGATGTTGTTATAATGAGCCTCACTTAATACTTTACATTTCAAAGGCTTTAAGTGTTTTTCCTTGTTTCTTTATCTTTAGTAAAAGGTTAAAAGGACGTTTAATGGTGTGTTTGCTGTGATCCTAAGCAGGCCGAGGTCTTTGTACACCAAACTCTGGACCTTTCAAACACTGTTCAATGTTGGACAGTGGCTGGGTTACGTTAAAACCTTTGGCCCATATAGTCCATCTAAATTAATACAAGCGCTCCCTGCGCCACGCTGGAGCTAGGTGGGTGGACACAATCCTTGGGTGTATAAGCCAGGGGATATCAAGTAGGAACAGGGAGGTAGGGTCATCTTGGAATATTGTCTTGGTTGAACTATGACAGGAGGCTGATGTCCACATCTCCAACAGGATGTTGGCAAATTGGAAAGAGCTACAAGAGCGAGCTGAGATCTGGAGATCCTGCCTGGTGGGAAAGCTCCAAGGAGATCGATCTCCTGAGATTTTAGTAGGCTGCAGTGAGGCAGTGGCTTCTCTCCAAGCCTGAGGGAGAGGGACCATTACACGTCCCTTGGTGGGTGGAGCCAAGCTCCCCTCAAGCCCTGCTCTGGAAGCAAAAGGACAGAACAGGAAGAATAAAGAGAAGGCCGCCAGCTCAGGTCCAACACTATGGGCAGGTGAAAGGGGTGATTCTTGATGCACTCAATATCATGCCCTGAACCCTTCAACAGTGATTCTGGGTAAGGACCTACGCTCCTGGCACCCAACCAGGGAGGCGGCTGCAGCCTGAGTCGTGCTCTGCCGCCAAAGTTGCAGAGCTCGTGGCACTCGAACAATTTATCACATTCTCCCACCCTCGGGCAGGGCCTGGATCCTCTGCCATGGGCTGGCAATGACGAGCGTGGCAGTTTCCCTTATGGAGGATGTTTTGGCCACAAAGACTCCTGTCAGGCCCAGAGCTGAAACACTGGGGGTGACCCTGCCATAGGAAGAGAGGACTCACAGTCAAAAGAATAGGAGTACTTGTGGCACCTGAGAGACTAAAAAATTTAGAGAATAATATACTAACAGTACTCCTGTTCTTTTTGCAGACACAGACTAACACGGCTGCTGCTCTGAAACCAGTCAAAAGAACATCTCCTGGCCCAAGACACCCCAAAGGGCGAGATATTATCAACCCTTGTTATGCAGCACCAGCCTTTCGAGGAGCACTCGGAAGCCTTGACCTGGCAGAGAGGCCCCAAACCTGGGCCAGCCAATGCACTTCTCAAACTCTGAAAATTGTCCTGGATGCTTGGAACTTTTGTTCCTGTTTCACCTGTGGCCGTTTCAGACACCTGCATAGTGACTGTCCCATGATGGACTGCAGCTTTGGAGAGGTCTGGACTGGGGAATCTCATGCCCCAAAACAACCCGCCAGTAAGGTGACAATCCCTATGGACGTAGGCGGAATACAGGATGCCGCCCTTGTCAACTCTGGCTGTGGGCAGACTCTCCTCCAGCAAGGACTCGTCACGTCTGACCTGGCACTTGGATTTCTTCGGTTCCAGTGCATTCACGGGGAAGTGAAACCCTATTCTAGCACCCGGGCCACTGTGACAATGAATGGGGTGACCCAGGCCATGCTGCTGGGCTTGGCACCAAGGCTGGCATACGCCATCATCCTAGGGCGGGACTGGGGGAAGTTCGCACAAGTCCTGAGTGCTGAAAACATTGGGACCCTCTTTAAGGGAGATCCCCTCCACAGGATGGACAAGCCGCCCAAAGGCTCTGACCTGAACAACCTGCCAACCCCCACGTCACCGGCTTGCGAAGAGGCCCCAGCTGTGGGAACTGACTTCAGCCAGGCTCAGCAGGAAGATGCTGCACTTAGCTGGGCGTACGAGGAGTTGGCCTGTGTCAACAAGGAAGTGGCGGAACCCCAGAGAGGAACCCAGTACCCTCTTTTAATTGACAGGTGACCACTTCTATCACATCAACCATTACATCCCTGATCCGAGACACCCAGACCCAGTTGGTCATATTGTGGTGCCAGTGATGCACGGTCCTAAAATTTGCCTGTGATATCGCTGTGGCAGGACATTTAGGGCACAAAAAGACCTTGGTCCAGATCCTAACCCAGTTCTCCTGGCTGGGGAAACACCAGGAAGTAAACAAGTACAGCAACTCATGCCCCAAGTGTTAATTCATGGCACTGCAGGACGTGCCAAAAGCCCCTCTCATCTCATTGCCGGTGATCAGGGTCCCATTCAAGAGGGTCGCTATGGATCTCATGGGGTCCCTCACACAGAGTGCCACGGGGTGCAAATATATCCTCATCAACCTCGATTATGCCACCTGGTTCTGGAAGCTATCCCTCTGAATATCACAGCCCGAACCATTGCTAGGAAACAAATTAAAGTCTTTGCCCAGATGGGCCTCCCCAGGGAAATACTAATGGATTGTGGTGTGAATTTTACCTCAAGACTGCTCCAACAGGTCTGTGGTCTCGTATGGATCAAGAATTTGCAGACGTCTATTTACCACCCCCAGCCTGGTAGAGTGGTACAACTGAACCCTCAAAGACATGCTATGGATGTGCCCTGCCGGGGAACTTTGCCAGTGGCATCAGCTTATTCCCACCCCTGTGACTAGCTGTTTCGGAGGTTCCACAGTCCTCGACCAAATTCCTTCCACTTGAATTACTGTGTGGTCGCCAGCCACAAGCACTGCTAGATCTAACTCGTAGTGTAGACCAGAGCTGAGTTGCACTGATTTAGTGACACTGATTTAAAACCCCATATTTACTTAAACTGGTACAACTATGTGTGTGGACACCCTGATGTGAATTGAAACCTGGTTTATAGCATGAGGGCTGGCTAACTCCACAGGGCCAGCTTTATATCAAAAATGGGGGTTTGAAGGGGTTTAAGTTGAATCTTGTCGTCTGGCCATCACTATCTTCCTACTCTGATTGTCCAGTGTGGTTTTACCACAGTGACCAAGCTGGGTGGGAGCACTGTGGAGAGTGGGTGGGATGCGATTCCTTATTTGACCATGGGAGATGTCAATATGAAGTTGAAAATCCCAAACTGGATTATTTTCAGAGACTGAAAATCCTGACCCACAGACCCCTGCTGTTCCAGCCTAGGCTCCAACCCCCCACAGCTCTGCCTGTGCCCCTCAATCCCGACTCGCAGACCCTGCTATCCCAGCCCTGAGCTACCCCACCCCCACAGCTCCAGCCGACATTCCCACCTGGTAGATGCCCTTGGCTGATGTCAGCTGCCTTTGGGGAAGGGAGAGAGTCCCTGAGCCAGACCAAGATGGATGGGACCTTAAAGAAGAGCAAAAACAGTGCTGCAATGTCTACAGCAGTTTGTGCATTTCCCATGGGCAAAGCAGGACGTAACCCGCTGGGGCTGAAGACTCTCCAGTTTGTGAGAGGGTTGGTGAATGTGTCACAAGGCCTTTCCCCTCTAGGGGGTGCTAGTTCCGGTCCACCCCAGGGTATAGGGGTTGGTGGTGTGACAGTCAGCAGCGACCCCCTAACAGCTAGTAGCCTTATAATAGCTGGCATCCATTAGGAGAAATTGGACTCCTCACAGACACAGTAGCTTGAACTTTTGAACTGTCTTCCCTTATCGGTCTTGAGGCAGTTGAAGCTGGTCCTAAGCCGGTTTTTGCTAAGCAGATTGCAGAAGTGCAGGGTTTGCTAAGCACCAATCAAAGCCTGTGTGTGAGTGTGTGTAAAAGATTCTTGGGTTTTGTATGGAGTAGAGTTTTTTGTACCAAGGTACAGAACTCTCCTTTCTTCTGCAGAATAAAGCAACCTATCCTTATCCCTGTCTGGCTGTCATTGGCTCTCAGCTAGGCGGACCCGACATTTCGGTAACAGTGGAGTAGGGAGGTGGGAATGGGATATGGGGCCTTTCTGTGCTAGATGAGCTGGGGGAAGGGAATATAAGGATCTAAACCACTGCAACTCAAAATAGTCCTAACACTTGCAGCTCTGTATGAGGACAATTATTATAATCCAATCTCATGCTTCAGGGCATCCCCTGCAGGGGTCAGGCAGGAAGAGTTACTCTGGTGCCACATTGACTCCCTGTATTCTGGGATTTTTTTCACCTTCCTTTGAAGCACACAGGTATTGTCCACAGCTGGAAATGGAATGGGGTGGATCAGGGCCCTGAGATGGGACTGAGAAACCTTTGTCCAGGTGCCGGGCCAGTGGGTCAGGCTGGCAAGCTCAGGGTCCAATGGATCATAATGTTCCATATGGGGGAGGATTTTTCCCCTCAGGTCAGATTGGCAGGGGACCTGAGTGGGTTACCTTCCTCTGCAGCATGGGGGGTTGGTCACCTACTGGGATCATCTCTCACTAAATCAGTCCGCTGCCATTGCAGAGGGCTCGGGCATTGGTGCCCCTCATTTCCTCCTGTTCTTAGCTGGTGACCGCAAGAGCTCAGATAACTAACTAACTAAAGCGATATATAAAAGGGCTGATACAAAGGCATTATTGTGAGGCAAGGACCTCTGAATGCCAACTGGCAGAGGGCCCAGGAGTACAGAGATCTCCCCAAAATATCATGAAAAGCCTGTCACACTCATAATCATAACTATTCTGAGATGTAGGTATAGAAAATAGAGGAAGAGTTTTTTAGATATGCAGAAAACTATGTCCTGTCGGTCTGTAGCTAAAAACAAGTCTGTCAAAGGAAACCTTTCTTGAGACAAACTCCTCCAGATGGGATCGGAGACACTTATCTCCAGGGGAGGCCATGTCATACAGTCGGAGTCTGTTAGACATAGAAAACGTCACCTGCCTTATAAGGACAGACTCAAGGAGCTCAACCTATTTAAATTAACAGAGAGAAGATTAAGGGGAGACTTGATCACAGACTATAAGTACCTAAGTGGGGAATAAATATCTGATAACGGGCTCTTCAGTCTAGCAGCGGGAGGTCTAACGTGAGCAGATAGCTGGAAGGTAAAGCTAGACAAATTGAGACGGGAGATAAGGTGGACATGTTTAGCAGTTGAAACTAATTAATTAATGGAACAGTTTACTTAGGGTCGTGGTGGATTCTCCATCACTGACAATTTCCAGATCAGGTTTGGATGTGGTTTTTTTTAAAGATCTTCTCAAGGAATTATTCTAGGGATGTTCTCTGAACTGAGTTATGGTCAACATGAGATGAGCATAATGGTCCCTTGGAACTGGTGAATTCACATAGCTAATGAAGACCGGGCGGAGACTTGAGAAGGAAACTAGCGGGAGAGGTTAACAGTGCTGGTGGGGTTACCTTACGGTGAAACTCAAAGGTCTGTCTGGTATATTAGGGGGGCAGAGAGACACCCTGGCATCTGTCACCTGGGAAGTAAACAGCGAATTCGCATCATGAAGAAGGGATTTCAAATGGGCCTGGTTGAAAACGCTGTAGATGATGTCGGGTGCGATAAGTGTCTCTACCCAGGAGGAGAAGTTGTGAGTGAAATGTGGTCTCTAGAAAGCGTGTGATGATGTTTGTGTTACACATAGCTATTTGTCCCCATCTCTTGAGCTGCTTCTTATTTGACTGTCTAGTCTTTCTTGAACACATTTCCTTCTGTTTTGTAAGTGAACTCTACTGGTGTGCGTGACACAGGGGTGGGGGCTCAGGTAAAACAGGTGAACTGGGGATACACCGTTCCTTTGGGTCCCCTAAGACTGGCATTTCCACGGGGACCCCGTCATCGGGGGTTGGTGGTGGTAGGGAGCCAATAGCCAGCTGGTACAGGCAAGGTTCCCTCTCTCCAGAGACAGGGGGTAACCAGGTGACACAGAGGCTTGAGCACCCCGAGAACCATCACATCTTAACATCTGTGCCTGATGAGGCCAGAAGGAACCATTATGATCAGTCTGAGCCCCGCATACCACAAGCCGGCGAATTCCCACCTCCTTCCCCCGCCCGGGGTTCCAGCCTCAACCCAGGAGCTAAATGTTTCCCCACTGGAGCCGGTTGAACATTTCCAATGAAAACATTGTCCCCAAAGGGAAACAACCCACCGTTGTCTCCACAGATACCCCAACTGACAGGCCCTTCCTCACTCCCTCCTGCTTTCCTTCTTTTGCCTCCATTTTTTACTTTTCTATAGTCCCCAGATCAAGGAGAAAACAAAAGAAATTTAAAGCCAACAACTTGGTGAATGCTGAAAAATCAGTTCCTTATTTAAGCTTGACAAATGCATTGTGTTTCGGCAGCAGACTCAACCCCTCAGTGATCTCAAAGCAGAATTCAGGCAGCGGATTATAATGAGAAAAGACAGATGAAGAAGATGCAATGAAATCAGCTGCATTGCTGATTAGATTTGGAGAGAAGCTGGGGAAGGGGACGCGGATGAGCAGTGTTTGCAAGCTGGGAGGAGGGCACTGAGAAGTGTTAAGCATGGATTTGAAGGGACGGATCCTATCGATTTCCAGGAGGTCAATGCAAGACTCAACCCAAGAATCTCTCGCTCCTGCCGACACCCATAAAATCCACACTAGGCACCACCCTACTCCTCCAGGCAACTAAATGACTTTTCAAAGCTGGCCCTTTATCTGCTATGTTTAGAAGAACTATACAAGATTTTGTCTGTTTTCTTTCAGACTGATTGTTGCCTCATGGAATTGTTAGGGATTGTCTGGCACAGGAAGGAAAATGAATATTGAAAGGCAGAAGTGTCCGACGTATGTGTGACTTTGAAACGTTAAAATAAATTGTTTTAAAAAGGGGGGAAACCCAATCAATAGGCTGTTTTCATACAGGAAAGCAGGGTTAAAAATGAATAAAACGAAGAGCCTCAGGTAAGCAAAGAATGACAGAAAATGTGGATGAGCATCTACTGAATATGATGGAAGCAGCAGAGAAAGTAACAGACCAGAAATCTGAGAGCTGCAGCAAGTGTCCAGTAGAAAAGAAGAAGATTGTCATCCTCCAATGAACCTCAAAACAGGGTGAATAAAGTGGGGTCATCATGGTGGACCTCAGAGTTTTGCTGAGCCCACCAGTGAAACTGGTGAACCTAGAAGTGCTGCCAGATCCTTGGACAGACCATGTTTCCTGCATTCTCCTGTGCCAGGCTTACTGGGCTGAGAAGAAGTGGGAGACTTCCTTTTGGAGGCTGGATCACTTGGTGTTTCTTTAATCTCAGTATCTGAAAGTTCCCCTGCCCTGTCTGCTCTCTTCGTAGCACATCGTAGAGGAACCGTCTCTTGCATTTTAACTAAGCAATGCCATTAGCATGTTTCTCCATCCTCAGCCCAAGTGAATGGCCTCAGAGAACCACCAAAAATAAAGTAAGCAACTCCCTTTTCTGGTTTATGCTAGTGCCTTTCCAAATCCTGCCCCCCCCCCGCCCCCCCACACACACACTAGAAAACGCAGGGACCAGGTTAGTAGGATGCCTTCAGACAAAGTGCTTCAGAGAATTACTTAAAGTGTGACAAATGTATTGGAGAGACTGAAGAACTGATGATTATAGAAAAAGGCTTGGTCGACACTACATATTTACTTTAGTGTAACTATGTCATTTAAGCCAGCTAAGTGGTTGGTCTAGAGTATAAGTCCTGAGTCCCAACACTGGTCTATCTATGACTATTGAGTGCCAGAACACATGTGTATATGGGGTTCAGTACATCCCTAGGATGTTTGATGTATCTAATCTTTGATCTGTAGAGCTGATGGTTATAAACCTTGTTGACTTTAGAAGTACTTTCCAGGGTGAAAATAGACCTGAGAAAAGTTAAGCATTAAACTGAGAACACTAATGCTCCCTGGACTCAATAATACATGGTACCCCTAATTACATTTCATTCAGACTTGGACAGCAAATGCAGTTTGCTAGAGTTCAGATTTCATATCTACTCTGTCACCTTGGCAAATCCATGGTATTGACCTTCGTTCTCACTTACAACACTGCAGAGATTCCTTTGGTTTCCACTGGACACTCGACTCTGAAGGAGCCCAGAGTAAATTCTGGGCTGTGACTATCAGTAACAATTGGAGAGGGAACGTGCCGTTCAATCAACGACATTATTTGGCAGGAGGTTTGGGGAAGGCTATGAAGGAAGTGGATGGAAGAGAATGGAAAAGTGACAGGGGGAGAAATTTGGGCCGGCCGTGTGTCCTCATCATTAAAGCTTGTTGAGATATTGGTTTTGAGAGAAAATTGGATTGTTTTGCAAAAGGAAAATATTCCCAGCAAGTGTCAGCTTACCTCAAAAACAGGGTCATTTTTTTGGTCAGAAGACCTTAAAATGCTTGGCTACAAAGAAAACATTGCCCAGTTTTCAGCAAATATATTTTTGTTTCCTTTGGCAGTGTTTTGCCAAGAAATTTTCTGTTTGGGGCATGTTTTTGCCAGTTTTTTCAGGTTTCAGCTCTTTTCTGTCCAATTTTCTGAGGTTTCAGCAGCTTTTAGTCAAGTTTTTTGTTGTTGTTTTGGTTTTTCAATAGAGAATCCAAATTTTGCACTGGAAACTCAAATCCCATTTTCAGTCCAACTGTAATAATAATAATCATAACAATAGGAAGGAAAAGACATTAAATGAAACCCTCTACATTGCTCTGGCACCCCCACACATACACAGCCCCCCCTTGCCCTGACACCTGCCCCCCCTCACATGCCCTCAGCCCTCTGCCCTGACTCTTGCACTCCCGCACATACCCAGCCACCCCACACCCCATGCACCCCTCCATTCTGACTCTTGCACCCCCCCACATACCCAGCCACCTCACATCCCATGCACCCCTCCATCCTGACTCTTGCACCCCTCACATCCCCACCCCCACCCTGAGATCCCGGGTGCTGGCCCCGCACAGCCCACTGCCGGTCTGGGTTCGGGCTGCCGGACCCTTGCCAGCCGGGGTCCCGGCCGCAGGCCCCACTCAGCCCGCTGCCGACCTAGGTGAACTGAACCCCAGACCAGCAGCGGGCTGAATGGGCCGGCAGAATAAGATCAACATTTTAATTTAATTTTAAATGAAGCTTCTTAAACATTATGAAAACCTTGTTTATTTTACAATACAACACTAGTTTAGTTATATAATATATAGACTTATAGAAAGAGACCTTCTAAAAACATTAAAATGTATTATTGGCACATGAAACCTTAAATTAGAGTGAGTAAATGAAGACTTGGCACAGCACTGCTGAAAGGTTGCCGACCCCTGATCTAAAGTATATCTAAGTGTAATCTAAAGTTCTCCTGCGAAATGCTGGCTGTGCAAACCCTTCCGTGGCTGGATCATTCTTGAGTTTTTATTTTAAGTACAAAATAAATATGTGTAACGAATTTAAAAGTATGTAATTAGTCATTCGATATGTCGGGTGGAGCCTTTTTTTATGTGTTCGCTCCCCCTGATGTTAGAACCTTGCTACATCACTGGTCCCGGGTGCCTGGTGACTGTTGGAAAAAGGGGGTCTTTAAGCATGAAGGATTCACAAAAGATCAGATGAGCTAATATCAAATGTGCCTAGCTCCATTGGTGTCATTGGACCAGTCTCCTCCAGCTACTGTATATTGGCCGTAGCACGCCGTCTTTGGCTATAGGTTGCCGATCCCTGCGTTAGATTCTAGAAAGTAAATGACAGAATACAGTAGTTTATAATTGTCAAGGGTATTAAAAAAATACTGGCCATTTTTTCCAGTTACTAATTTCATTTTAAAATCAGTCAATGAAATGCACCTTATTTATAATAGATCGTGATACTCAAGCCATGAAAAATGCATGACAAATACAAGTTTTATGAGAATTGGTGAGCAAAGATCTCATAGCTCTTTGGGGTTGGGCAAAGCAGTAATTTCCCTTAAAGTAGCTTTATTCATGTTTTCTTTTTTTTAAGCAGAAGACATCTGTACGACAGGGTGGCAGTGTTTGGAACACTGAGTCCTGAATGTTAGGGGTTTTTAACCAATTTAAGCTGTACACACACTGCTTAATTTGTGCAAGGGTTTGCCAAGGCTGAGTCCCAGCACCTGTAGGCTTGGCAATTCATAGCCCTGGTACCTTTGGGCTTGCTGCGTCAGTTATGAAAATAAAAAAAAAATGCTTGAGCCCTGGCACCTTTCATTACAAATTAAGCACTGATCTAGGGATATTTATTATTCTTTTTAGAGCCTCTCCTCGTAGAGGACTGTGAGTATGTGAGAATCTCAGCTATCATTAACAACAACAAATACAAGATACTAACCCTCATAGGAGAGGGGCAAAGCTGGAAAACAGGAACCCTAAAAGCTCGAAAACCAGAAGGCAAATAAAAAGAACCCCAATTGTATTATATTTTAAAATCTCATGATTTTTAAGCCAATCGTGGGATATTTGGGGGCTTGCCTCATGATTGTTTGAGTGATTGGCGTGAGCACTAGTAAGGGAATCACCTGCTTTTCAAGGCCGTCCAGGATATATCCCTATGAAAAGTCGAGGACAAAGGTTATTGTTGGGAGACCTGGCACCATAAGACGTTGTGTGGTAAGTCACAGGCACTGCTCGGAAACCAGGAAAGGTGAAATCCTGCCCTTCCCCTATTGAAGTCAAGGGCAAACCCCTCATTGATCAGCACGGACAGAGACAGGCTCCCCCCAAGCGCTGGAGCTGGTCAAATGCTTGATGGGCAGCAGGGTCCTAACACACCACGTTGGTGCAGGACTTTAGGCCCCAAAAGGCACCCCTTAATACAGGACAGCTGTCCTGGGGATGGAGTCAGCCCAGCTCCCCTCCCCAATGACCGTTTTCATGGCCCCGTCAGCCCCGCGTGGATCAGAACTGAGCGCTGCGAGAGCTATTTCCAGTGAAGACAGGCCAGGGAAATGTGCTTGAGCGGGGGCAGGAAGGAGGCTGCTGCGCGGGACATTGGGTCAATACCTATTCAGATGGAAGAGTACTTACCTACGGAATAACCACCACCATATTCAGCAGCACCTCCTGTAAGCTAGGCATTTGTTGGAGGTCTCACCTGTAAGTCCTGAACCTGGCCAAACCATGCTAAAGTTGTGAGAGCTGACAGGATGCCAGCCAAAGGTAGTATTGTTGTAGGCAGGCCACTTCCTATTTGAAAAGATTGTCTTCCAATTTTTTCACCACACTGTTTGCCCACCCTAGAAATTCCACTAAACAATTTGCCTTGAGCAGAGATAACAGTGAGCTGCTCTTTGGACCTTTGTGAGTCTCACTTTGCCGAGTACAGAATCCCTGCACTTCCAGTCCCTGCAAACGGTCTCTCACCGCCTGCTTGGGAGTGCAGTTTAAAGGACATCTCTTTTTAGGAAACCATAGTATAATTTTACCACTTGACTGCTGATAAATGAATGCCCTAGGAATACGTGGCAGCACATCTTTTGTGCTGCCACACTTAGCAGTTATGGCCCTCGATGTCACTGATTTTGTATCAGCAGGACAATCAAGGATTCACAAGATAGGACCTTATAGACCAGCATTAATTCAGACAGTCTGTATAGTGGAGTTGTTTTCCACGTCCAGGATTGATCATGTGAGAATGTGAGTTAGAAGCAAAAAGTTGGCATCAATTCCCTTCTCCCACCAGGTACAATTAATGAGGAGAATTGAAAAACCTGGGACCAGAAGTGAATCAGTCATGTCTCTGACACTGGAAGGTAATCAGTCACCTAAAACAAGCCAGATTTACGCCAAGTAGCTTTAGGGTTGCCAATCTCCAGGAATTAAATGTTAATCTTTAATTAAAGATTATGTCATGCGATAAAGCCCGCAGGAATATATGCAACCAAAACCAGCCTCTCTGGGCCTTAAACCGGCAAGTCCCCTATTACTGTCTGGAGAGTGTTAAATCTATTTGTTCTGTGCCATGTTGAAAGCTTTCCCCTATTTGTATTTTCTCCTGTTCTGAAGTGATAGATAGGATGCTTTAGAGTGGGCCTGAAGGCCCACAAGATAGGCTGAGCAGATGATCCCATGCTTGATGCATGAACAAGGGGGGCTCGGAAGGTGGGTGAATGAAGTCAGTGAGCAGAAGCTGGGTGGATAAACTCCCCTTGCCCTCAAGCTTGGGCAGTGTGGATAAAAAGGTTCTCAGTACTGATAAGGAAGCTGCTTTTGCACCAGGAACTGCTCAAAGCCATGAATTTTGTGATCAAATGCTTCACCGGGTGCCGTTAATTAACCGCAGGCAATTAAATGCTTTAACTGTGATGTAAAGTTCCTTATATAAATTTGTGCTGTATTGAAGAAAGGGTGGGGGGCTTGTTCTTTGTTGCTTGTGTGCATCATCAATAAAGAACTTGGTTTTGGCCTTTGCTGGGTTGCCTGTCTCTCTTGCGGTCAGACAAGGAACCTGAAAAGTCTGGGATAAAGATAACCTGGACAATTAATAACAAAAAGACTCTGCTTTGGTAAAGCAGAAATGGTTCACCATGTGAATCACATGGAAAGTGTTTCATTTTAACTCTCCTGCAGCAGACAAATGCCAAAACGGGACCTGCTGAGGGGGGGAAATCGGGTGACTCATGTTCTGCATGATCTGCATGTTCTGTTTGTTTCTGGGCTAAGAGCTGGAGCTGACTTACATCGGCGGCTCAGCTACGTGAATATGGGGCCTGGTCTACACTATGCTGTCAAACCGATTTTAACAGAGTTAAATCGATTTAACACTGCACCCGTCCACATTACACTGCTCTTTATATCGATTTAAAGGGCTCTTTAAATCGATTTCTGTACTCCTACAAAACGAGAGGAGTAATGCTAAAATGGATATTACTATATCGGATTAGTGTTAGTGTGGACGCAAATCGACATTATTGGCCTCATTATTTTACAGTAGCTACCCACAGTGCACCGCTCCAGAAATCGACGCTAGCCTCGGACCATGGACGCACACCACTGAATTAATGTGCCTAGTGTGGACGCGCACAATCGACTTTATAATATCTGTTTTATAAAATAGGTTTAAGCTAATTCAAATTTATCCTGTAGTGTAGACGTAGCCTGGGACTGCGAGGGCTCAGGAAGCCAAGCTACAAGCTGGGGGGAAAAGCAAGAACCAGTGTGGCGTGTGCAGCCCCCGGCAGTGGGAGAGGAGGAGCAGGGCAGGCGGGAGGGGACCCTGCAGCGGCGCTGAGCTGCCTCCACGAGCCTGCTGCTGCTCAGCCCCCCATTCCCCTCCCAGCAGAGCCCACTCTCGCCGGGGCTCGCCTTAGCCAGCGGGCCGGAGCCTCCTCTTGCTCGCTGGGGAGCCGGGCAACCAGTCGCGGCCTGCAGCCCTGGAACGACTCGGGATGTGGGGGTGGAACCGAGATCCAGCTGGCAGCTGCATTCAGAATCTGGCTCCGGCCCTGTCCCCCTCCCCGGCTCCGCTGCTGCCCGGGACAGGAACGGGGCAGCCCTGGGAAGTGGCTGCAGAGAAATCTGCACGGGGGGGGCATTGTCCGGAGGCAGGGGAAGGGAAGAGCCGGCGTCCTGCCCCGGGAGGATCCTGCCTCCCACAGGATCCCAATTACCATCCTTGGTCTATCTGACCTCAGCACGTGCCCCCCCCCCCCCTCGCACCCTGTGAGGACGAAGGGAAGGGAAGGGCAGGGCTGCCCTGCGGTGAGGAAATACCACTAGTGAGCCTGGTGGATAACTCCGGGCCCAGCAAGGGAGCTGCAAATGAAGCTGAAAAGAAAACAGGGCACCTAAGTTCCCTCAGTCTGACCCGCAGCCCCCTCACTACAAGGCCTGGGCTCACCCCTCCCACCCTCCTCTAATGGTGCCCCTCAGTCCCAACCTGCAGCCCCCTACTAGCCCAGCCCTGGGTTCCCCAACAGCTCTGCTGGTGCCCCTCAGTCCCAACCTGGAGCCCCCCACTAGCCCAGCCCTGGGTTCCCCAACAGCTCTGCTGGTGCCCCTCAGTCCCGACCCTGAGCCCCCGGCTAGCCAAGGCCGCCCCCCAGTTCTGCCCCTCAGTCCCGACCTGCAGCCCCTTGCTAGCCAAGCCCGCCCCTCCAGCTCTGCCCCTCAGTCCCAATCCACAGCCCCTTGCTAGCCAAGCCCGCCCCTCCAGCTCTGCCCCTCAGTCCTGACCCACAGCCCCCTGCTTGCCAAGCCTGCCCCCCCCCAGCTCTGCTGGTGCCCCTCAGTCCCGACCCAGAGCCCCCTGCTAGCCAAGCCCACCGCCACAGCTCTGCCAGTGCCCCTCAGTCCCATCCCATGGCCCCCTGCTAGCCAAGCCCACCCCCCCCACCGCTCTGCTGGTGCCCCTCAGTCCCAACCCGGAACCCCCTGCTAGCCAAGCCCACCCCCCCCCAGCTCTGCCCCTCAGTCCTGACCCACATCCCCCTGCTAGCCCGCCCTAGGCTGGCTAGTCATGAGGAAGATACTGCTAGAAGTTGTGTTTGCAGTCACTGGCCCTGTCTGGCTGTCTCCCACTGGGGTGGATGGAGCTGGGCATTTCTGTTGAGGATCGTCCACCACATGAGTCGCTCACAAAGGAACCAGATTATAACAGGCAGAGCTGGGCATTCCCTCCGCCTTCCCCCGATCTGCCTCCTTGGGCGTCACCAACATGCCCTGTTCTTCCCTGGCTCCCGGAATGCAATTCTCCCTTCCCTGCAGCCTGCAGGGAGCCGAGAACCAGGTGGCCTCTCTGCGGCTGGGCCGCCTGCACCCGGATTGTCCTGAGGCTTGTGCTCTGTGTCAGTGGCTCTCAACCTTCCCCAACTGTCCCCCTTTCAGGACTTTGATTTATTTTACGTCCCCTCAAGTTACACCTCACTTAAAAGCTACTTGCTTACAAAATCAGACATCAGCATACAAAAGTGTCGCAGCCCATGACTCCTGAAAACTGGCTTCCTTTCTCATTTTTACCAGAGTACCTTTTACATACAGCCTGTCATACAGTCCATATGTAGAGCAGGACAAACAACTCATTGTCTGAATGAAATTTTAGTTTGTACTGACTTTGCTAGTGCTTTTTATGTAGCCTGAAAAACTAGGCAAATATCTAGATGAGTTGATGGACCCCCTGGTAGACCCCTGCATACCCCTAGGGGTACACTTACCCCTGGCTGAGAACCCCTAGGTTGGTTCTCAATCTTTTTTTAATTTGTGGACCCTTGTGGAGAACCACTGGTCTATGTTGGCCTGGGGAACAAGAGTCCCAACTCAGCCTGGCTCATCCAAGCAGCATTGCCAACTCTCATGATATTGTCACGAGTCTCATGATAATTTGTGTTTTCCTTAAAGTCCCAGCTCCTGGAGTCAAGTGGATCTGTGATGATTTCAGCCTTCGTTCTTAAAGGAAAAGTAAGTTTCTAGCCCTTGTGGCTGTGGAGAAAGCTTCAGAATGTGCATGCTAAAGGCTCAAAAAGCAGAAGGCAAAGAAAAAGAAGCCCAGATCTATCATTTTTCACATAATCTCATGATTTTTGTACCTTTGGGGTAGGCAATACTGAATTGCTAAGTGTTAGAGGGTTTTCCCTTCGCCCTCCCACTTCCCTCGTTCTTGTCACGCAGACAGCAAGCAGCAAAAGGCTCTTAGTCCCAAGCGCAGACACTGCGATGTTTATTGGGGTTAGTTTCCAAGCAAGCATATTCCGAAGCCCTTCCCACCAGCCAGGCTTATCTCTATACACTGATAGAGTCTGTTCCCCAATGCTCCCTTCCCAGCTCCGAGGCCGCAGAGCGTTTACCCCGTGTCCCTCTATCCAGCTCTGATGCCGCAGAGAGTTTACTCCACGTCCCCCTTCCCGGTTCCGATGCCACAGAGTGTTTACCACATGTCCCTCTATCCAGCTCTGACACTGCAGAGTGTTTACCCCGTGTCCCTCGTCCCAGTGATGCTATACAGCGTTGCCTGTGTCCCTGTTCCCTGTTCTCCACCCTTAACAAACATGATTCTAATTTCCCTTCCACTTCCTGTTTGAGCCCAGTTTATATAGTAATATTCTCAGCTATACCTTAACCAATCGTTTTACTGAAATGTAACCAGGGGTGGATCTAGCCATTTCGCTGCCCCAAGCATGGTGGCACACCGCGGGGGGCGCTGTGCCGCTCACCAGTCCCGCGGCTCTGGTGGACCTCCCACAGACGTGCCTGCGGAGGGTCGACCGGACCCACCTGCCGTCCTCCCAGCAACCGGCAGAGCGCCTCCCGCGGTGTGCCGCCCCAAGCACGCAGTTGGCGTGCTTGGGCCTGGAACAGCCCCTGAATGTAACTAACCAATCCTAACACATTGTAAGATAATTCTCTAACCCATTATATCCTCCTACCCTAATTAACTTGCACCCAGCAAAATTCATTATACAGCATACAGAAGCTATTAGAGACCCAGACAGTTTAACGATAGAAAAGTGGGAGTCATGAAGATAAAACATACAAAAATGAGGGCTTCACAACCACAGCTACTGATAAGTGATTTCTTGCCGGACCGGACGCTGTCAAACTACATTTTCTTTAACCATCTGTAAGATCTGTCTATCTGGTGGTGATGGGCACTATCAGGACAGGATCGTCTTCCTAACAACCCAATCCCACCGTATTTCAGTGTGGCTGGTTTGGGATGGGAGGATGTGACCGTTCCTTTCCCAGCGTATGGCTGCCCCTGCTGCTTAGCCAAAGGCCTTAGCCTAAGAACCAGGCCTCAGCCTATCCTAGTGAGCAAAGGCCCAGACACAGGCGGACTGTGATTTTGATTCTTTGTTTTATACTCTTGTAACTAGCTAAGTGATAAAAATACACCTAAGTTCTTAAAGTACAGGCCTTCGCAGGCCGGCCTGAATATTTATATCCTAACACTAAGGAAAGTCAGGCAAAGCTGGACATGAAGACCTGGGATGATCCAGACTGGCTAAGGCCAAAAGAACAGAGCTCAGGGGTTTGCATGGCTCACGGCAGGGCCCAGGCTGGCTTGACAAGGAGTTGAAAGGGCCACAGGATGGGAGGGTCTTGCTTAGCACACACAGGGGCAGCTCTAGACATTTTGCAGCCCCAAGCACGGCAGGCAGGCTGCGGGACCAGCAGACTTTCTGCAGGCAAGCCGCCCCCCGCGGCTTGCTGCCCCAAGCACTCGTTAAACAGCTGTGAATATGGAGGTTTAAATCCTCTTTCACTCCAGGCCACCATCCCCATTTTTTTAGTTTTTCTGCCTCTTCCTGTTTTGGATGATCACAACTGAACCATGTATCCATCGTAAAAGGAGGTACTGCTTCTGCTGAGGGATTTCCAGAACCCATTGATTTTCTGGTTTTGCCAGAATTAGGTCTCCCTCCTTTCTCAAGATACAAGGACTTATGTCTCAGGACCTTATCTTACTACACTGCCTATTAATTTCATCTGGTGACCCTTAGTGACACTATCTGATTAAAATATGACTATAGATCATTGTTGCAACCACCGTTCTACATTTGCTCCAAATCTTGTACAAAGGTTGTCAAGTGAGATGTCTTTGAAAAGGTTACAATTTGCTGGTTATGATTATGCTATCTGGATGCATGTATCATTTTTGTATTTGAAGTTATAAGTGTAACCCTTCTGCCCCTCTGAGTTGGCAGCAACAAGGGCCAGATTGAGTATTTAAGGGTTCCGTTTGAATAATGCAGTGCAAAACCGTCTCAAGCCCCCACCCAGTGACCTGGGACAATTACATACCACCCCCCAGGCACCTCTAGGAGGCAATACTTCCCCTCTTGCAAGCATGGAGTCCGAGTGTAGCAAAATCCTTTTAATAAAGGAGGGAAACAATGCAGCATTATGTTGGGAAACACCACAAACAGGATTCATAACACAAACCATGGGCAAAAACCCACCAAGTAAATTTTGGCAGTGCCCTTTCCCCCTCAGGGTCTTAAGTCCAATCACCCCAAAGTCCAATAACCCAAAAGTCTCTGTCCCTGGTCAGTGCCGCTCCAGAGTTCAAAAGTTTATCTGCAGAGTTTTAGCCCCCCAGCATGGGTGGAAATGGGGTGGGGCACGCAGGGTGTTAAGGGGCATCTTACTTGGTCCGAGGCTGACTGCTCCGCCTCTCCATGGAGTTCTGCTGTGGTCTTCACCACAACCGGCTCCACTCCGCCAGCCCCGCCACTCAAGACAACCCACAAACCGCTCTACTCGCTCACTGTTCTGCGGGCCGCTCCACCCATCCCACAAACTGCTCTGCTCTGCGTTCCATAGGCTGCAGCAACCATCCTGCAAACTGTTCCGCTCTGCCAGCCGCTTAGCGATACATCTTCAGGCTCCCCCACTAGTTAACACAGCACTCAGCAATCTCAGCTCAGTAAGTTTAGCTCTTTTAGTGATTTCAGCTTGTAGCAGGGGAGCCCCAGTGCTGATGCACCATTGGTCCAAAGTAAATTCAGCTCAGTAGCCTCTAACTAGACTCCTAATGGAATCAAAATTAGCTCTGCTATTCAACAGTAGAGAGAGGAGGTGCAATTGGTGTTCCAGGCCCTCAAACAGGGACCCATACTATCAGATACACACACTCATCCCCAACCTTTCTCAATTCACTGTGTTTTGGAACCCATGTCCCTTGTCTAGCGAGTGCTACTGAATTGATGGTGAGACCCTCTGTCCTAAAACAGTTTCATAGTCCTTCATTCATATAATCAGGGTAACAACACTTTATTCCTCCAGCCCCAATAACAGAGAAATTGAGGATTCCACAGCTGTCAAAGTGACCATTTTAGGCTGCCATGGGCTATGCTAGGCAGGGTGGGTGTGCCTATGCAAACAAGATCAGCCCCTGAAATTCTTTTCCACACTCACCATAATTCACCACCTGATGTCCGAGTAGAGCTCATCCTGACTCTGCTTACATAAGTATTGGCTCTATACCTGGATTTCAAATGTTGGCTCCCGGGGTAGTGCCCACAGTTAGTGCCCAGCACATCTTGGAGGGACTATTCAAGCTAAGTGGTTCATCAAGAAACACTTTGGTTGACAATGGACTATGGGAGATGCCCATCTACACTGAGTGGGCTGTCGTGTAAACGTGCTGTCTGGAATGTAGGTAAATGGCTTCTTGTAATGACTGAGGGAAATTGGGCATGAATGTGTGACTTGCCCATGTGACTCCAAACTCCATCTTGTTGCTGTAATTTTCTGCAGTAAGAACAATGGAATGCCCTCCACATGGCAAAAGTTATAAAAGGCCCTGGAAACACCTTCAGTTTGTCCTAAATCCTGCTTCTTACCTCTGGAGGGACCTTGCTACAAACTGAAGCTCTGAACAAAGGACTGAATGACCCATCCAAGCTGTGGATCCAGAGACTTGACTTGAGCCAGCAGTTTATTCCATCACTGCCACAAGCCTGAACCAAGGACTTTGCCATTACTGTATGTGATTGATTTCATTTAACCAATTGTAACTCTCAGCGTTCTTTCTTTCTTTCTATGAATAAACCTTTAGATTTTAGATACTAAAGGATTGGCAACAGTGTGATTTTTGGGTAAGATGTAAGTTATATATTGACCCAGGTGTATGGCTGGTCCTTTGGGATTAGAAGAAGCTATTATTTGATTAGACTGGTTGTAAAGAACCACTCGTCTCTGAATCCAGTGTTTTTGGTGGTGATATAAGAACTGAGGAAACTGCCTTTATGTTTTCTTGTTAGCCAGTGTGGTGAACCAGGAGTTTACTTTTGTGGCTGGTTCGGTCTCTCTTATAAAACAAGAACCACCAGGTTTCGGTTGTGTTTGCCCTGTTTCTCAGCAGTTCGTCCTGAATTTGGCATCCTCAGTTGTGACCCACTAAGGACCGGTTACACCTAGTTCTTGTGTTATGAGGAGTAAATAACACTTCCTTCTTCACTTTCTCCACACCAGTCATGATTTTATAGACCGCTATCATATCCCCCCTGTAGTCACGTCTTTTCCAAGCTGAAATGTCTCAGTCTTATTAATCTCTCCTCAGATGGCAGCCGTTCCATCCCCTTCATCATTTCTTCTGATAAACTTTTGGAATAAAACGCTACCCAATGTAAAAGGATCACCGTGTGACTCATAGTAAGAGATAGTCCTTGTCCCAAGCAGCTTACATGTTAAACAGACCAAAAAAAAGAGGGAATGGTAGCAGGATTCAACATAAGGCAAAGTAGTGACCCCATGTGAAGATGAGCCCACCTGTTACTAACTCAATTCATGTTATTATTATTTGCCCCCGGTCAAGCAACACCATAGTATTTAACATGCAGTTTATTCTGGACTGGAGTTCACCTGACTCTTCTAAAACAGGATGTGTGCAAAATGCATAACTGAATTTCCTGTTTAAAGCCGGAGATTCTCTTGATGCTGCAGCTCTTGAAGAGAAAATCGAGACAATCTGCGTCCCTCTGTGTCTGTGCAATTTACAGCCAATTCCCATGAAAGCTCTCCTCAGAATCAGAGGGATGCTATTATGGCTCGATACTGCATCCTTTCTAGTGGGTCACACATAATTTAATTCCTGCAGACATGAGAGATGCCCAAGTATTATTAAAGAAGTCTCCGTGTCTCTTTTTTACTATCCACGGATCCAGACACAATTAGAATTTGTGGCATCTGGTGGAGAAGTTAAAGTGCTAGGGGACTTTCTCTGGATCTCCTGCAAAACCTCTGGATTCAGCGTTGGTGATTATGGGATGACCTGGTACAGAAACACACCTAGAAAGGGACTGGAGTGGCTCTCAACCATTAGTCATTGGGCCGGAGGTACAAAAAATTATGCGGGTTCAGTGAAAGGGCAATTCATCATTGGCAGGGACAGTCCCAACAACCTGTTGTATTTGCACATGACTAACCTTAGACCTGAAGACGCTGCCGAGTATTTCTGCATGTTGGACGCAGTATGCAGGAGTTGGAGGTCAGACAAGAATGGTTTTTACTGTAGATTTCTGCTGGGGAAGCTGAAAGTCTGAACAGTAGAAAATCCCAAAGGAAACCGTCTCGGACAATTCACTCAACTTTAACAATAGTAACGGGTTACCTACTGCCATCCACTTCTTTCCCTGACCCTGGACCCTGGGATTCCTTCCCTCTTCCCCTAGTGCCAGCTTTCCCCAGTCCCCTTGCGGCGCCTCATTCCTCCAGCTCTATCCACTCAAAGTCTCCAAGAGACAACAGAAACCAAGGCCTCTCACCAGGCTTTGCAGGGACTCCTTCCAAAGGAGCTGATCTGTGCCTTAAAATGGGGGCCGAGGAAGGTCTTGGAAGATGCATGGGGATGTGTCCAACATGGGAGAGTGGATGGAGAGAACATAAAATGGGTTAGTGGGTTTCCTGAACAAGAGGGCAAAGACTGGGGGGTTTAGACATATTGGAGGTGACCTGTGTAGGTCTCTATCTACCTAGTTATCCTTAATGGACTCACGTCCATGCTCCGGCCGGGTGGTGCTGCCTTACACCAGCTCTGACCCCTGCGCTGATCCAGATCCATTCTCTCTATCTCACCCTTGGCAGCTGTGCCATGGCGCAGAGCTGACTCTGCACCTGCCTGCTGGGGGCCGACCATCACGTCAGACCAGGCTCCGAGAGCAGGGAGGCTGGGTGGGGTCGGACCGGAGCGAACACCACCACGGACAGGCTGCAGGAGGTGGTGAGGGACGGCACTTGCAGAGAACAGTGCCGGCATTACAACTAGGGTTGCCAATTTTGGTTGGACATATTTCTGGAGGTTTCATCTTCTGACATAATCTTTAATTCAAGATTAATCTTTAATTCCTGGAGACTCCAGGACAATCCTGGAGGGCTGGCAACCCTAATTATGACCCCACCACCATGCTGTGGGCTGGCATCCCTCATGCCAAGAAATCAGTGTTCCAGGTAAATCTCCCCCGACCCAGAGCGGCTAGCCTGCAGCAACCTGGTTCAGGGCAAGGAGCTGATGGAAACCACCATGGCCGTGCCTCTCCCATGCTGCACTGCCCCAAGAGGGGAGCCCCTGGTGCATCATGCGAGATGACGCGTAGTCAGGGAGCCCAACATCTAGGACATCTCCGGAGAGGTCTCTCCAGTGTTAGTGCCCTTCTGCAAGGCGCTGGTGGAAATGAGATGAAATTTAACATGGGCTCATGCAAATAGGGACAAGTAAGAAGAAAATTCCTGCTCTGAGCTGGAGGTTCATCAGCTGGAAGCGACAGAGCAAGAGGGAGACTTGGGTGTGTCAGTGGATTGCAGGATGACAATGGTCCATAAACGGGATGCGTCCGGGAGAAAGGTCAATATGGTTCTGGGATGGAGCAGCCCAGGTATCTCCAGTAGAGGGACATTTGAATGCCAGCGCAGAAGGCACTAGGCACAGCTCAGCTGGAATCCAGTGCAGCGTTCTGGGCAGCCCTGTCCCAGAAAGAAGGATCCTGGCTTAGCAGGTGCCAAGAATGGCTGGTGGGACAATCAGAGAAATGGAGAGTCGGTCTCATGAGAGGGGAATAAAACACTTGGGTAGGTTAGCCTGAAACACAGGCTGAACGGGGTCTGATTGCTCTATAAATACAGCAGGAGCAGGGGGAACACCAGGGAGGGATACGAGCTGTTGAAACTAAAGGACAAATCAAATGGGGATAAATATGGCAGGGATCAATGGAGGCTGGAGATGAGGAGAAGATTTCTAACCATCAGAGGGGGAAGGTTCTGGAACAACCTCCAATGGGAGCAGTTGGGGGAAGAGGGGGGGAACAACCTAACAAAGATGCAGACAGAGCTTGATATGTTTATGGATGGGATGATATGACAGGGCTGCCTGAGACAGGAGGAACTGGATCCCATGACCCAGTAGGAGCATTCCAGTCCGGTGTTCCCACAAGAAAGAATAGGGGCATGAGGCACCCAGACTACCACTCCCATGATGCACCATGACCAGAAATGTTTAGGCTTTGATTTTTAACATTTCAGGGAAAATGTTGAAAATGGAGAAATGCCCCACACCCACATTTTATGAGCATCTGTATTGTTCGCCTTCCCTGGAGGGTCTTCAAGTGAACTCAACCCCAAGGCTACCCAACAGACAGGACCCTGGGTGAAATCCTAGACCCATAGACGTGGATGGGAGCTTTGCTGTTGATGTCCACTGGAGCAGGGTCTCTCTGGACCTGAGGGAGAGTCAGTGTTCCCGTCCTGCAGGAAATGGCAACATTTCAATCTTTGTTTTCAAAGAAAAGTTGAGATGTCCAACATTTTTGGTAAAATGGAAATTCCAAAGGCAGGTTTGACTCAGAAATGTCGAAATGTTTCATTGCAACATTTTCAATCAAAATGAAACATGCTAAGATGTGAACAGATTGAAACATTTCCTTCCATGTGAACAAATTGGAGAGAGTCCAGGGGAGAGAAACAACAAAAAAAATGATCAGAGGTTTAGAACAGCTGACCTTGGGAGGAAAGGCTGAAAGAACTGGGCATGTTTGGGCTAGAAAAGATGAAGCTGAAGAGGGGACATGATAACTCTCTTCAAATATATTAAGGGCTGTTATAAAGAGGCCACTGATCAAATGTTCTCCATGTCTATTGAAGACAGAACAAGAAGTAATGGGCGTAATCTGCAGCAAGGAAGATTAAGATTGTATATTATGAAAAACTGTCCAACTCTAAGGCTAGTTAAGCTCTGGAACAGGTTAACTAGTGAGGCTGTGGAATCCGTCATTGGAGGTGTTCAAGTCCAGGTTGGACATACACCTGTCAGGGACAGTGTAGGTTTATTTGGTCCAGCCTCAGTGCAGAGGGTTAGAGTAGATGACCTCTCAAGATCCCTTCCAGCCCGACTTTTTTATGATTCTAAGATTTTGGTTTGTTGAGCTTACCCCAAATGCTTCATTTCGAATGAGTTCAACATTAAGCTGCAGTTCCTTATCAGTGCATTGCCTTCAAGCGGGGGCATGCACAGAAACTTAACTTTGACCCCTTTTGCTGGGGCATGTTCTGTATCCGCTCCCTCGGGTCCAGCAGGAGCTCGCTATCCTCCCTGCAGCCCCAGGGCTGGGAGGATCTTGCTCTCCCCATCACTTAGGCCTGGGCCTGAAAGAGCTCTGTGCCTCTGACAATTATGTGTGTGGGGTGCCCCTGCTACCCCCCTTGTGCACACCCCTGCCTTCTGGGAGCTGTAGTTCAGGCCTCTATTTTCCCTTATGTAGTCCCTGCCTGGATTACATCTCCCACAATGCACTGAGTTTCATGATTCCCATGATGCTCCAAACAGCTGAATCAGAAGCAAATCTGAGTTGCATTATGGGAGATGTAGCCCTCCAGGGAGCCAAGTCTTATGAGAGAATTGAGACCTGAAGTACAACTTCCATAAGCCAATGCACGGGTAGCAAAAATCAGTTTACCATATTGTTGAACTGATTCCAAACTAAATGTTTCAGATCATTTTCAAAAAATGAAATATTCTAATTTGGGTGGAATGGACCCAAGATTAAATATTTCATTTCAATTTTCTCGATGGAAAATTAAAAATTCATGGAAAAATCAATTTTTTTTCTGTGGAAAATTTCAATTTTGTGTAAACTGCCCTTTCCACGGGTACATCGTTTTCCCAGCTCTAGATTTCACTCTCTGCTGGCCCATTTTCAGGCTGGTTCTGTTTGGGGGAAAGAGCTGGGCCTTCACCTGCAGAGAACACCTGTCCCACATGCAATCTGAGATCTCCGGAGGACAGGCCGGGCTGGGTAATGTCAGTCACTGATGTTATTCTCCTTATTGGCAGGGCAATTGCGGTGGGCCCCTGGTTTCTGTGGAAAGAGATGGCTGGATGAATGGAGAGGTGTGTATAGGGATGGGGGGATGGATGGAGAGCATATGGAGCTGGATGGATGTGTAGGGCGAGGGATGGGGAGATGGATTGATGCTTACATGGATGGATGGACGCGTGTGAATGGAGATGGAAGGATATTTAGAGGGATGGGGGGGTATATGGGGATGGATGGACAGGTGAAGGGGTGTGCAGAAGGATGGAGGGATGGATGGAGGGGTGTGAGCTAACAGTAAGTATGGGGCGGATGGATGGATAGATAACATAAGTGCCAGAGATGGGGGCCAGAGAGACGTTGTCTCCCCTCTTTGAAACCCTGAACTTGGCAGGGGCTCAACGAGCCGCCTCGCCTTATCCCCGACTGGTGCTGGGTGTTGTAACACTGGTGCCTTGTCCCTGCTAGTCAGTGCCGGTGCTAGGGGGCAATGTGCTGGCAGAGACAGAAACACATGGGCCAAACTTGAACGGCACGGCCACCCCGTGTGCCATGTAGCAACACCACCCACCCACCTATTCAAATGTGGCCTGGCTGCCTTGCCATCCTGATAGGAGGGTGGGTGGGCCAAATCTGAGTGCGTGGCATGGGGACCTGGCACTTGGCCCCAGCACTTCTGTAGTCCTTTCAGCAACCCGCTGGATGGATTACAAGTGTCTGAAACCCTCCACTATCCCTCCTCCACTCTGATTTTGCAGGGTGATTCTGGAGCCCCGTTTACAAGGGGAAGGCCCAGGGCATTGTCACCTATGGAAACAGCAAAGAGCAGCCCCCTCGTGTATTCACCAGAATTTCCAGCTTCTTGCCTGGGACAGAGGCGACGCTGGAGGAGTTGCAGCATTAGGGGAGAGAGCTGGGCTCCGCCTCAGGCGATATTTCACACGGCAGATGCTCTGGATGAATTATTTTCCCAACTTTGCTTAAGCAAAAGGCTAGCAATAGCGTCTCGAGTATAACCCTGCTCTTCCCCTGAACTACAGCACTAGGGGGCACTGTGCTGTGGGGCAGGGGGGGGCTCCCTAGCGGGCACTCTCCCCTCACAGTCAGTGCTCGAGATAGGGGGTGCTGTGCTGTGGGGCCAGGGGAGCTCCCTAGCAGGCACTTTCCCCTCACAGTCAGTGCTGGAGCTAGGGGGCGCTGTGCTGCTGGGCCAGGGGGGCTCCCTAGGGGGCACTCTCCTCTCATAGTGCTGGCGCTAGGGGGCACTGGGCTGCAGGAGGCAGGGCAAAGGGGCTCCCTAGGGGGCACTCTCCCCTCATAGTGCTGGCGCTAGGGGGCGCTGTGCTGCGGGGCCAGGGGGGCTCCCTAGGGGGCACTCTCCCCTCATAGTGCTGGCGCTAGGGGGCGCTGGGCTGCAGGGAGCAGGACAGGGGAGCTCCCTAGGGGGCACTCTCCCCTCACAGTCAGTGCTGGAGCTAGGGGCGCTGTGCTGTGGGGCCAGGGGGCTCCCTAGAGGGCACTCTCCCCTCATAGTGCTGGCGCTAGGGGGCGCTGTGCTGCGGGGCCAGGGGGGCTCCCTAGGGGGCACACTCCTCTCATAGTGCTGGCACTAGGGGGCGCTGTGCTGCAGGGAGCAGGGCAGGGGAGCTCCCTATGGGGCACTCTCCCCTCACAGTCAGTGCTGGAGCTAGGGGGCGCTGTGCTGCGGGCCAGGGGGGCTCCCTAGGGGGCACTCTCCTCTCATAGTGCTGGCACTAGGGGGTGCTGTGCTGCAGAGAGCAGGGCAGGGGAGCTCCCTAGGGGGCACTCTCCCCTCACAGTCAGTGCTGGCGCTAGGGGGCGCTGTGCTGCGGGACAGGGGGGCTCCCTGGGGGGCACTCTCCCCTCATAGTGCTGGCCCTAGGGTGCGCTGTGCTGCGGGAAGAGGGACAGGAGTGGCTCCCTAGGGGGCACTCTCCCCTCACAGTCAGTGCTGGCGCTAGGGGGCGCTGTGCTGCGGGACAGGGGGGCTCCCTGGGGGGCACTCTCCCCTCATAGTGCTGGCCCTAGGGTGCGCTGTGCTGCGGGAAGAGGGACAGGAGTGGCTCCCTAGGGGGCACTCTCCACTCACAGTCAGTGCTGGCCCTGGGGCTAGGGGACGCTGTGCTGCAGGGAGTCAATAGGAGCTGGTCAGGGCCATTTTCCCCTCCGGTTGCAGCTCCCAGCCAGCCCCACCCCTCATTGTCCATAGGAGGGACAGACGCCACAGCCTGCAGTGAGTCCAGCGTGGGTGACTTAGGCAGGGCTAAGCAGAGCTCCCACGGCCCCCCACCACACACACAGCCCTTGGCAAGAGTCCCCTGCCCTCCCACACAGGCCCCTACCAATGTGCCTCTGCCCTGGAGGGACACTCTCCAACCGGCCACTGCAGGCCCCCTGGCCAGCAGCAGCACCCGAGAAATAGGACCCCAAGCTAGCACCTAGCGGGGGTGCCCCAGGGCAGGCAGGCACCTCGGCGGGGGTTGCTGTTGGGGCTGCCTTGACTCTGAACTCCTGCAGAGGCTGCTGGGCCGGCACCATCCAGCAGCCAGCTGCTTTCTTTCCTCCACTCATGACTCTGCAAAACCAGACTACTTGTCCCAAAGCCAGGCTTGAGTTAGTCTCACTGTTGCTTTAATGCTGCAGCTACAAAAGTCCTCCCTGGCCAGAGATGCCAACTCCTGGAGCTGGAATCCCCCCCCAACCCTCCACCACAGGGGGAGAGGGGGGAGCTGGGAATTGGGAGAGGACGGTGGGGGGCTGAGGTTCATTGTGCCCCTGCAGAGGGAAGTGGTGCATACCAGAGAAGGGGGGGTTTCTCTGCTGGGGGCAGGGAGGGCTGGGATGCTCCACACACACATCTAGAGATCAGAGATGAAGGAGCCATTATTTCTTCTTCTTCTTCTTCTTCTCTACTCGCACCTTGGTCACTTTCATGCTGTTGTTGCGGCCAATCTGTATTGCCGAGCAAGGCCCAACGATATTTATGCTGCCACCTGCAGGTGACAGGGAGACACAATAAAGCGAAGGGAAAGAACAAAAGAAAGGCCTGGTCTACACTATGCTGTTAAACCGATTTTAACAGCATTAAATCGATTTAACGCTGCACCCGTCCACACTACACTGCTCTTTATATCGATTTAAAGGGCTCTTTAAATCGATTTCTGTACTCCTACAAAACGAGAGGAGTAATGCTAAAATCGATATTACTATATCGGAATAGTGTTAGTGTGGATGGAAATCGACATTATTGGCCTCATTATTTTACAGTAGCTACCCACGGTGCACTGCTCCAGAAATCGATGCTAGCCTTGGACCATGGACGCACACCACCGAATTAATGTGCCTAGTGTCGACGTGCACAATCGACTTTATATTATCTGTTTTATAAAATCGGTTTAAGCTAATTCGAATTTATCCTGTAGTGTAGACGTAGCCATAGAAAGAGTACTTGTGTGGAGAGAGAAGAGGTGGATGTATGGGGATGGATATGTAGAGACAAAAGATGCACATGAGATGAATGGGTGTGTATGGGGACAGATAGGTGGATGGATGGATGTGTATGGAGAAGGATGGCTCGATGGATAGACAGATGAGATGGATGGATAGGTGTGTATGGAGAAGAATGGCTCGATGGACAGACAGATGAGATGGATGGATGGGTGCGTATGGAGAAGGATGGATGGATAGATGAGATGGATGGGTGTATGTGGAAAAGGATGGATGATTGGACAGACAGATGAGATGGATAGATGGGTGCGTATGGAAAGGGATAGATGGATGGGTGTGTATGGGGACGGATGGATGGATAGATGAGATGAGATGGATGGGTGTGTATGGGGATGGATGGATGGATGGACGGACAGATGAGATGGGTGTGTATGGAGAAGAATGGATGGATAAATGAGATGAGATTGATGGGTATGTATGGGGACGGACTGACGGATGGGTGGATGGATGGATGTGTATGGAGAAGGATGGATGGATAGATGAGATGAAATGAGATGAGATGGATGGGTATGTATGGGGACGGATGGGTGGATGGATAGATGGATGGGTGTGTATGGAGAAGGATGGATGGATAGATGAGATGGATGGGTGTGTATGGGGACGGATGGGTGGATGGATGGATGGATGGGTGTGTATGGGGACAGACGGATGAATAGATGGACAGATGAGATGGGAGTGTATAGAGAAGAATAGATGGATAGATAGATGAGATGAGATGGATGGGTGTGTATGGGGACAGTGGGTGGATGGATGGATGGGTGGGTGTGTATGGAGAAGGATGGATGGATAGATGAGATAAAATGGATGGGTGTGTATGGGGACGGACGGATGGATAGATGAGATAAAATGGATGGGTGCGTATGGGGACAGACGGATAGCTGAGATGAAATGGATAGGTGCCTATGGCGATGGACGGATGGATAGATGAGATGAGATGGATAGGTGTGTTTGGAGAAGGATGGATGGATGGGTGTGTATGGGGACGGATGGATGGATAGATGAGATTAAATGGATGGGTGTGTATGGGGATGGACGGATGGATAGATGAGATGGGATGGGTGTGTGTGTATGGGGACGGTTGGGAGGCTGGATGGATGGGTGAGTGTGTATGGGGATGGATGGATGGATAGATGAGATGGGATGGGTGTGTGTGTATGGGGACGGTTGGGTGGCTGGATGGATGGGTGGGTGTGTATGGGGATGGATGGATGGATGGATAGATGAGATGGGATGGGTGTGTGCGTATGGGGACGGTTGAGTGGGTGGATGGATGGGGTGGGTGCGTATGGGGACGGATGGATGGATAGATGAGATGGAATGGGCGTGTGTGTGTATGGGGATGGTTGGGTGAGTATGGAGAAGGATGGATGGATAGATGAGATTAAATGGATGGGTGCGTATGGGGATGGACGGATGGATAGATGAGATGGGACGGGTGTGTGTGTATGGGGACGGTTGGGTGTGTATGGAGAAGGATGGATGGATAGATGAGATTAAATGGATGGGTGGGTATGGGGATGGACAGATGGATAGATGAGATGGGATGGGTGTGTGTGTATGGGGACGGATGGATGGATAGATGAGATGGGATGGGTGTGTGTGTATGGGGATGGTTGGGTGTGTATGGAGAAGGATGGATGGATAGATGAGATTAAATGGATGGATGGGTATGGGGATGGACAGATGGATAGATGAGATGGGATGGGTGTGTGTGTATGGGGACGGTTGGGTGGGTGGGTGGATGGATGGGTGGGTGTGTATGGGGATGGATGGATGGATAGATGAGATGGGATGGGTGTGTGTGTATGGGGACGGTTGGGTGGGTGGATGGATGGGTGGGTGTGTATGGGGACGGACGGATGGATAGATGAGATGGGATGGGTGTGTGTGTATGGGGACGGTTGGATGGGTGGATGGATGGGTGGGTGCGTATGGGGATGGATGAATGGATAGATGAGATTAAATGGATGGGTGCGTATGGGGATGGACGGATGGATAGATGAGATGGGATGGGTGTGTGTGTATGGGGACGGTTGGGTGGCTGGCTGGATGGGTGGGTGTGTATGGGGATGGATGGATGGATAGATGAGATGGGATGGGTGTGTGCGTATGGGGACAGTTGGGTGGGTGGATGGATGGGGTGGGTGCGTATGGGGACGGATGGATGGATAGATGAGATGGGATGGGTGTGTGTGTGTGTATGGGGATGGTTGGGTGTGTATGGAGAAGGATGGATGGATAGATGAGATTAAATGGATGGGTGCGTATGGGAATGGATGGATGGATAGATGAGATGGGATGGGTGTGTGTGTATGGGGACGGATGGATGGATAGACGAGATGGGATGGGTGTGTGTGTATGGGGATGGTTGGGTGTGTATGGAGAAGGATGGATGGATAGATGAGATTAAATGGATGGCTGGGTATGGGGATGGACAGATGGATAGATGAGATGGGATGGGTGTGTGTGTATGGGGACGGTCGGGTGGGTGGATGGATGGGTGGGTGTGTATGGGGACGGACGGATGGATAGATGAGATTAAATGGATGGGTGCGTATGGGGATGGACGGATGGATAGATGAGATGGGATGGGTATGTGTGTATGGGGACGGTTGGGTGGCTGGATGGATGGGTGGGTGTGTATGGGGATGGATGGATGGATAGATGAGATGGGATGGGTGTGTGTGTATGGGGACGGTTGGGTGGGTGGATGGATGGGTGGGTGTGTATGGGGACGGATGGATGGATAGATGAGATGGGATGGGTGTGTGTGTATGGGGACGGTTGGATGGGTGGATGGATGGGTGGGTGCGTATGGGGATGGATGAATGGATAGATGAGATTAAATGGATGGGTGCGTATGGGGATGGACGGATGGATAGATGAGATGGGATGGGTGTGTGTGTATGGGGACGGTTGAGTGGGTGGGTGGATGGGTGAGTGTGTATGGGGATGGACGGATGGATAGATGAGATGGGATGGGTGTGTGTGTATGGGGATGGATGGATGGATAGATGAGATGGGATGGGTGTGTGTGTATGGGGATGGTTGGGTGGCTGGATGGATGGGTGGGTGTGTATGGGGATGGACGGATGGATAGATGAGATGGGATGGGTGTGTGTGTATGGGGATGGACGAGTGGATGGATGGATGGGTGGGTGTGTATGGGGATGGATGGATGGATAGATGAGATGGGATGGGTGTGTGTGTATGGGGATGGTTGGGTGGCTGGCTGGATGGGTGGGTGTGTATGGGGATGGACGGATGGATAGATGAGATGGGATGGGTGTGTGTGTATGGGGATGGACGAGTGGATGGATGGATGGGTGGGTGAGTATGGGGATGGATGGATGGATAGATGAGATGGGATGGGTGTGTGTGTATGGGGACGGTCGGGTGGGTGGATGGATGGGTGGGTGTGTATGGGGACGGACGGATGGATAGATGAGATTAAATGGATGGGTGTGTATGGGGATGGACGGATGGATAGATGAGATGGGATGGGTGTGTGTGTATGGGGATGGACGAGTGGATGGATGGATGGGTGGGTGCGTATGGGGATGGATGGATGGATAGATGAGATTAAATGGATGGGTGCGTATGGGGATGGACGGATGGATAGATGAGATGGGATGGGTGTGCGTGTATGGGGACGGTTGGGTGTGTATGGAGAAGGATGGATGGATAGATGAGATGGGATGGGTGTATGTGTATGGGGACGGTCGGGTGGGTGGGTGGATGGGTGGGTGTGTATGGGGACGGACGGACGGATGGATGGATAGACAGATGAGATAGATCAATGTGTGTGTATGGGGAAGCATGGATGGATGGATGTATTTTCTCTTTTTCTCTCTCAGATGTTTAAAACCACAGAATTGTTCTGGGGGCAACAAACAGAAGAGACCCCCCCCCATCCCAAATATCTGGGGCCACCCGAATCATAGTGCTCATTTATGAGTGGGCAGGCGCCACCTAGAGGCTAGCCAAGTACACTGCAGCTGTCCCGTGTGATGGGAGAGGTCTCACCTGAGAACTCATAGAGAGGTTGCTGAGGCTGAAAGACAGATGGGGGAAGAGAATGGGTTAATCAGCTGCGACGGGAATGGAGACCCTGCTCTTTAGAGACCCCTTCCCTCTGTGCCATTAGCCCCATGATCCATCCTCTCCATTCCACAGTTCCCATCCCCTATACCCCTCCTCCTCCCTTTCCTCTGCCCATAGCTCCCTCCCCCCAACACCTTCCTCTTACATCCCCCTCCCCTGCTTTCCCCACCTGTAGATCCCCCTCCCGACCCCTCCCTCATTCCCTTCCAGCACTTCCTCCAGCTCCACCCCCTCCAGCACAGCCCCCCATCCTGATCCCATGAGCCCCTATATCCCCATCCCCCCATTTCCCTGCATACCCAACCCCTCCCCCTTCCCAGGGTGGGGGCACCCCCCTACCTGTTGCCAGAATGGGTGCATGTGTTGATCTGGCTCCTGGGTGGGGAGGTGTGGTTGGGACTGGGTGGGGAAGAAGGGCCTCAGCTGATTGGCTGATGGGAAAGAAAAGTTAGGGTTCATGAACACTTCCCCTCTGAGGCTGGGATTTTTCACTGCCAGACTCTATTCCCACCAAGCTGCATCGTCTTCGCCATTCCTGATGCACTCCCTGTTCACTGCCCTTGTGAACGCTGCTTTCTCTTTAAGGGCGGAGTTTCTCTCTGCTGGAGTTGATTCCTCAAGGAAACTTCCCCTTTAAGAGCAGCGTCTCACTGCCGGACTATCACTCATGGAAACTTCCCCTTTAAGAGCAGAGTTCTTCACTGCCAGACTTTGGTCCTCATGAACTTTTCCTTTCACTTTCTCTTAAAGGGGAGTTTCTCAATGTCAAACACAGGGACCTATTCTGCACAGTGGACCTTCCCCTTTAAGGGTGAAGTTTCTCACTCCCTGATGCCAAATGTCATCCACACTTTTCCTTCAAGTGGCTCTTAAAGGGGAGTTTCTTAGTATTGGTCTCTGTCCTTCATCCTGTATGAATGGTAGTGAAAAGCTGCCACCTTGTGGTGAAAAAGGGTACCACAAGGGGGGTAACATCCCATCTAGGGTCTGACCCTCGCCTCCTAGATTGCCCCCTCAGTCCTCCAACCTGCCTCCCCTCCCCCTGGATCTGCCCCATGGTACCTGGGGGTCTCAACTGTGATGGGGTTGTCTTGGGGGAGCCAAATTCTCCTTTATTGGGTCCTTCTCCTTCTTTATTGGGTCCTCCCTTGAAAGAGAGGAGAGAATCACATGGATCCTGGATACCCCGTATCACTAGATCCTTACAGATATAATTTACAAGGACCCTTTGCCCAGTACTGGGGTGGGCCATGGGAGCTGTTCATATGGGAACCCCTTTCCCAGTGCAGAGACGGGGCCCTGTGGCGAGGGGTACAGGGGCTGGTACTTTGGGAACCCCTCACGCGGCACTGAGATGCAGCCCCTCTGGGGTGGAGCACACAGGCTGCGTAACAGTCACAAAGCAGTACTGCCTGGGGATTGCTCGCCCAGTGTTGACGTGTAGCTAGCCCTGGGCATTAGAGCTAGCACTGACTGCAAGGGGTGGTGCCCCCACCCTGCTCCCTGCAGCACGGCACCCCCGTGATGCCACACTTGGGCGCTGGTGCCAGCGTTGACCGTAAAAGAACACGTGCTCCCCTTGCTGTCCCCTGGGTCTCCCATCCAATCCCCAACCCAGATGTGACCTCCCTCAGCAGGCAAATACTGAGCCCACCTGAGGGAGGGAGCGATGGCAGACATTTACCTGCCTGGGACCCATGCTGACACTGCAGGGCTGAGGGGTACCAGGTCCTTGCTGATGCTCTGTCTGCTTCACGTTTCTCTGGAGCCCAACTTCTGAGGGACATAAAGACACCTCCACCAGGTCACTGACAGCTTATAGGGAGCCCGTGTGCCCCTCTTCTCTTCTACCCACTTTCTCTGAACATCCCAGAACCCCTCAGGCAGGGAAATTAGCCACAACAGCCAGCTCAGGAAGTCCCACCACTCTGGAGGCAGGACTTCCTGTATTAGCATGCTGGGAATGGAATTTCCTCTACTGTCACCTGTTTTGGGTGGGACTTCCCGTGTTGACACTGTAGAAGCAGGACTCTCTGTGTTGACATTTCCTGTCCTGCTACACTGGAGGCAGGATTTTCTGTCATGTCACTCTGGAGGCGGGACTTCCTCCATGGTCACCATTTAGTCTATCCTGCTCACTGGAAACACAACTTCCTGCCCAGTAAGTTGGGAGGCAGGACTTCCCCTAATGCCACCATTTTGGGTGGATCTTCCTGTCCTATGACACTGGAAGCAGCACTTCCTGCCTTGCCACACTGGAGGCGAATCTTCCCTCCCAGCCACCTTTTTGGGTGGGACTTCCTATGTCGCCTCATGCCACATCAGTGACAGGACTTCTGGGGTTGCCACTTTTGAGGTGGGACTTCCTGCTCTGTTACATCAGAGATGGGAATTCTCACAGTCACAGCCGACATGGAAGTCCATTTATGGACCTGCTGGATGCAGGAATTCCTGCCCTTTTATCTTGGAGTTGGGATTTCCTGTCATGACACCAGAGTAGACTCTCTCGATATCCGGAATTTCACCAGTTGGTACCTGATGCAGATGGCTTGGCAGGGGGACGGGAACCCAACTCACCATCTTCTCTGCATGGACGATCCTCATAGCGAAGTGTCTGGCACTGCTCTGAGACCCCAAGGGAAGATGGAGGAGAGGTGTGGAGTTGGGAGCTCTCAGCCGGAGCAGGTGTAGGGACACTGACTGATGGTCTGGACTCATCACTGGAAGAACTGGACATCATCATCTGGGGTGACAATTTGGGGGTCAGGTCTGGATAGACAGACAGACAGAGATAGATGGGTGTGTATGGGGATGGGTAGATAGATGGGTGTGTATGGGGATATCTATCCATCCCCATACACACCCATCTATTTATCCATCTATCCCCATACATACCCATCTATCTATCTATCTATCTATCTATCTAGATGGATGGATGGATGGATGGGGTGTATAGGGGATAGCTAGATTAGACAGACAGACAGACGTGTATGGAGATAGTCTGGTTTCTGTTATGGTGCAGCACCATCTCCTTATGGCAGCTGGTGAGAATAGCAGGGACTGAATTGCTTAAATCCTGTGTTGGGAGATGGGAGGTTTATCCTCAGCCCCTGGGTCTGGCTTGGAAATGGGGCTATTTCAGCTAGGATGGTGCTGCTACCTAGTGGCCAGCTGTGGCGATGCAGAGGATGAAATCAGAACCACAGCCTGCTGTGCCTTACCAGCACATCCTGCACCTGACGCACCGCCGGCACGATTTTGGACTTGTGGCAAGAAAAAATCTTCTCTGTCTTGTTGCTGCAGTCTGCAGGAGAAAGACATGAGGGGTGAGAGATTCCATTGCAGTACAGAGTCTTGTGGCACCTTATAGACTAACAGACATTTTGGAGCATGAGCTTTCGTGAGTGAGTACCAACTTTGTCGGATGCATGTAGTGGAAATTTCCAGGAGCAGGTATATATAAGCAAGCAAGAAGCAGGCTAGAGACAACGAGGTTTGTTCAGTCAGGGAGAATGAGGATCTCTTCTAGCAGCTGAGGTGTGAAAACCAAGGGAGGAGAAACTGGTTCTGTAGTTGGCAAGCCATTCACAGTCTTTGTTTAGTCCAGAGCTGATGGTGTCAAATTTGCAGATGAACTGAAGCTCAGCAGTTTCTCTTTGAAGTCTGGTCCTGAAGGTTTTTTGCTGCAGGATGGCCACTTAAGATCTGCTATTGTGTGGCCAGGGAGGTTGAAGTGCTCTCCTACAGGTTTTTGTATATTGCCATTCCTGATATCTGATTTGTGTCCATTTATCCTTTTCCGTAGAGATTGTCCAGTTTGGCCAATGTACATAGCAGAGGGGCATTGCTGGCATATGATGGCGTATATTACATTGGTGGACGTGCAGGTGAATGAACCGGTGATGGTGTGGCTGATCTGGTTAGGTCCTGTGATGGTGTCGCTGGTGTAGATACGTGGGCAGAGTTGACATCGAAGTTTGTTGCATGGATTGGTTCCTGAGGTAGAGTTACTATGGTGCGGTGTGCAGTTGCTGGTGAGAATACGTTTCAGGTTGGCAGGTTGTCTATGGGCGAGGACTGGCCTGCCACCCAAGGCCTGTGAAACTGTGGGGTCATTGTCCAGGATGGGTTGTAGATCCCTGATGATGCGTTGGAGGGGTTTTAGCTGGGGACTGTATGTGATGGCCAGTGGAGTCCTGTTGGTTTTTTTCTTGGGTTTGTCTTGCAGTAGGAGGCTTCTGGGTACATGTCTGGCTCTGTTGACCTGTTTCCTTATTTCCTTGTGCGGAAATTGTAGTTTCGAGAATGCTTGGTGGAGATTTCCATCCTGGACAATGACCCCAGAGTTTCACAGGCCTTGGGTGGCAGGCCAGTCCTCGCCCATAGACAACCTGCCAACCTGAAACGTATTCTCACCAGCAACTGCACACCGCACCATAGTAACTCTAACTCAGGAACCAATCCATGCAACAAACCTCGATGCCAACTCTGCCCACGTATCTACACCAGCGACACCATCACAGGACCTAACCAGATCAGTCACACCATCACCGGTTCATTCACCTGCACGTCCACCAATGTAATATACGCCATCATATGCCAGCAATGCCCCTCTGCTATGTACATCGGCCAAACTGGACAGTCACTACGGAAAAGGATAAATGGACACAAATCAGATATCAGGAATGGCAATATACAAAAACCTGTAGGAGAACACTTCAACCTCCCTGGCCATACTATAGCAGACCTTAAGGTGGCCATCCTGCAGCAAAACAACTTCAGGACCAGACTTCAAAGAGAAACTGCTGAGCTTCAGTTCATCTGCAAATTTGACACCATCAGCTCAGGAATAAACAAAGACAGTGAATGGCTTGCCAGCTACAAAACCAGTTTCTCCTCCCTTGGTTTTCACACCTCAGCTGCTAGAACAGGGCCTCATCCTCCCTGATTGAACTAACCTCATTATCTCTAGCTTGCCTGCATATATATACCTGCCCCTGGAAATTTCCACTACATGCATCCGACGAAGTGGGTATTCACCCACGAAAGCTCATGCTCCAAAACGTCTGTTAGTCTATAAGGTGCCACAAGACTCTTTGCTGCTTTTACAGATCCAGACTAACACGGCTACACCTCTGCAGTACAACGCCACCTAGTGCTGGGGCATTGGGGCCAGCACAGACTGCCAGGGGAGAGAGCCCCCTATAGAGCCGCTGACCCACTCTGTGCAGCCTGGTACCCCCTACTAAGTCCCTGACCCACTCCCTGCAGCACAGTGCCCCCGTCAGCACTGACTGCATGGGGATGGACTTTACCTTTAAAAGTGGGTCTTTTCCAGCTGTCATTGTGCCAACATCTCTTCATTAACTCTTTCATGTCCTCCAGTCCCTCCACTCCTGTGACCTCCTCCAGCTCCTCCATGCTGGGTCTCTGACCCCGGGGGATGTGCATTCGGAGCAGGGAGCTCATGCATTTTGGGAGGAGATCTGGACCAAGAAGATATGGGGAACATAAGGGTCCTACATAAACATTGCCCCCCTGTGGGGAGTCAGACACATAACAGCTTTGCACAGACACTGCCCCCCTGTGGTGAATCAGAGACATAACTTTGCACAGACACTGCCCCCCTGTGGTGAATCAGAGATATGATTATTAAGACTAAGATAATGTCACAGACGCGGAGACTTCCCTTGATCTCTGTAACATTTTCTGCCCTGGGGCGGGAGCTCCCAGCCAGTCCCAGTCTCGCAGCTCCCAGGCCCCAAGCTGGTGGGGAGACCCCGCAGCTGCCCAGCCACGGTAAGGGGCTGGTGGAACTGCAGCTACCAGCTGCCCAGGGAGAGGGGATCCCCAGGAGCAGAGACACCAACGCTCCCGGGCACATCGGTGGGTGACCTGGGAGCCCCAGCAGCTGTGGGTGCTGAACCCACCTGCCCTTTTTGTCAGGGATATTTTTAGTGAAAATCAGGGACAAGTCATGGGCTGCTGTGAATTTCTGTTTATTTCCCGTGACCTGTCCCTGACTTTTACTATAAATAACCCTGACAAAAACTTAGCCCTAAGATTATTTACTGCAGGGGTCAGGAGTGGGGGAGGTTGTCTGGACTTTACCACGAGCGTAAGGGAATTATCGTGAATCGCATTTGATTTCAGGTGCCTAAGGCCATTGAGCTCCCAGCCATGTTTCGTAAAGCATCTCGCGGCTGAGGCCCCTAGCCACGCTCCCTCAGAGCTGCTCGGATTTGAACTCTCAGAGGCGGGCAGAGATTTTCAAATGGGCATAACTGGGCCTCTTCCTCCACTTTTTATAAGGAGCCTGTAAGAGGCCGTCCCTGCCACAAAGACTTTACAGTCAAGAGAGACCAATGAAATCATGTCTCATGGCTGGGGAAACTGAGGCAACAGACAGCTGAAGTAATTTGCCCCAGGCTGCATAGCTTAAATGTGGATAGAACCCAGGAGTCCTGGGTCCCATCCCCCGTTGCTCCACTAGGCTCCACTCCTCTCTCAGAGCTGGGGATAGAATCCAGGAGTCCTGGCTCCCAGCCCCCCACTGGACCCCACTGCCCTCCCAGAACTCAGGATAGAAAACAATTAAACACCTGACTCTGAGGGAACAGCGCCCACTACTGAGCCTCCTGCCCCACTCTCTATAGCACGGATTCCCCAGGCGGCACACAAGGGATGTGGGGCCAGCACGGCCTGCACAGGGAGTGCCCCCCACTTTCATGTGAATTTCTTTTGAAATTCTCCGATGGAAAATATCATTTTCCCACTAGCTCTATTATCCACCTACCCATCCAACTTCAGTCCTATTTATCCACCCCATACTCTCCCCACCATCCCTTCCTCTCTAATAAACTATCCTTCCAGCCAGCTGTCTCTAGCCAGCTGCCCATCCTTTTTCGCACACCTCCTCTTTTTTATCCCAGCAATACAGGGTTTATGGCAGGGGTCGGCAACCTTTCAGAAGTGCTGTGCCGAGTCTTCATTTATTCACTCTGATTTAAGGTTCCATGTGCCAGTCAGACATTTTAATGTTTTTAAAGGTCTCTTTCTAGAAGTCTATAATATAGAACTAAACTATCGTTGCATGTAAAGTAAATAAGGTTTTTAAAATGTTTAAGCTCCATTTAAAATTAAATTAAAATGCAGAGCCCCCCGGACCGGTGGCCAGGACCTGGGCATGTGAGTGCCACTGAAAATCAGCTCGTGTGCTGCCTTCGGTACGCGTACCATAGATTGCCTGCTTATGGCTTATACCGACACAGGGTTTATGGCTATAACAGCTCACTGACCTCTAGAGGACAGATTGAAAACTGCGCTTGTATGAGCCATAAATCCTATACTGCTGGGATCGAAGGGATTCCCCTTCAGCTCAGAGGTGGTGTTTGTTTTGTTTCTATTCCCAGGAAACCCTGAGTAGCCCCTGAATTGCAGGACAAGCTTGGTTCAAAGGAGAGGCATAATTAAAAGACAGGAATAGGACTCACTTGGGTAAGGCTGTTCACCGGTTAACACGGACCAGGTGAGGATGGCATAACTGCAGAGGCAAAAGAGGAGGCAGGTTGGGATCATGGGATAGTAGAGCACCCCTTACACAGCCCCCTGCAGCACAGCGCCCCCTAATGTCGCTATGGGTCATTGTGGTCAGGACTGACTGAAAGGGGAGAGTGCCCCCTACTGAACCTCCTGCCCTGCTACCGGCAGCAGGGCGCCCCCTAGTGCCTCACTGGGACATTGGGGTTCCTTTACCTGTATACGTCTGTGGCTGGCGTTGGCTTGTAGTTGATGTCTACGAGGGATTCGGGGGGCATGTACTCCAGGGTACCCCCGTAGTCATCCTCATCCTCAGATCTTTCTGTTCCCTGCTTGGTGGTCACTCGCTTGAATTTCGATAGCCCAAAGTCTGCCAGCTGGTGGGGAAGAGAGAAAAGCATAGCTGGAGGGCAGGGAATGGGACACGTGGCCTTCCTCCTCTAGGGGGCGTTGGCTGCAATGCAGCCCTAGGGCAGAGGAGTGGCTGGATCAGTGGGACACGGGGCCTTTCCCCTGTATGAGGTGCCGGCTCTGACTCAGGCTTGGCTGACTAGGAGGGGAGGGGTTTTCTCACCCGGATATGCAGCTCCAAATTCAGCAGGACGTTGCTGGGTTTGAGGTCCAGGTGCAGTAATGGTGGGTGAAGCCCATGCAGGTAATTCATGCCCAGCGCCACCTGGTGCAGGAGGCGGAAGCACAGGGGCCAGGGGACTGGCTGGACTCTCTCCAGCAAGGTGGCCAGGCTGCCATTCTCCATGTACTCCATGACGATGCCCAACCGGGGGGCCAGACTCCCAGCCCTCCTCTTCCTCCTCATAGAGGCCGAAGAGCCGCAGGATGTAGATGAAGCGAGCTCTGTCCATGGCCCGGGCTTCCGCCAGGAGCTCTTCACGGCTGCAGGTATCACTGCAGGCAGGGGGTGGAGAGGTGAACAAAGGATGGGGAAAGTTGAGGGAGGAGGTGAAAAGAAAGAAGGAAGGAGAAAGACAAGGCAGGAGAATGGCGAGATGGGAGGAGGGAATGGGAGGATGGAGGGACAGAGACTACAGCAGGCAGGAGGAAATGGAGGGATGGAAGGAGAGAGAGTGGAGAGAAGGAGAAAATAGAGATGAAGGACAGGAAGAGAAACTGGGGCCATGCAGGGAAGAGGAAGTGGAGGGATGGAAGGATAGAAAGAAGGAATAGAAAGAAGGAGAAAGGAAAGGGAAGAGGAAGTGGAGGGATGGAAGGATAGAAAGAAGGAATGGAAGGAAGGAGAAAGGAAAGGGAAGAGGAAACGGAGGGATGGAAGGATAGAAAGAAGGAACGGAAGGAAGGAGAAAGGAAAGGGAAGAGGAAGTGGAGGGATGGAAGGACAGAAGAGCGGAATGGACAGAAGGAGGAGGGTGAAGGAGAGTTGTTGGCCAAAGGAACATGGTGAAAGGAACAGGAGAGACGGGAATGAAGGGGAGAGGGGGATGGGAAAAGTGAAAAGAAACGAAGGAAGGAAGAGAAAGCGAGTGAAGAAAACAAGGCTGGAGAGAGCGAGCGAGACACACCCACCCGCCCATCTTACCGGCTCAGTTTCTTCACGGCGATGGGGATGCGCCAGTCGCGGTGCAGAGCCCGATAGATGGTGCCGAACCCACCGGAGGCAATGAACTGCATCTGCTCCAGGCACTCCCGGGGGATCCGCTCCCGGAACTCCAACCACTCGGCCATCCCTGCACTGGGACAGAGCGAGAGGGTGCCCCTCACTCCCGACCCCCAGCCCCAGGGTCCCTCCGGGCACTGCCGGGGCCCCTCACCCAGCCCTGCTGGTGCCCCTCACTCCTGAGCCACAGCCCCGGGGTCCCTCTGAGCCCTGCCAGTGCCCCTCACTCCCGACCCGCAGCCCCGGTGTCCCTCTGAGCCCTGCCAGTGCCCCTCACTCCCGACCCGCAGCCCCGGTGTCCCTCTGAGCCCTGCCAGTGCCCCTCACTCCCGACTCGCAGCCCCGGGGTCCCTCTGAGCCCTGCCAGTGCCCATCACTCCCAACCCGCAGCTCCTGCTAGTCCAGCCCCGCTGGTGCCCCTCACTCCCAACCCGCAGCCCCTGCTACCCCCAGCCAGAGGGTCCCTCTGAGCACTGGCAGTGCCCCTCACCCAGCCCTGCCGGTGCCCCTCACTCCCGAGCCGCAGCCCTGGGGTCCCTCTGAGCCCTGCCAGTGCCCCTCACTCCTGAGCCGCAGCCCCGGGGTCCCTCCGAGCCCTGCCGGTGCCCCTCACTCCCGACCCGCAGCCCCAGGGTCCCTCCGAGCCCTGCCGGTGCCCCTCACTCCTGATCCCCAACCCCGGGGTCCCTCCGAGCCCTGCCGGTGCCCATCACTCCCGACCCACAGCCCCGGGGTCCCTCCGAGCCCTGCCGGTGCCCCTCACTCCCGACCCGCGGCCCCGGCCCCCAGGCACTGGACGGCTCCCATCCCGGTTCTTTCTGGGTGCCAGGACGGGGGGACTCGCGCACCTGATCTCAGACCTGCACCCCCAGCACCGCTCCGACTTCCGCCTCCCCTGCAGCCGCGGCTCGTTTCTCTTCGCCTGCGAGCTCGTCACTTCCCCCGCTGGCGTCCCAGGGCGACCTTCGGCCGACTCCCCCCCCGGGACTTCCCGCAGCTCGTCCCCGCCCGGCTGGGCTGGGCTAGCGGAGCAGGGAGGGAGAGGAAAGCGCAGGAGGGGACTGGGAAGGAGGCGGGCAGATGTGCAGCGCATGGACGCAGAGAGACGAATCTGATCAATCGGTGGATATTCTCTCCTCCCCTTTCTCCTTTCTAGCTCCCCCCCACTCCATCTCCTCCCCCCCAGTCTGTTCCCATCCTAGGAGCACACATTAGTCACCCACCCAGAGAGATCAGCCACGAGCCCTGCTCAGAGCCCGAGTCCCCCTCACCCGTCCACACGCGTTGTGTGTCGGTGTAAATTACTTCTCCTATTGGGCGCCGGGAGGGTGTCGCTGCGCCTGTGTCGCACCACCCCGCCCCCAGAGCAAGAGGGTGGGCCTGTCAACCCACAGCAGCTCACCCCAAACCGGCCGGCAGGAATTACCCCGACTGCTATTCCACATAGTGGCCACTAGGGGGCAGCAGAGGGTGGAGCGGGGAAGGGGCGGCTGTACTGTATAATGGGCAGTAGGGGGCAGCAGAGGGTGGGGGTGGGGAAGGGGCGGATGTACTGTATAATGGGCACTAGGGGGCAGCAGAGGGTGGGGGTGGGGAAGGGGCGGCTGTGCTGTATAATGGGCGCTAGGGGGCAGCAGAGGGTGGGGGTGGGGAAGGGGCGGCTGTACTGTATAATGGGCACTAGGGGGCAGCAGAGGGTGGGGGTGGGGAAGGGGCGGCTGTGCTGTATAATGGGCGCTAGGGGGCAGCAGAGGGTGGGAGTGGGGAAGGGGCGGCTGTACTGTATAACGGGCACTAGGGGGCAGCAGAGGGTGGAGCGGGGAAGGGGCGGCTGTACTGTATAATGGGCACTAGGGGGCAGCAGAGGGTGGGGGTGGGGAAGGGCGGCTGTACTGTATAATGGGCGCTAGGGGGCAGCAGAGGGTGGAGGGGCGGCTATTCCGTATAATGGCCACTAGGGGCAGTATTGTCCCCTCCCCTTCCCCTTCCCACTCTTTCCCTCCCCATCCCATCCCCACTTGCCCACCCTGCACCTTCGCTCCCCCCCCATCAGACGCGCTTTTATTGTATTTAGCTGTTTTTTTAATCAATTCATTTCATTACAAAACAAATCAGGATTCAAAGAAAAGGAGAAGTCAGGGGAAAAATAAACAATATAAAAATGGATATAATCACGGCTACGCCTCTGGCCGGGCCCCACAGCAATACCATTGTAGTCATTAACTTCTTCTTGTCCCCATGGGGGGGGGAAGGGGGAGATCAAGAAAGGCACCTCCTCCCCCACTCTAGTGGAGAATTATTTTACCCCTGGAGGGGAGATGTTTCCTATACCCTGCAAAATCTGATGGCTCAAACTCCCTCCTCTTCCCCACCATTAGCCACATCTGCCCCCCTCCCCTATTGCTGAGTTGATGGGCGTAGGCTCACGCAGAGGGGATAGGAATATCCCCCTCCCCCTGGTTGGATATTTTTGCCCTATAGGAAAATGGCTCCAGGAGGGAGGTGGAGAACAGGCGTGATATAGTCTGTGGGCCTCCCCTCACTCCTCAGCTGGCATATGCTGTGAAGCCCAGATGGTAGGGGCGCTTGGGGGAGGAGACAAGGGGGTGGGGATGGAGACTTCAGAGTCATCTTTCCCTGATATAGAAATAAAGAGAGAGATGGACAAATGGATGGAGAACTAGGACGGGTGGACAGAGAGCTAGGACAGATGGACAGAGAACTAGGATGGATGGATGATTGGAGGTGTGATCGATGGACAGAGAGCTTGGACAGATGAATGGATGGAGGTGTGGTCGATGGACAGAGAGCTAGGATGGACGGACGGACAGATGGAGCTGTGATCGACAGACTGAGAGCTTGGACAGATGAATGGATGGAGGTGTGATCGATGGACAGAGAGCTTGGACAGATGAATGGATGGAGGTGTGGTCGATGGACAGAGAGCTAGGACGGACGGATGGACGGACAGATGGAGGTGTGATCGATGGACAGAGAGCTTGGACAGATGAATGGATGGAGGTGTGGTCGATGGACAGAGAGCTTGGACAGATGAATGGATGGAGGTGTGGTTGATGGACAGAGAGCTAGGACGGACAGACGGACAGATGGAGCTGTGATCAACGGACTGAGAGCTTGGACAGATGGATGAACAGAAATGAGATGGACAGAGCTTGGGTAGGCCAGGAAGGACCCGGGAGCGGCCAGGGTCTCAGCTCCCCCTGCCTTCACAGAGCGGCTCCGGGAAGTCACTCAGGTCCCGGCCGATGATCTCGGTCACTAGGAGAAAAAGAGAGGGGAAAACAGAGTGAGGGGAACCCCCTGAGCCAGATAGACCCCCGCCCTGGGGCTGGATCAGAGCCAGCGCCCCTAGAGGGGAAAGGCCCCATGTCCCATTCCCTACCCAGTGAGCCAGGCTGTCCCCCACCCTGGGGTGGGATCAGGGCCAGTGCCCCCTACAGGGGAAAGACCCAATGTCCCATTCCCAACCCCATGAGCCAGGTTGTCCCCCACCCTGGGATGGGATCAGGGCCAGTGCCCCCTTACAGGGGAAAGACCCCATGTCCCATTCCCAACCCCCTGAGCCAGCCTGTCCCCCACCCTGGGGTGGGATCAGGGCCAGTGCCCCCTACAGGGGAAAGACCCCATGTCCCATTCCCTACCCCCTGAGCCAGGCTGTCCGCTGCCCTGGGGCTGGATCAGAGCCAGCGCTGCTAGAGGGGAAAGGCCCCATGTCCCATTCCCGACTCCGTGAGCCAGGCTGTCCCCCACCCTGGGGTGGGATCAGGGCCAGTGCCTCCTACAGGGGAAAGACCCCATGTCCCATTCCCAACCCCCTGAGCCAGGCTGTCCCCCACCCTGGGGTGGGATCGGGGCCAGCGCCCCTAGACGGGAAAGGCCCCATGTCCCACTCCCTACCCCCTGAGCCAGGCTGTCCCCTGCCCTGGCGCTGGATCAGAGCCAGTGCCCCTAGAGGGGAAAGGCCCCATGTCCCATTCCCGACCCCGGGAGCCAGGCTGTCCCCGGCCCTGGGGTGGGATCGGGGCCAGTGCCCCCTACAGGGGAAAGACCCCACGTCCCATTCCCAACCCCCGTGAGCCAGGCTGTCCCCCACCCTGGGGTGGGATCGGGGCCAGTGCCCCCTACAGAGGAAAGACCCCATGTCCCCTTCCCAACCCCCTGAGCCAGGCTGTCCCCCGCCCTGGGGTGGGATCGGGTCCAGTGCCCCTTACAGGGGAAAGACCCTGCATCCCATTCTACACCCTGTGATCAAGCCAGTCCCCTGCCCTAGAGCTGGCTGGGAGCTGGTGCTCCCTAGAGGGGAAAAGTCCCATTACCTTCCTCCAGCGTGATCCCCTGGACAGGCAGGCTGTCACGGAAAGCCACCCGGTATCCACTGCCTCTGGGTTTCTCCACCTCCTCAGTCTCCCCCGACTCCGGATCCCCCCAGTTGTGGGGCCCGGCTCCCTCCGACAGTGGTGGTGGGGTCAGCTGGGCAGGGGCCTGGAAGTGGGGGGACTGGTAGCCCAGCGGATGGAAGTGGGGGGGCACTGTCAGCCCAGTCCCCCCGTACTGCTCCGTGTGGGGGTAGCGGTGGGAGGGCTCGGTGGCCAGGCAGCTGTGATAAGGGGGTGTCAAAGGGAGCAGTGGGGGCCCATCAGGGTATGGGGAGGGGCTCCCAAAGGCCGTGGGGGAGGGGGAGTAGCCAGCCTTGTAGGGGGAGTCATCAGGGTAGCAGGGGAAGTGGGGGCAACTGGGGGAAATGTCCATGTCCCCGGGGCCCTCGGAGGGGTAAGGGGGACCACAAGGGGGCACTGGGGAGGAGGGGCCAGGGGGGAAGCCACGGAGTGGGGAGGAGGAGCGTGGCTCCTCCTTGAAGATCACTGTGGGGAGGAGGAGGAGAGAGTCAGAGGGGCGGGAGGAGAAGGGAACTGCCCCAAATCCTTCCATCCAAGAGCGCCCCCTGGGAGACAGCACTGTTTGTCCTCCATCCCTCTTCTCGCGTTCCCCCCTCCCCCTCCTTCTCTATTTCCCACCCTTGTCGCCTCCCCCCAACTAACCATCAGGTCATGTGGGAATCACCCCCCCATCGCTGTCCCCACAACCGCTTCTCCTTCCTCCTCCCCCCAGTTTGTTCCGCTCTCCCCACTTGTACAACTCCTCCCCTTCCCCCCCCCCGACTCACCGGGCAGGTATTTAAAGGCCTGCGTTGGGCTCCGTTTCCGCCGCCCGTTGGAGACGTAGAAATAGACCTGGACAGGCCGGGCCACCTGCGGGTTGCTGTATTCTGGGACTGTGAGGGTCAGTGTGGTCTGGGGGGGGGGGGGGGAGAGAATTCGGGTGAGAGGGGGCAGCAAAATTCCCCCATCTTGGGTGGGGCTGCAATTTGGAATCTGTTCCAGGAATCCAGATCCAGGGTGGATCCACTCCAGGATTTACAACAACCCCACTCCATTCCCCCAAGGCTGATCTACTCCAGGACTTCCCCCGTCCCCCACCCCATTCCCCCAGGGCTGATCTACTCCAGGACTTCCCCCGTCCCCCACCCCATTCCCCCAGGGCTGATCTACTCCAGGACTTCCCCCGTCCCCCACCCCATTCCCCCAGGGCTGATCCACTCTGGGACTTCCCTCGTCCCCCACCCCATTCTCCCAGGGCTGATCAACTCCAGGACTTCCCCCCTCCCCCACCCCATTCCCCCAGGGATGATCCACTCCGGGACTCCCCTCGTCCCCCACCCCGCTCCCCCAGGGCTGATCCACTCTGGGATTTCCCCTGTCCCCCACCCCGCTCCCCCAGGGCTGATCTACTCCAGGACTCCCTTCATCCCCCACCCCATTCCCCCAGGGCTGATCTACTCCAGGACTTCCCTCGTCCCCCACCCCACTCCCCCAGGATTGATCCACTCCAGGACTTTCCCCGTCCTCCACCCCATTCCCCCAGGGCTGATCCACTCCGGGACTTCCCCGGTCCCCCATCCCACTCCCCCAGGGCTGACCCACTCCGGGACTTCCCCCGTCCCCCACCCCATTCCCCCAGGGATGATCCACTCCAGGACTTCCCCCCTCCCCCACCCCATTCCCCCAGGGATGATCTACTCCGGGACTCCCCTCGTCCCCCACCCCGCTCCCCGAGGGCTGATCCACTCCGAGCCCCTGTCCCCCACCCCGCTCCCCCAGGGCTGATCCACTCCAGGACTTCCCTCGTCCCCCACCCCACTCCCCCAGGATTGATCCACTCCAGGACTTCTCCTGTCCCCCACCCCATTCCGCCAGGATTGATCCACTCCAGGACTTCCCCTTCCCCCACCCCGCTCCCCCAGGGCTGATCCACTCCAGGTTTTTCTCACCTCGTTGCTCTTGAGCCGGTTGATACAGGCCTCCTCCTCCCATTGGAGCTTCCCATCTGAAAGGAGAGAGGTTATTGGCTGAGAGGCCATGGAGGGGTGGAGCAAGGGGGAAGGGAGGGGGCAGGGAGGGTCCTGGAGGGATCTCTCCAAGTACAGGGAGCGGGGGCATTGTAGGGCCTGGAGTCTCCTGAGCACAAGGGGGCACAGAAGGGACAGTGGAGAAGATGGGAGTGGGAAGGTCCCAGTGGGGTGTGGGGAGGGATTGTGGATCCCAGGGGGCTCCCCAAGGAGATGGTGGGGGTGGGGCTCACACTTACCGGGACCCCTCTCAATGAAGACAACCTTGGAGTCAGGCAGGAAGTTGGCGCCCGACAGCACCATCTCCTCGCCCCCGTGTCCCGACCCTGCGCTGAGGCTGCACGTCTCCACCTGGGGGAGCTCCTGCGCCGAGCGCTGGGCTGGGGGCAGGAGAGAGCAGTGAGCGCCCAGACCCACGGACAGACGCCTCCCCCTCCCCCCGTGACCTCTAGTGGGGCTTGTAGTGGGCGTGGAACACATAGTCCCAGCTAGACCCACTGCGCCCCCCAGTGGGGTCCATAGGTCACACCAATCCCATAGCCCTGGGCTGACCCACGGCTGTAGGTGGTGCCCACCCCATAGCCCTGGGCTGACCCACCACAGCCCCCAGTGGGCCTGTAGGTAGCGCCCACCCCATAGCCCTGGGCTGACCCACCACAGCCCCCAGCGCGGCTTGTAGGTGGCGCCCACCCCATAGCCCTGGGCTGACCCACGCCTGTAGGTAGCGCCCACCCCATAGCCCTGGGCTGACCCACCACAGCCCCCAGCGCGGCTTGTAGGTGGCGCCAACCCCATAGCCCTGGGCTGACCCACGCCTGTAGGTGGCGCCCACCCCATAGCCCTGGCCTGACCCATGCCTGTAGGTAGCGCCCACCCCATAGCCCTGGGCTGACCCACCACAGCCCCCAGCGCGGCTTGTAGGTGGCGCCCACCCCATAGCCCTGGGCTGACCCACCACAGCCCCCAGCGCGGCTTGTAGGTGGCGCCCACCCCATAGCCCTGGGCTGACCCACGCCTGTAGGTAGCGCCCACCCCATAGCCCTGGGCTGACCCACCACAGCCCCCAGCGCGGCTTGTAGGTGGCGCCCACCCCATAGCCCTGGACTGACCCACGCCTGTAGGTAGCGCTGACCCCATAGCCCTGGGCTGACCCACCACAGCCCCCAGTGGGCCTGTAGGTAGCGCCCACCCCATAGCCCTGGGCTGACCCACCACAGCCCCCAGCGCGGCTTGTAGGTGGCGCCCACCCCATAGCCCTGGGCTGACCCACGCCTGTAGGTAGCGCCCACCCCATAGCCCTGGGCTGACCCACCACAGCCCCCAGCGCGGCTTGTAGGTGGCGCCAACCCCATAGCCCTGGGCTGACCCACGCCTGTAGGTGGCGCCCACCCCATAGCCCTGGGCTGACCCACCACAGCCCCCAGTGGGCCTGTAGGTAGCGCCCACCCCATAGCCCTGGGCTGACCCACCACAGCCCCCAGCGTGGCTTGTAGGTGGCGCCCACCCCATAGCCCTGGCCTGACCCATGCCTGTAGGTAGCGCCCACCCCATAGCCCTGGGCTGACCCACCACAGCCCCCAGCGCAGCTTGTAGGTGGCGCCCACCCCATAGCCCTGGGCTGACCCACGCCTGTAGGTAGCGCCGACCCCATAGCCCTGGGCTGACCCACCACAGCCCCCAGTGGGCCTGTAGGTAGCGCCCACCCCATAGCCCTGGGCTGACCCACCACAGCCCCCAGCGCGGCTTGTAGGTGGCGCCCACCCCATAGCCCTGGGCTGACCCACGCCTGTAGGTAGCGCCCACCCCATAGCCCTGGGCTGACCCACCACAGCCCCCAGCGCGGCTTGTAGGTGGCGCCCACCCCATAGCCCTGGACTGACCCACGCCTGTAGGTAGCGCCGACCCCATAGCCCTGGGCTGACCCACCACAGCCCCCAGTGGGCCTGTAGGTAGCGCCCACCCCATAGCCCTGGGCTGACCCACCACAGCCCCCAGCGCGGCTTGTAGGTGGCGCCCACCCCATAGCCCTGGGCTGACCCACGCCTGTAGGTAGCGCCCACCCCATAGCCCTGGGCTGACCCACCACAGCCCCCAGCGCGGCTTGTAGGTGGCGCCCACCCCATAGCCCTGGGCTGACCCACGCCTGTAGGTAGCGCCGACCCCATAGCCCTGGGCTGACCCACCACAGCCCCCAGTGGGCCTGTAGGTAGCGCCCACCCCATAGCCATGGGCTGACCCACCACAGCCCCCAGCGGGGCTTGTAGGTGACGCCTACCCCATAGCCCTGGGCTGACCCATGTCTGTAGGTAGCGCCCACCCCATAGCCCTGGGCTGACCCACCACAGCCCCCAGCAGGCCTATAGGTAGCACCCACCCCATAGCCCTGGGCTGACCCATCACAGCCCCCAGCGCGGCTTGTAGGTGACGCCAACCCCATAGCCCTGGGCTGACCCACGCCTGTAGGTAGCACCCACCCCATAGCCCTGGGCTGACCCACCACAGCCCACAGTGGGGCTTGTAGGTGGCGGCCACCTCATAGCCCTGGGCTAGCCCACAGCACCCTCTGGTGACTGGGCACTCACAGCACTCAATGGGCACGGAGACGGCTTGGATGGAGATGACTTTCCCATTGCCCTGGGGGACGTGGACCCTGAACACCAGCCGGACCCGGGTGTTCTTGCGCCCGATGTCAGTCTCGCCCTTGCGCAGCTCGATGTCCGAGTTCCGTAGCTTCAGGATCCCTGCGCAGTCAATGCTGGGGAAGGGGGGCAGGATTAGGGGACCCCTGGGGTGAGGGGAGGACATAGCCTGGAACGGGGCCCTTGGTACCCCCTCATCCCCTGCCCCTGGGCCTGGAAAGCCCAGAGCTGGGTCCCTGTGTTTGGATTGGACCGTGGGGTGCAGGTCCACGAGGAAGGGGAGAGACCCCAGAGCTGGGTCCCAGAGCTCCCTGGATTGTACTCTGGGGTGCAGCTTCTGGATTCCCCCAGCCCACCTCTTGTCTCCCAGGACTGGACTCTGGGCTCCAGCCTTGGGGGAAGGGAAAGGCCTGGAAGTGGATCTCTGTGCCCACTGGAATGGGTTCGGCTGTGCAGCCCCTGTGGAGATAGGAAGATCAGGAGTAGGATTCCTTTGTCCCCTGGAATGGATCTCCAGAGGCACCTCCCACTCCCTGGAGGACAAGAAGACCTGGGCCTGGATCTCTGTATCTGGATTGGATTCGGGATGCCACCTCCCCTGGGAATGGGGTGAAGACTCAGAACCAGATCCCCTCCCCTGTGTCCCTGCAATGGACTCTTGGTCCAGTCTTCATGGGATGGGGTGAGGGAGACCAGAATTGGATTCCTTTGCCATTGGCATGGATTCTAGATGGTGTCTAGAAGCGGATCCCTGCATCCCCTGGAATGGACGCAGGGCGGCACTGCCCTGGGATGGGGAAAAAATTCAGAAGCAGATCCCTGCTCCTGCTGGATTGGACTCTGGGTGGCGCTGCCCTGGAATGGGGAGAAAACCTGGAAGTGGATCCCTGCTCCCGCTGGATTGGACTCTGGTGGCACTGCCCTGGGATGGGGAGAAAATTCAGAAGCAGATCCCTGCTCCCGCTGGATTGGACTCTGGGTGGCACTGCCCTGGGATGAGGAGAAAACCTGTAAATGGATCCCTGCTGGATTGGACTCTGGGTGGCGCTGCCCTGGGATTGGGAGAAAACTTGGAAGTAGATCCCTGCTCCTGCTGGACTGGACTCTGGGTGACACTGCCCTGGGATGGGGAGAAAACCTGTAAATGGATCCCTGCTGGATTGGACTCTGGGTGGTGCTGCTCTGGGATTGGGAGAAAACTTGGAAGTGGATCCCTGCTCCTGCTGGATTGGACTCTGGGCGGCGCTGCCCTGGAATGGGGAAAAAATTCAGAAGCAGATCCCTGCTCCCGCTGGATTGGACTCTGGGTGGCGCTGCCCTGGGATGGGGAGAAAACCTGGAAGTGGATCCCTGCTCCCGCTGGATTGGACTCTGGGTGGTGCTGCCCTGGAATGGGGAGAAAACCTTGAAGCGGCCCCCCAGGGAACTCACTTGGCTGCCATGTTGTTCTCGGGCAGCAGGGACATCTCCAGCACCTTGGTGCTGCTAATGATGGTCTCGTAGCTGGCAGTGGCCACCATCTTGCCGGTGATGCGGTGCACCTGGTAGAACGCATGAGGCCGCAGGTTGCGCTCGTCGGCTGTGCCGATGAACATCTGCAGAGTCAGTGGCTTCTCGTCATAGCCTAGGAGCTTGCGGGGAGGAGGGGTAGGGGAAGAAGGGGGAAGGACAGTCAGGAATCAGGGCCCTGATCTGCTCAGCCGTGATCCACCAGCCAGGATTTCCCAAGGAGCAGAATGGGAGGGTGACATGAAAATCCTGGCCTGGATTCCCCATGCAGAATAGGGAGGGGGGCTGGGGAAACCTGGACTGGATTAACCCCCAGGGAATGGGGAAAGAGGGCCAGGGAACACACATCCAGGTGCCCCTCCATAGGGAATAGAGAAGGGGGCTGGGGAACCCAGACCGGATTCCTTTTGCTGTCCAGAAATGGATTTGGCTTCCTGGCTAGGACCATGCCTGGACTAGATCCCAGGCAAAGGCCCCCCTCCACCCCATGACTCAGTTTCCCACCCCTAAGGGAGCTTGGGTTCTCTCAGAGCCCCATCGCGTGCCTCGTCCCCCCTGCAGCCCTCGGAGTCTGGACGCCAGCCCAGCCAGGGTGGGGCAACGCCAGCGGTTTGGTGGTCTCCCCCAGGGCAGGCCCAGCTGTTTCCAATCAGCAGGCGGGATGCACAGCTGGACTCGATTTGGGTTGGAACAGAAACAAGGGGAAAAAATCCTTTCCCCCCCGCAGACCTGGGTGAAATGGAATGTTCTGGGGGGGGGAATCATGGGGCAACCTGCCCCCTGAGTCTGAGATGAGAGGTGCTGACTGGGGTGGGTTCCAGGATAATGAGGGGTCTCCCTCCCCCTCAAGCCCCCCAAAACTCCCTCCAGTCCCCCTAAAACCCTTCCTTCTCCAACCGTCCACCCCTGAAGCCCCCCCAAACCACTCCCCTCCAACTCGTTCAGTCCCCAGAGCTCCTCCTCTAACAACCCTTTCTGTCCACCCAGAGCCCCCCCCACACCCCATCCCCTCAACCTTCCATCCTCCCCCACACACTCTGTTTCTCTTTTGCATATTCTGTCTTTCACAAATTAAGCGTGTGTGTGTGTGTGTGTGTGTGTTCGTGTTCCTACTGCCCCCTGCTGGAAGGGCTGAGGCCTGCTGTGTGTAAGTGTGTGGCTCTGCACACACACAGGCATGCGCGGCCTGTCCCTGGTCTGGAGCGTGGGAAAGGGCACCCTAGCATGTGCACTCCCACCCCCCCCACCCCCTCGCAGCTCCAGCCGGCACAGGGGAGGGGGTGTGTGCAACGAGAGGGGGATGTGACCCCCACCAGCCCTCCCCCCGCAGAGCCACTGTCACACAGAGCCCCAAGCAGGCTGGCCCAGAGGGACCCAGCCGGAGCAGTGCCAGGAGTGGAGCAGAAGCAAACGAAAAGGCGAAGGCGGCAAAGTGAGCGGAGAAGGAGGATAGCAAAGGAAGGTCGAGGAAGCTGCTGTCCCCACCCCTCCTGTCTCTTCTGCCCCCATCCTGCTCCCCCCATTTCTGGGAGCCACCTGCCGTGTCAACTGATGCTCCATAACCACCCGCGCCCCCATCCATATTCATGAGAAACTTGTGGTCACAGGCTGGGGGATCCAACCCCTGTCTTCCCCAAGCATGGGGGGCACTGGGGATGTCTGGAGATGGGGCTAACCGGGGGAAAATCCAGGGATGCCTCCAAGGCAGCTCAGGTACCTTCACCACGGGGTGACCCCCCGGGGCGGCCTTCACGGCCCCCCGGCTGCCCTCGGTCTCGTAATGGGCCCGGTGGTGGGTCCGTGGCTGGACTTCGATCTTCAGCTCGTATTGTTCATACTGGCTGGGCAAGGGCCAGTCTAAGGGAGGCAGAGCGGACGACCTAGGGCAGAGAAGAAAACAGGTGTCCCGGGCGGCGCCTTGGCCTCTCGGAGGCGCCGTGCTGCAGGAAGTGGGTGTGGTGGGGGGTTGGCAGGGGGTGCTCTGCCCTGGTCGTCAGTGCTGGCACTAGGGGGCGCCATGCTGCAGGGAATAGGGCTAGGGGCTCAATAGGGGGCGCTCTCTTCCCACAATCAGTGCTCACCCCCATACAGCACTAGGGGGCGCCACACCGTAGGGAGTAGGGCCAGGGCTCAGTAGCCTGCACTCGTCCCCTGCAGTTAGTGGTGGCCCCAATGCCCCAGTGCAGCACTAGGGGGCGCCGTGCTGCTGGGAATAGGGTTTGGGGCTCCCCGTCCCCCGTAAGTGCTGGCCCCAGTGCAGCAGGGGCTCAGTAAGGGGGGGCTTTCCCCTCACTGTCAGTGCAGCGCAGGGGGCAGGCTGTGTTGTAGGGGCAGGGGGTAGGTCTAGGGTGGCACAGCAGGTGACACTGCTGCAGGGAATGGGGCTGGGGGCTCAGTAGTGGGCGCTCTCCCCGCCCCCAGTGCTAGGGGGCGCTGTGCCACAGGGCCTCCCTAGGGGGCGCTCTCTACGCAGCCCAGGCGGCAGCATCCTGGGGTTTACCTTAAGAGGGAAGGTGCGGTGCCGCCAGGAGCCGTGTTTACGGCAGCTGCCACCCTGCGTGCTGAGCAGGGGCCTGGGATCTGTAACAGGAGACACTGGCCCGTCCGCCGCAGGGCCAGCTTGACAGCTTGTTATTATACAGTGGAACCGCTGCCAGCCGCAGCTGCAGCCCGGGGAGCAGCTGGCATTATGGGCCTGGCTGGCGCAGGGGGGTGGAGAATGGGGCACGGGGCCTTTCCCCTCTAGGGGGCGCTGGCTGTGATCCTGGCCCAGGGTGGGGATGGGGCCTTTCCCCTTCAGGGGGTGCCAGTTCTGATCCAGATCCAGGACAGGGACTGGCTGACATGGGGGGTGGCGGTGGGAAATGGGGCCTTTGCCCTCTAGGGGGTACTGGCCCCACTGCTGGGGGCAGGGGTCCATTAGTAGCTGGTACCTGAAGATGGGGCTGTGGCCCCCGATCCTGGCCTTGGACCAGCCCAGCGGGGAGGGCACAGCCAGATAGTCCATCCCGTCCTTGCGGGCCACCCCAACCCCCCCGTCGTCACCATTGCAGCACCCCTCCTCCTTCCGCGTCAGTGCCACTGTCTGCTCGGTGGAGGTCTTGCGGGCCTTCTGCGGGATGCTCTCAGCTGGGGGGCGCTGCCCAGCAGCCTCATAGGGCGGCCCCTCCCCGCCCACCCCCTCCACCCCCTCCCCGCCCCCCTCCTCGCCCAGGCTGCCGCGGCGGGAGAGGCAGGGCGAGGCCGAGGAGTGGGTCTCCGAGCTGGAGTAGCGCCGTTTGCCACAAGGTGAGGCCGGACGGGGTGCGAGGGCCACCCAGCCGTCCTCGGCCCCCCGCCCAGCAGGGTACAGCCCCCAGGGCTCCTCCAGCCCGGCCCAGGGCTTGGGCGAGCCACAGGGGGAGCTGAGGGCAAAGCGGGCGGCAGCTTCGTTCAGCTCCCGCTCCACATCGTCACCGCCCGCCCCGTCATCGTCCGAGAAGAAGCTCCAGGGGGAGGCACTGCCACTGCTGGCGGGGCTCGGGGTGAAGAAGCCAGAGGCTGGAGGAGCCTCCCGGTAGCCTCCGTAGGCTTCCAGGGGCAGGTAGTCACGTGGGGAACAATCCCAGTCGGTGCCAGGCGAGATGGTGGTGATCTGGATGCTGGGGCACTCCAGGACGCGGGCATTGGCCCCCAGGCGCACCCACCGCGCCGGCTGGCTCTCGAAGGTGTCATCCCGTGCTGGGCGGGGCGGGGGGGAGTGCATGCCAGCCCGGGGGCCCCCGCCCAGGCGGGGTGGGCAGGGGATGCCTAGGGGGGAGGCATAGGCTGGTGGGTCATCCAGGGCCAAGATGCAACACGAAGGGACGTCTTCGGCGTCGAGGTCTGTGGGGGAAGAGAGGAGGAGAGATGGACATGGGATGGTGGAAGGGCTCCTCCTATCCAGCAGGGGGAAGCAGACACACAGCAGGACTCATCCTCTCCACTAGGGGACAGCAGGGACACCCACACTGCAGTAGTAGATTGTTATCTCTCTCTGACACACCCTCGCACAACAGCAGTAGTATGTTGTGGTCTGTCCAGGGTCACCCCGGAGGGGGGAGCCAAATGGGGCCATTTGCCCCAGGCCCTGATCCCTGCAGGGGCCCCGCGAGCCCTGGCCCGACAGTGATCTGGGTCTTTGGCGGCATTTCGGCAGTGGGAGGGCCCTTCAGTGCTGCCAAAGACATGGAGCGACTGAAGGGCCCCCACCGCCAAAGACCCGGATCACCGCTGGGTGAGTACAAGCGCCGCAGCTCCCCCGCTTTGCTACAGGCCCCCTCAATCCTCTGGGTGGCCCTGGGTCTGTCTGTCTCTCTCTCCAGTAGGGGGCAGCAGCAACACAGTTTATCTCCACACAAAGCCCTATCCCAGCAGCAGTGACTCCTGTTCCCCCCTTTTGCCATAGCACAAAGGGCAGGAGGTTGCATCCCGGAGGACGCCAGGTTCCCGTCCTGCCTGGGGCTGTGGCATTTCCACGGGGCCCGGATAAGATGGCCAGGAATCTTGCGGGTAGAAACGTCTGTGCTGAAAACCACCGGCAGGAAAGCTGCCTTCCCACGAAAACACAAATATTTGGAGAGAGACAAAGCAACGTGATCTCAACCCAACTTCCAGCTCCGAAACACACCTGCTTCTCATTTAAGGCCCCGTCTCTGCCCCTTTCCTCGGGTGGGCCCTTGGCCGGGGGGAGGGGTTCTGGTGCTGTGATGTCAGACCCCTTCGCCCCAGCCAGAACCCCAACAGCTGTGAGGCTGGGCTGCCTGGGAGCTCCCCCTGCACCCCATAGCGCCGCCTGCTGGGGCTGGAGCTGGAGCTCCCCGCATTGCACTCCCTACAGCGCCCCCTGCTGGGGTTGGAGCCGCTGGAGCTCCCCGCATCCCACTCCCCACAGCCCCCCCTTGCTGGGGCTGGAACCACTGGAGCTCCCCGCATCCCACTCCCCACAGCGCCCCCTGCTGGGGTTGGAGCCGCTGGAGCTCCCCGCATCCCACTCCCCACAGCCCCCCCTTGCTGGGGCTGGAACCACTGGAGCTTCCCGCATCCCACACCCCACAGCGCCCCTTGCTGGGACTGGAGCCACTGGAGCTCCCTGCATCCCACTCCCCACAGCGCCCCCTGCTGGGGCTCGAGCCACTGGAGCTCCCCGCACCCCACAGCACCTCCTGCTGGGGCTGGAGCCACTGGAGGTTCCCGCATCCCACACCTCACAGTGCCCCCTGCTGGGGCTGGAGCAGCCAGGAGCTCCCTCCATCTAGGGTGACCAGATATCCCGATTTTATAGGGACAGTCCCAATTTTGGGATCTTTTTCTTATATAGGCTCCTATTACCCCCCACCCCCTGTCCTGATTTTGACCAGACACTTGCTGTCAGGTCACTCTATCCCCATCCCACTCCCCACAGCGCCACGTGCTGGGACTGGAGTAGCTGGGAGCTCCCCCCAAAGCCAGTCCTCCTGCTCCACTCCCCACAGCGCCCCCTGCTGGGACTGGAGTAGCCGGGAGCCCCTCCACCGCCCCCTGCTGGGAGGGGCTGGGGTCAGGGGGCTGCAGTTCTCCCCCTCCCCCCAGTGGTCAGGGTCTGGAAACCTCATAAACTGGGCACCAGCTGTGGGGCCTGAGCCTCGCCCCCACCCTGTGGAGTGGGGCAGCCTGGCCTGGGAGGGGAAGGGGCAGACACATGAACCCAATTAAAGGCGCACTCGCCTCTGCTGGCAGGGCCTGGGTCGCCATGGGAACGTGGGGCACAGTGCCAGAAATGGGGGGGGGGAAGAGTACGAGTCTGAAGGCGCTAGTTAAAACTGTGTGCCAGATAGACAGACGGAGCGGGTGGGGGACAGACCACCATGTTCCCCTCAGCCTGGGGGGATCTCTGTGTGTGTATGTGGGAGGAGGGGGCTGGAGAGCATAGGAACCTGATGGACAGACACCCGGAGGGAATTCTCTTCCCACCCCCCATGGCTGGGCTGTTCCAGGGCTGTGAGCGTCCCCAGAGCAGTGCCCCAGCTGAAGGGGTTGTGGGGGGTACTCGGGGGCTGGGAGCTTCCCCCGAGCAGTGCCCCAGCGGAAAGGGCCATGGGGGTACTCTGGGGCTGCGAGCTTCCCAAGAGCAGTGTCCCAGCTGGAGGGGACATGGGGGGTACTCTGGAGCTGTGAGCTTCCCTATAGCAGTGCCCTGGCAGAATGGCCCCGGGGCTGGGACCAGCAGAGAGGCCACCTCATGCCACTTGCCAGGCCCTCAGCATCCATACCAGGGAGCTGCTCTTCCCATAACGTGAGAAACCAGAAGGGTGTGTGTGTGGAAACTGATCCCCCCTCCCTTCCCCCTCATCCTTAATAGGGCAAAACTTTCCATCCTCCTCCAGCCAGGGAAGAGCAGAAATCCCGCTGGCCCTTTAATGCTCCCTCCCAGCCCATGCTGGCCCTTTAAGAGCTGCCCCCCCCAACCCCCACCATCCCTCACCTTCCAGCGACACCCCCATTCCCGGGGGGTCCTTCTCCTCTTCGCCAAATATCAGCTTGAATTCCAGATCCTCGTCTTCGCAGCTGGCCGCCCCCATGGGAGAGGCTGGATGGACTGCGGGGGGGGGGCTCCCCCAATTGGGTGGGATATGTGAGGGGTCCTAGGGGGCACCCCAAGAAACCTTCAGCCCCTTATTCCACCGGTGGGGGCAAGATCTTCCTTCCTCTCCCTCCTTCCCTCGCTTCAATTTTTCGACCTTTATTATAACGTCCACAAAAAAAAAAGTTGTCCCAAACTTTCCCCCAAGCTCCGCCCACATTCCCCCTCCAAGCCCCGCCCCCACTCCCGCCCTTCTGTGATTGGTCCCAGCCCCGCCCCTTTAGTCTGTCATGTTTAGGGCCCCGCCCACAAACCTATTAAAGCTCGAAAAATAATAGATCCGTTCCTGTCGTCCCTCCATCCCACCTCCCCGTCTCCCTCCGGATGGAACAACCCGCCCCGTGCCGATTGGATGGCTGCCCGCAGAGCCCCGCCCTCTCCCGGTAGAATGCCTTGGGTCGGGTCTTCCCCAGATGGAGATTTAAAGAGACAGAGTTTGAAAAGGGAAGGAGAAGCCAAACATTTCCCCTCTAGGGGGCTCCGTCTCCGTTCCAACCCCATGGCAGGGACTGGGTGGCTCAGGTGGGTGAGGAATTGTCCTTCACCTCGAGGGGGCGCCAGCTCCGAGCCTGCCCCAGGGCAGGGACTGACTGGTTCAAGGGGATGGAGAATGGGGTATTTCCCCTTTAGGGGACGCTGGTGACTGGCTGGTTCAGAGAGCGGAGAATGGGTCCTTTCCCGTCTAGGGGCGCCATCTGCGATCCAGCCCCAGGGTCAGCAACTGGCTGATTTCTGGCCCCTCTCTGCAATCCATTCCTGTTCAGTACAGGAATCCGGTCCTGGTTTCTGCTCTGACTCGTGGCCGAGTGAAGCAGTTCAAAGAGGGGCGGTGGCCAAGTCACCCGTAGCCTGTGCAGCCTTCGGGGCGGGCTGCTTGCAAAACTGGGAGTGGCTTCCCTATTGCAACTGGACTGGGCTCTCTGCAGCCCTTCCCCACCCTTTGCACCTGGAAACAGCCGGCGCTATGGAAGGACCTAGGAGGGTCCCCTCCCCACCCAGCTCGGCTGGTGCCCCTCACTCCTGACCTGCAGCCCCCTGCTAGCCCAGCCCTGCCCGTGCCCCGCCCGCCTGACTCGCAGCCCCGGGAGGGGTTAATGTTTCCAGGTTCCCTATTTCATGCCCAGCGAGTAAGTGACGCGGTTAGAAAATCCAGAGCAGCCCTGGTCTCCCTTGTTCTCATTAAACTAATGGAAACCAGGCCAAGCGGGGGGAGGGGCGGGGCTGGGATCGGGGCCAAACGTCGGGGGCTGGACCCAGCCGGAATCGCTATCCCAGTGGCTGGGCCGGCTGGGGCCCCTGGGGGGTCTCAATGGCCTCGCCCCTGGCTGGGGGGGGGGGGGGCAGTGCTGCCCTTGAACCCCACCTACCCCCCTGGCCTGGGCCAGAGATTCCCCGCTCCCCGTCCTCTGCCCTCTCTGCTCCCAACTCTGCAGCAGCCCCCCCGTCTCGCCCTCCAGCCCCCCAATTTCCTTCCGGAACCCGACCTGAGCCTCTCGCCCCTTCTCCCGCCTCTGCCCCCACCCACGCCCCCTTTCCCAACCAGGTCTGTCCCCCAGCCTCCCTCCCCGTAGCCCCCGCTTGAGCCTCTCTCCCCATCTCCCCAACTCCCTCTAGTCCAGGCCCCTCGACCCCCCATTTCCTTACAGAACCCTCCCCCCAACTCCCCACTCTCCAGCCCCCCACCAGGTCCCTCCCTTCCCCTCTAGACCCCCCAGCCTCTCTCCCTTAACTAACCCTCTCTAATCCAGTGGCCCCAAGCCCCCCCATTTCCCTGCAGCCCCCCGAACCGTCCCCCAGTTCCTTTACCGCCCCCCGCCCCAGCTGATCGCAGTCCCCCAGCCCTTCCCCCATGTCTGTGTCCCACTGACGTGGGTCTGGCTCCGCTCTCCAATAGAAAACACGCCCCTGAGAGCTGGACTCTGACCCCAGACTGCGGAGACCCCCCCGCCCTCACCGGGCCGGGTTCACAGCCCCCCCGCACCGGCCCGTCCGCCTCCCCAGGGGGTGTTAGAGAAAGAAGGAAAAGGGGAAGGGAACCGAAAAGCCAAATTTCAGCCTCAGAATGTCACCTCCCAACGTAGGTCCCCCGTGGCCAGCAGGGGGCAGAGTGACAAACCCCCCCCTCCCCCCGCCACAGCCCGGTATGGAGTTACCAGCACCTGCCCCTCTACAGTGCCCGTTATACAGGACAGTGCCCCCACCCTCTGCTGCCCCCTAGTGCCCATTATACAGTACAGCCGCCCCTTCCCCACCCCACCCTCTGCTGCCCCCTAGTGCCCATTATACAGCACAGCCGCCCCTTCCCCGCCCCCACCCTCTGCTGCCCCCTAGTGCCCATTATACAGCACAGCCGCCCCTTCCCCGCCCCCACCCTCTGCTGCCCCCTAGTGCCCATTGTACAGTACAGCCACCCTTCCCCACCCCCACCCTCTGCTGCCCCCTAGTGCCCATTATATAGTACAGCCGCCCCTTCCCCACCCCACCCTCTGCTGCCCCCTAGTGCCCATTATACAGCACAGCCGCCCCTTCCCCGCCCCCACCCTCTGCTGCCCCCTAGTGCCCATTATACAGCACAGCCGCCCCTTCCCCGCCCCCACCCTCTGCTGCCCCCTAGTGCCCATTATACAGTACAGCCGCCCCTTCCCCACCCCCACCCTCTGCTGCCCCCTAGTGCCCATTATACAGTACAGCCACCCCTTCCCCACCCCCACCCTCTGCTGCCCCCTAGTGCCCATTATACAGTACAGCCGCCCCTTCCCCACTCCCACCTTGTGCTGCCCCCTAGTGTCCATTATACAGTACAGCCGCCCCTTCCCCACCCCACCCTCTGCTGCCCCCTAGTGCCCATTATACAGTACAGCCGCCCCTTCCCCACCCCCACCCTCTGCTGCCCCCTAATGCCCATTATACAGTACAGCCGCCCCTTCCCCACTCCCACCCTATGCTGCCCCCTAGTGCCCATTATACAGTACAGCTGCCCCTTCCCTGCCCCCACCCTCTGCTTCCCCAGGGCAAAACTCCCAGCTGGAGACCGAAGGGTTGTGTGGAGGCTGAAGACCGGAGCATTTGGAGACTTGGACCACTGGCACTAAGGGAAGAGGGACAGAGCTAGGCCCAGCCAAGACGGCATCAGAGGCTGCGTGGTTCCCTGGAGCCTTTATCTCAACCCTGGCCTCTGTGGGGGACCCAAGGTCCAGCCGACAAGGCGTGCCTCACGCAGCAGGGATTATGTCTGCCGTCACTGCCGATACCCCCTGGGTGTCTTGGGCCCATAAGGAGCCCAGCCGGGATTCGTCTGGGCTGGATCAGCTGCGCGAAGCCCTGGAGAGCACAGGGGTGGCTGGTGCTAAAGGCCCTGTCTCAGTATCTGGGGGGTGGGAACGGGGCTGCCTCTGCAGAGCCACGTGGGGCCTGCAGAGGCCCCGGCCCAGTGAAGGGGTCACTCCCAGGAGACCCAGTGCCTGGCAGGGCACAGTGCAGCCGTGTGCCTGTGCGACAGGGGCGAGGGTGATACTGGGGTTGGGAACAGGAGTTGTGGTCACCATGGGAGTCTGTATGTCCCGTCCCCCCCAAATCCCCCACGGCAGCTGCATGTCAGTAGGGCACAGGCGTGTGGGTCAGAGACTGTGCCACCCCCTGCCTTCTGTCATACACAGAGCAGGGCTGCTGCCCCCCAGACATGGGTGGCACAGACAGACAGACAGAAACCCCCTCTTCATAGTCTCAAATACTGGTCCTCACTCCCATAAATCCCCCCTCTTCGTAGTCTCAAACACTGGTCCTCACTCCCATAAATCCAGCCTGTTCTTTCTTTCTTTCTTTCTTTCTTTCTTTCTTTCTTTCTTTCTTTCTTTCTTTCTTTCTCCACCCCCTCCACCCTCATTGGCTCCTCTCCCCTTCAACACACCCCCTTGATTCACACCCCGTTGTTCTCCAGCCCCACCCCCAGCCTCTGCCACTTCCTCATTTGTTGTTTTCAGGGTTCCCAGGCGAGTCCTCCAGGGGGTGAGGAAGAGCTGGGACTCTCCTCGCCCACTCTGCCTGGCCCCACGGTCCCTGGCCTGGCAAGGCAGGGAGTGGGGGAAGGAAGGAGACTTCCTGGAGGACGAGGGACGGGGAGGGCAGTTGCCGGCTTGAGGTTCTTCCCACCCGGCTGGCTCTGTCTCCTTCCTTTTCTTTCTGAACTTTCTTTTTCTCCCTTTCTCTCTCTCTCTCTTCCTCCATCCCTTGTGCTCCAGTTCGTCGGGGGAACCCCACCACGACAGATGACATCTGGACAGGGATGACGGGTGACAGGCGAGTTTTGGAGATGGTCTTCTCCGTCGGGTACCCAGGGACAACTTGTCCTCCCAGGGCAGGATGGGCCCCCACAGCCCGTCCCCGTAGTAGGATCACAGAGTCCCTTGGTGTTGAGGTCCTGAGTTCCCAGCATCCCAATGTTCCCCCCAGGCTGCCTGGTCTTCCACTCCCCATCCCCTAGATCAACCCCCCGTCCCTGCCTAGTTCCCCCACTCCTGTTCCCACTGACAGGCTGCTCAGCCCAGTCTCTCCCTCCTCCCACAGCCTGTTCTCCCTGCCTCCCAGATGGGATTGACCCCTCAACCCTGGCTGCCCCCAGTTATCTCCTAAACCTGGTCTCCCCCACCAATACCCCCCGCCCACTTGGTCTCCCCGTTCCTGTCCAGGATACTGGTCTCCCCCAATCAGCACCCCCAGCTTGGTCTCCCCCCCTCCCCTCCTGATGAACCCCCCAGCCTGCTATCCCTCCCTCCTGGATGTGCCCGCCAGCCCAATGCCCCCCCATCCCCCAATCAGCCCCTCTCTGATCTCCTGTCTCTCCACTCCAGGTCTCACCCCCCAATCACCATGCGGCCGTGCCGGTTCTTCATCTTGGTGCAGGATTTCTCTGGGGGAGGTGGGAGGCAGGTGCCCCGGGGCAGCCTCCTGAGCCAGGCGGGCGAGCTCCCCTCCCTGGACTGCCCCTTCTGGGCCAAGCTGCTGGACACGGAGGCCATGGTGCAGGTGCCGGCCCGGGCTGCGCGGGAGCTAAGCAAAGAGCAAGCCAGGATGCTGCAGGCCGTGACCAACGGAGATGAGCGACTGGAGCTCTTCAGACAGGAGGGGCTGCTGGGCAGGCGGGGGGCCCTGCGCCCAGGGGACCGGGTCCGGGTCCAGATCACCTCGGCCTCTGGGGAGAAAGTCCGGGGTGTTCTGCGCTACCGAGGACCCATGGGAGACTGCAAGGAGCAGGCTGGAGTCATCTTCGGGGTGGAACTGGTGGTGAGTGAGGGGGGAGCTTCTAGGGGGCGCCAGCTCCAGTCAAGGACTGGCTAGACCGGGGGGGGGGGAATGGAACATGAGGTCTTACCCCTCTAGGGGGCACCAGCTCCAGTCAAGGACTGCCTAGATGGGGGGGATGGAACATGAGGTCTTACTCCTCTAGGGGGCGCCAGCTCCAGTCAAGGACTGGCTAGACCCCGGGGGAATGGAACATGAGGTCTTACCCCTCTAGGGGGCGCCAGCTCCGATCCGGGCCTGGTGGGCTAAAGGGGGCAGGGATTAGGACATGGGGCCTTTCCCTTCTAGGAAGCACCAAATCTGATCTGGCCTCACGGAGGGCGACTGTATCGGGCATCCATGTCAACCCCTCTATTCTGTTCCTCTCCAGGGATCAGCGGCTGGGAAGGGTTTCACCGACGGCACCTTCAGAGGTCAGAAGTTCTTCTCATGCCGGGAGAACTGCGGGGTTTTTGTGCCTGTGAGCCGGATTGAGCCAGAGGAGGGGTCCGAGTGCAGCCCCCTGATGGCTCCCCGGGGCAGCCGCCGGGCATGCACCAGGCTTCAGCTGGCCACAGGGGACCCCCTCAAATCTCCACCCCTGGAGCTCGGCGATCGGGTCTTCTTCAGGATGGGTGACAGTGCCCCCAAGGGCACTGTGGTTTTCTGCGACTATCTGCCAAAGAAGGAGATGACTGGGGTCTTCGTCGGGATCTTCCTGGTGAGAAGGCGTTGACCCCCAACTTCCAGGGTGGGGGCCAGACAGCAAGAAGCTTATTGAGAGGATCATAATTGGGGGCCCCTTTCCTGAACCCTTTTATTTTCCAGGATCAGCCCGTTGGCTCATGGGATGGCAAATTCAAAGACCAATCACTCTGTCACCTTCCCTCTCCAGAGTATGGGATCCTCCTGCCAATCGCCAAAGTACATAAAGGTAGGACCTACAGTAAACAGCAGGGGCGGGAGGCCCTCTGGGCTCAGCTTCATTGCACAGGGCATTGGCCCTGCCCATGCCACGCGGTCACTGAGATACAACAGCCTTTCTCATCCAACAAGATGGCTGCCCTCATGGCCTTTCTCCCAGCGATGCAATGGGACATAATGACATCCCTTCCAGACCCTAACTGTCTAAGATGGCCACCCCAGTGGCGGTCACTTTCTGCCAGCCAAAATGGCCACCCCTAGTAGCGGCAATGCCTGTTGGCCAAGATGGTCACGGCAGTGCCAGTCAGTGCTCACTGGCCAAGATGGCCAACCCAGTGGTGGTCAATACCTGATGGCAAAGATGGCCACCGAACAGGCCCCATCTGCTTAATGTCTGCCATGTTGTTTTGGTTCCTTTCCCTGTAGAAAAGGCTGATGAAGGCCCCAAGGCCTTGAGTGATGACTCCTCCCTAGGGCTCCTCAATGACCTCCCATCCCCCTCCTCCATTCGATACCCCCCTAGACCGCAATGGGAGTCCCCTCATGGCTCTCCCTCTTCCGTGTTGACGGGGGGCACCGAGGAGCGGGGGGAAGGCGAGGAGGAGGAAGGAGAGGAGAAGGAGTTGGCTTCGCCCCTGCTGGAAATCAACTCTGTGGTGGAGGTGCACGACCCCCCAATCTACGGGGTGATCCGCTGGACTGGGAAGCTGCCGGATGTGAGGGAGACCATTGCAGGGCTGGAGCTGGTGAGACAATGGCAGACATCTCGGGGGGACAGACATGGGGGCTTATGGGACCCCAACCCTGTCCTGAGTGGGGCACGGTATGGGACTCCCAGCCCATCTTGAGTGGGGTCAATCCATGGGAGGGCTATAGGGCCCCCCAGCTGCCTCCCTTTCGGGGGTCATCCCATGGGGGGCTATGGGACCCCAGCCCTCTTGACACAGTCCCTGCCCCTCTCTCCAGGAGGAGCCGCTGCCCTCGGGCTGCACGGACGGGATCTACCGAGGGATGCGATACTTCCAGTGCTCCCCTGGCAAGGCTCTCTTCATCAAGCTACGCCACTGTCGGCCCGATGCCCGCTTTGGGGCACCCCAGCCCCCCCGAGAACCCTGTGCTGCGCTGTAACTCACTGGGTAGGACCCTTGGGGCCTGTGAGGGGAGAAACGGTAGCCGAGGGGGAAGGGTGGGGGGCATTTGAGGGGGATGACGGACAATGCTCCAGGGGGATTGGGACAGAGCTGGGGGTGTGTGTCTTCCTGTAGGGATGGGAGGGGAGGGGCAGGATAGGGATAGAGATCCCACTCCAGGTCTGCCTCCCCTCCCGCAGCTTTCAGGGTCTATGCCAGCGAGCGGGTGCCAGAGGACACCCCCCCGGGGCTGGGTGAAGAGGGGGGTCAGCGCCTGATAGGCTGGAAGAAGGGGATCCAGGGCCATTGCAACTCTTGCTACCTCGACGCCACCCTCTTCTGGTGAGTGACTCCCCCCCACGCCCCTCCCAGAGCCGGGGAGAAGAACCCAGGAGTCCTGGTTCCCAGCCCCCACTGCCTGCCCACCAGCCAACTGACTGGCTGGCTGCTCTAACCACTAGCCCCCCTCCCCTCCCACAAGTGGGGAGAGAACCCAGGAGTCCTGGCTGTCAGTACCCCCTGCTCTAACCACTAGCCCCCACTCTCCTCACGCTGTGGAGAGAACCCAGAAGTCCTGGCTCCCAGCCCCCTACTCTAACCACTAGCCCCCACTCCCCTCCCAGAGCCAGGGATAGAGCACAGGAGTTCTGACCTTCCCCGCCCCCACAGCATGTTTACCTTCAGCTCCGTGCTGGACTCGCTGCTGCTGCGCCCCGCGGACAAGAACGATGGGGCATCTTACGAGGAGACCCGGGACCTGCTGAGAACCGAGATCGTTAACCCCCCTGCGCAAGTACGGGCATGGGGGGGTGTCTCTGCAGGGGAAAGGGGGTCTCTGTGGGTGGAGGGGTCTATGGAGGCGTGAGGGGGGTCTTTGGGGATGAAAGGGAGTCTCTCCAGGTGGCAGGGGGGTCTCTGAGGATGATGGGTCTATAGAGGGGTGCAGGGGGGTCTCTGGAGGTGATCGGTCTATGGAGGGATGAGGGGGGTCTCTAGGGATGGGGGGGGTCTCTCCGGGGGCAGTGGCTCTCTGGGGGTGGGGGTCTATGAAGGGGTAAGGGGGTCTCTGTGGGTGAGGAGGTGTTTGGGGGTGGGGAGGAAGGGAGGGGGTGTCTCTGGCAGAGGCTGGGGATGTGACAGATTCTGTCCAGAGGGAGGGGACTGAGGGGGGGTATGTGGGTGGATTGCCAGTGGGGTAACCCCCCACCCCCCTCTCCCTAGACATGGCTACGTCTGCGCCACCAAGGTGATGTCCCTGCGGCGGGTGCTGGAGGCGGCTGGACACTCCCCGGGCTTCACCAGCGAGGAGAAAGGTGGGGGGGGGATGGGGGAGGCAGAGCAGGGGTGCAGGGAAGGGGGCAGGGGGGGTGGCAAGGGGAGGGGCAGGGGAGATGGGACAAGAGGTTGGGGTGCAGAGGGAGGGGATGTGGGGAAGGGGCTGCGTGCAGGGGGAAGGGATGGAGGGGCTGGGGTGCAGGGGGTCCCCACTCTCACCCATGCGTTCCCCCCTCCCACCGCCAGACCCCGAGGAGTTCCTCACCCTGCTGTTCCGGGTGCTGAAGGTGGAGCCCCTCTTTAAGATCCGGTAAGACTCCCCCCCCCCAGCACCCCCATTCCTTTGTCTGGCCAGCTGCCCCCCGCTCCCCATCTGGCTGACTGGAAGGGTCTCCCCTCCCTCCACCCCTCCGCCTTCTGCTGCCCCCCCGCTTCTGCCAAGCTTCCAAATCCTCCCTCACTGTCTGCCAAACACCCCCCACCCCACTACCCCCCTTTCCCCACATGCCTGCCCTTCTCCTACAATTCCCCCCAAAGTCCCCCTCCCAACCCCCTTCCCCACACCCTCTCCATCTCCCTGCTACACAGTCCCTTCTGCTCCTCCTCTGCCCCCCTCCCGACACCCCCCAGTTCCCCATCTCTCACCCCCCCCCCCCACTAACCCCATCTCTCTCTCCCCCCGCCCAGGTCGGCGGACAAGGACCCCCAGGGCTGCATCTTTTACCAGATCTTCATGGAGGGGAGTGCAGGGGGGGCGGGGCGGGGGGTCCCCACAGTGCAGCAGCTGCTGGAAGGGTCACTGGCTGCTGGGGACCTCAAGTTCACTGAGGTGAGAGGCGGAGAATGGGGGGGAGGAGCTGGGTGCTGGGTGGAGGCTGGAGTCCTGATCCCCCCTCCCTGCCCCCCCATTAACCCCCTCTTGCCCCTACCCCCTACCAGGCCCCCTCCTGCCTCATCCTGCAGATGCCCCGCAATGGCAAAGACTACAAGGCCTTTGCCACCATCCTGCCTAGCCTGGAGCTGGACCTTACTGACCTGCTGGAGGACAGTAAGGGGGGATCAGGGGGAGGACTGGGGGGGATCGGTAGCAAGAAGGGGAGGGGACAGCCAGGAGGTAGGCGGGGGGCAGGAGAAGTGAGGAAGGTGGCGGTGAGTGGTGGACAGAAGGAAGTGGGGGCCAGTGAGGAGGGGGGAGGCTGCGGGGAAGAGGAGGGGTCAGCAAGGAGGAGGGGGCAGGGGCATGAGAGGGTTGGGGGCAGAAGGAGGTGGTGGGGGGTGCTGGGAGGTCAGAAGGAGGGGTGTGGGAGGAGCATGGGGAGGTGGAGGAGGGGCAGGAGCAGAAAGAGGGGGTGGGGAAGGAGCATGGGGAGGGGCAGGAAGAGGTGGTGGGGGAGGTCGGCGGAGGGTGGGGGCAGAAGGAGGTAATGAGGGAGGGGCGCAGAAAGATGGGTGGAGGGACAGTGGCAGGGAGGTGGAGGGAGAGGAGAGGCAGAAAGAAGTTGGAGGAGGGGAAGGGGCAGAAGGTAGTGGTGGGGGAGGGCACACGGAGGTGGTGGAGGAGGGGCAGGCGGCAGATGGGGGTGTTGGGGAGAGGGTAGCGGGAGAGGGCAGGGATGTGGTGGGGGAGGAGAAGCAGCGTGGAGGGGGTTGGCCCTGGGGTGCCGGAGCGGTGACTGACACCCCCCCACTGCTTTGGCAGCCCCCCGGGAGTGCTGCATCTGCCAGGCTCTGGCGCTGAGCGAATGCCCCCAGTGCTTCGGGGACCCCAGCATCGGGGCAGGGAGCACCCGTCAGTACTGTGCTCTCTGCTGCCAGCAGGTACCGGCCGCCAGGGGAAGACATGGAGATGCAGGTGGGGGGAGCGCTGGGAGGGAGAGGGGGATGGAGGATGCAGGGAGTATCAGGGGCAGGAGGGAGGCAGAGGTTGGTGTCTGGGGGTGGTCTGGGACATGCTGTTCCCCATAATCGCCCCCTCCCCCCACTCAGGTTCACCGTCACCGCGCCCGGCGCTCCCACCGCCCCCCGCGCCCTGCGCCTACCCCCAGAGCTGGAGCACCTGCCGCCCCCACCTGGCCCCCTGCCCCGCCAGACTATGCAGCTCTACGCCGCCCTCTGCATTCAGACCAGCCATTACGTGGCCTTCGCCCGCCACGGCCCACACCGCGGCCAATGGCTCTTCTTTGACAGCATGGCCGACCGCCAGGGTGAGCTGCGCGCCGGCCCTTTAAGGAGATGGGGGGGTGTCTGCAGGGGACGTGGCTGGGAGCTACCCCTGGTGGGCACCCCAGAAATTGCAGCAGGGAGACTCCCGTCTTCCTTCCTTCTTTCCAGCTATTTTCTCTCTCTCCATTTTCTCCTTTTCATTTTCTCTTCTGTCTCGTTTCTTCCCCCTTCCCCCTTATGAGTCCCTCTTCATTTTCTCGTCTCTCTCTCATTTCTCTTTCTCATTCCACCTCTCTCCCCTTGATATTCTTGTCTCCATTTTCTCCTTCACGCTCTTTCCTTTTCTGTCTTCTCTCCACTTTCTCCTCTTTCTGTTTTACACTTGTCTTTCCCCTTCTCCCTCTCCTTTTCCTCAATTTCTCCTCCTTTATAGCCATCCTTCTCTTCACTTTTTCCTTCCCTCTCTTTCTAGGTTTTGTCACTCCTTATTTCTCCCTCTTTTGTTTCCATTCGTTTTTCCTCTCTCTCCATTTCTCCATTCTCCTCTTCCCATTTTCCATTCCCATTTTCTTTATCCATTCCTCCTCTCCCTTCTTTCTCTGTTAATTTTCTCATTCCCTTTTTTGTTCCATTTTCTCATTCCCTTCTTCCTCTATTTTCTCGTTCCCATCTTCTCCCCCTTTCCATACCTTCTCTCCCTCCCTCCGCTGTTTTATTTATTCTTTTTCTCTCCTTTTCCTCCTTCTCTCTTTCCCTCTCTCCTTTTTAACCCCTTCCTTCCCCCTCCTTCCTTTTCAGGTGGCCAGAATGGCTTCAACATCCCGCAGGTCACACCTTGCCCGGAGGTGGCTGACTACCTGGAGATGAGCCCGGAGGAGCTCCAGGTGCTGGACCCCAAGTGCCTGCCCCCCTGTGCCCGACGCCTGCTCTGCGATGCCTACATGTGCCTCTACCACAGCCCCACCCTTGGGCTCTACAAATAGTCTCTCCCCTGGCGTGGAGGGATACGGCGATTGAGGAGAGGGCAATGGGGCTGCTGCCCAATGAGGGGACTTTCTTTGCACCATGAATGCCCCTTTAAGAAGCAGCTGGAAACTACTTGGACCTATAGCTCAACCTTGGTATCCTTATGCCCCCTAAAAGGGCTGGATCAGAGCTGGTGCCCCCTGGAGGGGAAAGGTCCTGTGTCCCATTCCCCTCCCTTTGAGCCAGCTGATCCCACATCCTGGGGCCAGATGGGAGCTGGCGCCCCCTAGAGGGGAAAGGCCCCATGTCCCATTCCCCACCCCCTGAGCCAGCCGGTCCCCCATCCTGGGGCCAGATGGGAGCCCATGGCTAGTAGGTGGTGATGGCCCCATTGTGACACTGCCATTAAAAGTGGACAGGACTGAAAAATCCCACTGCCACGGGCCTCAACCAAACCAGCTTTAAGACTCATCCTTTGCAAACCTGCCTGAGTAACCTGGTGACTTATGGTATCACGGCGCCAAGGAGAACCGGACCTCCCCGGTCTTTATCTCAGCAGCTGGGCTCCAGTGCCACTTTGCTGTAGAGGCTTGCCGCACTGAGCGGCTGCTGGAGACATCCTGGAGGGCTTCCAGGAGAGAGGAGGGGCTATGTGGATATCCCTGGACAAGGCCAGAGCTTGGCTGGAATCCGGGGTGCAATTCTGGGCCCCAGCCGTTCCAGAAGAAGAGATTTAAACTGGACCAGGTGCCGAGAAGGGACGACCAGGGGAACAGAGTCGGGCTGACGGGAGGGGAGTGAAAGAGCTGGGCTTGTTTAGTCTAGCAAAGAGCCAGCCGAGAGGGGATCTGTCTGCTGTCTATAAATACATCAGGCCGGGGGCGGTCTAAATACCAGGGAGGGTGAAGAGCTATTGAAGCTAAAGGACAATGTTGGCATGAGAACAAATAGCTGCAAACGGGCCATTAACCAACTCCAGCTGGAAAGTAGGAGGAGGGTTCTCACCCCCAGAGGAGTGAGGTGCTGGAATGGCCTCCAATAGGAGGTGTGAGGGCAAATAATCAAGAAGATTTAAGGCTGAGCTAGGCAAATGCATGAGCGCGATTGTGTGATGGGGAAGGAACCTTGGAGCCAATTGTCCTCTGTTCCTAATGGTCATGCTTCAGGGTTCCAGCAGCCACTGGTAGGGGTCAGGAAGGGATTTCCCACCCAGGAAAGTTATTTTTGAATCACCTTCCTCGGAAGCCCCAGGGATGGCCACTTCTGGAGGGGGGCCATTGGACAGGGAGGGCTAAGATCTGAGGTGGCTCCGAGTATCCTCCCTCTCAGATGCTCGTCTGGCTGGTTTTTACTCATAGGCCTGGAGTCTCGCTGGTTGCCGTACATGGGGCAGGGAAGCAATTTTCCCTTAGCGGAGCTTGGCAGGGACCTGCGGGAGGTCTGTCTCCCTCTGCACCATGTGAGTGTGGGTCACTTGCCAAGATTAGCTGGATTCCGTGAGGTGGGCGTGGGCATTGGGCACTAATTGGAGAAGTGGGGGATTAAACTCCAGCTCTGGATAGACAAGCTCGAAGAGCGACCTGACTTTGCGCCGATTCTGTTCCCAGAGTGGATTGCGATTCACCCCTCAGAGCTACTAGCTTCCATGGCCCTTAGTGATGAGGAAGGTCGCAAGGAGCGGCAGGAAGTTTCACTACCCCCGCCAGATTGCTCCTGCCACCCCTCAAAAGACCCTCACTTTGTGTGGGCCTGCTACTGGCTCTGTGTCACGCCTAGGGTTTGGGTGGTCAGGGCTGGTGCCAGAGAGATCGCAGACCTTAGTTTGGGGTCTAAGAGCGATATCCTGAGCTGGGGACCAGGATCAGGGGCAAAAGTTGATGGCAAAGCCCAAGTACCGATGCTAGGGGTCAGGACTGGAGTTGCCCTTTCAGGCCCGGGCTGGGGTCAGCAGACTGAACCGAGAGATAGGTCCATCTCTGGCTGGCTTCCTTGCACAGCCACTTTCTGGAACAGCTCCTGGGTTCAAATAGAGCATCTGGGCCAATCAGGGACCAGGAGGAAGCTGTCACACGGTCCGGCCTTCCAAGGCGGTACTTCCTGTGGTGGTGATCTTCCAGGGGAGGGTGCCATGGCCTGGTGGTGTTGGCCACCCCTGCAGAACCTCGCCCCTGAGCCTGCCACTCTCCTAGAGCCGAGCCCCCAGGAAATCCTTGAGATCCGCTCTGCCTGGCAAGGGTGGGACCTGGCTGTGCCAGCCTGATATGTGAGGAAGGTCTCCTCCCCTGATGCAAGTGGCACCTCATCGGATTGGAGGGGAGCAGTGGCCCCACCCAGGGAAAAGATGGCGCACAGGCCAGCCGATCACCCCCAGAAGGCTGCAGAGGGGAAGGGACTGTGTAACCATCCGTCCTGTCCACCCCAAGAAGACTTGCAGGAGCAGTGGGGAGCAGATCGGATTGGGGATGGCAGGAGCTGGGGGTCGGGTTGGGGAGAGCAAAGGGCTGCTGCAGCTGGGGAGGGATCAGGAGAGCCCAGAATGGGGCAGGGCCGCCCAGAGGATTCAGGGGGCCTGGGGCAAAGCAATTTCGGGGGCCCCTTCCATAAAAAACAGTTGCAACACTATAGAATACTATATTCTCATGGGGGCCCCTGTGGGGCCTGGGGCCTGGCGCAAATTGCCCCACTTGCCCCCTCCCCTGGAAAGCCCTGTAGTAGGGAGGTAAGTCGGGCTTAGGGTGGAGGGTGGTGTGGGGAGCAGATACATATATTGACTCAGGGCAGTGGGGGGGGTGGTGGGACGAAGTGGCCATTTTCTGTACCATTTGTATGAAGCTGGTGTGTGCCTCAGTTTCTCTCTGCACATTGCCTTGTGGGCTGGTGGCTGTACACCGGTTAATGCTGCTCCTGGCACAGGAAGTGGGTGTGTCCCCTCGCTGTCCAGGGGTCAGCAAAGAACAGCTTGAAACCAATCCAGCTTCCAGAGACGGAGCAAGATTCCCCAAGGACTGAACGATTGACATCTGGTAGTGGGAAACCACAGAAGGCGGGATGTGGGGACTGAGCTGGGGACCAAAGGGGAAAAGGCGCCAGGCAGCTGGGATGGGAGGGTCTGAGCTGGGTCTAAGGGTGAAGAGACAGACGCACCTAGCGGGGAAGTCCATGACCACTGGTTTGGCTCATTGAACAGACTCAACCAGGGATGGACCATGTCTCAACCTCTGTCTCTCTTTCCTAGCCCAAGCGCTAGCCGATGCCGTGGGCTGGGAAGAGGCTGCATGTGGCCACCAGAAATACCTGCCTGGCTCAGTTGGTCCACTGCCAGGAGCAATAGAGAGATGGGGATTGCCAGTGCCGAAGAGTCTTGGAGGCCTCTATGGCTCCATGTGGGTTCTTAGGCCTGGCACACTAAATTTCCCACATATTTGGTTTCAACCTGCTCTGCTCCCCGTCCATCTCACAGAGATCCCAACTCAAGGGCCTTTCATAGGTCCTTGCCGCTTTCCTTCTTTCTCCTCCATTTCCCCCCACCTTCTATAGCCCCCAAAGTGAAAGAAAGGAGAAAAGCAAGGAAATTCAATGCCAAGAACTTGGTGAACACTGAAAAAAATCAATGCTTTATTCAGGATTGACAAATGCGTTGTGTTTCTGCCACAGGTTCCACCCCAAAACGATCCCAAAGCAGAATTCAGGTTGCAGGAGGATTAGATTTTTATCTTTAAATGTCGGTAAACGTTGATTTCACAATAATAATCAAAATCAACTGGTTTTCCTTACCAGCTAGGCAAGGTAAGGAAAACGCTGTTGGAGTAATTACTAGAATTTGATTTAAGGCCATTTACACAGTATATTTGGCCATATGCTGTTGACAATTTGTGTTTTACTGGCCATAAAACTTTAACTTTTTGAATCTCAGTGTCCACTGTCTTTAAATAATTATTGTCTGTCCTCCTCCATTGTCTGATCCCACTCAATTTCCCACAACTGTGAAAATGTAAATAGATATTTTTAAAAAAATAGGTTAAAGGCCATTATTTTGCATAACTGTGAAAATTGAAACTTATCAAAATGGAAGAAAATGCTTAAAAACAAACATTGATCGTATCTGTTGAAATTTGAAAAAAGCGTAAAAATTGAATTCTGCCGCACTAGCCATAACCATAAGAGACTGAGAGGAGAATTAATTAAATCATCTGCATTGGGAAAGCCGCTTAGGAGAGGCAGATGAGCCAGATGGGCAGGCGGGGAGGAAGGCAGGGGGAAACTGTGAGCACGGATTTCGAGGAACTGATTTCATCCCACAAATTTCTAGGAGGCCAACGTGACACTCAACCCAAGAGGCTCTGGCTAGGCAGACACCCATGGGATGGTCACAGCATCGTCTGCGGGCTTTGTCTCCAAGAGGGTCAGCAGGATGAAGGCAGAGGGAGAGAGGAGGGTAGGGTAGGGTCGTGGCACAAGAGGACAGGCTCCTGGCCCAGTCTGAGGAGGTACTGCCATACAGACAAGCTCTGCTTGGGTCTCACAGTCAGCTGCAGCATTGCCTCATTCTCCAGGGCTTCAGTCCAGTCCTCCTCCTACTTTGTCTGGGCTGGGCCGCCAGGGAGAACTGGGCCTGGGCAATGAGGCCAGTGGTGGTGACGGTTTCGTAAGAGCTGGTGGTGGCCACGTCCCAGCTGCACCTGATGCTGGACATCTCCTGCTTGGTGGAAGCCACCTTCTCAGTCTGGGTGATGGATACGTCAGATGTGTTGCCTTGATGCAGTCGCAGCTGTGGACGGAGATGCCCCTGGTGAGGGTCAGGAGCACCCTGGGCAGGAAGCTGAGCAGGTTGGGGTGGGTGGAGAAGCAGGGGCAGCTCTAGACATTTTGCCTCCCTAAGCACAGTGGCATGCCGCGGGGGGGGACTCTGACAGTTGCCGGTCCCGTGGCTCCGGTGGACCTCCCGCAGGCATGCCTGTGGAGGGTCCACTAGTCCCGTGGCTCCACCAAAGCCGTGGGACCAGCGGACCCTCCACAGGCATGCCTGCGGGAGGTCCACCGGAGCTGCGGGACCAGCAGACCCTCTGCAGGGAAGCCGCCAAAGGGTACCTGCCTGCCGCCCTCCTGGCAACCGGCAGAGCAACCCCCACGGCATGCCGCCCCAAGCACGCGCTTGGCTTGCTGGGGCCTGGAGCTGCCCCTGTGGAGAAGATTCCCCTTGTAAGGGTTGGGTGGGTCCACACGTTGGCTCCCCACTTCTTGTCCACCATGACCAGCGTCTTGTGGGAGTCAATGCAGAGGTAGCAAAGGCCCTGGCAGCGCTTAGAGTGAATGGGTTTGGGGGAGAGCTGGTGGGGTTGGCTCAGGTCCTTTGTGGACAGTATGACGCCTTGCTCCAGGCAGTAGACATAGAAGGTGTGGTGTGGTAGTGTATGAAGTGGTCTGCCTAGCAAAGCAGTGGCCCGACAGAGCCGCTCTGGTCTGTGCTCAGGTCCTCCATCACCTGGAAGGAGTTGCCCCAGATGATGTAGACATTGGGGTCCACCTGATAGCCCAAGTAGTGCTTGCTGAGCCAGTGCAAGGGGTCCAGGCTGTGAAGCGGGATCTCCTGCCCTTCACTGAGGCAGTTGGTGGTGAGGTAGCAGCTTAGGTGGTCTTTAGGGACCAGCCTGGCCTTGGGGTGCTGGGCCTCGGGAAGACACAGAGGTGAGGGGAGGCAGAGGCAGCAAGGGGATGGAGCCGCTCTGAGGAGGAGGAACCCCATGGCCCCATGGAGATGGGGGTGGGCCCCCTGGCCTAGGGCTGGAGGGATGCCTCAGTGGCCCCAGAGGGGAATCCAGAATGACTCCCCCTGGGCTGTGGACAAAGGCCAGATCGAAAGTTGCTCTGAGCTCCTCAACCCCAGCAGCTGCCAAAAGGAAGGCAGAAGTGACCCACAATGCATCAGGGTTCTCCCTAGAGGGGGAAATAGGGGTAGTGGGGCAGAGCTGGTCAAATAGTGAAGCTCTCGCCATGGAACTAAGGCAGCCACACCATCCTGGTAAGGCACAAAACACGACCAAGTAGCCCTGAGAAATGAACTAGGGCATCTGAGGGTGGTCATGGGTCTCAGAGACCCCTGAAATCTCAGCATCCCGAAGAGCTGCCATGTGTGATCGGGGGGGGAGGGCGGGGCCTCAACCAGAAGAGGCGAGGCCTTTAAATCACCAGGGAAGGGGGCTTCTGGCTGCTGCCGCTACCCCAGGCCCTGGCCTCTGGTGGAGCTCTGGTGGGGCTGTGGTAGCAGCAGCTGGGAGCCCCTGGCCCTTTAAATCACCGCCAGAGCCCTGCCGCTGCTACCCCAGGGCTCCTGCAGCAGGCCTCTGGCAGCAATTTAAAGAGCCCAGGACTCCAGCCACTGCTGGAAGCCCCAGGCCCTTTAAATTGCCAGCGGAGAAGCCGATCCGCCCCTGCACGGAGCACCGGCTCTTGCTGGTACACCGTAACAGGGCATACCAGCTTACTTTCACCTCTGCTTCAAGGCCATTGATAGTCCCATAGACCCCTCGATTCGTAATGTTTTCAGGGGAAAATGTCTGTTTTGGAGGGAGTAACCCCAGTGGGGACGGGGAGGGAAGAGATGGGGCACAGAGCCGAGGGCATGTCCATGGGCTTTCTGGCCCAAGAGTTGGGAGGTATCATGAGCTGGGTTGCCCAACCATGAAGGAAAGAAGGGTCAGGGTCTCTGGCGATGGAGCTATTTTGGCCTCATTTCAATGGCCTGGAGAGAATAAAGTGGTAGCAGTTAATTATGTCTACTGCAGTACATACACATTGTGAGAGAAAGGCCCTGTCCCAAAGAGCTTACAGTCTATGTAGACCAGGCAGAGGGGAAACTGAGTCACACACACAGGGGAACTGACTTGCCCAAGGTCTTGCGTGGCAGCAGAGCCAGGTCTAGAAGCCTGGTGTCCTGATTGCCAGCCCAGAGCTCTACTCACTAGACAACACTGCAGGCCCCTTGAGAGAAATTGGGGGGCCGTGGTTCATTATGTTTGCTGGGACTCCACCCTCCCCCATTTTGCCCCAGTTACAGATCTTTTGGGGACCCTCTGAGCTTGGGGCCCTGGTACAATTGCTTCCCCTTTGTCCCCCTCTCGTCAGTCCTACGTGGGGCCCATATCTTACAAACTCTGCCTTTCTCACACCCTTTCCACTCCAGTCTCCAAGCCCGGCCCCAGGAAACTGTGTTTACACAATTTCTTTCTTCTTCCCTGCCGGTCTTGCAACATCTGTTGCGTCACCTACACCACTTCCCGACCCGGGAAGGGTGACGCTAGAGACGTCTGCTGGAGCAGTGGCTGTGTCTCTGAACCCTGGTGGGCTTCTGGGTCTTTCTCTCTCCGCAACCCCCGATGTTTCCTGGCTGATCCACGAGTTTCTGGTTGTAAATTCTCCCTGATGTACGGCAGGAGAGCAAGAAAGGAGCATCTTGCCAGTGCTAAGCTGTCTAACGCAGGGACCAGCCAGTCGGGGCAGTGCCTGGCCATTGTCCTATAATCCTTGCCCCCCGACTCCTGTCCTCTCCTTGCTGTCTCCCTCAGGGTCTGAGGCTCGATGGCCAGGATCGTCCCACGGAAAGACGCTCCTGGCACCGGCATCTTCCGGAAGAGACACGGAGACTTCGTAGTCCGCTCTGACCTGGGCTGCTACTTGCGGACAGAGCGTCTGGAGACTGGACGCTGCATCGAGATCCGGGGCCTGCACCCCTCGTGCCAGGGCGGGGATCACTATCTGGGCTCTGAGCGGGACCCCGACATCTACATCATCAAGGGCAACTCCTACCGGGTGGTACAGGACCTGAGCACAGATGAAGGAGCTCGGGTCTACGAACTGCATCCCAATTGCCGCGGCGGGGACCACTACATGAAACGCGCCGACTTCTTCTTCATCCTCTTCTTTGGCCAGGGGGTTGTGCGTGGTGTGTGCGATTTAAGCACAGACTCCAGGGGTGAAGACATCCCCCTCCATCCCCAGTGCTGCCTGGGGCTATACTATTTTGGCATTGGGAGCTACTGGGCATTGGTCACAGTGGACCAAAGATGGGGAGCTCAGTTCCACCTCTACAAGAGTTTTATCAACGCCAACTTGGCTGCAGTCTACTCCATCCACCCTGACCTGGTGAGTTTCCTTCCTGGGGGGCTGGCCCTGACCAGGGGCCCCTCCTTCAGTGGGTGGGAGTGCATCAAAACTCTTTCCAATGACTCGGACACCCCCATCACCTGGACTCATGTCGTGGCCCGGAAGGTGGGTTTTGCCAAGGAGAAGGTGGCCAGCGTCGGGCGCAACTGGAACGTGGGGGCATCCGCTTCACTTGGGGCTGGGGAGCTGACGGCGGCTGTCGTCAAGGCCCAGTTCTCCCTCTCGGCCCAGTATGGCGGGAGCAGTGTCAAGACGGAGAAGGAGGACTGGACTGAAGCCCGGGAGGAAGAGGAGACCTTCCAGGCTACCCTGGAACCCAAACAGAGCCTCTACGTGTGGCAGTACCGCCTCGGCCTGGGCCAGGAGCCCATCTTGTTCTGTCGGGACATCAAGTTCACCAAAGACCCCACCCCACCTGCCACCATCCCGCTGCCCCAGTTTTAAGACTATCTTGAGGTGGACCAACCAGCGTTGGCCAGGACATTCTTGGGCATCCACGTGGTACATCATCATCCTCTAGCGGTTGTTGGGTCACAGCTAGGCTCAGCTACCCAAGGTGGGTCTTTTAGCTCATGCACTAAGATCACAAGCTTCAATCCCTGATGCAGGTAACTCACCGAGGGGCACAGTGGTTACACAGCTTGAGCTTTTTTGACTTGCTCTTGTGTTAATATCTGGAAATCAGGGATGTGGCTGGAAAGTCCAATGATATTAGCTAATAATAGGAAGGCTGTTGTGGGGCTGACGAGTCCTGGATTCAGTCCCTGGCTGGGAGCAACTGTCTTCCATGAGTCTTCGGGTGGGTCAAATTAGGAAAACTGACGTATCAAGCGATTGAAGGGTGAAAGTGATTTAGGCACCTCAGTCCCACTAAAAGCTTCCATGTGACCAAGTCACTGCTAAAAACGGGGTTTGGCCCCTGAATCACTTTGAAAAATTTGACCCTTACTTTGCTCATCTGGACAATGGGGACAGTAGCATTTCTGTACTGCACAGGGCGTAGTGAGAATTGTAGCCACGATTGGGTGTCCATTTTATGCATTTGCCGAGGTGTCTGTTAGAGTTTAAATCTAGCAAAGTAGATTTGCCGGTTGGATAAATATATTCCATAGTGAACTGGAATTGAATGAGGATAAAGCCTGGTTTGTTGAGTCCAGGCAGCTTACTTATTCGAATGCTAGGTTCTGCTATTTCCCAAATCAGGGCATTTGCTTATCCTTAACCAATCAACACGTTTATTAATTCACCAAGGGCCACACAGATCATGGTAAATCCCTAGATTTTGAAATCAAGGTCAGATGCCCAGTATGGACTGAACTCAAAATACACGTGCAGTCAAATGAAACAGACTAGCATTGGGCCCAGCTGTTATAGACTGATCCATAAAATTTCTTTCAACATTTACTTCTAATCATCAGTCACCAGTTTTGTAGTATTTCTGCTATGTTTATCACCCTCCCAGGAGTCCAGCGACTCTTGACTTAAGGGACTTTGAGGCCATATGATCACCATGGTCCCATCTGGTTTGGAAACCCTGCTCTGGGAAAGCCTTGGCAGGAAAGGGACTGATTTAAGTGATCAAAAGCAATTGCCTGATATTAAGTTTCCCTCTGGCCAATTGACTTGGCTTTAGAAAGGTTTATCCACATACTGGTAAAAATCTAAACTACCAATTTTTGTGTCTGTCACCAGGAAGAGACTGGGCTCATCAGGGAATTTGCAGGTCCCAGTTTTTAAAGGCCACAACAGACCCAGTCTCTGAAATGAAATCTCATTGTGCCTTCTCAGCCCTGGGAACTCTCCCGTAGAGGGCGCGTTCCACGCGGCTGGTCTGCGTTGGTAGCACTTCTGCAGCTCCCTTTGTGGATTCTTCTGCTGAAGCCCTATCACCTTGGAGGAAGGGCGAGTAGGACAATTGGGGGTGAGCTATCTCTGGGATCCCACAGGACATCCTCGGTTTTATACATCCTGATTTAAGGGCCATTGGAAACCACTCGGCTTCTGATTTCTACTGGACACTTACTTCATGACCATCAGACTTTGCTTGTTTGCAGTGTAGATAAGAACATAAGAACGGCTATGCTGGGTCAGACCAAAGGTCCATCTAGCCCGTATCCTGTCTGCCAACAGTGGCCAATGTCAGGTGCTTCAGAGGGAATGAACAGAACAGGGAATGTTTGGTCCCAGGACATGAGAAAGACGAGGCAGGTCAGGTAACGACTTTTATTGGACCAGCGTCTTTTGATGAAAGGACCAAGTTCTACCCCAGCCCTGTGGAGCTCGAAAGCTTCTCTCTCTCATGAACAGAAGCTGGTTCAAAAAAAGGTGTCAGCTCCCTCCTCATGTCTCCCCCTCTCTCAGCCTTTAGCTGATCTCCACTGCTGCTTCCATCTACGTCCAGTAGATGGTGACGGTGTCCAAGAGACATCTTTGATTCTTTCCTCAGAGGGTTTTTAAGCTGTACTGATTTCAGGGACTGTATTTCTCTTTATTCACTCCAGCTATAAGTTGGGATCCCCCCACCCCAGCTATGAGTTGGGATCCTCCCCAGGCTTTTAAGCACTGTCTGACGCTTCAGACATTTTTGGGGCATGAGCTTTCGTGGGTGAATACCCACTTCATCAGATGCATCTGATGAAGTGGGTATTCACCCACGAAAGCTCATGCTCCAAAATGTCTGTTAGTCTATAAGATGCCACAGGATTCTTTGCTGCTTTTACAGATTCAGATTAACACGGCTACACCTCTGATACTTGTCTGACGCTTCGTTGATTTCAATTCTCTGTCCTTCTCGTGCCCAACGAACCCTCTAACATCTAGGGTGCAACAGTCCTTCTAAAAGCAAACACAATCCATTATAGTTCCCCTAAACATAGTGGGCTTTTGGCTAGTTCTAATATGTTTGCTTTTGTGCCCTTAAACCAGCAACATTCATGTGGAAGTGAATGATCTGATGCAGACCAACGCACAGCTCCTAATTGGGGGGTGAAAGATAACGGAGGAGCAAAACAGATTATCCATGGGATATTTTCCCTAGATTCAGCTATCCTGCTCTTCCAGAACAGTCTTCCAACTTTAGCTGAGCCGAGGTGTCACAAGGTTAATGGTAGTTTTCTTGTGGTCGCCAGTTTCCAGCTGGAGTTCAGAAGTAGCCTATTTTGGGGGGATCGGAGGGGAATAGCTTTTCTGTCCTTTGAGGACCAAGAAGAACTAATTATTTTTAGTCACATATTCTAGGCATATTTCTAACGGGATGGTAACCCAAACTGTGAGACCTTCAGATCCTAATGTGGTTCATACAAGTGACTGGCTCAGTACTGGATAACTGGCTTAGCTGAGGTCTGCACTAGCTGATTGAATGGTCCCTTTAAATCCCTGAGTATGAGCACCTCTATGGACTATTTCCTGCTACCTGAAACCTGCATATGGGCCTTTAACGTCCAGATTCACAGGAGAAATGTCAGCAATTTGTCAGCCGTGAATTAAAATAAACATAAAGGAACTTTGCACATTAATAAAGTGTTGTTTGGTTTTGCCCCCACCCCCTCGTTCATGTTTTTTGTGTGGATTTTTTTTTTTAAAGGTAAGAACTGGGAATGAAAGAGGGTCCCGACTCCTGGTTCTATCCCAAGCTCTGGGAGAGGAGTGGAGTCTAATGGTTAGAGCAGCAGGGTTAGGAGCCAGGACTCCTGGGTTCCATTCCAGCTCTGGGAGGGGAGTGAGATCTAGTGAGTTGTTCCCCAGCTGCCCCACCCCAGAGCTGGCTGCATTTCAGTGGGTGGGTGAACACTTCCCTGCAGATAGTCTACAAAGCTTGGCAGTAGAAACGTGTCCATCTCACTGAGGCCCCTTTGGGGCAGTTCACAAAGGGTTAAGAGAGGGCAGGGCTGGGGGAGGGATGAATGGAGGTTTATAGATAGTCCTGCCCCCAGGAAGCTGGAAACTACTGGCTGCATCAGGTGCATAGGACAGGTGATTGGGACTCAGGACACAGCTCTGCCACTGAATTGCTATGAGACCTTGGGTAAGACCCTTTGCCTCTCTGCCTCAGTTTGCCCCTCACCCTGTGTCCAAACTGTGAGCTCTTCGGGGGCAACGGCTGTGTCTGTGCAGCACGAGGCACAACGGGGCCCTGATCTCCGAAGAGGGGCTCAGAAAATATGAGTCAGTCACACCTGGTGGGGGGAGGCTGGAGGCCTCAGACTTTCCTCCCATTCATACAAAGAGCCAGCTGCACAAACCCACTTCCCCGGCCAGGGCGTCCCCGCCCCTGCCTCGCCCTGTGTCACAACCTGGAATTTCCCAGCTGGGCCGGGCAGTGGTGGAAGGGGCCCTCTAGGGGGGTGGGGAGAGCAGTGAAAGCCACAGAGGGTGTATGGGGCCGGATAGACAGAATGGATGGATGGATAGACAGAGGAGTGGATGGACGGATAGATGGGGAGATGGATAGATCCATAAAGCAGGGGTCCCCAATGTCCTGGCCGGTGGTCGAGCATCTGCCGAAATTCGGTGGCATTTCGGCGGCGACACCTCTGGATGATGCCACTTGCTGCCGACAAGCGACGTCATCGAGTTTGGCGGCATTTCGGCGGATGCTCGATCGCCGCCACCGTTGTCTGGTGGGCGCCAGATGAAATGGTTGGGGATCATTGACATAAAGAATGGATGGAAGGATAAAGGAGCATACGGATGGATAGATAGGGGGATGGACGGACAGACAGAAGGGTTTGGGGGTGGATGAACAGGCAGGCAGAGGCACAGCCAGCCATGGGGCTGGTGTGCAAAGGCCAGTGGATGGGGCACGGGGCACCAGGCAGAGTAGAGGCTGGCAGAGGGGGCGACTGGCACCGGGTGGGGTAGAGGCCAGAGGAAGGGGGGTGCTTGGCACCAGGCAGGGGCAGAGGCCAGCAGGGGGGGCGCTTGGCACTGGGGGGGGGCAGAGGCTGGCGGTGCCGGGGTGGGGGCCTGGCACCAGGCCGGAAAGAGGCCGGCAGGGAGAGCGCCTGGCACCGGGCAAGGGCAGAGGCCACCCAGAGGATTCAGGGGGTCTGGAGCAAGGGAATTTCGGAGGCCCTTCCATAAAACGTTGCAGTACTATAGAATACTATATTCTCGTGGGGGCCTGAGACAAATTGCCCCACTTGCCCCCCCGGGTGGCCTCTGGGGGACAGAGGCTGGCAGGGGGGTGCCTGGCACTGGGCAGGGGCAGAGGCCGGCATCAGGGGCACATGGCAGGGTAGAGGCCAGAGAAGGGGGTACCTGGCCCTGGGCAGGGGATGGAGGCCGGGGGGGTATCGCCTGGCACCAGGTGGGAGCGGAGGCCTGCGGGGGGGGGTGCCTGGCAAAGGGGGGGCGCTTGACACCGGGTGGGGGCGGAGGCCGGCGGGGGACTCGCCTGGCACAGGGGGGTGCCTGGCACCAGATGGGGATGGAGGACGGCAGGGGGACGGCTGGCACGGGAGGGGCGCCTGACACCGGGCAGGGGCAGAGGCCGGCGGGGGCCTCACCTGGCACAGGGGGGCGCCTGGCACCGGGCGGAGGTGGAGGCTGGCGGAGGGGGGCCTGGCACAGGCAGAGGCCGGTGGGGGGCTCGCATGCCACGTGGGGGGCCCCTGGCACCGGGCGGGGGCGGAGGCCGGCGGGGGGGGGGCGCCTGGCACCGGGCGGGGGCGGAGGCCGGCGTCGGGGGCAGAGGCTGGCGGGGGAGCTCGCCTGGCACGGGGGGGGGGCGCCTGGCACCGGGCGCGGGCGGAGGCCGGCGGGGGGGGGGGCGCCTGGCACCGGGCGGGGGCGGAGGCCGGCGTCGGGGGCAGAGGCTGGCGGGGGAGCTCGCCTGGCACGGGGGGGGGGCGCCTGGCACCGGGCGCGGGCGGAGGCCGGCGGGGGGGGCGCCTGGCACGGGGGGGCGCCTGGCACCGGGCGGGGGCGGAGGCCGGCGGGGGCCTCACCTGGCACAGGGGGGCGCCTGGCACCGGGCGGAGGTGGAGGCTGGCGGAGGGGGGCCTGGCACAGGCAGAGGCCGGTGGGGGGCTCGCATGCCACGTGGGGGGCGCCTGGCACCGGGCGGGGGCGGAGGCCGGCGGGGGGGGGGGGCGCCTGGCACCGGGCGGGGGCGGAGGCCGGCGGGGGGGGGGGGCGCCTGGCACCGGGCGGGGGCGGAGGCCGGCGGGGGGGGGGCGCCTGGCACGAGGGGGGCGCCTGGCACCGGGCGGGGGCGGAGGCCGGCGGGGGGGGGCGCCTGGCACGGGGGCGGCGCCTGGCACCGGGCGGGGGCGGAGGCCGGCGGGGGGGGGCGCCTGGCACGAGGGGGGCGCCTGGCACCGGGCGGGGGCGGAGGCCGGCGGGGGGGGCGCCTGGCACGGGGGCGGCGCCTGGCACCGGGCGCGGGCGGGGGCGGGGCCGGCAGACACAAGGGCCGGGGGAAGTGAAACTGCGCAGCAACCGGAGCCTCCCCGGGCTGCTCGGGGCCCCGCGGGGAGGAGCCGCCGCCGGCAGCGCTTCCGCTTCGCTGCGTCGCCCGCAGCCTGGCAGGGGCAGCCCGGACCCCGGGCTATGGTGAGTGGAGCCTGGTGGGGGGCGGGGGTCTGGGAGCCAGGACTCGGGGGTCTGTGCGCGGCTCTGGGGGGGGCTGGGAGTCAGGACGCCTGGGTTCTGGCCCCCCTCTGGGAGGGAAGTGGCATCTAGGGGGTGGGGGGCTGGCAGTCAGGACTCCTGGGTTCTTTCCCCAGCCTCAGGAGAGGAGTGGGGTCTAGGGGGCTGGTTTTTAACCTTTACTGCCCCCTGCCCCTCTTTGGATCTCAAATTATGTTCTCACCTCCCTTCAGTCTGAGTATATTTTTGTTTGTATAATATATTACAGCAATCCTTGAAATGTGTAATGTTAATAGCTACACAGGTTTGATGAAACAAAGTCGTTGTACTTACATGGCTGTGCTTAATTTGTGTTTTCCTGATTTACCTTCTAAAAAAATCCGGCATGTCCTGCCCCCCAGGGGGTGTGCACGCCAGGTAAAGACCTGCTGGGAGCCAGGACTCCTGGCTTCTAGCTCTGGTTCACCTTGGGCAAATCCCTTCCTCTGTGGGTGGCTCAGTTTTCCCATCTGTACAATGGGGAAAACACAATCCTGACCCTCTTCCTGAGGTGCTGTGGAATAGAATCATCCATCGGATGTAGCTTGTGTCCAGATGTAATCAGCTGGGGCTGATGATCATCTAGTCCAACCCCCTGCTCAAAGTAAGACCAATCCCCAAATCACCCCCTTAAGGATTGAACTCACAACCCTGGGTTTAGTAGCCTAATGCTCAAACCACTGAGCCAGCCATCTTCCTGTTAGAGCCAGAGATTACTGGTCACACACCAAAGTTGTAGCCCCTTGATGCGCTCTGGTATCATTTATTATGAGCCATTGTATATTATTTATAATTCACTAGTTACTATTTATAATTGTTATTCTGCATTGTATATTAACTCAAACATTGTGATCATTCCATTTTATTTAGTCAGATTGGTTATATATTTTTTATAATTCATTAGTTACCATTTATAATTCACCGTTATTATGACCTGTATATTAATTGAGACTCTTATAAGGTGTTTATGATGCGCAATTATTTCTGTCATTAATTACTATTCATTGTTATCATGTATGGTCTATTAATTATTATTGATTATGAATGAGCATAGATTTTATAGGTCATTAATGACTATATATAATATTGTTATGATTTTATATTAATATGATTCTTTATTTTAGATTGATTAGACATTATTTGTAATTCATTGGTATTATGGGCTGTAGATTAATTATTGTGACAATCATTGATTGATTTTGGTTGATTGTAGATTATTTACAGTTCACTAGTTATGATTAGTTATAATATACTATAATTCATCGCTATGTATTGTATGTTAATTATTGTATATTAATGATCAATTATATATAATTTGGAATCCATAATTCAGTATTATCTTGCAGTATTATTAACTTGTAATATCTCATCTATTAATTATTATCCGTTCTTTGTTAGCAGCGCTCAAAGACGCAAGCCAGCACTACAGAAACGTTTGAAACTCAGGTAGGAAGACGTCTGCGCGGTGATTCTGACCCAGGTTAAACCCACACCTTTAGTTGGCTCCCAGAATGGCTGATTTGGGAACCATCTGGAGCATTAAACGAAGATCAGAGCATTTACATTGGAGTCGCTGGGCTGGATTAAAGCTTGATCCCGATGTAGCTTGTGTCCAGATGTAATCTGCTAGGGGGAGGGGCGGGGGGATATTTACCAATATCCCAGTGCAATCTCTAGTGTGGATGCGCTTATACCAGTAGAAATGTGCTTCCACCAAAGTTTATTCCCCTTCCTGTGTGGGAATAGTTAGTTTGCTGCTCGGGTTGGGCATTCAGACTACGCAGGCGGCAGATCAGCGGGGGCACATCTTTGTGGCGGAGATAGCCTGGGGGTCGGCACTTGCCTCAGCCCAGCGCATTGTGGGAGCCAGAGTCTGTGTCCCTGCGACTTCTGGGGGCATTTCCCGTGATCCTTTGTGCTGCAAGGGCATTGTAGGAGCCCTTTTGGGGAATTATGAGAAGGCACTGCAAGACTAGGGGGTAGCCTGCATTGCCAATGCAAAATCTAAGCCCCCCTCCCCACCCGCCAGCCAGGTCACCTCACCTGCCTCTCCCCCATCGCCTGCCCGCCCAGCGCCCGCATTGCCCTCCACCCTCACCCTCGTGAATTAACGATGACCAATAATTAACCCCTCCCCCGTGGCTGTCCAGGCAGGTGGAGGTGGGCACCGTGGCGCCAGGTGGTACCATGGAGACGGGGGCGCTGGATGAGTTTGCAGTCCCCGAGGAGGCCCGGGCAGCCGTCTTGGAGCAGCGGCCCCGCATCGAGCGGCTCTTCGGCGTGGGGCTCAACGTGCTGGGGGTGCTGGGTGCCGGGCAGGGCCCTTCCCGCGCCCCAATGAGCGCTGGGCAGATCTGGCTGCAGCTGCAGGGCCCTCAGCAGGACCTGCAGAGAGCAAAGGTAATGGGGGGGCTGCTGGGTTCTTCCCGAAAACCCCCATCTCTCCCCATGTCCCCGTCCCCCGACATACCTCCATCTTCCCCCAGGCCTGCCACCCCCTAACACACCATCCCCCCCAACCCCTGACCCAACCATCCCCATCTCCCCCCACGCCCGCCACCCCCACTCTCTCATCCCCTGACATACCTCCATCTCCCCCCAGGCCTGCCACCCCCATCCCCCAACACCCCATCCCTCCCCCCAAACCCTGACACAACCATCCCCATCTCCCCTCACGCCCGCCACCCCCACACTCCCATCCCCCGACATACCTCCATCTCCCCCCAGACCTGCCACCCCCCATCCCCTAACACCCCATCCCTCCCCCCAAACCCTGACACAACCATCCCCATCTCCCCCCACGCCCGCCACCCCCCACTCTCCCATCCCCCGACATACCTCCATCTCCCCCCAGACCTGCCACCCCATCCCCTAACACCCCATCCCTCCCCCCAAACCCTGACACAACCATCCCCATCTCCCCCCACGCCCGCCACCCCCACACTCCCATCCCCCGACATACCTCCATCTCCCCCCAGACCTGCCACCCCCATCCCCTAACACCCCAACCCTCCCCCCAAACCCTGACACAACCATCCCCATCTCCCCCCATGCCCGCCACCCCCAAAGTCCCATCCCCCGACATACCTCCATCTCCCTTCAGACCTGCCACCCCCATCCCCTAACACCCCATCCCTCCCCCCAAACCCTGACACAACCATCCCCATCTCCCCCCACGCCCGCCACCCCCCACACTCCCATCCCCCGACATACCTCCATCTCCCCCCATGCCCACTACCCCCACTCTCCCATCCCCCGACATACCTCCATCTCCCCCCAGGCCTGTCACCCCCCATCCCCCAACACCCCAACCCTCCCCCCAAACCCTGACACAACCATCCCCATCTCCCCCCATGCCCGCCACCCCCCAAAGTCCCATCCCCCGACATACCTCCATCTCCCTCCAGACCTGCCACCCCCCATCCCCCAACACCCTATCCCTCCCCCTCAACCCCTGACACAACCATGCCCATCTCCCCCCACGCCCACCACCCCCACACTCCCATCCCCCGACATACCTGCATCTCCCCCCAGCCCTGTCATCCCCCACACTCTCGTCCCCCATCCCCTGATCCATCCCCCCAACCCCTGACATAGCCATCCCCATACACATCCCCATCTCCCCCCATGCCTGCCACCTCCACACTCCCATCCCCCGACACTCCATCCATCCCCCCAACCCCTGACACACCTATCTCCCCCCACGCCCGCCACCCCCACATTCCTGTCTTCCATCCCCCAACAAACACACCTGTCCCCATAGATATCCCCATCTCCCCCGTGACACTCCTTTACCCTATCCCCCAACACTCCATCCATCCCCTCAACCCCTGACAGCCCCCATCCCCTCAAACCCCCATCCCCGACACCTCCCCATCCCCATACACATCCGTATCTCCCCCCATGCCTGCCATCCCCATACTCCCGTCCCCCAACTCCCCATCCCCCCCATCTCTTCCCTTGTCTGCCATCCCCCACCCCCAATCCACTCCCCTCACACCTCCTATCACCTCACACATCCCTGAGCTCCCATCCCAACCTCTGACACACACCCCATCACCTGACACCTCCCCATTCCCTCACACCCCCATCCCCTGACACTTTCCTACCCCCCGCAGACCTCCATCCATCTCCCCAACACCCCCCTCACTCCCATGCTCGTGTCCCACATCCCCCGAAACACCTATCCATCCCCTGACACTCCCATTCATTTCCCCAACCCCAGACATACATCCCCATCCCCATAAACACACACCCATCCTCAGACACTTCTCCATTCCCCCAACACACACACCCATCCTCCCACACCCTCATTAACTCATGCTTTTCATCCCCCTTTAATTATCTGTCACCATACACACACCTCTAGCTAGACATGTGTTTTTTGAGCCCCCATACACCCCCTTCCTTCCATCCATCCATCCACCCTTTCATCCATCTATCCATCCACCCACCCTTCGACACATCCTGTCCATCCATCCATGCACGGCCCTTCACCCTGTCCATCCATCCACAGCCCTCTGCCCATCCATTCACCCACCCTATCCATCCATCCATCCATCCATCCACCCTTCCACACACCCAGTCCATCCATCTGTCTGTCCAGCCAAAACTCCTCTCCACCATTTCTAAGCTCTTTGTAAAACGGGCAACCTTTTCCAGCTTTTGTGCAGAAACATAAATCCACCCTCAGACTGTACAGCAGCAATGGTGAGTGTGCGCATAACTGTAACACACTTGCCCTGCGTGTGCATGTGTCCCAGCCCCGCCTGTGTAAATATAGCAAGTGTGGATACTGACAACCATGGTCGTTGATACCGATCACAAACCAGCAGAGGTGCAGAGCACAGCACGATGTGTGTGTGTGGGGGGGCGGGGGATGTATCACAACCGTGAGTGTGAGATAACACTAAAAGGGTCTAATACACACACAGCCCCCACCTCCCTTGTATGTTTATCTATCACAACCCTGCATGCGGGTGTGTCACAATTACAAAGGGATGCGGTCCCTAAGGAATTTAACACCCCCCTCCCCAGTGTGTGTGTGTGTGTCCCAACACCTTGTGAGTAGGTTTCACACCATCTTGTGTGTGACACTTCCGGGAGTAGCTCCGCCAACATCCCGTGTGCAGTTCAACCTCATGACTCTGCTTCTCTCTGTGTTTACATTTGGTAGTTAACTCATATCGCCTAAACCTCCCCACACCCTGTCTCCGCCCTGGGTGAATTTCGATATACCCTGTGACCTCTAGATTGTCGCTCACTCCTCGGGTTCTGCACCAGTTGTTCTAACATTGAGTCTCTGCATCTTCACACCATTCCTTGCCTATGAAATCGATTGATGAATTTTTAACCAGTATTTATGCAGCCTGGAATCCACCACAGTCACTGGGGCCAGATCCCAGCTGGGGTCAATGGGCCATAGCTCCATTGGAGTCAGTGGGCCAGATCCCAGCTGGTATCAATGGGCCGTAGCTCCACTGGAGTCAACTGGGCCAGATCCCAGCTGAGGTCAATGGGCCGTAGCTCCACTGGAGTCAATGGGACCAGATCCCAGCTGGGGTCAATGGGCAGTAGCTCCACTGGAGTCAATGGGGCCAGATCCCAGCTGGGGTCAATGGGCTGTAGCTCCATTGGAGTCAATGGGCCAGATCCCAGCTGGGGTCAGTGGGCCATAGCTCCACTGGAGTCAATGGGGCCAGATCCCAGCTGGGGTCAATGGGCTGTAGCTCCATTGGAGTCAATGGGTCAGATCCCAGCTGAGGTCAGTGGGCCGTAGCTCCACTGGAGTCAATGGGGCCAGATCCCAGCTGGAGTCAATGGGGCCAAATCCCAGCTGGAGTCAATGGGCTTTAGCTCCACTGGAGTCAATGGGGCCAGATCCCAGCTAGGGTCAATGGGACTAGATCCCAGCTAGGGTCAATGGGCTGTAGCTCCATTGGACTGAATGAGTCATACCCCAGCTGGGGTCAATGGGTTGTAGCTCCATTGGAGTCAATGGGGCCAGATCCCCAGCTGGGGTCAATGGGCCGTAGCTCCATTGAAGTCAATGGGGCCAGATCCCAGCTGGGGTCAATGGGCCGTAGCTCCATTGGACTGAATGAGTCATACCCCAGCTGGGGTCAATGGGCTGTAGCTCCATTGGAGTCAATGGGGCCAGATCCCCAGCTGGGGTCAATGGGCCGTAGCTCCACTGGAGTCAGTGGGGCCAGATCCCAGCTGGAGTCAATGGCCCGTAGCTCCATTGGACTGAATGAGTCATACCCCAGGGGTGGTCAATGGGCTGTAGCTCCACTGCAGTCAATGGGGGCAGATCCCAGCTGGTGATCGATCAGCCATCGCTCCTTTGAAGTTGATGAGAACAGCTCTGCAGTCCAGTGACACTGATTCACAGCCCATTGAGGATTTGGCGCTGTGTTTATATGCCTTTGTCCTTCAGCGGTTCACGAGCGTGGTACCAACCTCAGAGCAAACTTAGGAACCAGGCACAGAGCCCAAACTGGCTGGGAGTTCTGTGCTGAGATGTCATTAATTGATTCTCAAGTGTGAACTCCTCAGGCACTATCATAGCCTTAGCATGGAGTCCCAGACAGTCCCCCTTGGGTACCCCAATCTGTCTCAACACCAGGGGACCCTACCGTTGTGCCAGATGGTCCCTCATCCCAAGAATCGCAGCAATATTCAGCTTGCTCCCCGCCACAAAGAACCGGTCGCTTACCTAGCTCAGTCACACCTTAGACCTGATGCCGAAGACAGTCCTGTAATAGGCTATATCCAGTTCTATTACACAGGAAAAGGAAACGAGGGTAAAGCGGGTAACACATACACACCAATGAGTTCCAAGCTGAGGTATAAAAAGGAATAGACATTTCTATAATATGTCAGCTGTATATGTCCCCCAGGGCTAGCCCAGGCCAAGCACTGGAGATCTTTTGCTTGTGCTTAGTCCTCACCCCGCCATGTCTAAGCAGCATAAAGACACAGCTCCTCCTCATTAGGGCTTTTTCCTTCCTTCCCCCTCTTCTGCTCTGAGCTAGAAACTCAGCCAACAGGAGGCACCGGCTTGCTCCATGGGGGTGGGGGAGGGGAGCAAAGGACAAAGTCTTGCGGCCTCTTTAATGTCCCGCGATTGTCCGGCATTGCTGGGACAGGAGGTTGCTATTGGTGCCCAGCATTTCATGTCTTGCCCCTGCCCTCCTGCATTTGACACCCGTTCACGTCCCTGTCCTGGTGATTCACAGGGCAGATATGACCTCCCGAGCAGGGATACTGGCGAGATTAACGCAGGTTTCACCAAGTAGGGTTGCCAGTTTGGGTTGGACGTTTTCCTGAAGGTTTCATCACATCACATAATATTTCATCAAAGAGTAATCTTTAATTCCTGGAAACTCCAGGACAATCCCGGAGGGCTGGGAAACTTATCACCAACACTAACACACAGGGGAGCCAGATGAGTGCCCACCCCGTTTGTCAGTGTTCAGTTGAGGCCTGGGGCACTTGGCACGAGCTGGCACCTGGTCTGCCAGTATCACTCCCTCTGGTTTATTCTGGGAGAGGCCCTACAGGGAGCTGACCTGCCATAATGCTCCAGCACCCTAGGAAGTGACTGGATTTCAGGACACGCCCCTGGCTGATTTTGCTTTCGATTCCACTCCAAGCAGCAGGGAATTTTTCTTCTGCTGTGGGCGTGAAACCGACAGGGGAAATTGCAACCAAAATAACCATCTCCTCTCCCCCCCGCCCAGTCACGCCCACGCGCTGATCAGCTTTGCACACAGTGGTTTAGGAAGTACATGCAGCTGCGGAAGCCCAGGGCTGGGCTAGCAGGGGGCTGCGAGTCAGGTGTGAGGGGCACCTGCAGAGCTTAGGGTGGAGGCTGGGACAGCAGGGGGCTGTGGTCGGGATTGAGGGGCATCATCGCACACCTTTTGTAGCCTTTATTAATTCTGATAAGGGCAACTAATGGGGTGTATGGAGATAGATAGATAGATAGAGGGGGTGGTTGGGGATAGGTAGGTAGGTAGGTAGATAGATAGAGGGGGTGCTTGGGGATAGATAGATAGAGGGAGTGGACGGGAATAGATAGATTAGATAGAGGGGGTGGATGGGAATAGATAGATTAGATAGATAGGGAGTGCATGGATTAGGGTGACCAGATGTCCCGATTTTATAGGGACAGTCCCGATTTTTGAGTCTTTTTCTTATATAGGCTCCTATTACCCCCCACCTCGTCCCGATTTTTCACATTTGCTGTCTGGTCACCCTAGCATGGGGCAAGGATGGATAGATGGTAGAGATTTGTATGGATACAGTGATAGAGAGTGAGTGGGGGTTTGTATGAGGATAGGTAGATACATGTGATCATATAATTAAAACCTGTGTGGTGATGTATGCGTGGGAGAAGGCAGAGTTAAGATTACCCAGACATCTGCAATTCTGGCATTTCCTAACTTTTGAGTGCTGGGTTTGCATCTTAAAAAAAATTCATTTAAATGCACATTTTGTTTGTATAGAAACATATAATTATGTATCAGGGCCCCATTGTTCTGGACGCTGCACAGACCCCGAACAAGATCAGGGCCTTATTGTGCCAGGCGCTGCACAGACTCTGACTGAGATCAGGGCCCTGTTGTGCAAGGCGTTGCACAGACAGTTTTTGCCTCAAAGAAAGCTCCAGACCAGCGCTGAGCAGTACAGGGCTCATGACACACAGTGAGAAGTTCTGATTCCAGCCAGAAGAGGGCACATTCTTGGCAGCCGGTGTCCTAACCCTGTCCCTGTGTTGTGTCCTCCAGGAGTACATCAAGGGGCTCTGCAGCCCGGAGTTGAGCCAGGAAGTCTGCTACCCTAAGGACATGCAGTGCGTCTTTGTGGGAGCTCAAGGTCTCTTCCTGGACTGTCTCACTAAGGGGACCTCTGCCAACTTGGTCCTGCTCAGCCCGGGCTCCCTGCTGGTCTCAGGCCTAGCCGAGGCCTTCGTGATGGCCCAGAGCCGCATCCAGGAGTTCGTGGAGAAGTACCAGAAGACGCCCCGGCTACCGGAGGAGCAGGAGGCCCTGGTGAAGAAGGCCTTCCGGGAGCTGGTGGAGTCCCACGACGACAAGCATGCCATAGACCTTCTTATCCTGCCCACCCCGCTCAAGGAGGAGCTGCTCAGCCTAGTGCGGGACATCCAGCAAGAAGTTGGGGATTGGGCACCAAGGAATGTACTATGTGTGCCACCGGTCATCAGTCAAGACCAGTCGCCCTGGTGGGAAGCCAAAGCGACAGGCGGGGCTAGGTCTCAGGGATGGCCCCAGGACTTCTTTGACCTCAGTAGACCTCCAGATCAGACCAGGCATCAGGACTCCAGGTCTGGCAACCCAGGCATTTCTCAGGATCAGGCAAAGCTGGAGGAGGAGGCCTTCGAGGGGCCAGTGCTTTACAAACGGTCATCGAAGCCCATCCCAGGTTTGGACGCCAGCCAGCAGGCTCAAGACTTGATGTTCCCTGCCACCCAGGACAGGGTGAGAGAAGAGGAGGAAAGGGGGCCGGAGGAGAGCAGCCAGGAGGAGGAGGAGGAACTGTCGGCTGGGGCCCTCTCATCATCGTGGACAGAGAAGGAGTTCAAGATGAGGCTGAACTTCTTCAAGACTATGGGCTACGAGGAGCAGGTGGTGAAGAAGGTGCTGCTGGAATGTGGGGTGCAGGAAGCTCCCTCAAAAATCTTGGACAGGGTCCAGATGGAGCAGGCCTCCTTCTCCCAGCAGGAGCATGGCCCTGCACCCTTCCAGGAGTCCGGGGCAAGGGGGATGTCTTCTCCTCCTCCTCCTCCGCCACCAGAGACGACCCAAGATGAAAACGAATACCTGCTGGAGGTCATCAAGTCAGCAGCAGCCAACTGTGGCCACTCGCCCAGCGAGATCCCCGCTGAGATCTGGACAGGGGTCCCCTTGGCCGGCCTGCTGAGAAGGCTCAATGAGAAAGCCCGCCACCAAGAGGAGGCCAGGGTTGAAACTAGGCTGGAGCACAGAGGCAGCCGCAGAGATGGAGAGCTGGGCCTCTCGAATGGCAGGAAGTCTCCCCAGGGTCAACATCACTGCGAACCAGGGAGGAAAGGCGGGTCTCCTATCCACAGGGGAGTCCGTGGCCCACCTCCCCTCCCAGAAGGCTCTGATTTCCCCATGGATGTGACCCCTGTAGCTTGCCCTGCATGGGCTTCCGAGGAGAGCCAGCCAGCTGAGGATGTGTACCCAGTGCCAGTGGGCCCAGTGCCGACGGTGACCGGAGCCCAGCGGTTCAAGGAAGCCATCCAGACACCCTTCAAGCTCATCTTGGCCAACACACCAGGGAAAAAGAACCTAAGGAGGGTCATTATCGATGGCAGCAATGTAGCCATGGTGTAAGTAGCCTGTGTTGCTGCGTCTTGCTCTGAGACCTAGGGCATGGTGGGTGGTGAGCTCAGTGAAGAAACCAGGATGCTTGGTCAGCTGAATACCTGTTAATCCCATTGATTTAGGTCTTGCAACTTGCCTGCAGGTCTCAGTACACCTCAACTAGACCTCAAGACAGTAACTTTTCTTTTTGTAGGCCTCAAGACCAGAGTGGGCCCCAGCATTTTATGGTTGGCTTGTCCATAGACCTCAGGACCAGACTAGGCCTGGAGAATCTAGGCTTGATGTGCCTTTAGGACTCAATGTGCCTTAAGAGCAGTGAAGCCCTTAAGACTGTAGGCTTGATTTTCCTGTAGGCCTCAAGACCCAAACAGGCCCCAAGACTCCAGGCTTCACTTTCCTACAGGCCTCAAGATCAGATCAGGCCCTAAATCTCTATGTTTGATCTGCGCCATAGGTCCCAAGAACAGACTAAGACCCTAGACTTGGCATTCCTGTAGGCCTCAAGACTCTAGGCTTGACTTGACCATAGACCTCAAAATCAACCTAGGCTGCAGGTTTCTATGTTAGATTTTCCTGCCCTTAAGACCAATCTAGGCCCCAAGACCATAGGCTTGACTTGTCTGTAGGCCTCAGGGCCTAGTTTGCTCTTGAGGTCACCACAGGAATGTCGAGCTTAGAGTCCTGAGGGATAGTTTAGTTTTGAGGCTTATGCACAATCCAGTCTCAGGTTCTGGAGCCTGGTCTAATCTTGGAGCCTATGGGAACGTCAGGCCTTTGATCTTGGGGCTTCATCTGGATTTGAGGTCTCCTAAGGCCCTATGCTTGACTAGTCCATAGGCATCAGTTGACTTCAAGACCAAACCAGCCCCAATTCCTCTCCCGCACCTGGCGGACAGCTCAGAACTCTAGGGTTGCCCTATTGCATTGGCCCGTCTTCCCCTATGTGCCCAACCCTGTGCCAGGGGAACCAGTGCCGGTGCCTCTGTGCCTCAACGTCACCTTCTGTCCCTCCTGTAGGCACGGCTTACACCAGTTCTTCTCCTGCCGGGGCATTGCTCTGGCTGTGCAGTATTTCTGGGACCGTGGGCACCGGGAGGTGACGGTCTTCGTGCCACAGTGGCGGATGGAGAAGGTTGCCAGGGTGGAAGGTAAGAAAGGAGGTGGGGTGATGATGGACCGTTAAGGCCCTGTGTGACATTGCCTGGGCCTGCCCCCCAGGGCCCTTCACTAACCCACCAGGCTGGTCCCCTAGGGTCCCTTGCTACCCTGCCATGAGCTTCCGCCCCCTGACCCCTTGTTACCCCACACCACCCTGCTCCCTAGGGCTTGATGCTCATCCACACAGACCCACCTCCTAAAGCCTCGCCCTGCCCCCCAGCCTCACCCCATTTCCCCTCCTCTCCCAGAGAGACATTTCCTGATCCAGCTGCAGGACCTGAGCCTGCTGTCTCTGACGCCCTCACGTCAAGTGGCCGGGAAGCGCATCACATCCTATGATGACAGGTAAACCTGGGGCTCCCTCCCTATCCCCCTCCCAATTAGGGGAGCCCCCCACACTCTACGCTGCCCCTGCAGGAGGGGCCACCGATGTGGTGCTGTCCGAGCCCAGCTGGCAGAGAGATGAGGGGTCAGGCTCGGAGGCGCACCCCCACTGGGCTTTCCAACCTGCGAGTTGCTACTACACCCGTCTGGTCACATGAGGAACGAAGGGGTGGCTGTGAAGCAGAAAGTCCCTGCGGCTGCAGCTGGGGATTAATTGAAAGCTGAGCTCCAGAGGTGGGGATGAAATAGAAAAACAACCTCCCCACACTGCTGTGGTGCCCCTCAATCCTTACCCACAGACCCCTGCTATCCCAGCTTTGGCCTCTGCCCCCCAGGTCTGTGGTGCCTCTCACTTGAGACCTGCCACCCACTAGAGCAGGCAGACAGGCACCCCCTTATGCCCACACTGCTTCCCTATAGGGGACTATGGTTCCACTCATGTTGTGCTGCTGCCACCTTGTGGTCAGTGTCAGGTACAGCTGGCATCTGGGATCCTGCTCTTAGCCTTGTCCTGGAGCCCAGAGCAGGGCCTGGGGTGCTGGGGTCTCACTCTGCCCCCTTTGGGTTAGGTTCATGCTCAGGCTGGCAGAGGAGACCAACGGGGTCATCATCACCAATGACCAGCTCCGGGACCTCATGCAGGAGTCCAAGAAATGGATCAGAATCATCAAAGAGAGGTGAGGGGCCAGGGAATGGGACTTGGAGGCTTTCCCCTCTAAGGGGGGCTGGTTCCACCCAGCCCCTGGGCGGGGACTGGCTGGCTCCTGGGGTGGGGAATGGGACACACGGTCCTTTCCCTTCTAGGGGGCATCGGGTCTGATCCAGGCCCAGGATGGGGGAACTGGCAGGCTCAGCAGGGTGGGAATGGGATCTTGGGCCTTTCCCCTACAGGGGGAGGCACCAGCTTCAACCTGGCCCCAGGGCAGGAAACCAGCTGGCTCAGGGGGACAGAGAAGGGAACATGGGGGTGCCAGGTCTGATCCCAAATGGGATTCTGAATGTCTTCCTCACTCTCAGGTTGCTGCAGTTCACCTTTGTGGGGAACATCTTCATGGTTCCAGACGACCCGCTGGGCCGAGAGGGTCCCACCTTGGATGAATTCCTGCAGAAACCCCTCAGGTACCTAGTCATGTGGGGAGCCACCTCTCCCGGCCAAACCTCCTTCAGCTGGGGGGGTCTGATCGGCAGAAATGCCCCATGTGCCAAAATCCCTTTAAGGAGACGCTGATTCCTCCCCTTGAAGGCTGGCATTTTTGACTGCCAAATGCCTGTCTGCCCCTGCTGGTCAGACTTGGGAACTGCATGCTTGTCCCACTGGCAACCATCTGGGGATCAGGGGGTGGCTGGGAGCTGATGCTAACTTTGCCTCAATGATCCTCACAGCAGGCCAAAACCTCCCACTTGTCATTCCTTTGCGGGGCGTGGGGGTCCCTTTCCTGCCCCCAGCCGGCCAGCCTCCCAGACGGAGGTGCTGCAGCTGCGGGACAGAAAGCCCCCCGGGGAGCGGCGGCGGAGGAGACAGCCGCAGGAGGAAAAGGGAGAGGAGGAGGAGGTGGTACGGAAGCCGTGGGAGACTGAGCGGCTGAGGCAGGAGCTCCTGACAATCTTCATGGGTCAGGACCAGAAGGTGGACTTCGTCCTGCACAGAGAGCCCTGTAGCCGGGACCTGAACAAGCTCTCTGAAAACCTTCTGAGCCTCAACTTCTGAGATGCCCATGTCAGCCACTGTTGACCCCCTGGGGTCTACCCTCATTCTCCCACCAGCAGGGATCGCACCCACCAAAATCCTAGCTAAACTTCATTACCAGGAGTAAGCTATTACCCTCCCACCTGGACCAGCTCTTTATGAGACAACCTTCCATGGAGCATCATGAACAAGGTCTGAACCAATGACCTTCAGGACCAAAATCATGGACTTTGCCCCACATAATTCCATTGGCTGGTAGCAGCAGGAAGCTATTATCCTCTCATGTGGACAAGCCCCCCCACCAAGTCACCAGGAGGGCTTGAACCCACAGCTGTCAGTGCTAATAATCATTGACCACAGCCAACTGAGCTGCAGGAGTAAGCCCATTAGCTGGTAGAAGTAGCAGGTTGTTATCCTGTGTGAACCAGAGTGTTATATAACAGCTGGGTCACCAGCCGGGATTGAAGCCACAACGTTAAGTGCCAACATTACAGACAGAGCTGAAGGTGTAACTATCATTGTCTGGTAGCAGTAGTAGATAGTTATCCTGTTCTGTGGACCACACATGCTGCAGGAGGGTTACTCACCACGTCTCTCTCCACTCATCCCTCTGAGGTTGCACCTGGCATCTGATCCAGGTACCCCACAGTTAGCACTTCGCCAAACGCTGAAGGACCATTTATAGCTCATCTGGGGTGCCTTCCCAGAGCGACATCCAGCAGCCCTTCTCTGGCCTGGGGAGAGAGATTGCTGCAGCCGTGGGAGAACCCACCCGAACTTGCCTCATCACCCATGATGGAGAAGGGACAGATCATGGCGTATTTATTTTGGAAAACTGACCACTATACCTGGAAGCTACGACCGAAGCCACCCATGGGAGAAGCGTTGGCTGATCCTTCTCCAAGCCAACCATTTGTGGTGGCAGTGGCAGCTTGAGGTTCACGAGACAACCTGGCTATGTCCTTCAGACCTAGCCAAGCTGGAGACTCAGAGCCTGGCAGACAGAATGCTAGTGGGTACGGTCTTCTTCATCCTTTGTTGCAATTGATGGACGAGGGGGAAGAGGGAGTTGACGAGGAAAGAAAGATTGGAGGAGCCCAAGGTTGAGTCCATACTTCTCCTCCTCTTACCTTGGCCTCTGCCCCCTCAGACCCAGTGAAACTGTCACATCCCCACCCAGAGTCCGTTCCACTGCGCCAGCCCAAGGAGATCTACAAGGCTCCTTGCAGCCATCATAGGATGCTGGCAATCATGTCCTCCTGCCGCTGCATGTAGATTTCCTGTTCCAGGGATGAGTAGCAAGTCCATAACTCCGGGCTTCCCTTCTGGTCTGTGCTGTAAGCCCACGATACATGGATGCTTCTCCAAGTCCATGCCCTACGCCCTAGATCTACCTCTGCCTGGCTCCAGTGTCAATGAAGCAGAACCTGTTCCAAGTGCCTCCGAGCGAGTGACGGGTGCATTGTGGACCTTAAAGCATGCGTCACTACGGCCTGAGCTCAAAGACGTCCTGGCTATAGGGTGCTCAACATCTCCTTGCTAGAACTTCTCTCCAAGCTTTGGCCACCATGCTTCCTCCTTGCTAGCCCGTCTCCTTCTGACCTTGGTCAGCTCGAGTCTTCTTCTCTCTGTCTCCTACCTCTTGCCCTCAGCCAGGCCAAAAATCCCACTCAGGAGAGAGTCTCCTTCTTTGCTCTATCCATCTTTCCTGGAGTCCCAGCTCCTTCAACATCCTATCTATGTTCTCCCTAAAAAGTCCTGCAAGATCTCATCCCCCGCCAGCCACACTCTCCCTAAGCCTCACCCCATCTCAGCTCCATGCTTGGAGATGATCTGACCCACTTGGCACATCTTTCGTCTTCCTGCAATCCTTTGACGTTCTTCTAGCCATGTCTCCTGCATTCCCATCCCCTAAGCCTTGTGTTCTCCACCTTTCTTATCTTGTCTCTATCTCACCAAAGTTGAGGGCTCGGCGGGTCATTACCCAGTCTTATCGACCTTTATACATTCAGCAGCTATTTATATAAATGTGTTTTTTGATAATAACGATGATAAATAAATGGCGGGGCTCCGTGTGATAAAACTGCATTTTCGTCACCCCAAAATTCAGAGACTCCAAGAGGTCATGAGATACAATTCAGGGTAACCACTGCTCATTGCTCCCCTCCCAGAGCTGGGGATAGAACCCAGGAGTCCTGACTCCTAATCCAGCACCGCAAATGTCAGACCACCCACATGTCCTGGATACTTCTATTTCAGTGTAAACCTGGAGCAACACCACTGCAGTCAATGGGTGATTCCAGATGGATGCTGGGGGGAGGGGGAGCTGAGATCTGAATCTAGCCCTGATCCCAATGCAGTCAGGAGTGATTCTGGATTGACCCAGGGGGAGCTGAAATAACACCAAGATGGGGAACCTAGGGGGTCTGTTTGAGCCCCTCCCCTCCTCAGGAGACATGGGAGGGCACCAGCTCCCAGGACAAATCTAGTACCCTAGTCGCAGACAGGATATTCTCTGTGTCCCCGGAGAGAGCCAGAGAGCAAGGGTTCCCCATGCCCCCCTTGGCACACGGTTCCCACCCCACCCCCTCCTGATGGGCCCTGTTTAGATGGGATGGAGATGCCTGAACACAGGGTGGAGGGTAAGGAAGTTAATGGCCGGGTGATGGGATGGATGGAGGGGTGAGAATGGAGGTGGAGGGGGAGAGAGGCAAATTACTTGTGTTGGGGTAGCTCAGTGAGGGGAAAGCAGTGGACCTGTTATTTCTTGACTTTAGCTAAGCTTTTGATGTGGAGTCCCACGTATTCTTGCCAGCAAGTTAAAGAAGTATGGGCTGGATGAATGGACTATAAGGTGGATAGAAAGCTGGCTAGATTGTTGGTCTCAACAGGTAGTGATCAATGAATGGCTCCATGTCTAGTTGGCAGCCGGTATCAAGTGGAGTGCCCCAAGGGTTGGTCCTGGGGGTTCTGTTCAATATCTTCATTAATGATCTGGAGGATGGTGTGGACTGCACCCTCAGCAAGTTTGCAGATGACACTAAACTGGGAGGAGTGGTAGATACTCTGGAGGGTAGGGACAGGATACAGAAGGACCTAGACAAATTAGAGGATTGGACCAAAAGAAACCTAATGAGGTTCAACAAGGACAAGTGCAGAGTCCTGCACTTAGGATGGAAGAATCCCATGCACTGCTACAGACTAGGGACTGAGTGGCTAGGCAGCAGTTCTGCAGAAAAGGACCTACGGGTTACAGTGGATGAGAAGCTGGATATGAGTCAGAAGTGTGCCCTTGTTGCCAAGAAGGCTAACGGCATTTTGGGCTGTAGAAGTAGGAGCATTGCCAGCAGATCAAGGGACATGATCATTCCCTCTATTTGGCATTGGTGAGGCCTCATCTGGAGTACTGTGTCCAGTGTTGGGCCCCACACTACAAGAAGAATGTGGAAAAATTGGAAAGAGTCCAGTGGAGGGCAAGAAAAATGATTAGGGGGCTGGAGCACATGACTTATGAGGAGAGGCTGAGGGAACTGGGATTGTTTAGTCTGCAGAAGAGAAGAATGAGGAGGGATTTGATAGCTGCTTTCAACTACCTGAGAGGGGGTTCCAAAGAGGATGGATCTAGACTGTTCTCAGTGGTAGCAGATGACAGAACAAGCAATAATGGTCTCAAGTTGCAGTGCAGGAGGTTTAAGTTGGCTATTAGGAAAAACTTTTTCCCTAGGAGGGTGGTGAAGCACTGGAATGGGTTACCTAGGGAGGTGGTGGAATCTGCTTCCTTAGAGGTTTTTAAGGTCAGGCTTGACAAAGCCCTGGCTGGGATGATTTAGTTGGTGCTGGTCCTGCTTTGAGCAGGGGGTTGGACTAGATACCGCCTGAGGTCCCTTCCAACCCTGATATTCTATGATTCTAGAATACCCGGACTGAGATCAGGGTCCATGCCGGGCACTGCACAGACCCCAACTGAGATCAGGGTCCCCATTGTGCCGGGCCCTGCACAGACCCTTCGTGAGAATCAGTCCCTGCCCCAATGATCTTAGTCTCCCTAGACAATATGTGGGATCCTCACCTCATTTTACAGCCAGGGAAACTGAGTCACGGAGAAGAACATTCCAAATTGTGTTGAAGGTTTGCGACTGGTTCTGGTGCTGAACAAGGTCACAGGAACTGCAGCACTACTTCCCTTAGAGACCCTTTCCTGGCCTTCCCCAGATCCCATACGTCCCGAGTTCCCTGAGCTCCCACTGCCATGACCTCCCCCGAACTGATCCCTGGCCTCCTCCAGGCTGCCATCCCCAACCACACACACCGCTTCCATGGGGTCTTGCAGCTCAGTTCTCACCTGGGGGTCCCAGTTGGGCCAAACCCCATTTCTCCCCTGTACTCCCAGAGCCCCTGTGACCCGGATAGTGCAGTGGTAGAACCTGTCCCGTGGGTGCAATACCTGCCTGGGACACTAGGGAAGCTCAAAGAAAGAAAAATGTGTTGCTGCCTTCAGGACTCCTGCATTCTCTCCCTGGCTCTGGATGGGTAGTCGAGTCTAGTGGTTATGGGGTGGGGCTGGGAGTCAGGGCTCTGGGATTCTATCCCCAGATCTGGGATGGGAGTGGGGTCTAGTGGTTAGATCAGAGGGCTGGCAGCCACAACTCTGGGACCTTCCCTGACATATTCTGTGCCTCAATTTCCCCACCCTGGGAGGGAGCGGGGTGGGGTCCCAAAGCCATCCCCAGACAGCCACTGCCAGTGCAATAGAACATCATTTATTCAGCGACAACATTAACCTTTCCCCTACTGCCAGCCTCCCTTCGCCAGTCAGACGCCAGCGCCCCCTGAGTCCGACCAGGGCAGCGGGAGGTGGTCAGGTGACGCGGGGCTACGAGTCACCTTGAGGCAGCGGCAGAAGAGTATAGGCCGGTTCCCCAAGCCCAGGTGATACTGCCACCAGTAGAGCTTCTGCCGGGGCTGAAGAATGACCCGCAGCTCCTCTCCCTCTTCAGCCACAGCCTCCCACTCCTCCTGCTCCGTCCTGAGCCCCAGCCCACCATAGGCAGGGGGCAGGGAGAACTGGGCCTGGAGTAAGGCCACTGAAAGGTCTGCAGGTTCCGGAAAACCGGCCGTGGAGAAGGTCCAGTTGGCCAATTTCTCTTCCACATGTCCCACCTTCCGGGTTATCTCGTGGCTGCTGGGGAGTGGCCTGTCCGTCTCGTTCTGGATCAGCTTGATGCATTCCCATGCCCCAAAGGTGCCCCTGTGGACCAGGGACAGGCCACCGGGGAGGAAACTGGCCACGTCCGCGTGGACGGGGAGGACCTCCTGGCGGCCCGAGCTAGAGAAGACCTGGCTGTATAGCCCCCGCTGCTCGTCCACACCCAGGAAAGCCAAGTGGGTAGCATCACGCGCGTAGTAGTAGAGTCCATGGCAGGACGCAGGCTCCAGGGGCATCTCCTCTGCTTCGGCCCCCGTGGTCAGGTCAGCCACAGACAGAACCATGCCGCGGGCCAGGAAGATGATGGAGAAGCGGCCGCCCCACGAGGCAAAGTGGTCTCCGCCGCGGCACTTAGGGTGCAGGGGGAGGGCGTCGGGGCTGGGGGCGGCGCTCAGGTCCGTGGTTCGGTGGAACGCGTCCCCCCGGAGGATGCAGACGGAAGAGCCGGCAGCATCGCCCACATAGTGTTCCCCACCCCGGCAGGCAGGGTGCAGGCCCCGGATCTCCACGGCCTCAGGGGAGTGGCACTCGGGCGCTTGGAGGAAGCAGGCCACGTCGGAGCGGACAATGAAGAAGCCGTAAGGGGTGGTAAAGACATCGGTGCCAGGGGATTGTGCCCGTGGGACGATCCCGGCCATGGGGGGCTGAGAGCCTGGGGGACAGCAGAGGTGGAGAGTGAGAAGTGGGGGCTCCTGGGAAAGACCCTGCCAGGCGAGTCCAGCCAGATCCTGTGCCAGGGGAGGGGGGAAGGGCACCATTGGCCAGGGCACAGGGAGAATCGGGTGGGCTGATGCCAACACCGGCCAGCACCAGAAGGGGGGGTTGGAGGGAAGATGCGTGTGGGTGAGTCACACCAAGGGGGGGGGCAGGCCCTGGGTGTGTGCGCGGTGGAGGGAGGCCCGGGCTCCGAGTGGGGGTGTGGACACTGGCTCTGCACCGGGCACCCAGCAGCCCAGAGAGGCCTCTGCTCCCCCAACCCCAGAAGAGGGGACCCCCCCCCGGAGAGGACCCACATGCAGAGCCCCCCGGCAAGGGGCGATGGGGCAGCCCGCAAGGGGGCGGGGATGGTCCCCGGATCTCACCGGCGCTGGGAGTGGAGAGACGGCCGTGCGCCCCTCTCCAAGGCGCTGCGCTCCCGGGGCCCCGCGCCGCTCTGCAAGGCGCTGCGCCTCTACCCGGCGGGGTAACCTGGAGCCTTGCCCGGGCCGGAGATCCGCTCGGCTCGCCCCCAAACGGGATGTCGTAGCTAAAGGGGAGGGGAAGCGGCCGCCAGGCTCCTCCCAACTGTACTGCCATTAAAGGGCGGGGCCGGGTTTCCTTCGGGGCGGGGCAGGACGCCTGGGTTCTCTCTCTTCCTGGCTGGGAGAGGGGGTGGTCTAGTGATTAGCGCAGGGGAGTTTGGGGACCAGGACGCCTGGGTTCTCTCTCTTCCTGGCTGGGGTAGGGGTTGCTCTAGTGATTAGCACAGGGGAGGCTGGGGACCTGCGTTCTCGCCCTTGCTCCGGGACGGGAGTGGAGTCTTGTGGTTGGAAAGTGTGTGTGTTTGGGGGGGGCTTTGGGACCAGGACTTCTGGGTTTTTCCACCTGCTATGAGATGGGGGGTAGGGTCTAGTGGGGGTGGTGGTGGGCTGCCTGGGGTCTCTCCCTGACTCTGGAAGTGAGTCATGCGCAGCTGTAATGCAGCTGGGAAGCAACTGGCCCAGATTCCGCCAGGCTTGCCCTGCATCTGCGGGCCCATCGAGCCTGGCCTTTGAGAGTGGCACCCCCTGGTGGACAACTGTGGAATAACCTCCCAAGGGGAGCCACTTCCTCCTGCCCCCTTTCCTTATTGCTGGGCCATGCCCTGAGCTGCAGCGTTCCCCCTGGCTCCCCCACCCCAGCACACGGCTCCTCTGCCTTGCTGGCAGCAATCCCCACAAACTTCCGATTGGCCCTTGAGCCTGTTAAATTCGTGTGGCAGTGAGTTCCACGGGTCATTCCTGTCCCTGTGGCTTTCAGGGTCCCATTCCTGCTGCCTGCTCCCCCCGTCCCAGCTCTATCCAGTGGTGATACCCTAATAACTCCATGCTGGAGGCTCAGGAGGGAGAGGGCAGGGCAGACACAGGGAGGGGGATGGGGAAGGCTCACTGGGGATGAGATGGGTTTACTGCCTGGGTACCTCCACCTTACCTGCACCTTATGTGTCCTCTGCCTCAAGCGCCATTATAGGGTGTGCCAGGCATTGGCTGGCCCCTGCTGGCAGCTCTGCCATGTGGGGGCACCATGCCCCAAGCAGCTCTCCTGACTGGGGGGGAAGAGCAGCGAGTTCAGACTTGGTCCTGCAGTGGTTACCATGGCCAGCAGTGGGCAGAAGCCAATCAGGGCCAAGTGGCCAGTTCAGGTGCAGCAGAACGTAACTGACGGGGGCTGAACATTCTCCAGGTTATGTCATGGGGCCTTTCCCTTCTAGGAGGTGCTGGCTCCCACCTAGCCCCAGAGCCGGGGGATTGGTGGCTCAGGGAGGTGGGAATGGGACATGGGGCCTTTCCCCTCTAGGTGAACTTGGGGGACAGAAGTTAAAGAATTAAATCAATGCAGCTCAACCTGCTGCTAGCACTTGCAGCCCTGTACAAAGACAATTATGATCATCCCGGCTCCCTCCCGCTTTTTATCTTTCTACAGACTCTGAACCAAGGAGAAACTCAAGGAAATTCCACTCTAGCAACCAGGGGAATGCTGAAAAAAAATCAGTAATCTATCCAGGCTCGACAAATTCTTTGTGCTTCACCAGCAGATCTGATCCCAGAATGATCCCAAAGCAGAATTCAGGCTGCAGGTTATAGCAAGAGAAGACAGAGAGAACATGCCAGGAAATCACCTGTCCCGGGTTACGCGATTTGCAGGGCAGCTTGGGGAGGGGAAGAGGATGAGCCAGGTTTGCAAGCTGGGAGGAGCGCACCAGGAAGTGCTGAGTACTGATTTGAAGGGGCTGATTTGATCCCATTGATTTCCAGGAGGCCAATGCTCACACACACAGGTCAACAACAGCATCTTGGTGCTGGTGTTCTCCATCCTCATGGACGCTTAGGGGACCGGAGGCAGTGGGATGCGGTCGAGTGGGTTGTTTTCTTTGGTGAAGTTGATGTCCCTGCAGAACAAGATGGGCTTGTGGCCTATACCGAGGCGGTACTGCCAGATGTAGAGGTTCTGCTTGCACTCCAGGTTCACCTGAATTGACAACTCTTCTTCTCAGGCTTTGTTCCAGTCCTTCTGCTCCACATGGACACTTCTCCCACTGTACTCGGCCCTGAAGGAGAACTGGAACTGGATGATGAGCTTGGTGAGGGCTCCGGCCCCAAGGGACATCTCAGCGGAGATGCTCCATTTGTGCTCGATCCTGGACATCTGGTGCCTTGCGCAGCCCACCTTGTGGGTGACCTTGTCAGCCCAGATGGTGGAGGAATCAGAGTCATTTTGCAGGGTCTTAATGCTCTCCCAGCCGCCGGTTGAGGCGCCCTTGGTGAGGGCCCAACCCCCCGGGAAGAAATTGAGCATGTTGGGATGGATAGAGAAGTAGACTGGTGGGGGGTGGGGGTGCTGAGCTGCACATATCATGTCCAGGTAGCACTGAGCCCCCCATTTCTCATCCACCTGGATCAGGAGTGGGGTGACAGAGATGCTAAAATAACAGAGCCCCTTGTGGCATTCCAGCTGCAGGAGTGTCATCCCTTTTCCAGCTGGGCTCAGGTCAAGGACCTGGCGCACAACCCTCACTGTAGGGAGATGATGAAAAAGAAGGAACCAGCTTGCGTGTAGTGGTGCCCACCATGGCAGTTGGGATGCAGCTCACGGACCTCGGCCTCAGCGTCTGTGCTCAAGTCCTTCCCCACCCGGTCAGAGTCGCCCTTGATGATGTAGATGTTGGATTGTTCCTGGGCACCCAGGTAGTGACCTCCACCCTGGCATGCAGGGGGACAGTCTCCAGATCATGATGCCAATCCCGCTTTTTGGATGCTCTGTCTGCAAGTAGCAGCCCAGCTCGGCACGGACGATGAAGAATCTGCCTTGGCCAGGGAAGATGTCTGTGTCTGGGGTGTCCTTGTGAGAGAAACAATGGTCCATCGACAGGAGTCACATCTTGAGGGAGGAGAAGGGAGGGGCAGGACATTAGCTCATCTCATGGTTTGTGAATCTTTGATGCTTGAAGACCCACTGGTTCCAACAGCGACCAGGCACCTGGGACAGGAGTTGGGCAGATCTAGGAGATGCCTGCAGTGAAGTCTCCTCGATGTGCCCGGCAGGCCTGTCTCCAGGGAGTGGTGTTGTCCTGCGGGAGGGTGGGAGGGAGGGAAAAGCCGAGGGTCCTGCTCTGGGAGGTTCCTACTGCACACGAGCTCCCACTCAGCACCCTTGATCTATGAGACTGGGCCTTGTCTCCTCCATCTCACCCCATAGTACGAAGGGCTGCCCTGTGTGGAGATAAAGAGGGGAGGAAATATCAACAGTGTCCTGACCTGTAACTCTGCGCCCAGCCAGGAGTCCGTGAATAAAGCTCCTAGGAAAACAACGGACCAAAGTTCCCTCTGTCCCAACCTGCAGCCCCCAAGCTATCCCAGCCCAGGCTCAGCTCTCCCACCCTGCAGCTCTGCTGGTGCCCCTCACTCCGAACTAGTCTTGCTAGTCCTTCCCCCAGGCAGAGAGGCACAGAAACTAGGATCAGGACCAAGTCTCCAAATCAAAAGCCTCCCCAGGAGACCTGCTGCCTGCATAGGAACCGTTTAAACGTTCACTCCCTGGTTCAAACCGTGGGGTTAGGGGTCATTTCTGGCATCCTTGTTCATTTCACGCACAGTTGTTGGGGCTGGAGGAGGAAGAAGAGAAACCAGTGTGACAGTGAGTTTCCACTTCCACTGGCTTTTATTAGCTCTGGATTTCAGCTGTGGAGCCAAATGCTTATTCTATTCTGCCCCTGCCTTGGGCTCACTCCCCCGCGCCCCCCCAAAAAAACAACCACAAAAAACTGTGAGTGAAATTAGCAAGGATGCCAGAAATGGCCCATAAATCCGGTCTAAAAGGCCGAGTGAACAGCTACATTTAAATGGTTCCTATGCAGGCAGCAGGGGTCCTGGGGAGTGGGGAGGCTCCTCCCTCAGCCAGCCCCCCTGCTCCCTGCTGCAAGCTAGAGGGGGGCCGCTGCAGCCCCTGCTGAGTGTGGGAGTCGGGGGCGGACATGGACCGTAGCTGTGGGCAGCCTGGCTGGAGGAGGAGAGAAGCTAATATGACAGTGAGTTTTCCCTTTCCAAGCTTTCATTAGCTTTGAGTTTAAACTGTTTTTTATGCAGCCGGAAGAGGTGGAAGTAAGCCAGTGCCGAATGCTCCACTTATCTGCCCATATGCTGCTGCACCATTTTTTACCGGTACTGGACTGGCTTACTTTCACCTCTGCTGGTACTGTGCTCCAGTGGCTCCTCCTCCTTTCCATTGACTCCATCTTCTCCTACAGGCTCCTCCTTCTCCCCCATCCAATGCCCCCCTTCCACCCCTAAGCGTCCCCTCTGCTTCCACCTCTCCTCTCCCACTCCTGCTTCCACCCCCTAACTCTGCCCATCAAGCCCCTTCTCCATGTTAAGGGGAGTTGGTGGCTCATGGAGGTGGGAATAGGACATGGGGCCTTTCCCTTCTAGATGAACTGGGGGGATGGAAATTAAGGCCCTAAACTGGTGCAGCTCAACATGCTCATCGCACTTGCAGCTCTGTATGAAGACAATTACTGTAATCCAGTCTCATGCTTCAGGGTGTCCCCTGTAGGGGTCAGGCAGGAAGAGTTACCCTGGTGCCCTATTGGTTCATTGGGATTTTTTTTCACCCTCCTCTGAAGCAGCCCAATCCACCAGCCAGGCATCTCAGAGCCCTGGCCCACCCTGTCCAATCTCCAGCTATGGATGATCCCCAATACTCATCAGTCTTATCCTTCTATAATCCTACAGTTTAACTCCCTTCATTTTACAATGATTATATATGCCACGACATGTTAGTTAATCATAAAATCACACAATAAATGAACAATAGAGGTGGGCTAAAATAGGAAGGGAAGAAAGTTTAATTAAACCATCTTTGTTGCAGACAAGATTTGGGTAAAGCTGAGAACCAGAGGAAAACCAGGAGGAGAACAGCTAGAATGAGGAGGGTGAAATCTGGCCAGCTCAGGGAAAGACCGGAAGGGGTAACACTAGTGCAAAGCAGCTCACAAGCACGCATCCAGAGTAGCATCATGGTGCTGCATTCTCCATCCTCACGGGCGCTTAGGGGACTGGAGGCAGCGGGATGCGGTTGGGTGGGTTGTTTTCTTTGGTGAACTGAATGTCTCTGCAGAACAAGACGGGCTCCTGGCCTATGCTGAGCTGGTACTGCCAGATGTACAGGTTCTTTTGGGGTTCCAGGATCACCTGGATTGACTCCTCTTCTTCTCGGGCTTCGTTCCAGTCCTCCTGCTCCGTGCGGATGCTTCTCCCACCGTATTCGGCCTTGAGGGAGAACTGGAGCTGGGTGATGAGCTTGGTGAGCTCTCCGGCCCCGAGGGACATCTCAGCGGGGATGCTCCAGTTGTTCTCAATGGTGGACATCTTCTGCTTGGTGTAGCCCACCTTGCGGGTAACCTTGTCGGACCAGGTGATGGGGGAATCGGAGTTGTTGTGCAGGGTCTTGATGCACTCCCAGCCGCTGGTTGAGACGCCCTTGGTGAGGGTCAAGCCCCCAGGGAAGAAGTTCAGCACGACTGGGTGGATGGAGAAGAAGGAGTCCAGCTTATCTTTGCTCGCATCTGGATACAGGTAGAAATGAGCTCCCCATTTCTCATCCATCTTGATCAGGGCTAGGTACTGATCGATGCCAAAGTAGTAGAGCCCGTTGCAGCATTCAGGGTGCAGGGCAAAGGTTTTTTCACCTCCAGCTGTCCTCAGATTAGTCACCCAGCGGATTTCACCCTGGTTTTGGAAAATGATGAAGAAGGTCCAACCAGCCCTCCCGTAGTGGTCCCCGCCGCAGCACCTGGGATGTAGCTCAAAGACCTGAGCTCCCTTATCTGTGCTCAGGTTCTTCACCACTCGGTAGGAACTGCCCTTGATGATGTAGATATTGGATTCCTGCCTGTTGCCCACATAGTGATCCCCGCCCTGGCATGCAGGGTGCAGTTTCCGGATCTTGATGTCGTGCCCTCTCTCAAGGAAATCTTTTGTCTGCAGGTAGCAGCCCAGGTCGGAGCGGACAATGCAGTCTCCGTTGTCATCGCGAAAGACATCTGTGCCCAGGGAGTCCTTCCGAGGGACCAATGATCTAGGAACTAGTCTGGAGCCCTGGGATGGGGACAAAGGAGAGGGAGAGAGAGGGGAGCAGTTGACATAAGGACTAAGACAGTTAGAGGAGATCATGTGCACGTGGGGTTGGCATGGGACACAGCAGGGGACTTCTCTGTTTCTATCAATGGAAAAAAATTTCAATGACACCAGGAGTGAATCCCTCAGGGCAACAATGACTCCTCGTCACTCACCCCAGTGGGGCTACGGCTGATATACACCAGCTGGAGTCTGGACCATTGACACCAGTGGAGCTGTGGCCCATTCATGGCAGATGGGGGCTGGCCCAATAACACCAATGGACCTATGGCCGTTTGACACTAGCTCATTTGATCTTATATGATTCTTTGATGTTTGAAGATCCCCTGATTCCAACAGCGACCAGGCACCTGGGACAGGAATTGGGCTGCACTAGGAGGTGCCTGCAATGAAGTCTCCTAGATGTGCCCTGCACCCCTATCCCCAGAAGGTGGCATGGTGCTGAGGGAGGGCGGGGAGGATCCCATCTCACACAGGCTCCCACTTACCACTGTTGATCTGTGTGACTGGGCCATGTCTCCGGGCTCCCCCTGTACGTACAAAGGGCTGCCCTGTGTTGAGATAAAGAGGGGAGGAAATGTTAACGGTGTCCTGACCTGTAACTTTGTGCCCAGCCAGGAGTCCATGAATCGAGCTCCCAGGAAAACAACGGACCAAAGTTCCCTCAGTCCTGACCAGCTGCAGCCCCCTGGTATGTCAGCCCTGGGCTTAGCCCTCCTGCCTCCTCTGCCAGTGCCCCTCAATCCCAACCCTAGCCCCCAACTATCCCAGCCCTGGGCTCACCCCACACAGCTCCTGCTCACATTCCCACCTGTAGATGCTCTCGGCTGATGGCAGCCCCGCTTGGGGACAGGAGTGAGCTCCTGAGCCGGACTGAAATGGACAGGACCTTACAGAAAATCAAAACCAGCCCTGAAATATTCTGTGTGTAAACACGGCAGAGGACTGTTTATCTTCTCTCCAGTGGCTTCTTCCCCTTTCCACTGACTCCGCCTTCTCCTTCAGGCTCCTTCTTCCTCCCCCATACAATGCCCCCCCTTTTATTCCAAAGTGTTCCCTCCCCATCCCACCTCCCCTCTCCCACTCTGCCTTCTGCTCTGTAAGCCTGGCTCTGTGGCCCAACTGAGCCCTTTCTCCTAGATAAACACTCTTCAGTTCAGTCCATCCCCTTGCCCTGCTCTCTGCCAGGGTCACAGCTGCTTCGCCAGAGGGTGGGGATCCCTGCCAGACTTTTATCTGCATGATCTATACTGCAGCCAGCTCCTTTCGGCCCATCCCACGTCTGCAGCAGTTTGTGCATTTCCAGTGTGAGGAGCAGGATGTAAGCGACTGGGGCTGAAGATTTGCCACTTTGTGAGCAGGTTGGTACCTGTATCACGAGGCCTTTCCCCTCTAGGGGATGCTGACTGTGATGCAGCCCCCGAGTGGGGGATTCTTGGCTCAGGGAGTTGGGAATGGGACATGGGGCCTTTCCCCCTCTAGATGAACTGGGGGATGGAAGATAAGGAACTAAACCAAAGCAGCTCAGCATGCTCATAATACTTGCAGCCCTGTATGAAGATAATTATTATAATCCAGTCTCATGTTTCAGGGCGTCCCTGCAGGGGTCAGGCAGGAAGAGTTACCCCGATGCCCCATTGGCTCCGTGTATTCTGGAATGTTTTTTCACCTTCCTCAGAAGCATCAGGGATCATCCCCAGCTGGAGACAGGATGGGGTGGGACGATGCTCTGAGGTGCCTGGGTGATGGGTCAGGCAGACATGCTCATGATCCAACTGATCATCAGAATTGACATGGAGAATGAATCACCCTCATCCCCCTTGTCAAGGTTCCTTCCCCACTCTGAACTTTAGGGTACAAATGTAGGGACCTGCATGGACACTTCTAAGCTTAATTACTAGCTTAGATCTGGTAACTCTGCCACCATCCAGAAATTTTAGTGTCTGGAGCACTTCCTGTCCCCCCAAAACTCTCCCCTCCCTGGGTGGCCTTGAGAGACTTCACCAATTCCCTGGTGAACACAGATCCAAACACCTTGGATCTTAAAACAAGGAAAAATTAATCATCCCCCCTCCTTTCCCCCACCAATCCCTGGTGAGTCCAGATCCAACCCCCTTGGATCTTAAAACATGGAAAAATCAATCAGGTTCTTAAAAAGAAAGCTTTTAATTAAAGAAAGGTAAAAATCATCTCTGTAAAATCAGGATGGAAAATACTTTACAGGGTAATCAAATTTGTATAGCCCAAAGGAACCCCCTCTAACCTTAGGTTCAAAGTTACAGCAAGCAGAGGTAAAATCCTCTCAGCAAAAAAAAGGACATTTACAGGTTGAGAAAACAAACATAAGACTAATCTGCCTTGCCTGGCTATTACTTACAATTTTGAAGCATGAAAGACTGATTCCGAAAGATTTGGAGAGCCTGGATTGACGTCTGGTCCCTCTTAGTACCAAGAGCGAACAACCCCAAAAACAAAGAGCACAAACAAAGACTTCTCTCCACCAAGATTTGAAAGTATCTTGTCCCCTGACTGGTCCTCTGGTCAGGTGTCAGCCAGATTTACAGAGCTTCTTAACCCTTTACAGGTAAAAGAGGCATTAACACTTAACTATCTGTTTATGACACCCCTCATGTCAGATTGGCAGCGATCTGAAGTAGAGGGTCATCTTTCTCTTCACTGTAGGGCAGGTGTCATCTACTGGGGTTATCTGCCACTGACTCAGTCCCTTGCCACTGCAGAGGGCTCGGGCCTTGGTGCCCCAGGGTTCCTCCTTCTCTCTGCTGGTGGCCACAGGAGCTTAGTCACTGTAGCCTATAAGGCTAACCTGCTTGCTTGCCTATATTTTTTCCTTATGGATTTCTTATTTCTTTATGGTTTTGATTATTTGTTTTATTATAATGTTATGTGATGAAGTGGGGTTTTATTCACCTTGTTATGTTGCATGTGAGTCTTACTGTTCTGTATTAACACTGCGTGTACCTCAGTTTCCCTGTGTGCTGCACCAATGCCTACATGATGATGGGAATTGAGGGGGTGACATTTACTGGGGCCCCCGGGGAAGGTGAGGCTGCCCAGTTGTCTCCGTGTAGAGGATGGCCAATGCCCTTCCTAACCTGAGCTCCAGGGGCGAGATGCACGAGGCGGCAGGACAAAGGCTGGAGGAGGAGGAGTGGGAATGTTGGAGGCCAGGTAATGAGGTCTGAGTTTTGGGGCTCAGAGATGGGTGTTGGGCCTGGATGAACTTGCTTGAAAGTCACTGATTTCTGTGCTAAGAAGCTCTGTTCTAGGCTGCGTTCCGGTTGACTAACAAATACTTCTGCTCTATGATGCTGGCTGGGAATCACTGCTGACTGCAGAGTTTGGGTGCAGGCCAGGAGCCCCACCCGGGCAGACTTGCTGCAGAAGCATATGGTGTGGAAGGGGATGCTGAATGCTCCGAGGTCAGAACCAGGAAGGTCAAAGCTGTGTAAGCTTCTTGCCCTGGTGACAGTGTGCTCAGAGAGAGGAGTCATGCTATGCCAGAGTCCTGACTGGCTTCATACAGAGCAGCTCCAGAGAACTGCCACAACAACTCCGTGACAACTGGTGGGGTCAACTGCTTCCCGTAGACAGAACATCCTGCAGTAAGTGACTGGGGAGCAGGAAAATGAAGGGAGACTAGTGAGAGCCAGGCAGGCTGAAGGCTCAGAGAGGTGCGGTTCCAGGAGGAGGAGGAGAGAGATTGTGACCCCGGAGAAGGACTGTCACTGACAGGGTTCTTCCTAGGGACCATGGGGATGGCCCATAACCATCTCCTTAAGAAGGACGTTGTACAGCTGTGCAGAGAGAGAGGGCTGTGCATTGGAAAGTTCACCAAAGTGCAGCTGATTGCTCAGTTGGAAGAGAATGATCACTCTAAGGCGCGAGAGAGGCTGGGAGCAGCCAGGCAGCTCCAGGGGCCACCCTGGGCCCTGACCCAACTGAGGCTGCAGGAGGAGCTGAAAGCAGTCAGGTGATCTCTGGACCCACTGTGACCTACCCAACCGGCAGGGGATCTTCATGGCTGAGTTCCCCATTGGTGGAGCTGAGATGGCTGGAACTGGAACTGGAGCTGAAACTGAAAGAGCTAGAGAACTGTGAGAAGGAACGGCAGGACCATGTGAAAGAATGGGAGACTCATGAGAGACAGAGAAAACATGAGGAAAAGCAGAGGTGGCATTGGTGGAGCTGAGAAGCAGAGAGACCCCTACCATGGTGAGTGGGGATGGGCCCAGGAGGGGCCAAGCCTGCAGAGAACTTCGATATAAAATTGTTGCCCCAGTTTACTGATGGGGAGGATATGGACACCTTCCTTACTGCTGTTCAGAAGGCTTGCAGTTTGCACCGGATTGACCTGACCCTTACTGGGTCCCAAAGCCATCGGGTTGTTCAGGCAGATAGATGGGGTGGAAGCAGGGGACTATGAGCTGTTCATCTAAGCCCTGCTACACAAGTGTGGACTGACCCCCGAGCTCTACAGGAAAAGGTTCTGCAGTTTGCAGAACACCCCGGGGGGTGACCTATCTGGAGCTGGCCATCTGGATGAGGGGATACACCCACAAGTGGGAGAATGGGGCTGGGGCCCAGACCAAGGAGGACATGATCGAACTGGTGGGGCTGTAGAAGATGAATGAGAGCTGCCTCCCTGACCTGAGAATGTGGCTAATGGACAAGAAGCCGAAAGACTGCGCAGTGCAGCACAGGGCAGCTGGCTAATGAGTTTGCAGACAGCAGGTAGGACTCTGGAAGGAATCCCAAGGGGACAGGCCCATGTCGGTGTGGAAGGGAGTCACTCAGGGACCCCCAAAAGGGAGACTTGGATAACTCCCTTCCAAGGGGTGCAGCCCCAGGGGACCAATGGGACATGAGGTGTAATTCCTGTGGGCAGAGGGGCCACGGATGGCCCGGCCTGAGATGATGGCCCCAGACTGGGGGTGCCCAACACCTACCTGACCCTGATGAGCATGTGCAGGCCTCCAATTAAGGTACCTGTAGCAAGGGTGTGTCTGAAATGAGGGGCCAAGGAGGGCCCCAAAGACATGGGCTGCCCCATCAGCTGCCAACTGAGGACTGGCCAAGTGGGCCCCGGAGTGCCCAAGTCATGACCCGTAGCCAGCAAGGAGTGTGGGGCCCTACCCCAGTGGGAAGGGAGCCACCAGGGACAGGTCTTAGCGGCGCTGTGAGCCCAGACCCAGGCAGCGAGAGGGAGCAGGTTGCCATCCCTTCCCCAGCCGGTGAATTCCAAGCCAAGGTATGGAAGGATCCCTCCATGGAGAAGCTGATGGACCTTGCTGGCCACAGCACAGCCCCTGGGAGAGATCCCTGTGGGAGAAGGGATTCCTGTACCGTGAATGGGTTCCCCAAGGAGCACTGGAGTTGTGAGGGATCTGGAGGCAGCTGGTGGTCCTCCAGAAGTACCGCCGCAGGCTATTGTACCTGGCCCATGATACTCCTTTCTAGGGACACCAAGGGATCCAGCGCACCAGGCGAGGTTGCTACAAAACTTTTACCGGCCTAGAGTCTTTGATGACATCTAGCAGTACTGCAGGTCCTGTGAGCCCTGCCAGAGCGTGGGGAAGGCCCAGGATAAGGGAAAAGCTGCCTTAAGACCTCTGCCCATCATAGAGGAGCCTTTTCAGAAAGTGGCTGTGGACATAATAGAACCCTTTCGCAAGGCAACCTGGTCAGGGAAGAAATACATACCAGTGGTGGTAGATTCTGCCATCTGGTACTAGAGGCAGTGGCCTTTTCCTCTGTTGAGGCAGATACTGTGGCAGACTCGCTGCTGGCCATTTTCAGAAGAGGTCCTTACAGATCAGGGGTCCAACTTCATGTCAGCCCTGCTCTGGTGCTTGTGGGAAAAGTGTGGGGTCCAGCACACCTGGGCCTCAGCGTATCATCTTCTGTCCAACGGTCTTGTGGAGAGATTCAGTGGGACTCTAGAGATGATGCTGAAGACCTTTATGAACTAGCACCCACAGGACTGGGACAAGTATTTACCCTATGTTCAGGGAAGTGCCCCTGGAAGCTACAGGGTTCTCTCCTTTTGAGTTGCTGTATGGGAGGTGAGTGAGGCCCCCTGGACTTAATGGGGGATGAATGGGAGGGGAAGGCCTTTCCCAGTGGGGAGTCAGTGGTGGGGTATGTATTGACTTTCTGGGAAAAACTCACTGAGTTCATAGGCTTGGTAAGGGAGAATCTAGCCAGGGCCCAAAGGAAGCAGAAGATCTGGTATGACTGCTCAGCGCATGCCCGCACCTGTACCACTGGCGACCAGGTGATGGTTCTCAGTCTCGTGAGAAAGAATGAACTACAAGCTGCCTGGACTGGGCCTATTAAGGTCATGAAGCAGCTGAAAGAAGTGAACTATAGTGGAAGTGTCTAACCAGACTCACAGCCACAGGGTGAAGCATGTCAACATGATGAAGCTGTATTTTGAAAGGGAGAATTTGGTACTGGCTGTGTGTGGGCAGTGGGTGGAGCAGGGAGACAATCCCTTGGTGGATCTCTTCCCTGAGACAGGAGCTGGGCCATCGCTGGAATCAGTTCCTCCCTCTGACCAACTAATCTCTACTGAGCAGGCAGAGATCAGAGAGGTGCTCCATTCCTATCTGCAGCTGTTTTCCAACCTGCCTGGACTCACTAACCTGGCTGTGGAGGAGTGGAGACAGGAGCTCACTCTCCTGTGAGATGCTTCCTTTTCATAGTCATGGCAAAAACTGCCCAAGACCTGGAGAAAGAGGTCAAGGACATGTTGTCTCCAGGGGTGATCCAGACATCGTCCAGCCCTTGGGCGTCTCCCGTGGTGCTGGTCCCCCCAAAAGACAGGTCTATCCAGTTCTGTGTGGACTTCTGGAAGCTAAAATGCCATCACCATGTCCGATGCCTACCCCATGCCTAGGCCTGACGTGCTCCTAGACAAGCTGGGGTGGGGGTGGGGGAGGCTCGTTACCTCACTAGTATGGATCTCACCAAGGGCTACTGGCAAGTGCCATTGGATCCAGATGCCAGGCTGAAATCTGCTTTTATCACCCCTCTGGGGCTATATGAGTTCCTTTCGGCCTCAAGCGGGGACCTGCAACCTTCCAGCGCCTGGTGGCCCAATTACTCAAGGGAATGGGGGACTTTGCTCTGGCGTACATGGATTATATCTGTGTCTTTAGCCAGATCTGGGAGGAGCATGTGTCCCAGGTTAAACAAGTACTGAACAGGCTCCGGGATGCAGGACAGACTATTAAACTGGGAAGTGCAACGTGGGGATGGCAGAGATCTCATACCTGAGTCCCAAGGTGGGGAGCGGCTGCCTAAAGCCACAGCAGGCTAAGGTGGAGGCGATCAGAGATTGGTTAGCTCAGCTCCCCATACTAAGAAACAGGTCCAGGCTTTTACTGGGACGGCTGGGTACTGCTGGACTTTTACTGAGGCCCTTGGGGCAGGTGAGGCTGTCCAGCTGTCTGCACAGAGAGGATGGCCGATGCCCTATGTAACCTGAGCCCCAGGAGGGGATGCAAACAGGTGACACGTTTTGCCCAAAAGCAGGACAAAGGCCAGAGGAGGAGCACATGGCAGGCCAGGCATCAGGGTCCCAGACAGCCTGTGTTTTGGGACTTGGAGAGGGAGGGAGTCCTGGGTGCAGGGCCTGGAGTGCCTTGATTGAAAGTCCTGGATTTCTGTGGTAATAATCTCTGTTCTACGCTGTGCTCCTGTCAACTAATAAACCTTCTGTTTTACAACGCTGGTTAAGAGTCACATCTGACTACGGAGTTGGGGTGCAGGGCCCTCTGGCTTCCCCGGGACCCCTGCCTGGGCAGACTCGCAGCAGGAAGCACATGGTGTGGAAGGGGATGCTGAATGCTCTGAGGTCAGACTCAGGAAGGTCAAAGCCACATAACTTTGTAAGCTTCTTGTCCTGGTGACAGTGATATCCTGGCTGGCTTCAGACGGAGTCGTTCCAGAGCCTCTCCCCGATGACTCCATGACATGTTATGGTAGATTTACAGGTTTATATTAAAGTAGTTTGGGTGTAATGCAAAGGCCACACAGGCCACACCCTGTATTTTGAGCTAAGGCAAAGTCAGCATACAGATGTCTGGGACCTTGTTGAGCTGAAGCATAAGGTCCATATGTGACGTTGCCCCCGCATAATGCTTTATAGAAATATGACTGAGTGTAAATATGACATAACTGGAATAGGTTTTATGCTAGGTATGATGTGTTGCATATCTTTGCAAAGGTTATGATCTACTGACTATGTTCTTCCTATCTGTATGCATGTATCATTTTTATATCTGAAGTTATGAGCATTAGCTCTGCGCTTGTATTTAAAGTGTTTGCTGTAGGAAGCACATAAGACAGATTTGGTCAACATAGTGTGAAGAGGTTATTCAAATAATTGGGAGGACTTAACTATCAATGGACTTTAAGAGACGCCAATCCACATCTGAGCTTTCCTGGGAACGTTCAAACTCACATGTAAACAATGGCGTCGGCCTGCAAAAAGCTGAATCGTCCATAGACATGTGACTTGCCCAGGTGGCTAGAGACTCCATCCTGTTGCTGTGATGTTGCACAAGAGAGAGAATATAAAAAGCCCTGGAAACCCCTACATTTAGTCTTCAGCTGGCTCAAGAGATAGCCAAGCCATCTTCACCCCAAAGAAATGCCTGAAAGAAACTGGAACAAAGGACCGTAACTACAGGGGTATGAGTGATTGCCAGACCCAGACTAGGAAGGAGTCTAGTCTGTCAAAGCAGCTTATTGGAACATCTCTGAGGTTGAGATTTACCTGCATTTAGTTTCTTACTGTATTAGGCTTTGACTTGTGTGTTTTTGTTTTATTTTGTTTGGTAATTTACTTTGTTCTGTCTGTTACGACTTGGAACCACTTAAATCCTACTTTTTATATTTAATAAAATCTGTTTTTGCTTATTAATTAACCCAGAGCATGTATTAATACCTGGGGGAGCAAACAGCTGTGCATCTCTCTCTGTGAGTGTTATAGAGAGCGAACAATTTATGAGTTAATCCTGTATAAGCTTTATACAGAATAAAACAGATTTATTTGGGGTTTGGATCCCACTGGGACCTGGGTGCTAGAGCAGGAACACTTCTTAAGCTGTTTTCAGGTAAGGCTGCAGCTTTTGGGGGAGGTGGTTCAGACCTGGGTGTGTTTGTAGCTGGCTAGTGTGTCTGGCTCAACAAGGGAGGGTACTGAAGTCCCCAGCCGGCAGGGAATGGGGCTCAGTAGTAGTCCCAGCACATACAGGTGACAGTTCCTAAAGGGGTTTCTGTGGCCCAACCCATCACACCATATATGGCCTGGTCTACACTATGCTGTTAAACCTATTTTAACAGTGTTAAATCGATTTAACGCTGCACCCGTCCACACTAAACTGCTCTTTATATCGATTTAAAGGGCTGTTTAAATCGATTTCTGTACTCCTACAAAACAAGAGGAGTAACGCTAAAATCGATATTTACTATATTGGATTAGGGTTAGTGTGGACACAAATCGACGTTATTGGCCTCATTATTTTACAGTAGCCACCCACAGTGCACCGCTCCAGAAATCGACGCTAGCCTCTGACCATGGACGCACAGCACCGAATTAATGTGCCTAGTGTGGACGCGCACAATCGACTTTATAATATCTGTTTTATAAAATCGGTTTAAGCTAATTCGAATTTATCCTGTAGTGTAGACGTAGCCTATGTCTGGAACCCTTGGATAGATAAAGGATGGTTGAAGCAGACTGGCAGAGGGCGCTTCCAAGCTCATAGCCTCAAACTTAACAGGTACACTACAAGGAAAAATCTGAAATAACCACGAGGACAAAAATAATGGATGTGAGGATGATCTAATGTCATTAATACGTATGTATATGTCAGCAATACATGCAAACATACGGCCTATGGAGTAAGTGCACCTTTCAATTCTTGTAGGTGAGGAAGATAAGTTTGGACATGGCGGGCCCAAGCATCCATGCTCTATAAGAAGGAGTGACCCACCTTGCCAAAGGAGTTTGTTTTCAGAACTTGATTTTGTTTTCTGAGCTAGTTTCTAAATGTCTAAGCTTTATTCTTAGTTCATTAGTCTAAGGGTATGTCTACACTACGGGATTATTCCGATTTTACATAAACCGGTTTTGTAAAACGGATTGTATAATGTCGAGTGCACGCGGCCACACTAAGCACATTAATTCAGTGGTGTGCTTCCATGTACCGAGGCTAGCGTCGAGTTCCGGAGCGTTGCACTGTGGGTAGCTATCCCATAGCTATCCCATAGTTCCCGCAGTCTCCCCCGCCCATTGGAATTCTGGGTTGAGATCCAAATGCAAAAACAGAGTCGCAGGTGATTCTGGGTAAATGTTGTCACTCAATCCTTCCTCCATGAAAGCAACGGCAGACAATCATTTCGTGCCCTTTTTCCCTGGATTGCCCTGGCAGACACCATAGCAATGCAACCATGGAGCCCGTTTTGCCTTTTGTCACTGTCACCGTATGTGTACTGGATGCTGCTGACAGACGTGGTACTGCAGCGCTACAGAGCAGCATTCATTTGCCTTTGCAAGGTAGCAAAGACGGCTACCATCCCTATTGCACCATCTGCCATGCCATCATAAATTGGCAATGAGATGACAATTATCAGTTGTTTTGTACCGTCTGCTGCTGTCATGGGTGCTCCTTGCTGGTCTCGCTGAGGTCGGCCGGGGGCGCATGCAGAAAAAAGGAAATGACTCCCTGGGTCATTCCTTTCTTTATGTTTTGCCTAAAAATAGAATCAGTCTTGCGTAGAATATGGGGCAAGTGTATTAGAGAACCAGAGAGCACAGCCGCTCTGTGTCAGAGCCCCAGAGATCCCACAGAAATTATGAGCTGCATGCCATTCTAGGGGGTGCCCCTGCAACAACCTCACCCATCGCTTCTCTCCTCCCGCAACCTTCCTGGACTACCATAGCAGTGTCCCCCCCATGTGTGTGATGAAGTAATAAAGAATGCAGGAATAAGAAACACTGACTTTTTAGTGAGATAAAATGAGGGGGAGGCAGCCTCCAGCTGCTATGATAGTCCAGGCAGGACATTAAACGATGGAAGAGGAGAGGAGCCCAGCATCCCACTGCTATGATAGTCCAGGCAGTACAGAATCTTTTCTTTACACATGAAAGGAGGGTGGGGGCTGATGAAGCTCAGCCTCCAGTTGCTATGATGAGGACGGTTACCAGCCATTCTGTACCATCTGCCGGGAATGACCGGGAGTCATTCCCATTTTTACCAAGGCCAGCCAGGAGCACTCACGGGCTGATGATGACGATGAGTAGCAGTCATATTGTACCGTCTGCCACAAGGGAGGGGATGCTGGCGTTCAGTGCTGCAGCACCCGTCTACCAGCACCATGCAGTAGACATAAGGTGACATTGAAAAAAGGCGAGAAACATTTTTTTCCCCTTTTCTTTCAGGGTGGGGGGGAAGGGTGTAAATTGATGACATATACCCTGAAACACCAGGGAAAATGTTTTTGACCCTTCAGGTATTGGGAGCTCGGCCAAGAATGCAAATGCTTTTTGGAGACTGCGGGGACTGTGGGATAGCTGGAGTCCTCAGTACCCTCTCCCTCCCTCCATGAGCGTCCATTTGATTCTTTGGCTTTCAGTTACGCTTGTCACACAGCACTGTGCTGTGGCCTCTGTCTATCATAGCCTGGAAATTTTTTCAAATGCTTTGTCATTTCGTCTTCTGTAACGGAGCTCTGATAGAACAGATCTGTCTCCCTATACAGCGATCAGATCCAGTATTTCCCATACGGTCCATGCTGGAGCTCTTTTTGGATTTGGGACTGCATGGTCACCCGTGCTGATCAGAGCTCCACGCTGGGCAAACAGGAAATTAAATTCAAAAGTTCGCGGGGCTTTTTCTGTCTACCTGGCCAGTGCATCCGAGTTCAGATTACTTTCCAGAGTGGTCACAATGGTGCACTGTGGGATACCACCCGGAGGCCAATACCGTCGATTTGCGGCCACACTAACCCTAATCCGACATGGCAATACCGATTTCAGCGGTACTCCTCTCGTCGGGGAGGAGTACAGAAACCAGTTTAAAGAGCCCTTTATATAAATATAAAGGGCCTTGTTGTGTGGACGGGTGCAGGGTTAAATTGGTTTAACGATGCTAAATTCGGTTTAAACGCGTAGTGTAGACCAGGCATAAGAGTCTGTTAGTTTTAATTGTAAGTTTTAAGTCTGTTAAGTAAGTAAAACTAAGTTAGTTTCAATAGCTCTTTGCTTTAGCTTCTCCTAAGCTCTGCACTTCTGTCATAAACAGATAGCTAAGGGTTAATGTTTCTTTTACCTGTAAAGGGTTAACAAAGGGAACCAAACACCTGACCAGAGGACCAATCAGGAAACCGGATTTTTCAAAGTGAGGGAGGGAACTTCTGGGTGTGTTTTGTCTTTGTTCTGTCTGCTTTCTCTTGGCTATGAGGGAAGAGCTTTTTTTCCTATCTCCAAGCTTCTTTCTACCCTTCTGTTCCCCAGTTGTGAGTACAAAAGGAAAAGCAATAGGTTTATATTGTATTTTGTATTTACATGTGTGGAGTTGCTGGAATGTTTAAATTGGATATCTTTTTGAATAGGGCTGATTATTCATATTTTCTTTTAAGCAATAGCCTTGTGTTATGTCATCTTGATGCAGTGATCATGTCATGTGTTTTTTCTTTCTTTTTTATATAAAGCTTTCTTTTTAACACCTGTTGGATTTTCTTTTCCTAGTTAAGGCAAGGGGATAGGAATCTCTGTGCCAGGAGTACTGTCTCTCTCAGGGAAAGACTGGGAGGGGGGAGAAGAAGGAGGGGGGAAGGTAAATCGTCCTCTCTGTTTTGTGTTTCAAGGGATTGAAACAGGGAAATCTCCTAGTATCCCCAGGGTGGGAAAATCTGGGAGGAAGTAAAGAGCAGGAAGGGAAGTGGGTTATTTCCTTTGTTGGAGGCTCAGGACATCTGAGTCTTGGGGGTCCCCCAGGGAAGGTTTGGGGAGACCAGAGGGGGCCAAAACCCTGGAAATTTTGGATGGTGGCAGCGAGATAAGATCCAAGCTGGTAATTAAGCTTGGAGGTTCATGCTAAGCACCCAGATTTTGGACACTAAGGTCCAGATTTGGGAAAGAGGCTTACAAGAACTTCCCACTCAAGAACTGGGGAACCTGGAGCAGAACTCTCTTGGAATTCCAGACACTGGTCCTTTGTCTCTTACCACCAGGTTATCAAGGAAGGGTATGAGTATATTAATGAAAAGCTTCATAGTATATAACTTCATATGTATCTTTAAAATAATAGCACTGCATTTTTAATTCTGATTATTTTCCCAGTTGATTACACTTTGATTATTATTCCATTTATCATAATAAAAGTCTTTAAGATTATATTTGTCTCAGCGTAAGCATCGTGTCGTACCCTCTGAGGGTCCTTGGCATCCTCTGTGTAGTGTGACAAAGCTCTGTCCTTGTCTCTGTGGGTCCCGCGCTTCCTGGCAGATTTCGCTAGCCTCAGAGGCTCACTGTGACCCTCCACATAGCCCTTCTCTCTCTAGAGACAAGGGTCACAGCCTGCTGAGGCATTTTCATCATAAGCCAGTAAGGGAGGTGAGGAGAAGCAAGTGATTAAACAGCAGGGGAGCCCAGGCCCACCCTCTACTCTGGGCTCCAGCCCAGGAACCCTAAAATTAGCAGCTCTGTAGCTGACTTTTTGGAAATAGGACATGTACAATTCCCTGGGCCACTTTTCCACAGCAGCCCCCACTTCCTCAATATCTACTTCACCATTACCGCAGAGCCTCCTTCCTTGGACCTGAAATGGTTTGTACTGCTCCGTTCCTCCAACAGCACAGCTTCCTCCTACAGCTACTGACACACACACACCCAACTGACTAATTGGGAGGCTTGTAACCAGTTTAAGCCAGCCCCTAATTGGCTTCAGGTGTCCAATCAACCTAGCTATCTTGCCTGCCTTCTGGAAAGATCTTAATTGGCCCCAGGTGCCTTAATTGACCTGGAGCAACTGCCATTTACTTATCCTGGTACCAGGGATTTGTTTAGCCTGGGGCTAATATATTCTGGATCCCAACAGGACTATAGCCATCTGCCTTGCCCCATCACAGTAGCCTGATTCTGGGACAAGACCCTTATTGTCTTCTGATCAGATTAATTGGTGAGCCTATAACCCATCCTATCCAAATTAATAGTATTAACCTCCGAAATCAGGTAACAGAATTTGTGAGCCAGCCAGGAGACTCGAGGAGCATGTGACAGGAATTTTTAGGAATTCCAGGCCTCTTTAGACCCTTGGGAATCTCACCTGAGGCAAAAGTGAAGAGTTAAATATAGAGCTAGAGTCTGACTTAGTAAACTAACTGACTGTCTCTGAGCACAGGAAACCTGATTTTCTGAGACTGCTTCGTGGGAGTGGGCCCAGTATTTCCTGTTTTGTACTGTCGTTTGACTTAAGAGTTTTTTTTTCCCATTCTTTCCTAACCAGAGGTTTTGCAGTCTAATCATGCAAGATAAAAAGTAATAAAGAGTAATAGCATTATTTAAAGTGCTGCGTGCTGCAATTATTTAGTCCCCTCAGTTCTCCCAGGCTGCACCCCCAGCCACCTGCCTCAGTTTCTCCCAGCTGTTCGACAGGTCCTGACAGGGAAAAGAGACCTCTCAATCAGCTAGGAGCACATTAGCCGTCAAGGGAAGAGAGGGGAACTTGCCCCCACTCCCTATCGTTTTCCTGTAATTTGTTGAAATAAGTGTGAAAACCCGACTGGGGTGTTATTTCCTATTTGTCTCTCTGAAGGGGTGGGTAAGTTTCAGAGTTAAGAGCAGCAGAGTGTTCATCATACTGTTTATTATATAGGCTAGGCCAGGGGTCGGCAACCTTTCAGAGGTGCTGTGCCAAATCTTCATTTATTCACTCTGATTTAAGGCTTCACGTGACAGTCATACATTTTAACGTTTTTAGAAGGTTTCTTTCTATAAGTCTAAAATATAGAACTAAACTATTGTTGTATGTAAAGTAAATAAGGTTTTTAAAATGTTTAAGAAGCTTCATTTAAAATTAAAATGCAGAGCCCCCAGGACCAGTGGCCAGGACCCCAGGCAGTGTGAGTGCCACTGAAAATCAGCTCGCGTGCCGCCTTAGAGCAGGGGTGGGCAAACATTGGGGTGCAAAACTGTATGGAGGGCCGGGTAGGGAAGGCTGTGCCTCCCCAAACAGCCTGGCCCCTACTCCCTATCTGACCCTTCCCACTTCCCGCCCAAACTGCCGCCCTCAGAACCCCCGACCCCAGGACCCCTTGTCCTCTGATCGCCCCCTTCCAGAACCCCCTGCCCCAAACTGCCCCCAGGATCCCACTCCCCAACCAATCCCACTTGTTCTCCTCCCGCCCCCCCCCAAACCTCTTCCCTATCCAACCACCCCTTGCTCTCTGTCCCCTGACTGCTCCCTGGGACCCCCTGCCCTATATCCAGCCCCCCGACCCCCCTTACAATGCCACTCAGAACAGTATGTCTGAAGCTGCACCACCTGGCTGGAGCCAGACACGCTGTCCTGCATGAGTGCGCAGCCCTGCCGCCCAGAGCGCTGCTCATGTGGCGGCATGGCTGCAGGGGAGGGGGAACAGCAGGGGAGGAGCGGGGGGAGAGCCTCCCTGGCAGGGAGCTCAAGTGCCGAGCAGGATGGGCCCACGGGCCGGATGTGGCCCGTGGGCCATAGTTTGCCCACCTCTGGGTTAGAGACAGATAAGACGTGTAGCAGCACTGAGTGCCCACTGTTGAAAGCTGCTGCAGACAAAGAGCGAGCACAGAGGTGCACGTGGAGGCACAGACTGTGTGAGAGAGAGGAGACGAGTTAGAAGAGGATGAAGTAACGGTCCCCATCCCCATTAGGATGGCGGAACCGATGGAGGTGGAGCAACCTGAGGGGCCAGTTACTAGAAACAGGGCGAGAGCGTTAGCTCAGGCTGGCACGGTACCTTCAGGAGTGGAGCCGGAGATTGAGTCTCAGGAGCCAGGGGAGAGTCAGAAGAGGAAGTGAGCAATTAACGGTGTGCAGAAAAGGGACTTCCCAGTCTGGTACAGCTGCTGGTGGAGTCAAATGTCATTAGAGGAGGTGACTGGTGACACAAAGGATGAGACAAGCGGAGCAAAGGGGGAGGAGAAATCCTCTCCTCTTTTGGTGACTGCCCCTTACAGCGAAGAGGAAATGCCTTTAGAGACTTTGATCATTCAAGAAGATGTGGTGTCATAGGTGACACAAGTAGCTCTATGATAGAGGTGGGCAAACTACAGCCCGTGGGCCTTATCCGGCCTGTGAGACCATCCTGCCTGGCCCCCAAGCTCCTGGCCCGGGTGGCTACCCTGTGCCCTCTATCCAACCCCCCATGCCCTGCCCCCTTACCGTGCTGCCTGGAGCGCTGATAGCTGGCGATGCTACAGCCAGGCCACACCGCCGCCACCACCGCGCAGCACAGAGACCAGGTCAGCCCAAGCTCTGCAGCTGCGCTGCTCCAGGAGCTCACAAACCCACAGCCCAGAGCACTGCACTGGTGGAGGAGCAAGCTGAAGCTGTGGGGGAGGGGGGACAGCAGGGGAGGGGCCGGGGGCTAGCCTCCGGGGCCAGGAGCTCAGGGGCCAGGCAGGATGGTCCCGCAGGCTGGATGTGGCCCGCGGGCTGTAATTTGCCCACCTCTGGTCTAAGCCCACTGAAGTACAGGTAGGTCACCTGAGAAAGGTTCATACTTTCACACTGATGAAATTGGAATATCCAAGAAATAACCTACTGGGACCCGATTTCCTATACAAGCAGGGATGTGCTCATGGCTTCGTTAATCAGCTGTTGTGTTTTACTACAGAGCAGGCAAGGGATGACCCACTAGTGAACGTACCCGAGTGTGGCATGGCGTCTCCAGTGGAGGAAGCTGAATCGGGGAGGGGTATCTGACAGCACACGCCATACGGTTTTATAAAAATATGCTAATAAGTGTGAATATAATATAACTGGAATATGCTTCATGCAACAGATCTCTTGTAAGGTATCATTACAAGGCTTATAATCTACTGAGTGTGATCACCCTATTTGCGTAAACGTATCACTCTTCTGAAACTAGAAATATGAACTATAACTTTGAGGGTCTATTGTAATTATGCAAAGTGTGGGCCATTAATGGTGGTTTGGAATCTTGATGGTTCCCATTATCCAGGACAATTGGTTGTAAATGGCTCTGTTTACCTGTAAGATGTCTTGTATACATGTGTGCCAGCGAGTGGGTAATGAAGTCTCCCAGGACATGTGATCATGTCACCTGAACTGGAATCCAGCTTTAACCTGCTGCTTTTCCATTGAGGAGGGGTGGGAACCCAGACAGACAAAGGATTCCTGCATTGCGCAAAAATCTATAAATGGGTGAAACAGAACAAAGGGGAGTGGCCATCATGAGAAATCGCCTAGCTACCACCTGAGCTCGAACAAGGGCTGTGCCGGGGGCAAGGATTGTGCCCAGACTGGAAAGGCGTCCAGTCTGTGAGACAAGCTTATTGAAAGATCTCTGAGGGTGAGATTTTATTTGTATTCAGTTTTATTATTGTACTAAGCTTAGACTTGCATGTTTTATTTATTTTGCTTGGTAATTCACTTTGTTCTGTCTGTTACTACTTGGAACCACTTAAATCCTACCTTCTGTATTTAATAAAATCACTTTTTACTTATTAATTAACCCAGAGTATGTGTTAATACTTGGGGGTGGCAAACAGCTGTGCATCTCTCTCTATCACTGTTATAGAGGGTGAACAATTCATAGATTCATAGACTCTAGGACTGGAAGGGACCTCAAGAGGTCATCAAGTCCAGTCTCCTGCCCTCATGGCAGGATCAAATACTGTCTAGACCACCCCTGATAGACATTTATCTAACCTACTCTTAAATATCTCCAGAGATGGAGATTCCACAACCTCCCTAGGCAATTTATGCCAGTGTTTAACTACCCTGACACTTAGGAACTTTTTCCTAATGTCCAACCTAAATCTCCCTTGCTGCAGTTTAAGCCCATTGCTTCTTCTTCTATCATTAGAGGCTAAGGTGAACAAGTTTTCTCCCTCCTCCTGATGACACCCTTTTAGATACCTGAAAACTGCTATCATGTCCCCTCTCAGTCTTCTCTTTTCCAAACTAAATAAACCCAATTCTTTCAGCCTTCCTTCATAGGTCATGTTCTCAAGACCGTTAATCATTCTTGTTGCTCTTCTCTGGACCCTCTCCAATTTCTCCACATCTTTCTTGAAATGCGGTGCCCAGAACTGGACACAATACTCCAGCTGAGGCCTAACCAGCTCAGAGTAGAGCGGAAGAATGACTTGTTGTGTCTTGTTTATAACACACCTGTTAATGCAGCCCAGAATCACGTTTGCTTTTTTTTGCAACAGTATCACACTGTTGACTCATATTTAGCTTGTGGTCCACTATGACCCCTACATCTCTTTCTGCCATACTCCTTCCTAGACAGTCTCTTCCCAGTCTGTATGTGTGAAACTGATTGTTCCTTCCTAAGTGGAGCACTTTGCATTTGTCTTTATTGAACTTCATCCGGTTTACTTCAGACCATTTCTCCAATTTGTCCAGATCATTTTGAATTTTGACCCTGTCCTTCAAAGCAGTTGCAATCCTTCCCAGTTTGGTATCGTCTGCAAACTTAATAAGCGTACTTTCTATGCCAACATCTAAATCATTGATGAAGATATTGAACAGAGCCGGTCCCAAAACAGACCCCTGCGGAACCCCACTTGTTATACCTTTCCAGCTGGATTGGGAGCCATTAATAACTACTCTCTGAGTACGGTTATCCAGCCAGTTATGCACCTACCTTATAGTAGCCCCATCTAAATTGTATTTGCCTAGTTTATCGATAAGGATATCATGCAAGACCGTATCGAATGCCTTACTAAAGTGCAGGTATACCACATCCACCGCTTCCCCCTTATCCACAAGACTCGTTATCCTATCAAAGAAAGGGATCAGACTGGTTTGACATGATTTGTTCTTTACAAATCCATGCTGGCTATTCCCTATCACCCTACCACCTTCCAAGTGTTTGCAGACGATTTCTTTAATTACTTGCTCCATTATCTTCCCTGGCACAGAAGTTAAACTAACTGGTCTGTAGTTTCCTGGGTTGTTTTTATTTCCCTTTTTATAGATGGGCACTATATTTGCCCTTTTCCAGTCTTCTGGAATCTCTCCCGTCTCTCATGACTTTCCAAAGATAATAGCTAGAGGCTCAGATACCTCCTCTATTAACTCCTTGAGTATTCTCATAACAATTGATGGATTTACCCTGTATAAGCTTTATACAGGATAAAACAGATTTATTTGGGGTTTGGACCCCATTGGGAGTTGGGCATCTGAGTGTTGAAGAGAGGAACACTTCTTAAGTTGCTTTCAATTAAGCCTGCAGCTGTTAGGGGACGTGGTTCAGACCTGGGTCTGGGTTTGCAGCAAGCTAGCGGGTCTGGCTTAAATCAGGCAGGGCACTGAAGTCCCAAGCTGCCAGGGCAGGAAAGCAGGGGCAGAAGTAGTCTTGGCCCATCAGTTGGCAGCCCCAAAGGGATTTCTGTGATCCAACCCATCACAGGGTGTAACTTGAAAAGAATTGTAGCTAATCACGCAGACCAACCTGAGTTACAGGCTTTACTTTGCAAGCATGCGGATGCCTTTGCTAAACACAAACAGGATTGTGGTTGTATAGCAGTCACTTTTGTTGAGGAAGGAGGAGTTGTAGCAGCCCAAAGACAATATCCTTACCCAGACCAAGCCAAACTATATATAGAAAAGACTATGAAGTCACTGACACAGGGAGTACTATGCAGATGTACTTCCACCGCCAATTCCCCTATTTAGCCTGTGAAGAAACCAGATGGTTCCTGGTGTCTCACAATTAATTACAGGCACCTAAATCAGGTCACACCCACTTGTGCCCATATAATGGCCCAGATGCCAGATCTCATCATGTCCTTTGATCCAGAGGATGCATGGTTTACTGTCCTCGACATCAGTAACAGCCTGTAGATGTTACCATTGGCCTGCGTTTCCCAGTACCATTTTGTGTTTAGGTTCCAGAGGGTCCAATAATCCTGGACTCATTTACCCTAGGGGTATAAAAATTCTCCAGCCTTATTCCATGTGCAAATGAGGCAGGTACTGTTGCAATTTTCTAACCCAACTGTTTTGTTCCAATACAAAAATGACCTTTGTCTAGCAACCCAGACCAAGAAGGAGCATTTGGAAAGGCTTGACAAGCTCCTGCAGACCCTAAAGGAAGCAGGCTTGAAATGTAACCTGGCCAAGGCACAGCTAATGGCCAACCGTGTCTCTTTCTTAGGTCTCACCCTGACAAAATGGGGTAGAACCCCAGCGCAACAGAAGGTAGTTGGAGATGCAATCCAAATGTTGCCTCTACCACAAGACCCAACAGCTTTAAGATCCTTTTTGGGTTTGACTGTGGACCACAGGGATTTCATTCCCAATTCTGCTTCCATTGCAGATCCCTTGTACCAAGTGTTAAAGAAGAGTGTCCAATAGGAATGGACTGAGCAACACACGGAAGCTGTATCCCAGCTGAAACCAGGCATTGTCAAGGCTTTAATGTTGATCACCCCAAATCCTGAGATACCCTATCATCTGGAGGAACCAGTGAGTGTTAATGCATTAGCAGCTGTGGCTTCTCAAGAGCGACATGGGAAAATCAGACCTGTGGCCTATACCTCCCATTTAATGTCATCAATTGAGCTCAAGTATGACAATTGTGAAAAGTATTTACTGGCCACCAGTTGGACCTTACAGCACTTTTCTTTTCTAATTGGCCTCAGCCCAATCATGTTACACTCATTGCGCACCTCCCTTCAGTTCCTACTGTCCAACAGGGTAAAAGATGGGCAAGTCTCAAACGCTTGCCTAGCTCACTGGGCATTGCTGCTGAAAGGAAAAGATATTGCCGTAAAACCTGTTGGTACAGTAAGGCAGTTGGCAACAAAGATGGTGTCATGTGTGTCCTGATCCTGATCAATTGGATCTACGGGAGGAGGTGAAAAAGAGGCTTTTCCGATCATTGATCCGGGAAACAGATGCCTTTCAGAGACACCATTTCTTTTTTGACAGTTCTAGTTTTTACCATCAAGGAAAACCATATACAGTAGGTTTGGAATCTATGCAGCTCCTCCTGAGGGGAAAGGAGATCCTTGGGAGAAGGCATCTTCGTGCACACCACATTTGGCCCAGTGTGCTGAATTTGCAGCAGTAGCTTGTGTGTTGGAGCACTTGTGTGCAGGTCTCCATCATCACCATAAAGCGTCTGTCTATTTTCAGACTCAGCATGGGTGTGCAATTCTTTCACAGGGTTTCTACCATGTTGGGAAACAAATGGGTCCACGTCTTCTGATGGTTCACCTATTAAGTATGCGTAGCTAGTGAAATACATCCATTGGCTAGCAGTACAAATCACTGTTCCAGGGTGGCTGATCAAAGTGAAAAAAAATAAAGGCCCATTGCAAGTTAGATCGCTATGCTACAGAAAAAGAGAAGGCTGATAAATTGAAACAAGAAGGAGCCCAATCAGGGGAATCCTGGAAAGAAAGGGACCAGGTATATTCCATTACTACCATTAATCCCTGGTGCTCAATTTCTGTAACTAAGATTGTACAGACTGATAGGCCTGACTTAAAAGAGGTGCAGAAATTGGATAAGGACATAGTGACGGTAATCCAAGAGCTTTCCAGGACAGAAGGAAAATGGTCGCAAACATTAGATCCCCTGTACAGAACAGCATTTGCAGGTGGTGGACGGAGTTCTCATGTATACAGGAGGTCCTTTTCCTGTGTAGGGAATTCCAACTCACCTACAGAGGGAAATGATGTCCATGGTTCATGACGTTCCTACAGGAGGACACCAGGGAGTGGACAAAATTGTCAAGACTCCTGCATCTGTGTGATGGTGACCACTTCTTTGGATGGATGTGCAACAATAGTGTAACAACTGTGTGACATGTGCTCAAGCCAACCCAACTCCAACCAAAAGAAATGAGCCGTTAAAATATCAGGTGTATGAAGGTCCATGGATGGCTTTGCAGATTGACTTCATAGGTCCTTTGCCAAGGTCTCAAAGAGGTAATCAATACTTGGTGGTGGTTGTCAATCCCTTTTCAATGTGAGTAGAGGCATTTTCTCTAAAGGCCAATACTGCAGAGGCCATAGCCAGGGTCCTATTAGAGCAAAAGATCTCTGCAAAGGTGGATTTGGACCAGGGATCACATTTTACCAGACAGTTCTTTACGGACTGCCTTAAATTATTGGAAGCCCAGCAGAGACTACACATCCCATACAGACCACAGTCATCTGGGATGGTGGAACGAACCAATTGGACTATAAAAGTGATGTTGAGGAAACTGGTTATGTGAATGGGTGTAACTGGGATACTCTCATGCTTCTGATTCTAATGGCATTGAGAGCAACACCGGCTGTGTCTACTGATAAAACGTCCTTTGAGATAATGACAGGCCGAACCATGGAACTACCAGAACATTTAATCTGGACCATCAGTGGCACTGAATTAGAGGGAATAAAAATGATACCTACTTGCAGAATCTGCAAGAACATTTAAAACACGTCCACTTGCAGGTAGCTGCTAAATTGGGGAAATCTAGATGCAAGGCAAAGGTCTACTTTGACAAAAACCAGAGAGAGAATACTTGAGAGATTGGAGACCAAGTAATACTGTTACCTTACAAAGAACCAGAGCATTGGCTGTGTAATCAATGGATTGGACCCTTCCGAATCATTGATAAATTTAATTCAGCAGTATATAAAATTATGATAACAGGAGGCAAGCATAATAGAGGTAGAATCTACCATGCTAATCAGTTAAAGCTATATTGATCATCCAGGTCATAGGAGCAACTTCCTCCTCAGGACCTAGATGAACAACCCCCAGTGGAATTGCGACAGCTGGATTCCAGCAGATCGCTGCCATGAAATGGACACTGGTATTTCTGAGGCCTGGTCTACACTACGCCTTTACATCGATTTAAACAGCTTTAAATCGATTTAAAGCTGCACCCGTCCACACTACACTGCCCTGTAAATCGATTTAAAGGGCTCTTTAAATCGATTTCAGTACTCCATCAAAACAACAGGAGTAACCCTAAAATCGATTTTACTAAATCGGAATTATGGTAGTGTGGACGGAAATCGAAGTTACTGGCCTCTGGGATGTATCCCACAGAGCACCACTGACCGCTCTGGACAGCAGTCAGAACTCCGATGCACTGGCCAGGTAAACAGGAAAAGCCCCGCGGACTTTTGAATTCAATTTCCTGTTTGGCCAGCGTGAAGCTCTGATCAGCACAGGTGACCATGCAGGGCTCATCAGCACAGGTAAAAATGAAGTCTCCTGAGAACAGAAAAAGAGCCCCAGCCTGGACCACACAAGAGGTACTGGATCTCATCGCTATCTGGGGAGAGGATACAGTGCTCACAGAACTCCGTTCGTCAAAACGAAATGAGAAAGTATTTGAAAGAATTTCAAAGTCTATGATTGCTAAAGGAAACAGGAGGGACTCAGTGCAATGCAGAACAAAAGTTAAAGAGCTGAGGCAGGCATACCAGAAAACCAGAGAGGCAAACGGAAGGTCTGGAGCAGGTCCGAAAACATGCCGCTTCTATGCTCAGCTGCATGCAATTTTGGGGGGCTGTGCAACCAGTACCCCACCCCTTTCCGTTGATTCAGATGCCGTGGTTGCGATATCAACCGTGGCTGAGGATTCTGCTGAGGGGGAAGATGAGGAAGATGAAGAGGAGGAAGACATTGCTGATAGCACACAGCTCTCAATTACCCACAGCAGCCAGGAGCTTTTTGTGACCCCAGAATTTACCTCCCAGCCCACCCAAGCCACTATCCCAGACAGTGAAGCAATGGAAGGGACCTCTGGTGAGTACACATTTCTAAATTTCAAACATGGTTTAAAACAAGCGTTCTTTAATGATTAATTTGCAAGCAGGGGTTGTCATTCATTCGCAGCCAGTAAGGGCCAGGACACTGCTCGCAGTCAAGAAACATACGTTCTGCATCTTCCGCTGTTATTCTTACCAGAGTTATATCATTCATTGTAACCTGGTGGAAATTGAGGTTTTTTTTTTTATTAGGGGGTCAAATATGGCGATTCTTCCCAGGTAGCAGCCACGCGTTGGGGGGGTGGAAGGGCGATTTGTGCTGCCGCTTTACTCATGCCTTGCCCGTAGCTGAGGGAGGGGAGGGGAGGAAGGCTTGCCCTGGGCTTCTGTGTTCGCCGAGCAGGGAATCTTCCCAGGTAGCAGCCACACGTTGGGGGGGGGGGTGGAAGGGCGATTTGTGCTGCCGCTTTACTCATGCCTTGCCCGTAGCTGAGGGAGGGGAGGGGAGGAAGGCTTGCCCTGGGCTTCTGTGTTCGCCGAGCAGGGAATCTTCCCAGGTAGCAGCCACGCGTTGGCGGGGGGGGGGGGGGGTGGAAGGGCGATTTGTACTCCGCTTTACTCATGCCTTGCCCATAGCTGAGGGAGGGGAGGGGAGGAAGGCTTGCCCTGGGCTTCTGTGTTCGCAGAGCAGGGAATCTTCCCAGGTAGCAGCCACGCGTTGGGGGGGGGGGTGGAACGGCGATTTGTGCTGCCGCTTTACTCATGCCTTGCCCGTAGCTGAGGGAGGGCAGGGGAGGAAGGACCGGGACCTGCCAGGACCGGGATCTGTGTCTGTAGTGTGCTCGACACCAGGGACACAGGCAATCATTATGAAAGGATGCAAAATACGACCTTGTAGTGAAATCACATGTGCTATGTAAGGTGCATAGTTTTATCCACTGTGAAAGACTACAAGCATTGTTCTGTAAAATGTATCTTTTTACATACTTCTCTCCCTGTTTTCTCTCCCACATGCAGCTGCCCACTTGTCTGTCCTTGCTACCCCATCCGGAAGGCTAGCTAAGATAAGGCGGCGGAGAAAGAGAACTCGAGATGAAATGTTTTCAGAAATCATGGAAGTAACCCGCAGTGACAGAGCTCATCAGAATGATTGGAAGGAAGTGATAGAAAAATCCAGGAAAGATGCCAGTGACCGGGAGGATAGGAGAGACGCTCGAGATGAGAGGTGGCGGCAGGAAGAAGAGAGGTGGCGAAAGGAAGACAGGCAGGAAGATCAGAGGTGTAGGCAGGAAGATCAGCGCTGGCGTGATGCAACGCTGGAGCTGCTGCGTGATCACACGGAGATCCTCAGGTGCATGGTGGATGTTCAGGAACAGCAGCGGGGTTACAGAGTGGCACTGCAGCCCATGTTTAACCACCCTCAAAGCTCCCCACATTCCATATCTCCCTCACCCAGACGTGTTAGAACGCGTGGTGGAAGGATTTCTGCACCAGCCCACTCCACCCCCATGGACAGCCCAACCAAAAGGCTGACATTAAGCTGAAATGTGCTTAATGGGCTTTTCCTTTCTTCCGATCCTCCTCCCAAACCACACCATGCAGGGATACCTAGATAATTCTGTGCCTCTTTTTATAATTACTTTTTAATCAAGAATACATCCAAAGGGGGGAGGGTGGGTTTCTTACAGGGAATGACTTTTAAGAAAGAATTCATGATTTTTAAGCAATACCAAATGACTTTTAATAAAGAATAAATGATTTTTAAACTATACTGACTTTATTTCCTTCAGCAAGCTATAAGTAAAGGGGGAGGGTTGGTTGTTTAGAGGGAGTCAATAGAGGCGGGATTGTTCATCAAGGGGAAACAAGCACTGCAGTCAAACCAAACCCTGGCCCGTGCTGAAACTCCTTTTCAAGGCTTCTCTGATGCGCACCGCCTCCTGGTGTGCTCTTGTAATCGCCCTGGTGTCTGGCTGCTCGTAGTCAGCGGCCAGGTGATTTGCCTCAGCCTCCCACCCCGCCAGAAAGGTCTCCCCCTTACTCTCACAGAGATTGTGGAGCACACAGCAAGCAGCAATAGCAATGGGGACATTCTTTTGGCTGAGGTCTGAGCGAGTAAGTAATGACCGGAAGCGACCCTTTAAACGGCCAAATGCACACTCTACCACCATCCTGCACTTGCTCAGCCTGTAGTTAAACAGCTCCTGACCACTGTCCAAGCTGCCTGTGTATGGCTTCATGACCCATGGCATCAAGGGGTAGGCTGGGTCACCCAGGATAACGACAGGCATCTCAACATCGCCAACGGTTATTTTCTGGTCTGGGAAGTAATTTCCTTGCTGCAGCCGTTTAAAGAGAGTAGTGCTTCTGAAGACGCGAGCGTCATGAACCCTTCCTGGCCATCCCACGTGGATGCTGGTGAAACGTCCCTTGTGATCCACCAGTGCTTGCAACACCATGGAAAAGTACCCCTTGCGGTTCACGTACTGGGTGCCCTGGTGCTCAGGTGCCAAGATAGGGATATGGGTTCCATCTATGGCCCCTCCACAGTTAGGGAATCCCATTGCAGCAAAGCCATCCACTATCACCTGCACATTTCCCAGAGTCACAAACTTTCGTAGCAGCAGCTTAATGATTGCTTTGGCTGCTTGCATCACAGCAGCCCCCACAGTAGATTTTCCCACTCCAAATTGATTCCCAACTGACCGGTAGCTGTCTGGGGTTGCAAGCTTCCAGAGGGCTATTGCCACTCGCTTCTCCACTGTGAGGGCTACTCTCATCTTAGTATTATGGCGTTTCAGGTCAGGGGAAAGCAAGTCACAAAGTTCAAAGAAAGTGCTCTTATGCATGCGAAAGTTTTGCAGCCACTGGGAATCGTCCCACACCTGAAAAACTATGCGGTCCCACCAGTCTGTGCTTGTTTCCCGTGCCCAAAATCAGCATTCAATGGGTAGAAGCTGCCCCATTACCAGCAGTAGTTCCAAAATGCTGGGTCCCGTGGTTAGGGAGAATTCAGTCTCCATGTCGTCATCATCATCGCTCTTGTCGATGCGCTGCCATAGCTGCCGCCGCCTCCTCCTCCTCCTCCTCCTCCCCCTCTTCTGAATTTGCAGTTCATGGCTCAGCATAGACAGCACGAGAGTGCGCGAGGTGTTTACAACTTGCACGATTGCGTTACTGATCTCAGCAGGGTCCATGGTCTCAGCAGGGTCCATGCTTGCTGTGCTATGGTGTTTGCTCTCTTCACCCAGGAAAAAAGGCGCGAAATGGTTGGCTGCTGCTTTCACAAAGGGAGGGGTGAGGCTGTACCCAGCACCACCCGGGACAATGTGTTTTGTCCCATCAGGCACTGGGCTCTCAACCAGGAAGTGGGAACTATGGGATAGCTGTGGAACAGCTACCCACAGTGCACCGCTCCTGAAATCGACGCTAGCCTTGGACCATGGACTCACAAATTCGATTTAAGGATCCTAGTGTGGACGCACTAAATCGATTTTATAAAATCGGGTTTATAAAATCGATTTAAACTAATTCGAATTAATCAGGTAGTGTAGACAAGGCCTGAGTTACTACACCCTTACTGTTGCTCTAAGGGTAAGACTGAGCCAAAACCCAAAAATTCTGGATTAAACTGTTACAAAACACGCAGACTCATGAAACCTGATGACACGTACACACTCAATTGTTTGACCATCTGAAACAGAATGCACCAATTATACTCAGTCCAGAACTTATGCACAGTCCTAATAGTCAGGTTGAAGGAATTAGAGGGGAAGATGTCACCTTTGACTATAAATTCGATGGAGTCGTTTCACTGCCATCCAGTGGTTGGAAAAAGGTTTGGTCGCTAGGTGATGACTCAAAGGGGGGAGATGTAAGAGCTATATCTCCTCACCAACACATTCAACATCTCTTATGAACAGAATACCTTATGGGACTTGGAAAAACAAAGCCATTTGTGATAACTTGATGACTTGGGGGAGTTTGATCTTATTATGAATTTGAATATAGGGATGAAGGATGATCTGGAGTGTGCGTTATATGTACCTTTCTGACTAAATTAGGAAACAATGTACATATAAATGTGACCTTTGAATTTAAGGTTCATGATCCAATCATTGACTATGACTATGACAATCCAGTACCCGATGATGTAACTTGTCCAATGATGGACCCAGCACCTGCTAGTGGTCTCACCACAATGCCCATACTAAGGAAATTGATTAATCAAGTTAGGTTTATGCATATTCCTGTGGTGTTAAATTTGTCTCATTGGTATCTCGGTGAATTCAGCTACTGTCAGCATACGAAAGTGGCTTTCTTTTTCTCAGTATTCCTTGTGGATAAGATTGCAGCTTATTAACAAAAAGTGTGAGATATTGCAAGAACGCAAGAACAGCCATTCTGGGTCAGAACAAAGGTCCGTCTAGCCCAGTATCCTGTCTTCTGACAGTGGCCAGTGCCAGGTGCCCCAGAGGGAATGAAATCTGAAAGAATTGGGTTTGTTTAGTTTGGAAAAGAGAAGACTCAGAGGGGACATGATAGCAGTTTTCAGGTATCTAAAAGGATGTCATAAGGAGGAGAGAGAAAACTTGTTCACCTTAGCCTCTAATGATAGAAGAAGCAGCAATGGGCTTAAAGTGCAGCAAGGGAGATTTAGGTTGGACATTAGGAAAAAGTTCCTAAGTGTCAGGGTAGTTAAACACTGGAATAAATTGCCTAGGGAGGTTGTGGAATCTCCATCTCTGGAAATATTCAAGAGTAGGTTAGATAAATGTCTATCAGGGGTGGTCTAGACAGTATTTGGTCCTGCCACGAGGGCAGGGACTGGACTCGATGACCTCTTGAGGTCCCTTCCGGTCCTAGAATCTATGAACAGAACAGGTAATCATCAAATGATTCATTCCCTGTCACTCATTCCCAGCTTCTGGCAAACAGAGGCTAGGAGCACTATTCCTGCCCATCCTGGCTAATAACCATTGATGGATCTACCCTCCATGAACTTATCTAGTTCTTTTTTTAACCCTTTTATGGTCTTGGCCTTCTCAACATTCTCTGGCAAAGAATTCCCCAGGTCGACTGTACGTTGTCTGAAGAAATACTTCCTTTTATTTGTTTTAAACCTGCTGCCTATTCATTTTATTTGATGGTCCCTAGCTCTTCTGTTAGAAGGAGTAAATAGCACGTCCTTATTTACTTTCTCCACACCACTCATGATTTTTTAGACCTCTATCCTATCCCCCCTTAGTCATCTCTTTTCCAAGCTGAAAAGTCCTGGTCTTATTAATCTCTCATACAGAACAGAAGCCGTTCCATACGCCTAATCATTTTTGTTGCACTTTTCTCAACCTTTTTCAATTCCAATAGATCTTTTTTGAGAAGGGGCAACCACATTTGCATGCAGTATTCAAGGTGTGGTTGTACCATGGATTTATATAGAGGCAATATGATATTTTCTGTCTTATCATCCATTCCTTTCCTAAGGATTCCCAACATTCTGTTTGACAGCCACTGCACATTGAGTGGATGTTTTCAGAGAACTAGACCACAATGACTCCAAGACATAGATGCCAACTTTCCTCAGCGCCTGTGGGTGCTTGTGGCCCCCCCACCCCATCTCCACCCTTTCCCTGCCCCTGGCCTTGCCCTGCCCCCATCCCAACCCCTTCCCCAAATCCGTGCCCTGGCCCTGCCTCTTCCCCAAGTGCACCACATTCCTCCTCCTCCTCCATCCCTTCCAGGCTTGCTGCGCAAAACCACGGTTTTGCAGCGCAAACACTGGGAGAAGGGGGGGAGAAGCAGGCGGCGCGCCCAGGGAGGAGGCGGAGGTAGAGTGGAGGCGGAGGTGAGCTGGGGCAGGGGCATAGAGAAACCCTCAGTGTAAACTGATTGCTCTGCAGGATTTGCATAAACGCGCCTTGACTTTACCACTCTCTGAAGTTCTGCCTCTGAGTTTGCTCAGAGATAACTTCCTGCTTTGGGTACCTTAGAAGAGATCCAGCCGAGCAGAGGAAGAAAGGCCCAGGCCAGCAGAGCAAACCTGGGAAGGCTGGTTAGAGGGGAAAGGGTCATTCCAGAGACCAAGACAATCATTTTATAAATATGAACGTGGGTGCGTAGGGTGTTCCCCAGAGGTACAGAGTATCACACTCACCCACACCCTCCGGTTGGACCCTGCTTAGATGAGATGAAGATGCCGGAACACAGGGTGGGGTGTAAGGATGCTAAATGGCCAGGTGATGGGATGGATGGAGGGGTAAGAATGGAGATTATTTGTGTTGGGGTAGCTCCTAGAATACCCGGAGTGAGATCAGGGCCCCTGTCATGCTGGGCACTTTACAGACCCCGACCGAGATCGGGGCCCCCATTGTGCCAGGTGCTGCACAGACCCTTTGCGAGAAACAGTCCCTGCCCCAATGATCTTAGTCTCATCAAACAATAGGTGGGATCCTTACCGCATTTTATATCCAAGGAAACCGAGCTGCAAAGAAGAACATTCCAAATTGTGTTGAAGGTTTGCGACTGGCTCTGGTGCTGAACAAGGTCACAGGAACTGCAGCACTACTTCCCTTAGAGACCCTTCCCTGGCCTTCCCCAGATACCATAAGTCCCTCGCCCCCCAAGCTCCCACAGCCCTGACTTCCCCCAAACTGATCCCTGATTTCCTCCAGGCTGCCATCCCCGCCCAAACACACCACTTCCATGGGGTCTTGCAGCTCAGTTCTCACCTGGGGGTCCCAGTTGGGCCAAACCCCATTTCTCCCCTGTACTCCCAGATCCCCTGTGACCTGGATAGTGCAGTGGTAGAACCTGTCCCGTGGGTGCAATACTTGCCTGGGACACTAGGGAAGCTCAAAGAAAGAAAAATGTGTTGCTGCCTTCAGGACTCCTGCGTTCTCTCCCTGGCTCTGGATGGGGAGTCGAGTCTAGTGGTTATGGGTGTTGGGCTGGGAGTCAGGACTCTGGGATTCTATCCCCAGATCTGGGATGGGAGTGGGGTCTAGTGGTTAGATCAAAGGGCTGGCAGCCACAACTCTGTATCCTCTCCTGACACATTCTATGCCTCAATTTCCCCACCCTGGGAGGGAGCGGGGTGGAGTCCCAAAGCCATCCCCAGACAGCCACCACCAGTGCAATAGAACATCATTTATTCAGCGATGTTACCCTTTCCCCTACTGCCAGCCTCCCTTCACTAGTCAGACGCCAGCGCTCCCTGACTCCAACAAGGGCAGCGGGAGGTGGTCAGGTGATTCGGGGCTACGAGTCACCTTGAGGCAGTGGCAGAAGAGTATAGGCCGGTTCCCCAAGCCCAGGTGATACTGCCACCAGTAGAGCTTCTGCTGGGGCTGAAGAATGACCCACAGCTCCTCTCCCTCTTCAGCCTCAGCCTCCCACTCCTCCTGCTCTGTCCTAAGCCCCAGCACCATAGGCAGGGGGCAGGGAGAACTGGGCCTGGAGCAAGGCCACTGAAAGGTTTGCAGGCGCCGGGGAACCAGCTGTGGAGAAGGTCCAGTTGGCCAATTTCTCTTCCACACGTCCCACTTTCTGGGTTAACTCACGGCTGTAGGGAAGCAGCCAGTCCGTCTCGTTCTGGATCAGCTTGATGCATTCCCATGCCCCAAAGGTGCCCCTGTGGACCAGGGACAGGCCGCCGGGGAGGAAGCTGGCCACGTCCGCGTGGATGGGGAGGACCTCCTGGGGGCCCGAGCTAGAGAAGACCTGGCTGTATAGCCCCCGCTGCTCGTCCACACCCAGGAAACCAAGTGGGTAGCATCACGCGCGTAGTAGTAAAGTCCATGGCAGGACGCAGGCTCCAGGGGCATCTCCTCTGCTTCGGCCCCCGTGGTCAGGTCAGCCACAGACAGAACCATGCCGCGGGCCAGGAAGATGATGGAGAAGCGGCCGCCCCACGAGGCATAGTGGTCTCCGCCGCGGCACTTAGGGTGCAGGGGGAGGGCGTCGGGGCTGGGGGCGGCGCTCAGGTCCGTGGTTCGGTGGAACGCGTCCCCCCGGAGGATGCAGATGGAGGAGCCGGCAGTGTCACCCACGTAGTGTTCCCCGCCCCGGCAGGCAGGGTGCAGGCCCCGGATCTCCACGGCCTCAGGGGAGTGGCACTCGGGTGCCTGGAGGAAGCAGCCCACGTCGGAGCGGACAACGAAGAAGCCGTGAGGGGTGGCGAAGACATCGGTGCCAGGGGAATGTGCCCGTGGGACGATCCCGGCCATGGGGGGCTGAGAGCCTGGGGGACAGCAGAGGTGGAGAGTGAGAAGTGGGGGCTCCTGGGAAAGACCCTGCCAGGCAAGACCAGCCAGATCCTGTGCCAGGGGAGGGGGGAAGGGCACCATTGGCCAGGGCACAGGGAGAATCGGGTGGGCTGATGCCAACACCGGCCAGCACCAGAAGGGGGGAGGGGTGGGGGGGAAATGCGTGTGGGGAAGTCACACCAAGCGGGGGGGCAGGCCCTGGGTGTGTGGCAGCAGGAGGGAGGCCTGGGCTTCGAGTGGGGGTGTGGGCGCTGGCTCTGCACCGGGCACCCAGCAGCCCAGAGAGGCCTCTGCTCCCCCCACCCCAGAAGGGGGGACCCCCCCCGGAGAGGCCCCACTTGCAGAGCCCCCCAGGAAGGGGCGACGGGGCAGCCCGCAAGGGGGCGGGGATGGTCCCCGGATCTCACCGGCGCTGGGAGTGGAGACGCGGCCGTGCGCCCCTCTCCAAGGCGCTGCGCTCCCGGGGCCCCGCGCCCCTCTCCAAGGCGCTGCGCCTCTACCCGGCGGGGTAACCTGGAGCCTTGCCCGGGCCGGAGATCCGCTCGGCTCGCCCCCAAACGGGATGTCGTAGCTAAAGGGGAGGGGAAGCGGCCGCCAGGCTCCTCCCAACTGTACTGCCATTAAAGGGCGGGGCCGGGTTTCCTTCGGGGCGGGGCAGGACGCCTGGGTTCTCTCTCTTCCTGGCTGGGGTAGGGGGTGCTCTAGTGATTAGCACAGGGGAGGCTGGGGACCTGGGTTCTCGCCCTTGCTCCGGGACGGGAGTGGAGTCTTGTGGTTGGAAAGTGTGTGTGTTTGTGGGGGGGCTTTGGGACCAGGACTCCTGGGTTTTTCCACCTGCTATGAGATGGGGAGGGTGTGGTGGGGGGGGGGGCTGTCTGGGGTCTCTCCCTGGCTCTGGAAGTGAGTCATGCGGAGCTGGAATGCAACTGGGAGGCAACTGGCCCAGATTCTGCCAGGCTTGCCCTGCATCTGCGGGCCCATCGAGCCTGGCCTTTGAGAGTGGCACCCCCTGGTGGACAACTGTGGAATAACCTCCCAAGGGGAGCCACTTCCTCCTGCCCCCTTTCCTTATTGGATGCTCTGTCTGCAAGTAGCAGCCCAGCTCGGCACGGACGATGAAAAATCTGCCTTTGCCAGGGAAGATGTCTGTGCCTGGGGCGTCCTTGTGAGAGAAACAATGGTCCATCGACAGGAGTCACATCTTGAGGGAGGAGAAGGGAGGGCAGGACATTAGTTCATCTCATGGTTTGTGCCCAGGGAGTCCTTCCGAGGGACCAATGATCTGGGAACTAGACTGGAGCCCTGGGATGGGGACAAAGGAGAAGGAGAGTGAGGGGAGCAGTTGACAGAAGGGCCAAGGCAGTTGGAGGAGATCATGTGCACGTGGGGTTGGCATGGGACACAGCAGGGGACTTCTCTGTTTCTATCAATGGAAAAAAATTTCAATGACACCAGGAGTGAATCCCTCAGGGCAACAATGACTCCTCGTCACTCACCCCAGTGGGGCTACAGCTCATATACACCAGCTGGAGTCTGGACCATTGACACCAGTGGAGCTGTGGCCCATTCATGGCAGATGGGGGCTGGCCCAATGACACCAATGGTGCTATGGCCGTTTGACACTAGCTCATCTGATCTTATATGATTCTTTGATGTCTGAAGATCCTCTGATTCCAACAGAGAGCAGGCACCTGGGACAGGAATTGGGCAGCCTGCAATGAAGTCTCCTAGATGTGCCCTGCGCCCCTATCTCCAGAAGGTGGCATGGTCCTGAGGGAAGGTGGGGAGGATCCCATCTCACATGGGCTCCCACTTACCACTGTTGATCTGTGTGACTGGGCCATATCTCCCGGCTCCCCCTGTACGTACAAAGGGCTGCCCTGTGTTGAGATAAAGAGGGGAGGATAAGGTTAACAGTGTCCTGACCTGTAACTCTGTGCCCAGCCAGGAGTCCGTGAATCGAGCTCCCAGGAACAACGGACCAAAGTTCCCTCAGTCCTGACCAGCTGCAGCCCCCTGGTATGCCAGCCCTGGGCTTAGCCCTCCCGCCTCCTCTGCCAGTGCCCCTCAATCCCAACCCATAGCCCCCAGCTATCCCGGCCTTGGGCTCACCCCCACAGCTCCTGCTCACATTCCCACCTGTAGATGCTCTCGGCTGATGGCAGCCCCGCTTGGGGACAGGAGTGAGCTCCTGAGCCGGACTGAAAGGGACAGGACCTTAGAGAAAATCAAAACCAGCCCTGAAATATTCTGTGTGTAAACACGGCAGAGGACTTTTTTTATCTTCTCTCCAGTGGCTCCTTCCCCTTTCCACTGACTCCGCCTTCTCCTTCAGGCGCCTCCTTCCTCCCCCATACAATGCCCCCCCTTTTCTTCCAAAGTGTCCCCTCTCCATCTCACCTCCCCTCTCCCACTCTGCCTTCTGCTCTGTAAGCCTGGCTCTGTGGCCCAACCGAGCCCCTTCTCCTAGATAAACACTCTCCAGTTCAGTCCATCCCCTTGCCCTGCTCTCTGCCAGGGTCACAGCTGCTTCGCCAGAGGGTGGGGATCTCTGCCAGACTTTTATCTGCATAGTCTGTATTGCAGCCAACTCCTTTCGGCCCATCCCACGTCTGCAGCAGTTTGTTCATTTCCAGTGTGAGGAGCAGGACGTAAGCGACTGGGGCTGAAGATTTGCCACTTTGTGAGCAGGTTGGTACCTGTATCACGGGGCCTTTCCCCTCTAGGGGATGCTGACTGTGATGCAGCCCCCGAGTGGGGGATTCTTGGCTCAGGGAGTTGGGAGTGGGACATGGGACCTTTCCCCCTCTAGATGAACTGGGGGGATGGAAGATAAGGAACTACATCAAAGCAGCTCAGCATGCTCATAACACTTGCAGCCCTGTATGAAGATAATTATTATAATCCAGTCTCATGTTTCAGGGCGTCCCTGCGGGGGTCAGGCAGGAAGAGTTACCCCGATGCCCCATTGGCTCCTTGTATTCTGGAATGTTTTTTCACCTTCCTCAGAAGCATCAGGGATCATCCCCAGCTGAAGACAGGATGGGGTGGGACGATGCTCTGAGGTGCCTGGGTGATGGGTCAGGCAGACATGCTCATGATCCAACTGATCATCAGAATTGACATGGAGAATGAATCACCCCCATCCCCCTCATGTCAGATTGGCAGTGATCTGAGGTAGAGGGTCATCTTTCTCTTCAGTGTGTGGCAGGTGTCACCTACTGGGGTCATCTGCCACTGACTCAGTCCCTTGCCACTGCAGAGGGCTTGGGCCTTGGTGCCCCAGGGTTCCTCCTTCTCTCTGCTGGTGGCCACAAGAGCTTAGTCACTGTAGCCTATAAGGCTAACCTGCTTGCTTGCCTATATTTTTTTCTTACGGATTTCTTATTTCTTTATGGTTTTGATTATTTGTTTTATTATAATATTATGTGATGAAGTGGGGTTTTATTCACCTTGTTATGTTGCATGTGAGTCTTACTGTTCTGTACTAACACTGTGTGTACCTCAGTTTCCCTGTGTGCTGCACCAATGCCTACATGATGATGGGAATTGAGGGGGTGACATTTACTGGGGCCCCTGGGGCAGGTGAGGCTGCCCAGTTGTCTCCATGTAGAGGATGGCCAATGCCCTTCCTAACCTGAGCCCCAGGGGCGAGATGCACGAGGCGGCAGGACAAAGGCTGGAGGAGGAGTAGTGGGAATGTTGGAGGCCAGGCAATGGGGTCCCAGGTCAGTCTGAGTTTTGGGACTCGGAAATGGGTGTTGGGCCTGGAGTCTCCCCAAGATGAACTTGCTTGAAAGTCACTGATTTCTGTGCTAAGAAGCTCTGTTCTAGGCTGTGTTCCTGTTGATTAATAAATACTTCTGCTCTATGATGCTGGCTGGGAATCACTGCTGACTGCAGAGCTGGGGTGCAGGCCAGGAGCAGCAGTGAAGGCGGGGGTCCCAGCCTAATTCCCTTTGCTGAAGCCCACCATGCCTGCCTTGGCAAGTTCAGGGCCCCCTCTCAAACCCCCTGAAATCAATTGGAGTCTTTTCCCTGGCTATAGACCAGACTCTACATTCACAAGGGGAGTTTTATTTTAACCCCACTCAGAAGAGGATGCAATGAAGACTGTGATGGGAGGTGGCTTGTCCAAGCTCACACGGGGTGTGTCTATGCTGCAGAGTGCCCAGTGTGTCCACCCACAAAGCCCTCTGACACGCGCCTGCCCCCCTTCAGACACAGGAGGGCTTCCTTGCTCAGGGACATGGGTCTGAGCCCATGTGACTGTACCCGACCTCCTGGCAGCAAGGACATGAATGAAGCCTTCTTGCCAGGCTCATGTTTGGTTGGTCTACCAATGTTATCCCACAATCCCCTGGACCTGTGCATCCTGGGCCTTCTGTCTCCTGTCTCCCCACTCATCTCCTGGTTCAAATACAGCTGCTGATGTTTAACCCTTCTTTTCCATGTGTGTCGCTCAACTTCAAATATACCTTGGCCCAGCCTGAAGGGAAACTCAGCTAGTGCCCCTCACCCACAAGCTGCCCACTGGCCAGAGACTGCAGGGTTCTGGTCAACATGTCGGGGAGGCCAGAAAAGTCCAGGACTTCAGCAGCACACAAGAAACCAGCATGTTTGTGAAGGGTCAGCAAGGAGCCTGGATCCACTGGATGGTTCTCAGGGCTGGGAGCAGCTCAATCAACCCAATACCACCTGCTGCAAAGGGGAGGATGGGAATGGTGTGTCTGGGAGCACCCCGGCTACCTGCCCCTTGCACCAGCAATTCCACTGCTGGGAACCACATCCAGACCAGAGTCATGCATGACTTTCTGCTGTACCAGGATGGACCCTGGCACCCAGAGGCAGAGGCAGTGAAGACAGGGACACCAACAGAGATGATCACACAGTCACCAGAGCAGACCCTGGTGCTTCTGCCAGCACCTGATTAGCCAGCATGGATGGAGTATTCAGGGGCATCCTGGGCCCATAGATGGAGGAACTGTCTGGGGATGAGCCTGGGAGGCAGTTCACAGGGGAAGCAGCAGCTCAACAAGACCCAGAGCTGTAGGTGGAGCTGGAGCCATGACCCCTCTGACACCACGTGGAGTCAGAGCTGGATTCCAACACAGAAGAAAATGAAACCAGCAGCTGGTGTCAACTGTTCCTAGAAACTCCGGTCCGCATATGGGGGATCTACAGCAATGGCAGCAGGCAGCAACTACACCAACCGCATCACAGCTGCCATGACTGGCCCCCTCCAAGAGTTGCCTCAGAAACTGCAGCAAAAATGTCAACCAGCATCCTGTAGCTGCGCTGCCTGGCTCCTGCAATAGCAGTGAAGCCTCAAGCATGGATCCGGTGCTGGATCCAGGGAGCAGGGAGCCTGCAGGCCTGAAAGGGCTCAGCAGATGAGTTGGCAGCGTAAGAGCACTATTGAACAAGTGCTGCAGGATGAACAGAGAAAATGTCCCACAATGCACCATGACCCAAGCCCTGGAGCGGTTACAGCTAGCAAGGAGGCCCCTGGGATATGCCACAGAAGCCACATTGTTAGAGATGTGTGAGCCCATCACCAGCATGGATGCACTGGCTCTGATATAGGGTGGGTATGAGGTGTGTATATTAGTGCAGAGTGAATGGTTGTTGGCAAGTTTGGAAAGCATGGTCTGGCTGTCAGAGTACATGGACCTCGCACATGATGCAATGCAGACGTACCCTTAGACTAGAGAAGAAATAAGGTGGGGAAGGAAAATGACACATGGGGCAGGGGATTTGATAGCAAGACCCCAAATCTCCCATCCCAGGGTAGGGTCATGACTCAGCCACAGCCGGGGGAGGTGATAATGTGATCTGGGTCCCTCTCTATCCCATGACCACCTGGGTACAGGTGGCTCATTAAACGCTGTGTTCCTGCCCCAGAAAGACTGTCTGGGTGTCAGCTCCCTGCAGGCTGCAGGGAAGGGGGAATTGCATTCCGGGAGCCAGAGAAGAACAGGGCATGTTGGTGACGCCCAGAGAGGCAGATCGGGGGAAGGCGGAGGGAATGCCCAGCTCTGCCTGATATAACCTGGTTCCTCTAAGAGCATCTCATGTGGTGGAGGATCCTCAACAGAAATGCCCAGCTCCATCCACCCCAGCAGGAGACACCCAGACAGGGACAGTGACTGCAAACACAACTCCTAGCAGTGAGTACCTTCCTCATGACCAGCCAGCCCAGGGTTGGCATAGCAGAGGCTGCAGTTTGGGATTGAGGGGCACCGGCAGAGTTGTGGGGAGAGGGGGAGCTCCCCCTCCCCCAGTGGTCAACTAGTTACTTGCAGCGTTGCCAATGTTGTCCTTTTCCGACTAATCGTTCTAACTGGAAAAAAATTCCATTTAGTTGTTGGTTGGAAATTTGAATTGAAACTGAAACATTAATACACCCTTTAAAAGCATATATATAAAAACCATCATACTGCAAATCCTGGTGTTTATTGTTGTTTTATGACGGTTAAAATGTGGGGCTAAGAGTTAGTGCCAAATCACCTTGCTGATGAAAACATAAGAAACTTGGTTATAGAAACCAGGCAACAACAGTGAGCTGAACTCCTTTTTTATTGACATTTTGTGAAAGTTTATGCATATAGAGAAGGAATTAATATAATTTCTCATTCTTAGGACAGCTAGAGTAGTGTATTTTAGGGACTTTGCTCCAGAATGCTTGATTTGTGACTAGGAAACATACAAACATATGTTTTCTAGTAGGACAAGATATTTAGAAAACGTTATTTGCCAAGGTTGTTATCTTGCATCTTCACTGTCTCAAGGAGTTTCTATACTAAAAAAAATTGTATTAAAATTAATTTTTCAAAAGTCAATTTTAATTAAATACACTTTAAAAAAAAAGATTTTTTTTCGCTTTTACAATGGTGCCATACAGCTCGTCTTCACCCTCACAATCTCACCCCTTGGGCCTCACCCCGCTGTAAATTCGAATAGCCCCTCTAATTTCAGTTCCTGGGGAAAACACTGAGCCCAATGCCGGGCTACCAGGGGGCTGCAGGTTGGAACTGAGGGGCACTGGCAGCGCTGCTGGGGAGAGGGCAGCCAAGGAGTGGGATAGCAGGGGGCTGTGCGTCGAGATGGAGGAAACTTTGGTGTATTGTTTACTTTTGAGCTCTGTTCATGGACTCCTTACTGGGCATAGAGTTATAGGTCAGAATTTTGTTCTTGTTTCCTCATCTCTTTATCTCCATGCAGGGCAGCCCTTCATACGTACGGGGTGAGACAGAGGAGACATGGCCCAATCAGATAGCGCAAGGGAGGTAAGTGGGATCCCATGGTAAGCAGGATCCTGCCAAGGCAGGACTCTGGGCTTTCCCCTCCCCTCCTCTCTCAAGACAATCCCAGCCCCTGGAGATAGTGTTGCAGGCACATCTAGGAGACTTCACTGCAGATATGTCCCAGGGCTGCCCCAATTCCTATCCCAAGTGCCCGGTTGCTCTTCAAGCACCAAAGATTCACAAAAGATCAGATGAGCTAAGGTCAAAGGGCTGCAGCTCCACTGGAAGCAGTGGGCCAGATCCTCAGTAGATTTTAATGGGCCAGACCCCAGCTGCTGTATATTGGCAATAGCTCCATTGATGTCACTGGACTAGATCCCCAGCCGGCTCTAATGGGCCATAGCATCATTAGTGTCAATGGACCAGACTCCAGCTGGTGTATATCGGCTGTAGCTCCACCGGGGTGAGTGAAGATGGGTTGTTGTTGCCCGGAGGAATTCACTCCTGGTGTCACTGAAATGTTTTTCCCTTGATAGAAACAGAGAAGTTCCCTGATGTCTCCCAGTCCAACCCCACATGCATCATCTTCTCAAGCTGCCTTGATCCTTCTGCCAACTGCTCCCCTCTCTCCCCCTCCCCTTTGTCCACATCCCAGGGCTCCAGGCCAGTTACTGGATCATTGGTCCCTCGGAAGGACTCCCCTGGCACAGACATCTTCCGCAATGACGATGGAGACTGCATCGTCCGTTCTGACCTGGGCTGCTACCTGCAGACAGAGCTTCTTGAGAACGGGCGCAACATCAGGATCCGGAGACTGCACCCTGTGTGCCTAGGCGGGGATCACTACGTGGGCTGCGTGGGGGAGCCCAATATCTACATCATCAAGGGCAGCTCCTACCGAGTGGTGCAGGACCTATGCACAGATAAGGGAGCTCAGGTCTTCGAGCTGCATCCCAGGTGCCGTGATGGGGACCACTACGGGAAGCTTTATGGGACCTTCTTCATCATTTTCCAAAACCAGGGTGTCATCCGCAGCGTGACTAATTTGAGGACAGCTGAACATGAAAATATCTGTCTCCTGCCCCCTGAACACCACAATGGGCTCTACTACTTCGGGATTGGTAAGTTCCTAACCCTGATCAAGATGGATGAGAAGTGGGGGGCTCAGTTCTTCCTGTACCCGGGCCTGAGATTTGAGAAGCTGGAATCCTTCTACTCCATCCACCCAGACGTGCTGAATTTCTTCCCTGGGGGCTTGACCCTCACCAAGGGCATCTCAATCAGTGGCTGGAAGTGCATCAAGACCCTGCACAATGACTCCGACTCCCCCATCACCTGGTCCGACAAAGTCATCCTCAAGGTGGGCTATGCCAAGCAGAAGATATCCACCATTGAGCATAACTGGAGCCTCTCCGCTGAGATGTCCCTCAAGGCCGGAGAGCTCACCAAGCTCATCACCCGGTTCCAGTTCTCCTTCAAGGCTGAGTATGGAGGGAGAAGCATCCACACAGAACAGGAGGACTGGAATGAAGCCCAAGAAGAAGAGGAGTCAGTCCAGGTGACCCTGGAGCCCAAAAAGAACCTTTACCTCTGGCAGTACCAGCTCGGCATAGGCCAGGAGCCCGTCTTGTTCTGCAGAGACATTCAGTTCACCAAAGAAAACAACCCACCTGACCGCATCCCTCTGCCTTTAGTCCCCTAAGGTCCCATGAGGATGAAGAATGCAGCACCATGATGCTATTCTGGATGTGTGCAGGTGAGCTTCTTTCTTCTGTTATTGCCCCTTCAGATCTTTCCCTGAGCTGCCCAAAATTTCTCCCATCCTATCCCAACTGTTTCTTCTCCTAGTTTTCCTCCTATTCCCAGCTCTACCCAAATCTTTTTTGCAATGGTTTCATTAAACTTCCTTTCCTTCCCATTATTATTATTACAGTTGGGCAGAGAATAGTGTTTGATGTTCTTGTGGAAAATTTAGACTTCCTATTGAAAAACAAAAAAATTGCTGAAACCTCACAAAATTGGGCAGAAAAGCGCTGACAACTGAAAACATTTGCAAAAACATGCCAAAACAAACACAAATTTGCTGAAAACTGAAAATATTTTTATTTGCAGCCAAGCATTTTCAGGTTTTCTGACCCAAAAATGACCGTTTTTGACAGAAACCAACACTTGCTGTGAATTTTTTTAAAAAAAGAACAACCAATTTTCCCTCAAAACTCATGTTTCAACCAGCTTTCATTATTACAATACACACCCCGTCCAGACTTCTCTTCCCAACACTTCTGCTTTTTCCGATCTCCTTCATCCACCTCCTTCACAGCCTTCCCCAAACCTTCTGCCAAATAAAGTCAGTGATTGAATGACATGTTCTCTCTCCAATTGCTACTGTTAGTCACAGCCCAGAATTTGCTTTGGGCTCCCTCGCAGTCAAGAGTCCAGTGGAAACCAGAGGAATCACTGAAGTGTTGTAAGTGAGAATGGGGGTCAATCCTATGGATTTGCCATGGTGCCAGAGTAGATTTGAAAGCTGAAATCTAGCATATTGCATTTGCTGTCCATATCTGAATGACATTTTATTAGGATAACCCCATATTATTGAGTCCAGGGAGCACTGGCATTCTCAGTTTAATGCTAAGCTCTTGTGAGGTCTACTTCTACCCTTCACAGTACTGCTGCAGTCAACATAGGATATAATCATCAGTTTTACAGATCAAATGTCCTAGAGATGTACAGAAATCAAACTACACTCCATGGCCATAGATAGACCAGTGTTGGGGCCCAGGACTTATACCACAGACCGATCACTTACTTGGCTTAATCGCTTCACCTCTGCAAGAGCCAGTAGCTGGGTCGGAGGGAGCTTTCACCAACATAGCACTGTCTGCACAGGGGTTAAGTTCATTATAACGACATTGTTCAGGGGGGTGGATTTTTTTTCACACCCCTGAGTGATGTAGTTACAACAAAGTAAGTGTATAGTGTAGACCAAACCTTCTTTATAATCATCAGTTCTTCAGTCTCTCCAATACATTTGTCAAACTTTAAATAATTGTCTGAACCACTTTGTCCGAAGGCATCCTACTAACCTGGTCCCTGCTTGTTCTAGTGTGGGGTTTGAAAGGGACGAGTTCAAACTAGCAAAAGCACTTGTTTAAAGTTATTGTGGGAGGTTCTCCAAAGCCATTGACTTGGGCTGAGGATGGAGAAACATGCTAATGGCATTGTGTAGTTAAAATCCAAGATACAGTTCCTCGATGCACTACGAAGCGAGCAGACACAGCAGGGGAACTTTCAGATACTGAGATTAAAGAAACAACAAGTGATACAACCTTCAAAAGGAAGTCTCACCACGTCTTCTCAGCATGGTAAGCCTGGCACAAGAGACCATGAGACACATTGTCTGTCCAAGTGTCTGGCAGTACTTCTGGGTTTGTCATCTTCATTGGTGGCTTCAGCAAAACTCTGAGGTCCACCGCAATGACCCCAGTTTACACAGGCTGTGTTGGGGTTTATTTGAGGATGACAATCTTATTTATTTTCTATTAGACACTTGCTGCAGCTCTCGGATTTCTGGATTTCTGCAGCTCTCGGATCTCTGGATTTCTGCAGCTCTCGGATTTCTCTGCTGCTTTCATTATTATTCAGTAGATGCTCATCCAGATTTTCTGTCATGCTTTGCTTATCTGAGGCTCTTCGTTTTATTCATTTTTAACCCTGCTTTCCTGTATGAAAACAGACTCTTAATTGGGTTCTTCCCTTCTTAAAGCAATTTCTTTTAATGTTTCAAAGTCACACATACGTCGGATGCTTCTGCCTTTCAATATTCATTTTCCTTCCTGTGCCAGACAGTCCCTATCATTTTCAGAAGGCAACAATCAGGCTTGTATAGTTCTTCGAAATGTAGCAGACACAGGGCCAGCTTTTAAAAGATAGTTAGGTGCCTGAAGGTGTGGGGTGGTGCCTAGTGGGAATTTTATGAATGGCAGGTGTATCTGTGAGTGAAAGCTTCTTGGGATGAGGCTTGCGGTGGCCTCTTGGAAATCAAAGGGACCAAATCCGTGCCTTCAAATCTGTGCTTACACCTTCCCTGTGCCCTCCTCCCAGCTTGCAAAGCTGGCTCATCTGCTTCCCATTCCCCAGCCTCTATCCAAATCTAGTTACCAAGGCAGATGATTTCATGATGTCTTCTCTCTCCTTTCTCTCATTATTACCTACAGCCTGAATTCTGATTTGGGATCATTTGGGAGTTATATCTGCTGCCAAAATGCAAACAAATTGTGAAGCCTAAATAAAGAATCGATTTTTCAGCATTCACCAAGTTGTTGGGGTTGAACTTCCTTTGTTTTCTCCTTTGTTTGGGGTCTATAGAAAGGTAAAAATGGAGGTGAAAGTAGCAATGCAGGAGGAAGCCAGGAAGGCCTGGGAGTTTCTGTAATTGTTGATACAGTAATGTTATAAGTTGTAATTTCATGTACACAGTTATGAGGCTGAAAATGTGTCCTCATGGCTTAAAAGAAGCCCAGGCAAAAACTCTCCAGGAACAAAGGGGCAGTTCACACCTCATCAGGGCATATATGGGACAAACCCAGCCCAACCTCACAAGAACAAAGGACGCTGGTCTAGGCAGCAACAAAGGATCTGTTGGTCTCTTGAGTGAGTCACCCCCCTTCCTTTGGGCAGTTTGGGAGTGCGATGAGGCAGGGCCGACTCTAGATTTTTTGCTGCCCCAAGCAAAAAAAAATTTTGGCTGTCCGCCACCCCAGCCCTGGGCTCCCTGCCCCTGCACTCCCTTGCTGCCCCAGCCCTGGGTTTTACCTCCCCCCACACCCCCTGCCACCCCAGCCCTGGACTACTCCCTTTCCCCCCCACCCCCCTTTCTTCTGGAAAATTTTGCTTTTGAAACACCTGAAGAATTAGCTTTGAAAACTTTTTAGCTATTAAGCGCTTTAGAGAGGTACAAACACTAAACAGCTCATTACAAACAAGAACGGATGCGGCAACCCTACAGGAAGCTTGTTCTTTGTAGCAAGGGTTCTGCGGGACTCAGAAGCCAGGGTGCTGACTTCTTCACCCTGCTCAAAGTCACCCCTGGAGACGGTTGCTTCTACAGGGTTGTTTGTCTTTACCTTTTTTAAAGCTAATTCCTTTTGGGTTGGGAAGGCATAGGGTTGTTGAAAACTAGGGGCTTTGACCCCTTTGCCTCGCTTACCATGGTCCCAGGAAGCTGCAGAGGTAGATTTTTTAGCTTTGGAGGTGCAGGGGGGTTCAAAATCGGGGGGCCTGATCCCCTTTCCCCCCACCCTGAAAACTGTTGCTGTTTCAGAGGTAGACTTTTTGGCCTTTTTTAAGACCGGCTGGCTCTGTGTAATCAGGGTTTTGGACGTGCAGGGCTGTTCAAAATCGGTGAGTCTAATACCTTTGCTTCCAACTGCAGCTGATTCAGAGGAAAATTTCTTGGCCCCTTTAAGCGAGCTCCCCTCCAACATTTCTTCTTGAGAGATAACACTTGATAAGTCTGCCAATACACGTAAACAAAATGTTTTTAGCACATAAGCCTGTATGTTCTTTTTTTTTAACTAACAACAACAAACATATCCCCTCCCAAATATATATTTTAAAAGCCTTTACATAACCCCACTAAAAACATTTTTATAGTAAGGGAATAAAAAGAGTGTTTAAATACAATGTAAAATAATAAAGTGTTATTTTAGCTTACACCACACGGGGGTGGTACAGCTGCAACATTTTCAAACGTCCAGCAAAACTTTTTTGTACAGTAAAAGCTTTAAGGGCAAAAACTGCTTCTTTTTTACTAACAACAACAAACAGAAACCCCAATACCTGTGTTAATGCATAACCCCTAAAAATGTACACTATTTCCAACAACAGTTATTTCAAACACACATTTAAAAACAGTTCATACCATCTTCTGGAATCTCAGGAAAACCTATTGGGTGGTTTTGACTTCCATCTTGTTCCAAATTAAAAAAATAACATTTTTTAAAACCATTTTCTTTTTTAAAATAAATCATACTTGTGTAGCATATTAATTAGCTTACCCAAATTTAAAGCTTCTAGTGGGGAATCTGGTATGTCAAGAAAAAAGGCCTCATCCTACTGAAAAGAAAAAATATTGCCTTTTAACTAAGCACAAGGCAGGTATAATATCTTGGTGGCACACACAAACAAACACACACACACCATAGTAACTTTTCTTACCATGTTGTTGCTCCCCATGACGGTAGAAGTCTTGTATTAGCAATATTTCTTTGACAGCATTGTTCAGTTTTCTGTCCCTATTTACAGGTTTAAACCTGTTTTTAAAAAAAGGTCTTGGGCCCCCCCTAAAAATTAATATTTAAAAAGGCATTTCTTTAAAAAAACAGGGTGTGTAAAAGTCATTTTTCTAGGAGAAAAGGTGGGTAGGTTTGTGTGGGTTGGGGGGTTGGGGTGGGGGTTGGAGGTGCCTATATATACTTTAGCTTCTTTCAACTTTAATGGTTAAATTTTTTTTATTTTTTATAGTAAATGTGTTTAAACAGTTAATAAACAGCCCTTATAAATGGTAATATACCCATTTACACCTTTGTAACCAAAAGTTTTTAAGAGCTGAAACCTGTATTGTTTAATTTGTTTTATGGCCTTGGTTTTTTAAAACAAGACTGCTCATTTAAAAATAAGCTCCGTTAAACTTATTACTAAAAACTTCTACAAAACTTATTTTACATCGTTAACAAAGTTGCTGTGTTTTGTGTTTTCCTGGGGGTCTTAAATTTTTACATATTATGTTTTTTAAAAAGTTATAGTTGGCCCTGGGTTGTAACTCAGCTCTGTCTTTTAAAGCTTTTTGCACAATTTACCAGTCATAAGGGTTGTTTTTTGGTTATCTTTTTATTATTTTATGTTGTTAATGATTAAAAAGAAAAATTTTAGGCATTACTTTAAAACACATTTTAAAATGGTTTATAGTACGTGTTGTTCAGCTTTCGTTACAGGGTAGAAAAAAACAGGTTCTGGCTGTTTAGATAAGAGCAGAGCAGGGGGGGCCCTTACTTGTTTTTCTTCTGGGGAAAAAGGCGGGAAGGTCTCTGGCTACATACTTTAGCTTTTTTAAACTTTAATTGTTAAAAAGTTTTTCTTTTCTATAGTAAGTTTATTTACAGTTAAAGTTACTATTCTTTTTAATCCCTGGTTTTGGTATCATTTTGTTTTAAAAGGAGACCAAGGGCTTTCTTGTTATGTTCTGGCCTTTTTATCTCTAATTCGCTGGCTCACAGAGGCTGTTTTTGCTAGCAATGGCTTTTGCTGCAAAGCCCTGCTGTCCTTACTTAAAAAATGGCCCATGTTAGCCTAAAAGCCAGGGGAAAAACTTTTTTGTCAGGATACCTTAGTTTTATAGCCCTGAACTGTTTCTGCAAACTTACATGTTATTAAAACAAACTTCTCTCTAATCCTTTGGTTTACAAAATAAGGGGACTATAAGCCGTCTGTTACTAAAAACCTGGGGTACTTCTGCCTGCTTTTTTTTATTAAAACACTTATGTCAAGGGGGGTAAATAAAAAAATATGTCTTCATTTAGGCATGTCTTTCCAAGTGTTTATTCCCTTAAAAGCCTTTCACCTCTCTTTGTTAAAAAGTGGGGAAAGAAGCAAACTTCTTCTTCTCTCTAATCCGCTGGTTTACAAAATAAGGGGACTATAAACCGCCTGTTACTAAAAACCTGGGGTGCTTTTGCCTGCTTTATTCTAGTACAACACATACAAAAATATGTGTCTTCATTTAGGCATGTCTTTTCAAGTCATTATCGCTTTGCAAAACTTAAGGTAACTTTAATGTGTTAAAAATGGTGTATCACTAAAAGCTTATGGTTTTAACTTTTATAAAAATCCCTCTGTCCGTTCTTTTTCATTGAGACACCTTTGCCAAGGGGGTTAAATAAAGAAATGTGTCTTCAGGCTGCCTGTTTTTCAAAGGGGTCTTCTTCTTTTCTAATCCACGACCTTCAAAAGGCTGTTTCAAGTGGTTTTCACTAAAAACTTTGGGGGGAAACTTTTTCTTAGTAAGGGTTTTGTGGGTTTAGGTCTGGGGTGCTTCTGCCTGCTCTTTTTTTAGTACAACACACACAAAAGGGTTGTGTTTTAAGTTTGTCTTTTTGAGTCATTATCGCTTTGTAAAACTTAAGGTAACTTTAACCTGTGTTTGTTAAAAAGCAGGTAAAGAAGCAAACTCCTTCTCTATGATCCACTAATTCACAGAGGCCGCTTTGCTAACAGGAGCTTTGCTGCAGCTTTTCATTGTGCTTCCTAAAAAGTAACCTGTTAGTTTAAGACCAAGAAAAAAAACTTTAACAAATGGTGTGTTACTAAAAGCTTATGGATTTAACTTTTATAAAAACCCCTCTGTAAAAGGGCTACATGGCGGGAAAATGCTGGGGGGTGTGTGTGTCTGTTTCTTTAGATAAGAATAAAACAGTTAAAAGGGAGGGGGAAGAGAGAAGAGGGAAGGGGGGTGGGGGGAAGGAGAGAGTTGGCTCTTGTTTAAAACCTTGGGACTCTAGGATTGGTTCAGGAAAATAAATTCTATGACGTTGTTGTAAAACCACCTCTGATTGGGGTGATCCAAAGGCGGTGATAAGAAGTCTGAGGCCTGATCTACACTGTGCGTTTAAACCGATTTTAGCAGCGTTAAACTGATTTAAAGCTATACCCGTCCACACAACGAGGCCCTTTATATCGATATAAAGGGCTCTTTAAATTGGTTACTGTACTCCTCCCCAATGAGAGGAGTAGCGCTAAAATCGGTATTATCATATCGGATTAGGGTTAGTGTGGCTGCAAATCGACGGTATTGGCCTCCGGGCGGTATCCCACAGTGCACCATTGTGACCGCTCCAGACAGCAATCCGAACTTGGATGCACTGGCCAGGTAGATAGGAAAAGCCCCGCAAACTTTTGAATTTCATTTCCTGTTTGCCCAGAGTGGATCTCTGATCAGCACGGGTGGCAATGCAGTCCCAAATCCAAAAAGAGCTCCAGCATGGACTGTACAGGAGATACTGGATCTGATCGCTGTATGGGGAGACAAATCTGTTCTATCACAGCTCTGTTACAGAAGATGAAATGCCAAAGCATTTGAAAAAAATTTCCAGGCTATGATACAGAGTCCACTGCTGTGTGACAAGTGTAATGGAAAGCCAAAGAATCAAATGGACACTCGTGGAGGGAGGGAGAGGGGTACTGAGCTATCCCACAGTCCCCAGCAGTCTCCGAAAAGTATTTGCATTCTTGGCTGAGCTCCCAATGCCTGTAGGGTCAAACACATTGTCCGGGGTGGTTCAGGGTATATCTCGTCAATTTACCCCCCTCCCCCCCGTGAAAGAAAAGGGAAAAAAATTGTTTCTTGACTTTTTTCAATGTCACCCTATGTCTACTGAATGCTGCTGGTAGACACAATGCTGCGGCAGTGAAGAGCAGTATCCGCTCCCCTCCCTTCCCCGGTGGCAGATGGTACAGTGCAATAAGACTGGTAGCCGTCCTTGTTATCATCCCGTGAGTGCTCCTGGCTGGCCTCAGGTGAGGTTGGCCGGGGGTGCCTGGGTAAAAATAGGAATGACTCCTGGGTCATTCCCAGTAGATGGTACAGAACGGCTGGTAACCGTCTTCATCATAGCAACTGGGGGCTGAGCTCCATCAGCCCCCTCCCTTTCATGTGTAAAGAAAAGATTCTGTACTGCCTGGACTATCATAGCAGCGGGATGCTGGGCTCCTCTCCCCTGCACCGCTTAATGTTCTGTCTGAACTGTCATAGCAGCTGGAGGCTGCCTCTCCCTCATTTTATCTCACTGACAAGTCAGTGTTTCTTATTCCTGCATTCTTTATTACTTCATGACACAAATGGGGGAACACTGCCACGGTAGCCCAGGAGGTTTGGGGGAGCAGGGAAGCAACAAGTGGGGTTGTTGCAGGGGCACCCCCTAGAATGGCATGCAGCTCATCATTTCTGCAGGGTCTGACACAGAGCAGCTTTGGTCTCTGGTTCTCTAGTACACTTGCCCCATATTCTAGGTAGGACTGACTTTATTTTTTGATACTATAAAGGAGGAATTGACTCAGGGAGTCATTCCCACTTTTGTCTTTGCGCCCCCGGCCGACCTCAGCCAGGAGCACCCATGACAGCAGCAGACAGTACAGAACAACTGATAACCATCTCTGCTATCATGCAAAGGCAAATGAATGCTGCTGTGTAGCGCTGCAGTAATGCCTCTGTTAGCGGCATCCAGTACACATACGGTGACAGTGACAAAAGGCAAAACAGGCTCCCTGGTTGCCGTGCTATGGCGTCTGCCAGGGCAATCCAGGGAAAAAGGGCGCAAAATGATTGTCTGCCGTTGCTTTCCCGGAGGAAGGAATGGGTGATAACATTTACCCAAAACCACTCACGACAATGATTTTTGCCCCATCAGGCACTGGGACCTCAACGCAGAATTCGAAGGGGCGGGGGAGACTGCGGGAACTATGGGATAGCTACGGGATAGCTACCCACAGTGCAACGCTCCAGAAATCGATGCTAGCCTCGGACCATGGACGCACACTGCTGAATTAATGTGCTTAGTGTGGCCGCGTGCGCTCGACTTTATACAATCTGTTTTACAAAACCGGTTTATTTAAAATCGGAATAATCCCGTAGTGCAGACGTATCCTTAGTCTCAAAGGGCCTGAACCAGGAAAGTTGCCTCATTCTACAGAAGGACTGGAAAGGTAAAAATTCTCTCTCTGTCTCTCTCATTTTCTTTCTCTCTCTCTGTCTCTTTCTGATTCTACCCTGTGCTCTCTATCTTTGCTCATTGGAAAGAGGGCGCTCTTTTCCCTTTTTTTGTTCTGTTCTTTCTTTTAACCTACCCTCATACTGAATGCTTTTCTATTCACATTTTACACTGTGATTACTAAACAGGCTCTTTGCAAAGAGGGCTTTTCTTTTTTCTTATTCTGTTTTTTTTTTTAATCTCTTTTTTTTTTTTAACCTACCTTGGTATTGAATAGTCCCAGGGCTGTCCCAATTCCTATCCCAGGTGCCTGGTCACTCTTCAAGCACCAAAGATTCACAAAAGATCAGATGAGCTAAGGTCAAAGGGCTGCAGCTCCACTAGAAGCAGTGGGCCAGATCCTCACCAGGTTTTAATGGGCCAGACCCCAGCTGCTGTATATTGGCAATAGCTCCATTGATGTCACTGGACTAGATCACCCAGCTCCAGTTCTCCTTCAAGGCTGAGTATGGCGGGAGAAGCATCCACACAGAACAGGAAGACTGGAATGAAGCCCGAGAAGAAGAGGAGTCAATCCAGGTGTCCCTGGAGCCCAAAAAGAACCTGTACATCTGGCAATACCAGCTCGGCATAGGCCAGGAGCCTATCTTATTCTGTAGGAGCATCACCAAAGAAAACAACCCACCCGGCCGCATCCCTGTGCCTCCAATCCCTTAAGATCCCATGAGGATGAAGAATGCAGCACCATGATGCTATTCTGGATGTGTGCAGGCGAGCTTCTTTCTTCTGTTATTGCCCCTTCAGATCTTTCCCTGAGCTGCCCAAAATTTCTCCCATCCTATCTTAACTGTTTCTTCTCCTGGTTTTCCTCCTTTTCCCAGCTCTACCCAAATCTTGTTTGCAATGGTTTCATTAAACTTCCTTTCCGTCCTATTATTATTATTACAGTTGGGCAGAAAATGTTGTTTGATGTTCTTGTGGAAAATTTAAGACTTCCTATTGAAAAACAAAAAAATTGCTGAAACCCCACAAAATTGGGGAGAAAAGTGCTGACAACTGAAAACATTTGCAAAAACATGCCAAAACAAACACAAATTTGCTGAAAACTGAAAATATTTTTATTTGCAGCCAAGCATTTTCAGGTTTTCTGACCCAAAAATGACTGTTTTTGACAGAAACCAACACTTGGCTGTGATTTTTTTTTGAAAAAAGAACAACCAATTTTCCCTCAAAACTCACGTTTCAACCAGCTTTCATCATGACAATACACACCCTGTCCAGACGTCTTTCCCCACCACTTCTGCTTTTTCCGTTCTCCTTCATCCACCTCCTTCACAGCCTTCCCCAAACCTCCTGCCAAATAATGTCAGTGATTGAATGGCATATTCCCTCTCCAGTTATTACTGTTAGTCACAGCCCAGAATTTGCATTGGGCTCCCTCACAGTCAAGAGTCCAGTGGAAACCAGAGGAATCCCTGCAGTGTTGTAAGTGAGAACGGGGGTCAATCCTATGGATTTGCCATGGTGCCAGAGTAGATCTGAAAGCTGAAATCTAGCGTATTGCATTTGCTGTCCATGTCTGAATGACATTTTATTAGGATAACCCCATATTATTGAGTCCAGGGAGCACTGGCATTCTCAGTTTAATGCTAAGCTCTTGTGAGGTCTACTTCTACCCATCACAGTACTGCTGCAGTCAGCATAGGATATAATCATCAGTTTTACAGATCAAGTGTCCTAAGGATGTACAGAAATCAAACTACACTCCAGGGCCATAGATAGACCAGTGTTGGGGCCCAGGACTTATACCATAGACCAAACACTTAGTCGGCTTAATCACATCACCTCTGCAAGAGCCAGTAGCTGGGTCGGAGGGAGCTCTCACCAACATAGCACTGAATATTAATTGGGTCCCTCGCTGCTTAAAGCAATTTCTTTTAATGTCAAAGTCACACATACGTCGGGTGCTTCTGCCTTTCAATATTCATTTTCCGGCCTGTGCCAGACAGTCCCTATCATTTTCAGAAGGCAACAATCAGGCTTGTATTGTTCTTCGAAATGTAGCAGACACAGGGCCAGCTTTTAAAAGATAGTTAGGTGCCTGAAGGTGTGGGGTGGTGCCTAGTGGGAATTTTATGAATGGCAGGTGTATCTGTGAGTGAGAGCTTCTTGGGATGAGGCTTGCAGTCGCTTCTTGGAAATCAATGGGACCAAATCCGTGTCTTCAAATCTGTGCTTACACCTTCCCTGTGCCCTCCTCCCAGCTTGCAAACCTGGCTCATCTGCTTCCCGTTCCCCAGCTTCTCTCCAAATCTAATTACCAAGGCAGATGATTTTGTGATGTCTTCTCTCTCTTTTCTCTCATTATTACCTGCAGCCTGAATTCTGATTTGGGATCGTTTGGGAGTTAAATCTGCTGCCAAAATGCAACCAAATTGTGAAGCCTAAATAAAGAATCGATTTTTCAGCATTCACCACGTTGTTGGAGTTGAATTTCTTTTGTTTTCTCTTTTGTTTGGGGTCTATAGAAAGGTAAAAATGGAGGTGAAAGTAGCAATGCAGGAGGAAGGCAGGAAGGCCTGGGAGTTTCAGGTCTCTGTGGAGATGATGGTGGGAAACCTAAAATAAACATGGACATTGGGGGAAATTTTGATACTGTGAAAAACTGAGAAAGGAGTGTGGGGAGAGGAACAGAGGAAAGAGGCGTCACAGGCCTAAAACTCTTCATGGGCCTGAGGCTCTTCACCGGAGGAGGATTAAGATTTACTGGAGCCCTTGGCACAAAGAACTTTTGGGCCCCCTAGGATGCTCTATACGTTGGGGGAACACCTTACCACCCCATGTTCATCCTTATAAAATGATTGTGTGGTATCCAGAGGAAAGTGTCTTATGTCGGGCGTCTTCGGAAGGCTCACGATGCACTGAGCATTGCTGTTCTAGTGATGGTCTAGTAATTGTTGTTACAGTAACGTTACAGTAATGTTATAAGTTGTAATTTCATGTATATAGTTATGAGGCTGAAAATGTGTCCTCCTGGCTTAAAATAAGCCCAGGCAAAAACTCTCCAGGAGCAGAGAGGCAGTTCCCCATTCACAGTGCCACCCCTTTCCACTCACAGCAAGCTGCAGCATGGCTCAGCTACCTCAGTCTCTCCCTCTCCCTTTCCTGTTGATAGCAGCCAAGAGATTGCTAGGAAATGTAGTTCTTTCCCTGCTCCAGGGCAGGCTGTATAGGCAGGGAGCTAGGCAAGGAACTACAGCTCCCAGGATCCTGTGGGTTCTCTGGTCCCATGCTGGATCCCCAGCTGCTCTGTGGTTCTGCTTCTTCAGGGTTATGAGAGGGGAGGAAGTGAGTAAAAAAAAAAAGGATAGTCAAATGCCGGCCCTGCAAATGTGCCACCCCAAGCACCTGCTTGTTTTGCTGGTGCCTAGAGCCAGCCCTGAGATGAGATAATGCTCACCTGACTCTGAAGTGGGGCGTAGGGGCAAAGCCAAGAGGGAAGAAAGAACATGATAAAAGGGAGAGACATTTGCCATGCTCTTCCTCACTCACTTCCACCTCCATTTACAGACATCACCACCCAGCAACTGAAGCACTGATCAAAGGGGAGAGCCTGGCTGAAGGGCAACCAGCCAGCCCATGGAGAGAAGCATCTAAATTTTTAAAGGCACTGAAGTGTTTAGATCAGCTTAAAATACGTTTTGTTTTTATTTCATTTGACCAAATCTGATTTGTTATGATTTGACTTATAATCACTTATATTTTATAATTAATAAATGTGGTTGTTTATTTTACCTGGAGCAGTGTGTTTGGTTTGAAGCATTTCAGAGATAAGCCTGGTACATATCAATTTCTTTGTTAAATTCACAATCTCATATAGGCTTGCAGCATCCAGCGGGTGTAATTGGACACTGCAAGACGGAGGTTCCTAGGATTCGGAGTGGGACCGGAAATATTGATTAGTGTCATTCGCTTTCCAGTAGCTGAGAGCAGCTTACATGCTAGAGGCTGTGCATGAACAGCCCAGGAGTGGGGCTTCTCACAGCAGAGCAGGGTAAGGCTGGCTCTCAGAGTCAGGGATTGGAGTGACCTAGCAGATCACTGGTCCAGATAGCAAATGAGGAATTTAACAGATCCAATGTGCCCCTTGCCCTGGGGCACTGCCCCCTGCTTCTCCTCTCCTCTCCTCCATTCCCCATTACCTCTTCCCCCATGCTCCTGTTCCCCTCCCCCACTCTCCCATTCCCCACTGCCTCTCCCGCACTCTCCCATTCCCCACTGACAATTTTCCTCCACCACAGCCCCAAGTCAATCATTCCCCTGGCTCCTCATTCTGTGTTTGCACCTTTGTCCCAGAGAGACCTTTGCTGACTTCAGCTCCCGTAAGTAGGGTCTCGGTCTGCATTAGTCTACAAGTTTGAAGGCCCTTCTGCTCTCAGAAACTCCCCCTGGAGATCTATCCACTTGGAGCTGTCCCGGACAGCCAGGGTCTTCGGATCTTGGCGGATTCTTGTAGCTCTTTCCAGTTTGTCAGGGTCCAGTAAGAGGTTTTGACACCCGAGCTAGATACAGTCTTCTGTTGTGGTCTCATGAATGCTGGATCCCAAGATGACTCCACCTCTCTGCTCCTACTCAATATCCCGCTGTTTATTCACAAATGTATGGTGTCAGCCTGCCCAGCTCCAGCATGGCACTGGGAGCTGGTGTATTAATCTAGATGGACAATATGGGCCATAGGTGTTAACATAACCCAGCCACTGTCCAACATTAGACAGTGTTTGAAAGGTCCAGGGTCTGGTGCACAGAGACCTCAGCCTGCTTAGTGCCATGGCAAACACACCATTAAATGTCCTTTTAACCTTTGATTAAAGGTTAAGAAATAAGGAAAAACAGTTAAAGCCTTTGAAATGTAAAGTATTAAGTGAGGCTTTCATTGTAACAACATCCCTTGTTCCCTTTCCACACTTAGACAGTATCAAAGATGGTAATAACCATCCTTTGGGGGGAAGGAGAAATTAGCTGAGATGAGCTGGAGCTGTTTCTGTTGTTGTTAAAGTCAGATCCTGTTTCATCCCAGATGGGGTTTGGGAGTCAGCTGGAACTGGGAGGGGTGATGATGTTGTCAGGGGCCCCTTGTTCTGGGAGCTGTACATCTCCCAGGATTAGGATGGTGAAGGTCTGGAGCCCAAGGAGATGATGGGGGTGGCAGCCATGATGGCAAAGCTCGCTCCAGTAGCTTCCTTTTGTTAAGTGTTGAAGGCTGAAAGGTAGTTGCTTCGGTAACGCTGTTCAGTTATTCTGTCCTTATCAGTACTAACAGCAGATCAGGCAGCCTGCTAATTCAGCAGACTTCGAAATTACCCATAAAGAAAGACCACAGGCACAGTTCGGGGATGAAAGCACTTGGCCAGGTTTCTTGCCCTCAAGGCACAGTCCTAGTGCCCTGGCTTCATAGTTGGGAATGTGAGAGTTGGGGGAGGAGAATAGGAGAATGGGAGAGAGGCTTCAGTTGCTGGTTACAGGTACATTAACACGTGGGTGCCCAGTGGCAAGGAAGGGCTCAGTCAGCAGCGGGAGTCTCTGCTGTTCCCTACATAACACCAAGAATTAAGGTGAGGTACCCCTATATTTATAGACTGAGACAAACAACAGGGATACACAATTGATGTACCACCTTACGTGTTTCATGACATCTGTTTGTTAACTCCCCTTGTTCCTGATATCTCAGACACAACATCCCTATTCATTGTTCTGTCAAACCATCTTATCTTGTGCTGGACAGGGATGTAAAGTGCGGCCTGAAAATATATTTACAAAAATATCTAATCTCTAAAACACTAGCAAAACCTCTGCCAAGTTCCTATATGAGCATCTGCTTTAATACCTGGCCTGTCTTTGGTTCACAGCCTTTGGTTCAGGCCTCAGGTCTTGCAACAGGCCCAGTGCTCCAGGCTTGCGCTTTCTCTACTGTTCTTCTTAAGTTTTTTCTCACAAAATCTCTTTCTTGACAGACCCCAAAGGGCAGTGATGGGTGGAATAGCCCATCCCCTTACTATTTTGTCCATCAATTAGGCCAGGGATCGGCAACCTTTAGCAAGCGGCTTGCCAGGATAAGCACACTGGCGGACGGGGTTGGTTTGTTTACCTGCAGCGTACACAGGTTTGGACGATTGTGGCTCCCACTGGCTGCGGTTCGCCACTCCAGGCCAACGGGGGTTGTGGGAAGTGGCGCGGGCCGAGGGATCTGCTGGCTGCTCTTCCTGCAGCCCCCATTGGCCTGGAGCAGCAAACTGCGGCCAGTGGGAACTGCGATTGGCTGAATCTGTGGACGCTGCAGGTAAACAAACTGGCCCGTCCCATCAGAGTGCTTACCCTGGCGAGCCATGTGCCAAAGGTTGCCGATCCCTGAATTAAGCCTAAATTCCAATGCACCAGTTTTGGCTTGTTAACTTCTGGCTCCATGTCATCTGGTTTTAACAAGGGGGAGAGAGTACTTGGTTATATTTTAAGCATGGGAAATTCCTTACACTGCTTGAAGAGGGTAGAGGGACAGTGGGATAGGGAAATCTTACCTGGGCCTTTCTTGGTTTCTAGAATTTGAGTTATGCTCATCTCCTTGTTCTGCCATGGGATGAAAATACCACTTCACGCTGTATGAACATTTTCTTTTTTTGGCCATTTAATATCCTAGTTTTTTTTTTACAGGAAAAGAGATATTGTTGGTAGGAGTTAGTGGTCAGCTAGGTCATTGTATATTGTGTCCTGCGACTTGCATACTGAGCCAGCCAGGTCCCCCACACATCAGCTGGGCCCCACCAGCCCTGTTTCAGCCAGGCCCCTGATCCTTTCACTGCGACCCCACCTTCAGCCTGGCCCCTTTCCTATTATTGTGAGCCAGGATCTCCTGCCCCACCCCTCCTCCTGATATTATCATTATCATTGTTATTACTAATAATAACACTAAGCAGGACTCACCAACACTCACCAGGGTGTTTCTTCTGCTTTTTGCCGCACTGACGATGGTCTCAGCTGCCAGGACCAGGCTCCCTGATCATCTTAACCCCCCATGCTGCAGCAGCCACCTGCCAGCCGTTATGCTCCTCTGCTGGGGATGCTGGCAGAGACTCTGTGAGTGGGGAGGCTAAGCCCTAGGAGTACTTACCCTGCTGCCAGACACAGCCCCTTCCCAACGCTGGCCCTTCGGCACAGCTCCAGGGCACATGGCCCCATCCACTCACCCTGCCAGACAGAGTCTGCACAGGGAAAGCAGAAAGGGCCATGCTCAAGGGCAGGAGTAAGCAGGAGGCCCTGTCCAGCATGGGGTCAGTACTCACAGGTGCATCTTTCCACTTCACTCGCAACCCTGGCCCCAGAGTGGAGCCCCATCTGATTTCCCTGCACAGCACTGAAAGGCCAGGAGGTCAATGGAAAGATGCACCTGTGGGTACTGGCCTCCTGCTTTTGAAATATGGGACAAAAAGTGGCCTGCACTGATTGAGTATGGGACAGGCCATTTCTATTTGAGTAAGGGATGTTCAAGGTAATGCAGGATTGTTGGCAACCCCAGCCAGCACCGAAGCTTCTCAGATAAAAACACCGAGCAGCTGGCAGAGCTCCAGCAGTCTGAACAGCATTATGGAGGCAACGACATTCCAGCCTTCTGCAGAGTCCCCACCAAATGCAACAGCTGTGTGTGGGAGTGACTGAGGATTATTATGCTGTGCTCACAAAAAACTTCCCCACAAAGGAACCCCACCTTATAACAGAAACAACTTGGAAACATCAACAGGAGTTATTAAGTCTTAATTGTGCTGGTGGGGAGCGAGGCTTCCTGTGACGCAGTGAGCAGGGGGGTGAAGGTTCGGTTGATTTGTCTTTACTGAACTTTGCTCAGCATGTGAGTCTGGGTTTCCTCTCAGGTGTCACCTGTCAGAGCAGCAAAGAGCTCAGTGCAGGGAGGGGCGGCTGTGCCCTCCTCAGCTCTCTGGGTCCTGGTCCCAGAGCCCACCCCATAGAACAGCCATCCTGTCCCCTCCTCCTCAGGCCAAACTGGTCTTCGTCTTCTTTTGGCTTCTGTCTCATTGGGTTTTCACCTTGGCTGGAAAGTGACCCCTGTTCTCCCTGAGGCCTGGGTCCCATTCCCCATCTCAGTCTCTTTCCCCAGGGATGCAGGGCTCCCTTGGGTTGCTGTCCCAGATGCCTGGGTCCCGTTCCCATCTCAGTCTCTCTCCTTCCTACAGGGGTTCACCATGTCTCCTATCTCCAGCTCATCTCCCTGCAGGTGGCCCCCGGTCTGCTCAAGCACCTGAAAGACCTGTGACCAGGACAGCCAGCAGTTCTGGAGAGCCGGCAGCTCTGAGTGCCAGGCCTGGGACTCCTGGGTGGAGACCGAGTACCAGGACCTGGTGCAGGAGATGAATGCCAGCTCCCCAAAGGTGGGTGAGTCCCTGAGGCCCAGCATGTGGCTCAGCTCAGAAAGGGGATGGGAGGGCAGCTCAAAAGAGATAGGAGGGAGCTGGGGGAGGGGACACCAGAGGGGAGGGACTTCTCTCATACCTAGCGGTTAGGGCCAGTGTGGGAGGAGGCTGGGAGCCAGGACACTTAGGTTCTGTCCCCTCTCTGGGAAAAGTGTGGGGTCTGGAGGGTCTGTCCCCCTCTGCCTTCTGGTGGCAACTCCATGCTCAGTTGCTCACTCAACCATTCTGCCCCCAGAGCCCTACTACATGCAGGTCCTGAAGACCTGTGACCTGGACGATGCCACCAGTGATGTCCGAGCTGTCACCAGATATTCCCTCAATGGGGAGGACCTGCTGCGGTACCAGTCTGACCAGAACCGCTGGTTCTCGGAGCACCCAGTGGCCTGGCAAGTGGCGGAGCACTGGAACCGTGAAGGGGAGACTTTAGCTTTTATGAACCTTCTCACACCACAACAATGCAGGTTCTGGATTGAGAGCTCCATGCCCTTCACCACTAAGAAGACAGGTGACAGCTCTACTGGTGCCCCTCATTCCCGACCTGCAGCCTCCTACTATTCCATTCCCAGTGACTAATAACCCTTTCTCACCCTCCCCCCAGCCCAGCCCACAGTGCATGTGGCCCTTGTTCTAGGGACCCAGGACCAGCAGCAGTGCCTCGTCTGCCACGTGACGGGGTTCTATCCCCGAGACATCGAGGGGACCTGGAAGCGGGGAGGCCAAGTGGCCCAGGGGGAGCAGCTGACTAGTGGGATCTGGCCAAATGGGGACCCCACCTTCCAGATCTAGGTGTCCATCGAGCTGGGACAGGAGGGGTTCAGCCCTACAGAGTATGTGCATATGATGAGACACAGCAGCCTGGGGGACGCCCCTCTGAGGACGACCTAGGGTGAGTACTGGGGGCGGGGGCAGAGTAGGGGGAGGAGTTGGGAGATACTAGGAATGTGGTGCCTCCTACTGAGGAAGGGGAATGGAGGAGCTGGACAAAAGGTGTGAGGGGAAGAGGGAGGTGGGAAATGCAGAGGGGCAGTTTTGGGGGGCAGCAGGGGATGGGAAGACAGAGAGGTACTAGAGGAAGAGGAAGGTAGAGAGGACTCTTGGGGGGGCGCAGAGGGGAGGGATAGGCAGAAGGAAATACTGGGAGTGTCAGAGGGGAGGGGAAACTAGAAAGGGGGTTCTGGGGGCTCAGAGGGAGGGGAAAGTAGGGGGATCTAGGGGATCACAGAGAGGGGAAGGCAGAGAAAGGGGGTATCTAGGTGTAGGGCAGATACATGGGGGATGAGTGGCTTGGAGGGACAGTCCAACTGGGGGATGGAGGCACTAGCCCAGAGCTATGGGGCAGGTAGTGAGGGGTGACAGGCAAAAGGGTTTTGGCCAGCTCATGGCTCAGTTTGTTTCGGGGCATTTCCAGATTCCCAGCCCACAAACCAGCCTGGTGTCCTGGTGATTGTTGCTGACTGCATCCTCGCTGCCCTGGGAATAGGGACCCTGTGGAGGAGGCAAGGTGAACGATGCCCCCTGAAGCATAGTGTTTCCCTCCCCGTCGAGTCCTCACCCTGCTCCCTGCAGCACAGAGCTCCCTAGATCGACACTGGGGTACTGGGGTCAGCACTGATTGGGGGAGGGCCCCCTGCTGAACCCCTACCCGGCAGCACTTGGGCTCCCAGGCAAGTACCAAGCCAGCCTGGCCATGCTTAGCATCAGATCCCAGGGGCTCCCTGCTGAGCCCTGGCTGGACATAGGGGTAATGGCTGTGAGAAGCTGCAGGGCCAGTGCAACCATTTAGGCGACCTAGGTGATCGCCTAGGGGGCTGGCATTTGGGGGGGCACCATTTTCTTTGGCAGTGACCGCGGCGGCCGGATCTTCTGTTGCCCCGGTTGCCGCCGGCATTCAGGCGGAGGGAGCTGGGCCAGGGGAGCATGGGGAGGACTGCAAGGGGGCTGCCTCAGGGCGGAGAGGGGGAGCTACCGCGGGGGAGGGGGTGCCTCAGAGCAGGGGCGTGGGGGGGGGGGCGCAAGATGGAAGTTTCGCCTAGGGCATGAAACATCCTTGCACTGGCCCTGAGAAGCTGCCCCACACGTGATCCCCATTGCTCCCAACACACACTCTCACTGCAGAGGGGCAGGAGCAAGGCCTAGGTAGTAGGGTCTCCCGATGAGTCAATTCCTGCTTTGGCTTCCCCTGCAGGGGGCTGTAAGGGGCTGTATCGCCCAGCATAGACACAGCCAGGGACCCTCGACTGTGCTCCAGGCACGGCTAAGCCAGCAGGAGGCGCCTCGTGCATGGCACTTTCTCTCTCAGATGCCACCGAGTGACCAGACATGCAGCTGTCTGGCAATGGCCATCACCTCGGACTGGAGCCACATGGAGTCCCTGGAAAGGGGAGATACTGGGAGGTTGTGGATATGGCCAAAATCTCTGTGGTACATTGTAGGGCAGAGGTTCTCAAACTAGGACTGTCACTTGTCCAGGGAAAGCCCCTGGCAGGCCAGGCCTGTCTGTTTACCCGCCGCGTCTGCAGATTTGGCCGATTGCAGCTCCCACTGGCCGCGGATCGCCGCTCCAGGCCAATGGGGGCTGCGGGAAGTGGCGGCTAGTATGCCCTTTGGCCCGCGCCACTTCCTGCAGTTCCCATCGGCTTGGAGCAATGAACGATGACCAATGGGAGCTGCGATTGACCGAACCTGCAGACACGGCAGGTAAACAAACCAGCCCGGCCCACCAGGGGCTTTCCCTGAACAAGCAGCGGCCCTAGTTTGAGAACCATTGTTGTAGGGTGAACCTCCATTCTGTGCTCCTCCCCACCCTCCACTCACCACTGTACCCATAGCTTCCCCCTCCCCCCCAAAACACCCCCATTCTCTGTCCCCAAACAGATGTCACCTCAATTTTTCTGCATTTGGGAATTTGTGGTACTTTTCGTTGCTTGACCCACAAAGAGAGTTTGCACCTTCATGAAGCTTTTTAGTAGATCCACGTCAATGCACTGGTGTTCTGGGGTGCTGCCCAGGGCTTCCTCTGCACAGCTCTTGAGTCTGTGAGAGTGGGTAGAGCTCATTCAATTGCCCTTGCAGATATATAGCTGTGCAACCCCCAAGGAGCTCACCTGGGTCCCTGGGGCCGCTCTGCGTGGAACTCAAAGCACATTGTCCCTGGGAGGGAGGGGGAACCAGGGCCAGTCTCTGAGTTTCCTGGGCAACCCAGAGGGCGAGAGGAGAGACACAGTTTAGGACAACAGGGGCTGCTGTGGGCTTGAGGGAGGACAGCAGGTGCCTGCTTGGAGGAGGGAGCAGAGAAAAAAAAGATTGACAAGTGAAAGCTGGGGAAGAAGAGCTAGTCTGACCAATAGGGAGTGAGACGACTTCTCCTGGGAGCCCTGGTTACTGGCGGTGAAGGTATCGCGGTCGCAGGTCATCAAGGGCCCCTGCACATAGGCGGCGAGTTCTATACCCACGTGGTGCTTGGGCACCAGCAATATTCCGAGCCAGGGGCCCAGCTCCACCAAAATTTGGACTGAGTGTCGCCCCACCTGCCGCCTCTCCCAGCCCTGACTTGCTGCACCCCCTCCTGCCCCCCGGCCTTTCCAGCCCTGTCTGTCTCTGTCTCTCCCCTGCAGCTCCATGCTGTCTCCCTGCAGCAATTGCTGCCACAGGGTCCTCGTGTCCCCCTTCTCCACTGCCCCCAGGGCAGACTGATTCTGAGCCTGCCCTTCCCTCTCAGACCCTTCCCTTTTCCGTCGAGACCCTCTAGCAGCACAGGGAGCGCCCCCCCAGCCCACAGTCACTGCTCCTGCCCCATGCTGGGCAAGGAGTCAGCCCCATCCATCACCCCCCAGTGAGTGTACAGTCACCATAGGGGAGGCGATGGAGATTCCTGGACTTGAGAGGGGCCCTAGGAGCGCATGCAGTGACAGTGTGCTGCTGGGGAACCGGGGTGGTCTGGAAAGGGGGGCTCCTCCCCCAGAGCAGCCTGCCTGCACCCCAAAGTCATCCCCAGCTCTGCCCCACCCCAGAACCCACACCCCCAGTCAGAGCTTTCACCCCCACACCCCAACCCTCTGCACTAGCCCTGAGCCCCTCCAGCACCCCAAACACCTTATCCCCAGTCTCAGCCAGACCCCTCACCCCTACAGCCCTACTCTCACCCTGAGCCTCTCCCACACTCCAAACCCCTCATCTGCAGCCACACCTCACAGCCCTCACCCCTGCACCCCATCCCTCTGTACCCCTTCCTCACCCAAACTCCCTCCCAGAGCCTTGGGCAGGTGGAGGGCAGAGTTTGGGCGAGTGGAGTTTGGGCAGGGACGAGTTCTGGGCACCACCAAAATTTCTACAAACATGCCACCCCTGCCCCTACAAAGTGTTCGTCGCAACGGGACACTAATTTTTATGTTTGCTGGATCAGGTCAAGTGATTGGAGGAATTCATGGATATTATCAGCATGGGCACTGGGGACCTGAGACCAGTGTTTTACCTTGTTATTTAAAATTTATCTCTTGTTTAATATAGTTACTGTGTTGAATATATTGTATGTGTTTGCGTTATTTCTTGGGAGTCTCCAACTATTTGGCAAGTAAGTGGGGGTTCTTCTGTGGTTAGAATTTTTCTTCCAAATTGTCCTTGTGACCCTGCCGGGAAGGCGTGGGCTTTGCCTTCCTCTCCTTCCCTCAGGACAACACCACACCCTGGAGATAGAGCTGCAGGGCACACCTAGGAGATTTCAGTGCAGACACCTCCCACGGCTGCCCCATTCCTATACCAGCTGTCTGGCCACTGTTGGAACTGGGGGGTTTTCAAGCATCAAAAATTCACGTAAGGTCAGATAAGCTATGGTCAATGTCTCTAGCTCCATTGGTGTCAAAGGGCCAGATTCCCAGCTGCTGTATATTGGCTGTAGTGCCACTGGGGTGAATGAAGAGGGGTCGTGGTCGCCCTGAGGGATTCACTCCTGGTGTTACTGAAATGTTGTTCTTGATAGAAACAGAGAAGTCCTCTGATGTCTCCCAGTCCAACCCCACGTGCACATGATCTTCTCAAACTGCCTTGATCCTTTTGCCAGCTGCTCCCCTCTCTCCCCCTCCCCTCTGTCCCCATACCAGGCCTACAGGCCAGTCCCTGGATCACTGGTCCCTTGAAAGGATCCCTAGGCACGGAGATCTTCCGCAACGACAATGGAGACTGCATCGTCCGCTCCGACCTGGGTTGCTACCTACAGATGGAGCTTCTTGAGAGCATGAAGATCCAGGGACTGCATCCCTCATGCTAGGGAGGGGACCACTACCTGGGCTGTGTGGGTGACCCCAATGGCTACATCGTCAAGGGCAGCTCCTACCGGGTGGTGAAGGACCTGAGTACGGATGAGGAGGCCAAGGTCTATGAGCTGCATCCCAATTGCTGTGGTGGAGACACTACTTGAAGTGTGGTGGGAAGCTCTTCATCATGTTCCAGGATTGGGGAATAGTCTGTAGTGTGGAGGATTTGAGGACAGAGGAAGGTGGGTTTGACTCCTGCTTGGCCCCTGAATGCTGCGAGGGGCTCTACTACTTCAGGATCCAGCAATTCCTAACCCTGATCAAGGTGGATGAGAAGTGGGGGGCTCTGTTCTACCTGTACCAGGACATGAGCTCCGCTGCCAGCCTGATCTCCTTTTATTCCATCTACCCAGATGAGCTCAGCTTCTTCCCCAGGGGGCTGACCTTCACCAAAGGCATCCCCTGTGGGAGCTGGAAGTGCATCAAGACCCCGCAGAATGACTCTGACTCCCCTATCGCCTGGTCTGCCAATGTCACCCTCAAGGTGAGTTTCATCCTGCAGTACATGTCCAGTATCGAGCGCAACTGGAGCATTTCTGCTGAGATGTCCTGCAGGGCTGGAGAGTTCACCAAGCTCACCACCCAGTTCCAGTTCTCCCTCAAGGATAAATATGTCAGGAAAAGTATCTCCACATGGCAGGAGGACTGGACTGAAGCCTAAGAAGAAGAGGAGTCAGTTCAGGTGAACCTGGAGCACAAGCAGAACCTCTACATCTTGCTGTAGCACCTCGGCATAGGCCAGGAGCCCATCTTGTTCTGTAAGAACATCCAGTTCACCAAAGAAAATAACTCACCCGACCACGTCCCTCTGTCTCTGGTCACCTGAGCATCTGTGAGGATGGAGGATGCCAGCACCATGATGATATTCTGGATGTGAGTTTCTTTGGCCAAGTACTGCCCCTTCCGATTTTTCCCTGAGCTGCCAAAAGTTTCTCCCAGAATCACCAACATTCCTCCTCCTGTTTTTGATCTGTTCCCAGCTTTATCCAAATCTTGTTTGCAATGTAGAGGGTTTCATTAAATGTCCTTTCCTTCTTCTTCTTCTTCTTCTTCTTCTTCTTCTTACAGCTGGTCTGAAAATGGGGTCTGATTTTCCTCTGCAAAATTTGGATTCTCTATTGAAAAACCAAAACAACAACAAAATTGACTAAAAGCTGCTGAAACCTGAAACATTTGCCAAAAAGGTGATAAAAACTGAAAAAAAAAAATTGGCAAAATGCTGCCAAAACAATATTTCATGAAAACTGAAATATGTTTTATTTGCAACTAGGCATTTTCAAGTTCTGACCAAAAAAATGACCCTGTTTTCAAGGGAAGTCAACAGTTGCTGGGAATATTTTTCTTGTGTAAAACAATCCAATTTTCCCTCGTAATCAATACTTCAGCCAGCTTTGATGATGATGACACACAGCTGGCCCAAACTTCTTCTTCCACCACTTCTACTTTTTCCATTCTCCTTCATCCACCTTCTTCCCAATGCCCCTTCCTCTGCATACCCAGTTCATCCACTTCCTAATACCCAGCTTGTCTCCAAACCTTGTTACCAAAGAAGATGATTTCATTACATCTCCCTGTCTTCTCTCATTACAACCTGCAGCCTGAATTCTGCTTTGGGATCATTTGGGGATCAAATCTGCTGCCAAAATGCAAAATATTTGTCAAGCCTGAATAAAGAATTGATTTTGCAGCATTCACTAAGTTGTTTGCACTGAATTTCCTTGGTTTTCTCCTTGGTTTGGGGTCTATAGGTGGGTAAAAAATGGAGCCAAAAGAAGGAAAGCAGGAAGGAGGTGGGATGTGCCTAGGAGTTGGAGTCTCTTTGGAGTTGATGATGGGAAACTAGAAAAGAACCATGAAAACTGGGGGGAAAGTTGATACTGTAAAACAATGAGACATGAGCTCTGGGAGAGGATCAAATGAAAGAGGCTTCATAGGCCTCTTGGTCTTCACAGGCCTTCTGGGTCCCATGGGCCTCTCACTCCTCACACGCTTTCCAGTGCTAAGGGACCTCCAAGTCCTCCAGTCTCAGCATCCTCTAGGACTTGCTGAGACCCACGGGGCCACCCACGCTCAACATCAGGTCTCAGGCATCACAACTCATGATGAACTATGGCACAAGAGGCAACATTCAGGGCAGGGCCCAGAGGCCATATTTCTCCTCCCATGGGCCACACAATCAGTGGGTTCCCTGGAAAGGAGCATTTCCTTGTGGTTGCAGCAGTGAAGGCAGGATCTCAGCTCAGTTCCCTTTGCTTTAGCCCATGCTGCTGCCCACCCCCCTGAAATCAACTGGCCTCTTTCCATGGGATGCACATCGGGCCCTACAGTGACAAGGGCAGAATCATTTTAACCCCCTTCTGGACATGGGGCAGCTGTCTCACCCAAGGGGTGGGTGTGAGCCCACATCCTGCTGCAGCACGCGATGCAACCCACACACCTGGCAGAGGATGTGGCTGAAACTTTCTTTCCAGGCTCAGTCCACCAATGCTATCCCATAATCCTCTGGGCTTGCATCCCCCAGACCTTCTCTCTCCCATCTTCCGACTCACCTCCCATGAGCCAGAAATGACCTCATGGTTCACATACAGCCATTCACTGTTTAGCCCTTTATTTCCATGGGGACTGCTAGACTTCAAATACAGCTCAGCCCAGCACACTAGAAAACTAATCTCATGCTCCTCCCCCTCCAGCCACTCGCTGGCCAGGCACATCAGGATTCTGTTTTGCATGTGGGGTAAAAACAGCAAGGTCTGTGACTTTGACAGGAGCACAGATAACCAGCATGTCCATGAAAGCTCAGCAAGTTGCATTGTTTAGGTGGAAAGGGCAAAGCTCAGGGGTGAATCCAGAAAATATATACATTTCTTCTGTGGTGCAAAAGAAGGGGAGAGGCAAATGAGGTGTAAGTCTCTGGGTAAAGATAAAAGGGACACAAACAGGGGCAATGTCATGGTAGGGGGTCTACAATAGATCACCAAATGAAGGAGAGGAAAGTGGAGGAAGCATTTTTGGAACAAAACAGCAACCTGCAAAATGTCGGTAGGAGGTCCTTCCCCAGAGTCATTTTCTTCAACCAAGCCCATTTGAGATCCCTTTTTGGGATGCAAATTCACTGTCTGTTTACTTCCCAGGTGAAGGATTCCAGGATGTCTTTCTGCCCCCCCGAAATATACCAAAGCAGACTGAAGGGTTAAAATCCATGTGCAGTTTATGTGGGGATGGGTCATGGATAAGGGCACAACAACTAGTTCACAGGGTGGGGTGTACCTCTGTTGAACTTCCACCCTGTGCTGTTCCCCACCCTCCAATCACCCCTGTCCCTCAGAGCTCCCAGCCCCCTCTACGATCTCCTCCAGTTTCCATTCTCTTTCCTCCCACTCCACCAGGCGGCATCTCAATCATTCTGCATTTGGGAATTTGTGGCACTTTATGATGCTTGACCTATAATTACATTTTTCATTTTCAGGGAAATTGTTGGGGATCCCCTAGTCTGAGAATTGTGTCTTCAACTCAGGGCCCAGGGGTTTGGGGATTTTATTACCTGCTGCTTATTAAATCTGTGGAGGGACTTATCACCTTGTGATTATCCTACTTGTGAGTCTTTTGGACCTTATTGAAACCCATCAGCTGGTGCACTTAAGATATTGTGGTCACAGGTCATCAAGGGCCCCTACAAAGTATGCATAACAATGGGACACTAATTTTACATTTGCTATATCAGGTCATGTGATGGGAAATTCATGGATATTATCAGTGGGGGCACTGGTGACCCTGAGAATACAGATTTGTAATGTTATATTTATCTCTTGTTTAATAGAATTACTGTGTTGAATATATATTGTGTGTTTGTGTTATTTCTGGGGACGGTCCAACTATCTGGCAAGTAAGTGGTAGTTATCCTGAGCTTAGAATTTTTCTCCCAAGCTGCCCTGGTGATGCTTCCAGGAGGTAGTGAGGGAGGTGGAGGCACCGCCACATAAATTCAAAGGGGAAGAAAATAAAAAAGTTACATCCTGCTGAGTGGGAATCAGGATCCAGAACAACCCAGGCCTGTCCATCAAAACATGTAAGGAGACTGGTGCTAAAGGAGGCAACTGGGTGGAGGGTGGGGGCACTACATACAGAAGTGAAAAGCTCTTTATTAATCGTATTCTGGGCTGTTGCTTTACAAAATATGATACTTAAAATGCTAATTCTGGCTGAAAGCCTTGCTAATGTAATGGCTCGAATACTTCTGCGGTTTGCTTCTGTTGAAATGCTTGGTCATGTTCCCACAGCATCTCTCTGTCAGCTTGCTTTCAGAGCGACACACCAGTCCAAAAATCTCAGCCACCAAGCCGATTCCTCCAAACTGCCTTTGATTTAGTTGCTGCTTCACCTTGGGAGGTTCACGCAATTTAAAAGTTTCCTTATTTGTCCATAATGTCTCTCAATAGCTTGGAACCATTTTTGTCCAAACCCCACTGACTGGGTCATGTTAATAAACTAAACATTGTGAAACAATCTTTTCAATAGATGTAACTCTACGCTACTTGTTGGATTTGTTTTTCATCAAGGGCATTTCAATCTTTTATACAATTGCTTAGTTTTAATAGAATTATTCTTTTTCCATTTTCAAATCACTATCATATAGGTTTTTTCTTGCTAACAACATTTGCTTGACACCACGGCTAAACAGAACTTTGGATGAGAGTGTTAATGGTGACACTCCATTTATATATTCACTGATCTGTCTTGGTGCCGGGTAGGCTTTTGCATCCGAAGCACACAGCCATGTGAAAAAGAAAACACAAGCTATTGTGGCTCCTTGTTGGAGCCTCTTTGGGTTTTAATTAAATAGCATGTCTTAATGACAGTTAAAGCAGCAGAGAATCCTGTGGCACCTTATAGACTAACAGACGTTTTGGAGCATGACCTTTCGTGGGTGAATGCCCACTTCGTCAGATGCAGGTAGTGGAAATTTCCAGGGGCAGGTATATATATGCTAGCAAGCAAGCTAGAGATAATGAGGTTAGTTCAATCAGGGAGGATGAGGCCTTGTTCTAGCAGTTGAGGTGTGAAAACCAAGGGAGGAGAAACTGGTTCTGTAACTGGCAAGCCATTCACAGTCTTTGTTTAGTCCAGAGCTGATGGTGTCAAATTTGCAAATTTATCCGTAAAAGGATAAATGGACACAAATCAGATATCAGGAATGGCAATATACAAAAACCTGTAGGAGAGCACTTCAACCTCCCTGGCCACACTATAGCAAACCTTAATGTGGCCATCCTGCAGCAAAAAAACTTCAGGACCAGACTTCAAAGAGAAACTGCTGAGCTTCAGTTCATCTGCAAATTTGACACCATCAGCTCAGGATTGAACAAAGACTGTGAATGGCTTGCCAACTACAGAACCAGTTTCTCCTCCCTTGGTTTTCACACCTCAACTGCTAGAACAGGGCCTCATCCTCCCTGATTGAACTAACCTCGTTATCTCTAGCTTGCTTGCTAGCATATATATACCTGCCCCTGGAAATTTCCACTACATATGTCTGGCGAAGTGGGTATTCACCCAAGAAAGCTCATGCTCCAAAACGTCTGTTAGTCTATAAGGTGCCACAGGATTCTCTGCTGCTTTTACAGATCTAGACTAACACAGCGACCCCTCTGATTAATGACAGTTGTTTTATCCATTGCAATAAACCCTCCATTTTCACCTTCCTTCCATAAAGTAACCCTTACTCTTTATGTGCCATAAAATCAGTTAGCCAATGTAGGGTCTGGATCAGGTCTCCCCGACTTCTAGTGGTGAGCTGGGGAAGAGGCCTTCAGGAGCCAACCTTGTTTGCATGGGCATACCCACCCTGCCTAGGTGCTCAGCATGATGGGGGTATGACCAGGGCCGGCTCCCGGCACCAGCATTCCAAGCTGGTGCTTGGGGCGGCAATCTGAAAGGGGCGGCAGTCCCTGTGTTTTCGCTGCCCCAAGCAGCGCACCGAATTTCTGCCTCAGAAAGAGGGGCAGTCCATGCGCCTTTAAGGCGGCAGGCGCATTTCCGCGGTGGCAGCAGTTTGGCGGCAGCTTCTACATTTAGCTGCCCACGGCGGCTTCAGCTAAACATAGAAGCTGCCGACAAATTGCCGCCACAGCGGAAACACGCCTGCTGCTCTAGGTCACACGGACTGTTCCCGCTGCCACTGCGGCAATTCGGCGCACTGCTTGGGGTGGCGACAACTGTAGAGTCGACCCTGGATATGACGACTTTCAGCTGGTGTTGGATCACAAGTCACTTTCTAATTTGAGGCAGGGGTACTAAAGGGTTGTTGTCCTTGTTGTGCTAATCAAGGGCAGCAGAACTGTACTTGTACCCTGGGTGACACTCTGTACCTCGAAGTAGCACCCTGAAACCCTCATATTCACCACTGTCATATAATTATGATGTGTTGTAAAAATATGCCTTGTGAGGTATCATTTTAGAAGTCTTGGTCTCTTGAACATTATTATCCTCTTGCATTAGATGTGCTATTCTTGTATATGAAGTTATGAAGCCTTGCTATACGTATTACTGAAATATGTTGTGCAGTTTGAAACACCCACTACCAGTCTTTCAGTTGCAAGGAAAGAGTAGCCATCAATAGTCAAACGGGCATTAATGGCTAATCAACACCCAACCCACTTATGCCAGAGACTTCTCAGAGAAGGTATATGTGCCCTGGAGGCTAACACACACCTCACAGCAAGGATCTTTTTAGTAGCTGGAAGAAAGTCTAGAAGAGGGAGAGTGACATAATCACTTGGCCTCTTCTCCCCCACCCTCCCTGCCCCCATCTCAACACCTGGAAGCAGGTGTGGAAGACAAGGACTTTGAACTAGGGATGTAAAAGCTGTGTAAAAACAGTAAGCGTGTAAAAGATCAAAATTCTATTGGTTACATGGTTAAACATTTACTCAGGGACATAGGGGTGAAGGAGGGTGCCCCCATGTCCAGGGTCCCTGCTGTTGGCCTGTGTCTAGGGATCCCCGCTGCCAGCCCCATGGCTGAGGCTCTGCTGTTGGCAGGCACCCTGGCGCACCAGGGGTTCCTGCAGCCACTACACCTGGCGCTCTGTGGCCATCCAGCATCCCTGCTTGCACAGGGTCCTGGCTGCCAGCCTGTGCTTCAGGTCCTTCTACCACCCCGCATTCTGGTGTTCCTGGGATCCTGACTGCTGGCCCTGCGCTCAGGGATCCCAGCTGTTGGCCTATGCCCGGGATTCCCCATTCCCGGGAATCCCCACTGCCAACCACGCACCTGGGACTCTGCTCAGGGGCAGCAGGTTTGTATAATTTGTATAATCTGGTGACGTCCAGAATGGATCCAAGTCCTGCCCCCCTCCCCCCAGGATCTGGGAGGGAGTTTGGGTGCAGGAGGGGGTTTGGAGTGCAGGCTCTGGGACAGAGTTTGGGTGCTGGGTGCAGGCTCTGGGACAAAGTTTGGGTGCAGGAGGGGGTTTGGCGTGCAGGCTCTGGGACAGAGTTTGGGTGCTGGGTGCAGGCTCTGGGACAAAGTTTGGGTGCAGGAGGGGGTTTGGAGTGCAGGCTCTGGGACAGAGTTTGGGTGCTGTGTGCAGGCTCTGGGAGGAAGTTTGGGTGTGGGAGAGGTGCGGGCTCTGGGACAGAGTTTGGGTGCTGTGTGCAGGCTCTTGGAGGAATTTTGGGTGTGGGAGAGGTGCGGGCTCTGGGACAGAGTTTGGGTGCTGTGCAGGCTCTGGGCTGGAGCAGAGGGTTGGGGTCCAGGGGGTGGTGCGGGGCAGGGAGGCTGGGCCAGGGATGAGGCATTTGGGGTGGAAGCAGCGAGCTCTGGGGGAGGGGGCTTCACCCCGACCCCCCACCCAAGCCCCGCCAGACTGCTGCTCAGGGACTCCAGCCAGAGTCGCTTGCCAGGGGGATGGGGCTGCCAGGCGCCTCCTCCCCTTCTCCCCCAGCAGGCGCAGCAGCTACCGCAGCCTGCCCCAGCGCTGCTCCCTTGTAGCCGCCGACTGCCGCAGTCGGCCACAGACTGCAGGGTGAGGCGCCCGGGGGCGGCAGGCGGGGCAGGGGGAGAGACTTGGCCCGAACATTGGTGGAGCCCCGGCACCACGCATCCGTGTAACTCGCTGTCTCGTGACGCAGCGAGCAGCCGGGGAGGGGAGTGAGGGGACAGTTAGTTTCTCTTTCAACTTTGCTGCGCTTGTGGGTCTGGGTTTCCCCTCTTGTGTTTCCTATATCAAAGCAGGAGAGAGCTCAGTGCAGGGAGGGGCGGCTGTGCCCCCTGCAGCTCTCTGGGTCCAGACCCCACCCCTTAGAGCTGCTGTACTGTCACCTCCAGGGCAATGGCTCCTGGGGCCAAACCGATCTTGGTGTCTTTCTGGCTCTTGTCCCTTTGCTCTGTCACCTTGGCTGGTAAGTGACCCCTGCTCTCCCGGAGACCTGGGTCCCATTCCCATCCCAGTCTCTCTCCCCCAGGGCTGTGGGCTGCAGGGCCCCCTTGAGTCGCTGTCCCAGATGTCTGGGTCCCATTCCCATCCCAGTCTCTCTCCCCCAGGGCTGTGGGCTGCAGGGCCCCCTTGAGTCGCTGTCCCAGATGTCTGGGTCCCATTCCCACCCCAGTCTCTCTCCCCCAGGGCTGTGGGCTGCAAGGCCCCCTTGAGTCGCTGTCCCAGAAGTCTGGGTCCCATTCCCACCCCAATCTCTCTCCTTCCTGCAGGGGTTCACCATGTCTCCAGCTTCCAGCTCATCTCTCCCTGGGCGGCCCCCGGTCTGCCCAAGCGGCTGAGTGTGACAAAGGTGAATGACCTGGTGCGCTCAGCCTACGACAGCAACATTGGCCGGGTGGTTCCCCGCAGCGGGTACAGCCTGGGTGACCAGGAGACCCCTTGGTTCTGGAGTAAAGCCCATACTGAATGTGTGGCCTGGGACTCCTGGATAGAGAGCAAGTACCAGGCCCTGGTGCAGGAGGTAAACACCAGCTCTCCACAGAGAGGTGAGTCCCTGAGCCCCAGCGCTTGGCTCGGCTTTGGAAGGGGATGTGTGGGTGGCTCAAAGGAGGCAGGAGGGAGCTGGGGAAGGGGACGCCAGAGGGGAGGGACTTCTCTGATACCTAGTATTGAGAGTGGGGGAGGGGGGCTTGGATTCTGGACTCCTGGGTGTAGGAGGCAGCAGAGTCTAGTGGGTTAGAGCAGGGCATGCAGGGAGTCAGGACTCCTGGGTTCTATGGATGAGAACTTCTCACGCACTCTGGCCCCCCCTGGCAGCTCTGTGCTCAGTTGCTCACTCAGCCATTCTGCCCCCAGATCCCTACTACATGCAAATCCTGAAGACTTGTGAGCTGGATGATGCCACTGGTGCTGTCCGAGCTGTCACCAGATATTCCCTCAATGGGGAGGACCTGCTGCGGTACCAGTCTGACCAGAACCGCTGGTTCTCGGAGCACCCGGCAGCCTGGCGAGTGGCAGAGCGCTGGAACCGCGAAGGAGATACTTTCACTATGCGGAACCTCTTCCTGCCCCAGCGCTGCAGGTTATTGATCGAACTCACTCTGCCTTTCATTGCTCAGAAGACAGGTGACAGCTTTGCCGGTGCTCCTCACTTCCCATCTGCTGCCCCCTGCTTTCCCATTCCCGATGACTAATAACCCTTTCTCACTCTCCCCGCAGCCCAGCCCACAGTGCATCTGGCCCTCGTCCCAGGGACCCAGGACCAGGTGCGCCGGCTCATCTGCCACGTGACGGGGTTCTATCCCCGTGACATCGAAGTGACCTGGGAGCGGGGAGGCCAGGTGGCCCAGGGGGAGCAGCTGACCAGTGGTATCCTGCCCAATGGGGATCTAACTTTCCAGATCCAGGTGTCCATCGAACTGAGGCAAGAGGGGGTTGGCCTTGCAGAGCATGCATGTGTGGTGAGACACAGCAGCCTGGGACACGACCCGCTGAGGGTGACTTGGGGTGAGTACTGGGGGGAGGGGCAGAATATGGGGAGCAGTGGGGAGAAGCTGGAAATGGGGCACCTCTAACTGAGGGAAGGGGAATGGAGGAGGTGGACACAGAGGGTAGGGGAGAGAGGTGGGTGGGAAGTGCAAAGAGGGAGTTTAAGAGGGGCACCAGGGGATGGGTAGACAGAGGCAGGTACTAAGGAGAGGTGGGGCTCAGAGGGGAGGGGAAGAAGAGAAGGATCACTGGGGGGCTTATAGACTGGGAGGCAGAAAGAAGGATATCTAGATGCAGGGCAGATACAAAGGAGGCTGGTGACTGGTGGGGCAAACTGGCTGCGGGAAAGGTGATGCTAGCCCAGGGTTATTGGGCAGGGAGCGGGTAGGGGGCAGGGGCTTCGGAGGGCCCATGGCTCAGTCTGTCTCGGTGCATTTCCAGATTCCCAGGTCACAGGCCAGGCTGGTTTGCCGGCGATCGTTGCTGGCTGCATCCTCGCTGCCTTGGTAGTTGGGGCCTTGGGCTGGTACCTGAGGAGGAGGCAAGGTGAGTGATGCCCCCCCATAGCACTCCCTGCAGCACAGCTCTCCCTTCTAAGCTCCTGTCCCTCTCCCTGCTTCAAGGATCCCCCTAACGCTGCCCTGGGGCCAGCATGAACCAGGAGGGGATGGTGCCCCCTGCTGAGTCCCCATCCTGCACTATGAGCCTGGCCGTGCTTAGCAGGAGATCACAGGGGCTCCGTGCTGAGGCCTCGCTGGGTACAGGGGAAGTGGCTGTGGGAGCTGCCCCAGCTGTGATGCCCATTGTCCACCTTACACACCTTCACTGCAGTGGGTCAGGCCAAGCTCTGGGTGGCAGAATCTCAAGATGAGTCAATTCCTGCTTTGGCTTCCCCTTCAGGGGCCCAGAAGGGGCCATATCACCTGGCGCAGACACAACTAGGGACTTTCAACTCTGCTCCAGCCACAGCTAAGCCAGCAGGAAACTCCTTGTCCACAGCATCTTCTTGCTCAGATGTCACCGAGTGACCAGGTCAGAGCCGGCTGTGCCAGGGACGTCGGATTTGGCTGGAGCTACATGGCACATCCCTGGAGAAGGGTGTGTCCTGGGGGATCAAATATTGTTCATTTAATGGATCAAGTACTTCTACTGCTCGCTTCTGTTCAAATGCTTAGTCATGTTCCCACAGCATCTCTCTGTCAGTTTGCTTTCTGAGCGACACACCTTGGCTCCCTTGCTGATTCCACCAAGCTGCCTTCGGTTTCACTGCTGCTCCACCTTGGCAGGCTCAAGCATTTTAAAAGTTTCCTTCTTCATCCTCCATAAAACCTTCAAGTAATTTTTAACCGTTTTTGACCAAACCCCAGTGACTGCAGACTAGTGAAATTTTACACTTGGCATGTTAACCAACAAAATATTGTGAAACAATATTTTCAATAGATGTTGTCACAACCCAATGGCCCCCTCCCTCAGGTCCCCTGAGGAGACAAACCAGCATTGTATGTTGCTAACGCTGTTGCAGGCATTGCAAGGTATTTCGAGAAGGGTTAAAGGTGTGAGTGTGGAATGAAAGGTTCCTTTGCAGGTTGCGAGAGGCCGAAGAGGGAGGGAGACAGAAGAGAATGGGTTAACCCAATGCTTCAGCTCAGTCCAAAAATAAAAGGCTGATTCCAGCCCATGGCCACTGCACACAATTGACTCTCGTCTACCAGCCAAGAAAGACGGGAGCCTAGATTCCAATGCCGATCAGCCGTAAGAAGAAGAACTAAGCTGAGCAGGACTAAAAAATTGCAAAAACTAGTGAGACTGCGAAGGCCAGCAAGGGCGAAAACAAAGTCTCGCATCCCTGAAGCCAGGGGGTGAACATTGTACGCCCCGGTTCCGGCGTGGGCAGAGTGACATTTCAAGTGACTGGAAAGACCTTAAGAATTGTACTAAGGGATTGTAACAACATGTTCAGGAAACGGAAGGGTACAGCTGTGGACTCAGGAGCGTCACAGTCTTGGGCGATGGCATCAACGATGGGTTCAAGGCTGGATGGGCATTAGGGAGCATGGACATGGGAATCCGGCTGCCCGGCCTGCTGGGGTCACTTTAGGTTGGCGGACTGGATGCCCGCGCCATGGGGGAGGCAGCAAAAAGGGACGGGACCCTGCTGCCTCTTTCAAAGGGGGGTGAGGACCTCTCCCGGCAGGAGAGGGCTTTCATCAAGGTGGAATACAATTCCTGGGGTCAGTGGCGGAGCTCCAGAAAAGGGTGCAGACTTGGCTGGATTTGTTAGACCTGTCTGCCAAGTATAAAAAGCAGAAGGGTAAAAACTTAGGGGCAGCCTTGGGATTAATATGGACTGCAGCTGCCATGTGGGGTATCAAACGTTGTCGGGACAGAAAGAGGAATTTGGGCAGTGTAGTATTTTTGTAAGTAATATTGTTTAAGGAAATTAGCCAGGAGGGTGGGGGGTAGTTACGAAACCCGCCCTCCTTGCTAAATTGGTAACGGAACGAAGCCTGTGCCCATAAAAAAATAAAAAAAAAACAGGTTGAAAGCCCTGAGGGGATAGTGACAGGAGTAAGGGAAGCAATAAGTACAGGCATGGGAAATTCAAATCCCTGGAACAATACTTGGAAAGGTGAAATCTGAGTTAATTAAGGTGTAATGTTAAAAAATAAGCAAGTACTTAAAAAAAAAAGTAAAAAGTTAACTCTATAAATGCAAAAAAAATGCCTAAGCAATTAAACATTACACAAATATTTAAAAAAAATTCTTAGTTTCTTTGCACTCATTCTAAAAAAAAAATGGGCCTTTTCCCAAAAAAAATCTGTAAATAAGCCAGGCAAGAAAACAATCTGATTTAAATCATTTGATTATAAACAATTTAGTCAAATTTGCTTGAAAAAAAATGAGTGTCTATTTAAAACTTAACTGCCCCCAAATAAATATAAATGTATCTATATACAGCTGTGTAAAAATTAAAGAAGTGCAAGGGGTATTAAAAAATAAAATAAATTGGTTTTGTTTTTAAATAACGCCACTAAAATCCATTTAAATCTTTCATTCAAAGTTCCGAACCAAAAAATGTTTTTTTGCTGAACACGAGTAACTAAAGTGCTGTTTGGCTTTGGTATTTGGCATTTAACCCTTAAGGGGTAACTCGGTGCTTTACAAAATTTAAAATGTTTTTAAATAAAGACCAAAGTCGTGGCTGCAGCAGGGCAGTCAAAACCAAAAGAATGGGAAAAATTCTATATTTATTTTTTGGTAATAAAATAGCAAATAAAACCTGGAGTAAAAGAAAAAAGGTCTGCCCCACACTCAGCCTTAAGGTGGCTCTGTGTAATCAAACTGTCACTTTGCTAAGGGTACGTACAAATTTTGTAAGTACAAAAAAACCCAAACAAACCGGTTACAACTTATATAAAAATTAATATAGCTGTTGTTATACAAATTAAAATATAAAAAATGTGCATTTTCCCCAGAACATGTGCAGTGTATATTGTAAAAAAAAAATTTTTTTAAATGAAAAATATAGCATACTATTTAATTAGAATCCTGTTAGGGCTCCAAAGGAAGCCACAATAGGTTGTGTTTTCTTTTTCAGATCTCTGTGTGTTTTAAAGCAAAAATTAAAAGTTAAAAGTTATCAAAACTCTGGTGAAAGTTGATTGTGTCACTTTTAAGACAGAGTCTCTGAGTTGCTAATGACTTTAAAGCAAGCCAAAAAGTGTCTGTGTTAATGCAAATTACCTATTAAAGGTAAAAGCCATTGAAACTTGGCCTGCTTATAGAACAAACACAGGAAAATATGGGGGTAATTCCTCTGTTTTGCCTGCAATCAGCAAGGATATTTATAAAATATATATATATTTTAAGAAGTAATCTGCCACCCCCAAAGGGGTAAAAACATGTTTGTTTTGTCTTTCAAAAAAACAGAAAAAGCTGATATCAGCTGAAAAGTAACCCAAAATACCATGAATCTAGTGTCACAATAGACATTGTTTTGTGTTCTGTTTTGTTTTGTGGTGTTTGTCTTGTTGCTAGCGGTGTTGTGTATTAAATGCTGCAGGGAAACATAATCAGGTAGCAGACACCATATTAGAAAAAAGTGGTTTTAAAGCAGGAATTACAAATAGTGTAGACCTGGAGGTAATTAAAAATAAATTAAGCTCTCTGTCCCAGCTGCAGAACAGCCTAATACAAAAACAAATCAAACAAAAAACCATACTGCTATTGCACATGGAATGTACTGAAAGCAGGACCGGCGCTAGGGGTTTTAGCGCCGTAGGCATGCGGCAATTTCGCCGCCCCGCGCCCTGGTCCCGCGGCTCCGGTGGAGCTGCCACAGTCGTGTCTGTGAGAGGTCCACCGGAGCCGCGGGAGCAGCCGTGCGCAGGCACGACTGTGGCAGCTCCACTGGAGCAGCCTGCCGCCCCCTCCAGGAAAATGCAGCCCACCAATAATCCTGGCACCCTAGGCGATTGCCTAGGCCTCCTAAATGGAAGCGCCGGCCCTGACTGAAAGGCAGATACTTGGTTTGTCCACCTTGGAACTAGGGTGAGCACACGTCCAGATTTTGTAGGGACAGTCCCGATTTTTGGGTCTTTTTCTTACATAGGCTCCTATTACCCCCCGCCCAGCCCCGTCCCGATTTTTCACATTTTCTGTCTGGTCACCCTGCTTGGAACACAAAATGTTTTAAATAATATCAAAAAGTACTAATGTTTTAATATACTTGCTAAAGGAAAGAAAAAGATCACTGTTTAATACTTATCAGTACAAATTAATGCAGTATGTTTCTAGCATAGTAAGACCAAACCTTTTAATTGGGGAAATTGTTAAAATTGCACACCAACAGGCTCTGGAAGCACAAATGTGAAAAGCTAGTCCGCTCCCCATATTTCACATGGGATCCGTCTGGCTACCCCGGACCTCCCTTGGATCCCAGAGGGACAAACCCTGTTCCTCATGTGGTGGCCTGGGAGGCCCTTTGAAAAGCAATAGCAGTTCCTAAGCTCTGGATGCAATATTATTGTTGTGACCTCCTCAACTAGGCAAACAACATCCACAATGGAAGCCAGGGAGGGCTGTAATGGAACGACTAATAATTTAAATGGTTTTTGTATGTGCCTCAATTTCCCCAATAGGTGCGTTTACATTGTTCTTTTTCCCTCCCTTTTGCTTTGTTAACAGGACAGGCAGTAATAGCGAGAGCCCAGGAACACCCGAACAGTGGTGGTGGGACCGCTTTTGCTGCTTCAGGCCTGCAGAATCCTTCATTGTAATACAATGGTTTTCTGGGTATTTTCCAAGGGCAGCCTCCGGCCAAGAGCCCCAGGTCCCCTGGCCCTGCGTATCCCTCCCTAATTGGATCCCAAATGAGATTAATCCAGAAGAGCTCCATACCCCACCAGGCAGCACCACACGGGACAATGTTACGGCCCATTGCCACACCAGTGGTGGTGGCAAATTCCACCAGCCACTCAACGCTGGCTCCTCAATGCCACCTTGGGAGCTTTAGACATTTGTTTGCCTCTGAAGCACTTCTAAGCCCCAGCCTTCCTTCCCAATTGGACCAGGGGGGGCCACCCTCCGTCTCGCCCTCCTTACCCAGATGTCCCCCCACAAAAGGCGGACCTTAATAAGCTCCTTGTGGGATGGGGCCAATTCGGCAGTCAGTATTTGGAATATTCAGCAAGGGGCCATAAAAGACAAGCGGTTGGAAGAATTGGAAAAGGCCATAGGGCTGGTCACAAGTGTGGATCTCACCCATCCAACAGTGGCCACCTCCGCCCTCAAACATACTGCTGAATTGTCCCTCCACACATGGGACACCTTGCAGGAATTAATTAAAACCATAATTGAGGCCAGACACGAACTAGCTTGGGATTCTGTGTGTGTTCCTAAATCCAACAATATTTAACCCAGCAAATTCGCAGCATCCAGAAGGATGTGCTCCATAAAGCCAGGCCCGGGGAAATCCATTCCCACTCAGGAATTTCCTGGGAACAATGGCCTTTTTGCTACTCCTGGAGGCTCACTAATTGGAAGTGCCCAGGCATAGCCTGCTCCTTCATGGCCTTTGCCCCCATGACAAAAGTGTAGGCCCCCGCTATAAAAATCCAACCAGGCTTTTGGTGTAACCCTTCTGCCAGGCCGAATTGATAGCAGCAAGGGCCGGGTTCAGTACATAGGGATCCCTTTCCTACAATGTAATGCAAAATCAGCTTGAACCTCCACCCAATGACCTGGGAAAATCTTACACACACCCCTGGACACCTCGAAGAGGCAATACTTCCTCTCTCGCAAGCACAGAGTCTCGGTGTAGCAGAAAAGTTTAATTACATGAGATAAACAACAAGCATTAAATTGAGAAAACACCTCAACTATAGAGTTCCTAGACCAAACCGCGAGCAAAGACCCACCCCAGGAAATTGGGCCATGGCCTTTTTCCTGGGCTCTAGAGTCCAGCAACCCCCAAATCACCCCAAGACTCCAAAGTCCAATACCCCAAATGTCCCTAGAGTCCAGCAACCCAAAGATCACCCACAGTCCCAAAAATCCCACAATCCAAAAGTCTCTGTCCCGGGTCAGTGCAGCCCCAGAGTTCGAGAGTCTATCTGCAGAGGTCCCCACCCCCCAGCCTGGGTAGAAAGGGGGACCTTACATGGTCCAGGGTCAACTGCCCTCCCTTTCCGTGGGGTTCTGCTTCCGCCTTCTCCATGAACTGCTCCGCTCTACCAGCCACTCCACTCTGCTCCTCCAGCCGTCCTCACAAACTGCTCTGCTCCGCCAGCTGCTCTGCTCCAACAGCCATCCCGTGATCCGCTCCAGCAGTCCCCGCAAACTGCTCGGCTCCGCTTGCTCCGTGGGCTGCTCCATCCATCCCACAGCTGCTCCGCTCTGCCAGCTGCTCTGCTCCACCAACTGTCCCGTGATCCGCTCCAGCCATCCCTGCAAACTGCTCGGCTCCACTCCACTCTGCCAGCTGCTCTGCTCCACAGTATAGCTTCAGGCTCCCCCACTAGTTAGCACAGTACTCATAGCTCAGCAATTCCAGCTCTTTAGTGATCTCAGCTCACAGTAGGGAAGCCCCAGTGCTAGTGCACCATTAGCCCATAGTGAGTTCAGCTCAATAACCTGTATCTAAATTCCTAAGGGAATCAAAAACCAACTCTTATATTCCACAGTAGAGAGAGGGGGGTAGGTGGAACTGGTGCTTCTGGCTCACACAAGACACCTACACCACCAGGTACAGATACCTGTCCCTAGCCTCTCTCAATTCACTGGGTTTTGGAACCCATGTCCCTTGTCTAGCAAGTGGTATTTAGTTGACAGTGAAACCCTTTATCATAAAACAGTTTCATAGTTCCTCATTTACTTAATCAGGGTGACAACACTTTATTCCTCCTGCCCCAATAACAAAGAAATTGGGGATCCCACAGCTGTGAAAGTAACCATTTTAGGCTGCCGTGGGCAACGCGAGGTGGAGTGGGTGTTGAGGGCTCTTTTCCACACTCCCCATAATTCACCCACCAGATGAAGGGTAGAGCTCATCCTGACTCTGCTTATGTTTGGAAGGCTGCCTCTGGGAATGGGTAGTCCATCGCAATGTGTGGGAGGTGGCTCCCCCCACAGACATGGCTAAGCGGTATGTTCTGACTGCAGCCCCTGAATATCAGCACATATGGATTGCAAAGGGCAACACCTGGCAACTATGGCCTATGGAATCCCCTCAAATGATGTGTAAAAAAAGAGCAATGCCAGGCCACTTTTACGAAGTGAGTCAACACATCTACTGGGATGGGAAGGCATCGGAATATGCCCCCAGCAAGGCACATTTGTTCACCAATACCTCTGTGTGTTTGTGGAGAACCACCTACCCCTACATTTGCATTTGCAATCTCAAGCGCAAAATTTTTCGGTGCATTGGCCCATTGTTATTCAAAGTAGTGTTAATGTTTCTAACTATGTTGTGTTTAATTTTTCATGGATCACGCCCAATGTTTTCCTTCCATTGACGCACACCGGGGAACAACTGACCGTGTTTCAGACAGATGCCTCCTCCTTTACAGTGTTGCAGCACATGTTTAATCTGGAGAAAGCTGCCTTTGCCACAGCCATCCGGATGAGGCATCTATGCCAACAAGGGAATGTGTTATGCCAGGGTTTCTCAAACAAGGGTCACCGCTTGTGTATGGAAAGCCCCTGGCGGGCCAGGCTGGTTTGTTTATCTGCCCTGTACGTGGGTCCAGCTGATCGCCGCTCCCACTGGCCATGGTTCGCTGCTCCAGGCCAAAGGGAGCTGTTGGAAGCAGAGCGGGCTGAGGGACTTACTGGCTGCTGCTTCCAGCAGCTCCCATTGGCCCGGAGCAGTGATCCGCAGCCAGTGGGAGCCACGATCGGACGGACCCGAGGATGGGGCAGGTAAACAAACCAGCCCGGCCTGCCAGGGGCTTTTCCTACACAAGCGGTGACCCCTGTTTGAGATAACCTGTGTTATGCTATGTTACTAATAAAGCCAGAAGCCACTACTGGCTGGTGTATGCAATTGTTGCTGCCCTAACAATTTTGTTTGTGCTATATTGCTGTTTGTGTAGGAGGCCACCGTGTCAGAAGGAGGGTAAAAACCTAAGTGGTGACCCTTCACAACAGGTTGCTCCTTCCTTTGAGCAACGTGGGAAGAACCAGCGCTCACCGCTGTTATTTGCTTAATAAAGCTTTAAAATGTAGTCACTTGGTGTGCTTCTTCATCCCCTCCCCTAATGATCCTGTGGCCTCTGCCTAATGATCTGACGCCTTAGGCACATTGGTAACATAAATCTGTCACAATGTAACCCTAAGCTACTTGTTGAATTTGTTTTTAATTTAGGGCATTTCAATCTTTTATACAATTACTTAGTTTTGCTACAATTATTCTTTTTCCATTTTCATATCACTACCATATAGGTTTTTTCTTGCTAATGACATTTACTTGTCACCATAGTTAAACAGAACTTTTAGATAAGAGTGTTAAAGGTGAAGCTCCGTTTCTTATATTCACTGATCTGTCTTGGCGCCGGGTTGGCTTTTGCGTCCAAAGCACACAGCCATGTGAAAAAGAAAACACAAGCTGTTGTGGCTCCTTGTTGGAGCCTCTTTGGGTTTTAATTAAATAGCATGTTTTATTGACACTTGTTTTGTCCATTGCGATAAACACTCCATGTTTCATGTCAATGCACCTTCCTTCCATACAGCAACCTTTATCTTTTGTGAGCCATAAAATCATGTTAGCTGATGAAGGGTCTGGATGAGCTCTCCCCTGACATCTAGTGGTGAGCTGGGGAAGAGGCCTTCAGGAGCCAGCCTTGTTTGCATGAGCACACCTACCCTGCCTAGGTATTCAGCACGACAGAGCTGCTTTGCCCAAATTATGACTTTTGTCTCGTTTTGGATCACAAGTCACTTTGTTATTGGAGGCAGGGGTATGAAAGTGTTGTTTTTTTTGTTGTGTGAATAAAGGGCAGTAGAACTGTGCTTGGCATACCCTCTGTGATGCTCTGTACCTCAAAGTAGCACTCTGGAACCCCCACATTCACCACTGTCATATAATTATGATATGTGTCATACAAAGTATGCCTTGTGAGGCATCATTTCAAAAGTCTTGATCTGTTGAATATTAATATCCTGTTGGATTGTGTGTGCTATCATTGTATGTGGAGTTATGAAGCATTGCTCTATTTGTCACTGAAATATGTTGTGAGGTTGAGAACACCCACAGCCAGCCTTTCAGTTACAACAAAGGAGTAGCCATCACTGACTAGAAGGGTGTTAATGGCTTATCAACACCCAATTCACTCTCCCAGAGTCTTCTCAGAGAAGGCATGTTGTCATAGGTTTCACCCCCACTCTGAACTTTAGGGTACAGGTGTGGAGACCTGCATGAGAACCCCTAAGCTTAATTACCAGCTTAGATCAGTATGCCGCCACCACCCAAATCTTTTAAAACAGCTGTTTATGAGTCATTTGGGAAATTCTGTCTTCCCCCTCAAAACCTCCTCCTCCCAAGTACTGTAACACTTCCCCGGGTAATCTTGAGAGACTTCTCCACCAATTTCCTGGTGAACACCGATCCAAACCCTTGGATCTTAAAACAAGGGAAAAATCAATCAGGTTCTTAAAAAGAAGACTTTTAACTAAGGAAAAGGGGTGAAAGGAATACCTCTGAGATTAGCATGTAAGATACTCTCACAGACAATAGATTCAAAACACAGAGGCTGTTCCCCTGGGCAAAAACTTTAGTCACACAAAAGAAAACCCAATTTGATTATCGCTCTAATGCAAAAAGACAAAGACACAAAAGGAAATAAACATCAGCTAATTCATTCCTTCTGTAATACTCACTAGTTGATTCCTGGATCTTTTCACTCTGGCACAGAACTTAATGAAAAGAACAAAGGAAGAACTTCCCTCCTTCCTCTTGAAACACCTTGTCCCCCCATTAGTTCCTCTGGTCAGGTGTCAGCTAGGCTAGGTGTGAACTTCTTAACCCTTAACTGTCTGTTTATGATAAATGTATGCCATGGGGATGGACTAACCCAAGCCACAGAAAAGACCTTTGCCATCATCATTTGGCCTCTCTCTCCTGCCACCCCCATCTTAGCACCTGGAAGCACTTCTGGAAGACACAGACTTTGAATGGGGAAGCTTGGTCCCAGGCTGGAAGGTTGTCCTAGCCTGTGTATTGAGGGAATGTAACCTGCTTGTACCATCTGTTAGGGTGCTTGGGTCAAATCTTGCTTAGTCTCTTTAAATTAGCGTTAGGCTGCACTTTTATTTTTGTTTCTTAGGTAACCAACTGTGATCGCTATGCTTGTGACTTATAATGGTTTGAAGTCTGTCTTTCTGTAGTTAATTAATCTGTTTTATATTTTACCTAAAACAGTGTGTTTTGGTTGAAGTGCTTGGGGAAAATCTCAGCTCAGGTTACAAAGGCTGGTGCATGTCCACTTCTGTTGACGAAGTGGTGAACTAGGTAATGAGCTTACCCTGGCCAGGCTTATGTCAGGCTTGTGTCTGAGGGTACAGTTCTGGGGTGTGAGACTGGTGAGCTGGGAGAAACTGGCTGAATCCTCTCTATTAATGGTTGTAGTGAGGCGGTGTGGCTCTCCGCCGCCATGGAGGGGGTCGGGCTCATCTGGAGGGAGGAGTGGGCAGAGCTGGGGAGCTCTGAGCTTGCCCCTCAGAGGGTCAGGTGGCGAAGTGGAAGTATAAAGGCTCAACCTCAGAGCTCAGTTAGACTCCAGCCGCTGGAGAGACCAGATGCCTCCAGTCTAGCCCACGACTGGGAAACCCCCACGGCCCAAGCTGCAGGCCAGGACTGCCCCCGGAGGAGTTGCCGGCCCCGCCGCTCGCCCACTTCCCCGAAGAACCCACGGTGCTGGACCCACCAGAGGACACCACCGTGACCCAGATATGACCCGAAGGGGAGCCTGGAAGTAGCCCGGGAGCAGCCGACTCTAGTCTGGCTGCAGCACTGCCAGAGCCCAGGTCAATGTGTTGCGGCCAAGATCCCCACTGACTCAGCAGCGGGTCCTCTGCCGCTGCTAGGGCCCCGGGCTGGGACGCAGTGGAGTGGGAGGGCCTGTGTCCCCCCTGCCACCCAACTCGCAGGCGGCAGACTCCCCCTTTTCCCGGCCTTTTGGAGGCTTGGCCCTACTGTTGTTGCTCAGCCCTGGCTGAGGGCCTGAGCCCCTGACTCTGCACTGCCATGTCCTGACCTAGGGCCTGGGCTTGCTACGAATTGTACTGTCACTGCCCAGCCCTGCCTGAGGGCCTGAGCCCTGACTCATTATTGCCCAGCCCTGACCCAGGGCCTGGGCTGACTGTGTTTGTTCCAGTACCGCAAGGGCTGCTGACGAAGCCCCCGTGGCCAGACTAATTCCCTCGAACATCAACTGTATGTAGGGAGCTGGTGTGGTTCCCCGCCGCCCTGGAGAAGGTTGAGCCCCGGCAAACCCTTGTACAATGGTTCATGAGTGGCTGGGAGAGCATTCATGTGGGTGTGTCCCTGCCCATAGATGGCTGTGTAAGTGCAGGGCCTGCCAGAGGTTTGTTGCTTGATATCAGCATCACAGTGTCAGAGGCAGCTCAGGTTGTTGGGTTTGGATGCCTCAGCAGTCCTAAATCCAGGCTGTGCCTGGAGGATGCTGTCACACCCTGACTGAAGGACTCACCCTCAACTAAACTACACTCACTAGGGAGGGGACATGGGTGCCAACTCCCAGGGGAGTTGAGAGAGGGTGGGAACAAGTACTTGTATCTGGTGGTGTGGGCTGTCCCTAAGGGTCCTAGACATCATTTGACCCTTCCTGTTTCTGTAATGACAGAGCTGATTGAGACTCAATGGAGAGTCTTGTTGCAGACCAATAGAGCTGAAATCACTGATAACCAGGCCTAAGCATTAGACTGGCTTTGGGGCAGTGTCTCTGATGTAAGAGACTGCCCAGCCTGCTCTAGCCATGAGACTGCCCCACTAACACCTGAAATTACTGAGAGCTCTGTTACATGGTGGGACATCAATACATCCAGAGGGTGCAAAGCAGAACAAAGCGATGAGTAGCTGTCAGGGTGGCAAGGGACCAGCAGGGCACCTGGTGGAATGGTGAGTGGCTGGCAGGGTGGTTGGCGGAGTGGAGTGCAGCGGCAAGTGACTGGTAGGGCAAGCGATGGGGCTGAGCAGTGAGCATCTGGCAGGATGGCTAATACTGGAGTGATTCCCTGGACAGTGGAGCAATCAAGATGCCCCCCCACCAGGGTAGGAGGTGAACTCTACAGAGGCATCTCTGAACTTTGGGACTTCACTGACCAAGGACAACAACTGTGAGTGGAGGGGCACATTAAAAGAACATTTGGTTGCTGCACGTAAGAACCTGAGGCAAAAGGACACTGCCCATCGTACTCTAGGGTGGGTGTTTTGCTCATGATTTTATGCTTACAACTCCTGCTTGTGGCATTTCCCCAAGTTAATGCCAAGTTATCTTCCACCTTTTATTTAAAAGTTTATTTTCTACAATCAGACTCTCTTCTTGCAAGAGGGGAAGTATTACCTCTATAGGCACTGAATGGCTGGTGTGTAATAGTCCCAGGTTACTTGGTGGGGGTTCAAGCTGGTTTTGTGTTGTATTGTTGAAAAGGAAACCCTAGTTATTGAACCTGGTCCTGTACTGCTGACTCCAACTGGCAGAAGGGTTACACCATTTTCATTTTCACATAAAGTGTAACTGTTTTGTGCTTATAGTTTTTCCATAAACCTCTATCAAACTGATTTCCTGATCACTTAGAGACACACCTTAAGGCTTCATGCTATTAACATTTCTATGTGTGCAATCCCACTTTGCTCATACTCCTTACTAGTAGGAAGGTCTTCACTGAAACTTTCCAAAAATGAACCATGTCTTGTGACGTGAGGACTGCTTTAATTACTTTAATCTTACAGATGAACAAAGATGGTTGCAACTGTGGCAACCTCCGCCCCATATCGCTATTGAATACAGATAGCAAAATAATTGCAAAAATTTTAGTGACACAACTAAGATCAGGTTGGTTTCGTTAAAAAAAAATTGGTAGCTGATGAGAATAGAAGAATTGCTCACTTGATCCAGCAAACTCAGATGTCACATGTACCCTTCATAACCTTATCTGTAGATACAGAGAAAGCATTTGATAGGGTTGAGTGGCCTTATTGAATGGCTGTCCTAAAAAATTCAGATTAGGACCAATGTTCCTGAGTTGGGTTACAGTATTATACAAGCAGCAAAGAATCCTGTGGCACCTTATAGACTAACAGACATTTTGGAGCATGAGCTTTCGTGGGTGAATACCCACTTCACCAACATTCATTATACAACATTCATTATACAACTCTCCCTGCACATCACTATCAACACAATTATTTCTCTCACATTTCAACTAGAGAGAGGGACACGACAAGGCTGTCCCCTCTCACTCCTCCATTTTAATCTCACTCTTGAACTACTGGCATTGTACATACCTCAGCTCTCAGCCACTGAAGGTATGACTATAAAGAGGAAAGAATACAAAATCAGTTTATATGCCAATAACATTTTTTGTACTATTGAAGAATCCATCCTCATCAATCCTATCATTATTGAATGTAGTTGATATTTTTGGAAAGATCTCTCATTTTTGTATTAACTAGAACAAATCAAAAGCTATGAATATATCCAAAAGACCAGATCCTTCTTAGTTTCAGCATTTTCTATTGCAAGTATGCAAGGAAATAACTTGCTGATGTGTTAAAAGTTGTCTTATATATTAAAAGACATTTCCAAAGATGTAGAGAGGTGGTATCTCCTCCTTTTCTACCTACCGGGGAGAATAGAAACAGTCAACATGAATATCTGTCCAAGAATAATTTATCTCAGCCTGTTCCCTTTGAAGGTCTGTCCTTTGCACAAAAAATGGGCCTCTGTCATGGTACAATCCCCACTCTGAACCTTAGCGTCCAAGAGACGATGCACCAGCATGAATTCCTCTAAGCTTAATCCCCAGCTTAGAACCTGTAGCGCTGCCACCAACCAGGAATTCCAGTGCCTGGTACACTCTGGTCCCCCCAAAACCTTGCCCGGGGACCCCCAAGACCCAGACCCTCTGGATCTTACCACAAGGAAAGTAAACCCTTTCCCCAACTGTTGCCTCTCCCAGGCTTCCCCTCCCTGGGTTACCCTGGAAGATCACTGTGTGATTCAAAGTCCTTGAATCACAAAACAGAAAGGACAATTCACCTTCCTCCCTTCTTCTCTTCCCCCCCCCCAGACTCTCCCTGAGAGAGAAAGTAATCCTGACACCGAGAGAAATTAGCCTCTCTCTCCCCCTTCCCTCCTTTCTCCCCACCAATTCCCTGGTGAATCCAGACCCAGTCCCCTGGGGTCTCACCAGAATAAAAAAAACAATCAAGTTCTTAAACAGGAAACTTTAATTAAAGAGAGAAAAATAGTAAAAATTATCTTGGTAAATGTAACATGGAATAGGTACAGGGTTTTTAGCTATAGGCACTGGGAATACCCTCCGGGCCTAAGTATTCAAGTACAAATTAAAATCCTTTCAGCAAAAATACAAATTTGAACTCCTTCCAGCCAAATGCACAATTAAGCTCCTTCCAGCCAAATGCACATTTGCAAATAAAGAAAACAAACATAAGCCTAACTCACTTTATCTATTAGTACTCACTATTTGGAATCTATAAGAACCTGTATCAGGGAGATTGGAGAGAAACCTGATTGCACGTCTGGTTCCTCTGAGCCCCAAGAGTGAACAACAACCAAATTCTAACAGCACACACAGAAACTTCCCTCTCTCAAGATTTGAAAGTATCCTGTCCTCTGATCGGTTCTCTGGTCAGGTGACAGCCAGGCTACTGAACTTGTTAACCCTTTACAGTCAAGGAGATATAAAGTACTTCTGTGCTATTAACTTTTCTTATCTGTTTATGACAGCCTCTGATGGAATTGATATAAGACAGCCTCTCTTATCAAAGAAGACTGTTTAAAAATACTGGGCAACTGGAGGTATGGGGTGGCCAGATTTGTGTCTCTATTATCTAGCATTCTTAGTGCACCTTTGTCATAAATATAAAGGGAAGGGTAACAACCTTTCTGTATACAGTACTATAAAGTCCCTCCTGGCCAGAGGCACAAAATCCTCTTACTTATAAAGGGTTAAGAAGCTCAGGTAACCTGGCTGGCACCTGACCCAAAGGACCTATAAGGGGACAAGATACTTTCAAATCAGGGGGTGGGGGTTGTCTGTCTGTTCGGTGCGCTTGCTGGACACAGATCAAGAAAGCAAGCAATCCAACTCCAGTAGAATTAGTAAGTACTAGCAAGGGAATATGTTAGCTTACTTTTATTTTGGCTTGTGATTTTCTCTGTGCTGAGCGGGAGGTGCATTCCTGGTTTTCTTTTTGTACCTTTGAAGTTTTGCCCATAGGGAAATCCTCTGGGTTTTGAATCTGATTGCCCTGTGAGATTATCTTCCATTCTAATTTTACAGAGGTGCTTCTTTTACCCTTTTTCTTTCTAATAAAGTTCTGTTTCTTGAAGAATCTGATTGGTTCTTTTAGTGTCCTAAAAAAAACCCAAGTTTGGTCTGTGCTCATCTTGTTTATTCCTAAGCCTCCTCATGAAAGGGGGTGTAGGGCTTGGGGTGATATTAGGGGGGAGTAGCAACTCCAAGTGGTCCTTTCCCTGAGTTTTGTTTAATCACTTGGTGGTGGCAGCATTACCTAATCCAAGGTACGAGGGAGAATTTGTGTCTTGGGGAGTTTTTAACCTAAGCTGGTAGAAATAAGTTTAAGATATCTTTCATGCGGATCCCCACATCTGTACCTGAGAGTTCAAAGTCGGGAGGAAACCCTAACAACTTTATTGTAATATGATTCCCCTCCAGTAGCTCCATAGACACACTGGCCAGGTTTGAGGTTGAAAAAAGCTTAGCTATGGCATTTTGTTCCCTCTCTTCTTTTATACATGTAACCCTTCTGCCCCTCTGAGTTGGCAGCAACAAGGGCCGGGTTCAGTATCCAGGGGTTCCGTTTCAATAACACAATGCAAAACCAGCTCGAGCCCCCACCCAGTGACCTGGGACACTTACATAGCACACCCCCCCTGGGCACCTCTAGGAGGCAATACTTCCCCTCTCGCAAGCACGGAGTCTGAGTGTAGCAAAATCCTTTAATAAAGGAAGGAAACAATGCGGCATCCCACTGGAGAAACACCACAAACAGGATTGCAACACAAACCATAAATAAAAACCCACTTCCAAGTACGTTTGGCAATGTCCTTTCCCCCTTAGGGTCTTAAGTCCAATCACCCCAAAGTCCAACAACCCAAAAGTCTCTGGTCAGTGCCACCCCAGAATTCAAGAGTTTATCTGCAGATTTTTACCCCCCCAGCCTGGGTGGAAATGGGCGGGGGGAAGTCCACACAGGGTGTTAAGGGGCACCTTACGTGGGCCAGGGCCAACTGCTCCACCTCTGCATGGAGTTCTGCTGCAGCCTTCACCACAACCAGCTCCACCACACCAGCTGTGCCGCTCCTCCAGCTGTCCCTGCAAACCACTTCACTCTGGTCACTGTTCCATGGGCTGCTCCAACGTGCTGCAAACTGCTCCGCTCTGCCAGTCGCTTAACGATTAGTCTTCAGGCTCCCCCACTAGTTAACACAGCACTCAGTGATCTCAGCTCAGCTCTTAGTAGGGGAACCCTGGAGCTGGTGCACCATTGGCCCAACACGAATTCAGCTCAGTAGTTTCTAGATAGAATCCTAACAGAATCAAAAGTAGCTTTACTCTTTAACAGTGGAGAGAGATGACTGTGCAATTGGTGTTCTAAACCCTCAAAAGCAGCCCAGGCAGCCCAGGCAGGCAGCCCGCCCAGGCAGGCAGGCAGGCAGCCCGCCCAGCAGCCCGGCAGCCCGCCCGGCAGGCAGCCCAGCAGCCCGCCCGCCAGGCAGCCCGCCCGCCAGGCAGGCAGGCAGCCCGGCAGGCAGGCAGGCCGGCAGCCCGCCCGGCAGGCAGCCCGGCAGCCAGGCGCATGTGCACACACACCAGTCCCCAACCTCTCTCAATTCACTAGGTTTTGGAACCCATGTCCCTTGTCTAGCAAGTGTCATTTAATTGATATTGAGACATCTCTGTCATAATGCAGTCTCGTAGTTCCTCATTCACATAATCAGGTGGCAACAGTTTATTTATCCTGCCCCAATACAAAGAAATTGGGGATCCCAGATCTGTCAAAATAACCATCCCAGGCTGCCTCGCTGGTGTGCCCATGCAAATATCTGACCTCCTAACGTTCTTTCCACACTTCCCATAATTCACCACCAGATGTCAGGGTACAGCTCATCCTGACTCTGCTTACATATATAGATCGTAACCTAACCACTAGATGGTGCAGGGTGGGTGAAATGTGTTGCCAGTGCAGGCTGCCTCTCTCCACGCAGATCAGCCTGTCATCAGGAATCCCCTTCTCATGCCCCACTCCTTCCTTTCCTGTCAGCACCAAACTGCCACGCTGCACGTCTTTGAAAGCACCACATTCATCTGCCTCTACATCAGCTAGTAAAATACAGATTTTTCACAAATGACCAGTGCAAGGCTTGCCAACCACCTGTCCTCATTTTCCACCCACACCTCTTCCACAGCCACAACCCCTCTCCCTATACCTGTGCCTCCCCATGTCCACCCTCCACACCCAACTGTAGCAGAGAGAAAGAGCCTGGAGCATGGGGCCTGGTGCAGGACCTGAGGCCTGAACCAAAGGCTGTGAACCAGAGTAGGCCTGGCCTTGGCAAAATAATATACTACAGTGTTTCTAAAACTGGGGTCTGTGGACCCTTGGGGGACCCCAGTGGTCTAGAGGTCCAGCTGAGAAACTCATCCTCCTCGCTCCAAGGCATGCCTCCAGCATTCTGGGGAAGAGGCTTAGCTGCCCTGGATCCCCGCCACTCCGAGAAGGGACAGTCATGTCCCTGCAGCCACTGGGATGGGAAGGCCAGGGGGTCTCAGTGCGCAGCCCCCACCCTAAGTGCTGATTCTGCAGCTCCCATTGGCTGGTAACTGTGGCCAATGGGAGCTGTAGGGGCGGTGCCTGCGGGCAGGGACGGGCAGTGCGCAGAGATCCCCGGCCTCCCTGCCTAGGAGCTGCTGCCAGAGGGATGTGCTGGTTGCTTTTGGGGGCTGCCTGATGTACGTACCATCCCCCTCACTCCCTCTTGCACCCCAAACCCCAGCCCAGAGCCCACTCCCCACACCCCGTCCTGCACCCCAACCCGTTGCCCCAGCCCAGAGCCTGCACCCCTCAACCCCTCCTGCATCCAAACTGCCTCTCAGAGCCCGCAACCCTCACCCCCTCCTGCACCCATACTCCCTCCCAGAGCCTGAATCCTGCACCCCCTCCTGCACCCCAACCCCCAGCCCCAGCCTGGTGAAAGTGAGTGAGGGTGGGGGAGAACGAGCAATGGAGTGACGGGGGATGGAATAAGTGGGGGGTAGGGTCTCGTAGAAGGGGTGGGGAAGGGGCATGAACCCAGAGAAGGAGATGGGGCAAGGGCTGAGCAGGGGGGTTTGGGGGTCCCCAAATTTTTTAAAATCAAAATAGGAGTCCTTGGGTTGCTGAAGTTTGAGAACCGCTGATTTACTAGCTATTTATGTAAATACACTTTAGAAGGCTCATACAAATACACCACAAGCTAGTACAAGACAGGATAGTTTGATGGAATAAGGAATGGGGATGTTTTGTCAAAGATATCAGGAATATGGGGAGGTAACAAGCAGATGTCATGCAACGTACGTAAGTTGCTTGTCTCACGCTGTAAATGTTGGGGTACCTCAACTTACCTCTTTGTGTGGCCTAGGGGACAGCAGAGACTCCTGCCACTGACTGATCCCCTCCTTGCTACTGGGCACCAATGTGTTAATGTACCTGTCACCACAGAGCTAGGGCACCCAGACTGTGCCTTGAAGGCAACAGAGCTGGCTGAATGTCTTTGTCACCAAACCGTGCCTATGGTCTTTCTTTACGAGCAACATTGAGGTCTGCTGAATTAGCAGGCTGCCTTATCTGCTTGTGATAGGTGTGACAGCGTTGTATTTCAAAAATAAGGAACTGTTCTGTTAGCACCCCCGCCCCACCCCTCCTCCCAATATCATTATCGTTATTAATACTACGCCGTACTTATCTACATTTGCCAGGGGTGTTTCTTGCTGGTTTTTGCAGTACTGAAGGTGGTCTTGGCTGCCAGGACCAGGCTCCCTACCCATCTTGCTCCCCCAGGCTGAAGCTGCAGCAGCCACCAACCAGAAATTACATTCTACTGCTGGGGAAACTCACCCCTTTTCCTGCCAGGCATGCCTCCAGCATGCTGGGGAACAGGCTTACCTGTCCTGGCTCCCCACTGCTCCCAGAAGCGGTGGGCACCTCCCTGCGGCCCCTGGGATGGCCCCTGGGGCACAGACTCTGGGAGTGGGGAAGCTACACCCTGGGAAGACTGATGCCTCTGTCAGACAGATCCCTTTCCTGACCCTGGTCCTTCAGTGTAGCTCCAGGATGCACAGCCCCGTCCACTCGCCCTGCCATACAGAACCTGTGCACAGAAAGCAGATGGCGTTGCACTCGGGCTTGAGCATGGCCCCATCTGCTTTTCTGGCACAGCACTGAAGGGCTAGGGTCCGGAGGGGAGTGGAAAGATGCACCCATGTGTAGTGGCTCTTTGCCATTGAAATATAGGATAAAAGACATCCCATACTGATAGAGTATGGGACAGGCAATTTTTTATTTGAATAAGGGACATCCCTTGTAATACGGGACGGTTGGCACTGTTAATACCACTGGAACTTCCAGGATAGAAGAACCGAGCAGCTGACACAGCTCCAGCAGCCTGAACAGTGTGACATTCCAGCCTTCTACACTTAGCCACATCACCCACAAGTCTTGTCTCTGGATAGTCCCTATTGATTTCAACAGCAGTGGGTTGGGTTGGGTCACCTGACGACTCTTCCGCTGTGCTCACAGAAAACCTCCCCATAAAGTAAACAGACGATATAATTGAGACAACTGGAACAAGCAACAGGAGTTATGTAATCTTCACAGTCCTATTGGGGAGCGAGGCTTCCTGTGACACAGCAAAAAATGCGGGGAAGGGACGGCTGATTTGTTTCTGTTGAATTTTGCTCAGCTTGTGGGTCTGAGTTTCCCCTCTTGTGTTTCCTGTCAGAGCAGCAGAGAGCTCAGCACAGGAAGGAGCGTCTGTGCCCTACCCAGTTCTCTGGGTCCTGGCCCCAGGCTTAACCTGCAGAGCTCCGTTCTGTCCCCAACAGGGTGATGGCACCTCAGGCCAAACCTATCACAGTGCCCTTCTGGCTCATGTGTCTCTGCTCCATTGCCTTGGCTGGTAAGTGAGCCTCTTCTGCCTACACCTGGGATCCATTCCCCATCTCAGTCTCTCTTTCCCAGGGCTGGGTGCTGCAGGGGTCCCTTGGGATTGTGTCCCACATGTCTGGATCCCATTCTCATTGCAGTTGCTTTCCTTACTACAGGGGTTCACCGCCTCTCCTATCTCCAGCTCATCTCCCCGGCGGGGGCCCCTGGGCTGCCAAGGCGGCTGAGTGTGGAGATAATGAATGACCTGGTGCTCTCAGCCTATGACAGCAACACTGGCAGGATGGCTCCCCGCAATGGCTACACCCCAGGGGACAAGAACAGTCACCAGCTCTGGACCGTGCGCAGTGCTCGGTGCCCAGTCTGGGACTCCTGGGTGGAGACCGAGTACCAGGGCCTGGTGCGTGAAGTGAACACCAGCTCCCCAAAAACAGGTGAGTCTTGAGCCTCAGCATTCCACTTGACCCAGGAAGGGGATGGTTGGGCGGCTCAAAGGAGGTGGAAGGGAGTTGGGAGAGGACACCAGAGGGGAGTGATTCCCTGATACATAGTGGTTGAAGGGGTACTAGGACTCTGGGGTTCTCTCCCAGAGGAGTAGTTAGAGCAGGGCAAGCTGGGAGCCGGGACTCCTGGGTTCTGTTCCAGCCCTGGAAGGGGAGTGCTCTGGTGGTCAGTCCAGACACATATTCTGGCTGATGTATCTCTACCAACGGCCCATTAGACCATTCCTTTCTGTTATTCAAAAAGGGTGCCCGGCAGGATATGCTCAAATCATACACCACTACATTTAATACATGCTACATTATTATTCTTTATCCTTTATTCTAAATTATATTAATAAAATCCTACTACTACAACTCTGCCCCCAGAGCCTTACTACATGCAGGTCCTGAAGACCTGTGAGCTGGACGATGCCACTGGTGCTGTCTGAGCTGTCACCAGATATTCCCTCAATGGGGAGGACGTGCTGCTGTACCAGGCCGACCAGAATCGCTGGTTCTCGGTGCACCCAGCGGCCTGGCGAGTGGCGGAGCGCTGGAACCGTGAAGGGGAGACTTTTGGTGTGATGAAACTGTTCACACCCCAGCGATGCAGGCTCTGGATTGAAAGCTCTGTGCCATTCACTGCTCAGAAAACAGGTGACATCTCTGCCAATGACCCTCAATTCCTGACCTGCAGCCCCTGCAGTCCCATTCCTTGTGATTAATAACACTTTTTTCCTCCTGCCCCCAGCCCAGCCCATAGTGCATGTGGCCCTTGTCCCAGGAACTCAGGACCAGCCGTGCCGCCTCATCTGCCATGTGACAGGGTTCTATCCCCGTGACATTGAGGTGGCCTGGGAGCGGGGAGGCCAGCTGGCCCAGGGGGAGCAGCTGACCAGTGGGATCCGGCCAAATGGAGACCCCACCTTCCAGACCCAGGTGTCCATTGAGCTGGGGCAGAAAGGGGTCGGCCCCACTGAGCATGTGTGTGTGGTGAGACACATCAGCCTGGGGGGTGACCCCCTGAGGATGACCTGGGGTGAGTACTGCGGGGGAAGAGCGGGAAGAGGCTTGGAATGGGGTGCGGACTGGCTGGGGAAGGGAGGTTGCTAGCTTAGGATTCTTGGGCATGGAATGGGTGGGCAGGCCCCAGGGGAGGGCAAAGGTGGAAGGGATTTTGGGGGCCCATGGCTCAGTGTGTCTTGGGGCATTTCCAGATTCCCAGACCATGGGCCAAGCTCATGTCCCATTGATCATTGCTGGCTGCATCCTCACTGTGCTGGGCGCCGGGGCCCTGGGCTGGTACCTGAGCAGGAGGAAAGGTGAGTGATGCCACCAGTACCGCTCCTGAGCCCCCCTCCCGACCCTCTGCAGCAGAGCGCCACCTAGGACTGAACTCCTACCCTGCAGCACTTGGTCTCCCAGTCAAGTACCAAGCCAGCCTGGCCCTGCTTTCCTTGTGATCCCAGGGCTCTGTGCTGAGGCCTGGCTGGATATAAGGATCATGGCTGTGGGAAGCCCCCCAGCAATGTAATCCCCATTGCCCCCTGTCCCTGGTTGGGCTGGGTGGTCTAGTGAAGAGCATCCCCGCCTCCTGGGAGGCATTTCTGACTCCTTTGCAGGAGGCTGCAGGGTAGGTCTGCTCCTCACAACCTTCCCCTTCTGAGCTGGGCTGCTCCCTTTTCAACGCTGTCTCCAATTGGAACATGCTTGCAGGGTTGGAGGGGTGGGGCTAACTGGGCCCAGTATAGTCTTTTAACCCTTTCCACCCCAGCATGGGATTTGTATACCTGATCATACCCCTATCCACATGCACCCTCACTCCAGGGGACAGGAGCGAGCCCCAGGTGGCAGGGTCTCCAGATGAGTAAATTCCTGGTTGGGCTTCCCCTGCAGGGGGCAATAAGGGGCCATATCACCAGGCGCAGACACAGCCACGGACCATCGACTCTGCTTCAGCCACGGCTAAGCCAGCAGGAGGCGCCTTTTCCACGACATTTTCTCTCCTGGATGCCACCGAGTGACCAGATGCGAAGCTGGCTGTGCCAGGGCTATCAGCTGAGCCACATGGACCATCTCTGGCATAGAGGAGGTGCTGGGGGGTCAAGGATAAGGCCAATATCCCGGAGGTTACAGAGTGGGATGGGATGTACCTCTGCTGAACCTCCGTCCTGTGCTGTTCCCCACCCTCCAATCACCTCTGTGCCCCATAGATCCCAGGCCCCCTAAAACCACCCCTAGTTTCCATTCTTTGTCCTCAGCCAAGCGGCCCCTCAGTCATTCTCCGTTTGCGAATTCGTGGCACATTTTGATACAGAACTCGTCAGTACAAGTTTCACTTTCAGAAAGTTTTTTTTATCAGATTCATGTCATATATATAAACCTCCAAGGAACTTACCTAGGTCCCTGAGGCTCTGTGTGCATGTAACTTAGGGATAAGTACACTGTCCCTGGGAGGAAGGGAAGCTGAGGCAAGACTGAGTCTGCTGGACAACTAAGAGGGAGAGAGGAGAGATGCAGTTTAGGATGACGGGCTGCTGTTGACTTGCAGGAGGGTAGCAGGCAGCCTTCTCAGAGGAGGGGGCAGAGTTAAATGGTTGAGAAGTGAAAGTGCGGGAAGAAGAACAAGCCTGACCAATAGGGAGTGAGAAGCCCTCCCCGGGAGCTCGGGGAGGGGGTTAGGGAAGCCATTTTGGAGAGTCTGGGTGTGTGGTGACTGGGTTGGTTCAAGGCCTGCATGCAGGGTTTCCTCTGAGAACTGGCTTCGGGAGACCTGGGTCGAGATTCCTCAACTTGGTGCTTTCACTCTTCAAGTTACTCCCAGTTAGCAGAGCTTTGCTGGTAAAACTTCCCCCAGCCAGACTGAGTTAGCTCCAGTTACCTGGGTGAGATCTGTCACCACATGGCAAGCTCTGCTCCCACCAGGTATGAGTCTGTCTGAGCGCTAAGGTAGGACACTAAAGTTTGGATTTTTAGTATAGTTTTGTAACCTGCACCTTGAGCTTTGCACCCCCTTTGAGGCCAGAGGAAATCCTGGGATCAGAAGCAGCCTGATTCCTGCACAAAGGGGACACCTGCCAGTAGTGATCATCAGTCCCCTGAGGATCATCATCATCTCTGAACCTGAGAATCATTTTCCGCGGTGTGAGTACGCCGTGTTTTAGTTAGCTGGTCAGGGAAGTTGTGTAGGAGACTCCCTACTTCCTGAACTGTTGCCCTGAAGGCAGAGGGTCAGGGTTTGGGGATTTTATTACCTGCTGCCTATTAAAACAATGGAGGGACTTATTTTATACAGGTGTGAGTTTTTTGGGCTCTACTAAACCCAGTCAGCCAAGATGCTAACTGCGGCACAGAAGGTACCACGGTCACAGGTCATCAAGGGCCCCTACAAAGTATGTGAAGCAATGGGACACTAATTTTACATTTGCTGTATCAAGTCACATGACTGGGAAAATTCAAGGGGATTATCAGCGTGGGCACTGGTGGTCCTGAGACTAATGTTTTATCCTGTTATGTTATGTTCTATCTCCTGTTCAATATAATTACTATATTGGATATACTGTATGTGTCTGTGTTATTTCTGGGGAGTCTCCAATTATCTGGCAAGTAAATGGGGGTTATCCTGTGGTTAGAATTTTCCTCCCAAGCTGCCCTGGTGACCCTGCCAAGAAGGAGCAAGGGGTTGGAGGCATGGTCATATAAATTCATATGGGAAGAAAATAATGAAGTTACACCCTGGTGAGTTGGAAGTGGGATCCAGAAGACTCTAGGCTCGTACATCAAAATCTATAAGGGGATTGTCACTAAAGGAGGTAACTGGGTGGATAGGGGATGTTATATATAGTTAAAAGCTCTTTATTAATAATTTTTAATTTGTTGCCTTTCATAACGTTAGAAGGTTTTCCCTTCACCCCCTCCCCTGGTTCTTGTCGCGCAGACAGAAAGCAGAAGACAGAAATCCAAAGTGCGGGCCATGGGATGTTTATTGGGGTTAGTTCCAAGCAAGCAGATCCACAGCTCTACACGCCAGGAGAGTCTGTTTCCCAGTGTTCTGTTCCCAGCTCTGATGCCACAGAGCCTGGCCTGTGTCCCCATTCCCCTGTCCCCATTCCCATTTCCCATTCCCAGCTCCTTCTCCATAGCAGGCCCAAATATACTCTCAGTGCACACCCCTAGTGACACCCCTTACAACTTATGGTCATGTTCCATTTCGGGGGTCGAGGGTCTGGGGTCTTCATCTCATCTCTTTTGTATCCCATGAGAGGGGTAAGGAGTGAGGTTGTGCTCTGGCCAAGGCCAGGCTTTGGCTTTTAGTGTTCTTATGCCTGACCCCCATTCCCCTTGCCCCTCCTAACTGGTTGCTTAACCTTGGCCAGGCAGCTTTCCAGTATACACTCACATATCACACTCCCACCATACCCTGTGACACTTTAGTTCCACCTCTTCTCTCTTTTCACCCATCTCCTCGTGGGCAGGTGTAACACAAAGGCCTGGTCTACACTACTCTGTTAAACCGATTTTAACAGCGTTAAATTGATTTAACGCTGCACCTGTCCACACTACACTGCTCTTTATATCGATTTAAAGGGCTTTTTAAATCGATTTCTGTACTCCTACAAAACGAGAGGAGTAATGCTAAAATCGATATTACTATATTGGAATAGTGTTAGTGTGGACGGAAATCGACATTATTGGCCTCATTATTTTACAGTAGCTACCCACAGTGCACCGCTCCAGAAATCGATGCTAGCCTCGGACCATGGACGCACACCACCGAATTAATGTGCCTAGTGTGGACTCGCACAATCGACTTTATAATATCTGTTTTATAAAATCGGTTTAAGCTAATTCGAATTTATCCTGTAGTGTAGACGTAGCCAAAGTGTCTTTGACTTTTGTTCTTCACACATGTTAGTATAAAATATAAAAGTATCAAAAAGTGAAACCCCAAATTCTATCTCAGGCTAACAAACAAGCCTATATACTATCACATAATATGGTACTTTTGATGTTAATTCTGGCTGAAAGCCTTACTCATGAAATGGATCAAGTAGTTCTGCTGCTAGTTTCTGTTGAAATGCTTGGTCATGTTCCCACAGCATCTCTCTGTCAGTTTACTTTCTGAGCGACACACCAGTCCCAGACGTCTCGACTCCCCTTCCAATTCCACCAAGCTGCCTTTGGTTTCACTGCTGCCCCATCTTGGCAGACTCATGCATTTAAAAGTTTTCTTTTTTACCCATAACATCTTTCATTGTTTTGTAACCATTTTTGAGCAAACACCGCTGACTGCAGACTGGCGAAATGTAACACTTTGCCTATTAATAAACTAAATATTACTCAACGATAATTTCAGTAGATATAACCCTAAGCTACTTGTTGGATTTGTTTTTAATCAAGGGGTTTACAATGTTTTATATAATTGCTTAGTTTTAATGCAATTATTCTTTTTCCATTTACAAAAAACTGCCATATGGGTTTGTACTTCCTAATAGTGATAACTTTACATCATGACTAAACAGAACTTTTGGATAAGAGTGTTAATGGTTAAGCTCTATTCTTATGTTCACTGATCTGTCTTGGTGCTGGGTAGGTTTTTGCATCCGAAGCACACAGCAGTCTGAAAAAGAAAACGAAACCTATCATGGCTCCTTGTTGGAGCCTCTATGGGTTTTAAATTAAATAGCATGTCTTATTGAGAGTTGTTTGGTCCATTTGCGATAAACACTCCATGTTTCATGGGAAGGCACCTTACCTCCATAGTGCAACCCTTACCCCTTATGTACCATAAAATCATGTTAGCCATATTCATTTTCACACAAAGTGTAACTGTTTATTATGTTATTATAGTTTTTCCATGTAAACCCATCAAAGTGATTGCCTGGTCACACCGAGCCATCTTAAGGCTTCATGTTCTTAACATTTCTATTTTTGTGACCCTCACTTTCCAGTTACTCCTTACTGGTAGAAAGGTTTTCACTGAAACTTTCCGAAAAGGAACCATGTCTCATGACATGAGAACTGCTTTAATTACTTGATGTTAAAGAGGAACAAAGATGGTGTCATCTGTGGCAACTTCCGCCCCATATTGCAATTGAACACAGATTGACAGAACAAGGAGTAATGGTCTCAGATTGCAGCGAGGGAGGTTTAGGCTGGATATTAGGATAAACTTTTTCACTAGGAGAGTGGTAAAGCACTGGAATGGGTTACCTAGGGAGGTGGTGGAATCTCCTTCCTTAGAAGTTTTGAAGGTCAGCCTTGACAAAGCCCTGGCTGGGATGATTTAGTTGATGATTGGTCCTGCTTTGAGCAGGGGGTTGGACTAGATGACCTCCTGAGGTCCCTTCCAACCCTGATATTCTATGATTCTAATTATAATTGCAGAAAATTTAGCAACACGATTAAACATCACCATCCCATCAATCGTACACACATGAGGTTGGTTTTATTAAAGGAAGATTGGTTGCTGATAATATGAGAAAAATTGCATGTCCACTTCCTTTGATGAAGTGGTGAACTAGGTAATGAACTTACCCTGACCAGGTGTCTGACCAGTGCAAGACGGGTCAGTTCTGCGGTGCAAGACTGGTGAGCTGGGGGAAACTGGCTGAAAGCTCTCTATTATTGTTTCATGAGTGGCTGGGAGATCATTCATATAACTTAGTTGGTTGTGTCCTTAGTTGGGTGTGTCCCTTAGGTGGCTGTGTAAGTGAAGTACCTACCAGAGGATTGTACCTTTACATCAGCATCACAGTGTGAGAGACAGCCCAGGTTGTTGGATTTGGAGGGCTCAGCAGTCCCACAATACAGGGTGCACCCAGGGGACGCCATCACACCCTGACTAAGGACGAAATCTCAACTGAACTACATTTGCTAGGCAGGGGGCATGGGTGCCAAAGCCCAGTGGAGTTGAAAGAGGGTGGGGACAAATACTTGTACTTCGTGGTGTGGGCCCTCCCTAAGGGTCCTAGACATCCTTTGACCCTTCCTGTTTCCAGCCTTGTTGCAGACCAATAGGGCTGAAATCACTGATAACCAGGCCTAAGCATTAGACCTGCCTTGGGACAGTGTCTTTGATGCAAGAGACTACCCAGCCTGCACTAGCCATGAGACTCCCCCGCTAACAGCTGAAACAACTGAGAGCTCTGTTACATGGTGGGACATCAACACATCCCAAAGGGTGCAGAGCAGAATGGTGAGTAGCCATCAGGGCAGCTGTCAGGGTCACAAAGGACTATCAGGGCAGCCGGGGAAGTGGTGAGCGGCTGGTAGGGCGGCTGGCCGAGCAGAGTGCAGCGGTGAGTGACCAGCAGGCTGGCCAGTGGAGCACAGAGGTGAGTGGATGGCAGGGGAGCCGGAAGAGTGGAGCAGTGAGCAGCCAGCATAATGGCTAATACTGGAGAGAGCCCTGGACAGCTGAGGAAGCAAGGTGCCCCCCCGCCGCCAGGGTAGGAGGAAGGCTCTGCAGATTCACCTCTGAAGTCTGGGTCTTCACTGATCAAGAACAACAACTGTGGGTGAGATGCACTGGAGGAAGAAGAGAGGGACATGTTAAAGGAACTTTTGGTTGCTGGACTTAAGAACTTGAGGCAAAAGGACACTGCCCAGCGTACTCAAGGGTGGATGTTTTGCTCATGATTTTATGCTTACAATTCCTGCTTGTGGCATTCCCTCAAGTTAATGCCAAGTTATCTTCCACCTTTTATTTAAAAGTTTATTTTCTACAATTAGACTCTGTTCTTGCAACAGGTAAAGTATTGCCTCTATAGACACCCAGTGGAGGGTGCATAACTGTCCTTGGGTAGTCAGTGAGGGTTCAAGCCAGTTTTGTGTTGTATTGTTGAAAACAAACTCCTAGATATTGAACCTTGTTGCTGCTGACTCCAACTGGCAGAAGGGTTAAACTATATTCATTTTCACATGAAGTGTAACTGTTGGTTTTGGGCTTATAGTTTTTCCATATATCCATATCAAAGTGATTGTCTGATCACTTAGAGACATACCTTAAGGCATCATGCTATTAACATTTCTGTTTGTGCAGTTCCACTTTCCTCTTACTCCTTACTCTTGGCATGAGGACTGCTTTGATTACTTTAATCTTAAAGATGAACAAAGATGGTTGCAACTGTGCCCCATATCCCTGTTGAATACAGATAATAAAATAATTGAAAAACATTTAGTGACATGACTGAATATCATCATACCACCTATTATTAACAGATCAGGTTGGTTTTATTGAAAGAAGTTTGGCTGCTGATGATACTAGAAAAATTGCTCACCTGATCCAGCAAATTCAGATCTCCCATGTACCCTTCATAACCTTATCTCTGAATACAGGGAAAGTATTTGATAGGGTCGAGTGGCCTTATCTAATGGCTGTACTAAAAAATTCAGATTTGGACCAATATTCCTGACCTGGGTCACAGTATTATAAAACTCTCCTTGCCCAGCACTATCAACACAATTATTTCTCCCACATTTCACCTAAAGAGAGGGACATGACTGGGCTGTCCCCTCTCACTCTTCTGTTTTAATCTCACTCTTGAACCACTGACAATGTACATACATTAGCACTCAGCTGTGTGACTATAAATAGGAAAGAATAGAAAATCAGTGTATATGCCAGTAATATTTTTGTACTGTTGAAGAATCCGTCCTCATCAATCCTATCATTACTGAATGTAGTTGATATTTTTGGAAAGATCTCTCATGTTTGTATTAACTAGAACAAATCAAAAGCTATGGATATATCCCAAAGACCAGATCCTTCTTAGTTTCAGCATTTTCCATTACAAGTATGCAAGGAAATATTTTACTGATGTGTTAAAATTTGTCCTATATATTAAAAGAAATTTACAGAGATATAGAGAGGTAGTATCTTCTTCCTTTAGCCTTTTGGGGATAATAGAAGCAGTTGTATGGAGAGATTTTGGCAAACCAGTAAAGTGCCTGAAACCACGATTGCTTATTGCTAAAAGCAGCCAACTAAGCAGGCCATAAAGTGGCCATGCAGCAGCCTCAGCTTGACCAAGGCAGGAGTGGAGGGGGGTTTGGGTGCCCCAGAAAGGGCAGCTTGACTCCGCCTCCTTCCTGATAAGAATTGTGCTGAAGTCGCTGATACATGCATTTTAGAAGAGCAGGATGTGCCCCCAGGAATGTCTTTTAGGGCCTTAAGGCTGCAAACTCTGGAAAAACCCACACCTGGTTAATCAATAATCAGAAGGAACCTCTTGTTTGACTGTTGAAACTGCTTGCTTAACAAGGTTTCTTTAAGTGACATGTCATTATATTACTCAATGTATAAATAAGGGGCAAAAAGTTAGAGGTGGTTGGACTGGTCTCTTCCTCTGGATGCATCTTGTGTTCTGCACAGGCAGACGGGCTGCCACTGTGCCACTCTAGAGCCACACTCAGCTTCGGTAATTATTGAGGGTTGGGGGCGTTTTACTAACCTGTTGCGGACGTGTGTAAGTGCTTGAGACTAAGTTTAGCTTTAAGTGAAAGCACTCTTGCGTTGTCCTGTTTGTGCAAGCCATCTATTGGTCGGATGGCCGTGTCTCCCCTGATTTATTTCCTGACACCACCTCGCACTGAGTAAAAGTTACCAAGAGCTTTGGTTTGAAAGAACCCCGGATAACGCAGTCAGAATGAATATCTGTCCAAGAACGACGTATCTCATGCCTATTGCCTTTCAAGGTCACTCCCTTACTCTTTGCTCAAACAAATAGGCTTCTCATGCAATTGCATGAGAGAAAAGGCAGCTTCGCTTGTCATACAAGACCTTTAAAAAACACTGGGCAACTGGAAATATGGAATTGCCAGATTTGTATCTATATTATCCAGCATTCCTAATACACCCAATTGTAATATGGCTTCCCTCCACTAGCACCGTATATACACTGGCCAGGTTTAAGACTGCAAAAACTTAGCTATGGCATTTGGTTCCCTCTCTTCTTTTATATATAGATCACAACCTAACCACTTAGATGCTGCAGGGTGGGCGAAATGTGACGCCAGCACAGGCCACCTCTCTCCACGCAGATCAGCCTGCCATCAGGAATCCCCTTCTCATGGCCCACTCCTTCCTCTCCTGCAAGCTTATGGTACCTTGTGTGTGATGGGTTCAGTCACAGAGACCCCCTTGGGAGTGTTACCTGATGTGCTGAGACTACATCTGAGCTCCTTTTCTCTGCCAGTTTGGGCCTCCAGAACCCTGCCTTGTTGAGCCGGAAACGCAAGCCTGCTGCAACACAGTCCCAGAGTCTGAACCACGCCCCCAAAACTGCAGACTTCACTGAGAACAGCTTAAGAAGTGCTGCTGTCTCCAGGGAGATATGCACAGCTGTTTGCTCCTCCAGGTATTAATCACTTACTCTGGGTTAATTAATAAACAAAAGGGATTTTATTAAGTATAAAAAGAAGGATTTAGGTGGTTCCAATAATAACAGACAGAACAAAATAAGTTACCAAGCCAAATAAAACAAAACGCACAAGTCTAAGCCTAATACATTAAGAAACTGAATGCAGGTAAATCTCACCTTCAGAGATGTTCCAATTAGCTTTTTTCACATACTAGATGCCTTCCTATTTTGGGCCCAATCCTTTCCCATGATACAGACCTTGTCAGTTCCAGCAGGCACCTTAGATGAAAAGCAGGGGATTCCACATGACTGGGACCTTCTTTATTCGGTTCCATCCCCTTTAATAGCTTTGGAAGAAGGCGAGAATCCCTTGTCTCTCTCTGGGTTCCCACTCCTCTTTCTCAATGGAAAAGCACCAGGTTAAAGCTGGATTCCAGTTCAGGTGACATGATCACATGTCCTGGGAGACTTCATTACCCACTAGCTGGCACACATGAATACAAGAAGTCTTACAGGTAAACAGAGCCATTTACAACCAATTGTCCTGGATAATGGGAACCATCAAGATTCCAAACCACCATTAATAGCCCACACTTTGCATAATTACAATGGGACCTGAGAATTATACTTCATAGTCCTAGCTTCATTTACAAGAATGATACATTCATACAAATAGGATGATCACACTCAGTAGATTACAAGCTTTGTAATGATACCTTACAAGAAACCTTTTGCATAAAGCATATTACAGTTATATCCACCCTTATAAACATATTTTTATAAAAATATGGAGTACAACGTCACATTGTGATCCAGGAAATGGCCAGAATCCACCGGTTTCTTATCCCACGGTGGTCAGCTTCAAACCTCCATGCTGCATGTCTTTGAGAGCACCGCATTCATTTGCCTCCACATCAGCTAGTAAAATACAGATTTTTCACAACCAACCAATGGAAGGCTTGCCAACCACCAGTTCTCATTTGCAACCCACACCTCATCCACAGCCACAACCTTTCTCCCTATACCTGTGCCCCCATCCACATCCTCCACATCCAAATATAGTAGAGAGCGAAAAAACTTGAAGCATGGGGCCTGGCGCAGGGCCTGAGGCCTGAACCAAAGGCTGTGAACCAGAGTAATAAAATATAAATGGCAAAATAATAATATGCTAGATATTTATGTAAATACATTTCAGAAGGCTAGTACAGATACACCCCAATCTAGTAAAAGCTAAGATGGTTTGATGGAACAATGTATAGGGATACTTTGTCAAAGATATCAGGAACAAGGGAAGGTAACAAGCAGATATCATGAAACACATCAGGTGGTATGTAAGTTGTTTGTCTCAGTCAATAAATATTGGGGCACTTTGCCTTATCCCTATGTGTGGCCAAGGGACAACAAGAGACTCCCACTGCTGACTGAACCACTCCTTGTCACCGGGCACTCGTTGTTAGTTTACCTGTCACCATGAAGCCAGGGTGTTAGGACTGTGCCTTGAAGGCAATGCACCTGGCCGTGTGCCTTTGTCACCATACTGTGCCTATCGTCTTTTTTTATGAGCTGTTAGGGATGCTAACATTGTTTTTAAAACATAAGGGACGGTTTTCTTAGCACCCCTGCTTTACCCCTCCTCCCGATATCATTATCATTAATAATATCAAGCAGGACTCACCTACATCCACCAGGGGTGTTTCTTGCTGGTTTTTGTAGCACAGATGGTGGTCTTGGCTGCCAGGACCAGCTTCCTACCCGTCTCGTTCCCCCAGGCTACAGCTGCAGCAGCCACCAACCAGCAGTTATGCTCCTCTGGTGGGACGTGGGCAGAGACTCTGTGAGCAGGGAGGCTATACTCTGGGACTACTGACACCCCAGCCAGACAGAGCCCCTTCCTGACCCCGGCCCTTCAGCGCAGCCCTAGGGCACTCAGTTCCATCCACTTGCATAGGGAAAACAGATGGGGCTGCACTCGGGGGCTTGAGCATGATCCAGTCTGCTTTCCCTGCCCAGCACTGAAGGGCCAGGGTCCAAAGCAGTGTGGAAAGATGCACTCCTGTACTAATCCTCTGCTGCTGAACTATAGGAGAAACAGCACCCCCTACTGATTGAGTATGGGACAGGCAATTTTCTATTTGAATGAGGGTCGTTCCCTTGTTGATACCACTGGAGCTTCCGGGATAGAAGAACCGAGCAGCTGGCACAGCTCCAGCAGCCTGAACAGCGTGACATTCCAGCCTTCTACACTTAGCCACACCACCCACAAGTCTTTTGTCTCTGGATACTCCCTACCCATTTCAGCTGCTGTGGGTTAGCTCACCTGACCACTCTGCTGCTGTGCTCACAGAAAACCTCCCCATAAAGTAAACATGTTATAATAGAGACAACTAGGAACAAACAGTAGGAGTTATTCAAGCTTTATGGTCTTGTTGGAGAGTGAGGCTTCCTGTGACGCAGCAAGAAGTACAGGTTGATTTGTCTTTCTTGAAGTTTGCTCCGCCTGTGGGTCTGGATTTCCTCTCTTGTGTTTCCTATCAGAGCAGCAGAGAGCTCAGCATAGGGAGGGGCATCCGTGCCCTCTCGGTCCTGGCCCCAGACACCACCCTGTACAGCTGGAGTCCTACCCCCTCCAGGGTGATGGCTCCTTGGACCAAACCCGCCTTGGTCTCCTTCTGGCTCCTGTCTCTCTGCTCCATCATCCTGGCTGGTAAGTGACCCCTGTTCATAGAATCATAGGGTTGGAAGAGACCTCAGGAGGTGTCTAGTCCAACCCCCTGCTCAAAGCAGTACCAATCCCCAGATTTTTGCCCTACATCCCTAAGTGGCCCCCTCAGGGATTGAGCTCACAACCCTGGGTTTAGGAGGCCAATGCTCAAACCACTGAGCTATCCCCCTGATCGTTCATTCCTGTGAACAAGAAGAACACTATCAAATATGACAGACAGCACAATTCGAGCAATGGATTCATGGGTACATCTGGCATGTTGTTTGACATAAATGAGTTAAACAAAACATCAGAATTCTGCAAGTCCAACCTCAGTCCCATTTCCTATCCCAGTCATTTTCCCCAGGGCTGGGTGCTGCAGGGTCCCCTTGGGTTGGTGTCTTACATACCTAGGTCCCGTTCCCATCCCAGACTTTCTCCTTCCTACAGGGGTTCACCATATCTCCTATCTCCAGCTCATCTCCCCGCAGGCGGCCTCTGGTCTGCCCAAGCGACTGCAAGTGATGAGGGTGAATGACCTGGTGCTCTCAGTCTATGACAGCAACACACGCAGGCAAGCTCCCCGCAATGGGTACAGCCCAGGGAACCAGGAAAGCCAGCAGTTCTGGAATGCACGCACGGCTGGGTGCCTGGCCTGGGACTCCTGGGTGGAGACCGAGTACCAGGGCCTGGTGCGGGAGATGAACGCCAGCTCCCCAAAGGCGGGTGAGTTCCCATTCCTCAGAACTGGGAATAGTTGGGCAACTCAAAGGAGGTGGGAGGGAGCTGAGGGAGGGCATGAGAGGGGAGTGACTTTCCTGATACATAGTGGTTAGAGTCAGGGAGGGAGGCTGGGATCCAGGACTTCTCAATTCTTTTCCCAGCTCTGGGAGAGGAGTGGGGCCTGGTGGATTGCAGGGTGGGGAGTGCTGGGAGTCAGGAATCCTGAGTTCTGTGCATGGGAAAATTTCTCCCCCACAGTGTCCCCTGGTGGCAGCTCCATGCTCAGTTGCTCACAAAGCCGTTCTTCCCCCAGAGCCCTACTACATGCAAATCCTAAAGACCTGTGAGCTGGACGATGCCACTGGTGCTGTCCGAGCTGTCACCAGATATTCCCTCAATGGGGAGGACCTGCTGCAGCATCAGACTGATCAGAACCGCTGGTTCTCAGTGCACCCAGCAGCCTGGCGAGTGGCAGAGCGCTGGAACCGCGGAGGGGAGACTTCTGCTATGCTGAACCACCTCCCACTGCAGCAATGCAGATTCTGGATGGAGAGGTCTGTGCCGTTCACCACTCAGAAGACAGGTGACAGCTCTGCCAGTCCCCCTCAGTCTTGACCTGCAGTCCCCTGCTATCCCATTTCCTGTGACTAATATTGCTCCCTCGCCCTCCTTCCAGCCCAGCCCTCAGTGCACGTGGCCTTCATCCCAGAGACCCAGGACCGGCAGCAGCATCTCATCTGCCACGTGACGGGGTTCTATCCCCGTGACATCGAGGTGACCTGGGAGCGGGGGGGCCAGGTGGCCCTGGGGGAGCAGCTAACCAGCGGGATCCGACCAAATGGGGACCCCACTTTCCAGATCCAGGTGTCCATCGAGCTTGGGCAGGAGGGGGTCAGCCTCGCAGAGCATGTGTGTGTAGTGAGACACAGCAGCCTGGGGGATGCCCCTCTGAGGATGACCTGGGGTGAGTATGGGGGTGGGTGGGAAGAACAGGCGGAGCAGTAGGGAGAAGCTAGGAATGGGGCCACTCCTACTGAGGGAGGAGATGGAAACAAGGGACTGGGGAAAAGGGAGTTGGGAAGTGCAGAGGGACCATTTTGTGGGGTACCAGGATATGGGTAGGCAGAGAGAGGTACTAGGGGTAGGTAGAGACGTCTTTTGGGGGGTTCAAAGGGGAGGGGCAGGTAGAGAAGCACAATGGGGTGTTCAGAGGTGAGGGGAAAGCATGGGGTTTTGGGCAGCTGGCAAATAATGAGGGCGATGCAGAGAAGGGTTTATAGTGGGGCATGGAGGGGAGGGGAAATGAGAGAGTGGGGCTCACAGATTGGGAGGGGAAGGCACAGAAAGGCCTGTCTAGATGCAGGGCAGACACATGGGGGATGGGTGGCTGGGAGGGCCAGTTCAACCAGGGGATGGAGGCACTAGCCCAGAGTTATCAGGCAGGTGCAGGGGCAGGACCCAGGGGAAGTGAGAGGCAAAAGGACTTTGGGGCACCGTGGCTCAGTCTGTCTCGGGACATTTCCAGATTCCCAGGCCACAAGCCAACCTGGTATCCTGGTGATTATTCCTGTCTGCATCCTTGCGCTGCTGGGAATTGGGGCCCTGGGCTGGTACCTGAGGAGGAAGCCAGGTGAGTGATGCCCCCCTTCCCTGCAGCACAGCTCGTGGCCTGCAGCACAGCGTTCCCTAGAGCCACACTGGGATAATGGGGTCAGCACTGACTGGTGGGGGAGGGCGCCCCCTGCTGAACCCCTACTCTGCAGCACTTGGTCTCCCAGCCAAGTACCAAGCCAGCCTGGCGCTGCTTAGCATCAGATCCCAGGGGCTTTGTGCTGAACCCTGGCTGGATAAAGGGGGAATGGCTGCGGGAAGCTGCCCCCCAGCTGTGGTCCCCATTGTCCACACACACACACACACCCCCTTGTTCCCAGGAAACAGGGTCTCCAGATGAGTCAATTGTTTCAGGGGCCCAGAAGGGGCCGTATCACCCAGCACAGACGCAGCCAGAGACTGTCGACTCTCCTCCAGCCACTGCTAAGCCAGCAGGAGGTTCCTCATCCACAGCACTTTCTCTCCCAGATGTCACTGAGTGACCGGACACAGAGCCGGCTGTGCAATGGCCATCACCGCAGACTGGAGCCACATGGTCCATCCCTGGCAAAGGGGAGGTGCAGTGGGTGGGGGGTAACGAATAAGACCAAAATCCCTGAAGTACAGGGTGGGAAGTGTGATGTTGCACTACATATGTTTTATGGAAATATGCTTCTGAATGTGAATATGATGTAAATGGAATATGCTTTATACAAATGGTACCTTGTATTATGTCCTTACGAAGCTTGTAATCTACTAAATGTGTTCATCCTATTTGTTTGCATGTATTATTTCTATATGCGGAGTTAGGAGAATAAGATATAAACTTATATCACTGTTGTAGTCACACCAGTGAGGACTGTCAAGGAGGCATTAGGAACTTGATGGGTCCCATTGACTAGGACAATTGGTTGTAAATAGCTTATTTATCTGCAAGCCTTTTGTGTATGTGTGGGCTAACCCAGGAAGAATGAAGTCTTAGAATCATAGTTGGAAGGGACTTCAGGAGGTCATCTAGTCCAGTCCCCTGCTCAAAGCGGAACCGATCCCCAGACAGATTTTTGCCCCACATCCCTAAATGGCCACCTCAAGGATTGAGCTCCCAACACTGGGTTTAGCAGGCCAATACTCAAGCCACTGAGCTATCCCTGTATCTTACAGTAACATGTAACCTTGTCACATGATATTGGAATTCAGCTTAGTCCTTGTACTTTTCCACTGATGAGGTGGTGGTGGGGACCAAGCACAGACAAAAGATTCCCCACTTGTGCCAAAGTTATAAAAGAGGGTGGAATAGGAGAAAGGGGGCCGCCAGTCAATAGAAAACCCCTGCTTACCACCTGAGATGTCTGCTGGAACTAACAACAACTGTACGAGGGGAAAGGATTGCACCCAGATTAGGAAGGAGTCTGGTCTGTGAAAGAAGCTTATTGGAACATCTCTGAGAGTGAGATATTACCTGCAATCAGTTTCTTAATGTATTGGGCTTAGACTTGCATGTTTTTCCTTTATTTTGCTTGGTGACTGACTTTGTTCTGTTATTACTCGAAACCTAAATCTGTTATTACTTGAAACATTAATCCTACTTTTTATACTTAATAAAATCACTTTAGATTATTAATAAACCTAGAGTAAATGATTAATACTTGAGGGAGCAAACAGCTGTGCATATCTCTCTATCAGTGATATAGAGGGTGAACAACTGAAGCTTTATACAGAGTAAAACGGATTTAGTTGGGGTTTGGATCCCATAGGGAACTGTGTGTCTGGGTGCTGGAGAGAAGTAGTCTGCTGAGCTGTTTTCAGTTATGTTTTCAGCTTTGGGTGCATGCCCCAGACCCTGGGTCTGTGTTGCAGCAGGTGCCCCCCCCTTACCTTATTCCTGGGCTATGCTCTGAATTACAGGCGTTCCCCCTGGCCCCACACCCCGGCACGTGGCTCCTCTATTTTTGTGTCTGCCAGTTTGCTACTTACCAGTAGAAAGGTCTTCACTGAAATATTCCAAAAAGGAACCATGTCTCATGGCACGAGAACTGCTTTAATTAATTACTTGACTATTAAAGAGGAACGTCATAAACAGATGGTTAAGGGTTAATGCCTCTTTTACCTGTAAAGAGTTAAAAAGCTCACCTAGCCTAGCTAACACTTGACCAGAGGAACCAATGGGAGAACAAGACCTTTCAAAAGGAAGGAGGGAAGTTTTTCCTCTGTTTGAGAGTTTCAGTTTCAGCCGGAGTGAAAAAGATCAAGGAACCAGCCTCTGATCAGAGTAGGAAGTTTTAGAAAGGGATAAATAGGTTTATGTTTATTTCTTTGTAGCCTGTCTTATGCAAATTGAGGTAGAATCAAATTGGGTATTTGAGTATTTTTTTTTGTGTGTAACTAAATTTGTGCCCAGGGGAACATCCTCTGTGTTTTGAATCTGTTGTCTGTGAGAGTAGCTGGTATGCTAATCTCTCCCAGAGGGTTTTCTTTTACCCTTCTTTTCTTTAATTAAAAGCCTTTTTTCTTAATACCTGATTGATTTTTCCTTGTCTTTTAGATCCAAGGGATTGGATCTGGACTCATCAGGGATTGGTGGGGGGAAAGGAGGGGAGATGGTTAATTTCTCCTTGTTTTAAGATCAAAGGGGTTTGGATCTGTGTTCACCAGGGAATTGGTGAAGTGCCTCAAGACTATCCAGGGAAAAAGGGGGTCCTTGGGGGTGGTGGCAGCGATACCAGAACTAAGCTAGTAATTAAGCTTAGAAGTGTCCATGCAGGTCCCCACATCTGTACCCTAAAGTTCAGAGTGGGGAAAGAACCTTGACAAGGAACAAAGACGATTTCAACTGTAGTGCCTTCCACTTCATATTTCTATTGAACACATATTGCCAAATAATTGCAAAAATATTAGTGACACAACTGAACACCATTATCCCATGAATTATACACACAGATGAGCTTGGTTTCATTAAAGGAAGATAGGGCTGCTGATAATATGAGAAAAATCACTCACTTGATCCAACAAACTCAGATGTCAGATGTACCGTCTATAGACTTATCTCTAAATGCAGAGAAAGCATTTGATAGGGTTGAGTGGCCTTATCTAATGGCAGTCCTTAAAATATACAGACTTTCAGCATTTTCCATATTCCTGAATTGGGTCAACGTCTTACACAACTCTCCCTGCACTTCACTTCAACTAATGGGAATTATTTCTCCCACTTTTCTGCTAAAAAGAGCACCAAGACAAGGCTCTCCCCTCTCACTCCTCCTTTTTAATCTCACTCTTGAACTCATTGACAAGCTACATACATCAGCACTCAGCCATTGAAGGTGTTTGTATAAACAGGAAAGAATACAAAATCAGTTTATATGCTAATGGCATTTTTGTACTATTGAAGAATGCCTCCTTATAAATCTGATCACTATTGAATGTAGCTGATGATCTCTTTTGGAAACATTTCTGATTTTTGCCTTAACTGGAATAAATTAAAAGTTATGAATATATCCAAAAGATCTATCCTTCTCAGTTTCAGCATTTTCCATTGCAAATATGCAAGGAAATGTTACTGAGGCCTTAAAATTTCTCCTAATCTTCCCAAAATTGTTTCTATAAGTACAGACTATATATTCAAAGAAATTTCCAAGGCTGTATAGAGGTGGCATCTCCCCCTGCTATCCTTACTGGAGAGTACAGAAACAGTCATAATGAATATCTGGGCAAGAGTGTCTTATATCATCAGACCTTTCAAGGTCTCCCCTTTGTTTTTGCTCAAATAAAGAGGCTTATCATCCCATTTATATAGGGTGAAAAAGAACCTTGCTTGTCACAAAAAACATTTAAAAAATCCCGGGCAACTGGAGGTATGGGGCTGTCAGAATTGTGTCTATATTATCTAGCATGCCAAACGGATCCTACTGTAAGTTCACTCTCCTCCAGTAGCTCTGTGTACACACCAATTTGGTTTGAGAGTGAAAAAAGCTTAGCTATGCCATTTGGTTCCCTCTCTTATTTCATATATCTTAAGATGCTACCCTCACCCTTAAGGAAAAAAATCCAAACTTGCATCTACAAGGGGCATCCTGAAGTGTGTTAAGATGATTACAGCATCATATTTTACGAATTCTGTCCTTGCACCACTATGAGATAATCCAAACTTTAATATCGAGGCCAACACCACAGTTGAAATAATTTGGAAAGAAAAAGAATTAACAAAAATTAAAGATATAATAAAAGGCGATACATCAGTGTCCGTCACTCACCTAGGTGTTAAATATCAGCTACCTGTGTCACAGTTCCTTCTTTCGGCAGCTATGCCCCAGGCTTTCTGCTCTTACAGAGGTGATGAAGGGCCTTAGCACAGATGAGAGAGCCAAGATCTATGAGTTGCATTTCAGGTGCCATGTGGGGACCAGTATGTGGAATGTGGTGGGACATTGAGCATCCTCTTCAAAGACTGGAACGTAGTCTGCTGCATCATGGCTTTGAGAACAGATGAAGTCAGCTGTGACTCCCCCCTGCCCCTGAATGCTGCAAATGATTCTACTGATTCAGGATCTAGCTATTCCTAACCCCGATCGAGGTAGACGAGAAGAGGGGGTTTAATTCCACCGTAACCAGAATAAGAGATACCCCAAACTGATCTCCTTCTACTCCATCCACTGGAGGTGCTCAACTTCTTTCCTGGGGGCCTGATCTTCACCAAGGGCACCTGTCCAGAGGCTGCAAGTTTATCAAGACCCTGCACAACGACTCTGACTCTGTTACCAGATTTGCCCGATATTTTGGGGTATGCTCATTTTTAGGGTTATCCTTCAGGAGGGTGGGGGAGGGTGTCTGTAATTCTATCAATGTTCTGCTGCTGTCACTGGTGTTCTCATGTGGAGCTTGACTTCTCCTTGCTGCAAGTTCCTCCCCAATGGAGTTGTCCTGCAGGACTTAGGTTCCCCAGGGTTGGGTTGTTCCTGCCTCAGAATCAGATGAAAACACACACATACACACACACCATGTCTGAGAGGACTGACTTAATCAGTGCTCTCAAGCTGAACCCTTATATGTCCCTGGACTTAGTAGGCTGGGTCGAGCAGCATTTCCAAGCTGTCAGCCTCATATGCCATGAGCATCACACCAGAGTACAGTAGGCCTGAGCAGGCTGGGTCGAGCAGCATTTTCAAGCTGTCACCTCATATGCCCCAAGTTCAGCACATCCCTGTCCCCCCTTTCACTTTACAATCGTTCTAGTAATAGCCCAACTGATGAGCAAACCCCACAGGATTTTGGGGTGCTGCAGGGATCTTTAGCTTAGGTATGAGGAGAGTTGCTACAGAGCGAATGGGGAAGCTAAAAACACCCACGGGGGGGAAGGGGAGGGGAGAGGAGTGGGGAAAGAACCAGTTTAACCATGAATGTTATTTATTGCCAGGTAATGGGGCAGCCAAACAAACAAAACAGCTATAATATTAAATCTTATTTAAATTGGATGACAGAAGTCAGGTTTAGAAAACGATAACTGATCACACAAGTCAGGGTCAGAAGGCTTTACCAAGAGAGAAAGAGGGGTGATATTCCCCTCTGGCGTTATCCGGACCAGTGATCTGCTAGGTCACTCTAATCCTTGACTCTGGGAGCCAGCCTTACCCTGCTCTGCTGTCAGAATCCCCACTCCTGGGCAGTTCATGCACAGCCTCTGGCATGTAAGCTCCTCCTTGGATTGTGCAACTGAGTCACACTAACCAATATCTTGGTCCCAGACACAACCCAAGCTGCAGTTTCCAGTTATACCCACTGGATGGTGCAAGTTTATATAAGTTCATCAATTTAACGAAGAAATTGATATGTACCAGTCTTGTTACCCCAAGACGAGTCTCTCATAGAATATCAGGCTTATAAGTGACCTAAGGAAGTAATCTAGTCCAACCCCCTACTCAAAGCAGGCCCACTCCCCAATTTTTGCTCTAGGTCCCTAAATAGCCCCCTTGAGAATTGAACTCATAATGTTGAATTCAGCAGACTAGGGCTCAAACCACCAAGCTATTCCTCTGACACACTTCAAAGCTCATTCACAGCTTCAAGTAAAATAAACAATCAGATTTATAAAGTATAAAATGTAGATTTTAAGTGATTATAAGTCAAAGCACAATACGTCAGATTTGGTCAAATGAAATAAAAGCAAGATGCATTTTAAGCTGGTCTTAACACTTTCAATGTCCTTACAGACTTAAAAGCAGCAAGGAATCCTGTGGCACCTTATAGACTTAGATGCTTTTCATCACAGGCTGGCTGGTTGCCCTTCAGCCAGGCTCTCCCCTTTGATCAGCACTTCAGTCCCTTGGCGATGGTGGTTGTTAGGGGGCTTATTTCTTCACTCTCTCACTTCCCTGGTCCTTTTTGCAGGAACAGAGAGCAACAATACCTGAAGTCCAAAGACGCAAACAATTTGATGTTTATTGGGGTGAACTTCCAGCAAGCACCATTCCAGTTTCCTTCCTCAGTGTCCCCCTTCCCAGCTCTGACACCACAGAGCCTTGCCTGTGTCCCTGTTTCTGTTCCCATCCCCTATTCCCATTCCCCACTTTAGCAAAACATGATCCCAATTCCCCCATCCTCAGTCTCTGTTCCCATTCCCATCCCCCCTTACTTCCTGATTGAATACAGACTACATAGTAAAATCTGAGTTTTGCTTAGCTATACTTTAACCAACCATTTTACTGAAATTTAACTAACCAATCCTAACATATTGTAACACAGTTATTTAACCAATTGTATTCCACCACCTTCACTGGTTTACACCGAACAAAATTAATTATACAGCAGACAGAAACAATCACAGAACCGGACAGAGACCATGCAAATAAACATACAAAACAATACAGAAGTGAGGATTTCACAACTACATCTATACAGACATAAGGGTTTTCCAGCTGTGTCTATTGATAAGTGAGTTCTTGCCAGACAGGATGTGATCAAACTAAGTTTCCTTTTACATCTTCTAAGATCTTCCCTTTCTCTGGAGGGGATACAATCAGGACAGGATTGTATTCCTAGCAGCCAATAGCACCTTATTTCAATGTGACTAGTTTCAATGTGAGGATGTGACCATTCACTTCCCAGTTTATGACTGGCCTCTGCTGCTTAGCTGAAGAACCAGGCCTCAGACTGTCACAGTAAGAGAAGGCCATTACATAGACAGACAGTGATTTTGATTCTTTCTTTTATACCTCTATAACTAGCTAAGTGATAAGAATACACCTAAATTCTTAAGGCCTGAATATCTATATCCAAACACTAGTGCCTGTAGATGTAGGGCAGGGTTTCTCAAACAGGGGTTGCCGCTTGTGTAGGGAAAGCCCCTGGCAGGCCGGGCTGGTATGTTTACCTGCTCCGTACGCAGGTCCGGCCGATCGCGGCTCCCACTGGCCGCCGATCGCTGTTCTGGGCCAATGGGAGCTGCTGGAAGCGGCAGCCAGTAAGTCCCTCAGTCCGTGCCTCTTCCAGCAGCTCCCATTGGCACAGAGCAGCGATCGGCGGCCAGTGGGAGCCGCGATCGGCCGGACCTGCATACGGGGCAGGTAAATACACCGGCCTGGCCCGGCCCGCCAGCGGCTTTCCCTACACAAGCAGCGACCCCTGTTTGAGAAACCCTGATGTAAGTGGAAGAGAGAGAGATCATGGCAAATGTCTCTTCCTTTTATCATTTCCTTTCTTCCCTACTGGCTTTGCCCCTCCCCACCCTTCAGAGTCAGGTGAGCATTACTGAGTCTCTCCAAGTAAGGTTGAGCAAATCCCCTGGTGTGGCCTCATGCAGGTCAGTTATTGCATTGTAGCTCCCTGGCTGGACAATGGCTGTTGATGGGTTGATTGACACCCAGACGGGTGTTGGTTACTTTCCTCGCTGTTGCCTCTGGGAAGCTAATATCTGGCTGATTTCCTGAATGCACAGCGTGTTTTAGTGACAGCCTGTCATGGTATAATTCCCCACTCTGAACCTTAGCGTCCAAAAGATGGGGTACCAGCATGAATTCCTCTAAGCTTAATTACCAGCTTAGAACCTGTAGCGCTGCCACCAACCAGGAATTCCAGTGCCTGGTACACTCTGGTCCCCACAAAACCTTGCCCGGGGACCCCCAAGACCCAGACCCTCTGGATCTTAACACAAGGAAAGTAAACCCTTTCCCTCACCGTTGCCTCTCCCAGGCTTCCCCTCCTTGGGTTACCCTGGAAGATCACTGTGATTCAAACTCCTTGAATCTTAAACAGAGAGGAAAATGCACCTTCCCCCCTCCTTCTCTCTCCCCCTCCCAGACTCTCCCTGAGAGAGACAATAATCCTAACACAGAGAGAAATTAGCCTCTCTCTCCCCTTTCCTGCCTTTCTCCCCACCAATTCCCTGGTGAATCCAGACCCCGTCCCCTGGGGTCTCACACCAGAATAAAAAAAACAATCAGGTTCTTAAACAAGAAACTTTTAATTAAAGAGAGAAAAACAGTAAAAATTATCTTTGTAAATTTAAAATGGAATAGGTACGGGGTCTTTCAGCTATAGACACTGGGAATAGCCTCCCAGACTAAGTATACAAGTACAAATTAAAATCCTTTCAGCAAAATATGCAATTGAACTCCTCCCAGCCAAATACACATTTGCAAATAAAGAAAACAAACAGAAGCCTAACTCTCCTTATCTACCTAGTACTTACTATTTGGAATCTATAAGAACCTGTATCAGGGAGGGAGAGAAACCTGGTTGCACGTCTGGTCCCTCTGAGCCCCAGAGTGAACAACAACCAAATTCAAACAGCACACACAGAAACTTCCCTCCCTCAAGATTTGAAAGCATTCTGTCCCCTGATTGGTCCTCTGGTCAGGTGACAGCCAGGCTTACTGAACTTGTTAACCCTTTACAGTCAAAGAGATATAAAGTACTTCTGTTCTATTAACTCCTACTATCTGTTTATGACACAGCCATATTACACAATTCTCATAACTTCATATGCATTAATGATATACATGTATGGATAGCAAAATGACTTTCAGCAGATCATGACCTTTCCCCTGATACCTTACACGTCATGCTTTATATATAAGATCACAATTATATGAAAATGAGAAATATGGGGCTTACAGTACACTCCCTCAAGGTATAGAATGTCACAGGGCAGGGGTGGCAGCTGAGAGTCTGGAGTGCTAGAGACAGGCAGAGCCCCAGCACAATCAGTCAGGAGAAGATGAAGTCCCAATGGAACTGATGCAGATTTTGGATTCAGGCATCAGAACATTTACAAGAGCATGGGTAAGGGCTTTTGTAGGGAAAGAACAATGGTTCAAGGGGGAACATTAGATTTGTTTATGGGTAAACTGATGGCTCAAGTAGTGTACCAAAGTGGTTTTCTTCTAGCTGGATAATAGGTATGATCATTCCTGGCTAAGATGCTGTTCCTTCAAGGAAGCTCACAATGCAATTAGGCAGTTTTAATATTTTGGATACCAATAGATGATTTATTACTAGAATTGGTCTGATAATTACTGAGCTGGGTGTGTGCAGGTGTGGGTTCATTAACATCTGGAGCAGAGATTGCCCATCATGCAATGATTCCCTGTTTTGCTGGTCCCAGAGCTCCGTGCGGTTCTTGCCTTGGAATTTCTGTTCTCCATTCTGTAGCTAATGGAGATGCTTCCCTGTCCCACCTTTGATACAAATGAGGCCAGGGGAGTTTTCTTAATCCTGTCACCCTTATCCGGAGGAGCTTAGGGTTTTCTCTCATTGCAATTTCAGTGCTCTTCGTACGTCTTTTTAGCAGTTTTGGTTCAAGCAAAGTCTGGTGTGTATGTGTGTATCCTTCATGAGTCAGACAGGCTGGATATTACACCTTGGTTCCCCAAGAAAGCAGAGATGATAGCTAACACCAATTCTGTCCACCCCCAAGCCCAGCTCTCTGACGAGGGCCATGGTTGTTTCACCAGATAGCGGTGTCCCTGCCAGACTCTTATCTGCATGGCCTGTATTGCGGTCACACCCTCTGTCAGCCCATCCCGTGCCTGCAGCAATTTGTACATTTCCAGCGAGGAGAACAGGGTATAATCAATTGGGGCTGAAGATTACCCTGTTTTTGAGAGGATCAGTGATTGTGTCAAGGGGCCTTTCCCCTCTAGGCGGTGCTGAATCCAATCTAGTCCCTGGGCTGCAGGATTGTTGACTGAGGGAAGGGGGAATGGGACGCTGGGTTTTTCCCCTCTAGATGAACTAGGGGGCAAGGAATGGAAGATAAGGAACCTAACCAAAGCAGCTCAACCTGGTGCTAACATTTGCAGCCCTGTATGAAGACAATTACTATCATCCAATCTCATGCGTCCGCATGCAATAGCAGCAGAAACTGAACAGTAGTGGAAGAACATATGGGAGAAAGAGAAGACTCATAACACCAGCGCAAAGTGGCTGCAGGACCTGAGCACAGAAACCAGTCACCACCAGAGTAGAAGACATGCAGCGGGGTCAAGAACATGAAGAGCTGGACCAGACATGATCCACACCTACTGGCTAAAGAAACTAACAGCAGTGCATGAACGCCTAGCAGCACAAATGAACCAGCTGCTAGCAGCAGGCTAACACAAGGGAACAGAACAGGCCAATAACCTGCCTCCCCACAACATGGAAAGTCCTATCAGACATCATAGCCGCCAAGCTGTAGGACCATATGGGCCAGTACATGAGCACAGCTCAGAAGGGCATTGGGAACAACACCAGTTGCTTATAGATAGAGCAGTCGCTCAAGGTCTAGACAGACCAATCTGAGCACAGCCTGGATTGACTACAGGAAAGCCTATGACTCAATGCCGCACATGTGGATCTGCGAATGTCTGGCGCTATAAAAAGTCAACAGGACACTAAGGACCTTCCTCAAGAGCTCAATGGGACTATGGAAGACAACACTGGAAGTCAACTCAAGGCAGCTTGCACAAGTGGCCATCAAGTGCAGCATATACCAAGGTGATGCACTGTCCCCGCTGCTGTTCTGCATAGGCTTAAACCCCCTCAGCCAGATAATCACAAGGACTGGATACGGGTACAGGTTCAGGAGTGGAACTACTATCAGCCACCTCCTCTACATGGATGACATCAAGCTGTATGCTAAGAATGAACGAGAGATCGACTCGCTAATCCACCTGACGCGGATCTACAGTGAAGATATCGGGATGTCATTCGGACTGGAGAAGTGTGGCTGGATGGTAGTGAAGAGAGGGAAGGTAGTCAAGACTGATGGGGTGGAACTACCAGCTGGCCACATAGCAGACATACAGACCAGCTACAGGTACCTTGGCATCTCACAGTCACATGGAAACCATGATGAGGAGGCAAGGAAGACAGCAACATCCAAGTATCACCAAAGGATAAGACAGTTCCTGAAGAGCCAGCTCAGTGGAAGAACAAGATCCACGCCATCAACAGATACGCCCTGCCGCTATAGTGAGCTGGCCAAAGGAGGACATGGAGGCTGCCGCTGTGAAGACCCGGAAGCTCCTCACAATGCACGGAGGTTTCCACCCCAAGTCCAACACCCAGAGACTGTATACCAGCCGGAAAGAAGGCGGGCGGGGCTTGGTGAGCGTCAAAGCCACTGTCCTGGATGAAACCCGGAACATCCAGGAGTACATCAGTAAGATGGCCCCCAAAGATGAGCTGCTGAGAGAATGCCTGATGCAGCAGCAGACATGGGAGGAAGACCAAGCAGAAGAAGTGCCATGGCAAGACAAGACCCTGCAAGGGATATACCATCGACAGATAGCTGAGGTGGCTGACATTGGGAAAGCCTACCAGTGGCTGGAAAGGGCTGGACTAAAGGACAGCACTGAGGCACTGATCATAGCAGCACAGGAACAGGCACTGAGCACCAGATCCATTGAAGCAGGGGTCTACCACACTAGAGAGGACCCAAGGTGCAGACTGTGCAGAGAGGCCTCAGAGACAGTCCAACACATAGTGGCAGGATGTAAGATGCAGGCAGGAACAGCATACACTGAACAGCACAACCAACTGGCTGGCATTGTGTACAGGAACATCTGCACAGCGTATGGGCTAGACCCTCCCAAGACCAGATGGGAGATTCCACAGAAGGTTGTGGAGAATAGCAGGGCTAAGATTCTGTGGGACTTCCAGATCCAGACGGACAGGCAGGTACTGGCCAATCAACCACACATCGTGGTAATAGACAAGGACCAGAAGACATCGGTGGTGATAGATATAGCTGTGCCAAGTGACAGCAACATCAGGAAGAAGGAATATGAGAAGCTGGAGAAGTACCAGGACCTGAAAGAGGAACTAGAGAGGATGTGGAAAGTGAAGGCCAAAGTGGTCCCAGTGGTGGTAGGAGCACTCGGGGCTGTGACTCCTAAGCTGGGTGAGTGCCTCCAACAGATCCCAGGAACAACATCAGAGCTCTCTGTCCAGAAGAGTGCAGTGCTAGGAACAGCTAAGATACTGCGCAGAACCCTCAAACTCTCAGGCCTCTGGTAGAGGACCCGAGGTTGAGGAAGACACATACCACCCATAGGGGTGAGAGGGGAATTTTTATATATATATATATGCAAGGAAGCAGGTTAATCCTATAGGCTACACCTCCGGGATCCAACCTGGAATAACCAACAAGAACTGATCTTGTATTGGCTAGAAGGACCAGGAGTGGGCAGAAAAGGGCAGGATAGAAAGGGCCAGCCACACCTGCCAGGGGCCAGTTCAGATGGAGCAGGATGTAACCGACTGCGGCTAAAGATTTTCCTGTTGGTGAGAGGGTCGATGAATGTGTCATGGGGCCTTTCCCCTCTTGGGAGTGCTGGCTCCCATCCAGCGCCAGGGCTGGGGAAAATGGACATGCAGCCTTTCCCCTCTAAATGAACTGAGGAGATGAAAGTTAAGGAATTAAATCAATGTAGCTCAACCTGCTGCTAGCATTAGCAGCCCTTTGTGAAGACAATTATGATCATCGCAGCTCCCTCCTGCTTTTTACACTTCTACAGAGCCCAAACCAAGAAGAAAATCAAGGAAATTCAACCACAGTAACCTGATGAATGCTGGAAAAAAAATCAATTCTTTATTCTGGCTTGACTAATTCTTTGCATTTTGGCATCAGATTCGAGCCCAGAATGATCCCAAAGCAGAATTCAGACTGCAAGTTATAACGAGAAAAGACAGAGAGAACATGTCATGAAATCACCTGCCTTGGTAACAAAATTTGGAGAGGAGCTGGGGAAGGGGAAGTGGATGAGCCAGGTTTGCAATCTGGGAGGAGGGCACTGGGAAGTGGTAAGCACGGATTTGAAAGGACTGATTTGACCCCATTGATTTACAAGAGGCCAATGCAAGCCTCAACCCAAGAAGTTCTTGCTCCTGCAGGCACTCATGGTGTTCATAAAAAACCCAATCTGGCATCTTCAGGCACCTAAATACCTTTTAAAATCTGTCCTGGTGTCCACTACATTTAGAGGAACTAGATAAGACTGTGTCTTTTTTCTTTTAAACCATTTGTTGCCCCTGGAAGTGATAGGAATTTTCCGGGACAAAAAGGAAATTGAATTACTGAAAGGTAGAAACACCGAGCATGTGTGTGACTTCAAAACTTTAAAAGAAATTGCTTTAAAAGGTGGGAAACCTAATTAATAGGCTGGTTAATACAAAAATACGTTTAAATCAATGCCTAACACACACAATGCCTCCTATAGAGAACGAAAATCTCAGAGCTGGTGGTAAAGGCCCAATACAAAATAAGAGAATTGCCCTCCTCCAGCGAACCCCAAGACAGGATGTATACACTGGGGCCAGCATGGTGGATTCCACAGTTAATTGAAGCCAACAGTGTAGCTGGAGAACGGACAAGCCAGGTGTCCTGCTCTTCCCAACTGCTGGGTTAGGTGAGATGAAGCAGTGAGAGCATTTTGGGGGATTGTTCTGAGGAAAAATTGGATTTTTTTCGCAAAAGGAAACTATTCACAGAAATTGTTGTTTTCCCTCAAAAGCTGTTCCTGTTTCATCAGAAAACCTGAAAACTTTTTGTTAAAAATAAAACAATATTCCCTTTTCAGCAAATATATTTTGATTTATTTTGGGAAGCTTTTTGCCAAGATTTTTCAGTTTTTTCTTCATTTTTTTGCCAAACTTTTTTCATCCCAGTTTTGAGAGGTTTAGGCTAGTTGTAGCCATATTTTTTGGTGTTTCAATAGAAAGTGTAATTTTTTTGTGGGAAAAATCAAACACTATTTGCTGACTGGCTGTAATAATAATAATAGCAAGGACAGATGATTTAATTAACTGTTCTATGTTGCAAATGAGGTTTGGGTAAAGCTGGGGACAGGAAGCAGAACAGCAGGAGAAACAGCTGGGATGAGGTTGGAGAGATTTGGGGCAGCCCAGGGGAAGATCTAAAAGGGCCAAACTGGATCAGAGAAGCTCTTTCAAACACATGTCAACAATAGCATCATGGTGCTGCATTCTCCTGGATGCTTAGGGGACTGGAGGCAGCGGGATGTGGTCAGGTGGGTTGTTTTCTTTGGTGAACCAGATGTCTCTGCAGAACAAGACGGGCTCCTGGCCCATGCAGAGGCGGTACTGCCAGATGTAGAGGTTCTTTTTGGGCTCCAGGGTCACCTGGATTGACTCCTCTTCTTCTCGGGCTTCGTTCCAATCCTCCTGCTTCGTGTGGATGATTTTCCCGCCATATTCGGCCTTGAGAGAGAACTCGCATTTGGTGATGAGCTTGGTGAGCTCTCCGGCCTTAAGCGACATCTCAGCGGAGATGCTCCAGTTGTGCTCAGTGCTGGACATCTGCTGCTTGGCGTAGCCCACCTTGCGGGTGATGTTTTCAGACCAGGTGATGCTGGAGTCGGAGTCATTGCGCAGGGTCTTGATGCACTCCCAGCCACCAGTTAAGGTGCCATGGGTGAAGGTCAGTCCCCCGGGGAAGAAGATCAGCACATTGGGGTGTATGGATAATTTGAATATGGGGGCCGAGTTTACGTCACTGTACGTGTACATGTAGCACTGAACCCCCCATTTCTCATCCACCTGGATCAGGGCTATGAAGGGAATGTGGCCGAAGTAGTAGAGCCCCTTTTGGAGTTCTGGCTTCAGAGGCACATCCTTCCATTTTTTATCAGTGCTCATGTCAACGACACAGCGCATAACCCCCCGGTCTAGGAAGATGATGCAGAAATAGAAACCACAGTGCATGTAGTGGTCCCCACCGTGGCAGTTGGGATGCAGCTCACAGACCTTGGCTCCGGCATCTGTGCTCAAGTCCTTCACCATCCGGTAGGAGTTGCCCTTGATGATGTAGATGTTCACATAATCACTCAGGTAGTGATCCCCGCCCTGGCACGCGGGGTGCAGTCTCCGGATATGGATACCAGTATCACTGTTTAGCACCTCTGTCTGTAGATAGCAGCACAGGTCAGAGCGGACGATGAAGAGTCCGCCTTCCCCATGGAAGATGTCTGTGCCTGGGGCATCCTTGTGAGGGATCAATGATCGATCAACAGGAGTCCGGTGCTGAGATAGTGACAGAAGAGGGGAGACAGGAGAGCAGGACATTAGCTCATCTGATCTTTTGTGAATCTTCGACGCTTTAAGACCCCCCAGTTCTGAGAGCGCCCAGACATCTGGGACAGGAGTTGAGCAGCCCTGGGAGGAGCCTGTGGTGAAGTCTCCTAGGTGTGCCCTGCAACCCTTATCCCCAGGGGATGACGTTGTCCTGAGGGAGGGAAGGGAGGGTAAAGCCCAGTGTCCTGTCCCAGGAAGATCCTGCTTCACATAGGCTTCCACTTACCGTCCCTGATCTATCCCACTGAGCCATGTCTCCTCCGTCTCACCCCATAAGTAGGAAGGGCTGCCCTGCATGGAGATAAAAAGGTGAGGAAATATCAACAGCATCCCGAGGACTAACTCTGCTCCCAGCCAGGAGACCATGAGTATAGCTCACAGGAAAACAACACACCCAAGTTTCCTCAGTCATGACCCACAACCCCCCAGCTATCCCAGCCCTGGGCTCAGCTCTCCCACCCCCAGCTCTGCTGGTGCCCCTCAGTCCCAACCTGCAGCCCTCTGCTAACTCAGCTTTGGGGTCCCCCCCCTGAATTCCAGTTAGATGTTCTCAGCTGATGACAGCCCTGCTTGGGGTGGGAGTGAGCTCCTGGGCCGTACTAAGATGGACAGGACCTTAGAGGAAAGTAAAACCAGCCCTGCAATTCTCTGGGTGTAAATACTGAGGGGGGTTGTTTGCTTCCTCTCCACTGGCTCCGCCCCCTTTACATTGACTCCGCCTTCTCAACAGGCTCCTTTTTCCTCCCCTATACAATGCCTCCCTTTTCTCCCAAAAATTGTCCTTTTCCCATCCCACCTCCCCTCTCCCATTTTCCATTCCATCCCCAACTCCCACTCCAACTCCTCCCCCAATTCCTTTGGACCAATCTAGCTCCGTGTTAAGGGGTCCTGTAGGCTGGCTGGGGCCCGTCCCCATCCAGGGTGGCAGGGAGCCAGATCACCTCGCTGCACCTCTCGCTGGTCGGGTATGTTGGGGAGTTAGTGTGACCCCACAGCAAACAGTCCTTATCAGCCAGTCCCAGCCCCCGTGTCAGGGCGGGGCAAGAAAGAGTCACTAGTTCAGACCCTCAGGCGGGGACTGAGCAAACAGTTTAATAGTAGCAGACCCAGTCCTCCAAAGGTCTGGGGGAGGGGGAGATGCCACCCCTGAGTTAGGTGGGAGGGGGGATACGGGCCCACCCACTCCACTGCGTCCCAGCCTGGGGTCCTAGCAGCGGCAGAGGACCCGCTGCTGTGTCGGGGGATCCCAGCCACAATACACTGACATGGGCTCTGGGTGTGCTGCAGCCAGCCAACCTCCCCCTCTAGCAGTACCTGAGTCACGATGGTGTTGTCCAGGGGGTCCAGCACCATGGATTCCTCAGGATAGCTGGCGAGAGGTAAGCTTGGCAGCTCCCCTGGGTAACTGGCGCATGGAAGACCTGGCAATTCCTCATGGTAACAGGCAAGGGGTAGGCTTGGCAGCGTCTCTGGGCTCCGGCCAACTTCAGGTGGCATCTGGTCTGGCCAGTCCCCAGGTCGGCCACCGATCGCCGGGGTCTCCCCACTGGTTGCTACGCCACAAGCATCTGGTCACTCCGGTGGCTGAGAGTCAAGTGAACTCTGGGGGTGGGGTTTTGTAGTTCCTGTCATACACCCTGACCTCTGATGGGCGGGCGCAGGGTTTTATGGCTCCGCCCACTTTGGTGTCCAGGGAGGTTCGTCCCCTTTCTGGGTGGTGGGGAGCCAGACCGCCTCGCTACATGCCCCCCACCTTAAGTCTGGCTCCCGTTCATCGGGGCCAGACCCTTCCATACCCCCCAGGTGTGACAGGAAGTCGGCATTAGCATGGTCCTTGCTGGCCCTATGGCGAATCGTAAAGGCATGGGGCTGGAGCACTAGGTACCAACGCCGTATCCTCATATTATTGTCTTTCATTCTGTTCATCCACCGAAGCAGGGTGTCGGTGACTAAGGTGAACGGGGCTCCAAGAAGATTGTCATAAACAGATAGAAGGAGTTAATAGAACAAAAGTACTTTATATATCTCTTTTGACTGTAAAGGGTTAACAAGTTCAGTAGGCCTGGCTGTCACCTGACCAGAGAACCAATCAGGGGACAGAATACTTTCAAATCTTGAGGGAGGGAAGTTTCTGTGTGTGCTGTTAGTTTTTGGTTGTTGTTCACTCTGGGGGCTCAGAGGGACCAGACGTGCAACCAGGTTTCTCTCCAATCTCCCTGATACAGGTTCTTATAGATTCCAAATAGTAAGAGCTTGTTTTCTTTATTTGCAAATGTGCATTTGGCTGGAAGGAGTTCAGATTTGTATTTTGCTGAAAGGATTTTTAATTTGTACTTGAATACTTAGGCTGGGAGGGTATTCCCAGTGCCTATAGCTAAAAACCCTGCACCTAATCCATCGTAAATTTACAAAGATAATTTTTACTGCTTTTCTTTCTTTAATTAAAGTTTCTTGTTTAAGAACCTGATTGGTTTTTTTTTATTCTGGTGAGACCTTAGAGGACGGGGTCTGGATCCACCAGGGAATTAGTGGGGAGAAAGGCGGCAAGGGGGAGAGAAAGGCTAATTTCTCTCGGTGTCAGGATTACTCTCTCTCTCAGGGAGAGTCTGAGAGGAGGAGAGAGAAGGAGGGGGAAGGTGCATTTTCCTCTCTGTTTAAGATTCAAGGAGTTTGAATCACAGTGATCTTCCAGGGTAACCCAGGGAGGGGAAGCCTGGGAGAGGCAACGGTGGGGGAAAGGATTTTCTTTCCTTGTGTTAAGATCCAGAGGGTCTAGGTCTTGGGGTTCCCTGGGCAAGGTTTTTGGGGGGACCAGAGTGTACCAGGCACTGGAATTCCTGGTTGGTGGCAGCGCTAAAGGTTCTAAGCTGGTAATCAAGCTTAGAGGAATTCATGCTGGTACCCCATCTCTTGGACGCTAAGGTTCAGAGTGGGGAATTATACCATGACAAAGGTAATAACGTAGGGCGTCACAGGCCCATTTCACTGCCAGGGCCTCCTTCTCCACCACCGCGTAGTTCTTCTCACGCGGAAACAATTTCCGGCTTCTATACAAGACCAAATGGTCTGTCCCACCTATTTCTTGAGATAGGATGGTGCCTAGTCCCACCTCTAAGGCATCAGTTTGGAAGATGAACTCTCAGTGGAAATTTGGGCTGTAGAGAACTGATTCACAGCAGAGACACTTTTTGAGTTCCTGAAAGGTGTCTTTGCCTTCCTGGGTCAAAACCATATGTCGAGGGCTGTCCTTGGTTAAAAGGCTGGTCAAAAGGGCGGCTATTGATGCAAAATGGGGGATGAAATGCCGATAATATCCAGCAAGACCTAAGAACTGTCGCATCTGATGCTTTGTGGTGGGAGGTGGACTGGCCTCCAGGGCCTGGACTTTTCCAACGAGGGGCTTCACTTGTCCATTCCCTATTGTGTAGCCCAGATAAGTAGTCTCTTGCCATCCAGTGCGGCATTTTTTGGGGGTGGGCAGTCAATCCAGCAGCCTACAGGGATGTCAGCACTGCCGCTACTTGTACTAAATATATTCCCATTGGCGGCTCTAGATGACCACATCATCCAGGCAGGCAGCCGCACAATCTTGATGGGGTTGGAGGACACGGTCCTTCAGCCGCTGAAACATGTCTGGGGCACCATGGAGACCGAAGAGCATTCAGGTAAATTGGTACAGATCTGTTGGGGTGGCAAATGCGGTCTTCTCCTCAAAGCGAGGTCAAGGGGGGATTTGCCAGTGGCCCTTGCTGAGGTCGAGTGTGGTGATGAAGTGAGCCTCCCTTAACCGACCAAGCAGCTTGTCTACACATGGCATAGGATAGGCGCCAAACTTGGAGATGGCATTGACCCGTCGGGCTTGGGTACAAGTATTATCGGACTACGCCATTCGCTCTGTGAGGGTTCAATTACGCCTAGTTCTAGCATAGGGATCTGCCACACGTGGTGCTGCAAGGGCCTAGCCATTTCTAGGATCACTACCCCAGGTTCTGTCTGAATGGTATGGTAGACCAAGGTTGCATAACCCAACTGGCCGGTGAAGGTTCGTGGGAACGCCTGCAGAAGGCACTGGACTTGCTTACGTTGTTCGTCCGTGAGGGTCTCCGCGAGCTGGGGTCCCTCGGTGTCTTGGGTTAGGGCAGCATGGGGACCCAGTTCTGGCTTTGATGGGTAAGGGTTAATTAATAGGCCCTCGCATTCCCACCAGGGCTTCAGGAGGTTGACATGGTACCTATAGATTTTCTTACGTCAGTCTGGCTAGTTGACTTCATAGGTGATGGGCCCCACCTTCCAGACTACCTCATAGGGGCCCTGCCAGTGGGCCAGTAGCTTGGACTCACTCGAAGGCAGGAGAAGCAGGACCCAGTCCCCAGGTTTAAAGTCGCGTCTCCAAGTGTCTTGGTTATAGGTTTAGGCTTGAGCCTTCTGGGCGGCCTTTAAGTTTTCCCAGGCAAGGGCCCTGGCCTGTGTGAGGTGTTCCTGGAGCTGGAGGACATACTTCAGGAGGCCCTGGGTGGGTGACGGAGCTTGTTCCCAGTTTTCGCGCATCAAGTCAAGCAACCCCCGTGGGCAGTGCCCATACAGCAACTCAAAAGGGGAAAACTTTGTGGAGGCCTGGGGCACCTCCCAGATCGCCAGAAGCAAAGATGGAAGTAGCTGGTCTCATTGGTGTAGTCAGTGATGAGCTGTCTAAATCTTAACAACTGGTTCCCTATAAAAAGTTCTGATTTAAGGGATGTGCCACAGTATGTATTTTTTGTACCTTTCTCTATAAGAAAGATCAATGCATTGAATCATTGGGAATCATACTTAATAAAAAACAACATTTTTACAGGTTTATTACAATAGTAACAAAGTATTGCTTTATTACACAAATTTAAAATACATTTGAAAAGAAGAAAATATAAAGAGATGTATGAGTAAGCAAACAATAATATGTAAGAATGAAATGCCTATTATTCTTGTATTTTAAAATATTACATGTGAACTACTTAAGTTATTTTAAAAAGTGTAATATATTTATGTTGAAGTATACAATTCAATAATAAACAACATTTTAAAAAATATTTAAGTACATTACTAATTAGGTAGTAATTTCAAAATCGCTTCTTGATCTTCTCCATAATCTTTGGTGTTGGATACACGAACTCTGGTATTTAATGCGGATCGACGACTTCTCATCCATGATTTAACATATGGTATTGGGTTCCAGGAACTTAGTGGTTTTCCCAACAAATTCATGGTCATAAAGCTTGAGATGTTAAATTCACCCTTTTATCACTACAAATAATATTCATCAACGAAAAACCTCTTTCTGCTTTGCAGAAGTAATTACAATTGTGTTCATAATTTGCTTTGCTTTCCTTATTGTTTCCGCATCAGGAAGATTTTTTGATTGAATGTTATTCTCTACATAGTCACAAAAATCATTTAAATCAACTACAAATTTTATGAATTTACTTAATTCATGCACTTTTTCTTCTCCTGATTTCCAAGGTAACCTGACTTCTTCAATATTCCATGAAGTGGGATCCATAACATAGTTTATGTATTCAATTTCAGGTGTATTACGAGAATAACCTAAATTATCTTATTTATATTTAATGTGCTTTTCATTTAATAATCTTGCCTTCATTTTTTCAATAATGCATTCTATCACTTTATCTCGTGGCTGTAATTTAAACCTTACATTATCTTCAAACTCTATGTATTTAAAAGCATCACTTTCCATCATTCCATTAATTTTATTTTCGTGTATACCAAAACTATTTTTAATTGTATGAAAAAAAACAATCATTCATTTGATTAGCTTATCTGCCTTTGTTAAACTCAACTGTCTCGCTTGCAGTGCATTTGATAATAATGAAAGTTCATCCAAAATGTCAATCATTAATGCCAAGTCTTTTAAAAATTTCTTTTTTTTCCAACCTTTTTGCCATGCCAGAAATTTTCTGATTTTTGGCAAAGTAAATATAAAGAGCTGGATAAGCTCCCCAGACTGCTTTGACAGCTCTAAGGCTACAAGAAGACCATCGTGGACCAAAAACATGGCCTATTTTGATGATTTCAATATACAGTTCTTCAGAAACTTGTTTAAGTTCAAACTGACTTTTATTCGACTGATGAAAAATTGTATAAATCTCGTCCAAAAAAATGTTGAAATGGTTTATTTGATTGATATCATTTATAGCATCATCTAAAGCCGGTTGTAGCCGATGATTCAAACAATGCCAAATTGTATTTGGAAAATCTTGAAATCAGTCTTGTAGAAACTCCAGATTTATGTCCAAGCATGGTGCTCGCGCCATCAGAACAAAATCCGATTAATTTTTTCTTTAAATATTCTGTGTTAAACCCTGTATCAGTTAATGTATGTCTCAAAGCATTATAAATATTTTCTGCTTTTGTTGATTCTATTTCCAATAAATTGAGAAGAATTGTTGGTGAAGAATCTTGTAATTCACATTTTAGAAGAATTACAAGCACAGTTTTACTTGAAATTGTAGATGCTTCATCAATAATACAAATCTTTGAATCGTTTTTGATGATTTTACTGAAAATTTGTTTTCTTATTAATTCAGCAATATGTCCTATGACTCTGATGGCCAAAAATTGAGAATGTAGGCAGTTTCATTCTTAATTTGTGGCTCTACTTCATCCTCCATATCTGATATTGGTCAGTTTCTTTTTACTAAGCTGTAAACCATGCTGAAGATTTTGCTGGTTATTGCAATATTTTTTTCAGTAAGTCTATTCATCACTGTACTGAGAGGTTCTTTTTTAGATTCATTTAAAATATTTATAACTCTCAAATGAGAGCTTGATTCAAAATGTTCCTTCATTTTTTTCTTAATGAAGCTTGCTGAATTTTTTTTTTTAAATCAGTTCCAGATGCTTTAATAGTACACTTTTGCCATTCTGAAGAAATGTGCGAAGATTTTCCTCCAAGGGCCCCCAAATGTGACATCTTTGCACAGTGGGAACAGCCAAGTTTTTTGCCTTCAATTATCAAGCCATTATATTTCTTTAAAAAATATTGTGCCTGCTCAGAAGTGCAACAATCGGGTACTACATTTTCACATCACGTAAATCCTCTTCCATTGTGGATACGTTTTCAGATGATTCAAAATTTAAGATATTTTCATCACCAAAATTATTGTCATCGGCGTTTTCAGTAATTAAATCATTATTTTCACTACTAGAACTACTGACTAATGATTTTGTCATTTTACTGGAAACCCAATCACTAATGTTTTTCTGGCGTTTCATTCTGAAGGGCAAATAATACTGAATAGAAAACTTTAATCTTCGAATAACCGTTCAGTTAGTACTACACACCAAAATATCATATGCAATTTAATAGAAAAAACAGACCGACTATGACTGGTTGTGTTGAATTGTATAGAAAACAGCTGTGCGAGTGCACGAAGAAAACAAGTGGAACTTCAATTAATTAACACAAGAAACAAGATGTCTCTCTCTCAGCAGGATGAACTTTGGCAGCAATGACATTTAACTCACATGCGCATATCAACATAATGAACAAAGCAAGTGCGCGACTCTGTTAATAAAATAATAAACTAAACCAGGGATGGGCAAACTTTTTGGCCCGAGGGCCACACTGGGAGGGCCAGCGCTAGGCCAATTCCACCAATTCCCCCGAATCGGGCCCTGCACCCAGTGAGAATCCCTTCCCTGGCTAGAGGCACCTTTTTAATTCTTACTCAGCCGGTGGTGCTCCGGGCCTTTGGCGGGTTCTTTGGAGTCTGCTTGGGGCTCTGAAAACTGCAACAGGCAGCTTGTTTGCAGAAAGGGACTTAGATGGAATGTGCAGATACTTGGACGGCTGCAACTGTCTGCAAACTCCACAGCTAGTTGCTGCCAGCCAGCCCCAGATGGCCACCGGGCACAGCACTGCCAAGTGCTACCAGGGCACACAGGCTGCTCCATTTGGCTTACCTGGGGTAGGGTGACCAGATGGCTAATGTGAAAAATCAGGACAGGGTGGGAGGTAGTAGGAGCCTATATAAGGAAAAAAAAAACAAAATTGGAACTGTCTCTATAAAATTGGGACATTTAGTCACCCTAACCCGGGGCCACGGACCTTGCCCTGCTGCCTAGCCACCGCTCGCCTTACCAAATGCTGCTGTAGAGAGGTCTCAGGGCCGTCCTTAGGCATAGGCAACATAGGCAGCTGCCTAGGGCACCTGAAAATTTGGGGCACCACTGGGTCTTAGTGTCCACCCTCCTCTTTTCCTATCCCTGTTCTGACCCTTCCTGCAGGCTCCCACAGATGGCTGCTCTAGCCTGGTGAGTCTTCCTTGGGAGGGAATCTAGTAGTTAAAAGTGAAAAAATCTCCAGCCTCCCAGACCTATTAGCACAACATTGAAACTGTTAAAGAGACATTCAAGGGGTAATAAAGCCACTTAACAGGCATTTGCCAACCCCAAGGTATATACTGACAGGCTTCAGAGTGGTAGTCCTGTTAGTCTGTGCCAGCAAAAACAAGGACGAGTCCTTGTGGCACCTCAGAGACTAACAAATTATTTGGGCATAAGCTTGTGTGGGCTAGAACCCATTTCATCAGCTGTCCACGAAAGCTTATGCCCAAATAAATTTTTATACTGTCAGTTTCTGACTTTACTGACAAAAACAGTTGTGCATTAATGTAATATTTACACAGAACACGTCAGTCTACAGGACCTTAGTTTAAAATTTGCTTTAAAAATATTTCATTAGTGAGCTGGTGAAGATTATAAAATCACATTTCTAAAAAATGCTTGCATAGAGTTTTAGATGCACAATCATCTTTAGCCTTAAATGCGTGGATCTTCAGACATATAGTTTTTTAAATAAATCCTTCAAAAGACCTCCCTTATCTACAATACATATTTTAATTATTATAGTTAAAAAAAAAAAGTGCTTCCAAGTCTTCCTGTCCTTTCTGTCCATCCCTTCACCACCTCTCCCCGCACTCCCCACTGAAGAGAGCCCTTAAAGGGACAACAGTCCTTCCCTTCCAGATAGCTGGACAAAGAGTTTCCCTTTCTTTACTTCTGACTATCCGATGAACAAGTTTTAAAAGAACCCTCCAGCAAAATCAGTACCTTAGTAAGACATAAAATCCCTGTTATACCTAAAATCTTTGGAAACATACTTCTTTAAAGTTGGTGAAATTTCATAACCATGTCTCTTGTTATGGAGATCACACAAAGTAAATTACTGTTCCCTTTTTCTAAAAGCAATGCACATTGTTATGAACACACTAAACCTCTCTGATTAATTTAAAATAATGTCTTTGTTTCAGTGAGTTAAATATGCAGTAATCTGGAATGCTGGCTTAAGGTTTGAGTACATTTAAAATATAAATTCAGCTTAGAAATACTGATTAAGAAAATGTAAAACAGAAGAGCTGCATCATGTATTGCATTATATGTAATGTTGTATTCAGCAGGACAGCTGACTCACCCTTACTATGAAGTTTTTGCAAATAAATCTCTGACAAACTTCAGGGCATATCAAAAAACCTGTGACTGACATTTTTTATTCCCAAATTTTAGTGCTTTTAATTAGGTACTTTCTTCATGTCCATTCTGCATGAGAGAGAGGGAATGGGAGTCTCCTCGGGGAACTGTGACTCTCCACCACCATGAGGCAGGCCGGGCATCTCATTATCCTTTGCTGTCTCATCCCTCCTCCCCCTCCCCCACCAGGCTGTGAGCTTGGCCTGCCATCCGGCATAGGGGCACCAGTTTAATAATATTGTGTAGGGCCCCATAAATCCTAAGGACAGCCCTGAGAGGTCTGTACCCACCCAGAGCGGGGCTAACTCTCCCCTGGAGGATAAAAGGACCCCCCCCACACACACACACACCTTGTCCTGGGTCCACCCTTCCCCTCCTGCCTTCATCACACAGACTCCTCCAGGAGCTGCATTCGGAGGCTTATAAATTACAGCTCAGCAAACAAGCTGCTGGCTGCCAGGAGCCCTAGGCACCCAACCCAAGGCACAACAGCTACACAACCCTTTACTGCACAACAGCCCTCCATCTACACCACTCTTAAACAATCCGCTGTGCTGCAAGAACCCTGTGCAGACTCAGCAGAGCATACAGTACCCCCAGCAACACAACCACAACACACTGTACGCAGCCTTCCTTCTTCCATACACACCGTAAGTGACCTGACCTGCACAACCCCAAGCATTATACATACCTTCCCAGCGCACAACTCCCAGCCCCATACCCACCACTGTGCAGACCCTCTCCCAGCTGCACAACTCCCCTGCTACACAGCCGCCCCCCAACATACAACTCTGTTCGCACACACTATACACACGTCCCCACTACACAGCACTCCCCAAACCACACAATGCAAAATACTCTGAGCAGGTGGATGAGGAAGGGGGAGGCAGGGCAGGGGAGAGACATCCTCATGGGGTTGGGGGCCCCTGTAGGGCCTGGGGAAAATTGCCCCACTTGCCCCTTCCGGTGGCCTGGGAGCTCACATCCCCCCCGCCGCCCCTTACTTTGCCAGCAGAGCCGGAGCTCAGCTGAACTGCTGCAGCTCTGCATGGGGTGTGTGTGTGTGTGTGTGTGCAGGAGTAGGGAGACATCCTTGTGGGGCTGGTGGGGCCCTGCAAGGCCTTGGGCAAATTGCCCCACTTGCTCCCCCATGGCTCTGGAGCTCACAGCCCCCCCCCCCCCCCACTTGCCTTGCCAGCAGCCCAGCTGAGCTGGTCATGCTGAGGCTCTGCAAGGTGGGGGAAGCGGAGGAGGGGCCGGCGACAGGGGGAGGGACACACATCCACATGGGGCTGGGGGAAATTGCCCCACTTGCCCCTCCCCCCCCAGTGGCCCTGGAGCTCACACCCACCCCCCCTTACCTTGCCAGCAGCCCAGAGCTCAGCTAAACTGCTGCGGCTCTGCTGGGAGAAGACATCCTTATGGGGCCAGGGGCACCTGCAGAGCCAGAGGCAAATTGCCCCACTTACCCCCCCCCGTGGCCCCGGAGCTTGCAGCCCCCCCCCTTACCTCACCAGCAGCCCAGAGCCCAGCTGAGGTGGCCATGCTTCCTCTACAGGGTGGGGGATGCGAGGGAGGGCCCGGGGGGAGACAGACATTCTCATGGGGCGGGGGGTCCAGGCAAATTGCCCCACTTGCCCCCCTGCCCCCAGCGGCCTTGGAGCTCGCAGTCCACCCCTCCCCTTACTTTGCCTGCAGCCCAGCTGAGTTGGCCATGCAGCTACTCTGTGGGGTGGGGAAAGCAGGGGAGGGCCCGGGGGGAGAGACACATCCTCATGGGGCCAGGGACCTCGGCAAATTGCCCCACTTGCCCCCCCCCCATGGCCCTAGAGCTCGCAGCCCCCCCCTTACCTTGCCTGCAGACCGGAGCTCAGCTGAACTGCTGTGGCTCTGCGGGTGGGGTGGGAAGAGGAGAGATATCCTCATGGGGCCAGGGGCCCCTGCAGGGCATAGGGCAAATTGCCCCACTTGCCCCCTGTGGCCCTGGAGCTCATAGCTTCCCCCCCCAACTTGCCTGCAGCCCAGCTGAGCAGGCCATGCTGCTGCTCTGCAGGGTGAGAAAGTGGGGGAGGGCCCGAGGAGACAGAGACATCCTCGTGGGGCCAGGGGCCTGGGCAAATTGCCCCACTTGTTCCCTGTGGCCTCGGAGCTCACAGCCCCCCACCCCCCCTTACCTTGCCCGCAGCCCAGAGCCCAGCTGAGCTGGGGATGCTAGGGCTCTACAGGGTGGGAGAAGCAAGGGAGGGACCAGGGGGAGATGCACATCCATGTGGGGCCCAGGCAAATTGCCCCATTTGCCCTCTCCAGTGGCCCTGGAGCTCGCAGTCTCCCCCCCCCCCGCCCCCCTTACCTTGCCTGCAGCCCAGCTGAGCTGGCCATTCTGCAGCTCTGTGGGGTGGGGGAAGTAGAGGAGGGGCCGGGGGCAGACACACATACATGTGGGACCTGGGCAAATTGCCCCACTTGTCCCCCCCGGCAGCCCTGGAGCTCGCAGCACCCCCCCCCTTACCTTCCCTGCAGCCCAGAGCCCAGCTGAACTGCTGCGTCTCTGCAGGGGGTGGGGTGGGGTGGGGTGGGGCGAGACATCCCCATGAAGCCGCGTGCCCCGCCCCTTTGGCTCTGGAGCGCGGAGCCTTCCCCTCCTTAACTTGCCTGCAGCCCAGCGGAGCCAGCCATGCTGCGGGGCTCTGCGGGGAAGGGCACGAGGGGAGACACCCACCCTCGTGGGGCCTGGGGCTGGGCTCCTAAAGGCACAGGCAGCCCAATTCCTACCTGTGGAAGCTTAGACACTGCAGCTCCTCTCTGTCAGATACAAGTGCTGCAGGGCTGCGTTAGTGCTATAGCCGGGAGACTGAATTCGGTGAAATATTGTATAGACGCCCCCTCCCTCCCTCCAACTCTGTATTTCACATTTTGAATATGTAAAAGAGCCTTCTATCAGTTTCTATGTCCATATTAAATCACTGCAGCTCCTTTCTCTCATCTACCGTGCTGCTGAGTTGCCAGCTCCCTCCCAGATCCCACATGTCTGCACCCCCTCGGGTACCCCAATATCCTGCCCCAGGTTAGAGCCTGGATCCCTCACTCAGACTCCCCATAGCCTGCAACCCTCCTGCATCCCAACCCCATCCTAGAGCCTGCACCCCCAAAAGGGCCAGATTAACCTTTTGTGGGCCCGGTGCTAAATATATTTGTTGGCCCCCATGGGGGAAATGGGGACATGGGGTAGGGGGCAGAGTCCTCAGAGCGAGGTGCTGGCCGGGGTCAATGGTAGATGGGTCATGGCACGGCAGGGACAGTCCTGCTCCACCCAGCCCAGTACAAGGGCACTGTTTGCAAACCGGAAGCTGCCAGACGCACGCTGTCCAGCCCGGCCCTGTGCTGCCATCGTGCTTCTTCCCCTTGGGGGTGGGCCCATGTTGCACCATGCTACCCCCTGCCGAGCACCCCTCTGGCTCCCTACGCTCAGTGCCACATCACCCAGAGACCCCCCCCACACCACCTGCCCAGCACCCCTCTGACTCCCTACACCCAGTCCTGCATCACCCAGAGACCCCCCCACACCACCTGCCCAGCACCCCTCTGACTCCCTACGCCCAGTGCCGCACCACCCAGAGACCCCCCCACACCACCTGCCCAGCACCCCTCTGACTCCCTACGCCCAGTGCCACACTACCCAGAGACCCCCACACACCCCTGCCCAGCACCCCTCTGACTCCCTACGCCCAGTGCCACACCACCCAGAGATCCCACACACACCCCATGCCCAGCACCCCTCCGACTCCCTATGCCCGGTGCCACACCACCCAGAGACCCCCCCCACACCCCTTGCCCAGCACCCCTCTGACTCCCTACGCCCAGTGCCGCGCCACCCAGAGAACCCCCCCCACAACCCATGCCCAGCACGTTTCTGACTCCCTACGCCCAGTGCCGCACCACCCAGAAACCCCCACACACCCCTACCCAGCACCCCTCTGACTCTCTACGCCCAGTGCCGCACCACCAGAGACCCCCCCACACCCCATGCCCAGCACGCTTCTGACTCCCTACGCCCAGTGCCACACCACCCAGAGACCCCCACACACACCCTGCCCAGCACCTCTCTGACTCCCTACGCCCAGTGCCGCACCACCCAGAGACTCCCCCACAAACCCCCTGCCCAGCACCCCTCTGACTCCCTATGCCCCGTGCCACACCACCCAGAGACCCCCCCCCGCCCAGCACCCCTCTGACTCCCTACACCCAGTGCCACACCACCCAGAAACCCCCTCAAACCCCCATGCCCAATGCCCTCCCAGTCCACACCCCCCACCCACTCAGAACCCCCCCACAGATCCCCTCACTGCCCAGTGCCCCCTACTGCCACAATTGCACAGTGCCCCGCCCAGACCCCTCACACTTCCCAGTGTTCTGACACACACAGATCTCCCCCATTGCACAGCCCCCCAACACACACAGATATCCCCACCCCCCACTGCCCAGCACCCCCCAGACCCACTAGAGACCTTCTCTCCACACCCTAACCCCCAGCCACAATAGCTGGCCCTGATGGGAGGTGACTGTGTCTGCCAGGCTGAGCCGGCAGCGCAGTCAGAGCTGGTCCTGGGGCAGGATAACTCCGGCCCCTTGGGAGTGATGCAATCAGCCAGGCTGGAGCGGGAGCAGAGCCTACCTGGGCCAGACTCAGTGGTGTAGCCAGGTTCGAACATCAGGGGGAGTGAACACATAAAAAAAGGCACCACCCAACATATCAAATTACTAATTGCATACTTTTAAATTCGTTATACATATTTATTTTGTACTTAAAATAAAAACACACGAATGATCCAGCCACAGAAGAGTTTGCCCAGCTGGCATTTTGCAGGAGAACTTTAGACTATACTTAGATACAGGGCTGGCTCTAGGCACCAGCTGACTAAGCACATGCTTGGGTAGGCACCTTGGAACAGGGCGGCGCTCGGGGGTTTTTTGTTGGGTTTTTTTTTTGATTCCTCAGGGCAGCCCTGGAGGGGTTTTTTTGTTTCTGTGGCCTGGCGCTCGGAGGGGGTGGGGCTTCGGGCAGGGCGCCGCTTGGGCGGCGCAGGACGCTCGGGGGGGGCAGGGGCTTAGGGCGTCACTCAGAGGGGGGGGCGGGGTCTTGGTGCAGTGCTCGTGGGGGCGGGAGCTTGGTGCGGTGCCGGGAGGGGTGGGGGCTTGGTGCATCACTTGGAGGGGAGGCGGGGGCTTGGTTTGGCGCTCAGGGGGGTGGAGGCTTGGCACGGCGCTTGGGGGGAGTGGGCTTAGAGCAGCGCGGAGCTCGGAGGGGGGTGGGGGCTTGGCGCAGAGCTTGGAGTGGGGGAGGGGGCTTGGTGCAGTGCTCGTGGGGGCGGAACCTTGGTGCAGCGCCAGTGGGGTGGGGGCTTGGCACATCTCTTGGAGGGGAGGTGGGGGCTTGGTGTGGCACTCGGGGGTGGGTGCTTGGCATGGCGCTTCAGGGGTGGGGGCTTAGAGCATTATATACACAGCTGAGCTTGGTTTCATTAAAGGAAGATAGGGCTGCTGAGAAAAATCACTCACTTGATCCAACAAACTCAGATGTCAGATGTACCCTCTATAGACTTATCTCTAAATGCAGAGAAAGCATTTGATAGGGTTGAGTAGCCTTATCTAATGGCAGTCCTTAAAAAATACAGACTTTCAGCATTTTCCATATTCCTGAATTGGGTCAATGTCTTACACAACTCTCCCTGCACTTCACTTCAGAATCAGGTGAGCATTACTGCGTCTCCGAGTCTGGGCTATGTATAATGACGTCATCGAGATAGGCAGCTGCGTACTTGCCTTGTGGTTGCAACAGTTTGTCCATGAGCCATTGGAATGTAGCGGGGGCCCCATGCAACCCAAAGGGGAGGATGGTGTACTGATACAGACCTTCTGGAGTTGCAAAAGCCATCCTCTCTTTGTCGGCCTTGGCCAGAGGGATCGCCCAGTAGCCCTTGGTCAGGTGAAAGTAGACATAAACCGTGCTTTTCCCAGTCTGTCAATTAGCTCATCTATCCGGGGTATAGGGTACGCGTCAAACTGGGACACCTCATTCTGTTTGCAGAAGTCACTGCAGACTCATACTGCTGTCTGGCTTAGGCACTAAAACCATGGGACTTGACCATTGGCTATGAGATTCTTTGATGACTCCTAAGGTTAGCATTTTCCTGACCTCTGTCCTGATCTCTTTTCTTTTGGCCTCCGGGATCCGGTATGACTTGACATTCACCTTCACTCCAGGCTCTGTGAGGATGTGATGGTGAACCTCAATAGTCCTGCCTGGCTTTTCTGAGAACACATCCTGGTTACATTTGATCAGTCTGATCACTTCCAATCGTTGTTCCAGAGTCAACTCCAGCGATATTCCCATCTGGTCGGGCTGGTTGTTTTTAGGGGATGGTGGCCCTAGTGCAACCACAGGAGCTTCTCTATCCTGCCACGGTTTCAGCAGATTTATATGATAGCCCTGCTCCAGTTTCCGACCGGTTGTCGTATCTTATAGTCAACTTCTCCTGTAGCTTCCATTATCTCATATGGCCTCTGCCACCTGGCCAGGACCTTGCTCTCCTCCGTGGGTATGAGCATCATTACCCGGTCTCCCACTTGGAACTTCCGGGTCATTGCTTGGCGATTGTAGTATGTCTGTTGCACCCCCTTTGCCTTCTCCATGTGTTTGTGCACAAGAGGGGTGACTCGGGCTATCCTGTCTTTCATCTGCAATTCATATTCAACGACATTTCTCCCTGGGTTCATCTGTTCTTCCCAGCCTTCTTTGGCCAGGTCCAGTATGCCCTGGAGTGGTGACCATATAACAGCTTGAAGAGGGAGAATCCAGTGGAAGCCTGAGGAACCTCCTATACGGCAAACAGCATGTAAGGCAGCAGAGCGTCCCAGTCTTTCCCGTCATGACTAACCACTTTCTGTAACATGTTCTTCAATGTCCTATTAAAGTGTTCGACAAGGCCATTGGTCTGCGGATGGTAGACCGATGTCCTGAGGGTCCATATGTGGAGCATTGTATATAGGTCCTTCATCATCTTAGACACAAAGGGGGTCCCTTCATCTTCAGGATCTCTTTAGGTATCCCTACTCTGGAAAAAATCTACACTAATTCTTTGGCTATGGTCTTATACATGGTGTTCCATAGGGATACGGCCTCAGGGTATCGGGTGGCATAATCTAGTACTACCAGAATGTACTAATGGCCCTGGGCTGATTTCTCCAATGGCCCTACTAGGTCCATAGCTATTCACTCAAATGGGATCCCAATAATTGTCAGAGGTACCAAAGGGGCCCTTAAGTGTGGTCAGGGCCCATGTATCTGGCATTCTGGACAGGATGTACAATATCGCCGGACCGCTGCATAAATGTCAGGCCAAAAAAACCTCTGTAGAATCTGATCAAGGGTCTTCTCTACCCCTAGATGGCCCTCGAACAGATGGCTGTGGGCCACATCCATCACATCCCTCCGATGCTTCTGTGGGACCAAGAGTTGTTCTACGACCTGCTCTTGAACCCGGACTACTCTGTATAGCAGATCTTTCTTAATCACATAATATGGCCCTGGGCCCTTAACTCTCCCCTCCATGGGGACCTCATTTGCCTTGATTACTTCTTTATGAATATTGTTGTATATTGGATCATTGGCCTGATCCTGACCAAAATTCCCAACTGCGGTCCCCATTTGTCCAAACTCAGGGGTGTCTACCTCCGTTTCCCCCTCGGGGAAAGTCCCTGGGGAACCAGGTCCAACAATAGGGTTGTTGTTTGCTGGCCCAGTCCCACTGTCCGTTGAGCCACCTTTTTCCCCTACAAGCGTAGACTTCTGGTACTGGATCAGGATCTTTGTCCTCCTCCTTTTATCTTCCCTCCATTCTCTCTGAGTCTTCTAAAGCTTCCCCAGCAGGGAGAACAAATCCTGACCAAATTTATGGAAGGCCGGGGGGAGAGAGGGGGCATTAACTATCTGGGCCATCCCCTGGGTCCCAGGGTCTTTAATTTCTTCAACCTCATCCCCGAGGAGTAGGCTATCAAATCCCCGGGAAGTCTCATCTGATAAGGACTGGGTAGGGAGATTCGGAACTACTCCCACAGTCACCTTAGTGAGGTTTCCGAGAACTTCTGTTTTTACAGGGATGGTTGGATAATAGTTGACATCCCCATGCACACAGGATATTCCTGAGTGCTTGGCCCAGGATAGTTAGTCCAGCCTGACCAGCTTCCCCGAGACCAACGTGATCGCACTTCCCGAGTCTACTAACGCTGTGGTCTCCATACCATTCATCTTAATAGGCCTAGTGTATCTATGAGGGACCATCGCAACCCTGACTAGACTTATTAGATGACATGGTCCCCCTATATCTCCCAGTTCGCATTGCATGGGTTCTTCTAGATTCGGAACTGGGCAGCGATATGCCCCAATTCGCCAGAGGCATAACATTGGTACTCCACTCGGGCCAGCCCCCTATTTTTCAGACTGCTGGGCTTTCTCCTCCGAGTCTTTCTCCCCCAGTCCTCAAGTCTCTCCAGGACCACCGGCTGCTCTTCCGCCTCTTTCCTCCCCTCCCTAGTCCAGTCTGGGGCTAGAGCAAACTGGGACCTCAGCGCAGAGACTTGTCTCTGATTCTGGTGCCTTCCTTCCCCGGCGGTCCAAGAAAGTTCTTGGGCTGCTAAGTGTCTCTCTACGAGGGCAACTAGTTCATCATAGGAGGAGGGATCATTTTGGCAGACCCACCCTCGTATGTCCGGCGGCAATTCCCTCATGTACCTGTCCAACTCTAGGATTTCCACTACCTTCTCTGGCCCATGGGTTTTGGGTGGAGCCATTTCTAGGCGAGCTGGATTAAGTCAAATAGCTGGGACCTCGGTGCTTTGTTCTTGTCCTTCTATTTCCACTCGCGGAAGTGGTGGGCCCTTATGGCAGGTGTCATGCCTGACCTCGCCAGGATTTCTGCCTTCATCTGGGGGTAAACCATAGCTGTTTCTGTGGTCCTGTCAAAATAGGCCTTCTGGGCCTCCCCACACAGAAATGGAGCGAGGCGTCCCACAGTGCAATCCTCTCAAATGCGAGGAGATATGCCACTATATTGTTGTCTGTTGTCATTTTCTGTAAATAGTTGCTTGCCCACAGCGGCCAGAGCCCCTGGGACCAGTGCGTCAGGGCTTTCAACTGGTTCACTACTTCATTCAGGATGGCTTGATCCTGGGCTGCCTGGTTCATCAGTAATTGGTTTGTTTCCTGTTGGAAACATACTGACTCTTGCTGGGCAGTCTCTGTACCTTGGTAGCCTCTTGCTGGGCTGCAGTGGCCTGTATCAACGTGTTTGTTACATCCTCCATTTTCTGTGTGTGTGGGTGTGAGATGGCTTGCCACAGAGCCATCTCACACCCACACACATCCTCCATTTTCTGTGTGTGCTGCCCTGAGATGGCTTGCCACAGAGCCTCACTCACTCACTTCACCACATCCCACCCCTGACACCACGTTTGGCAAAGTATCTTCTTCTCCTCAGCAGGCTCAGTCCTTTTTAGCCTTGGAGACACAGGCTTGGGCATGGCAAATCCTTCCAGGTAGCACCGGGTCCGGCTATTCCTTTCCTCAGTCAGTCCCTTGTGCTAGATTTCCTTCCCTTCTGGGGGAGGAGTATAGCCTTCCTTCCTGGGAGGTTTTGATGTCTAGCTGTACCGAACCTAGGCAGCTTCCTGCTTCTTTCACTCTCTCGCTCTCCCTTGTTCCACACAGGGGAGGGTTTAAAAAGGTCTCAGACAGTTGGAACCAGCTGAACCCAATTAGTTCTCTAGTAACCCCTTACATAAGAGCATAAGAATGGCCGTACTGGGTCAGACCAAAGGTCCATCTAGACCAGTATCCTGTCTACCGACAGTGGCCAATGCCAGCTGCCCCAGAGGGAGCGAACCTAACAGGTAATGATCAAGTGATCTCTCTCCTCCATCCATCTCCACCCTCTGACAAACAGAGGCTAGGGACACCATGCCTTACCCGTCCTGGCTAATAGCGATTAATGATCTTAACCTCCATGAATTTATCCAGTTCTCTTTTAAATGCTGTTATAGTCCTAGCCTTCACAACCTCCTCAGGTAAGGAGTTCCACAAGTTGACTGTGCACTGTGTGAAGAAGAGCTTCCTTTTATTTGTTTTAAACCTCCCGCCCATTAATTTTGTTTGGTGACTCCTAGTTCTTGTATTATGGAAAAAAGTAAATAACTTTTCCTTATCTACTTTCTCCACATCACTCATGATTTTATATACCTCTATCATATTCCCCCTTAGTCTCCTCTTTTCCAAGATGAAAAGTCCTAGCCTCTTTAATCTCTCCAAACCCCTGATCCAAACCCCTAATCATTTTAGTTGCCCTTCTCTGAACCTTTTCTATTGCCAGTATATCTTTTTTGAGATGAGGAGACCACATCTGTATGCAGTATTCAAGACGTGGGCGTACCATAGATTTATATAAGAGCAATAATATATTCTCCTTCTTATTTTCTGTCCCCTTTTTAATGATTCCTAATATCCTGTTTGCTTTTTTGACTGCCACTGCACATTGTGTGGACATCTTCAGGAACTATCGATGATGACTCCAAGATACTTTTCCTGATTTGCTGTAGCTTAATTAGCCCCCATCATATTGTATGTATAGTTGGGGTTATTTTTTCCAATGTGCATTACTTTACATTTATCCACATTAAATTTCATTTGCCATTTTGTTGCCCAGTCACTTAGTTTTGTGAGATCTTTTTGAAGTTCTTCACAGTCTGCTTTGGTCTTAACTATCTTTAGCAGTTTAGTGTCATCTGCAAACTTTGCCACCTCACTGTTTACCCTTTTCTCCAGATCATTTATGAATAAGTTGAATAGGATTGGTCCTTGGATTGACCCTTGGGGAACACCTCTGGTTGCCCCTCTTCGTTCTGAGAATTTACCATTAATCTCTACCCTTTGTTCCCTGTCTTTTAACTAGTTTTCAGTCCATGAAAGAACCTTCCCTCTTATTCCATGACAACTTAATTTACGTAAGAACCTTTGGTGAGGGACCTTGTCAAAGGCTTTCTGGAAATCTAAGTATACTATATCCACCAGATCCCCCCTTGTCCACGTTTTTTATCTCCTTCAAAGAACTCTAATAGATCAGTAAGACACGATTTCCCTTTACAGAAACCATGTTGACTTTTGCCCAACAATTTATGTTCTTCTATGTGTCTGACAATTTTATTCTTTACTATTGTTTCAACTAATATGCCTGGTAGCAACATTAGACTTACCGGTCTGTAATTGCCGGGATCACCTCTAGATCCCTTTTTAAATATTGGTGTTACATTAGCTATCTTCCAGGCATTGGGTACAGAGGCTGATTTAAAGGACAGATTACAAACCCTAGTTAATAGTTCCGCAACTTCACATTTGAGTTCTTTCAGAACTCTTGGGTGAATGCCATCCGGTCCCGGTGACTTGTTAATGTTAAGTTTATTAACTAATTCCAAAACCTCCTCTAGTGACACTTCAATCTGTGACAGTTCCTCAGATTTGTCACCTACCAAACCTGGTTCAGGTTTGGGAATCTCCCTAATATCCTCAGCCATAAAGACTGAAGCAAAAAATCCATTTAGTTTCTCTGCAATGACTTTATCGTCTTTAAGCGGTCCCTTTGTATCTCGATCATCAAGGGGCTCCACTAGTTGTTCAGCAGGATTCCTGCTTCTGATGTACTTAAAAACCTTTTGTTATTACCTTTGGAGTTTTTGGCTAGCCGTTCTTCAAACTCCTCTTTGGCTTTTCTTATTACACTCTTACACTTAAGCTGGCAGTGTTTGTGCACCTTTCTATTTACGTCACTAGGATTTGACTTCCACTTTTTATAGGAAGTCTTTTTATCTCTCGCTGCTTCTTTTATATGGTTGTTAAGCCACGGTGGCTCTTTTTTAGTTTTTTTATAGTGTTTCTTAATTTGGGGTATACATTGAAGTTGGGCCTCTATTATGGTGTCTTTAAAAAGGGCCCATGCAGCTTTCAGGGATTTCACTTTAGTCACTGTACCTTTTAACTTATGTCTAACTAACCCCCTCATTTTTGCGTAGTTCCCCTTTTTGAAATTAAATGCCACAGTGTTGGGCCATTGGGAAGTTCTTCCCACCACAGAGATGTTAAAAGTTATTATACTATGGTCACTGTTTCCAAGTGGTCCTGTTATTATTAACTCTTGGACCAGCTCCTGTGCTCCACTCAGGACTAAATCTAGAGTTGCCTCTCCCCTTGTGGGTTCCTGTACCAGCTGCTCCAAGAAGCAGTCATTTAAGGTATCAAGAAATTTTGTCTCTGCATTTTGTCCTGAGGTGACATGTTCCCAGTCAATATGGGGATAACTGAAACCCCCCCCAATATTACTGAGTTCTTAATTTTGATAGCCTCTCTAATTTCCCTTAGCATTTCATCATCACTATCACTGTCCTGGTCAGGTGGTCGATAATAGATCCCTAATGTTATATTCTTATTAGAGCATGAAATTACTATCCATAGAGATTCTATGGAACATGTGGATTCACTTAAGATTTTTACTTCATTTGAGTCTACATTTTCTTTCAAATCTAATGCCACTCCCTCCTCCCACCTGCACGATCTGTTCTGTCCTTCTGATATATTTTGTACTCTGGTATGATTGTGTCCCATTGATTGCTCTCAGTCCACCAGGTTTCTGTGATGTCTATTATATCAATGTCCTCCTTTATCACGAGGCACTCTAGTTCACCCATCTTTAGACTTCTAGCATTTGTGTACAAGCACTTTAAAAACTTGTCACTCTTTATTTGTCTGCCCTTTTCTGATGTGTCCGATTCTTTATGTGAATGTTTCTCATCTGATCTGGCCCTTACGTTATCCTCTTCCATCCTCTGCTGCTGACTATAAGTCAGAGAATCTCTATCAATAGACTCTCCTCTTTGAGAAGTCTCTGTCCGATCTACGTGCTCCTCTGCAGCAGTCGGCTTTCCCTCATCTCCTAGTTTAAAAACTGTTCTGCAACCTTTTTAATGTTTAGTGCCAGCAGTCTGGTTCCACTTTGGTTTAGGTAGAGCCCATCTCTCCTGTATAGGCTCCCCCCATCCTAAAAGTTTCCCCAATTCCTAATGAATCTAAACCCCTCCTCTCTACATCATCTTCTCATCCACGCATTGAGACTCTGAAGCTCTGCCTGCCTATCTGGCCATGCGCGTGGAACTGGGAGCATTTCTGAGAATGCCACCATGGAGTCCTGGATTTCAGTCTCTTTCCTAGTAGCCTAAATTTGGCCTCCAGGACATCTCTCCTACCCTTCCCTATGTCATTGGTACCTACATGTACCACGACCACCGGCTCCTCCCCAGCACTATACATAAGTCTGTCTAGATGCCTCGAGAGATCGGCAACCTTTGCACCAGGTAGGCAAGTCACCATACGGTTCTCTCGGTCATCACAAACCCAGCTATCTATGTTTCTAATGATCGAAACTCCCATTACTAACACCTGCCTTTTCCTAGTGACTGGAGTTCCCTCCCCCGGAGAGGTAACCTTAGTGCGAGAGGCAACCCCAGCACCATCTGGAAGGAGGGTCCCAATTATGGGAAGGTTTCCCTCTGCTCCCATTGACTGCTCTGCTGCCCTGGGCCTTTCATTCTCCTCAACAGCGCAGGGGCTGTCTGACCGGAGGTGGGACAATTCTACAGTGTCCAAGAAAGCCTCTTTAACATACCTCTCTGCCTCCCTTAGCTCTTTCAGTTCTACCACCCTGCCTCCAAAGCCCGTTTGTGGTCTCCGAGGACCAGGAGCTCCTTCACCGACTGCACACATACACCACCCGTCCACAGGGCAGGTAATCATAAATGCTGCACTCAGCACAATAAACTGGATAGCCCCCACTCTGCTGCTGGGCTTCTGCCTGCATGGTCTCCTAGTTAATAAAAGGGATCAGTTTAACTATCAAAAGCAGTTACTTAAAGTTCTTGTAGGAGGTTCTCTTAGGCCATTGACTTGGATGGATGAAGCAGAAACATGCAAATGGCATTGCTTGGTTAAAATCCAAGATGTGGTTTCCTGCAGTCACGCTAGAAAGTGCAGATGCAACAGGGGAACTTTCAGACCCTGTGATTAAAGAAACACCTAGAGATGCGATCTCTGAAAGGAGGTTTCACTACTTCTTCTCAGCCTGGTAAGATTGAGACAAGAAAGAGCAGGACATGTGGCTTGTCCGCGTGTCTGGTAGAACTTCTTGGTTTCCTGGCTTCACTGGTGGCTTCAGGAAAACTCTGAAGTTCACCATGCTGATGCAGTTTTTGGGTTCATTGGAGGATGGCAACCCTCTTATTTTCTATTGGACACTTACCAAGGCTCACAGATTTCTGGTCTTACTTTCTCTGCTGCTTCCGTCACTAGCCAGTAGATGGCGATGGTGCATCAACATTCTCCATCATTCTTTGGCTTATCTGAGGCTCTTTATGGTTAGAGCAATGGGGATCACTGGAGGGGCTGGATGGATGGAGGGGGAGGGAGGCAGGGATGGAGACTTGCAAATGCACAGGGAGAGAGTGAGGAACAGATGGCAGGATGGATTGATAGAAGGATGTGGATGGAGAGGGAGGGACGGACAGATAGAAGGAATGTATGGACATGAACACATTTCAGAAGGAAAGTGCCAGAACATCCCAATACAAGGTAAACACACTCCCTGAAGATGATACAGGGACACACTGACCCCTCCTAAAAATGAGGTCAAGATGACAGGGTGATGGAATGAGATGTTTTGAGCAAACCACCAAGTACAAGGTAAAGGGGGGTAACTAACCACATCACAGGGGCAATACATAGCTTGTTTGAATCAGTGTATAAAAGAGGGGTCACAGAGGGGGTGTTCTTGTTCGGCTGAGTGGGGAGCAGGAAGTCCCTCACTGAGTCGAGTCCATAGTTTCGGGCACACATGTATTGCGTGTACCTGTAGCATGTATACGGCACTAATACCGTGCTTTGTCGGCAATAAACCTGTCCGAGCATCTTCGCCACTGAACCAAGCCTGTGGTCTTCTTGGACAGTTCGATAGAAATCTGTTGTACTGGCTACCCGGCCAGAGCTGGTGCAGCACACACAGCGAACACACACGCAGCCAACAGCTGACAACACTGGTGACCCCGACCGCTGATTTGGTAAGTCGGTGAGCTGCCCTCTGTAGGAATCGCGATTTAACATGGCAGAAAGCTACGAGCTAGGAAATCTCCATATCTGCTGCATGCAAATCCTTACAGAGTTTGATGGGATATGGATGCACTGGGATGTCAGCAAAGGACGTTATATGAATTTTAAAAAGATAGTGGGAAAGAAATATAGACTGGAATCTGTAAGGCTAGGGCAGAGACTGCAGCCTTGGAAAATAATCAGAGTAAGTTCTCACTGCAGAGAAATCTCACAGCAGGCTTGACTGGTTGTTTGTTCATTTCTCTGGAATATCAGTAGCTCTCTGTCCACCTTTCCTCTCAATATCCAGCTATCTGTCTTTTTATCTGCCACATCCACCCATCCAATCTTCTTCGACATCTATTCCTGATCATTCCACCCATCCTTTCGCAATATCCATCCCTCCATCCATCCTTCTGCAACATGCATATGTCTTCTCATTTGCCATGCCCACCTGTCCAATGTTCTGCAGTATCTATCCATCGTCTGTCACCCATGGGTACATCTTTTCCCATTATCTTGTGGCATAGGGTCATTCTTTGTTCACCTATTTATGCCAAGCATTTCTTAAGCCTATGGCTCTCAAACTTTTGTACTGGTGACCCCTTTCACATAGCAAGTCTCTGAGTGCGACCCACCTTGTAAATTAAATACACTTTTTTATATATTTAACACCATTATAAATGCTGGAGGCAAAACAAGGTTTGGGCTGGAGGTTGACAGCTCGCGACCCTACCATGTAATAACCTTGAGACCCCCTGAGGGGTCCTGACCCCCCCCAGTTTGAGAACCCCTGTCTTAAGCCTATGGCATAGTATGACTAAACTAAAATGTTACAGGCCTCAGCCTGTAGGTCTTGCATTTAAGCCTTCCTTACTTAGATACCTAGTACCTAATTATCCCTTCTAACTATTGATGAATCTTATTCTTCTATAACACTACAACATAATCTATTTACCATATAGAGATTATATATAACATAACATGCTAGTTGACCATAACATCACACAATAAATGAACAATCAACTAAAATCATTGGCTATCCATCCATCCATCCCTCCATCCCTCCATCCATCCGCAACACCAGCAAGCCAACCATGCCTCTGCAACACCCAGCTATCTCTCCACTCGTGCTGGAGGAGACGGACACTCCCTTCTAAGGCTTCAGCTTGCACAGAGTTTTCTTGATCCACAGGATGCCTTTGGAGACCTTGGTGAACGTGTGGGGTGCTGACCCATTAGGAGACAATGCCCTGGGCCTTCCCCTCACAGACAGGGGGCCCCCAGAGTCGGCCTGAGAAGCAAACACCAGGTGTGGAGTTACCGATGTCCATGCAAAGGGTGGGCTGTATTCTCTATTCACTGTCTTGAAATCCACCCCTGTACCCCGCTTTCTGACTCACGGTCAAGTCATTCCCAGGACGTCCCCCACTCCCAGGGCTCACACCCCATGGTCCAGGGATCCAGCTGGCCCCTGTCCCTGATTTCTAGGATCTGGCCAGTTCCCGTGTCTGATTTCTAGCATCCATCCCTGATTCTTTAACCTGCTCAGTTCCTGTCCCTGATTCCTGCCTGATTTCCAGTGTCTGGCGGACTCCTGCTCTTTATTTCTAGGATTTCCTGCTGGTTTCTCTGAACCACTCCTGGGTTCTTGATTCAGGAATTCTCCTCTCTGTCTTCGAGGATCCAGTTGACTCCAAGCCCTGATTTCTAGAATCTGTCCCTCAATATTAAGATCTATCCCAGATTTCCAGAATGTGGCTGATTTTTGTCCCTGATTTCTAGAACATCTTGAACATCCAGCTGATTTCTGTCCCTTGCCAGTTCCTGTCCCAAATTATTAGGATCCATTTCTCATTTAAAAGACTGCTAGTTCTAGCCTCCATTCCTGATTCCTAGGATCTGGCCACTTTTGGTCCCTAATGTCTACCCTCCATCCTTGAGTCCTGGGATCTAGTCCGTTACGGTTCCTGGTTGCCAGGATCTGCCTAGCTCAGCATGGATCCTGGCTCTCCCCATTCTACCCAGCTCTAGCAGTTTCCAGTTCTAGCAGCTCCTTGCCCTGGGTGCCACGTGCCCCTGTCCCACACTCACCTGGAATGATGCCTTCCTCTTCTGGGGGTCCCCCATGCACAATATTCTGGATGGGGCGTAGTGTGGATAAGACTGAGACAGACACATGCCCCTGCTCATGACCTTCAGTTCCACCTCCTGCAGGGTTGGGGAAGGCCAGGCATTTGCCTCTGTACTAATCAGGCTCCAGTTGGCCACGCTGTACACAGCCCCCTCCCTCACCTTCACAGGGGCAGGGGGATGGTGCCCACAGTTTTGGTCAGATTGGGCTTGTGCCTCAGCTGTGATGGGGGAGAGAGAGAAGGGAAATCCATCTTCTCTTGGAGGATGGATCCAGTCCTAGGGGAATGGGGCCAGATGGGAACAGATGGGGCATCCCCATGACAAGTTTGCAACACTGTGATGTCATGTGCTCACCGGGACATGGGGGGAATGAGATGCGGCAGTAGCTGGAGCACTGTGAGGTCCCTGGGGGTGGGGTGATGGGATGGAGGTGGTGCCTGCAGCAGTGTGAGGTCACTGGGGGTGGGGTGATGGGATGGGGGTGGTACCTGCAGCCGTGTGAGGTCACTGGGGGCGGGGTGATGGGATGGGGGTGGTACCTGCAGCAGTGTGATGTCATTTTCATCTGTCTCGTCATTGTATTCTGGGTGGGGGATTCCCAATGTCCTGCCTCCCCATTCATCTATTTGAACTCTGTGGGTCCCCAGCAGCACAGTGATGTTGCTGTGAAATACAAGGGGGTGCAGATTCTCCAGGGAGGCCAATACAATGGATTCAATCATGGGCCGTTAACTTCCTTAAAAGTGGGTGGGTCTAATAGTCGTCTTGCTCTCAGGATCAGTGTACAGAAGCCATTATAAGCTTGTTTAGGTAACAAGAAAGCTGAATCACTAGAATCATCACCCATCACACAGGCCTGGGCTAAACTTAAAACTGAGCTATGTAGGCCAGGAGTGGGAAAACCCCACATCCTTACCCAGCGTAGCTATGCTGGGAACCCCCCAGTGTCGAGGTCTCTGTCGATGTAGCTAACATCGTTTGGGGAGGTGGTGTTCCTACACCAGCAGAAAAACCCTGCTTGTCAGAGTATGCTGCATCGGCTCTAGGGCGCTGGGCTGATACGGGCTGCGTCATCTGGACATAGTCCCAGGCACGTCAGAGATGTAGAAGCTGAACCGTTTCACCCAAGGGGTTTCCCTGGGGACCGACCTAGCAAACGCAGGGGCTGGGGCATTGACCAGTGGAGTTGTGAGTGTCTGACAGAAGCAGCAAAAAGACCAGAGAAGTTGCCAGAGAAGGCACCAGGCACATCCCACTGGCCCGCAGATGCCTCGGTTATGGGGCACCCCACACGGGGGCAGGGGAGATGGTGAGGAGAAGCTGCCTCCTTTCAGAGCCCCCAGGATTGCACTACTGGTGAAGCAGCCTCAGGCCCGTCCACTGAGCCATGTGCAGGCTCTGCTCCCTATGCCCCCCACCGCTCAGCAGCCCAAGTCCTGGGGGGGAGGAGAACGGCCATGGGAAGCAGGAGTAGCAGCAGCAGCATCTGCACCAGAGCAGGGAAGGAGAAGGTGCTTCACACACAGCCCTGGGGGATTTATAGACACAGCTGTGGGAGGGGGGGACAGGAAACCTCAACGTCAAACTATCTGCCCTGTGGCTCCCTGGACACCTCCCTATATAGGCTGCGGGGAGGGTCAGACCCTGCTGAGTCTGCACATCTGGGGATCTTCTGGGATACTCAGTGCCTGGAGCCCTGCACAGCTGGGGCTGGACCATGCCCCACTGTGCACAGCTGGGGCCCTGCAGCCTCTGTTTCCATGCACATCAGGTGCTTAGCTGGGGGATGTGAGTTCGCTGCTAACATCAGAGACACTAGAGTCTTTCCCCGCCTATTGTAGTGGGGGCTGTGGTTAACCTGAACTCATCACAACTGCAGATGGGAACCCAGCCCTTTGATCCTTCTCAGGTCTCCTTGCACCATGAGAGAGACGGGGAAGGGCTGAGGACAGAGACCAAATGCTGCACTTCAAGGTGTCGGTGATAGTAGGGCCTCTCACATGTACAATGCTGAAGCTGGGAAAATACAACCTGCTGAGTCAGCCAGTTCTCTTCCCTGTGGCCAGATGGGAGCCAGTGTCCTGTAGAGGGGAAAGGGTATGTCCCATTCCCTGCCCCATCACCAAGCTGGGGTCAATGGGCTGCAGCTACACTGGATTCAATAGGGCAGATCCCCACCTATTATCAATCAGCCATGACTCCATTGGCGTCAATGGGGCCAGATCCCCAGGTGGGGTCAATGGGACATAGCTCCATAGGGGTCAATGGGGCCAGATCCCAGCTGGGGTCAGTGGGGTGTAGCAGTGCAATAACCTGTAGTGTAGCTGTCAGTGGTTAGAGGTCTCCCAAGCAGTGGGAGAACCCCACAGCAGGGCTGCCCAGAGGATTCAGGGGGCCTGGGGCAAAGCAATTTTGGGGGCCCCTTCCATAAAAAAAAGTTGTAATACTATAGAATATTATAGTCTTGTGGGCAGAGGTGTAGCCAGGTTCTAACATCAGGGAGAGTGAACACATAAAAAAAGGCACCACCCAACATATCAAATTACTAATTACATCCACTCCCTCCCACTTCCTGCCCCCATCAGAACCCCCAACACCCCCCCGCTCCTTGTCACCTGACTGCCCCCTCCTGCGACCCCTGTCCCTATCTGCCCCCCTAGGACTCTACCTCCTACCTGTCTCCTGACTGCCCCAACCCTTATCCACACCCCTGGCCCCAGACAGACTGTCAGGACCCCCACACCTATCCAACCACTCCCCGCCCCCTGACAAGACCCCCAATATACACCAAGACACACCTCGTAATCCAAAGTGTGTGTGTGTGTGTGGGGGAAGCGAGGGACCACGCACACCTCCTGCCACTGAGGGTACATGGCCAGCTGCTTCTGCCCTAGCACCTGGATCTAGTATTTAGCCAGACGCCTTTGCGAGCAGGCAGAGGGATACTGCTATCAAAGGAAGCGCTTGATTTTTAGAGTCTGATCCAAACAGACCCAGCAGAGAACCCAACCACAGCGCTGCCTCTGCCATCCCAGCACAGAGCCCATAAAGAAGAGAGGCAGAGACGTGCTTAACCCAGTGCATGGGGTGGAGAGGGACAAGGGACGGGGCATGGAGAAAAACTACAGAGATGGAGAGAAGGGGAAAGTGAGGAAGGAGGAGAAGCCACAAGACCTGGGGGAGAGGTGTTCGGATGCAGACTGTTAATGAGACCCTTGCAAACACAAAGGAAAGAAGCAGGGGAGGGATTGCAGAGGACAAGCTGGGCTACTCACTCAGTCTCCCCTGTGGGGCCCTGTGGCATTAGCACAGGAAATGAAAATCTCTTAATCACACAGAATTGTTAACTGCTCCCAAATCCTTTTGTGCCAAGGCTGCAAGCTTAGAAGAGCTTAAGCTGTGACAGGCGCAGACTTTCTCAATACACCTCTCTTGTGCGGTGCCTCAAGCAGGTTTGCATTGTATGACCCAGATGAAAAGCCCAGCAGAGAAAGCTTGCAACTTTCCCAGCTCTTTCAGCAGCGTTTGAGGCCTTTAAATCACTCAGGCTGCATCTTCCAAATAAAATGCATTAATAATACAGCTCAGGCAAGCAGGCTGGGGGCCCTGCAGGCTGCCCAGGCCAGCTGATAGTACTTCCCACTGAAGGCTGCTTTTATGTGCTTGTGTTTTGCTGTTGGACAGAGGCCCAGACTTCCTCCCATCTACCGCCCCTTGCTCCCTGACTGCCCCAGCCCCTCTCCACACACCTAGAAAGTCCCCATCCCCCAAACCATCCAACCATCCCTCTGCTCCCTGACTGCCCCCAGGCAGCTTGAGCCCGTGGCTGCCTCTGGAGCCAAAGTTAAACACTGTGCCAGCACACAGCCCCTCCCCGGTAGCGTGATGAGGCGGGGGTGTGTGTATCTGGCTGCTGGAGGCCCAATGGGAGCGGCTCAGTCAGGCCTCAGCGGCCAATCAGCAGTGCCGCACTCTGTAGGGAGGGAAGGGGAGGGGGGAAGTATCCCAAACCTTTCTACCCTCTTACAAATTCCTACTAAGGTGCCACTTTGGGGGAATGTGCTCAGTCGGGGAGTGGCAGCCCCACCCTGGTCCGTCCCAGCAACGGTCCTGCTTGTGGGGGCCCCTGCAAGACCTGAGGCCTGGGGCAAATTGCCCCACTTGCCCCCTGCTCTGGGCAGCCCTGCCCCACTGAGTTTGTTACACGGCCAGGGACAGACTCTGTTTAACAGGAATTGCCCTGAATACAGAGATGGAAACACCGTGAAGGTGGGAAGGTTTCTGTCACGTCAATGCTGAGCTGTTTGTAGAGCTGGAGAGGCGAGGGCCAGCGGGGACCATCAGACAATCTTCTCTCCCCAACCCCCATATAGTGCGGGCTGGAGAACCCAGCCCAGGGGATCGGAATGACATTGGCTGGGAATTGGCCATTCAAATCCCTTCAGTAGCTGGGCCAGTGTCAGGCTCAGAGACGCTGCTGCCAAGGGCTGGGCTGGATTCTCCATCTCTGGTGCTGTGTAACTCAAGCCAGGAGGTTTCTCTAACAGCTCGGCTCTAGTTCTAGTCAGGATTAGCTCAGGGCCATCCCAGGGCTGGGGCTACACAGGGGTCAGACAGGACAAGCATCGTGGTCCCTTCTGGCCTTGGAATGGATGAATCTATCGAAGGAACATGGCTCTCTTATTGCAGCAGGTCAGGGTGGAGGGACCCAGGGTGTCTGAGGGCAGCTCTGGGAATCTCTCTCATGCCTCTGGCTCAGACACATCTGGCCTTTAGCCAGACAGGGATCAGCACCAAGGCATCACCCGGTCCTGGGGAGCACTATCCAGCACTGCCCCTGTGTCATAGCTTCCTACTCAGATTTGAACCTTAGCGTTCATAACCTGAGAAGCTAGCATGAACCCTCTAAGCTTAATTACCAGCTTAGATCTGATAGGTTGCCACCAACCAAGAATTTCAGTGCCTGGTGCACTTGAGTCCCCCAAAACTTCCCTGTGGGACCCCAAGACTCAGATGCCCTGAGTCTCCTAACAAAGGGAAATAAACCATTCCCCCCACCTCTCTCCCACCCAGAATTTCCTCTCTGGGCTAACCTGAGAGTTACTGATGCAACCTCTTTACATCACACTACCAAGAAGCATGTCTCCTCTCTTCCACAAAGAGACAAACCCAAAGACAAGGAAACAGAAAAGATTCTCTCTCTCTTTCCCCCTAGCTTTTTCCTGCCCCGGGACACTAGGAGAGTTAAACACAGAAAGCAGTCTTTCCCCTCCCCCCTGTTTTTCCTTTCTCCCACCAATTTCCTGGTGGGTGAACTAGAAAAAAAATCAACAGGTCTTAAAAAACAAAACTTTTAATAAAAAAAAGAAAGAAAGAATAGAATAACAGTTCTCTGTAATCTAGATAGTAAGATACAGGGTTTCAACTTATAGAAAATGAATAAACAATAGAAAAGGGATAAACAGCCTTATCCAAAAACAATACAATTTAAAGTACTTATAGCCAAATACACATAAAGACTCCATCAGCCAGATACACAGATGCAAATACAGCAAAACAATTTAAAAGACTATACTTTTGCTACCTTTGTACTTCCAACTGGGAAACAGAAGATTAGAAGGACTGGAAATAGATCCTCTCATAGCTGAGAGAGCACAGAAGAAAGACCCAAGACCAAGAAACCCCCACAAATTCCCTCCCTTAAGCTTTGAAAAATCCGGTTTCCTGACTGGTCCTCTTGTCAGGTGTTTGGTTCCCTTTGTTAACCTTTTACAGGTAAAAGAAACATTAACCCTTAGCTATCTGTTTATGACACCCTGTTACCAGACAGAGCGACAAGAAGCAATGGTCTCAAGTTGCAGGGGGGCGGGGAGGAGGTCTAGGTTGCATATTAGGAAACACTATTTCACTAGGAGGGTGGTGAAGCACTGGAATGGGTTACCTGGGGAGGTGGTGGAATCTCCATCCTTAGAGATTTTTAAGGCCCAGCTTGACAAAGCCCTGACTGGGATGATTTAGTTGGGGATTGGCCCTGCTTTGACCAGGGGATTGAACTAGATACTTCCTGAGGTCTTCTCTGACCTTGATATTCTGTGATTCTATGAGGAGAGTGTGGAGACACATAGATCGATGCTGTCTGTATTTGCTCCACAGCCACTGGATTTGGGAGTGGAAATAATTCCAACCCTGCAGATGTTACATCCTCACACTCTGTAACCTGAGACCTCCCCTGACGTGGTGGACCTAGCGCTACACCACGTGACATGGATGAGGTGCGAATTTAGTGCTGGAGAAGTTTGTGTCAGATCTGTACTGACTCCAGAGGACACAGGATGGGAATTGAAATTAACAAGCAGCGTGGTTAAGGGGCTGTGGTGTGTGGGAGCTGGGAAGCTGTGTGGCCAAGTAGCCAGAGCAAAGGCCTGCACCCAGAGACACTTGTGTTCTGTTCCTGGCTGTGCTGCTGTGTGAGGAGGGAGCAGAGATAGCTCAGTGGTTTGTGTATTGGCCTGTTAAACCCAGGGTGGCGAGTTCCATCTTTGAGGGGACTGTTTGGGGAACTGGGGTAAAAACCTGGGGACTGGTCCTGCTTTGAGCAGGGGGTTGGACTAGATGTCTTCTTGAGGGCCCTTCCAATCCTAATATTTTATGATTCTAAGTCCCAGCCCCTTTCTGTGCCTCAGTTTGCCCATCTGGGGCTAATGATCCTGATCACCCTTTGTAAAGGGCTTTGAGACCTTGTACAAGAGTAGGGTTAGAAGGGACCTCAGAAGGTCATCTAGTCCAACCCCCTGCTCAAAGCAGGACCAATCCTGACTTTTAGCCCACTTCCCTAAATGGCCCCCTCAAGGACTGAACTCACAACCCTGGGTTTAGCAGGCTAGCTCTCCCACCCCAAAAAGAAGAGCTAGGAGCCCAGATCCCAAAAGTTATTCAGGCTCCCAGTGACTTCAACGGGAGTTAGGCACCCAAACACCTCTAAGGATCTGGGCCTTAATGTTTTTATTTAGCACCAATTTTGTTTATGGCTTAACCCAGCACTTACATCCTGCCCACCGCCCCATTATTCTCCCCCAACCCTGTATCATCCACACACGCAACATCCAGTCTACAGGCCAGCAATAGAAAAAGCAGTACAAATTGTTCAGAGAAAACATTTTTTATTTAGAAAAATGGCTTTTGTTCCTTCAAGTGCCATTTGTTTTTCAACAAGCTTCTATTTTCAATGTTTTCCAAATATTTGGAAATAGACAATTCTTTCTTTTGCCCCAATGTATCTCAGCGATGCTTTCTGGGTTCCCTTTCTTTGGGTTTTTCCAACCTCCAGTCAGTATCACAATAATAAGTAATAAGTAATTAAATACCTGTGGGGTGGGGAGAGGAAAAAAGAAAAGAAAATACTGAAAACAAACAAATTTGGGTCCGGCTCAAAATGTGTGAAACAAAATCATTGAAAATGAATTTTTTTTCGCGCAACCATTTCAATGTGCTATTGTCATGGGCTGTTTAATTCGACTAGCCACGCTCTGTGGTCATAGGTTGGCCACCAAAGCCACATGGCCCCGTTCCTGCTCTCTGGTTGGGGGAAAGAAAGTTTTTAAGCCAGCCAGAGACACGCTGCAGCTAGGAATTTTGATGGTGGAAACTCCGTGAAGAATGGATTAGATACACAAATGATCAGCATTTGTAGAAGTCCTATAGAATTCAGCAGAGGAAATTCTACCCTTGCTCCAGAATCCCCTTAGCTGGTGTAAAACCTTGTGCACATGTGTGAATTCTAATGACTCAGGAGGAAAGATTGTCACCAAATATTGTTCTGGGGGTAACAGGGCATGTGGCTCGGACAGACACAACATAAACAGAGAGATCCAGGGACAGAAGCAAAGTAAAAAGCCAGGCAGACACAACCTGGGAGCACAGGAAAAAGCTAAGAGAAGAACCATTTTGGGCACAGAGTCTTGGCTGGAGATGCAGGCTCCGCACAGTGAACAGAGGAGCTGTTTGCTGCTGTTTGATTCCGACATGCTCAGGGAAACAGGACTTTGGATGTTTCTTGTAAATAAACGAGATCGCATCACAGGAAATACCAGACTCCATTGTCAATCTCTGCTCCCAACCGGAACACGGGTAGGATCCCAAACATTGACTAGACACTTGGGGAGATAATATAACAAAATTTCAAATATCGATGGGGTATTTCTAGCCACAAAAGGATTTCAGGACTGAGCTACTCGAAGTATTTCTCTAACAGTAGAAGGAAATATTCTGATCTAAAGCACCTTGGGGTTCCACACAGGCATGGATCCCTGTATGGCAACATTGGCCCTTTACAGGGGAGCGTTTCCTTTAACTCAGTTTCTGCAGAGTTTCATCGATCCAGGGGATGAATTTGGAGATTCTTGTGTATATGCTGGGGGGTTGCCCATCTGGATTTCCACTGGAGACGATGCCTTGGACCACCCCATCGCACACCAGGGGCCCGCCGGAATCGCCCTGCCAATAAGGAGAATAACATCAGTGACTGACATTACCCAGCCCAGCCTGTCCTCAGGAGATCTCAGATTGCATGTGGGACAGGTGCTCTCTGCAGCTGAAGGCCCAGCCCTTCCTGCCAAACAGAACCAGCCTGGAAATGGGTCTGCAGAGAGAGATATCTAGAGCTGCACAGAATGTGGAAAAGGCAGTTTCTACAAACTTGAAATTTTCCGCAGAAAACAATCAATTTTCAATTTTTGCTTTAGGAAAACTGAAAGGAACTATTTCCTTTTGGGTCAGTTCCATCTGAATCTTTACTTTTTAAAAAATGTTCTGAAACATTTAATCTGGAATCAGTTAAATAAGATGTTAAACTGCTTTCTCCCAGGGTGACCAGACAGCAAATGTGAAAAATTGGGACAGGAGGTGGGGGTAATAGGAGCCTCTATAAGAAAAAGACCCAAAAAGCGTGACTGTTTCTATAAAATTGGGACATCTGGTCACCCTACTTTCTCCTAATCATGCATTGACTTACAGGAGCTGTCCTTCAGGTCTCCCTTCTCTCCTAAGGACTTGGCTCCCTGGAGCAGGTCATCTCCCATAATGCAGCTCAGAATTGCTTCTGACTGAGCTTTTTGGGGCATCATGGGAATCAAATGCAAAGTGCATTGTGGGAGATGTAGTCTAGGCAGGGGCTACATAAGGGAAAATAGAGGCCTGATAAGGAACTGCAGCTTCTTCAGCCTCATCTTCTCTGCCTAAACATGCCCAATTCTTTTAGCCTTCCCTTCTACGTAAGGTTTTCTAAATCTCTGATCATATATTTTTGTTCTTGTTTCTCTCCTCTGGACTCTCTCCAGTTTGTTCACATGGAAGGAAATGTTTCAATCTGCTCATATCTCAGCATGTTTATTTTGATTGAAAATGTTGCAATGAAACATTTCAACATTTCTGAGTGAAACCTGCTTTTGGAATTTCCTTTCTGCCAAAAATGTTGAAATCTCAACTCTTCTTAGAAAACAAAGATTGAAATGTTGCCATTTCCTGTTAGATGGGAATACAGATTCTCCCTTAGCTCCAGTGCCAACCTGGCCCTATGAACATCAACAGCAAAGCTCCCATCCACGTGTATGGGGTCAAGATTTCACCCAGGGTCCTGGCTGTTGGGTAGCCTCAGGGTTGAGTTCACCAGTTGACCCTCCAGTGAAGGTGAAGAGTAGGGATGGTCAGAACATGTGATAGGGAAGAGGGAAGGGTTCCCCTTTTTCCATCAACACTTTTCCTGGAACATTTTGCTAAAACTCAAGGCCTAACTATGTGTAATCATGGGAGTTGTATTTTAGGTGTCTCATTCTTTTATGGGAACACAGGATTGGAAGGGCCCTACTGGGTCATAAAGTCCAATTTCTGCTATTACAGGCAACCCTGTCATATTATCCCATCCATAAACTTATCAAGGTCTGTCTGTATCCTTGTTAGGTTGTCCCCGCCCCAATGCTCCTGTTGGATGTTGTTCCAGAACCTCCTCCCTCTGATGGTTAGAAACCTTCCTCTTATCTCCAGCCTCCATTGATCCCTGCCCCTTTTATCCCCATTTGATTTGTCCTTTAGGTTCAACAGCTCATCTCCCTCTCTGGTGTCCCCCTGCCCCCTCCTGATATATTTATAGAGCAATCAGATCCCGCTCAGCCTGTGTTCTATGCCAAGCTAGCCCACATATTTTATTCCTTTCTCATCAGACCGGCTTTCCATTCCCCTGATTGTCCCACCAGCCCTTCGTAACACTTGCTCCAGCTGAAATTCCTCTTTCTGGGACAGAGCTGCCCAGAATTCTGCACCGGATTCCAGCTGAGTAATGCCCAGAACCTTCTCCGCTGGCATTAAACCCTCCCTCTCTACTGGAGAAACTTTGGCTATTTTATCCCGGGACCGCATGGGCCTTTTTTCTGGCTGACACACCAATTTCTCCCTCCCCATCTGTCACTTCCAGCTGATGAGCCCCTGGATAAGAGAAGAAATTATTGTTTCTTGTCACTATGTGCATGAGTCCATGTAAAATTTCAGCCTATTTCCACCAGCACTTTGCACAAGGGCAGTAACACTGGAGATACCTCTCTGCAGTCATCCTATGTGCTGGGTTCCCCAGCTGGGCTGCATCTCCCATGATGCAAAACGGGCTCCCATCTTGGGGCAATGGAGCATGGAAGAGGCACAGCCATGGTGGTTTCCATCGGCTTCTTCCCCTGGAGCAGCTTGCTGTACCCCCAGTGGCTTTGGGCAGGGAGATATTTACCTGGAAGGCTGATTTGTTGGTGTGGGGGCTGCCAGCGCAGAGCATGGTGATGGGGTTGTAATGATGGTACTGCTCTCTGCACAGGCTGTCCGACACCACCTCCTGCTCTGCCTCCTGCAGCGTGTCGGTGGTGGTGTTCACTCCGGTCCGACCCCACCCGGCCACGCTGCACTCAGAGCCTGGGCTGACACTCTGATCAGCCTCCGGCAGGGAGACAAGCCCCACCCAATCGGTCAGCTCCGCACTGTGCCACAGCTGCCATGGGGAGGAGAGAGAGAGAATGGACCCAGATCAGTACAGGTATCGCAAGTGGCAAGTAGCAGCACCACCTGGCCAAAGCGTGGATATGAGTCCAGGAAGTGAGTGTGGGGTCACTCGGGGCAGTACCTGCAGCACTGTGAGGTCAGTGGGGGCAGGTGATGGGATGGGGGTGGTACCTGCAGCAGTGTGAGGTCACTGGGGGTGGGATGATGGGATGAGGGTGGTACTTGCAGCACTGTGGGGTCACTGGGGGTAGGGTTATGGGATGGGGGCAGTACCTGCAGCAGTGTGAGGTCACTGGGGGCGGGGTGATGAGATGGGTGTGGTACCTGCAGCACTGTGAGGTCAGTGGGGGCAGGTGATGGGATGGGGGTGGTACCTGCAGCAGTGTGAGGTCAGTGGGGGCAGGTGATGGGATGGGGGTGGTACCTGCAGCACTGTGGGGTCACTGGGGGCGGGGTGATGGAATGGGGGTGGTACATGCAGCAGTGTGAGGTCACTGGGGGTGGGATGATGGGATGGGGGTGGTACTTGCAGCAATGTGAGGTCACTGGGGGTGGAGTGATGGGATGGGGGTGGTACCTGCAGCAATGTGAGGTCAGTGGGGGTGGGGGTGATGGGATGGAGGTGGTACCTGCAGCAATGTGAGGTCACTGGGGGTGGAGTGATGGGATGGGGGCAGTACCTGCAGCAATGTGAGGTCACTGGGGGTGGGGTGATGGGATGGGGGTGGTACCTGCAGCAGTGTGAGGTCACTGGGGGCAGGTGATGGGATTGGGGCGGTACCTGCAGCAATGTGAGGTCACTGGGGGCGGGGTGATGGAATGGGGGTGGTACCTGCAGCAGTGTGAGGTCACTGGGGGCAGGTGATGGGACGGGGGTGGTGTCTGTAGCAGTGTGAGGTCACTGGGGGCGGGGCTATGGGATGCAGTGGTACCCTAGCAGAATGAGGTCAGTGGGGGTGATACCTTCAGCAGCATGATGTCATTGTCAAAGTTCTCATTGTTGAAGTCAGGGTGCTGAACCCAGCGACGGGCCCGGATCCGTTGCCAGTTCTGTCCCGGCTTCATGAAGTCTTGGACTCCCAGGTAGATAAAGATGTTTCTGGAAAAACCAAGGGGAAAATATGGGGGCATTAGTGCCTATTGGATAGTGGGGTGGGGCCATCACAGACCATCTGGAAGGGACATCAGCCCAGATCCTGGTCTGTGCAGATTTCCATCTACATTTGTGTGACTGAGTAACACAGAGACCATCTTATGCATCTACATGTGGATGGACTTCCTCCTTCTCTGTTCTGGTTGGCTAAAGAGACCCAAAAGACTGACCAATAGAGTGACCCATTGTCCAGTTCTTGTGTCCAAGATTCAATAAAGATGTTGAGAAATTGGAGAGGGGTCAGAGAAGAGCCACAGGAATGATCAAAGATTGGAAAACCCACCTTATACTGCGAAACTCAAGATCAATTGGTTTCAAGATCAATTGGTTTCAAATTCAGAGGGACCATAAAGGATTCTGTTTGGTTTCTGTCTCAATGATTGTTTCATGGTCTGAGATTTAGCAGGGACTATATCTAGTGTTGGAACCACTTACCGAAGTTCATTGTGGATTCTCCATCACTGGCAATTTTTATTCACAATTGGATTTTTTTGAAGATCTGCTGTAGATCAAAAGGAATTGTTTGAGAGATGTTCTCTGGTCTGTGTTATACAGGAGGTCGCTCGAGATGATCACAAAGATCTTGAAATCTATGAATCATTGAAGTGCATATGGCAGAGGAAGGAAAATACCCATGGGAAGGTGTAAGGCCCTAACCTGGGCGCAACTTTGATATATTAAAATAAATTGTTTAAAGAGGGGAAATCCCAGGTGGATTGGCTGGGCCGACACAGAAATAAAGTCGCTGGAATGAATGAAACATGCAAATAAGAAAAGGATCGAAGAGTTTTTTATGCACTGGTGCCATCTACTGGATATAGACAGCAGTAGCAGGAAGCCCAGATCTGTCCATGAAATGACCCTGGGGACAGAAATCACAATGTGGGGCATAAATGGCTGCTGAGTCCATCAGAGAAAATGTTGAAGTCTAGAAGGGAATCAGGACGCTTGGCCCAGCCCCTCTGGACAGCCCTTTCCCTCCTCCAGGGTTAGCCGGACATGAGAAAAACTGGTGAGACTTCATGGCAGAGATCGAATCTCCTTGTCTTTCTTTAATCTCTGTCTAGATGTTCCCCTTTTGACACTAAGAAATGTGCTACAGACACAAAAGAATTGATGGCTGAAGAACAGAAGTGAATGTCGTAGGAAATTCTCGGGATTGGATCAGTTTCTGGTACAACAGCTGAGCCCCAGCACTGATCTATGTTAATTGCCTACAGGGTTGCTCTGTTCAGTAGGGCTCAGATCCCCAAAGGCAATCAGGATTTCTTGATTGGTTAAGAACAGCCAGGGGTCTGGGTTTGAGAAGCGATGGCCAAGGGAAAAGACTTGAGAAGAGGCTGGGTTCAACTGAGTGAAGTCACTCAGTGACAGGGGTTGTCCGTACTGAACTGACTAAAATCATCAGCTGGGCTGTTCACCCTGTGGGGCAGGTCTAATTTGGTGGGTTTGGGCTTTAAAACCTAACAGACTCCCAGTGAAATCCATAATTTTCACATCCCCTGAACTCTTCTAGTGTTTGGGGCAACATATTATCAACTCCAATCCCATCCCAGAGGTGGAGACTGGCTGGCTCAGGGGGTGGGAAATGGGAAACAGGGCCTTTCTCCTCCAGGGGCACTAACCCTGATCCAGCCCCGGGGTGGAGGACTGGGTGGCTCAGGGGTAGGGGATGGCTTGTTTCTTACCCCAGGTTGCAGTTACAATGAGCCGCCGTCACCACCACGTCCTCTCGGATCAGGAACCCTCCACAGCTTCCCTTTGACCCGATTTGCACATAGGCCATATAGGGTCTGGAGCCAAGTGGGGCTTCCTGGCCCCCGATGACCCGAGCTGGAAAGATACAGGGAGGGGTTCAAAGGGGAGCTGGAATGTGGGACTAAAAGCCCGGTGCAACCCAGATCCTCATGCCTTAGCTCAGCCCCCTGCTGGCCTGGATCTCCGCCCCTTAGCCCCCCCCCCCAGCCCAGCCTGCCCCTAATTCACCCCCTCTCCCCAACCAGCCCAGTCTATCCCATATATACACATACCCGCTGCACATCCATCTATTTCCACGTGGACCCGTCCATCCTTCCATCCATTCTTTATCCCATCCATGCCCATCCATGTTCTGGCTATAGGGCCACCCCCTAGCCATCTCCCCTCTCAGAGAACTAGGTCTGGAATTCCCTGTCACCCCTCAACCTCATTGTCCCCTCTCCTGACACCTGCCTGAGCCCATGGCTAATTCTATCTCCCTGCCATTGGTGTGGGTTCACTCCCCACAGCCCCAATCTCCCCATTCTCACCACTAAAGCCAGGAAAAAAATTATAAGGAATTGGCAAGTTTGCTTTAAAAAAAAGCAATTTTCGGGCATCCAAAGTACCTGTGAATTCAGGTGGAATTTGGTGAATTGTTCTGGCTACAAAGAAATGATTATTTTTTTTCCAGGAAAAAGTAGAAAAGTTTTGTTATGAGCAATGGGAAACGAAACATCTTGAGTTTCTATTTGAAATGATGCTTCCTTTAGAAATGGAACAAATTGGGTTCTTTTAAACTAATTTTTTAAAGTGATTAAAACCCCCTCTAAAGCGATCTGAAATCAAATGAAAAAGTACCCTCCAAAATTGTTTTGAGTTGAAACCAAATGAAAAAGCAAAAAAATAAAAAAAGATCAATTTTTGTTTCAAAATTGTATTTCAATTCAAAACTCAGCTAATTAAAAATAACGGTGAAAAACACCTGAACAGGTCCCATAATGAAACCAAAAAGCAAAAAAAAAAAATTGCTTCTGGTTGAAGGAGACACCTCAAAGCAAACAATCCCCCCCCACTCCATTTTTTTTGAAAAAATGTCTTTTTAGGGTTTCTGCATCTATGAGAAAAAATGAAAAAAGTTTTTTTGGGAGGAACCCAGCTTTTCCCCAGATTTTATAGTTCGGCCCCTGAACCAAAAACTCTGACTCGCTCAGCCCCACTCCCAATGTGAGTCCCCCGGGGCCGGGAAATAACCAGTTGCTCAGCTCTACTCACCATTATGAGGTGGGAGAAAGACCGTGGAGAGCAGGAGCAGCAGCATCATTGGTGCACATCCAGGTCCTGGGGCTGGTGGCTCTGTCTCAGCCCCCAAGGGTTTATATACAGCAGGCAGCGGGGAAGGGAGTCTGGGAAGAGGTGACCCAGGAAGTATAGGGTCATGTACCCAGCTACCAAGAAATTTCCCATCAGTGATGAGTCAGGGGTGGGGATTCCCAGAGAGGAAACCTTGAGCCACGTCCCCTCCTGCATCCCGGGAATGGGGTGGGGGGGGTTCCTTCCTGCACTGGTGCCTTCCTTGCCCTCAGCTGGAGACGTGGCCAGTGCTGAGGCCTCCCAGATGCAGATGGCAGAATCCCCCCTCGTCCGATGTATCACCTCCAGAGAAAGGGAAGAGCCTAAAAGATTTAAAGAAAACTTAGTTTGGTAGCATCCGGTCTGGCAAGAACTCACATCAATAGCTGGGGTGTAAAATCCTCACTTCTGTATTGTTCTATCCCTGTAGTCTCCACTTCCCTACTGTTTGTCTGTATAATCTCTGTCTGGTTCTGTGATTGTTTCTGTCTGCTGTATAATTAATTTTGTTGAATGTAAACCAATTAAGGTGGTGGGACATAATTGGTTAAATAATTATGTTACAATGGGCTAGGATTGGTTAGTTCAATTTCAGTAAAATGATTGGTTAAGCTATGGCTAAGCAGAACTCAAGTTTTGCTATATAGTCTGCAGTCAGTCAGGAAGTAAGGGGGGAATGGGAACAGGGAATGGGGTGGGGGAATTGGAATCATGTTTTGCTAAGGGGAAGAATGGGAACAGGGACACAGGCAAGGCTCTGTGGTGTCAGAGCTGGGAAGGGGGACACTGAGGAAGGAAACTGGAATCATTGCTTGCTGGAAGTTCACTCTAATAAACATTGAATTGTTTGAACTTCTGCTATTGCTGCTCTCTGTTCATGCGAGAAGGACCAGGGAAGTGAGAAGGTGAAGGAATAAGCCCCCTAACACCACCCATCCCACCTATTCATCCTTCCATCCATTTGTCCACCTATCCATCCTTCCCCGCCTATCCATCTGTCCACCCATCCCCACACCTAGATTCATAGATTCCAAGTCCAGAAGGGACCATTGTGGTCATCTAGTCCGAACCCCTGCATAACAGGCCAGAGACCTGCCCCACAATTATTGCTAGAGGAGATCATTTAGAAAAATCTCCAGTCTTGATTTAAAAATTGTCATTGACCTTTGGTCAGTTGTTCTGATGGTTAATTACCCTCACAGTTAAAAATGTTACGTCTTATTTCCAGTCTACAATCTAACAGCTGGATTGTGTTAGATCTTTGTCTGCTAGACTGAAGAGCCCGTTATTAAATATTTGATCTCTGTGTATGTACTTATAGACTTTGATCGTGTCCTCCCTTCTCTGTTAAGCTAAACAGATTGAACTCTTTGAGTCTACCACTAGATGGCAGGTTTTCTAATGCTTTGATCATTCTTGTGGATGTTTGCAGAACTCTCCTCAATTCATCAACATCCTTCCTGAATTTTGAGGTCACCAGAACTGTAGATAGGATTCCAGCAGTGGGTTGCACCAGTGCCAGATGCGGAGGTAAAATACTCAAGATTCCCAGGATCGCATTAGCCCTTTTGGCCATGGGGTCGCACTGGGAGCCTCTGTTCAGCTGCTTATGCACTGTGACCCCCAAATCTTTTGCATAGTCTCTGATTCCCAGGACAGAATCTCCCAACCTGTAAGTATGTTGGAGAGCTGCATTTGCTGGAAAAAGCCCTGAAACCCCTGGCGTGGGCAGGTGAAGGGAGCTCTGGAATTTCTTTCTATTTTCTGTGTATTTCTAATGGAGCCAGACTGGAGGTCCCAGGGGTGCTTTCCCAGATCTGTATTTGGCTTTCCACTGGTGTTCCAGACTGCCAGTGGAGAGCTGCCCATGATAATGGTGATAGCATCCAGCTCTTCGAGACTGTCTGTCATAGAATCATAGAATATTAGGGTTGGAAAGGACCTCAGGAGATCATCTAGTCCAACCCCCTGCTCAAAGCAGGACCAATTCCCAACTAAATCATCCCAGACAGGGCTTTGTCAAGCCCGACCTTAAAAACCTTTAAGGAAGGAGATTCCAGCACCTCCATGGGTAACCATTCCAGTGCTTCACTACCCTCCTAGTGAAAAAGTTTTTCCTAATATCCAACTTAACCCCCCCCCCCTGCAATTTGAGACCGTTACTCCTTGTTCTGTCATCTTGTACCACTGAGAACAGTCTAGATCCATCCTCTTTGGAAACCCCTTTCAGGTAGTTGAAAGCAGCTATCAGATCCTCCCTCATTTTTCTCTTCTACAGATCAAACAATCCCAGTTCCCTCAGCCTCTCCTCATAAGTCATGTGCTCCAGCCTCCTAATCATTTTTGTTGCCCTCCACTGGACTCTTTCCAATTTTTCCACATCCTTCTTGTAGTGTGGGGCCCAAAACTGGACACAGTACTCCAGATGAGGCCTCACCAATGTCGAATAGAGGGGAATGATCACATCCCTTGATCTGCTGGCAATGGTCTTACTTATACAGCCCAAAATGCTGTTAGCCTTCTTGGCAACAAGAAGAGAAGAGTGAGGGAGGGATTTGATAGCAGCCTTCAACTACCTGAAGAGGGTTCCAAAGAGGATGGAGCTCAGCTGTTCTCAATGGTGGCAGATACCAGAACAAGAAGAAAGAATCTCAAGTTGAAGTGGGAGAAGTGTAGGTTGGATATTAGGAAAAACTTTTTCACAAGGAGGGTGGTGAAGCACTGGAATGGGTTACCTAGAGAGATGGTGGAATCTCCATCCTTAGAGGTTTTTAAGTCAGGCTTGTCAAAACCCTGGCTGGGATGATTTAGTTGATGTTGATCCTTCTTTGAGCAAGGAGTTGTACTAGATGACCTCCTGAGTTCTCTTCCAACCCTAATCTTCTATGATTCTACTGTGTCCAGTTCTGGGTGTAACGCTTTAGGAGAGATGTAGAAAAACTGGAGAGTTTCCTGAGGACAGCTGCAAAAATAGTTAAAGGTTTAGAAAACCTAACCTAGGAGGAAAGGTGAAAAAAACTGGATATGTTTAGTCTAGAGAAGGCTAAGGGGGAACCTGAGAACAGTCTTCCCATGTATTAAGAGCTGTTCTGAAAAGTAATTCAATAAGACCCAAGATTTTCCATAAGTGCCTGGAATGTCTTGGGGACAATGTTTTGTTTCAGAAGGTGGAGGAAAAATGAAGAGGGGGCGCATTTTAGACTTGAATCTGACAAGCAGGGAGGAATTGGTTGTGAATCTGAAGGTGGAAGGCAATTTGGGCTAAAGTGCCCCTCAATGATAGAATTCCTGATCCTAATGAAAGGAAGGTGTGAGAGCAGCAGAATCAGAACAATGGACTTCAAAAAACAGACTAACCATTTCCGAAAAGTATAGGTGAGGTCCCAGGTGAGGAAAATCTCAGGGCTAAGGTAATTCAGGAGAACTGGCAGTTTCTGAAAGGGGCAATATTAAAGGCACAACTACAAACGATCTCTATGCAAAGCAAAGACAAGAAGAATAGTAAGAGGCCAATACGGCTCCAACAGAAACTCTTTAATGTCGTGAAAATCCATAAAGGGGAAAGTTGAAAAAATTACTAAGGAGGAGTCCAAAAGAATAGGACTAGCATGTAGAACCAAAATTGGAAGGACTAGGGCCCAAAATGAGTTTCACCTCACAAGGGACCTAGCAAGAGACAGGTGAGAGGTCCCAGAGGGCTGGAGAAGGGAAAATGTAGTACTTATCTTTCAAAAGAGGAACAAGGAGAATCCAGGGAATTGTAGACCAGTCAGCCTAACATTGCTACCTGGAAAGATACTGGATCAAATTATTAAACAATCATTTGGGAAACCCCTAGAGGATAATAGGGTTACAAGGAATAGCCAACATGGATTGGTCAAGAGCAAATCATGCCAAATCAACCTAATGTCCTTCTTTAACAAGGTTACTAGCATGGTGGAAGCGGGGACACAGTAGACATCTTGATTTTAGTCAGGCTTTTGACACAATGCCACCAAACACTCTCATGAATAAACTAAGGGAATTACCATAAGGTGCTTCGAGAAATGGTCAAAAGACTGTGCTCAAAAACCTTCAATGGTTGTGTGTTAAACTGGGAGAACGATTCTAGTGGGGTCCTGCAGGGGTCAGTCCTGAGTCACGTACTCTGCAATATTTTCATTACTGGCTTAGATTATGGAGTGGAGAATATAGATATAATATTTGCAGATGACATCAGGCCGAGAGGGACTACAAAGACTTTCGAGTACAGGACTAGATATTGAAACAAAATTGACAAATTAGTCTGGAATCAATAAGATGAAATTCAGTAAAGACAATGCAAAGTGCTATACTTGGGAAGGAAAAATCAAATGCAGAGCTACAAAATGGGGAATCTCTGGCTAGGTGCTAGTACTGCTGAAAAGGGTCTGGAGGCTCTAGTAGATCACACATTGAATATGAGTCAGCAGTGTAAAGCAGTTGGTGAAAAAGTTAGTATCATTCTGAAGTGTATTAATAGGAGTGTCCTGTGTAAGACACGGAGGTAATTGTCCCACTCTACTTGGCACTGGTGAGTACATCCCGATGTGCAGAAAGAGTAGCAAATATGGCAGGCGACCAGCTTGGCTTAACAGAGAAAACTTTGGTGAGTTTAAGCACCAAAAGGAAGCTTCCAAGAAGTGGAAACTTGGACAGATGGCTTGGGAGGAGTATAAAAATATTGCTCGAACATGCAGGGGTGTAATCAGGAAGGCCAAAGCACAACTGGAGTTGCATCTTGCAAGGGATGTGAAGGGTAATAAGAAGAGTTTCTACAGGTATGTTAGCAAGGAGAAGAAGCTCAGGGCATGTGTGTGACCCTTACTGAATGGTGGAGGCAACCTAGTGACAGATGATCTAGAAAAAGCTGAAGTACTCAATGTTGATTGCACTCAGACTGTTGCACTGGACAGCAGAGTATGGGGCGGAGGTGAGCATCCCTCAGTGGTGAATGAATAGGTTAAGGACTATTTAGAAAAGCTGGACAGGCACAAGTCCATGGGGCCAGATGCACTGAATCCGAGGGTGGTGAGGTAGTTGGCTGATGTGATTGCAGAGTCATTGGCCTTTATCTTTGAAAACTCGTGGCAATCGGCGGATGTCCTGGACAACTGGAAAAAGGCAAATATAGCGCCCATCTTTTAAAAAGGGAAGAAGGAGAATCCAGAAAACTACAGAGCTCACCTTGGTCCCTGGAAAAATCATGAAGCAGGTCCTCAAGGAATCCATTTTGAAGCACTTGGAGGAAAGGAAGGTGATCAGGAACACTCTACATGGATTCACCAAGGCCAAGTCATGCCTTACCAACCAGATTTCCTTCTGTGATAAGATAACTGGCTCTGTAGATATGGGGAAAGCAGTGGACCTGATATATCTTGACTTTAGCAAAGATTTTGAATCGGTCTTCAACATTATTCTTGCCAGCAAGTTAAAGAAGTATGGACTGGATAAACAGACTATAAGGTGGCCAGATTGTCGGGCTCAACAGGTAGTGATCAATGGCTCAATGCCTAGTTGGCGCCGGCATCAAGTGGAGTGCCCCAGGGGTTGGTCCTGGGGCTAGTTTTGTTCAACATCTTCATTAATGATCTGGTTGATGGGATGGATTGAACCCTCAGCAAGTTCATGGATGACACTAAACTGGGGGGAGAGGTACAAACGCTGGAAGAGATAGGGTCTAGAGTGACCTAGACAAAATTAGAGGATTGGGCCAAAAGAAATCTGATGAGTTTCAACAAAGACAAGTGCAGAGTCCTGCACTTAGGATGGAAGAATCCTATTCATCATTACAGGCTGGGGACCATCTGACTAAGCGGCAGTTCTGCAGAAAAGGACCTGAGGATTACAGTGGATGAAAAACTGGATATAAGTCAGCAGTGTGCCCTTGTTGCCAAGAAGTCTAATGCCATATTGGACTGTCTTAGTAGTAGCATTGCCAGCAGATCGAGGGAAGTGATTATTCCCCTCTATTTGGCGTTGGTGAGGCCACATCTGGAATATTGTGTCCAGTTTTGTGCCACACACTACAGAAAGGATGTGGACAAATTGGAGAGAGTCCAGCAGGGGTTACAAAAATGATTAGTGAGCTGGGGCACTTACGAGGTGAGACTGAGGGAACTGGGCTTATTTAGTCTGCAGAAGAGAAGAGTGAGGGGGGGATTTGATAGCAGCCTTCAACTACCTGAAGAGGGTTCCAAAGAAGATGGAGCTCGGCTGTTCTCAGTGGTGGCAGATGCCAGAACAAGAAGAAAGAATCTCAAGTTGAAGTGGGAGAAGTATAGGTTGGATATTAGGAAAAACTATTTCACTAGGAGGGTGGTGAAGCACTGGAATGGGTTATGTAGGGAGGTGGTGGAATCTCCTTCCTTAGAGGTTTTTAAGGTCTGGCTAGACAAAGCCCTCCTGGGATGATTTAGTTGATGTTGATCCTTCTTTGAGCAGGGGGTTGGACTAGATGACCTCCTGAGGTGTCTTCCGACCCTGATGTTCTATGTTTCTATGATTCTACTGTGTCCAGTTCTGGGTGTAATATTTTAGGAGAGATGTAGAAAAACTGGAGAGTTTCCTGAGGACAGCCACAAAATAGAAAACCTAACCTAGGAGGAAAGGTGAAAAAAACTGGATATGTTTAGTCTAGAGAAGGCTAAGGGGGAACCTTGAAAACAGTCTTCCAATATATTAAGAGCTGTTCTGAAAAGTATGGGGGTCAATTGTTCTCCATGTCCGCTGATGGGAGGAAAACAAGTAATGGGTTTCATCTGCAGCAAGGGAGATTGTGATTAGTCATAGGAAAAACCTTTCTAACCCTAAATGGAGTTAATCTCTGGAATAGGATCCCAAGGGAGGACGTGGAATCCCTGTCACTGAAAGTTTTTAAGGCCAGATTAGACAAAAACCTGTCAGGGATGTTCTACGTTGACTTGGTTCTGCCTCACAAGGGGAAGATGGACCAGGCGACCTCTTGAGGTCCCTTCCAGGATGATATTTCTGTCATTCTACTCTATGAAATGGCTTCTGAGATGAAATCCCCTGAGCTTTGTTCCCCTTCATTGCCCGTTATCTGGCGACCAGCTAGCCAGGGGCCAGGGAGTTATGAATCATTACGCTGAGAAAACAAAGCTGGTCTTGAAAATTTTCTAGGAACCAGGAGAAGAAGGAAATGACTTAGCCTGTGGGGAGTGGAGAAATAGCAAATTTTCAGACAAAGACATAGACATTTAATAGTCTCACTGGTGCAGGCCAGAGGCAGTGTAGTGGGGTGTGGGCAGTATGTGACCACAAATGCCGCCCCCCGATTGTTGCTTAGCTTATACTGACCATGCTCACACGGACTGAGTATGCTGGATAGCATTGCTGAAACCCACTGCCCTCATTCTGCGCCCCCACTATAGGCAGGCCTGGGTCATCTCTGTCAGGGACCATCAGTCCCAACCTGCAGACCCACCATTCCAGTCCAGAGAGCTCAGTTTGTGCTCCCCGATGTCTGACTCTGAGAACTGTTTCCGTTGGTGACATGGCTGTGCGTGAGAATGCACCTTTCACTGCCAGGGGGACGGGGAGATATCCCTGCTCAGGTGTTCAGCTTGACAGTCAGGCCTCAGGGCTGACAGCCTGCTATAGATGGGAGGGTTTTACCAACCAGGCCCTGGACACTGGGGGTTCATCAACACCACAAGCCCCCCCCCAACCGCAGCCAGTTTCAGAGGCCTAATCAATTGATCCCGTAGGACGGACCAGACTGGACACAGCCCCAGCTGTGCAGAGCCCAAGATGCTGAGTGTCTGCAGATGTTGGAGGCCCGTCCTTTCTCCCTGCCATGTGACTGGGTGTACATGCTCCAGGACGGCTTAGCACCCACCTACGCACTTGGAACCTGACCCTGAGGATTCTTGTCCCACCCAGCTGGGGCTGTAACCCCTCTGGGCCCAGGCAGAAGGGATGCACCCTCCTCAGACAGGCCATGAAAATGCCGCTCCTGGGGGGATGGGAAGACATCATCTGGGAATGAATAAGGAGTTCTCATGCTCTGTGGGTGCTGTCTCAGTTGTATTATGGTACCCTGAGGGAGTAAGACAGATGAGGAAAAGACCAGGGGACTTTATGCATTTAGGGGTCATGCCTTCAAGCTCTTCTCCACAACTTCGTGGGCTCAAAACATCCAATTTACCACAAGAGAAGCCAAAATTAGCAGGTGATCCCATGACTCCTGATGCCAAGGCTTTATGAAACACACCAAGGTAATTCAGGAGAGTTCGGAACTTGATGGAACCTCAGTGCAATTTTAAGCCATTTTCTGGCGCCCAGAATTAGAGGATGTTCAAACGTCTGGACAGCCAGGGTCACATTTCCAAGTGGTCACCCCTGTTGTGTGGGGATGTTTACTCTTTACTCAAGCATGCCAGCCATGGGGCAGGCCCAGTTGAACATGCTCTAGCACCGTCTGTTTAGGGCCTTCCCCATTGCCTATCACCATGGTATCTGTGCTCCCCCACGTCCACCACTGCGTGGTCTACGTGCTCTCCAGCTTCTGGGAGAATTTCTGCCATAGGCTCTGTGACTGGGCTACAGGAAGTCACAGGAGGGAACCCATCCCCTTCTTACTGCTCTGAGATGCATGCTGGAGAGGAAGTGGGGAGCTGAGCCAAGTCAGCCGGTGACTCAGCATCAGCCACTCTCCCCACCAGATGAGCTACTGGAGCAGAGGAGATAGGCGAGTTCCAGATGAGCCCGGCACCAGGTGTGCTGGGCTTCAGGCAGAACCCAGGAGCCTCTGCTCCCAGATGTTCTGGGATGGGGTGAGAGATGCCTTGTCCCAGAGGGATTTTCCCTGAGTTCCTTCCTCCAGAGAGAGGTTTTGTTCTCCTGCCACCAGCTTCCTCTTTCGGCCTCCCATGTGTCAGTGGAGTAATGAGGAGGTTTCTGAGGGCGCCTGCGTGATCTGAGCTCCTCACGAGAGGAGAAAGTGTGTGATCTGTGGTTTCCTGCTGACTCTATAAATCCCCCATGGCTGAGGCATGAGCATTGTCACTTTTCCCAGATGGTGACGATGCTGATCCTGATCCTGCTGCCTATGGCCCTTCTCCTGCCCCCCAGGGCTCGGGCTGGTGAGTGTGTGTGTGGGGGTCAGGGATCCTGGGGTGTGGAGCCAGGAGTTCGCTGGGCTGTTTTGAAATTCTGGATCCTCTCCAGAGTAAGATGCGTCTCCCAGGGTGATTGGTGGCTCCCAGGACCTGGCTAGGGAAGAGTTTGGAGGTGGGAATGAAGGAGTCAAATGGTGGAGCTGGTGCTCAGATAAAGTCCCCGAGAGTAACACAGAGAGCTTGAGAGCAGGAGAGAGACACAAGGGTATTTTAACTAGGGGCTAGGAGCCAAGACTCCTGGGTTCTACCTCCCACCTTGGGAGTAGGGTCAAGTGATTAGAGTAGAGCTTGAGGGGTAGGCAGTCAGGAGTCCTGGGTTCTAGCTCCTTCTTCCTTTGTGTATTATGCCATTTTAAATTGAAGCTCTTTAGGGAAGGGACTGACTTTCCTGGAGGAGCTGTGCGGCACCCAGCACAACGTGGGTTTCATCTGAGTGGTGGCACCATATGCGAATAACAGTGACAGACTGTCAAAACAACCTAGTTCATATGGACCCTAAACTAATATCCGTGAGTCACGTGTTAAAACATTCAGATGTGAGCTGCACACAGACTTATATTGCTTTTATTAATCACATCTGTAGTTCAACTGGTTCAGCTCTGCCTGTGGCTGCCCTGATATTGATTTAAACTCGGCAAAAGCGTCGGAAGCTTCCCAGGGGCCACTTAACCTCAGCGAACCAGCCTTCAACCCATACAAGTGCCTCAGGCCGTGCATTGGCACAGGGTTAAAACAAACCACACAGTCTGGCAATTCCTAATTCCTACGTCCCTCTGATGGTTGGAGACCTTCTCACTTCCACCTCCATCTATCTCTGCCCAGTTTATCCCTTTTTATTCTTCTGCCTACATTGTCCTTTGGCTTCACCAGCTCTTCCCCCCTTCTGTCCCCTCCACCCTGATATCTTTATACAGATTGTCTAGCTTTGACTTCATCCACTTGGGAGGAGATGTGTTCAGGGTTGGTCTGAAAAGTTTTTCCCTGGGAAATTTTGACTTTTTGTAGAACCCCCACCCCCAGTAATTTGTTTTTCTAGTAACTTTTTATTAATTTTTAAAAGATACATAGAGAGTGAGAAAACAAGCAGCAAAATATACATAAACTTCTTATAATGCATAAACACCTCATAAGATATTAAGTATTTGCTACCTCACCTTAGCTAGGCTTGAAACATTTTGTTATCTCTAGTATGAATGGTCAGAATATAAATCCCTTATGTAGTCCACAATTTACAAACAAAATATGCATTATAAAAATCCGGCTAGTTAAAGAAAAATTATTAAAGTAAGATAAAGGCTAGAAGCGAAATTCAAATGAGAGGGATAAATACAGGGAGTGGATAGAAGTGGGTAGGGAAGAGAGGGGTTGAGGTGGGCACATGCGTTTGATAGGGTGATCAGATACTTCCAGGAGAGCATCTCATACCTCTTACAACATTGCTTGGGAAGCTCTGTAACAGCCTGTAGCTCTTTCCATGGTAGCCAAGCTTAGGATGTCTAAGCTCTAATCTTCGATTGCTGGTTGCTTTTGGGATTTCCGTTTTGGTGGTACATGTTTAATATTATTTGATAGGAGAAAAAAACCCCACTGTCCCCTTCAGTTCCGCCCAAAGCCCATCGGTCTATGAGCATGAGGGGGAAGTCAGCACCTGCTCGTCACAGCTGACTTAGCAGCACCTGCATTGAACAGGTGAAGAGGGGTCCAATGCCTCCTCCATATGATTCCTGTGGAATTAATCTTAAATGTAGCTCCAAGGAGTGGTTCAGAGCACTGGCTATGATTTCTTTCCATTTGGTTAGCAGAAAATAATTGGGCTAGTTTCTCCTCCCAATGCTTCTTTAGGGATCAGTGTTTAGTTCACATTTGCGGGCCAGGTGTGCATAAAGTTACCATAGAGTCTGGCAATCTGGGGAACATTTGCAGAAACGAAAGCAGTAATGGCTAAAGGAGAGCGAAGGCAGCAGGGCTAAACAGATGGGGGGCGGGATGTTTCCCTCGCATACCTCGCCACTCCATCTTAGTCTGTAGTGTGACCAAAATTAGAATTGTTTTCGTGACTAAAAAGTTACAAAGTTTCAGCTGAAAAGTGCTGAAAACCGGAGGGAAATAATCAGTTTTCCAAGAAAAATGTAAAAATGTTTGAGCAAGGAGACGCCTTCTGGGAAACTTTTCATTGTGTAGAAAATCTGATTTTCTGTACAAAAACAGTTTGGAGGGGCAGCTTTGGAGCAGCCCTGGCTTGTCACTGGGGGTCAGTGGAGAAGGTGAAACATCAGCAAGGGACGTGTCAGTGGTGTTCCAGGTGAGACTGACCCCCAACACTGTTAACTCAAGGCAGTGCGATTACTGACCCATTCCTGGTGCATTTGGCACTAATTCTCCACCCCATGAGGACAGAGCTTTAGATTTACCTGTCGGCCCCAAGGAGTGTCCAGTGCTGGGCAGAGTGGAGGATGGGGCAGGGTTCCAGGCACAGGGATCCCCCAGGAAGAGCATCACTGGAGGTGGGTTGAGACTGTGGGGACTCCCCTTTGGGATGGGGAGCTCGGTCATAGCCTGGCCTGGGGAGATGACGGGGCTCTTTAGAGGAACCTGGTCTCCTCCCAGGCAGGGCCGGCTCTACTATTTTTTACCACTCCAAGCAAAAAAGAAAAAAGCCACTGGATAACTGCCCGAACTGCAGAAGCAAAAAAAAAAAAAAAAAAAAAAAAACTTAAAAAAAAGCCCCAAGAATGGAGGGAATGCCGCCCCTTAGCATGTGCCGCCACAGGCATGGGCTTCATCCGCTGGTGCCTGGGGCTGGCCCTGCCCCCAGGTGAAATCACTGGGCAACAGAAAGCCCAGCCCCACTCCAGACCCTGCATGGCCTACCTGGGTATACGATGGGCAGGGTTCCTGGTGTAGGAGAACTTCGTGCTGACAGCCGCTCATTGCAATGGAGAGTAAGTGCCTCTGTGCTGGGGATGTTGGGGCAGGTCGGGGTTAGCAAGCAATGGGGGAACCAGGAGCTCTGGTACTGTGACAGGTTGCAGGGAAGGAACAGTGAGTGTGACAGGCTGGGAGAGCAGAGTCCAGGGATATGATCTGCTCAGGGGGCATCAGCGAGTCCCTAGGGGCCTCTGCAAACCACGAGCCAGATCCAGCACTGGGTGAGTCAATGTGGCTATGGCCAGTGACACCAGCTGGGGTCTGGCCCATTGATCCCAATGGGGTTAGGGCCAGTGACACCAGCTGGGGTCTGCCCCATTGCCGACATGGGAAATGGAGGGGCTTGCAGCCCCAGGACAGCTCTGCAGGGCTCTGAGCTGGGGGAGCTGGCATGGGCCCCTGTCTGGATCCAACTGGGAGGGGTCCCCTGGCTGAGGGGAGCTGAGACCCAGGGGACAAGGGGAATGAAGGAATCTCAGATCACTGCCTGAGTGTCCCAGGCTGATTTCTCCCACTCTAGACATTGCTGCTCTCAGGCAGTGCCCAACCCATGAGCAGCAAGGCAGGGAGCCAGGGAGGCTTAGGAGCCATGTTCAATTCCAACTCCCTCAGCTCCCTTGGCAATCCCAACCCAGGCCGTTAGGTTGTGTCTTCGCTAGGGAATCAGCTGGTTAATTTCCCCTGGGGCACAAGCCAAACCCTGGGGCAGACCCGGCAGTTTGTACCCTTCCCACGTCAGCTGGTCGAGTGACCATTTATGGGAGATCCTCGTCATTACCTGACCTGCTAACTCCTGTTAAAACTGCAGCCTGCCCTGTCCTCACTGTGCCTTTTCCACGTTATTTCCCCCGGGGGTAGCCACTGCCCGTTCCAAAGACACCTGTTCCCAGCACCGACAAGGGGAGCGGGAATTTGTTCATGGGAAGGGAAATTAGGAAATTATGCACTGAACTGATTTCAGTTGAAATGACAGCTCTGAGCTCCTTCTTTTAACCTTCCCTACCCTGCCCTGCCAAGCGGCCTGGTGTATTTTGCTCATTGCTTAGCCAGCAATGAATAAAAACGAAGTTTAAAAACAGTGTGCCTTCCTGGGAAGGGGCCTTGGACTCCCAGCTAACTTGTACCTAGCAGGTGTAACCAAGGTTTGGGCCCAGTGGGGAATTCACCCTCTGGGTTTGAGTAATTCATGCTGGATCTGCTAGAAAGACAAGGAAAATCACAAGTGTAAAAGCAAATCACTCTGTGTCTGATACTGACTCTGCTATCCCACTGCTGACGCCTAGGCCTGCTCCCAGCTAACAGGAGTGCACTTCAGGCCACTGGAGGAGAAATCGGTACCAGGGTATTCTTAGTTTCCCTTGTACATCATTTCTCGTCCACTCTGCACTTGTCTGGGGACAGAGGGGTCACAAACAGGAGGCAGGCCAGGCCCTCCATCAGGCATCTCAGCCCAGATCTCAAGGCCTGATCCCAAAGAACCTCTGTGTGTCGCCTCGCCCCCGCCCCCAGCACCCAACTGACTCTAATCAGGGGCAAACACCATTGCTGTTTGCACCAGCTCCCCTGCAAAGAAAATACATGTCAAACCGAGCCCAGTGCAGCAGGGATTCAGGGACCGGACGTGACTCTGATGCTCTGGGAAGAGACGTCTCAGACTGGAACATGGCACCATCTGCCGATACCTGTTAGTGTCATCTCATTGTTCCCTGGGTTCCTCCCCATCAGCCTGTCTGTAGTTACTTGTTTTCTCTTGTCTGATACTTAGACTGTGAGCAACTGGGGACAGGGGCCATCACTGTGTTTTGTGTTTGTACAGCACCTGGCACGGTGGGGTCCTGGGCCATAGCTGGGAGTCCACCTAGGTGCAGCGGCAGTGGGATCCTTTGCCATGACTGGGTCTTCTAATAAACACTGTACAGCGCCCAGCACAATGCAGGCCTGGTCATCTGAAAGCCCTGGACATGCTCCCCTGGCTCAGGTTGGACGCCAGGAACCAGAGTGACCCCAGGGTCCCAGCTCAAGCTGCCATCAGACCTGCGGGTAACACAGCGCCGGGCAGAGCGGTCAATGCTGACAGAGCCAGGGCAGGTGCAGGGAGCAGGCTGAGGCACTTCCTGAGCTGGGCCCAGTCACACCCCACCGGTGATAATCCAGCCAACGCAGTGCTCTCCCTCCCAGCCCCAGGGACGTGGCCACCTCCCTTGGTCAGAGACTATGTCCTGGAGAACTGGGGCTCCACAAAGAATCTGGGGGGCTACAGTTAACAAGCAACGCCATGAGCTCCCCACACACCACTGGGGCAAAACTGACCAGAGCCTAGGTTGTAAAACCAGGGAAGGGATTTTGCCTCCCTAGGCAGCATTGGTTAGAGTAAGAGCAGCCCTGGGATGGAGGACAGGCTGGTTTGGGGGAGTGGGGAATGGATTTGGGATCTTTCCCCTGTAGGGGGTGCCAGCTACGATACAGCCTCATGGCAGGGGACTGGCTGGTTCTAGGGGTACAGAATGAAATGTGGGGCCTTTCCCCTCTTGGACATATCTGTGCTGCTGTCACTGTCCCAACCACCTGTAGATACCAGCAGGGTCCAAACAGCAGGTCGGTCCAGCACTGGTAGGGTAAAATGATGGACGGGGTATTAGAAGGTCAGCAGCAAGTATTGCCCGAAGGCAACCAGGAAAGCTCTGTGCCGCCGGATCCAGACAGGGGATGTGAACCAGTCTAGAAGGGATCTACAGGTGGCTATGTGGGCATGGGCAGATCTAGAAACACAGCACCAGCTGAAGTAAATTTAAATGGACTTAGTGGGGTATTCATGCTTGTATCTTGATTTTGAAATGATTCAGAGAGGTTTTAGAATTGTTTTAGATCGGGGTGGGCAATGTTTTTGGCTCAAGGGCCACATCTGGGTATGGAAATTGTATGGTGGGCCATGAATGCTCATAAAATTGGTGGTTGGGGTGCAGGTGGCCATGAGGGCTCCTGCTGGGGATGCGGGATCTGGGGTGAGGCTGGGGATGAGGAGTTGGGGGTGCAGGAGGGTGCTCCGGGATGGAACTGAGGGGTTTGGAGGGCAGGAGGGGGATCAGGGCTGGGGCAAGGGGGTTGGGGCATGGGAGCGGGTCAGGGGGGCAGGCTCCGGATGGTGCTTACCTCAAGCAGTTCCCAGAAACAGAGGCATGTCCGTGCTCCGGCTCCTATGCGGAGGCATGGCCAGGTGGATCTGCGTGCTGCCCTGTGTGCAGGATTGCCCCTGCAGCTCCTATTGGTAGTGGTTGCTGGCCAATGGGATCTGCAGGGGCAGCACTTGGGGTGAGGGCAGCATGCGGAGCCCCTTGGCGGCCCCGATGTGTAGGTCCGGAGTGGGGTCAGGACCCTGCTCCCGGGAGCCGTCCAGAGTGGGGCAAGACCCTGATCCCACTCCCCGACTGGAGTACCAGGGCAGGACGAGTCCCAGACCCCGCTTTTCTACGGGAGCTCGAGGGACAGATTAAAATGTCTGGAGGGCCAGATGTGGCCCCTGGGCCATAGTTTGCCCACCTCTGTTCGAAAGTGACATTGATATCTGGATGGGCAGATTGCACACCTCATTCATCAGACATAGCAATTCCAAGAGAGCTACCCAGAGCCAAATAATGGAAGGGCTGAGATTGGATCTACCAATAGGCAGATATTAAAGGATGGAAACAGAGTTAATGGCAGTCAACGTGAGTTCATGGAGAACAGATCATGTTCAATGACCATTCTGTCATTCCTGAGCAACCTTAAAAGTATGGTTCATTAGGTGACCGTGCTATTGTGATATGTATGTGGATTCCCATAGGGAGTTTGCCCAACTACCACACAACATTCATATTGAGAAATTAGCTCTCTAAACACTCAGCATGTTTCCCAAATGGGCTAACTGATTCTCCTCAAAATATGATCGTCAGTGGGGAATCAGCATCCACTGGGGTGTTGCTGGTGGCCTCCAGGCTCTGTTCTGGGCCTGAGGTTATTCAGTATCTGTATCAATGATCTGGAAGTTCATGTAAATTGTTGCTGGCAAAGTCTGCAGAGAACACAAGGATAGATGGGGTGGAGGACGTCTCCAAACTACAGAGCTACCTGGGTCACCTGGTGAGTTTGGCACAATTACACCTGCACATGAATCCAGCCAAATCCTAGGTCAAACATTGAGGGAGAAGAGATGTTATTCATGCTGGCAGGCCGGGAGCTGTGTGCTGAAGAGCAGGGGCTCTGAAAGGGAGCATGGTGGAACCCATCCAAACAGGAGATTTCAGTGGAATGCTGGAGCTAAGCAGGCAGATACCATCCTTGGGTGCATAAACCAGGGGATATGCAGTAGCAGCAAGGAGGTGGGGTCACCTCTGGATTTGCCCCTTGTGGGACCATGAGTGGAGATTTTGTCCAGCTCTAATGTCCACACCTTTAGCAGGACTTTGGCAAATTGAAAAGCGCTACAAGATCAAGCTGGTGGGGAGAGCTTCAAGGAGAGTGATCTCCTGAGGGTTTTGGAGGTGAAGAGGGGACTTGGCCCCCTCTGTAGGAAACTCTATGGGGCGGGGGTTTTGAGAGCAGGGTCTCTTCAGCCTCTGTGGCCACAGCAGGACAAGACCCAGTGGCCAGGAGATGGAGTCAGAAAAGATCTGGCTGAGACTAATATGCAAACATTAAATGTGGAGCCATGGGAACAACTGACCCAGGGCCGTGGTGGAGGCAGGAGTTGCTGAGTGGGTTCTGGTTCTGGGGTATCTACCAGGGGATCAGGTTGGAAGGTCACAATGGTCCCTCCTGCCCTTGAAATCTATGGGTCTGGGTATCTAGGTGCAGAGAAGCACAGGTGTGTTTCTTACACCTGAGTACAGGGGAGCAGGGTTAACCATATCTGCCACCAGAGCAGGGAGGAACCCCCCCATCCTGATGTGGGCACAGCTGTGGCTGGAGGCTTCTTCAGTCAGTGCCTCCACCCTTGGTCCACCTGCGGTGAAAGTTTCTGGGCAGCAGGGTTCACGTTCCTGTGGTTGCCAGGCCCTGCCCTCCCCTTTCCACCTCTGGTCCTTATAACACCCAGGGGGGCTCAGGCAGAGGCTCTGTGTCCATCCCTAGATGTCTCTGACAATGCAGTTCTTGTTCTTCGTCCTGTTTCCCATGGCTTTTCGCCTTCCCCCTGGGTCTCAGGCTGGTGACTTGGGTGGGGGGGGGATCAAAGCCTGTGGGGAGCGTGACCCTCACCCCATATGGGGAGCCGTGGACAGCGTTTGGGGTCTCCCCCTTGCTTCTGCTGGGGGAAGGCACCTGTGTCAAACCCTGTATCCTCTACTGAGTGCTGCTGGGGCTTTCACAACAGCACAAGGAGTTGGGTGGGCCAGCCCCCACAGGCTCCTTTGGGACTCCACTGCCAATCTGTGTCCCAGATAGGGAGATGGGCCATGGGGCTGGGCCACTGGGCTGGGACCCAAGAAATCTGGGACCATTTCCCAGATCTGCCCAGGATCTCTGTGGACAGGGATTTCTATGGTTAGATGATGATCACCGAAATCCCATAGGCAGGTTTACAAACAATCTCCCTAAGCCTCAGTTTCCCTATCTGTACAAAGTGAAGAATAATTCAGTTTGTGTCAGGACGCTACCTGGGTCAGTGAAAGGCCTGGAGCAAGGGAGCCCCTGATCTCAGTTAGTTTCCGTGCAGCCCCTGGCATAATAGGGGCTGGATCTCGCTCTATTTGCCACCCTCTTGCAAATAACGGCAATTTGTTAAAGTTGGGATTTTCCAACACACTCACCCACCTGGCTGGAGACTTCTTCAGAAGGGATCACAAAACATTTTTTATTTTCCATGGGAAAAAACCCAAAGTGGTACTTTTAAATTTTCACTTAAATATTACCTAACACTGGGGGAAAGAATCAGTTTCACTGCAATAATTCAGATGGGTTTGAGACAAGGTTTTCTGAGAAAAAATAATGTTCCTAAAAAGTTTGGCATGTCAATCTGGGAGCAGCCCTGGCTGGTGACTGTGGATTGATGGAGAAGAAGTATCCACAAGGGACCTGTCTGTGCCCTTCCAGGTGCTGCCTGGCTTAATCTGTGGTGACTTCGCCCCCCAAAGCTGTTAACACCAGGCAGTGCAATTACTGACCCACTCCTGGTGCGTTCTCCACATAGTGAGGTCAGAGCGTTAGATGTACCCTCCGGCCCCATGTTGTGTCCAGTCTGGGGGAGAGCTGAGAAGGGGGCAGAGTTCCAGGCACAGGGATCCCCCAAGGACAGCATCACAGGGGTGGGATGATGTTGTGGAGACGCCCCTTTGGGGTGGGGAGCTCAGTCCCAGCCCGGCCCAGGGAGATGATGTGGCTCTTTCTATGAACCTGGTCTCCCCCCAGGAGAGATCATTGGAGGTCAGGAAGCCCAGCCCCACTCCAGACCCTACATGGCCTATCTGGAAATACAACGCAAAGGGAAGACATATATCTGCGGAGGGTTCCTGGTATCGAAGAACTTTGTGCTGACAGCCGCTCACTGCAAGGGAGAGTAAGTGCCTCTGTGCTCGGGACGTCAGGGTTAGAGGGCGATGGGGGAACCGGGAGCTGTGGTGCCGTCATAGGTTGCAGAGAAGGAGCAGTTAGCAGGACAGGCTGGGAGAGCAGAGTCCAGGGGTCTAATCTGTTCAGCGGGTGTCAGTGTGTTTCTAGGGGCCTCTGCGAACCATGGTCCAGATCCAACGCTGGGGAAATCAGTGAAGCTACGGCCATTGACACCAGCTGGGTTCTGGCCCATTGCCCAGATCGGGGCAGGGAGAGAGTCACAGCCCCAGCACAGCTCTGCAGGGCTCTGGGCTGGGAGTTGCTGGCATAGACTCCATCTGGATCTAGCCCGGGGTGGGGAGAAGCTGAGACCCAGGGGGCAGGAGGACTGCGGGACGTGAAGGAGCTCAGAAGAACAACACGAGGGGCTGGTAGAGACACAGGCTGGGACCCCAACACCACTGGGCAGGGTCTTTGTGCTGCAACCAGTGCCTCCTAGAGGAGAAAAATCTCCTGTGCTATTTGCCAGCCCTGAAGCCGAAAGCTGAGTATGAGATCACAGACTGAGATCCCCGGCTGCCCTGTCCTCCCCATATCACTGTTCATGAGTTGGATCCACATGTGCCTCTCCCCCTCCTCACGTACGCTTCTGCCTCTGATGCCCCATGTATTGCTCTTGGCTTTTTCAGTGAGATCACTGTCACTCTGGGAGCCCATAACGTTAGACAACAGGAACAGAGCCAACAAGAGATCCCCGTGTGCCACCAGATCCCCCACCCCCACTACAACAAAACCACCATGAACAATGACGTCATGCTGCTGCAGGTAAGACCCCCATTCCATCTCACCATCCCTAGTTACCTCACACAGCTGCAGGTATCGCCCCTATCCCATCCCCCGATCCCCAGTGACCTCTCAGTTATGGGTTTGAGTATTTCTGGGTATTGGGATATGTCTCTGTGTCCTTGAGTGTGACCCTCACATTGATCTTCATCATTCTTGTGTCTCAGCTGGTGAAGAGAGCAAAGCTGAATAGATGGGTCGATACCATCGCCCTGCCCTGCGCCGGCAAGAGAGTAAAACCAGAGGCTGTGTGCAGTGTCGCCGGCTGGGGCGACACTAGCACAGATCGTAAATCATCCTCGGCCAGGCTCCAGGAGGTAGACGTGGTGGTGATGCCGGATGCCGCATGTCCGAGGAAGCCTAATGGGCCATACCGCTTCTATGACGCCTCCACCATGATGTGTGTGGGGGATCCAAAGATGGGCAAAGACTCTTGGGAGGTGAATCTCCTCCTGTCTTCAAGCACCTTTGAAAAATTGTTATTATTAATGAGGCTGTTGGTTTTGCAATCAGGCCTACGAGTGGCGGTCAGCAATCAGACCCCACTGTGTTTGATGCTGTACAAATGAATGGGAAAATATCTGGTTTTCTTCCAGGGGAGGCAGAGACCAGCTCTAGGGGTAGGGGTAGGGGTATGGGGACTGATACCAACTGGGCCTTGGGGGAGCTGAGCAGAGACCAGGTGGACATAGGGGGCTATCAGTGAGCTGTGCATCAGGGGGAAATGACTCCCTGAGCTGTTCTCCATCTGTGGTTTGTTTTATTTCACAGGGTGATTCTGGAGGCCCCCTGGTGTGTGGGAAAAAAGCCCATGGCATCGTCTCCTGGGGGCCTCCCACCCCTCCTGGGGTGTATACAAGAGTCTCCACCTTCATCCCCTGGATACGGGCGACGATGAGGAGGCTACTGCCCTGAGCCAAGCTGGGAATAGCTGCGGGAGCTGGAGCTGCGTCGCTTCTGTCCTTTGGTGATGCCCAGATGCAGGGCCTGCTTTGCAGATTAGCTGAGCCCTCCCCCGCTCCCCAGAATACCCCCACCACCACCATCGCTCCGCTCATGTAGTGCCCAGCCCATGAAGATCAAGGCAGTGGGAGTAGGGGAGTTAGGAACCTCGTTCAAGACCAGCTCCTATCCGGAGTTAGGCTGCTTCTTCGCTAGGGAAACAGCTGGTTTATTTTCCTGGGGGTAACGGACAAAAGCCAAACCCTGGGGCAGATCCGGTGGTTTGTAGCTCCCTGCCATGTCACCCGGTCAAGTCACCATTTACTGGGGGATCTTCATTGGTACCTGACCTGTTAAAGCCTGTGAAAAGTGCAGCCCACCCTGGCCTCACAGGACCTATCCTATGGGTTGGTTCATTGGGCTGGCCACCACCCCTTCCAAACACATCTGTTCCCAGCGCCAGTGAGGCCAGTGGGAAGGGAGCGTAGAGAAAGCTACACTGAACTGATTGCAGATCAATCCCCAGCGCTAATCCCCGGTGCTGATCGCCTCTTTCCCACTTTCCCTGCCCCATCCTGCCGTGCGGCCTGTTGCAGTTCACTCCCTGCTCCATTGCCAGCAATGAATAAAATGAAGTTACCAAAAAAAAAAAAATAGTGTTTCAGATACTGAGCGATCAATCCGAGCTGTGAAATCCAGAGCAGCTGCTGCCTCTGCCAGGGCCAGGCAGGAATTAACCCCGTAGGGGAAGGCTGGGTTTGTGGTTAATGTGCTAACCTGGGACCTAGGACACATCACATTTTTGACACTGAGTGCACGTCCCCTCCCCTTTTCTCCACTTGATCCTTCCTGGCTAGCTGGTAATCATGGAATTTAACCGTCCAGTCATGGGAATCATCCTACCACGTTCCAGTCACACCTGCTACACCAAACTGATGCTCCTGGAGGAGCAATACCAATTCCTCGTGTTTGTTCCCCAGACTCCTCGCACTGGGGCAGAGGCAAGTCAACAATTCCTTCTCTTCATTTAACTGGGGTTCGTGGATTAATTTTGTTCTTGATTTTTGCTGAGAGCTCATTTCTTCACTGTTTTACCCTCCCCTTGGCCTATTAGTTTAGCCCTCCCTTGACTTCTCTAGCCGTCCCGTCCCCATGGAGATTGGTCCCTGTCATAGGTTTCACTCCCACTCTGAACCTTAGAGTATAGATGTGGGGACCTGCATGTGAACCTCCTAAGCTTGATTACCAGCTTAGATCAATATGCTGCCACCATCCAAATATTTGAGTCATTTGGAAAACCTTCCTCTCCCTGGGTAGCCTTGAGAGACTCCTCCACAAATTCCCTGGTGAACACCGATCCAAACTCCTTGGATCTTAACACAAGGAAGAATTACTCCTTCCCCCCCACCAATCCCTGGTGAGTCCAGATCCAATCTCCTTGGAAAAATCAATCAGGTTCTTAAAAAAGAAGGCTTTTAATTAAAGAAAAGAAAGGTAAAAGGAAAAAAAACCATCTGGGAGACAGCATACAAGTTGATCTCACAGACAACAGATTCAAAACACAGAGGATGTTCCCCTGGGCAAAACTTAGTACACACAAGAATTCCCAATTTGATTATTCCCCTAATGCCAAGACAAGTTACAAAAAGAAAATAAACATAAACTTATTTAGTTACTTCCTTAATACTCACTATGATAAGAGGCTGGTTCCTTGATCTTTTCCACTCCAGCTGAAACTGAAACTGACTCTAAACAAAGGAAACTTCACTCCTTCCTTTTGACACATCTTGTTCCCCCATTGGTTCCTCCAGTCAGGTGTCAGCTAGGCTAGGTGAACTTCTTAACCCTTTACAGGTAAAAGAGGCATTAACCCTTAACTGTCTGTTTATGACAGTCCTTTTCTCTTGAGGTGGAGTCTATCCAAACTCTGCAGGCCCCTCTCCCCATAGAAGATAGACTGATGTTCCACAAACCTTGCACCCTCCACACCACCGATATAGAGAGTAATCAGACCCCATCGCAGCCTGAGTCTTAGGCTAATCCAGCCCAGCACATCCACTCTCCTCTCGTCAGACCTGCTCTCCAGTCCCTTGGGCGCCTTCACAGCCCTTCTCTGCTCTGCTCCAGTCTGAATTCCTCTGTCCTGCACACAGCTAATGCAAATTGGTTCCAGATGGGAAGCCGGCTTCACAGTGGCTCCTGGCGTACCCTGGACAGTGATGGGAGGTGTTTGCTGAGGTCGCAGCAATGATCCAGGGCAGCTGGAGTCTAGTATCCCATGACCCCGGGAAAGGTGCCCAGCGGCAGGCCTGGTCCCAGGAGCCTGCCTTGGGAGTCCTAGAGCTAGGGGCCGTGGCTCGGCTTGGCCCAGATGTGTCTCACTCAGAATCATGTGAGGCCTGGCATTTGGGTCTGCTTGCCACAGATTAGCTCCTGCACGGTGGGGCTGAATCAGGTCCATCTGGGGTGATGCCTCTCCCTCTATAGGCAGAGGCAGGGGGAGCAGGAAATGGACAGGTTGCACCCTTCAGAAAGCCCATGTAACATGCACAGACCTGTGGGGGACGGATGTGGGTCCTGACTGAGACCCTCAGAAACCTCAGGGTCATCATGCAAGTGCTGTGGTTCCTTCTTTCTCGCATCCAAGATGCCGAGGATAAGGATACTTGGTGAGGAATGACCCAGAGCCTGGAGTGCTGCACAGCTGGGACCATGCAAAGCTGGAGCCCGGCCTACATAGACCCGAGCTCTGGCAGCTCTGCAGCCCATGGGACGTCCCTCCATCCCCATGCTGGTCTGTTGGTCAATGTGGCAAATGCTCTCCAATTGAGGTTACACCTCAGCCCCCTCATTCACAGGAGCAGGAGGGGACACAGCTCAGGATGGTGTTGCAGATGGAGATTTACATAGTGCAGGCCTGGACCTGTGGATTCCAGGCCTCAGGTGAGATGCAGTAAAGTTCCCTGCCCACTGAGCCAGTCAGTCCCTCAGATCTGGGTCCTCATCAGAGTCGGTGTCCTCCAGAGAGGAAAGACCCCATCTTGCATTCCCCATTGCCACTGACAGCAGAGGGAGATGCAGCTAGAGTGGCTGAATCCTAGTGATTTGTTTTTCCTATTGCCCTGGTCTAACAGACAGCTCAGACAGCCAGGTTTAACCACTGAGTGGCTGTAGCTCCCCTCTCCTGATTGACAGAGATCCAGGAGGGAAGAAAACACTCACAGGGATGGAATTCCATAGAATTCTGTGTTGATTCCAGAGGACACAAACCAGCCTGTGAAATTAACAAGTTAAAAGGGCAGATGGTGGGGAGGGAAGCGGACTTTAACGACCCAGGTTTCAGAGTAGCAGCCATGTTAGTTTGTATCTGCAAAAAGAACAGGATAATTGTGGCACCTTAGAGTCTAACAAATTTATTTGAGCATAAGCTTTCGTGGGCTACAGCCCACTTCACTGGGTGCATAGAATGGAACATACAAGAGGAAGATATTTATACATACAGAGAACAGGAAAAGATGGAAGTAGCAATACCAACTGTAAGTGTTATATCCTTGGGGAAAACAGTTTTAGGAAGAAATCACCGGAGACACAGAGCTGTAAACCTTGGAGCAGCCATTTATTGCTACACACAGAACTAACCAACAGCCAGCCAAACAGGCTGGGCTACCCCCTAATAATCTGACTCAGTTGCCATAGCAACACAAGATTCTAAAACCACGACAACCAAATACACAACATATTCCTCCCCCCTTAGTAAGAACATCCCCTAAATAAAACAAACACTAACCGTAGAGAAGAAGGGTAGACTGCCTCCATTCCTGGCTAACCCCTGGGGATTATTTTGCCCCCTAACCGTGGGTTGGGCCTAGCTAAAGATCCAGCCGACGAGGAGGCCTTCTGTCTCTAGGTGGATTACTGCAGACTTCTGATGTTGTTGCACCCGGAAGTGCCTTGGGCATGGGCCTGACAATGGGCTCAGAGTTCGTAGGGCAAAGGGGTGAGGATGGGGTATCAGCTTGTGCCGGGCAGAGGGGTATCTCTGCCCCTGGCAGTAATAGAATGGGACAGTCAGGAACAGATGACTTTTGATTCGGTGTCTCGCCAGAGGTGGTGAAGTCAGGCAACTCAACTGAAGATGTGTTCTGAGGACTGGTATGACTGGGCAGCAGCTGATCTACATGTCAATGCCAGGTGAGCTCCTCTGTAGTCCAGACTGTGTAGGAAACAGGTCCCGTTTGAGCGATGACAGTGGGAGGGACCCATTTAGCTCCAGAAGTATAATTCCGAGCCAAAACTGGCTGTCCTGGGCTAAAGGTTCATGAAGTTTTTTTGCTCTGGGTGCATGCCTGATGACTTGATCTTGCTGCTGACGTTGCACAATTTGTCAGGGTTCAGAAGGTTTCAGCAGATCAAAACAAGTGCACAGCTGTCATCCCATCATTAGAAAGACTGGGGATGCCTTGGTTGTATCATGAGGTGTGTTTCTGTAGGTTAGTAAGAAGGTGTCCAGACGCTTTTGAATGGATAACAGTCCCCTTGCTGATTTCAAAGCTTGTTTCATGTTCTGCACAAATCTTTCAGTTAATCCATTGGTGGATGGATGATATGGTACTGAAGTGATGTGGTGTATCCCATTTGCCTTCATAAACTTTTGAAACTCCTGAGAGACGAACTGCGGTCCATTGTCACTCACAAGTTGTTCTGGCAGACCGAAACGACTAAAGAGTCCTCGTAGTGTTTTGATAGTACTCTCTGCAGTAGTGGACTGCATCATAGATACTTCTAGCTATTTAGAATGGGCATCTACCACTACCAAGAACATGCTTCCTTCAAGGGGGCCAGCGAAGTCAATGTGAATACGTTGCTACGGGTTTTCAGGCCAGTCCCATGGATGTAGGGGTGCCCATTGGGGTGTATTCCTCACACCCTGACATGACATACAAGCCCTTGCCTTCTTTTCAATATCACTGTCCAATCCAGGCCACCAAAAATAGCTTCGTGCAATTTCCTTCATGTGCACTATTCCACAGTGACTGGAATGGAGCTGTTCTAACATCTGTGATCTCAGTGGTGGTGGGATAATGACACATCTCCCCCACAATAAGCAACCAGATTGGATTGATAACTCCGTCCTCCTGGACATGTAGGTAACAAGGTTGGGTGAGACCAGAGAGATTTGTCAAGATGTTCCATGCATCACCAGGTCCATAACTTGGGACAATACAGGGTCAACTCAAGTTGTCTTCTTTACCTGAGTAGTGGTGATGGGTGTGTTCTCTAGCTGTTCAAAGTAAAAGATTTCCTTCTGGGCAATATCTTGACATTTGACTGGAAAAGTAGCCTTGAGAGACCATCTGCATTGCTGTGCAGAGTGGATTTACGATATTGGATCTCATATGTGTGTGTGGAAAGCAACAATGCCCAACATTGCATATGACTAGCGGCTAATGGAGAAATGTTTGTGCGGCGTCCAAAAATTGAAGTCAGGAGTCGATGGTTTGTGAGAAGAGTAAACTTCCGTCCAAACAGGTACTGATGAAACTTCCGAATTCCGAAAACGATTCCCAATGCCTCATGTTCGATTTGAGCATAGTTAGTTTCTGGTTTGCTTAGAGTGCGTGAAGCAAAAGCAATAGGTCTCTCTTCTCCCAAAGGCATAATGTGTGACACTACTGCTCCCACTCCATAAGGGGATGCATCGCAAGCCAGCTGTAGGGGTAAGGATGGATCAAAGTGTGTCAGAACTTCAGAATTTAGCAATGCATCCTTAGCTTTGCTAAATGCAACATCATAGGCTTCAGTCCACTTCCAGGCCTTGTTCTGCCCAAGGAGTTTGTGAAGTGGTTTTAGCCGTGTGGCTAACTGTGAGATAAACTTTCCATAATAGTTCAATAGTCATGGAAATGAGCGAAACTGGCTAACATTTCAAGGAGGGGGAGTCTCCACAATAGCCTACAACTTTACTCTATTCAGTATACAGAGATTATATATGACATCACATGTTAGCTAAGAATAACATCACACTATAAATGAGTAATAAATTAAAATCATTGGCTACACATCCATCCATCCTTCTGCAATAGCCAGTCATCAAGCCACGCCTCTGTAATACCCAGCTATATCTCCAGTCAGGCTGGAGGAGATGGACGCTCCTCTCTAAAGCTTCAGGTTTTGCAGAGTTTTCTTGATCCAGCACACGTATTTGGAGAACCTGGTAAACGCACTGGGTGGGAGTTGACTTGTCACCACTGCCATGGGAGACTATGCCCTGGGCCTTCCCATTACAGACCAGGGGGGCCTCGGAGTTGCCCTGAGAAGCAAACACCAGGCATGGGGTTACTGATGTCCAAGCAAAGGGCGGGCTGCATTCTGTATTCACAGTCCTGAAATCCAGCTCCTTACCCTGCTTCTTGGGGACGACTCAAGGTCAAATCACTCCAAGGACGAGCCCAGGGCTCCCACTCCATGGTCCAGGGACACAGCAGACCCCTGTCCCTGATTTCTCAGATCTGCCCAGTTCCAGTGTCTGATTTCTAGCATCCATCCCCAATTTTTTTAATCTGATCATTTTCCATGCTGGATTCTGAATCCTGATTTCCAGCATCTCATTCACTCCTACCCTTGAATTCTAGGATTTCCTGCTGATTTCTCAGATCCACCCCTGGTTTTTTTTTTAATTAATTCCCATCATCTCTCTCCTAGGAGCCAGTTGATTCCCAAACTGGATTTCTAGGATCTTTCCCTCACTGTTAAAATCCATCCCTGAGTTCCAGGATGTGGCTGATTCTTGTCCTTGATTTCTAGAACATTTTGAACATCGAACCGATTTCTGTCCCTGATTTCCAGTTCCTGTCCAAATTATAAGGATCCCTTCCTAATTTGAAAGATCTGCCTGGTTCCTCTCCCTGATTTCTAGCCTCCATCCCTGATTCCTAGGATCTGGCCAGTTCCTTACTCTCTCCATTCTGCCCACCCCTGTCAGTCTCCTGTTCTTGCAGCACCTTGCACCGGGTGCCACGTGCCCCTGTCCCACACTCACCAGGAATGGTGCCTTCCTCTCCTGGGGGTCCCCCACTCACAGCATCCTGGACGGGACATAGTGCAGAATGGGCTGAGACAGATACATGCACCTGCCTATGGTCGTCAGTTCCACCTCCTGCAGGGTTGGGGAGGGCTGGGCATTTGTTTTGATACTGGTCTGGGCTCAGCCAGCTATGCTGCACACTGCCCCCTTCTTCATCTTCTTCTGGGACAGGAGGATGATGCCCACAGTCTGGGTCAGCTCAGCCTTGTCCCTCAGCTGTGAAGGGAGACAGAGAGAGAGAAGGGAAATCAAACTTCTCGTGGGGGCTGCAGCCTGTCCTGGGGGAATGGGACCAAGTGGGGCATCCCCCATGCTGCTGGTGGGGGATGATGAGAGTAGTGGCACCTGCAGCAGTGTGAGGTCACTCCGGGAAGGTTGATTGAACAGGGGAGGTACCTGCAGCAGTGTGAGGTCACTGGGGGAGGAGTGATGGGATGGAGGTGGTACCTGCAGCAGTGTTAGGTCATAGGGGGTGGGGTGATGGGATGTGGGCGGTGCCTGCAGTAGTGTGAGGTCACGGGGGTGGGGTGATGGGATGTGGGCTGTACCTGCAGCAGTGTGAGGTCACTGGGGATGGGGTGATAGGATGGGGATAGTACCTGCAGCAGCATGAGGTCATTTTCAAGCGAGGCATCATTAAATTTTGGGTGGGAGATTTGACGATATACCAAGATCTTCTGCCTCCCAGGTTCATCTATTTCAGTGTTGTAGGCCCTCAGCAGCGTGCTAATTTTGCTGTGAAATACAAGGGGATGCAGGTGCTGCAGATAGGCCAATACTCTGAATTTAGTCATAGGTCGTTAACTTCGTTAAAGTAGTTATGTGTAGATGCTGCCTTGCACTCAGTTTGCATGTTCAGAAGCCAGAGCTCCAGGGCCTTTCCACTGCAGGGCAGGGGGCAGCTTTACTTGGCCTCAGGTTAGGAGAATGGCTGGCTCCGGGACAGGGGATCCTGCATTTCTTACCCCAGGTTGCAGTTACAATGAGCCATCATCACCACCACGTCCTCCCAGATGAGGAACCCTCCGCACCTGGTTTCTCCTTTTCCTTCTCTATTTTCACAAAGGTCATATAGGATCTGGAGTGAGGCCGGGCTTCCCATCCCCCGATGATCTCCCCTGGTCGAGATGCCAAGAGACGGAGTTAGTTCAGGCACCTCTGAAAGTGATCACTCCCTGAAGATGATAGAGGGACCCTTCCTAAAGATAAGGTCAGGATGACAGCATGATGGATAGAGATGTTTTGATCGAACCAACAGGTACACAGTAAAGGGGGGTAATTAACCATGTCCAGTGGGGCAACACATAACTTGTTTGTATCAGTGTGTAAAAGGAGGGGGTTCACAGAAGGGGTGTCCTTTCCTGGCTGAGGGGGGAGGAGAAATTCGTGACCCTCACTGAGCTAAGTCCATTGTCATGGGCACACATGTGCTAGTGTACCTGTAGCCAGGGCCATCCTTACCCATACGCAAACTAGGCAGCTGCATAGGGCACCAGGAAATTGAGGGTACCAAATTGACCCAAATTTCCTGGTGCCCTATGCAGCTGTGTGCTTCTCAAGTGCCTAACCCGATTCCGTGGCCGGAAATCTGCCCCTGCCCCTACTTCACCTCTGCCCTGCCTCTTCCCATCCATGCTCCACCCCATCCCCGTCCCCACTCCACACCTTCCCTTGAGCTACATCCCGGAAGTGGAACGACCTGGCCCAAGCCTGCTCCACTCCGTCGGCTCCCAGCCGCATCACCAGTGAGTGCTGCGGGTCGGTCCCCCTCTGCCCCCAAGTCCCAAGGCTGGGAGCCAAGGGGACCAGAGCAGAGCAGGCTGGGGCTCTGTCACTCCACTTCCCGCTGCCCCATGAGTGTGGGGTCAGGTCTGCACTATGATCACTGGACATTAGGAAGTAGAGTGACCCGGCTCTAACCTGCTCCGCTCTGCCGGCTTGTGCTGGGGGGCGGTTTCCCCCCTGCCCCACAAGTCAGCTTCTGCCCCACAATGTGTAGGGACAGCCCTGCCTGTAGCATGTATACAGCACTAATACCATGCTCTGTTGGCAACAAACCTGGCCAAGCACCTTCTCCAATGAACAGAGTCTGTGATCTTCTTGGAGAATTCAGTGAAGTCTGTTGTACAGGCTGTCTGGTCAGAGCCAGTGCGGCCCACTCAGAAAACACACACACAGCCAGCAGCTGACAACACTGGTGACCCTGACCACTAATCTGGTAAGTAGGTGAGCTATCTTCTGTTGGAATCATGATCTAACATGGCAGAAAGCTACGAGATAGGGAAGCCTCTTATTCCCTTCCTGCAAATCCCCATAAGTTTGATGAGATATGGACGCACTGGGTTGCCAGCAAACCCTTAGAGGAAAAGGAGCAGATTGACCCAGAGGTGGATTTTAGTACGGGCTTCTTTATTGTGATACTTGTTCCCCTGGAGACAATTGTGGAGTAAGCACTGGATTAGTTACAACATACTCTTTTTTATCTATGTTAGTATGTAAACACCTACATCTGTTACAACACCCCAAAACCCTTATTAAGTAACAGAAACAGCCTTACTATTCGTATTCCCACCCCTGTCTATTCTTCACAGCATTATACATGTTATACAGGCATTTTTACCTTGAAAATACATTTCTTTGCAGTAATTCGTTGCTACAAATTCCCATAATCAGCAGTTCTAGGGGCAGGAGGAAGAGGCCATGACCCAGGGTTCGCTTGCGTAGCTGGGAAAGGAAGAGACGGGGAGATAACACTTCTTTTACGGAAAGGGTATTCTTAGTTTAGACAACTACATTTTTCATGCAGCTGCAGGTTTATCAATTCTTACAAGCAACAGGGAAGGGAAAAATATGGCAACTTTTGTATCAAATAAAGAAATACTGCCTCCTTATGCCTTTATCCCCTAATGCCATGTCAGCAGATCAGCAGCTTCCCAGGTCTTTACTTATTCCTAACATATCCCAACACAAAGGACGTTCACATGAATTTAAAAAAAGAACAGGGGGAAGAAACATAGAATGGAATCTGTAAGGTTAGGGCAGAGCCAGAAGTCTGGGAAAATAAAAGTGTAATTTCTGACTGGAGGGAAATCTCATGGCAGGCTCAACTGCTCCCTCCCTCCCTCCATCCTGCTTCAGCATCTATCCATCATCCATCCATCCCTCCTTCTGAAATATTTATTCATCATCCATCCTTCTGTAATATTCATGTCTGCCTTCTCATCTGCCATCCACCCATTGTTCCACAGTATCCAGCCATCATCTGTCCACCTGTCCTTCTGCCATACCCAGGAATCTTCTCATCTACCATTTTATCTAACTTCTGTGCCAGGGAAGATAATGGAGAAAGTAATTAAAGAAATCATCTGCAAACACTTGGAAGGTGGTAAGGTGACAGGGAATAGCCAGCATGGATTTATAAAGAACAAATCTTGGATAAGGGAGAAGCGGCGGATATGACTTTAGTAAGGCATTTGATATGGTCTCGCATGATATTGTTGTACTCAAAGTACTATACGGGATCTTTTCAGGGGGATTAAGGCAAAACACCACATTTATTAGTAATACAGGTATTAATTAATACTCTATCATATGCATATGATATATTACACTCATGCATTCACATACACACACACAGACACAAACACACTCTGTCTTGCTGTTGTTACCAACTAGTTGCTCCCCTTAACTGCACTGGCCAGGTGAGTTAGATGGGGGAGGGGTGGAGCCGGGCTTCTGCCGATCCGGATCGATGCTCCGATGGTGACAAGACGAGACCCGGGGTCCTTCTGCAAGACACCTCGTATTTATAGCAGCTTCCCTCTTATGCAAATCCAGACCAGATTCAAAATCTGGGTCTGTGTCCGTTGGTCTTTGTGCTGCTCAAAGAGGGCGTTTTCTAAAGAAGGTGCTTGCTTCTAATCCCTGAGGTCGTCAATATGTCTGCTCCCGTCCATTGGGCCCACTTGACAAGTTGCATTGTCTTTTGCTCTGGCTCCCATTCCCTCTTTAACTGTTGTAGCTGTCTGGAGGTGGGTGTCTTCCAAGCCTCACTCATTCACACCTCATTCAGTCAATGGGGCAATTGATTACAGAGTGGGGGGAAGATCTTATTCTACTTCTAGCAAAAAGGCACATGTTTCTTTCACTTTAACTATACTATCTTTAGGGGCTATAACATTTGATACAAAGTTTTCTACCAATTTTCTAATACAAAGTTGTATGAGAGAGGCACAATGCCAAGTCATATGAAATACAAAATCAAACAGTGAACAGGAGTTACAATGCAGGCAAGTGTAGTGAATGGTGAACAGAACTTACATTAATAAAGTGAACAATTAAAAACAATTTCATTTATCAGTTCTACAATATTCTTATCGATAAACTAGGCAAGTACAATTTAGATGGGGCTACTCTAAGGTGGGTGCATAACTGGCTGGATAACCGTACTCAGAGAGTAGTTATTAATGGCTCCCAATCCTGCTGGAAAGGTATAACAAGTGGGGTTCCGCAGGGGTCTGTTTTGGGACTGGCTCCGTTCAATATTTTCATCAACCACTTAGATGTTGGCATAGAAAGCACGCTTATTAAGTTTGCGGACGATACCAAACTGGGAGGGATTGCAACTGCTTTGGAGGACAGGGTCAAAATTCAAAATGATCTGGACAAATTGGAGAAATGGTCTGAAGTAAACCGGATGAAGTTCAATAAGGGCAAATGCAAAGTGCTCCACTTAGGAAGGAACAATCCATTTCACACATATAGAATGCGAAGAGACTGCCTAGGAAGGAGTATGGCAGAAAGAGATCTAGGGGTCATAGTGGACCACAAGCTAAATATGAGTCAACAGTGTGATACTGTTGCCAAAAAAGCAAACGTGATTCTGGGATGCATTAACAGGTGTGTTGTGAGCAAGACACGAGGAGTCATTCTTCCGCTCTACTCTGAGCTGGTTAGGCCTCAGCTGGAGTATAGTGTCCAGTTCTGGGCACCACGTTTCAAGAAAGATGTGGAGAAATTGGAGAGGGTCCAGAGAAGAGCAACAAGAATGATTAAAGGTCTTGAGAACATGACCTATGAAGGAAGGCTGAAAGAATTGGGTTTGTTTAGTTTGGAAAAAAGAAGCCTGAGAAGGGACATGATAGCAGTTTTCAGGTATCTAAAAGGGTGTCATCAGGAGGAGGGAGAAAACTTGTTCACCTTAGCCTCTAATGATAGAAGAAGAAGCAATGGGCTTAAACTACAGCAAGGGAGATTTAGGTTGGACATTAGGAAAAAGTTCCTAAGTGTCAGGGTAGTTAAACACTGAAATAAATTTCCTAGGGAGGTTGTGGAATCTCCATCTCTAGAGATATTTAAGAGTAGGTTAGATAAATGTCTATCAGGGATGGTCTAGACAGTATTTGGTCCTGCCATGAAGGCAGGGGACTGGACTCAATGACCTCTCAAGGTCCCTTCCAGTCCTAGAGTCTATGAGTCTATGAGTCTATCCATCCCCAATATCCGTCCATCTAGCTCTCCATCCACCCTTCTGCAATAGCCATCCTTCTGTAGCCTTTTTATTTTATTTAAAGTGAATTTTTGTACTAAGTACATGGGTTCGGCTCTGTTGGCTACAGTTTCAAGCTCACAGAGTGAAAGTCACCTCGACTACTTGCTTCAGATTTAGAGTTTTTAGGAACACATAAAGACCAAAGGTAGTGACCACATACACATTTCACAAGGACAAGGCCTAGTCTGTTTTTCAAATTTTATTAAAGCTACAGTTAAAGTTGTGCTGACCCAAGCATATAGAAATTCTATATGGACCTAGGCACGCGTTACATATATAGTTACACTCACATCCTTAATGATATTCTTAAGGTCTGATGGCTGCCTGGCCACATGATTGTCAGTAGAGGGATGGTTCCTGCTGAGGTTTCCAATAAGGAGCTCAATTTTCCTAATTTGGGCACCCTCTACTTATAATATGATTCCAACTATTCTTCATTAGGGCCTTTTCATCACAGACAAGGGGGCCTGTGGAGTTGCCCTGAGACGTACAATCAGCAGGTGAGGAGTTACTGATGTCCAAGCAAAGCGCGGGCTGTATTCTGTATTCATGGTCCTGAAATCCAGCTCTGTACTCTGCTTCCTGGGGACTCACAGTCAAGTCACTCCTTCCTTAGAGGTTTTTTAAGATAGGCTTGGCAATGCCCTGGCTGGGATGATTTAGTTGGGAATTGGTCCTGCTTTGATCAGGGGACTAGATGACCTCCTGAGGTCCCTTCCAACCCTGATATTTTATGATTCTATGATACGCGCGGAGCTCCCACCCATGGTCCAGGGACCCAGATGGCCTCTGTAACTGATTTCTAGGATCTGGGCAGTTCCAGTGTCTGATTTCTAGCATCCATCCCTGATATCTTTAATCTGCTCAATTCCCATCCCTGATTCCAAATCATGATTTCCAGCATCTGGCTGACTCCTGCCCTTGATTTCCACGATCTCATGCTGATTTCTCAGATCCATCCCTGGGTTCTTGATTTGGGAATTCCCATCATCTGACTCCTAGGATTCAGCAGACTCCCAACCCTGATTTCTAGGATCTGTCCCTCCCTATTAAGATCCATCCCTGATTTCCAGGATGTGATCCTTGTCCTTGACCTCTGGGGCCTGCACACCCTGGGGACTGAACAGATATGGGCCCCTGCACCCCTGGAGGTCTGTGATTATGTGGGGCCCTGCACCCTTTGGGGCTGTGTACATGTGGCTTCCTGCACAACTGAGGCTGTGCATTTCTGGGGCCCCTTAGCCCTAGGGCTATTCACATCTGGGGCCCTGCACCCTTGAAGGCTGTGCACTTGTCTGGATCTGAATCCCCTGGGGTTCTGCTCTTCTCGGGCCCTGCACCCCTGGGCCTGTGCGTATCTGGGGTGCTGCAGTGCAGGGGACATGCATATCTGGGGCCCTGAACCTCTGGCGACTGTGCATATTGGGGCCTGAGCCCTGGGGAGCAGCTGTATGAGAAGCATTGTCATGGCCCAGCTGGGAGGGGGCATCTGCCTGGGCAGTGGGTTACAGGCCCAGCTGGGCAGCGGGGATGCAAGGCAGGAATCCTCAGGTCATGTGCACTGAGGTGTGGGTGGGGGACCTGCTGTCTCAGCACTTGGACCTCCCACCACATCAGCTGTGGGGAGGGTGGAAAAGGGGAGTCCCCATGTGGGGCACCTCAGCCCCTGAGTGCATTCACTGGGGGGGCATGGGCATTGTGGGGCTGTTCTCACCCTGGGCAGTGCTCTGCTCTTCCCCCCCCTGCTGAGTGGGGGGAAGTGGTCAGACACTAAGAGGAAGGGCCCGATTTGAGGCCTGTGATGTGGTTAACTTGGCCTCATCTCAGTCTTTCTGCAACAGGAAGTGTCCTGTGTGTGGCTGGGACGTTCACCACTGCGGGCTCACAGACTCGCTTGCCTGCCATACAACACTGTCCCCACTCTCCCTTCACGTCCAGGGGAAGGCGCTGGAGGAAGGTTCCTATACGGACAGGTGATCTCCACAGCTGGGGCTGCGGCACATCTGGACACTGCTCAGCCTGGAGCCGTGCACATCTGGGGCAGAGCTGAGACCTGATACAGCTTGCAGTGACCCCTCCTGGTCCATGCCCCCACCTGGTCAGTATTGATAACATGTAACCATCGGAGCCCATAAAACAATAACTCTGACAACTTGCTCTGCTTGGCAAACAGATGAGGTTTCTGAAATTAGTGTAGTCTCTAAAGGCTTTGTTTTGATTTCTTCTGCAAAGCCAGGTGTGTCAGTATCTGGAGGATAGGCAACCGTTACAGAGGTTTTACCTCCCTTTGCAGAGCTTCAGCCAGTCCTCAAAGAGCAAACTTGGCTGGAGAATAAGCTGTGTAACTAAATGGTCCCATCTGTCCAGGCTGAGATGATACAAACACAATCCTTCCCATTCTTCGTTCCTTCATGGTAGCAATTATGGCATGACTTGCGTAAAGCTGAGACATCTGCTCACATGGCTTTGCCGGCCTCTTCCTCCACAGGAAGACCCAACTGAGACATCAGGCCCAACTGGGTCAGGGTCCCCACAACTCAGCCCTTGGAGCCCTGCTCAGCTGGCATCTTCCCATTTGGGGGCCAGGAAGGGTTGGGGACGCACTTAGCTGGGAGCCTCCTGTGCACCGCTGGGTACCGCGCACATCTGGAATGATGCTGGGGGAAGTGGTTCAGCAGCTAACAATAGTCGTGGCTTTTGCCCCAGGTTGGTACTATTATGGCCCTTTGATCCTTCTCAGCTGCCTCCCTGCCCCGCAGTGTGGGTGTGAGCCAGGGGGAGGGCTGTACGTCAGGGAGACCAGATTCCCCTGCCTCTGACAGTGCCGCTTCCCACAGACACCCAGACTGGGGACTGGGACAAAAACAATGAATCTAATTCTCAATTCCTCTGAGCCAGCCAGTCTTGGATGAGAATTGGCACCTCCTAGAGGGGAAAGGCCCCATATCCCATTCCCCAGACACCTGAGCCAGTCAGGACCTGGATATGGGGCTCAGTGGGAGCTGGTGCCCCCAGAGTGGAAAGGCCCCATATCCCATTCCCCACATACCTGAGCCAGTCAGGACCTGGATATGGGGCTCAATGGAAGCTGGTGCCCCCAGAGGGGAAAGGCCCCATATCCCATTCCCCACACACCTGAGCCAGTCAGGGCCTGACCCATTGCCCAGCCCTTTAGCCAGCCAGCCTTCATCCTGGGGCTTTATTGAAGCTGAGATCCCCTAGAGGGGATGGCCCATGTCCATTCCCCACCCACCTTCACATGAAGGGTCGCTGTGTAGCAAGAAGCTGGATTCTATGAGAAGCTTTTTCCGTTGCTGCAGGTGAGGGGCTGAATGGACACCAGTGGGTACCTGCTTGTGGCAATATGTCCTAGGGGCCCATTGCATGTTTGGCACCTGTGAAAATCTCCCCATATCCCCCCATTGGGAGATGCTGGGTGTTGAGGTTCCAAGGACTGAGCCCTAGGATTTGACAGGATAGGCTGGGGATTTCAAAGGGGCATTAGGGTGTTAGAGACCCAATTCCCACTGAAAGTCAATGGGATCCTGCATGCGGCTTTGAAAATCCCAGCCTGGCTGGGTGTGATAGCGGCAGCCAGTTCTAAGGGTCCCAGAGGGAAGTAAACACCCATGAAGGCTAAATGTCATTACACTTAACTGATGCTTGCTATGTCATGTAGGAGTAGAAACAGCTGATTGACCCAAAGGGTTTCCCTGGGGACCGACCTAGCGAAAGCAGGGGCTGAGGCACTGGCCGGTGGAGGTGTGTGTGTCTGAGAAAAGCAGAAGAAAGACCAGAGAAGCTGCCAGAGAAGGCACTAGCCACAGCCAAAGAAACACGTGTAGTATGACCCTGCTGTAAACCTGGGGAGAGAGCTTTTGGGCAGAGTGCTGGCTGAAAGAGGCTTGGGACTGGGAGTAAAGAAACAGTCACTTGTTGTTTCATTCCAACTGCATTCAGAGAAACAGGACTTTGGACATGCTTTGTAAATAAATAGGGAATAATAGACCTAACACCACAATTTCTCCTCCTAAGGAAACATCCTGCAACAACCCACTCGCTGCTCAGGCCAAGGGAGGTAACCATTCCTTGAGCAGCACAGCAGAGTATGTTTTGCTGACACCTTCTGTACCCAGCACAATATTAGTGGCCCAAAATGACAAGAGGCAAGACCAGGACAGGGGCTGGCTGGCTCAGGGGCAGGGAATGGGACACGGCACCTTTCCCCTCTAGGGGAACGTGCTCTGATCTGGCCCCAGGATAGGGACTGGCTGGCTCAAGGACGGCAGATAGTGCGTGTCTTACCTCAGGTTGCAGTTACAATGTGCTGCTGTCATCATCACGTCCTTCCGGATCAGGAACCTTCTGCAGCCTCCTTCTCCATTTCCTCTTGCCTCTTTCTTCACAAAGGCCACATAGGGTCTGGAGTGATGTTCAGCTTCCCATCCCCCGATGATCTCCAGAGAACACAGGATGGGAATTGAAATTAACAAGCAGTGTGGTTAAGGGGCTGTGGTTGCTGCGGTGTGTGGGAGCCAGGGCCGGATCCAGGCACCAGCCAAACAAGCTCATTCTTGGGGCGGCAGATTCAAGGGACTACTTCCCTCCAATCCTAGGGATGCCCTTTTTTTCTGCCGCTCTGTAGGGGGCGGCAGCGCGCAGGAGGGGAACACCCTGCTAGGAGCCGGCTGTGCGCTCCATCTGCCCCAGCCGGTGCCAGGTCTGCAACAAGCCTGGTAGCCCGCGTCCTTCCCTCCCCGCCGACCGGAGCAGTGCGGAGCTGTCCTGGCAGGCAACGCGGTGGGAGGGACCGAGTGGTGAGCACCCTGGCTGAAAGAAGCCCTGGCCACTCCCCTTCTTTCTCTCCCCCCCGCACCCTCCCCCTCCCCACTGTTAGCCAGGGCATGCATTCCACTGCCCAGGGCACGTCTGCAGTGCAGGGATTCCCGCTAGCTGAAAGTTTGCACCCTGGCTCCGGCCGCCCTGCAAGTTGTTTTTTTTTTGCTTCACCGCTCCATGCTCCCTTTTTTTTTTTTTTTTGCTTGGGGCAGCAAAAAAGCCAGAGCCGGCCCTGATGGGAGCTGGGAAGCTGTATGGCCAAGTAGCCAGAGCAAAGTCCTGCACCTGGGGACACCTGTGTTCTGTTCCTGACTGTGCTACTGCGTGACCTTCGGCAAGTCCCAGCCCCTTTCTGTGCCTCAGTTTGCCCATCTGGGGTTAGTGATCCTGACCACCCTTTGTAAAGAGCTTTGAGATCTCCTGGAAGGAAGAGCTAGGAGCCCAGATCCCCAAAGGTATTCTGACTCCTGGTGATTTCAATGAGAGTTAGGCACCCGAAAACCTCTGAGGATCTGGGCTTTGATGTTTTTATTTAGCACCAATTTTGTTTATGGCTCAACCCAGCACCTGCGTCCTGCCCACTGCCCCATTATTCACCCCCAACCCTGTATCATCCACACACGCAACATCCAGTCTATAGGCCAGTGATGGAAAAGGCAGTGGAAATTGTTCGGAGAAAAAGTTTCTTGTTCAGAAAAATGGCTTTTGTTCCTTCAAGTGCCATTTGTTTTTCAAACAAGCATCCGTTTTCAATATTCTCCAAATATTTGGAAATAGACAATTCTTTCTTTGGCCCCAATGTATATCAGTGATGCTTTCTGGGTTCCCTTCCTTTGGGTTTTTCCAACCTCCAGTCAGTATCACAATAATAAATAAATATTTGTGGAGTGGGAGAGGGAAAAAGAAAAGAAAATACTGAAAACAAAAGTTGGGTCCTGCTCAAAACGTGTGAAACAAAATCATTAAAATTTCAATGTTTTTCACACAACCATTTCAATGTGCTATTGTCACAGCCTGTTTAATTTAACTAGCCACACTCTGTGGTCATAGGTTGGCCACCAAAGCCACATGGCCCCATTCTTGCACTTCAGTTTAGTGAAAGAAAGTTTTTAAGCCAGCCAGAGACACGCTGGAGCTAGGAATTTTGATGGTGGAAACAGCCAGGGGTCTGGGTTTGAGAAGCGATGGCCAAGGGAAAAGACTTGAGAAGGGGCTGGGTTTCAACTGAGTGAAGTCACTCAGTGGCAGAGGTTGTTCTTATTGAACTGACTAAAATCATCAGCTGAGATGTTCATCCTCTGGGGCAGGTCTAGTTTGGTGGGTTTGGACTTTAAAACCTAACAGGCACCCAGTAAAATTCATCATTTTCACATGCCATAAACCCTTTTAGTGTTTGGGGTAGTAGCCCGTCGCACGGCTGGAGGAGCCGCAGGGCGACAGGCCGGTGTGGAAGCACAGGAGCGAAGGTGAGGGGGCGGGGGGGAGGTCCGGTCTGGGAGCATGGCCAGAGGGGGAGCCAAGGAAGGGGCACCTTTTTTATGATTTTTGCTCCCCCTACCCTGAAAACCTGGCTACGCACTGGTTTGGGGCAACATATTACCAACTCCAATCCCATCCCAGAGATGGAGACTGGCTGGCTCAGGGGTTGGGAAATGGGACACGGGGCCTTTCTCCTCCAGGGGCACCAGCCCTGATCCCCGGGGTGGAGGACTGGGTGGCTCAGGGGTAGGGGATGGTGTGTTTCTTACCCCAGGTTGCAGTTACAATGAGCTGCCATCACCACCACGTCCTCACGAATCAGGAACCCTCCACAGCTTCCCTTTGACCCGATTTGCACATAGGCCATGTAGGGTCTGGAGCCAAGTGGGGCTTCCTGGCCCCTGATGACCCAAGCTGGAGAGAGACAGGGAGGGGTTCAAAAGGGAGCTGGACAGTGGGACTAAGAGCCCAGTGCAACCTGGACCCTCATCCTTTAGCTTAGCCCCCTGCTGGCCTGGATTTCAGCCCCTTAGGCCCCCCGCAGCCCAGCCTGCCCCTAAGTCACCCCCTCTCCCCAACCAGCCCGGTCTATCTCATACATACACGTGCCCGCTGCACATCCACCTATTTCCATGTGGACCCGTCCATCCTTTCATCCATTCTTTATCCCATACACGCCCATCCACGTTCTGTCTGTGGGGCCAACCCATAGCCATCTCCCCTCTCAGAGAATTAGGTCAGGAATTCCCTGTCACCCCTCAACCTCATTGTCCCATCTCCTGACACCTGCCTGAGCCCATGGCTAATTCTATCCCCCTGCCCTTGGTATGGGTTACGCTGCCCACAGCTCCAATCTCCCTGTTCTCACCACTAGAGCCAGGCAAAAAGGTATAAGCAATTGGCAAATTTGCTAAAAAAAAGCAATTTGGAGCATCCAAAGTACCTGTGAATTGAGGTGGAATTCGGAAGATTGTTTTGGCTGCAAAAAAAATTTTTTTTCCAGGAAAAAGTAGAAAAGTTTTGTTATGTGCATCGGGAAATGAAACATCTCGAGTTTCTGTTTCAAATGGTGCTTTCTTTAGAAATGGAGGGAATTGGGGTTTTTTTCAACTATTTTTTTAAAAAGTGTCTAAAAATATGCATTTCGGTTCAAAACTCAGCTAATTAAAATGTAAGCGTGAAAAAAATCTGCACAGGCCACAAAATGGAAGCGAAAGGCAAAAATAAAATTATTTCAGTTTGAAGAAGACACCCCAAAGCAAATGACACCCCCACCCCCAATTTGTTTTGAAACAATGTCTTTTTAGGGTTTCTGCTTCTGTGAGAAAAAATGCCCGTTATTAAATATTTGTTCCCTGTGTATGTACATATAGACTTTGATTGTGTCACCCCTTCCCTTTAAAAACAACAAGGAGTCCGGTGGCACCTTAAAGACTAACAGATGTATTTGGGCATAAGCTTTCATGGGTAAAAAAAACCCCTTCTCCAGATGCATGGAAGACCTGAGAAAGGAAAACAAAGAGATCAGTTGTTACCAGCAGCAAATGAAACAACATGTGCACAAACCTAAGACACAAAAATCCAAATCCTGTTCTTAAAAAAGGGTAAATTTTATTAAAAACAAAAAGAAAGAAAATGCATCTGGATCTTAGGCTTTTACTAGATTTAAAAAATCTCACTTACAAAAATTAAACATCAAGAATAACCTTCTTGAGGTCCAGCTTAAAAGTTACAAGCAAAACAAAAGCCTCTGGGGTGAGCACAGAGTCCACAAGCCTTACAAAATAAAAGAAATAAACCTAATTGCGTCTTTCTAGACATTTCTGATCACTTACATATCTGGGGTTCCAAATAAGCAACTTCTAGGTATGCTTATGATGAAATTCATACCTGGTCTTCAGCTTCTCCCAGCATAACTGTTGCCCTCTTCCCCAGAGAACAATAACAGACACAAAGGGAAAGTTTTTCTCTCATTTAAAAAAGTTCTAGCCCAGCCATTGGCTTTTTGGTCATGTGCCGACTCCCTTCCTTCACCTCTGGACTTTTTTTTAACCCGTTACAGGTAAAGCTAGTATAAAACAGCTATTAACAGGGATTTTATCGCTAACTGGCTGGCTGGGTGTCCATAAAAAAGAGCTACCTCCCACTTTCATTTATCACACTTGCCCATGTTCACTATTCCTGATCACCTTCCTCTCCTCCAAGTGTTTCAAAATGGATTCCTGGAGGACCTGCTCCATGATTTGTCCAGGGACTGAGGTGAGGCCGTAATTCCCAGGATTCTTCTTCTTCCCCTTTTTAAAGATGGGCACTATATTTGCCTTTTTCCAGTTATCCAGGATGTCCCCTGATCACCACGAGTTTTCAGAGATAATGGTCAATGGCTCTGCAATCACATCAGCCAATTCCCTCAGCACCCTCAGATGCATTGCATCCAGCCCCATGGACTTCTGCATGTCCAGCTTTTCTAAATAGTCCTTAACCTGTTCTCTCACCACTGACAGCTGCTCACCTCCGCCCCATACTCCGCTGCCCAGAACAGTAGCGTGGAGCTGACCTTGTCTGTGAAGACCGAGGCAAAAAAAGCATTTTTCTAGATCATCTGCCACTAGGTTGCCTCCCCCATTCACTAAGGGTCACACACTTTCTCTGAGCTTCTTCTCCTTGCTGACATACCTGTAGAAACCCTTCTTCTTACCCTTCACATCGCTTGCAAGATGCAACTCCAGTTGTGCTTTGGCCTTCCTGATTACACCCCTGCATGTTTGAGCAATATTTTTATACTCCTCCCTAGTTATCTGTTCAAGTTTTCATTTCTTGGAAGCTTCCTTTTGGTGTTGAAACTCAGCAAAGATTTCTGTGTTAAGCCAAGCTGATCACCTGCCATATTTGCCACTCTTTCTGCACATTGGGATGTACTCATCAGTGCCAAGTACAGTGGGAAAATTACCTCCGTGCCTTACATAGGACACTCCTATTAAAACACTCCAGAATGATACTAACCTTTTCACCAACTGCTTCACACTGCTGACTCATACTCAACGTGTGATCCACTAGAGCCTCCAGATCCTTTTGAGCAGTACTAGCACCTAGCCAGAAATTCTCCATTTTGTAGCTCAGCATTTGATTTTTCCTTCCTAACTGTAGCACTTTGCATTTTTCCTTATTGAATTTATTCTTATTGATTCCAGACCAATTCGCTAATTTGTCATCTTTGTTTCAATATCTAGTACTGTACTCGAAAGTCTTTTAGTTCCTCTCAGCCTGATATCATCTGCAAATATTAAATTTATATTCTCCACTCCATAATCTAAGCCATTAATGAAAATATTGCAGAGTACGTGACTCAGGACTGACCACTGCGGGACCCCACTAGAATCATTCTCCCAGTTTGACACAAAACCATTGAGAGTTTTTGAGCACAGTCTTTTGACCATTTCTCCAAGCACCTTATGGTAATTCCCTTAGTTTAGCCATGAGAATGTTTGGTGATGTGTCAAAAGCCTGACTAAAATCATGATATATCATGTCTACTGTGTCCCCCCATCCACCATGCCAGTAACCGTGTTAAAGAAGGACATTAGGCTGATTTGGCATGATTTGTTCTTGTCAAATCCATGTTGGCTATTCCTTGTAACCCTATTATCCTCTAGGGGTTTCCCAAATGATTGTTTAATAATTTGATCCAGAATCTTTCCAGGTATCAATGTTAGGCTGACTGGTCTACAATTCCCTGCATTCTCTTTGTTCTTCTTTTGAAAGATAAGTACTATATTTTCCTTTCTCCAGTCCTCTGGGACCTCTCACCTGTCCCTTGCTAGGTCCCTTGCGAGGGGAAACCCTAGACTTTCCAACTTTGGTTCTACATGCTAGTCCTACTCTTTTGGACTCCCCCTTAGTAATTTTTCAACTTTCCCCTTTACGGATTTTCACGACGTTAAAGAGTTTCTGTTGGAGCCATATTGGCCTCTTACTATTCTTCCTGTCTTTACTTTGTATAGGGATAGTTTGTAGTTGTGCCTTTAATATTGCCCCTTTCAGAAACTGCCAGCTCTCCTGAATTACTTTAGCCCTGATGTTTTCTTTACCTGGGACCGCACCTATACTTTTCGGAAACGGTTAGCCTGTTTTTTGAAGTCCATTGTTCTGATTCTGCTGCTTTCATACCTTCCTTTTGTTAGGATCAGGAATTCTATCATTTGAGGGTCACTTTAGCCTAAATTGTCTTCCAGCTTCAGATTCACAACCAATTCCTCCCTGCTTGTCAGATTCAAGTTTAAAATGCGCCCGCTCTTCATTTTTCCTCCACCTTCTGAAACAAAACATTGTCCCCAAGACATTCCAGGCACTTATGGGAAATGCTGGGTTTTATTGTATTACTTTTCCAGCAGATGTCTGGGTAGTTAAAGTCCCCTTCCCTCCCCACCATCTGCTCTCTTTACATGTTAATTTCACAGGCTGGCTTGTGTCCTCTGGAATCAACACAGAGTTTTACAGAATCCGGTCCCTGTGAGTGTTTCCTTCTCTCCCCGATCCTTGTCAGGGGAGGCCCAGTCACTCAGCTCCCCAGGGCAGGGGAGCCCCGGTCACTGGCAATCTGAGCTGCCTGTCCGACTATGGCAGTTAATTAAACAAATCACGAGGATCCAGCCACTCTCAATGCATTTCCTTCTGTTGTCAGTGGTGATGGGAAATGCGAGATGGGACCTTTCTTCTCTGGGAGGCACCAGCTCCGATCCCGCCCCAGATCTGGACAACTGGTCTGTAGATGATGTGAATTGTAAAATTAAAGAAATTAGTGGTAATTTTTAGTGGTAATTTTTGTATGAATAATTTTTTAAATACCCCCATCATTACATTGGGATATGAGCTGCAGTGACCCAGTTTAACCCAGGAACATTTAGGTTTTGTAGCAGCATTGGTGGACAACGTGACAGAGGTGGAGGAACCAGACAAAGCGTTAGATGAAATCATCAAACTGACAGATACATGTTAGATAAAAGTTCGAGCGTGGTCTGGGAACATAACAGGGCATATTGTACAAATAAAATGAATCATAGAATATCAGGATTGGAAGGGACCTCCGGAGATGATCTAGTCCAACCCCCTGAAGATGCTTGTTGTAAACAAAATGTGAGCTGAAAATGTCAGTGTGAAGCATGTTTTTATGGAGCTCACGGGTGGGGGTGGTTGTCAAAAGAGAAGTAGTTTGAACCCGTGGTATCCTTGTAGTTAGGTTATAGTTTTTCAACAACAAGAAATATATGGACGGCCTGTTCCTCTAATGGGGCCATGAGTGCTTGTGCATGAGGGATAGGCTGTTGGGGCATCTGGACCATTGCAAAGTAGCTCCAGAAACCCTCTTAAACCCATACCATCTTCTGCTTCGACTGTGCATTTTAATTTTCCGGCAAGCCCTCTGCATTAGGACTTTAGTGATCATGACACCTCTGTTTTCAGCAATGTCTCAGGTCTTTCATCTACTGGTGCATATTATACAATGCTGTGCAGCATCTAGGGTTATAGTTTGCATAAAAGTGTTTTATAAAAATACAACAAAAATTCTCTAAGATGTCAAGACAAGATAATAAAAAACAAAAGTGTAATTGTTGCTGTGCGGGCACCTCTAAAAAGTATCTTCAAGTACGTAATTCCAATGTGGTTTTGTTAATATTATTTATGACAGGCCGTTGGACGGGGGAAATAATACCTCACAGAGTGGGAAAGGGATTCTGAATGACAAACGCTCCCCTGTGCAGAAGCATAACAACTCACAGAGAATGGCTGCCTACAAACCTGTGTCACTAAAAGAGATTTCAGTCAGTTATCAATATTCTCCTAAAACCTCAGGACAGCTCTCTTATCCCCATGCCCTGTTCTCTATGGCTGTGGCTTTTGTCTTTTTAATTGTTTTATTGTAAAACCTTCATTTGTGTGTGTGTGTGATGTTGGGCAATAGGGGGAAGAGATTCTTAACCACACCCTTGACTTTTAAAGCTCTCTTTACCATTTACAAGTAAAGCGTTTTTTGTATTCTAGGCAATTTGTTTACACAAAAGTTTTAAAAAAAACCCTAAAATTAAATTTTAAAGACTCTGCCTAACCATGTAGAAAGCTATAACATGTCTTTACATTTTATTTTATTATTGTAAAACTCTTCTTTACACGAGGGTTTTGTATAATATTTCTGTCTCCCTGGAACTTATTTCTTCACAATTTACATTCTCGTATAATCTAAATTTACTGTGCTGGGGCGGGGGGAGGGGGGAAGGAGAAGGAGGTTGATCCTACCGGGCAAGTCAGTTAGAGTAAGATCTTTGTGTTGCAGAGATGATCATTATTTAGTTATGGAAACTGAGTAAACTTAGCATCTTTTTAGGCTTATATTATTTAATTTTAAGCCTGTGTTTTTGCTGCAAAATTTAAGAGCTTTTTAAAAAAAATATGCTGCTTCAAATTGTCCTCACTGCACGCTAATTTCTTTTTTTACTGAAACACATATGGAAACTCCCCTCAATTGTGACAGTTTTCATATTCTATTCAGTTGTTATTTTGGTACTTTAAAAACGCTATTTTTCAAAGGATAGGCTGGTGTACTTTAAACATTTTTGTGTCACTGAACTTGTACAAAATATTCCTAAAAAAAGACCTTGTTATGTTACAGCTCATTCAGTGCCCTCAGCCTCTCCTCATAAATCATATGCCCCAGAGCCCTAATCATTTTTGTTGTCCTCTGCTGGACTCCCTCCAATTTGTCCACATCCTTTCTTTAGTGGGGGGCCCAAAACTGGATGCAGTACTCCAGATGTGGCCTCACTAGTGCCAAATAGAGGGGAATAATCACTTCCCTCAATCTTCCGGCAATGCTCCTAGTAATTCAGCCTAATATGCCATTAACCATCTTAGCAACAAGGGCACACTGCTGACTCATATCCACTTTCTCATCCACTGCAAACCTCAGGTCCTTTTCTGGAGAACTGCTGCTTAGCTAGTCAGTCCCCAGCCTGTAGCGGTGCATGGGATTCTTCTGTCGTAAGTGCAGAACTCTGCATTTGTCCTTGTTGAACCTCATCAGATTTCTTTTGGCTCAATCTTCCAATTTATCTAGGTCACTCTGGACCCTATCCCTACCCTCCCGCATGTCTACCACTCCCCCCAGCTTAGAGTCATCCATGAACTGGCTGAGGGTGCAATTCATCCCAACATCCAGATCATAAATGAAGATCTTGAACAAAACCAGCCCCAGGACCAACCCCTGGGACACTTCACTGGATATCAGATGCTAACTAGACATCGAGCCATTGATCACTCCTCATTCAGCTCAACAATCTAGCCACCTTTCTATCCACCTTATAGTCCATTCATCCAACCCATACTTTTTTAACCTGCTGAAAAGAATACTGTGGGAGACCGTATCAAAATCTTTGCTAAAGTCAAGATATATCACGTCCACTGCTTTCCCCATATCCATAGAGCCAGTTATCTCATCATAGAAAGAAATCAAGTTGGTCACGCATGACTTGCCCTTGGTCAATCCATGTTGACTATTCCTGATCACCTTCCTCTCCTCTAAATACTTCAAAATGGATTCCCTGAGGACCTGCTCCATGCTTTGTCCAGGGATTGAGGTGAGGATGACCGGTCGGTAGTTCCCCGGATTCTCCTTCTTCCCTTTTTTAAAAGATGGTGTTACGTGCCTAAGTGCTCTGCAGGGACGAGACACACACACACACACACACGGTGAGTGATATGGCTTTTAATGAAGGTAAAGAAAACACACCTGCAACGGGGACTTGGCACGTTGCTAACTCAAAGCGGGGAGCGAGTCCAAAGCAACAAAACAATTTCTAATAAATATAACCTTATGCTAATAGCATGTAAAGCAGCTCATACATAGGCATGTGGGAGCTTTCCCACAACTATACTATCTTTCATGGCAAAGGGCCAAGCTTTCCCAAACACACCGGACTTCCCAGGCTAGGCAATGCCAACCAACTACAAACAGCAGCTGCTAGTATACAACAACCTCTAGTAACCTGTCCTTGAGAAGGCGAACAGCCTAAGCTAAGCCGTAACAAAATCTTCCACAGTCCCTTACATTCCTCCCCTCGCCTTCTCAAGGGACAGCACCAGACATAGTCTCATAAATTGATTCAGACGACCCTATAGCATAAGTAGGGTGCCAAAAACAACAACACCGGCTACATAAGCGAACTAAACCGCAGCATACGCAAAGGCCTACTAAAACAAAAAGGCCAATACATAGGCCCTGAATAACATGTGCGGCCCAACCACGAAGGGACGTAAGCCAGGACCAGAGCCAGAATTCATCTTGTTGTTGGCCTATACCATCTGCAAGGTGGCGTAAATCTTTCAAGGTCGTCTCAATCGAGCTTCCAGCATCTGTAACATTAAAAGAACACATACCAGCAAACTCTTGACATGTATGACCATGCCGCAGCAACAAATAATCAACAGCCAAGCGATTCTGCAGCATGCCTTGGCGTACTTCACCTAATTCATGAGTAAGTAAATCCAAAACAATAGAGGTCATATTAATAGCTTTAGCAACAGTACAGGCAAGGTGGGCAACCGCATGGTAGTTATGCGCAACTAAACCAGGTACGCCCACAAGGGAAAAGAGGAGGGCTGCTGCCCGTCCTTCGGAATACAAAGTCACTTCAGCTTTGCACCCAGAGTCCAGGGGAACGGTCCCCCTGCGTTGGCGGGGGGGGCCTTCTGGGGAGGCAAAACCATAAGTGGAGTTATACGCCCTATAGTGCAGGGGCCCCCAAAACTATTGGCAGGAATGTAGGTATACGCAATCCTCCCACAAAACTAAAACCACCCTCGTGGCAATTTTGCATGTCCATCACCAAAGCTAATTTCCACATTCGATCTGCAAATTAAATCTTGATTAGTATGATTTACTACATCCTGCATAGCTCCTCTAAAAAACACACACATCGCAGCATGAGTAACATTAGCTAGGCGAAAGGAATACATAGTAGCATCCCGCTGGGGCTGCCCCAGTTCACACATCTGATATAAATCCTCATACGTCATGTGCTTGGAGCTAGTAACCTGTCTGGAGGCAGCTTGCAGCGATTCTGGATTGGCACTAACACCAATAAAACATGTCTCCATAATGGCACCGATGGCATGTACTCTGGGGAGACAAAACGAAGAAGAATTAACAGCAACGCGGGCCAATGTGACCCACGCATTATCCTGGGTAGGGACACCTGCTAAACCAGGTATCACAAAGAGCGTTGTGAAAGTCGTGACAGCGAGGCCATACGGGGATACTCTTCCCCTTCCGGTAGTATATAGGCCCAGCCTGTCCCTGTGGCCAAAACGACGGCCGCGCGGGGTTCTTGCTGTGGCAGGGTCCACCAAACGCTTGCCAGTACGTGCCATTCTGTCTCCTCGGGGTCACATTTGATCACACCTGCAGGAGGCAAGGGGACACAATTACAAAGGGCCTCCCCTCGCTCCCACTGTAGTACTCCATCACTGTGATTGGTGCAAGAAAGAACGGCCAAAGAGCGATCAGAGCTGAGCCAGTATAGAGGGTAGAATCGAGAGCCCTCCTTACTAGGCAGGACACAAAACAAACAGGGAGGCTCACACCACACTTGGGCCTGGGTGGCCCACGGGGACACGGTTTGGCCTGCCAATAAGGAGATGGTGTGAGGGGCGTACAAGGTTACAACCCCCTGCGCAGGCTGCAGTACCCCAGGAGTGTGTTTCAATTCTACCCGCAGCTGTGTGGGCACCTGGGGGGGCGTGGTAAGGCGTTGTAAGGGTGTCCGACCTTCCCCCAGGCGGCGGTTATTAAGAAGCCAGACCGCCTGTTCCAAAACCCCCGACCAGCCGCGTAGCGTGTGGGTAGGGGTAAGGCGGCGCACTTGGTCTTTTAGCAGCCCATTCAGGCGTTCTATGAGGCCACTGGCGGTGGGCGTATATGAAAGATGAAAATGCCAGGCTATAGCCACATCCGCTGCCCATGTCCGGACAGTTTGGGCCGTAAAATGGGTGCCCTGGTCACTCTGCACCGTGTGCGGCGTCCCATAGCGTGCACAGAGCTGCTGTAGGGCCGCCAGTGTAGTCGTCGCCGAGGCAGCAGCGCTGGGATGCACGAACAGCAGGCCGGTGTAGGTATCTACAGCTGTAAGGACGTATTGCCAGCTTCGTTCCTGCGGTAACGGGCCGATGTAGTCGACCTGCCAGTCTTGACACGGGCCCGTCGCCTGGTAAATGTGTCCGGTGGGTTCTGGAAGGGCAATCGGCGCCAGCCGGGAGCAGACCGAGCACCCCACTCAGGCCGTACGGCAGGCCGAGAGGGGGAGCGTGGTGCCTTGTTGCAGGGCCGCGTATTGCATCGCATGGGCCCCCCGGTGGCCTCCGTCTACGTGATATTGTTCAGCCAGCTGAATGACCTCCCCTTGGGCCATGTCGTCCGCGGCTGCATTCCAGTGAGATTCGGTCGTCTGGGCTTTCGTGTGGGCGTCTACGTGCCGCATGGCCAGGGGAGCTTGTCGGGCGAAGGCGAGGAGCTGCCTCCATAATGGTGCTCCCCATAACGGTCTCCCTGCCAGTGCCCATTCCTCGGCTTCCCAAGCAGTCACCCACGTCCGGAGGCCTTTATATAGTACCCAGCTGTCAGTGTAGAGGTATACCCGCGGTGGTGCAGTCTCAATGGTGAGGGTGGCAGCCCGTAATTCGGCCCATTGGCTTGAGCCGGCCGTGCCCCACGCCATGGCCACCACATCTGCATAGGGGGCGAATGCTACCGCCCGCCACTGTCGGGTCCCCTGGGCAGTGTAGGCCGCAGACCCGTCCGTGAACCAGGCGTGCTCCTGCTCCTCTCTTGATAACTGTTCGACAGTGGGCGCCTCCCCTACTGGGGATGGGGGCACCGGATCCTCCACCGGTGGCAGTTCGTCCGTCAGGGAGGGTACATGTTCGAATGCAATTGCTCCCAGCAGTGCGGCATGGGGGGTGGAGATGGAGGGCTTACCTAGCAACATTCGCTGTTATAAGTAATGTTTCCATTTGAAATGGGTGGTACTCTGCGCCACGCCCGTTTGTGTTTGGGTAGGGTCCTCCTTCACCCACCGTCCTAGGGGGATGGGTGTGCGGACTACCACTGGTGCGGGACCAGTAATGCGCTCGGTGTCCTGCAATGCCCATACCACCGCCAGGATCTATTTCTCCAGCGGGGTGTAGCCGGGCTCCGCCCCCCTCAGAGCTCGGGACCAAAAGCCAATGGGTTCCTTCTGTTGTCCACCCGCTGGCTGCCAGAGACCCCAAGAAGCCATGTCCGCTACCGTAGTAACCTCGAGCTCGAACAGGAGGCCTGGTTGGGGGGCGTGGAGCCATGCATGTGTGAGCAAGGCATCTTTACACAGCTCAAAGCAGTCTGGTGGTCCCGCGTCCAGTGCCAGGGCGCTGCCTTGCGCACTAGGATTTGCAAAGGTCGCATCAGAAAGGCCAGGTGGGGAATAAACGCGCGCCAAAACCCCAACAAACCGAGGAAGGCTTGCAATTCCCGTTTGGTTTGGGGCACAGGATAGCCTTGCACAGTTTGGCATACCTTAGGAGGGATCTGCCATTCCGGTCCGGCCCAGAGAACACCCAAAAAGACCACCGCTTGGGCGGGCCCTTGTATTTTTTTTGGGTTAATCGTCCACCCTCGCGTCTCCAGGCCCTCCACCGCAGCATGTAAGGCATCAGTCACAATTTCTTGGGAGGGACCAGAGACCATAACATCATCTATATAATGGTAATGGTGGGTCTGGGGCGGCCACTGCACCCAGGCCAAGTCGGCGCTTACTAGCTGGTGACAGATGGTGGGAGAATGCTTCCACCCCTGGGGCAACACGCAGAAGGTGTACCGACGCGCTTGCCAGGAAAACGCAAATTGCTCTTGGCTGCGTGGATCAATGGCAATAGAAAAGAAGGCATTTGCCAAGTCCAGCACGGCGTGACATAGTTGGGCCGCGGCTGCAATGTGCTCAATCAGGGTGACTATATCCGGGACAACTGCCGTCAGTGGGGGGGTCACTTTGTTAAGCTCCCGGTAGTCGACCGTCATACGCCACGTCCCGTCTGGCTTCCGCACGGGCCAGATGGGGCTATTATAGGGACTTAGGGTTGGCCTAATAACCTTCGCATCCAATAAGGCAGCAATTGTTTCAGTAATCTCGTCCCCCCACCCCGGGAGGCGGTACTGCTTTTTGGATACTATGGCCAGTGGGGGAGGCAGCACCACAGGTTCCCACCGTGGGGCGCCCCGCAAGATCGTTAGGGTCCGCACTTCCCATACCCGTTCCGCACTCACATACCGGGGATGGCCGAAGGTGAACAGGCCGTATTGAGTGTCAACGGAGCGGCCCTGGAGGACGTCAATGCCCAAGATGTACTCTCCCACCGCCGCTGCTAATACCGTTGCTTGAAAAGGAGGGGCTTTCCCCAAAGTCAAGGTAACTGTAACCTCATAGGCCGGGGTTTCAGCCCCACCCAGGCCCTTTACAAGAGCGGCTCGGCCATGGGTCTGCGTGGAGTGCAATATCGTCACTTCGGTGGTAGTATCAAGGAGCGCCAGAATGTGTTGGATCCCTCCCCTGGGCCAACGAATCCGCAAGGGCACGTAGGGGCCTCGGTCCCCCTCTTCCCTCCCATACGTGGCTGCGGCCATGCGTGGGCGGAGGACCCGCCACTCCCTCAGTAGGGATGGGGTAGCTGCCATTCTGCTGGGGGAGCGGGCGGCTCCGCTGGCTTGTTCGGTTCTACGGTCCTCTCTCTCCCTGGCCCCACGCTCCGCTTGGAGGCAGGCAATTGCATCCATCGTTTGTACAGGTCAGCCGTAGGTTTCCTGTTTATTTCGTCTGGGGGGACGCCCGCCTGCAAGAGGTCGAACCACAGGACCCTTCGGGGCACTCGCAGCTCCCCCTTCTCCACTCCCTGCCCGGTCTGTCCTTGGTTTCGCTGTCCTTTGGCAGCGCGAATGGCCTTTGGTCGGGCCCCAGCCAAGGCCGTCTCCAACTGCATAAGGGTGGCTGCCAATTCGCCGACCCGCCCATCCGCTGCCATGACTATGGCCAAAAGGGAGGGCTTGAGCTCATTGGGGGCAGTCCGCAAAAAGGCGGCCTTGGTGGACTTAGTGACCGGCATGTCATCGGGCCCGTCCAGACCTCCCGTTGCCACCGACCAGGCCATACCCAGCTGGCGCAGGGCCTGCATCGCTTCAGCTATGGTTTTCCAGGGGCCTACTTGAGCCTCCAATTCCCCTGCCGAGGGGTAGGCTGTGCCTACCGCGCCTGTCAGCCAGCGGTAGAGGGACGGGGATTCCTCGTCCTGCCCATTCGCATCCTTTGGGTTTGGGGGATTGGCCATTTCTGCTCGTACCTGTGCATCCTGTGCCATAATGCCCAGCTGTTGCAATTCATACCGCAGGAGCAGCACCGTCTGTCCCGCGTTGTCCCACACTCGGACCAGCCAGCGCAGCACGCCTTCTCCTGGCTCCTGCCGGAACATCTTGACGATCTCCTGGAGCTCACTGGTCTTGTAGGTCCGCACTACCTCCGGCTGGAGATGCCCGCCTTCAGCCCTCAGTTCTCTTACCGGGCAGGCGTGTATGCTTGCTACCGGCCTGTGCTCGTCCTCCTCGTCTGAGGAGGAAGAAGAGCCCCAAATGTTCCCGTCCCACGCCTCAGGGTCCCAAAACGGAGCGGCTGTCACAGCACGGACTTGGGCTGTGGTTACGGGCTTCCGCCCAAGCTTGAGCCATCTCCGGTTGGCTACCCGGGCTACCAACACCTCACATCGCCGCGTCAGCTCCTGGGCTCGCTCGGCTTGGGAGGTGACAACGGCCTGTGCTATGGCCCTGGCGTCAGCCTGGGCTGCACACTCCTGCATTTTTCCCTCGAGGGCCTGCTGCAGGCGGAGCACCTCCTCATCTTGGGCCCGGATGGCGGTCAGGAGGAGCCATCCAACCTCCCCCATAGCCCGCCTTTCCATCCCTGAGCGCCGGTTCACCCGCAGCCGCTGTAAGGCCTCCATCAGCTGTACTGGGGTGACCCCGGCCGCCTGCCTCACTTCTGGCCACTCGGCAGGCGCTGTCCACCCTGCCAAAACCCATGCTACAGGCCCCCAGCGTTCCGTCTGGGGCCACCCAGGTATTTGCTACAGTGACAGCAGTGGCTTCCCCGCAACCCCTACCTTCGGCCACAACGGCATCGTCCCTCAAAGCACCCTGCTCGCTGCGCCAAATGTTATGTGCCTAAGTGCTCTGCAGGGATGAGACACACACACACACACACACACACGGTGAGTGATATGGCTTTTAATGAAGGTAAAGAAAACACACCTGCAACGGGGACTCGGCACGTTGCTAACTCAAAGCGGGGAGCGAGTCCAAAGCAACAAAACAATTTCTAATAAATATAACCTTATGCTAATGGCATGTAAAGCAGCTCATACATAGGCATGTGGGAGCTTTCCCACAACTATACTATCTTTCATGGCAAAGGGCCAAGCTTTCCCAAACACACCGGACTTCCCAGGCTAGGCAATGCCAACCAACTACAAACAGCAGCTGCTAGTATACAGCAACCTCTAGTAACCTGTCCTTGAGAAGGCGAACAGCCTAAGCTAAGCCGTAACAAAATCTTCCGCAGTCCCTTACAGATGGGCACTATTTTTTCCTTGTTCCAGTCATCCGAGACCTCCCCTGATCTCCATGAATTTTGAAAGGTAATGGCCAATGGTTCTGCAATCACATCAGCCAACTCTCTCAGCAACCCTGGATGCATTAGATCTGGACCCATGGACTTGTGCCTGTCCAGCTTTTCTAAATAGTCCTTAACCTGTTCTTTCATCACTGAGGGCTGCTTACCTCCACCCCATACTGTGCTGCCCAGAACAGCAGTCTGGGAGCTGAACTTGTCTGTGAAGACCGAGGCAGAAAAAGCATTGAGTACTTCAGCTTTTTCCACATTATCAGTCACTAAGTTGCCTCCCCCATTCAGTAAGGGTCACACACTTTCCCTGACCTATTTCGTGTTGCTAACATACCTGTAGAAACCCTTCTTCTTACCCTTCACATCCCTTGCTAGCTGCAACTCCAGTTGTTCTTTGGCCTTCCTGATTACACCCCTGCATGTTTAAGCAATATTTTTATACTCCTCCCCAGTCATCTGTCCAAGTTTCCACTTCTTGTAAGCTTCCTTTTTGTGTTTGAGCTCGCTGAAGATTTCTGTGTTAAGCCAGGCTGGTTTCCTGCCATATTTCTTCTTTCTGCACACAGGGATGGTTTGTTCCTGTGCCCTCAATAAGACTTCTTTAAAATAAAGCCAGCTCTTTTGGACTCTTTTCCCCCTCATATTAGCCTCCCAGGGGATCCTGCCCATCAGTTCACTTAGGGAGTCAAAGTCTGCTTTTCTGAAGTCCAGGGTCCGTATTTTGCTACTCTCCTTCCTTCCTTGTGTCAGAATCCTGAACTTGACCATCTTATGGTCACTGCTTCCCAGTTTGCCACCCATTTCTAGTCCCCCTAACAATTCTTCCCTGTTTGTGAGCAGCTGGTCAAGAGGAACACGACCTCTAGTTGGTTGCTCCAGCACTTGCACCAGGAAATTGTCCCCAGCACTCTCCGAAAACTTCCTGGATTGTCTGTGCATCACTGTATTGCTCTCCCAGCAGATTTCAGGGTGATTGAAATCTCCCATGAGAACCAAGGCCTGTGGTCTGGAAACTACTGTTATTTGTCTGAAGAACGTCTCTCTCTACCTCATCCTCCTGGTCTGGTGGTCTATAGCAGATGCCCACCATGACATCACCCTTGTTACTCTTGCCTCTAAACTTAACCCAAAAACTCTCAATAGGCTTTTCTCCAGTTTCATACTGGAGCTCTGAGCAATCACACTGCTCCTTTACATACAGTTTACCTCCTCCACCTTTTCTCCGCCGCCTGTCCTTCCTGAACAGTTTATACTCACCCATGACAGTGCTCCAGTCATGTCAGTTATCTCACCAAGTCTCCATTATTCCAATCACATCATAGTTCCTTCACTGTGCCAGGACTTCCAATTCTTCCTGTTTGTTTCCCAGGCTTCTTGCGTTTGTGAACAGGTACCTAAGATAACTAGCCGAAAACCCTGCTTTCTCAGTGTGAATCAGGAGGCCTCTCCTGTTGCACCCTCCTCCTTGTGTTTCCTCCAGCTACCCCACTTCCCCACTTATCTCCAGGCATAGGTCACCATCCCACAGTGAACCTAGTTTAAAGCACTCCTCACTAGGGGTACATCTACACTATGGGATTATTACGATTTTACAGAAAACAATTTTTGGAAACAGATTGTATAAAGTCGAGTGCACGTGGCCACACTAAGCACATTAATTCGGCTGTTTGTGTCCATGTACTGAGGCTAGCGTCGACTTCCAGAGCATTGCACTGTGGGTAGCTATCCCATAGCTATCCCATAGTTCCCACAGTCTCCCCTGGCCATTGGAATTCTGGGTTGAGATCCCAATGCCTGATGGGACCAAAAATTTGTCGTGGGTGGTTATGGGTAAACGTCGTCAGTCAATCCTCCCTCCGTGAAAGCAACAGCAGACAATCATTTCTCGCCCTTTTCCCTGGATTGCCCAGGCAGACGCCATAGCACGGCAACCATGGAGTCCGTTCAGCCTTTTTTCACTGTCACCGTATGTCTACTGGATGCTGCTGACAGACTCGGTACTGCAGTGCTACACAGCAGCATTCACTTGCCTTTGCAAGTTAGCAAAGACGGTTACCAGCCCTACTGTACCGTCTGGTGCTTTGCAAGTTGACCAAGATGGATACCAGTCATACTGTACTATCTGCTGCTGTCATGGGTGCTCCTGGCCAGCCTCGGTGAGGTCAGTCGGGGGTGCCAAAATGAGAATGACTCTGTAGCTCATTCTCTTCTTTAAGTTTTGTCTAATCAAGAGTCAGTCCTGCCTAGAATATCAGGCAAGCCTACTAAAGAACCAGAGAGGCAAATGGCCGCCCTGGGTCAGAGCCCCAGACAACCCAAAGAAATGATGAGCTGCATGCCATTCTAGGGGGTGCACCTGCAACAAGCCCACCAGTGTGATGAAGTAACAAAGAATGCGTGAATAAGAAACAACACTGACTTTATTGCAAGCAGAGATCAAAGGGGGGAGGGGAGGGTGGTTGGCTTACAGTGAAGTAGAGTGAACCACCATTCTGCACTTGCTCAGCCTATAGCTGAAAATGGGAATCTGTGATAAGCACTAGGATAGAACTGAATCTCCATTTGTGTGTGGGCCTTTGGTTGACACTGATAATATACAAAATGTCCCAGGATATGTATGTTGGAGGACAGTTCTAAATGGCAGCTTAATTGTTTTATTTGCAGCAAAATGTAGAGGTCTAAGTATCTGATTGTGAGCCCTGGTAGCAAGGGGTAGGAGCGACTGCACAGTGCTGCTGACTAAGAGAGCAGCCTGAGGCAGAAGCCTCCAGCTGACGTGATATTCCAGGCAGGACTGAATCTCTATTAGACAAAACTTAAAGAAGAGAATGACCTGGAGTCATTCCCATTTTTGCCCAGGCGCCCCGACCAACCTCACCGAGGCCAGCCAGGAGCACCCATGGGACGACGATGACTGATTCCAGTCTTACTGTACTGTCTGCAGTCCGCAAGGCAAGGCAAGGCAAGGGGATGCGGCTGTGTAGCACTGCAGCACTGCATCTGCCAGCAGCATCCAGTAGGCATACGCTGACATTGAAAAAAGGGGAGAAACAATTTTTTTCCCTTTGCTTTCATGGGGTGGCGGCGCTGACGACATATACCCTGAACCACCCGCAACAATGTTTTTGACCCTTCAGGCTTTGGGAGCTCAGCTCAGAATTCAAATGATTTTTGGAGAGTGCAGAAACTGTGAGATAGCTACAGTCATCAGTCACCCCTCCCTCCGTGAATGTTAATTTGATTCTTTGGCTTTCGGGTACACTTGTCTCAGCTCCTTAGTTTTCACGCAGCGCTGTGTTGAGTCTCTGTTGTGGCCTTTGTCCATCATGGCCTTGGAGCTTCTTTCAAATGTTTTGGCATTTCGTCTATTGGAACAGAGTTCTGATAGAACAGATTCATCTCTCCATACAGAGATCAGATTCAGTATCTCCTATACGGTCCATGTTGGAACTCTTTTTTTGATTCTGGGACTGCATTAGCTTTCCATGCTGGGTCAACAGGAAATAAAACTCAAAAATTTGTGGGGCTTTTCCTGTCTACCTGGCCAGTGCATCCGAGTTCAGATTGATGTCCAGAGCAGTCACAATGGTGCACTGTGGGATAGCTCCTGGAGGCCAATACTGTTGAATTGCGGCCACACTAATCCTAATTCGAAATGGCAGGGGTGCAGAGTTACTTCGATTTAACATTGCTAAATTTGAGATAAACTCATAGTGTAGACCAGGCCTAGGTTAGCAAGCCTGCCTGCGAAGGTGCTCATCCCTCTCTTCGTTAGGTGGATCCCATCTCTTCCTAGCAATCCTTCTTCCTGGAATAACATCCCATGGTCAAAGAATCCAAAGCCCCCTCTCCAGCACCCCCTGTGCAACCACACATTCACCTCCACAATTTGATGGTCCCTGTCTGGGGCTTTTCCTTCAACAGAGAGGCTGGATGAATACATGACTTGTACCTCAAATTCCTTAATCCTTCTTCCCAGAGCCACATAGTCTGCAGTGACCCGCTCAAGGTCATTCTTGGCAGTATCATTGGTGCCCACACGGACAAGTAGCAAGGGGTAACGATCCGAGGGCTTGATCAGTCTCTGCAGACACTCCGTCACATCCTGAATTGTAGCTCTGGGCAAGCAGCATGCTTCTCGAGTTTCCTGGTCTCGATGGCAGATGGATGACTCTATCCCCTTAAGAGGGAGTTCCTGACAACCACCATCCAACTCCTCCTCTTGGGAGTTGTGGTCATGGAACCTCCATCCCTAGGACAATGCATCCCATGCCTTCCAGTCAGTGGGGTCCCCTTTTGATCCCTTCCCTCAGATAACTCTTTCAAACCATTCTCTGCCGAAGTACCTATGTAGAGAGCCTGAAAATGATTGCTAATCTCAATCTGCACTGGGGGTACATGAGTTCTCCTCCTTCTTCTTCTGGAGATCACATGCTGCCAATTTTCTTCCCTCTTCTGTACTGCCCTCTCTGATTCTTCAACATGCTGTGCCTGCAGTACGAAATGCTGACTTCTATCTAGAAACTCTTCATTTTCTCTGATGCCATCACAGGGTTGATACTTGCATCTCTAGTCCTTTAACCTTCTCTTCCAATATGTAGACCAGCTTGCACTCCATACAGACAAAGTTGCTTCTGTCCTCTGGGAGAAAGACAAATTTGGAACATCTTGTACAAGTCACAAGAGCTGATCGCTCACTATCCATATTGTCTTCCTTCTAAGCGCCCCTTCTCATGTTGTGTTTACTGCTCATGGAAGCCTGAAAGGCAAACAACTCCACAGGAACTCCGACCAGGTGAAATCCCAGGGAAACTCCCTCTGTTTGTCTGTCCTGCCATTCGCTGACCTGAGCCATGGCTGGGGCACATAGCTGCTACCGTAGTACACCAAATAATTAATGTACAGCACCTTACACAACGAGATCCTTTGCCATGACTGGGTCTTCTACACGCTACCATAATAAACATAATGAGCACGGTACGGCACCCAGCACAATGGGGCCCTGTTACTCTGACAGTCCCAGCCACGCTGAACGTCTCAGGTTTGACACCTGAATCTGGAGTCACCCAAGTGTCCCAGCTCAAGCTGCTATTGGATCTGCAGGTATCACTGAGTTGGGCAGTGCAGTAAATGCTGACAAGGCAGGGGCAGGTCCAGGGATCGAGCTGGGGTGCTGGTGAGCTAAGCCCAGTCACACATCAGGGATGTGAATCCAGCCGATGCAGAATTTTCCATCTTGGCTCAAGAGACCTGGCAACCTCCCCAGAGCTGGGACTCTGTCATGGAGAACTGGGGCTCCACGAAGGATCTAGGAGGTCTTACAGAGAACAAGCAATGCCATGAGCTCCCCACGTGCCGCTGGGGCAATACTGGCCAGAGCCTGGACTGTAAAACCAGGAGAATAGGAGCAGGGAGGGGATTTTGTCTCTCTATGCAGCATTGGTGAGACTGATACCAGCCCCAGGATCAGGGACAAACTGGCTCAGGGAGGTGCGATATACACATGGGGCCTTTCCCCATAGGGGGTTCCTGCTCTGAGCAAGCCCCATAGCAGGGACTGGCTCGTTCAGGGGGTGCCTAATCAGACGTGAGGCATTTCCCCTCTAGGGCATCTCTGTGCTGCTGTCACTGGTCCAAGCACCAAGTTCTGCCCTTCCCCAGCTCTCCTGTGTACATGGGCTGTGGGTAACACCGATCGGTATCAGTGCTGGGTGAGAAAACACACCCCTGTGCCCCTTTGTGTGAGATAGAGGCGGGTGACTCTGATCATCCTGATACCAGCACCCCACCCCAGACATTGTGTATCTGACACCCAAAGTGTCTCTGACACTCCCCAACAGATTGTTAGAGACAGGTGACTTCCCTGCTTCTTCTGCCCCACTGAGTTTATCAGCCCCCAAGGGGGCTCAGCCCCATCCCTGCCATCAAAGTCCCTGGCCTGTCAGGGGAGGTGCTGTCCGCCTATGGGGATTCACAAGCACAGAGCCAGGAGCATCACTGGTCCAGTCATTCCTGCATCCCACCTCCCCAGGGACTAGACATGGATGCTCCCAGCCAACTCCCGCTCTTGGCCCTGAGTGGGGTCAGTGACCCCTATTATAGCTACCAGAAGGGTGCAGACAGCGGGTGGATCCAGCATTGGTAGTGTGCAGAGATGGATCTAGAATGGATGTATGGGGATCTAGATTGCTCTACATTTGATGTGCAGGGATCTGCATTAATCTAGAAGAGACCTACAGGTAGCTATGTGGGTATGGATAGATCTAGAATGGAACGGCATCCACTGAAATTAATCTAGCTTGAAAGGATGTAGAGAGATTCTGGAATAGCTCTACATGGTGACACATAGATCTAGTCATATCTGGATGGATAGATCCCACCACTCATTCAGGAGACATGCCAATTCCAAGAGAGGGACCCAGAGACAAATAATGGAATGGCTGAGATTGGCTCTACCAATAGGCAGATACTAGAAGATCAAAACAGAGTTAATGCAAGTCAACACGGGTTAATGGAGAACAGACCATGGTCAATAACCACTTTGTCTGGTTCATTCAGGTGACTGTGCTTATGTGATATATATGTGGATTTCCATGGGGAGTTCGCCCAACTACCACACAACATTCATATTGAGAAATTGGCTCTCAAAAGACTTAACATGGCTCCAAAATGGGCTAAGTGATCCTCCTCAAAATGTGATCCTCACTGGGGAATCAGCATCCACTGGAGTGTTGCTGGTGGGCCTCTCAAAGATCTGTTCTGGGCCTTAGGTTATTCAGTATCTGTATCAATGATCTGGAAGTTCATGTAAAATTGTTGCTGGCAAAGTCTGCAGAGAACACAAGGATAGGTGGGGTAGGGGACACCTCCAAGCTGCAGAGCTACCTGGGTCACCTGGTGAATTTCGTGCAGTTAGACCTGAACATGAATCCAGCCAAATGCTAGGTCAAATATTGAGGGAAAAGGGATGTCGTTCACACTGACAGGATGGGAGCTGTGTCCTGGAGATCAGGGGTTCTGAAAGGGAGCATGGTGGAACCCATCCAAACAAGAGATTTCAGTGGAATGCAGGAGCTAAGCAGGGAGATACCCTGCTTGGGTGTATAAAGCAGGGGATACTGAGTTGCAGCAAGGAGGTGGGGTCACCACTGGATATGGCCCTTTTAGGACTATGACTGGAGATTGTGTCCAGCTCTGGTGTCCACACCTCCAGCAGGATGCTGAGAAATTGGAAAGACCTACAAGAACAAGCTGAGAGGTGAAGACCCTGGCTGGAGGGGAGCGCTCCAAGGAGAGTGAGCTCCTGGTGCTATTGGAGGTAAAGAATGGACTCAGTCCTCTTCTGTAGGCACCTCCATGGGGCAGGGGTTTCTGAGAGCAGGGGGCTCTTCAACCTCTCTGGCAAAGGCAGGACAAGACCCAACAGCTGGGATCTGGAGTCAGAAAAGGTCTCGCTGCGACTAATATGCAAATATTAAACATGGAGCCATGGGAACAACTTACCCAGGGCCATGGTGGAGGCAGAAGTAGCTGGGTGGGTTCTGGCAATGGGGTGTCCACCAGGGGGTCAGTTTGGAAGGTCACAACGATCCTTTCTAGCCCTGAAATCTATGGGTCTGGGTATCTTGATGCAGAGAAACCCAGGGGAGTTTTTTAAACCTGCAGTAGGAAGATAGGAGGTTTAACCACATTTTCAGCCAGTCTGGGTGGGCACCAGAGCAGGGAGGAAACCCCCCACCTCCCTGCCCTGATGTGGGCACAGCTGTGGCTGGAGGCTTTTCCGATAGGCGTCTCCACCCCTGGGCCATCTGGGCTGGGAGTTTCCGGGCAGCAGGGTACACATCCCTGTGGTTGCCAGGCCCTGCCCTCCCCTCTCTGTGCCTGGTCCATATAACCTCCCGGTCTCACACAGAAGCTCCGTGCCCATCCCTGGATGTCTCTGACAATGGAGCTCCTGATCCCCATCCTGCTTCCCGTGGCCTTTCTGCTACCCCATGGGTCTCAGGCTGGTGAGTTGTGGGAGGGGGATCAGGGCCCATGGGGAGCAGGCCCCTTGCACCATATGGGGAGCTGTGGGCAGCATTTAGGGTCTCCCCCTTGGTCCTGCTGGGCCCAAGGGACTGTATCGAATCCTGAATCCTCTACTGAGTGCATCTGGGACTCTTAGAGCAGCCTAAGGGTTTGGAAAAGCAGCAAAGAATCCTGTGGCACCTTATAGACTAACAGACGTTTTGGAGCATGAGCTTTCGTGGATGAATATCCACTTCTTTAGATGCATGTAGTGGAAATGTCCAGGGGCAGGTATATATATGCAAGCAAGCTAGAGATAATGAGTTTAGTTGAATCAGGAAGGATGAGGCCCTGTTCTAGCACTGGAGGTGTGAAAACCAAGAGAGGAGAAACTGGTTCTGTAGTTGGCAAGCCATTCACAGTCTTTATTTAATCCTGAGTTGATGGTGTCAAATTTGCAGATGAACTGAAGCTCAGCAGTTTCTTTTTGAAGTCTGGTCCTTTGAAGTTTTTTTGCTGCAGGATGGCCACCTTAAGGTCTGCTATAGTGTGGCCAGGGAGGTTGAAGTGTTCTTCTACAGGTTTTTGTATATTGCCATTCCTGATATCTGATTTGTGTCCATTTATCCTTTTCCGTAGAGATTGTCCAGTTTGGCCGATGTACATAGCAGAGGGGCATTGCTGGTACATGATGGCATATATTACATTGGTGGACATGCAGGTGAATGATCCGGTGATGGTGTAGCTGATCTGGTTAGGTCCTGTGATGGTGTCACTGGTGTAGATATGTGGGCAGAGTTGGCATCGAGGTTTGTTGCATGGATTGGTTCCTGAGCTAGAGTTACTATGGTGCGGTGTGCATTTACTGGTGAGAATATGTTTCAGGTTGGCAGGTTGTCTGTGAGCGAGGACTGGCCTGTCACCCAAGGCCTGTGAAAGTGTGGGGTCATTGTCCAGGATGGGTTGTAGATCCCTGATGATGCGTTGGAGGGGTTTTAGCTGAGGACTGTATGTGATGGCCAGTGGAGTCTTGTTGGTTTCTTTCTTGGGTTTATCTTGCAGTAGGAGGCTTCTGGGTACACTTCTGGCTCTGTTGATCTGTTTCTTTATTTCCTCATGCAGATATTGTAATTTTGAGAATGCTTGGTGGAGATTTTGTAGATGTTGGTCTCTGTCTGAGGGGTTAGAGCAGATGCGGTTGTACCTCAGTGCTTGGCTGTAGACAATGGATTGTGTGATGTGCCCGGGATGGAAGCTGGAAGCATGATGTGGTAAGCCTCTGTCCCAAATCTGGACCTTAGCGTCCAAAATCTGGGGGCTTAGCATGAAACTCCCCCCAAGCTTATTACCAGCTTGGATCTGATCTCGCTGCCACCAATCAGGATTCAGGGCTCCTGATCGCCCCCGGGGTCACCCAAACCTATCCCTGGGGCCCCCCCAAGACCCAGACCCCTGGGTCTCCCACCAAAGGGAAAACAAGTTCCTCCCCTTGTCTCCTCTATTTTATCCCCAGCTTTCCCTCTCCCTGGGTTAGCCTGAGTGATACTGTACTAAAGTTCCTTGAATACAAACCAGATATGGCAATTTACCTCCCCCTGAGGCTATGCATTCAAACCTAGTCAAGCTAACACAAAGAGATTTTCCACCCCCCTTTTTTTTTCCGTAGCTTTAACCAGAGAAAAACCTCAACCAGGTTTTAACAAGAAAACTTTATATAAAAAAAAAAGAAAGAAATTACATAGACTATAAACACTGCATTAAGAGTCAAATACAGGGATATTGCTTATAAGAAAATAGAAATAAACAGTCTGATTCAAAAGATAGCCAATTTAAACCAGTCCAGCAAATTACACACATGTAAATACAACTACAATATAAACCTATTGCTTTTCCTTTTGTACTCACAACTTGGTAACAGCAGGGTAGAGAGAAGCTTGGAGATAGAAAGAAAAGTTGTTCTCTCATAGCCGAAAGAAACAAAAAGACACAGAATAAAGCCAAACCCCTCCAGAGGTTCCCTCCCCTGCTTTTAAAAATCCAGTTTCCTGATTGGTCCTCTGGTCAGGTGTTTGGTTCCCTTTGCAGGTAAAAGAAACATTAACCCTTAGCTATCTATTTATGACACATGAAGGTAGGCATAGCGGTCGGTAAGTTTTCAGTATAGGGTGGTCTTAATGTGACCATCACTTATTTGCACCGTGGTGTCTAGGAAGTGGACCTCCCATGTAGATTGGTCCAGGCTGAGGTTGATGGTGGGGTGGAAGCTGTTGAAATCATGGTGGAATTTTTCCAGAGTCTCCTTCCCATGGGTCCAGATGATGAAGATGTCATCAATGTAGGGTAAGTGGAGAAGGGGCGTGAGTGGACGAGAGCTGAGGAAGCGTTGTTCCAGGTCGGCCATAAAAATATTGGCATATTCTGGGGCCATACGGGTGCCCATAGCGGTCCCACTGATCTGGAGATATACATTGTCATCAAATTTGAAATAGTTGTGAGAGAGGATAAAGGCACAGAGCTCAGCACCCAGTTGTGCTGTGGCATCATCAGGGATACTGTTCCTGACAGCTTGTATTCCATCTGTGTGTGGGATGTTTGTGTAGAGAGCCTCTACATCCATGGTGGCTAGGATGGTGTTTTCTGGGAGGTGACCAATGCATTGTAGTTTCCTCAGGAAATCAGTGGTGTCACAGATTTAGCTGGGAGTGCTGATGGCATAGTGTCTGAGTAGAGAGTCCACATATCCAGACAGTCCTTCAGTGAGAGTGCCAATGCCCGAGATGATGGGGCGTCCAGGATTTCCGGGTTTGTGTATCTTGGGTAGTAGATAGAATAACCCTGGTTGGGACTCTAAGGGTATGTTGATTTGTTCCGGTGTTAGTGTAGGGAATGTCCTGAGTAGATGGTGCAGTTTCTTAGTGTATTCCTCAGTGGGATCTGAGGGAAGTGGCCTGTAGAATTTGGTATTGGAGAGTTGTCTGGCAGTTGTCTAAGGGTTTGGGTGGCCAATCCCCCACAGGCTTCTTTGGGACCCCACTGCCAATCCCTGTGTCAGACAGGGACATTTGCCATGCGGCTGGGCCACTGGGCTGGGACCCAAGAAATCTGGGCCCATTCCCAGATCTGCTCAGGATCTCTGTTAACAAGTATTTGTATGGATTGAGGATGGTCACTGAAATCCCTTAGGCAGGTTTACAAACAATCTCCCTGGGCCGCAGTTTCCTTATCAGTACAATGTGAATAATAATTCTGCTCATGTCTGGATGCTGCCTGGGTCAATGAAAGGCCTGGAGCAAGGGAGCCCCTGATCTCGGTTAGTTTCCATGCAGCCCCTGGCATAATAGGGGCCCAGATCTCGGTCGTCATGCCACCCTCATGTAAATAACAGCAATTTGTTAAAGGTGAGATTTTCCAACCACAATCTTTCTCCCCCATCCACCCTCAGCTGCGTGGAGACTTCTTCAGTGGTGATTACAAAATGTTCTTTATTTTCCATGGGAAAAAACCCCAAAGTGGTACTTTTATATTTTCACCTAAATATTACCCAACACTGAGGGGAAAGAATCAGTTTCACCACAATAATTCAGACGGGTTTGAGACGAGGCTTTCTGAGAAAAAATGATGATTGTAAAAAGTTTGGCGTGTCAATCTGGGAACAGCCCTGACTGGTGACTGTGGACTGATGGAGAAGACACATCCCCAAAGGATCTCTCAGTGCCTTTCCAGGTGCTGCCAGGCCTAATCTGGGGGGACTTTGGCCCCCAAAGCTCTTAACTTCAGGCAGTGCAGTTACTGACCCACTCCTGGTGTGTTTGGCACCGATTCTCCACACAGCAAGGTCAGAGCTTTAGATTTTTCCTCCAGCCCCATGGGGTGTCCAGTCTGGAAGAGAGCTGAGGAGGTGGCAGAGTTCCAGGCACAGGGATCATGCAAGGAGAGCGTCAGAGGGGGTGGGATGAAGTTGTGGAGACTCCCATTTGGGATGGGGAGCTTGGTCCCAGACCGGCCCAGAGGCATGATGGGACTCTTTATATGAACCTGGTCTCCCCCCAGGAGAGATCATCGGGGGACAGGAAGCACAGCCCCACTCCAGACCCTACATGGCCTATCTGGAAATACAACGCAAAGGGAAGACGTATATCTGTGGAGGGTTCCTGGTGTCAGAGAACTTCATGCTGACGGCCGCTCACTGCAAGGGAGAGTAAGTGCCTCTGTGCTGGGGATGTTGGGGCAGGTCAGGGTTAGCGGGCGATGGGGGAACAACGGGAACAGAGTCAACAGAAAATCTCTGTGCACCACTGGATCCCCCATCCGCAATTCAGCAGAGCGACCCGTAACAATGACATCATGTTGCTGCAGGTACTGCCCCCACCCCATCACCCCACCCCCAGTGATCTCACACTCTTGCAGGTACCACCCTCCTATCCCATCACCCCCCCAGTGACCTCATACTGCTGCAAGTACCCCTCCTATCCCATCACTCCACCCCTAGTGACCTCACACTGCTGCAGGCACGGCCCCCATCCCATCACCCCACCCCCAGTAACCTCACACTGCAGCAGGTACTACCCCCATCCTATCATTCCGCCCCCAGTGACCTCACGCTGCTGCAGGTACCGCCTCATCCCATCACCTCACCCCCAGTGACCTCACACTGCTACAGGTACTACCCCCATCCCATCACCCCACCCCCAGTGACCTCACACTGCTGCAGGTACCACCCCCATCCCATCACCCCACCCCCAGTGACCTCACACTGCTGCAGGCACTGCCCCTGTCCCATCTCCTGAACACCAGTGACCTCACAGACATGGGTTTTCATGTTTCTGGGGACTGGTATGTCCCTCTGTGTCCTTGAGTGCGACCCTCACATTGATCTCAATCATTCTTGTGTCTCAGCTGGAAGAGAGAGCGAAGCTGAACAGACGGATGGATTCCATCGCCCTACCCATACCAGCGAGAGAGTAAAGCCAGCGGCTGTGTGCAGCATCGCCGGCTGGGGCAGCACTAGCACAGAGAGTGCATCCACCTCAGCCACGCTCCAGGAGGTGGACGTGGTGGTGATGCAGGATGCCGCATGTCTGAAGAAGCCTACTGGGCCAGATCATGACTATAACTCCTCCACCATGATGTGTGTGGGGGATCCAAAGATGGGCAAAGACTCTTGGGAGGTGAATCTCCTCCTGGCTTCAAGCATCCTTGATAAATTGTTATTATTAATGAGGTTGTTGATGTTGCAATCAGGCCTACGAGTGGTGGTCAGCAGGCCCCACTGTGCTGTACAAATGAGTGGGAAAATATCTGGTATTCTCCCAGAGGGAGGCAGAGAACAGTTTGGGGGGTGAGGGCTGAGACCAGCTGGATACTGTGGGAGCCAATCAGAGAATGGGTGGACATAGGGGGCTGTCACTGAGCTGTGTATCAGCTGGAATGACTCACTGACTTGTTCTCTATCTGTGGCTTGTTTTACTTCACAGGGCGATTCTGGGGGCTCCCTGGTGTGCGGGAAAACAGCCCAGGGCGTTGTCTCCTGGGGGCCTCCCACCCTCCCGGGGTGTATACAAGAGTCTCCACCTTCATCCCCTGGATACAGACAATGATGAGGAGGCTGCAGCCCTGAGCCAAGCTGAGAATAGCTGTGGGGGCTGGAGCTGCGCCGCTTCTGTGCTTTGGTGACACCCAGAAGTATGGCCTGCTTTGCAGATTGGCTGAGCCCCCCTCTCCCCAGGATACCCATCCCTAGACTTTGCTCCACTCAGGCAGTGCCCAGCCCATAAGCATAAGGCACTGAGCCTAGGGGAGTTAGGAGCCAGATTCAAGGCCATGTCCCATCAGCTCCCTTGGCAATCCCAACCCAGACCCTTAGGCTGCCTCTTTGCGAGGGAAACAGCTCATTTATTTCCCCTGGGGTAACAGACATAAACCAAACCCTGGGGCAGACCCAACGGTTTGTAGCTCTCCCCCATGTCATCTGCTCAAGTGACCGTTTATGGGGAATCTTCACTTGTACCTGACCTGCTAATTCCTGTGAAAACTGCAGCCTGCCCTGGCCTCACTGGACCTATCCCATGGGTTAATTTATCAGGCTCGCCAGTACCTATTCCAGCCACACATGTTCCCAGTGCTGGCTAGGCCAGTGGGACAGGAACGGAGAGAAGGCTGCACTGAACTGATTGCAGATCAATCCCTGGTGCTGATCGCCTCCTTCCCACCTTCTCTGCCCCACCCTGCTGCGTGGCCTGTTGCATTTCACTCACTGCTACATTGCCAGCATGAATAAAAATGAAGTTACAAAAAAACCCGTGTTTCAGGCACTGAGCGATCAACCCGAGCTGTGAAATCCAGAGCAACTGCTGCATCTGCCAGAGCCAGGTGGGAATTAACCTCTACAGGGAAAGGCTGGGATTATGATTAATGCGCTAAGCTGGAACTTAGGACACATTGTATGGGGGGATTTTGGCAAACCAGTAAAGTGCCTGAAACCATGACTGCTTATTGCTAAAGCAGCCAAGTCAGCAGGCTGTAAAGTGGCCATGCAGCAGCCTCAGCTTGACCAAGGCAGGAGGGGAGGAAGGTTGGGGTGACACAGAAAGGGCAGCTTGATCCCACATCCTTCCTGATAAGAGTTGTGCTGAAGTTTCTGATACATGCATTTTAGAAGAGCAGGATGTGCCCCCAGGAATGTCTGTTAGGGCCTCAAGGCTGCAAACTCGGAAAAAACCCACAGCTGGTTAATCAATAATCCGAAGGAATCTCTTGCTTGACTGTTGAAACTGCTTGTTTAAAAAGGTTTCTTTAAGGGACATGTCACTGTCTTACTAATCTATAAATAAGGGGGGAAAGTTTGAGGTAGTTGGACTGGACTCTCCCTCTGGATGCATCTTGTGTTCCCCACCGGCGCTGTGCCATTCAAGAGCCACACTCAGCTTTGGTAATTATCGAGGGTAGGAGGTGTTTTACTAACCTGTTTAGCTTTAAGTGAAAGCACTCTTGTGTTGTTCTGTTTGTGCCAGCCATCTTTGGGTTGGATGGCCGTGTCTCCTCTGATTTATTTCCTGACACTACCTTGCAGAGAGTAAAAGTTATTAAGAGTTTTGGGTTGAAAGAACCCCGGGTAACAACATCATGTGGATTTTTTCCTACACATTATAGAAAGGTGTTCAAGGGGCCAGGCCTCCTCTTCCCAAGTGTGATGTGATGGTCTATAGCTGACACCAGCAAACCTCTCTTGTGCTTTATCAGGTAGGACATTGATCCATAAGGACCCAGGATCATTTTCTTCCCAGTTATCAGTGACTCAGAAACAGGCGGTCCCATTTTTGACACTGAGTGCATGTCCCCTCCCCTTTTCTCCACTTGATCCTTCCTGACTAGCTGGTAATCGTGGATTTTAACTATCCAGTCATGGGAATCATCCCACTAGGTTCCAGTCACACCTGCTACACCAAACTGATGCTCCTGGAAAAGCAATTCCAATTCTTCATGTTTGTTCCCCAGACTCCTCGCATTGGTACAGAGGTGAGTCAAGAATTTCTTCTCTTCATTTAATTGGGGTTCCTGGATTAATTTTGTTCTTGATTTTTGCTGAGAGCTCATTTCTTCCCCCTTTTACCTTCCCCTTGTCCTATTAGTTTAGCCCTCTCTTGACTCCTCTAGCCAGCCTGTCCTCATGGAGGTTGGCCCCCCCTTTTCTTGAGGTGGAGTCTATCCAAACTCTGCAGCCCCCGCTCCCCATAGAAGATAGACTGATGTTCCACAAACTCTGCACCCTCCACACCATCAGTAGAGGGAGTAATCAGACCCCGTCTCAGCCTGCGTTTTAAGCTAATCCAGCCCAGCTCTGTCACTCTCCTCTCATCAGACATGTTCTCCGGTCCCCTGAGTGCCCTCACAGGCCTTCTCTGCATCTGCTTCACATCTGCTCTGGTCTGAATTCCTCTGTCCTGCATACGGGTGACCCAGATTGGTTCCCGATGGGAAGCCAGGTTCACTGCTGCTCCTGGCGCACCTTGAACAGTGATGGGAGGTGTTTGCTAAGGTTGCAGCAATGATCCAGGGCAACTGGAGTCTGGCATCCCATGACCCTGGGAAAGGTGCCCAGTGGCAGACCTGGCCCTGGTAGCCTGCCTTGGGAACCCAGAGCTAGGGGCCATGGCTTGGCTTGGCTCAGATGTGTCTCACTCAGAATCATCTGAGGCATTTGGGTCTGCTTGCCACAGATTAGCTCCTGCACAGTGGGATTGAATCGGGTGCAACCAGGGTGATGCCTCCCCCTCTATAGGCAGGGACGGGGGAGCAGGAAATGGAGAGGTTGCACCCTTAAGAAAGCGCAGATGACACACACACAGGCCTGTGGGAGACAGATGTGGCTTTTAACTGAGACCCTCAGAAACCTCATGGTCATCATGCGAGCACTGTGATTCCTTCTTTCTCACATTCGAGATGCCGAGGATAAGGTCACTTGATGAGGAATGGCCCAGAGCCTGGAGTGCTGCACAGCTGGGTCATGCACAGCTGGAAGTATTCAATGCACAGCTGGGGCCACACACATCTGGACTTATGCAATGAACAGCTGGAATTATGGAATGCATAGAAGGGTCCATACATAGGTGGAAGTATGCAATGTACAGCAGGGGCATGCACACCAGGCACTATGGAAGGATGGCAGCTTCTCCCCACTTTAGGCCTAGAGTCTTGCGGCTGTCTACCATTCACCCAAGTCAGAACACTGGACTATTGAGACTATGCGTTTCTGGCTCTGGCCTATCTGAGAGGCTGAGGGACCCAGACTGGGTGTTTGCTGCTCTGCTCTGCCTGAGGGCCGCAGATCCCAGATTGCTGATTTGATGCTCTTCCCTGCTTGATGGCCTGAGACTCTGGGGGGCAGCCCTTTCCCCTCTGCCTACTAGGATATGCCGCCCTGAGAGAAAGAGCTATCCCAAAGGACTCTGACTACTAGGTCACACTACCCTGGGAACAAGGATAGCCCAAAGGACTCTGACCACTCACACTCTCCCATGTTCTGGCTTAGGCTGTCAGAGCCACTCTAGCAATCAGGGCATAAGCTCCCCACTGACTGTGCATGACTAGACACTCCTTAAGGGGGTGTCTCTACACCATGACAGACAATCCACCCCCTTCTATCTATCCATCAGTCCCCATCAACACCCTTCTCTCCAGCCATTCCTCCCTTCCCAGCCACACCCCTCTTTCCATTTTTCCTTCCATCCTTCCCTCCCGCTCTTCCTACGCATGTGCAAGTCTCCATCCCTCCCTTCCTTCCCACACACCCCCTCCCTCCATCCATCCTTCCTGACAGTGGAACCAATTGCTGTAGTATCTCAGCTCCGTTGGTGCCTTCACCTCTGCCATGTTTGCTCGTTTATTTCACTCCCTGTCCTCTGTCTGCCGTCATCAATGGAGTGCAGTGACATTCAGCCTTTGTGGGTGTTTACTTCCCTCCAGAGCCTTTGCTATTGCACACAGACACATTGGGATGTTCAAAGCCACATGCAAGAGCGAGGTGTCGAAATCCCCTTGACTTTCAGTGGTCCCTGGGCCCATAACACACTGACCCCCTTTACTATCCCCAGTCCATCCTGTCAAGTGCTCAGGGTCAATCCCATGGAATCCCAGCGCCCCATGGGGGATATGGGGAGATCTTCACAAGAGCCAAACACACTGTCATTAACAGATAGTTAAGGGTTAATGCCTCTTTTACCTGTAAAGGGTTAAGAAGCTCAGTAAACCTGGCTGACACTTGACTAGAGGACCAATAAGGGGACAAGATACTTTCAAATCTTGGTGGAGGGAAGTCTTTTTTTGTTCTATTTGTTTTGGGTGTTGTTCGCTCTGGGGACTAAGAGGGACCAGACATCAATCCAGGCTCTCCAAATCTTTCGGAATCAGTCTCTCATGTTTCAAAATTGTAAGTAAGAGCTAGGCAAGGCGGAGTAGTTTTATTTTTGTTTTCTCAACTTGTAAATGTTCCTTATTTTGCTGAAAGGATTTTACCTCTGCTTGATGTAACTTTGAACCTAAGGCTAGAGGGGGTTCCTCTGGGCTATATTAATCTGATTACCCTGTAAAGTATTTTCCATCTTGATTTACAGAGATGATTTTTTTACTTTTCTTTCTTTAATTAAAAGCTTTCTTTTTAAGAACCTGATTGATTTTTCCTTGTTTTAAAATCCAAGGGGATTGGATCTGGACTCACCAGGGATTGGTGGGGGGAAAGGTGGGGGAGTGGTTAAGTTCTCCTTGTTTTAAGATCCAAGGGGTTTGGATCTGTGTTCACCAGGGAATTGGTGAAGCCTCCCAAGGCTGCCCAGGGAGGGGAAGGTTTTGGGGGGACAGGAAGTGATCCAGACACTGAAATTTCTGGATGGTGGCAGAGTTACCAGATCTAAGCTAGTAATTAAGCTTAGAAGCGTCCATGCAGGTCCCCACATTTGTACCCTGAAGTTTAGAGTGGGGAAGGAACCTTGACACACACAATGCCCCCTCTCTAGAACGTAGGCTGAGAAGCCCCTCACTCACAGCAATGGGAACGGCTCCAAATGGGATCCAGCCTCACGCTACTGTGGGGTGGGCTGGAAATGCACACGGGCCTTTCTCTTTTAGAGGACAGCGGCTCTGAACCAGCCCCAGGGTGGGGACTGGCTGGTTCACGGGAAGGGGAATGGGAATGGGGCTTTACCCCGCTAGGACGCACTAACTCCTATCCAAGATTGGCTGGCTCGGCAGGCAGGGGAGGGGCTGAGAATCTGCTTCACTATTTCTGCCCTGGCCCCCATCCAGATGTCTGTGGAAAGCGGTGCTCTCACAGATGCAAGGGGGTGGGGTAGTTTGGTCTCCCTGACCCATTTCCCTCACCCCAGCTCATGCCCACACTGCTGGGGAGGGGGACAGTTGAGGAGGATCAAGGGGCTGGGTTCCCCCCTGAAGCTGAGTTGAGTCTTGGTCAAACCCCAGCTCCCACGACAATAGCACCAAGCCAGGGAGAGAGCTCAGACTGTTAGCGGCTCAGCCACTTCCCCCACCTCCGCTCCAGATGTGCGGAATATCCAGCAGTGCACGGCTGGCAGGGGCACAGAGGAGTCCCTGCTAGGCATGGCCATAGCTGTGCCTGGCAGCACAGGCAGCCCCCAGCTAAGCAGGGCTCCAGGGGTCAGCTGGGGGCATGGGCGTGATGCAGTTTGGCCTGATCTCTCCCACCAGCAGGCCATATGGTGGGGTTTCCAGGAACTGAGACGGCCGAGGCCCCACCTGGCAGGTGGAAACATCACACTAAGGTGTCCTCCCCACTCCCATCTCTGCTCCAACCCAGGCCCCTGGGGGAAGAGGCCAGCAAAGCCGTGTCAGTGGATGTCTCAGCCCTCGCCGCATGCCCCACCAGGCATGTGCATGGAGCAGAGGAGGCCGTGCAAGCTGCATAAAGGCTCAGCTCCACTCCAGATGTGCTTAGCTCCAGGCTGGGCCAGTGCCCAGATGTGCTGCAGCCCCAGATGTGGAGGGCGCCTGGCCACAGAGGAACCTTCCTCCTGCTGCTTCACCTGGACATGAGAGTGAAGAAGACCAGCGTGGCTTTGCAAGACAAGGGGCAAGCGAGTCTGTCAGCCTGTGGCTTGTGAAGGTCCAGCCAGACACAGGAGCTTTCCTGGTGCAGAGAGGTGCTGAGATCAGGCTGGGTTAACCACAGCATCGGCCTCAGACTAGGCCCCTCCTCTTTGCAGCTGAACCATTTCTCTCCACTCTGCAGGGCTGCTGGGCACTGCCCAAGGTGAGCGCAGCCCTGCAATGCCCGTGACCCCACCAGAATGGACTCAGGCTGGTGACTCCTGTTTTCCACCCTCCCTCCCAGCAGGTGTGTGGGTGGTGGGGGATCCAAGCACTGAGATGGCAGATCCCCTACCCACACACTGGAGCTCATACCCCTCCCTTTTATTCTCCCCCAGACAAGTCTATAAGTGACTCCAGAGGCCGACATATCGTCTCCTTCCCCGGACTCCCTCTGAAGATGCTCCTGCTGCTCCTGTTCCACATTGCCTTTCCCCTGCTCCCTGGTGCTCAGACTGGTGAGTACTTGGGGAATAGACCCCCAACCCCATAGGGAGCAGAGCTGTATGCAAACCCTGGCTCCTTTCTAGAGTCAGATCTTTCCACTAGGGCTATCGCATCACCCAGATGTGGTGCCGTGGGGCCTGGGGGGCTATCAGTGTTTGCCCAGGATGCAACTGGTGAGCCTCAGAGCTGTGGGGTCTGGGGGCATCAGTTTGTCCCCAGAACCCAGCTGGGGAGCCATGATGTCTGAGGGTAGGTGGGCAGGGAGCTAAAGGGGCAGAGGGGGAGGAGGGGGTTAATGCTAACATAAAAAAGTCCCCTGTGGCAGAGGCAACACAGAGAAGCTCAATACACCTGGCGAACAGTGGGCACCTAGGCAGGAAATGATCATCTGTGCAGTCTGTCTAGTTAGAGCAGGGGAGGGGCTGGGAGTTAGGACTCCTGGGTTCAGTCTCCGGCTCCAGGAGGGGAGTGGGTTCTAGTGGTTAGAGTGGGGGCTGGGCATCTGGGTTCATTTTCCAGTCCTACCACACACAGTGCCAGTGATTCTGGAGTGACTATTTAAGCCTAAGCTGATTGTATCTAGTTTGCTGAGCCATTACAAGCATTGAATCTATCTCCCCTTGTAAATATTCTCACACTTCTTATCAAACTGTCTGTACTGGGCTATCCTGATTATCACTTCAAAAGTTTTTTCTCTTACTTGATTGGCCTCTCAGAGTTGGTAAGACAACTCCCACCTTTCCATACTCTCTGTATGTGTACATATATCTCCTCACTATATGTTCCATTCTATGTGTCCGATGAAGTGGTCTGTAGCCCACGAAAGCTTATGCTCAGATAAATTGTTTAGTCTCTAAGGTGCCACATAGAATTCTCTGTTGATTCCAGAGGACACAATCTGGCCTGTGAAATTAACAAGTTTAACGCAAAATGGCAGGGAAGGAAGGGGACTTTAACTACCCAGACATCAGCTGGAAAAGTTATACAGCAGGACACTACATTTCCCATAAGAGCCTGGCATGTCTTGGGGAGAACTTTTTGTGTCAGAAGGTGGAGGAAGAAACCAGGGGGGCATTTTAGACTTGATTCTGACCAACAAGGAGGAATTGGTTGCAAATCTGAAGGCAATTTATGTGAAAGTGATCCCGAAAAGATAGAATTCCTGATCCTAACAGAAAGAAGGAGGGAGAGCAATAGAATAAGGACAACGGACTTCGTAAAATCACACTAACAAGTTCAGAAAATTATAGATGAGCTCCCATGCCAAGAAAATCTAAGGGCGAAAGGTGCTCAGGAGGGCTGTCAGTTTCTGAAGCGGACAATATTAAAGGCACAACTGCAAATTATTCCTATGCAAAGGAAAGACACAAAGAATAGTAAGAGGCCAATATGGCTCCACAGAAGTTCTTTAATGACCTTATAATCAAAGAATAATCCTAAAAAAATGGGAGAAACTTGGAAAAATTGCTAGAGGAGTATAAAAGAATAGGACTAGCACGTAGGAACACAGAGAGGCTAAGGCACAAAATGAGTTTCGCCTAGCAAAGTCCTTGAAATGTGTTAGGAGCAAGAGAAAGATTCAGGAAAGTGAAGATTCACTACATAGCCGGGAAAGAGAACTAACAATCAAAATGAAAAAAGGTGTTTAATGTCGGTTTTGCTTCAGACTTCACTAAAAAAGTTAATAGTGAACAGATACACTTCACAATTAATACTAGCAAGGGGGAAGGAACACAAGCCAAAACTGGGAGAGAACAGGTTACAGAACATTTAGTTAGGTTGGATGTATTCAAGTTAGCACAACCTGATTAAATTAATCATTGGGTGCATACGGAAGTGGCTGAAGCAATCACGGAACTATTAGGATGTGTCTTTGAGAACCTCTGGAGGACAGGTGAGGTCCCAGAGGACTGGAGAAGGGCAAACATAGTACTTATCTTTAAAAAGAGGAACAAAGAGAATGCAGGGAATTATAGACGAGTCAGCCTAACATTGATTCCTGGAAAGATACTGGAGCAAACACTTTGGATTACAAGGAATGGCCAGCAAGAACAAATCATGCCAAATCAACCTAACTTCCTTCTTAAATTGAGATACTGGCCTAGTGGATGGGGGGAAGCAGTTAGGGTGACCAGACAGCAAATGTGAAAAATCAGGACAAGGGATGGGGGGTAATAGGTGCCTATATAAGAAAAAGACCTAAAAATCGGGACTGTCCCTATAAAATCAGGACATCTGGTCACCCTAGAAGCAGTAGACAGGACCATACTCAAAAACTATCATTGGCTGTGTGTCAAACTGGGAAAACGATTCTAGTGCAGTCCCACAGCGGTCAGTCTTGGGTCTGGTACTTTGCAATCTTTTCATTAATGGCTTGGATGATAAAGTGCAGATGACACCAACCTGAGAGGGGCTGCAAACACTTTGGAGAACAACATTAGGTTTTGAAACATACTTGACAAATTAGAGATTTGGTCTGGATTCACCAACATGAAATTCAGTACAGACATGTGCAAAGTACTTCACTTAGGAAGGAAAAATAAAATGCACAACTACAAAATGGGGAATAACTGGCTAGGTGGTAGCACTGCAGAAAGGATCTGGAGACTATAGTGGATCATACATTGAATATGAGTGAACAATGTGCTGCAGGTGTGAAAAACATTAATATTATTCTGGGGTGTCTTAAGAGGAGTGCCATATGTAAGACAGGGGAGGTAATTGTTCCACACTACTCGACACTGGTGGGGCCTCAGTTTTGAGTGTCACACCTTAGGGGAGATGTAGAGAAATTGGAGAGAGTCCAGAGGTGAGCAACAAAAATGATCAAAGGTTGAGAAAGCCTGAGCTAAGAGGAAAGGTGAAAAAACTGCGCATGTTTAGTCTAGAGAAGAGGAGGCTGAAGGGGAACCTGAGAACAGACTTCCACTATGTGAAGGTCTGTTAAAGAGGACAAGGATCAATGGTTCTCCAAGTCCACAGAGGATTAGACAAGAAGTGATGAGCTTAGTCTGCAGCAAGGGAGATTGAGGTTAGTTATTAGGAAAAACTTTCTAACCCTAAATGGAGTTAATCTATGGAATAGTATCTCAAGGAAAGCCATGGAAACCCTATCACTGGAGGGGTTTAAGACCAGGTTGGACAAACATCTGTCAGGGATGGACTAAGTTGATATGCTTCTGCCTCAGAACAGGGGACTGAATCAGGTGACCTCATGAGGTCCCTTCCAGCCTGATATTTCTGATTCTACTCTATGAAATGTCTTCTGAGATTAAATTCTTTGAGCTTCCTTCCCCTCCATTGCCCGTTATCTGGAGCCCAGCTGGGCAAGTGGCCAGGCAGATACGAAACCTCACACGGAAAAAAACAAAGCTGGTCTTGAAAAGTTTCTGAGAACCAGGACTAAAAGGAAATGACTCAGCAGATGGGGACTGGAGGAATGACAAATTTGCATTCAAAGATGTAGACTTTTAGTAGTCGTTCCAGTGTGGGCCAGAGGCGATGGTGCCGGGGGCATGTAGGGTCAGATGTCCCCCCCTCCAATATCCTGCATGGCTTTTACTGAGCATGCTCACCTGGACTCTCAATCCTGACCTGCAGCACCCCCCTTCCCATTCCTGGACTTAGACCCTCAGACAGCTCTGCTTGTTCTTCCCAATGTCTGACTCTGAGAACTGTTTCCATTCATGACACAGCCAAGCGTGGGAATGCACCTTTCACTGCCAGGAGGGATGGGGAGCACTGCTCCCTCTAAGCTGTACACATGTGCACATGCACGCAGATCCTAAACCCTGCACACATGGTTTTCATAGACTCTAGGCTCTAGGACTGGAAGGGACCTCGAGACACCACACAAAAAATGAAATACTACATTGGACCCAGGCCAAAATATAATTTACAGGCGACTTTGGACATTGTTCGCCCGCCATCTATCATTGCAGCCAGATTCTACTAGCTAGCAAGGGGTGGAAAAGGAAAGGAGGGCAATGAATCGCCTGCCAGCATTTTGAACGTGGAATGTTGATCATGTAGGGACGGTTGGGACCCACACATCTCCTTGTAGTCTGTTCATTTGGCTGGGTACAAACTCAAGTACATGTGAATAAGTCAGAAGGCCAGGCCATAGATGTTAAGGAACTGCAAAGATTTCCCAGAAATGAACAAAGGTAAGTGTTGTTTTTGTGACTGAAATCTTTCAAAGGCATTGGACTTCATACGTTTACTCGTGATGTTTTACCATTTTCCCGCATTTTTTGCCACATTTTTTAGCTATGCACAAACTTCTGGTATCCTGATCTGAATGATCTCCCGTTTGCCCTATTGTCGAGTTACGCTGTTAAGTGCATTGAAATAGTAGCCATATAATAAAAGTATTAATTTTAAATAAACCAATCTGGTAAAAAATCAATCCCAAAATGTCACTGTCTAGAGGTCTAAAGAGTAAAAGAACAGCGACTTCATTTAAATCTGGATGGCTGGATGAGACTATAGAGATGGTTACACGAAAGTCACATAGTGTAATGCTTGTTAAATTTGGTGAAATATTCACATATGATGAGGACAATGGAGTGGTTCGTGTATATTGTCGAGATGCCAGAGCTTTGGGAGAATTTTCAACAGGAAGAATGTGAAACGATGTTTAGAATTGGATTTCTTAAAGCGTCATCTGTCAAGTAAGTCTCATATAGATGGGGTAACAAGGCTTAGAAACAAACCCCCTTCCTTATGGAGCAGATTGCTTAGCATGATTCTTGAAAGTCCAGCTGAAAAGCAGAGGAGGCAAATTAATCTTGAACACAAGCACTCAAAACCAGAAGAAGTCAAGGTACTTATTGACCATGTGTTGTTGGCTTTTAAAATGAACAGCTGAGTGCTTTTTGTTCAGGATATTAATGACCATATGGAAAAGTATGTGCGCATACCAGTAAGCTGGAGAAGTAAAAATTATGCTTTTGAATTTCTTGAAATTATCAATTGCATTGTCCAAAATGACCCCATGGATGAAATAGCATCGGCAATGTTTCATACTCTAGCTGTTGATGAAAGCACTGATATACCCATTAACAGATACTTGATACTCTACTTTAAATATAGATCCATAAATTCTGCAGACTATAAAACTTCATTTGGTGGACTATTACGATTGCAAGAATGTGATGCTGTTTCAATAGTGTCTGCAATCAAAGAGTTTTATAAAAAACACCAACTTGATCTAATGAAAATGGTGATGTTCACATCTGATGGTGCCTCCTTGAAGTTGGGCAAACTCAACGGCGTGGCGGCTCACCAGAATGAACAGTTTCAGGATCTTGCAAAGTTGATGGATATTGGTGGAATAGCTTAATGAACACTCTAAAAAAAACAAACTACGGTATTGTTTACAAGTAGATCATTTGGACATGCTGATGTGTATTAAGGGTTACTAGCTGGATGGAGGACTGATAGATCTGGACAGGGTTTATATTGAATGGGTAAATGAAAACGATTGCAGGGAAAAACAGTAAGGTTAGTTTAGCAGTCTTTGACATTTTGACCAATAAGGAAATTAAAATGTGTTTGTAATTACATATCTTATTCTTGGCTGACAATCACTGATTGATATTTTTTAGGAAAATTTTAAATTTAAAACACAAGCTCTTGTTTTTCTTTTTTTACTTAAGATGTCACTATCTGAAAACTCATATAAATTGACATAATGGCATACTTATTAAATTGTCTTTATTATATGTTTTTCAAAATCTTTTTGGACATATATATAGAATGAAAGGTGAAAGTGGACACCAACAGGCAGAAGCCTATGGACTGATAATGATCACGATTAACATGTGATTGATATATGCTCGTGATTGTCTGTAAAAAGATCCTAAAGTGCAATGCTTAAAATTAACTTCTGCTTCATGAGGAATGGTTAAATTTCCTTTTTCTAAGTATTTAAACATGACATTTATAAAATAACATGGTATAAAACTATTATTATCACAAATTGCAAATTAAAACTTTTTAAATGTATAAGCATGTTGCTCGCTTGGGGGCATTTGCCTCATGGCACACAAATTTAAACTCTGCTTCAAAAATTTGCACAGAAGAAATGTTTTGCGCACACGGCCTGTCAAAAATTAGAGGGAAAATTGGCAGAGGGTTATGTGGGTCTCTGTGGGGTGGTGGCAGGGCCGGCGCTTCCATTTAGGTGGCCTAGGCAATCGCCTAAAGCGCCAGGATTATTGGGGAGCAGCATTTTGCTGGGGGGGGGGGGCGCAGGGAGTTCCGGTGGACCTTCCGCAGTCGTGCCTGTGGAGGGTCCCCTGGTCCCGTGGCTCCAGTGGAGTTGCCGCAGGCATTCCAGCGGATGGTCCACTGCTTCCGCGGCTCCGGTGGACCTCCCGCAGGCACGGCTGCGGCACTCCACAGGAGCCGTGGACCAGCAGACCCTCTCCGCAGGCACGACTGCGGCAGGTCCACCGGAACCGTGGAACCAGAGCGTGGGGCGGCGAAATGGCCATGTGCCTAGGGCGCTAAAAACACTAGCACCGGTGCTGGGTGGGGGGAGTAATGGACGGAGCCAGCTGCAGCCCGGGTCTGCTTTGTGGGAGGGTGTTGCTATAGCCCCCTCAGGAAGCCCCCTCAGGCTATGTATTTTATGCCGGCCCCGGGGTGCTCGTCGCTGCTCCTTTCCCTTGCCCACAGCTCCATCTGTCTGTCCCCACAATGCCCGTCTGTGTCCTTCTGTCTGTTTGCCCCCACAACCCCCGGCTGTCTCTGTGTGTCTCTGACACGACAGACTCCTGGTGCTCTCTCTGCCTGAGGCTCCTTCCCATCCCTGCTGTGGATGCACAGCCAGGCAGCTCCGGCATCAGACCCTGCATCTCCCATTGGCTGAGGTTTGCGCCCAATGGGCTGGGAGCTGGGTCAGCACTGGGGCTTCTCCGCAGCACGCAGCAACTCTGGGGATGGGGGGGCTGCTTGTGGGGAGACAGGGAAGCTGTCCCCGAGGTGAGAGTACTCACGTTGCTGACCCATGGCACGGGCCCCCCCAAAACACGGGGCCTGAGGCCCAAACATTGGAGGAGCTGGGCCCACCTTCATGAATATTGATTGAGCATGGGCACCATGGGCCTATATAACTCGCCACTTACGTACTTCTCAAATAATACACCGACTTGCTTTAGCTTTATACAAAACAGTGAATGTCCTATGCTCAGCACTGAGTATAAAAGTTTAAAGGAGAGAAATTATATGTCAACCGATCCCTCTCTCCTTTTTGTTCGCAGAAGATAACAGTGAGAAGGAAGTAGATAAAACTCCCTTCTAACCATTTTGAAGATAAGCTCGTTTCTCTTTGGCTAACAGTGAATACAAAGATGCACCTTTTACCAAAAGATGTTCTACTTCTCTCAAAAAACCACTGGCTTGCTTTTTAAACTTTTGCCCAAAGGAAAAAATCTGTAAAGAAATTATACAATGTTTGCAACCAGAGGTCCTGCTTCTAAGATAAAGACAATGACCAACAACTCCAGGGTTAAAAACATCCAACCCTCAGAAAGACCCCAAGTCATAAAATGACTTTAGTTCTAAACTTTGTAAAGTGTGAAAGTCGTGTTCCCAGCATTGACAATAAAGGTTCAAAAGAACCTATATTAGAAGGTTCTTACAGTGGATGACACTAAGAAATCAGCTTATACAAAAAATAGCTCCTTTTTTCAAATAAAAAAGGAAAACCTTATATTTTACAACAAAGAGATACCTCTCCTAAGATAAACACCCACCCTGGTTATCTGAAGAAATGCAAGCCCTCAGTAAACCATAAAAACCAGCGTTGAATGAGCTGTAACATAACTAGGTCTTTTTTTAGGAACATTTTGTATAAGTTCAGTGACAAAAAAATGTTTAAGGTACACTAGCCTAACCTTTGAAAAATAGTGTTTTAAAGAACCAAAACAATGGAATAGAATATGAGGGGAATATGTGTTTCAATAAAAAAATAAGTAAGCATGCAGTGAGGAAAATTTGAGGTAGCAAATATTTTTAAAAGCTCTTAACTTTTGCAGCAAAATCACAGGCTTAAAATGAAATCAGACGAGGTAGGGATGCATCAGACGAGGTATTTCCAGCAGAGATAAGGAGGTTTTAGTACCATTATACAAGACATTGGTGAGCCCTCACCTGGAATACTGTGTGCAGTGCTGGTCTCCCATGTTTAAGAAGGATGAATTCAAACCAGAACAGGTACAGAGAATGGCTACTAGGATGATCTGAGGAATGAAAAACTTGTCTTATGAAAGAAGACTCAAAGAGCTTGGCTTGTTTAGCCTAACCAAAAGAAGGTTGAGGGGGGAAATGATTGCTCTTTATAAATATATCGGAGGGATAAATATTAGGGAGGGATACGAATTATTTAAGCTTAATACCAATGTGGACACAAGAACAAAAGGATATAAACTGGACACTAGGAAGTTTAGTCTTGAAATTAGACGAAGGTTTGTAACGATTAGAGGAGTGAAGTTCTGGAACAGTCTTCCAAGGGAAGTAGTGGAAGCAAAAGACATATCTGGCTTTAAGACTAAGCTTGATAAGTTTATGGAGGGGTTGGTATGATGGGGGTAGCCTAATTTTGGCAATTAATTTGGCAACTGATCTTTGATTATCAACAGGTAAGTATGCCCAGTGCTCTGTGATAGGATGTTAGATGTGACAAAAAGACAAAAGCTACAGCCATAGAGAACAGGGTATGGGGTAAGAGAGGTGTCCTGAGGTTTCAGAGAATATTGATAATTGACAGAAATCTCTTTTAGCGACACAGTTTTGTAGGCACCCATTCTCTGTGAGTTGTTATGCTTGTGCACAGGCGAGCGTTTGTCATTCAGAATCCCTTCCCAACTCTACAAGGTATTATCTCCCCCGTCCAACGGCCTATCAGAAATAATATTAACAAAAACACAGAGGAATTACATACTTGAAGATACTTTGTAATGGTACCTGCGAAGCAACAATTCCAATTTTGTTTATTATTATCTTGTCTCGACACCTTAGAGAATTTTTGGTTGTGTTTTTATAAAACACTTTTATGCAAACTACAGCCTTGGATGCTGCACAGCACTGAAAGTCCTAATGCAGAGAGTCTGCAGGGAAATGAAAAGGCACAGTCGAAGCAGAAGATGGTATGGGTTACGAGGGTTTCTGGAGCTACTTTGCAATGGCCCAGATGACCCAGCAGCCTATCCCTCATGCACAAGTAGCCAGGGGCCCTTGTTAGAAGAACAGGCCATCCATATATTTCTTGATGTTGAAAAACTATAACCTAACTACAAGTATATCACGGGTTTAACCCACTTCTCTTTTGACCCCCACCCCCATCCGTGAGCTCCATAAAAACATGCTTCACATCTACTTTTTCAACTGACATCTTATTTACAAGAAGCATCTTCATTTTATTTGTACAATATGCCCTGTTTTGTTCCCAGACCACGCTTTTAGTGATATTTCTCAGCAGGATTTTATATTTTGCTGAGCAAAGAAGACGTTCAACATCCCACATTAAACATGTATCTATCGGTTTGATAATTTCATCTAATGGTCTAGCTGGTTCCTCTGCTTGTGTTACCTCATCCACTAGCTCTGCCCCTAAACCTAAATGTTCCTGGGTTAAACTGAGGCACTGCAGCCCGTATCCTAATGTAATAATGATATTTTAAAAGCACTTCATACACTAATTACTACTAATTTCTTTAATTTTAAGTTGACATCATCTACAGACCAGTTCATGCAGTCCAGATCTGGGGCGGGATTGGAGCCAGTGTCCCCCAGAGAGGTAGGCCCCATCTCATATTCCCCATCACCACTAACAGCAAAAGGAAATGCATTAAGAGTGGCTGGATCCTAGTGATTTGTTTAACTAACTGCCCTGGTTGGACAGACAGCTCAGAGTGACTGGGGCTCCCCTGCCCTGAGTGATGGGGATCTGGGGGAGAAGGAAACACTCACAGGGACAGGATTTATTAAAACTCTGTGTTGATTTCAGAGTACACAAGCCAGCCTGTGAAATTAACATGTAAAGAGGGCAGATGGCAGGGAGGGAAGGGGAATTTCACTGCCAAGACATCTGCTGGAAAAGTAATACAACAAGACACAAGATTTTCCATACGTGCCTGGAATGTCTTAGGGACAACTTTTTGTTTCAGAGGTGGAAGAAAAAATGGGAGGGAGGGGCATTTTAGACTTGAATCTGACAAGCAGGGAGGAATTGGTTGTCAATATGAAGGTGGAAGGCAATTTAGGCTAAAGTGACCCTCAAATGATAGAATTCCTGATCCTAATAAAAGGAAGGTGTGAGAGCAGCAGAATCAGAACAATGGACTTCAAAAAAAAGACTAACCAGTTCCGAAAAGTATAGGTGATGTGCCATGTGAAGAAATTCGAAGGGCTAAAGTAGTTCAGGAAAGCTGGCAGTTTCTGAAAAGGGCAATATTAAAGGCACAACTACAAACTATCCCTATGCAAAGCAAAGACAGGAAGAATAGTAAGAGGCCAATGTGGCTCCAACAGAAACTCTTTAAAGTTGTGAAAATCCATAAAGGGGAAATTTGAAAAATTACTAAGGGGGAGTCCAAAAGACTAAGTGTGACGATGTGGTTCTGGCGGGACCCAACTGAGAGTGCCAAATCAGGATCAATTGCTCAAACAGGGCAGTCACAGCCCTAGGCTGGGGTTTTTCCACCTCTAAGGCAAACCAAACCAGCCAGACAAAAGACTTCGGTGTCACCCCTCTGGCTAACCGCAAGTCACACAAGCAATTTCCTTAGACACTCCAGTCTCCCAGTATCACCACCAGTCCCACACGTCCTGGGGATGAATGGTTATGAAAACCAACACCCCAGTAAAAGAAAAAGGTTCTCTCGATCCCAAAGGACCAAGCCCCAGACCCAGGTCAATATACACCACAGATCTTACCCACAAATCACGCTGTTGCCAATCCTATAGAATCTAAAATCTAAAGGTTTATTCATAAAAGGAAAAAGATAGAGGTGAGAGCTAGAATTGGTTAAACTGAATCAATTACATACAGTAATGGCAAAGTCCTTAGTTCAGGCTTGTAGCAGTGATGAAGTAAACTGCAGGTTTAAATCCAGTCTCTGGAGAACATCCCCCGCTGGGATGGGTCATTAGTCCTTTGTGAAGAGCTTCAGATTGTAGCAAAGTCCCTCCAGAGGTCAGAAGCAGGATTGAAGACAAAATGGAGATGAGGCCTTCACCTTATATAGACTTTTCCAGGTGTAAGAACACTCCTTTGTTCCTACTGTGGAAAGTTACAGCAAAATGGAGTTTGCAGTCACGTGGGCCAGTTTCTGCTCACTCCAGTGAGTCACAGGGCGTACTCGCCTTCTCTCGATGGGTTAATTGTGTAGTTGATGGTCCTTAATGGGCCATCAAGCAGGCTAAGCAGAGCTGACACCAGCTTGTCTGGGGTGTCACCCAGAACTGCAGCACTGATTTAAAATACAGACAGTATACAGCCAATATTCGTAACTTCAACTACAGAAATGATACAGACATACAGACAGCATAATCATAACCAGTAACCCATAACCTGGTCTTAGACACCTTATATGACCCCCTTTACATAGAATTTGGTGCCACTACCGAACCTTGGTTGCAACTCATGTTTTATATGGTCCCAGTTTATATCAATAACGTCACACTAAGACTAGCAAGTAAGACCAAAATCAGGAAGGCTAGGGCCCAAAATGAGTTTCACCTCATAACAGACCTACCAAGGGACAGGTGAGAGGTCCCAGAGGACTGGAGAAGGGCAAACATAGTACTAATCTTTCAAAAGTGGAACAAAGAGAATGCAGGGAATTGTAGACCAGTCAGCCTAACATTGCTACCTGGAAAGATACTGGATCAAATTATTAAACAATCAATTAGTAAGCCCCTTGAGCAGGGGTCGGCCACCTCTGGGATGCGGCTTGCAAGGATAAGCACCCTGGCAGGCAGGGCCAGTTTGTTTACCCGCTGGCTGTGATTTGCCATCCCAGGCCAATGGGGGCAGCGGGAAGCCGCAGCCAGCACATCTCTCACCCTGTGCTGCTTCCCGCTGCCCCCATTGGTCTGGGATGGCAAACTGTGGCCAGTGAGGGCCGCAGTCGGCCGAACTTCGGTTTTCACAGCCAAGGTCAGCTCCCAGACTGCTGCACTGGGCAGCACAGCATGGGGAGGAGGTGAGCAGCCCTCAGTGGGGAAAGAACAGGTTCAGGACTAGTTAGAAAAGCTGGACAGGCTCAAGTCCATGGGGTCGGATGTGCTGCATCCAAGGGTGCTGACAGAGTTCACTAATATGATTGCAGAGCTATTGGCCATTATCTTTGAAAACTTGCAGCAATTGGGGGAGGCCCTGGATGACTGCAAAAAGGCAAAAATAGTGCCCATATTTTAAAAGGGGAAGAAGGAGAATCTGGGAAACTACAGACCTCACCTCAGTCCCTGAAAAAATCATGGAGCAGGTCCTCAAGGAATCCATTTTGAAGCACTTGGAGGAGACAAAGGTGATCAGGAACAGTCAGCATGGATTTACCAAGGCCTAGTCATGCCTGACCAACCAGATTTCCTTCTAAGATGAGATAACTGGCTCTGTAGATATGGGGAAAACAGTAGATGAGACATATCTTGACTTTACCAAAGCTTTTGATATAGTCTCCAACAGTATTCTTGCTAGAAAGTTAAATTAGTATGGATTGGAGTAATGGACTATAGGGTGGATAGAAAGCTGGCTAGATTATTGAGCTCAACAGGTAGTGATCAACGGCTACATCAGGGTTCCCTCCCCACTCTGAACTCTGAGGTATAGATGTGGGGACCCACATGAAAGACCCCCTAAGCTTATATTCCACCATCTTAGATTAAAAACTTCCCCAAGGCACAAATTCCTTGTCCTTGGACAGTATTGCTGCCACCAAGTGATTTAAATAAGCATTCAGGGAGGGTGCACTTGGAGCCCTATTCTGCCCCCCCACCGCCCATATCCTCCCACGCCCCTTCTTCTACTTTTCTGGGGAGACTTGAGAATAATCTACCAACCAAATAGGTAAACAAGGTGAGCACAGACCAGATCCTGGAGTTTTTTGGACACTAAAAACCAATCAGGTTCTTAAAAGCAGAACTTTATTATAAAGAAAAAAAGTAAAAGAAGCACTTTTGTAAAATCACGATGGAAGGTAATTTTACAGGGTGATAAACAGATTTAAAACACAGAGGATTCCCCTCTAGACTCAACTTCAAAGTTACAAAACAGGAATAAACCTCCCTCTTAGTATAGGGAAAATTCATAAGCTAAAAGAAAAGATAATCTAACACATTTCCTTGCTATTACTTACAATTTCTGTAATTTTAGATGTATCGTTTCAGTAGGAGCTGGATTACCTGCTTGGTCTCTCTCTTTGTCTCTCAAAGGAACACACAGAGAGCACAAACAAAACCTTCCCCTCTCCCAGATTTGTAAGTATCTTCTTTCCCATTGGTCCTTCTGGTCAGGTGCCAACTAGGTTAATTGAACTGATTAATCCCTTACAGGTAAGTGATTCTGTACCTCTGGCCAAGAGGGATTTTATATTACTGCATACATAAAGGTTGTTACCCTTCTCTTTATATTTATGATAGGCTCGATGTCTAGTTGGCAGCCGGTATTAAGCAGAGTGTCCCAGGGGTTGGTCCTGGGCTGTTTTTGTTCAACATCTTCATTAATGATCTGGATGATGGGATGGATTGAACCCTCAGCAAGTTCGTGAATAAGACTAAGCTTGGGGGAAAGGTACATAAGCTGGAAAGTAGGATAGGGTCCAGAGTGAGCTAGACAAATTGCAGAACTGGGCCAAAAGAAATCTGATGAGGTTCAACAAGGACAAATGCAGAGGTTCAACAAGGACATCCTGCACTTAAGATGGAAGAATCTCAGGCACTGTTACAGGCTGGGGACTGATTGGCAGAAAAGGACCTGTGGATTGCAGTGGATGAGAAGCTGGATATGAGTCAACAGCATGACCTTGTTTCCAAGAAGGCTAATGGCATTTTTGGCTGCATTAGTAGAAGTCTTGCCAGCAGATTGAGGGAAGTGATTATTCCCCTCTATTCGGCACCGGCGAGGCCACATCTGGAGTACTGTGTCCAGTTTTGGGCCCCACATTACAGAAATGATGTGGACAAATTGGAGAGAGTCCAGCAGAGGGTACAGAAATGATTGAGAGGCTGGGGCACATGATTTATGAGGCAAGGCTGGGGGAACTGGGTTTATTTAGACTGGAGATGAGAAGAGTGAGGGGGGATTTGATAGCAGCCTTCAACTATCTGAAAGGGGGTTCCAAAGATGATGGAGCTCGACTCTTCTCAGTGGTGACAGATTCCAAAACAAGGAGTAGTGGTCTCAAGTTGCAGTGGGGGAGGTCTAGTTTTGAAATTAAGAAACGCTATTTCACTAGGAGGGTGGTGAAGCACTGGAATGGGTTACCTAGGGAGGTGATGGAATCTCCTTCCTTAGAAGCTTTTAAGGCACAGCTTTACAAATCCCTGGTTGTAATAATTTAGTTGCGATTGGTCCTGCTTTGAGCAGAGGGTTGGACTAGATGACATCCTGAGGTCTCTTCCATCCCTAACCGTCTATGATTCTGTGATTCTCTTGTGTCCAGTTCTGGGTGCCACGCTTTAGGAGAGATGTAGAGAAACTGGACAGGGTCTTGAGGACAGCCACAGAAATAGTCAAAGGTTTAGAAAATCTGACCTAGGAGGAAAAGTGAAAAAAACTGGGTATGTTTAGAGAAGAGAAGGCTAAGGGGAACCTGAGAACAGTCTTCCAAGATGTTAAGGGCTGTTCTAAAAAGTATGGGAGTCAATTGTTCTCCGTGTCCGCTGACGGGAGTACAAGTAATGGGTTTCATCTGCAGCAAGGGAGATTGTGGTTAGTAATAGGAAAAAAAACTTTCTAACCTTAAATGGAGTTAATCTCTGGAATAAGATCACAAGGGAGGTTGTGGAATCCCCATCACTGAAGGTTTTTAGGTCCAGGTTGGACAAACACCTGTCAGGGATGGTCTAGGTTGACATGGTCCTGCCTACAAGAAGGGGATGGACCAGGTGACCTCTCAAGGTCCATTCCAGGATAATATTTTAATGATTCTGCTCTATGAAATGTCTTCTGAGATGAAATCCCCTGAGCTTTGTTCCCCTCCATTGCCCATTATCTGGTGACCAGCTAGCCAGCGGCCAGGCAGCTATGAAAAATTACACCGAGAAAACAAAGCTGGTCTTGAAAGTTTTCTGAGAACCAGGAGAAGAAGAAAATGACTCAGCCCACTGGGATTGGAGAAATAACACATTTTCAAACAAAGATATAGACATTTAAAAGTTTTGCTGGTGCAGGCCAGATGCAGTGCAGCGGGGGGTTAGCAGTAAGTGACCACAAATGCCCCCCCCAGATTTGCTATTTAGGTTATCTGGACCATGCTCACATGGACTGAGCATGTTGGATAGCACTGCTGAAACCTGCTGTCCTCATTCTGTACCCCCACTATGGGCAGGCCTGGGTCATCTCTGCCGGTGACCCTCAATCCCGACCTGTAGACCCACCATCCCAGTCCTGGACTCAGGCCCTCAGACAGCTCCATTTGTGCTTCCTAAGGCTGACTCTGAGAACTGTTTCCGTTCATGACACGACTGTGTATGGGGACGCACCTTTCACTGCCAGGGGAATGGGGAGATGTCCCTGCTCAGATGCTCGGCTTGTCAGTCAGGCCTCAGGGCTGACAGCCTGCTATAGATGGGAGGGTTTTACCCTCCAGGTCATGGCTATTGGGCGTACAAAAAAACCCCACGGTACCAAGTTTCAGAGGCCGAATTAATTGATCCCATAGGGTGGACCAGACTGGACACAGCCAGGGCCGGTGCAAGGAAGTTTTGTGCCCTAGGCGAAGCTTCCACCTTCCACCCCCCACCCAGCTAACCCCACCCCCCCATGGCAGCTAATTCAGTCCCCCACCCAGGGAGCCCCCCCGCAGCAGCTACCCCCCCCACCGTGACAGCTAACCCCCTCCCCCCCGTCCTCCCACGGCAACTAACCCCGCCCAGGGAGACTCCCCTTGTCCCCCCACGGCAGCTAACCCTACCTGGAGAGACTTCCTCCCTCTCCCCCTGCCACGGCAGCTAAACTTGCCTGGGGAGACTTCCCCCGCAGAAGCCAATCCTGCCTGGGTAGCTCGCCCCAGCTCACCTCGGCTCTGCCTCCTCCACTGGGCACGCCGGCGCTGCTCGAATTCTCCTTCCTGCCCAGGCTTGTGGTGCTGACTGGAGGAGACTTTGAGCTGGGCTGTGTGCTCAGTGGAGGAGGCAGAGTGGAGGTGAGCTGGGGCGGGGAACTGTTCCCCTCTACCCCCTCCCCCGTTACTGCGGGCAGCCTTCCCCACGTGCTCCCCCAACCAGCTCACCTCCAGTCCACCTCGTCACCTGAGGGGACTTTTAGGTGTCTCCAACCACTAGGTGCCCTAGGCAGCCGCCTAGTTTGCCTAAATGGTTGCAGTGGCCCTGGACACAGCCCCAGCTGTGCAGAGCCCAAGATGCTGAGCGTCTGCAGATGTTGGGGTCCCGTCCCTTCTCCTTGCCATGTGGCTGGGTGTATATGGCCCAGGACAGCCTATCACCCACCTACGCACTGGGATCCTGACCTGAATTTTCCTGTCCCCACCCAGCTGGTCCTGCAGTCCCTCTGGGCCCAGGCAGAAGTGCTGCCCCATCCTTAGACAGGCCATGAAGATGCTGCTCATGGGGGATTGGAGGACGTCCTCTGGGAGAGAATAGGGGGTTCTCATGCTCTGTGGGTGGTGTCTCAGTCGTATTAGGGCACCCTGAGGGAATGGGATGGATGAGGAGAAGACCAAGGGGCTTTGAGCATTTATGGGTCACATCTTCAAATTCTTCTCCACAGCTTCGTGGGCTCAAAACATCCAATTTACCACAAGGGAAGCTGAAATTCTCAGGTGATCCCATGACTCCTGATGCTGGGACAATACGAAATACACCAAGGCATTTCATCAGAGCTTAGAGCTTGATGGAGCAATTGGGGCCGGGGCCTCAGGACAATATTAAGCCACAATTCTGGGGCCCAGAATTGTGGGCTTGTGAGATGTTCGAATATCTGGACACCCAGGGTCACGTTTCCAAATGGTTACCCCTGTTGTGTGAGGACGTTTGCTCTTTACTCAACCATGCCAGCCCTGGGGCAGGCCCGGAGGAACATGACTCCAGCACCCTCTGTTTAGGGTCTTCCCCATTGCCTATCACCATGGTGTCAGTGCTCCCCCGTGTCCACCACTGGGTTGTCTACGTGCTCCCCAGCATCTGGGAGAATTTCTGCTGTGGGCTCTGTGGCTGGGCTACAGGAAGTCACAGGAGGGAACCCATCCCCTCCTTACTGCTCTGAGATGCACACTGGAGAGGAAGTGGGGAGCTGAGCCAAGCCAGCTGGTGATTCAGTATCAGACACCTCCCTGCCAGATGAGCTGCTGAAGCAGAGGAGCTGGGCGAGCTACACATGAGCCCGGCACCAGGTGTGCTGGGCTCCAGGCAGGTCCCAGAGGGCCCTGCTCCCAGATGTTCTGGGATGGGGTGAGAGATGCCTCATCCCAGAGAGACTTTCCCCTGGGCTCCTTCCTCCAGAAAGAGGATGTTTTCCAGCCACCAGCTCCCTCCCCCATGTTTGAGCAGCAAGACGCCGAGGTTTCTGAGGCGCCTGCGTGGTCCCAGCTCCCCACGAGGGGAGGGCATCTGTGATTTGCTGTTGTCTCTATAAATCCCCCAGGGCTGAGGCACAAACACTGTCACTTTTCCCAGACGGCGACAATGCTGATCCTGATCCTGCTGCCTGTGGCCTTTCTCTTGCCTCCCGGAGCTGGGGCTGGTGAGTGTGTGTGTATGGGGGGTGGTGGTCAGGGATCCTGGTGAGTGGAGCCGGGAGTTCTCTGGGCTGTTTGCAAATCCTGGATCCTCCCCAGAGTCAGATGCTTCTGCCAGGGTGATTTCTGGCTCTCAGGACCCAGCTAGGGAACAGTTTGGAGGTGTGGGGTGAAGGAGTCTGGGTGGTGGAACTGGTACTGAGAAATACATAGAGAGCTTGAGAGCAGGAGAGAGACATAGGGGTATCTTAACTAGGGGCTAGGAGCCAAGACTCCTGGGTTCTATCCCCTGCTTGGGAGTGGGGTCTAGTGATTAAAGTGGAGGTCAGGGGGGCAGTCAGGACTCCTCCATTCTAGCTTCTTTGTGTGTGGTGTCATTTTAAATTCAAGCTCTTTAGGGAAGGGACTGACTTTCCCTGTGTGTCTGTGCAGCACCCGGCACAATGGGGCCCTGATCTGGGTTGGCTGGTGACACCATATGCAAATAACAGTGACAGACTGTCAAAACAGCCTCGTTCAGATGGACCTCAAACTAACAGCCTTGAGTCATGTGTTAAAACATTTAGATGTGAGCTGCATACAGACTTGTGTTGCTTTAACTAACCTGATTTCAAACCACTTCCGTGATTCAACTAGTTCAGCTCTGCCTGTGGCTGCCCTGATCTTGATTTAAACTCTGCAAAAGCGTCAGAAGCTTCCCAGGGGCCAGTTAACCTCAGCAAACCAGCCTTCAACCTATACAAGTGCCTCAAGTCATGCATTGGCACAGGGTTAAAACAAACCATGCAGTCTGGCAATTCCTAATTCCTACGTCTCTCTGATAGTTAGAGACCTTCTCACTTCCACGTACATCTATCCCTGCCCAGTTTATCCCTTTTTGTTCCTCTATCTACATTGTCCTTCAGCTTCAGCTGTTGAAGAGGAGTCTGATGTATCCTCCATATGATTCCTGTGGAATTTATCTTAAATGTAGCTCCAAGGAGCAGTTCGAAGCACTGGCTAAAGTTTGTTTCCATTTGGTTAGGAGAAAAAAATTGGCCTAGTTTCTCCTCCCAATGCTTTTTTAGGGGATCAGTGTTTAGTTCAAATTTGCTGGCCAGGTGTGCATAACGTTACCATAGAGCCTGGCAATCTGGGTTACATTTGCAGAAACAAAAGCAGTAAGGGCTGAAGGAGAGCGAAGGCAGCATGGCTAAACAGATGGGGGGCAGAACATTTCCCCGGCATACCTCACCACTCCATCTTACTCTGTAGTGTGACCATAGTTAAAATTGTTTTCATGATTCAAATCTTACAAATTTTCAGCTGAAAATTTTCGAAAACTGGGGAGAAATACTCAGTTTTCAAAAAAAAAAAAAAAAAAAAAAAAAGGAAGAAGACATAATGGTTGAGGAGAGGAGAAGCCTTCTGGGAAACTCTTCATTGTCTAAATCCGATTTTCTGTACAAAAACAGTTTGGAGGGGCAGCTTTGGAGCAGCCATGGTTTGTCACTGGGGGTTTGTCATGGTATAATTCCCCACTCTGAACTCCTCTAAGCTTAATTACCAGCTTAGAACCTGTAGCGCTGCCACCAACCAGAAATTCCAGTGCCTGGTACACTCTGGTCCCCCCAAAACCTTGCCCGGGGAACCCCAAGACCCCGATCCTGTGGATCTTAACACAAGGAAAGAAAACTCTTTCCCTCACAGTTGCATCTCCCAGGCTTCCCCTCCCTGGGTTACCCTAGAAGATCACTGTGATTCAAACTTTTTGAACCACAAAACAGAGAGGAAAATTCACCTTCCCCCCTCCTTCTCTCTCCCCCTCCCAGACTCTCCCTGAGACAGAAAGTAATCCTAACAAAGAGAGAAATTAACCTTTCTCTCCCCCTTCCCTCCTTTCTCCCCACCAATTCCCTGGTGAATCCAGACCCCCTCCCCTGGGGTCTCACACCAGAATAAAAAAAAATCAGGTTCTTAAACAAGAAACTTTTAATTAAAGAGAAAAAAACAGTAAAAATGATCTTTGTAAATTTAAGATGGAGTATTTTACAGGGTCTTTCAGCTATAGACACTGGGAATACCGTCCCAGCCTAAGTATACAAGTACAAATTAAAATCCTTTTAGCAAAATGCAAATTTGAACTCCTTCCAGCCAAATACACATTTGAACTCCTCCCAGCCAAATACACATTTGCAAATAAAGAAAACAAACACAAGCCTAACTCGCCTTATCTACCTAGTACTTACTATTCTGAACTCATCAGAGCCTGATCAGAGAGATTGGAGAGAAACCTGGTTGCACGTATGGTCACTCTCAGAACCCAGAGAGAACAACAACCAAACACTAACAACACACACAGAACCTTCCCTCCCTCAAGATTTGAAAGTATCCTGTCCCCTGAGTGGCCTTCTGGTCAGGTGACAGCCAGGCTTACTGAACTTGTTAACCCTTTACAGTCAAAAGAGATATAAAGTACTTCTGTTCTATTAACTCCTACTATCTGTTTATGACAGGGTTCGTGGAGAAGGTGAAATGCTGGCAGGGGACGTGTTAGTGGCTGATGTTGACCCCCAAAGCCGTTACCTTAAGGCAGTATGATTAGTGACCCACTCCCGATGCCTTTGGCACTGATTCTTCACCTAGCGAGGTCAGATCTTTAGATTTAACCTCCGGCCCCATGGGGTGTCCAGTCTCAGGGAGAGCTGAGGAGGGAGCAGAGTTCCAGGGACAGGGATTTCCCAATGAGAGCATCAGAGGGGATGGGTTGAGGTTGTGGAGACTCCCCTTTGGGATAGGGAGATCCCAACCCATGCCAGGGAGACGATGAGACTCTTTATATGAACCTGGTCTCCCCCCCAGGTGAGATCATTGGTGGACAGGAAGCCCAGCCCCACTCCAGACCCTATATGGCCTATCTGAATATACGACGTGAAGACAAGAGGTTTCGCTGTGGAGGGTTCCTGGTGGCAGAGAACTTTGTGCTGACGGCCGCTCACTGCAATGGAGAGTAAGCACCTCTGTGCTGGGGATGTTGGGGAAGATTGGCGTTAGCAGGTGATGGGGGTGCTGGGAGCTCCGGCACCATCGTGGGTTGCAGGGAAGGAACAGTTAGTAGGACAGGCCAGGAGAGCAGAGCCCAGGCGTCTGATCTGCTCAGGCGGGGTTGACGTGTCTCTAGGGGCCTCTGAAAACCATGGTACAGATCCAGCTGGGGTCAGAGAGGGACTCACAGACCCAGGATGGCTCTGCAGGGCTCTGGGATGGGGGCAACTGGGCATAGACCCATCTGGATATGGCTGGGAGGGGTCACCTGGCTAGAGGGGAGCTGAGACCCAGGGGACAAGGGGAATGAAGGAGTCTGAGATCACTGCCCTGTCCCCACAAGAGCAGTACTTATGTCACATCATGTGCCCATCCCCCACTTCAGTGCACTCCTGCCCCAGTGCCCATGTATTGCTCTGGGCTTTTACAGCAAGATCACTGTGTACCTGGGAGCCCACAACATTAAACAACAGGAACAGAGTCAACAGAAAATCTCCGTGCGACGGCAGATCCCACACTGTAAATACAACAGAAAGATCTTTAACAATGACATCATGCTGCTGCAGGTACCGCCCCCATCCCATCACCCCAGCCTCCAGTGACCTCACGCTGCTGAAGGCATCACCCCTGCCCCATCCCCCGCCCCCAGTGACCTCATACTCCTGCAGGTACCGCCCCATCCGATCATCCCACCTCCAGTGACCTCACACGGCTGCAGGTACCGCCCCTATCCCATCACCCTGCCCCCAGTGACCTCACACCGCTACAAGTACTACCCCCATTCCATCACTCCACCCCCTGTGACCTCACACGGCTGCAGGTACTACCCCCATTCCATCACCCCACCCCCAGTGACCTCACACTGCTACAGGTACTACCCCCATCCCATCACCCCACCCCCAGTGACCTCACACGGCTGCAGGTACTGCCCCCGTTCCATCATCCCACCCCCAGTGACCTCACACTGGTGCAGGTACCACCCCCATTCCATCACCCCTCCCCCAGTGACCTCACACAGCTGCAGGTACAGCCCCCATTCCATCATCCCATCCCAGTGACATCACAGTGCTGCAGGTACCACCCCCATCCCATCACCCCACCCCCAGTGACCTCATACTGCTGCAGTTACCACCTCATCCCATCACCCCGGCCCCAGTGACCTCACAATGCTGCAGGTACTGCCCCCATTCCATCACTCCACCCCCTGTGACCAGGCACCGCCCCATCCTATCACCCTTCCCTCCAGTGATCTCACACTCCTGCAGGTACCCCCATCCCATCACCCCATCCCCAGTGACCTCACACTGCTGCAAGCACCACCCCATCCCACCACCCCATCCCCAGTGACCTCACACTGCTGCAGGTACAGTGCCCATCACACCACTCCACCCCTCAGTGTCTCCATAGACTTACATTGGCAGTAGTTTCCCTCTCCTTGGATTCTCTCTCTACCCGTCATCAGCGCTGACCTTCATATTGATCCTGGTGCTTGTGTCCACTCTTGGTTGTAGCTGAAGCACAAGGCAGAGCTCAATGAACAGGTGGGACTCATCTCTCTCCCCCCTGCTCATCAGCGAGTGCAACCAGGGACCATGTGCAGCGTCGCCGGCTGGGGCCGCACAAACGCACTCAGTGAGGTTCTCCCCGATACGCTCCAGGAGGTGGATTTGAAGGTGCTGGACGATGAGGCCTGTCTGAAGTATCCTGGTGGGATTTATCGTAACTATAACACCTGCACGATGATGTGTGTGGGGGACCCAAAGGAGCACAAAGCCTCTTTCAAGGTGAAACTCCCAAGCGCCCTTGATAAATCATTATTAACGAGGTTCCTGGTGTTGCAGTTGGGCCCACAAGCTAAGATCAGAGATCAGGTCCTGCTGGGCTAAGTGCTGTTCAGATCAATGGGAAAATATCTGATCATCTCTCGGGGTGGGGGAAGGCAGAGATCGACTGGGAGGAGTTGGGGATTTGTTGATACAGGCTGGGCAGCGGGGGCCTAAGCAGAGACCATCTGGATAGCATGGTGGTGTCACTAAAGTGTCCATCAATGTTTGAAGAACCGCAGGAAATGCCTCACTGAGCTTTTCACCATCTGTGGCTTGTTTTGTTTCGCAGGGTGACTCTGGGGGCCCCCTGGTGTGTGGGGAAACAGCCCAGGGCATCGTCTCTTGGGGTCCTGTCAATGGTAGCCCCCCAAGGGTCTATGTGAGACTCTCCACCTTCATCCCCTGGATAAGGAAGATGATGAAGAAGCTGCAGCCCTGAGCCGTGCTGGGAAACACTGCAAGGGCTGGAACTGCGTCGCTTCTGTCCTTTGCATTGGCCCAGATGTAGCGTCTGCTTTGCAGAGGGGTTGACTCCCCACAGGCTGATCTCCCCCACCGCAGACATCACTCCTCTCAGGCAGTGCCCAACCTATGAATATCAAAGTAGGGAGCCTCAAGGAGATAGGATCCATGTTCAATTCCAACTCCCTCAGCTCCCCTGGCAATCCCAACCCAGGCCCTTAGGCTGCGTCTTCGCTAGGGAAACAGCTGGTTTACTTCCCCAGGGGTAACGGACACTGGCCAAACCCTGGGGCAGATTCGGCAGTTTGTAGCCCTCCCACATGTCAACCAGTCAAGTGACAATTTATGAGACATCCTGACCTGTTAAGTCCTGTTAAAACTGCAGCCTGCCCTGTCCTCATTGGGCCTTTTCCACATTATTTCCCCCAGAGGTAGCCACCGCCCCTTCCAAAGACACCTGTTCCCAGCGCTGACAAGGGGAGTGGGAGTTTGTTCATGGGAAGGAAAATTAGCAAATTATGCACTGAACTGATTTCAGCTGAAATGACAACTCTGAGCGCCTCCCTCTAACCTCCCCTACCCTGCCCTGGTCTGCTGCGCATCCTGGTGCATTTCTCTTGCTCCCTCTTAGCCAGCAATGAATAAAAATGAAGTTGCAAAACAATGAAGTGGTGCTTTCCTGTGAATTGAATGAACGCCCCCAGCCTCGGACTCCCAGCTAACCTGTACCTAGCAGGGGTAACCAGGATTTGGGGCCCAGTGGGGAATTCATCCCCTAAGTTTGAGTAGTTCATGCCAGATCTGCTAGAAAGACAAGGGAAATCACAGGTGAGAAAGCAAATCACTGTGTGTGTTGTCAGATCTCCTGGCTCTGGTATCCCACCACTGACACTTGGGCCAGCTCCCTGCCAACAGGAGTGCACTTTAGGACACTGGAGGAGAACTCGGAACCAGGGTATTCTTAGTTCCCGTGTACGTCATTCCTCTTCCACTCTGCACCTGTCTGGGGACAGAGAGGTCACAAACAGCAGGCAGACCAGTCCCCTCCATCAGATATCTCAGCCCAGATGAAAAGGCCTGATCTCAAGGAGCCTCTGTGTGTGTCCCCCAGCCCGACTGACTATAATCAAGGGCTAATCGGGCAGGGGGTAAACTCCATTGCTGTTTGCACCAGCTCCCTTGCAAAGAAAATGCATCACAAACCGAGCTCAGTGCAACAGGGATCCATGGACCATACGTGGCTCTGATACTCTGGGAAGAGGTGTCTCAGACTGGAACACGGCACCATCTGCCAATGCCTATTAGTGTCATCTCATCAGGGCCAACGCTTTGATTAGGTGACCCTAGGCGGTCGCCTAGGGCGCCAGGATTAGGAGAGTGGCATTTTGTGCGCGCCCCATGGGGCGCGCGGGAGCTTTCGGTTCTGCTCCAGTCACGCCGCCGAAGAAGGACCTTCTGCCGATGTGCTGCAGAAAACAGTGGCAGGCAATTGAGCAGCTCAATGAATCCCGCTGTCGCCTGCGGCATTTCAGCAGAGGGTCCTTCTTCGGCGGTGCGATGGGAGTGGAACCGGAAGCTCCCGTGCGCCCCGTGGGGAGTGCACAAAATGTCACCCTTCCCCCAAATTCTGCCTAGGGCGCCAGAAACCCTGGCACCGCTCCTGCATCTCATTGTTCCCCTGGTTCTTCCCCATCGGCCTGTCTATAGTTACTTTTTTCCTCCTGTCCTATACCTAGACTGTGAACAACTGGGGACAGGGGCCATCACTGTGTTTTGTGTTTGTACAGCACCTGGCACGGTGGGGTCCTGGGCCATAGCTGGGAGTCCACCTAGGTGCAGCGGCAGTGGGATCCTTTGCCATGACTGGGTCTTCTAATAAACACTGTACAGCACCCAGCACAATGCAGCTCTGGTCATCTGAGAGCCTTGGACATGCTTCATGTCTCAGGTTGGATGCCAGGAACCAGAGTGACCCCAGGGTCCCAGCTCAAGCTGCCATCAGACCTGCGGGTGTCACAGCGCTGGGCAGAGCGGTCAATGCTGACAGAGCCAGGGTAAGTGCAGGGAGCGAGCTGAGGTGCTTGCTGAGCTGGGCCCAGTCACACCCCAGCGGTGATAATCCAGCCGACGCAGGGCTCTCCCTCCCAGCCCCAGGGACGTGGCCACCTCCCCTGGTCTGGGACTGTGTCCTGGAGAACTGGGGCTCCACAAAGGATCTAGGGGGGCTTACAGTGAACAAGCAATGCCATGAGCTCCCCACGCACCTTTGGGGCAAAACTGACCAGAGCATGGGCTGTAAAAACAGGGGCAAAGGAGGAGGGAGGGGATTTTGCCTCTCTATGCAGCCTTGTCACTTTATCCCTACATGTTCTGACCTCAATAAGGTAGCCTTCCTTGCTAATCCCTCCCACCTTCCACTCCTTGTAGGCTTTCTGCTTTTTCTTAATCACCTCTCTGAGGTGTTTGCTCATCCAGCTTGGTCTACAACTCCTGCCAATGATTTTTTTCCCCTTTCTTGGGATGCAGGCTTCTGAGAGTTTCTGCAACTTTGACTTGAAGTAATTCCAGGCCCCCTCCACCTTTAGATCCACAAGTTCTTCAGTCCAATCCACTTCCCTAACTAATTTACATAATTCTTTAAAGTTAGCCCTCTTGAAATCAAAAACCCTAGTCCCAGATGTAATTTTGTTTATCGTTCCATCTACCTTGAACTGATTTAGCTCATGATCACTCAAACCACGGTTGTCCTCTACAACCATTTCTTCCATGAGGTCCTCACTGCTCACCAAAACCAAATCTAAAATGGCATCCCCTCTTGTGGGTTCTTCAACTACTTGGTGAAGAAATCCATCAGCTATCACATCTAGAAAAATCTGAGCCCAATTATTGTTACTAGCACTTGTCCTCCAGTCTATATCTGGGAAGGTAAAGTCTCCCATGATCACACAATTCCCATTAGTGTTTACTTCATTAGAAACATTAAAGAGGTCTCTATCCATATCCAAACCAGAGCACTGACAATGAAAGTTCAAAAGAACCTATATTAGCAGGTTTTTACCGTGGATGACACTAAAAAAGCAGCTTATACAAAAAATAGCTCATTCTTTCAGATAAAAAAGGAAAATTTCATATTTTACAACAAACAGATACCTCTCTTAAGATAAACACCCACCCTGGTTATCTGAAGAAACACAAGCCCTCAGTAAACCATAAAACCCAGTGTTGAATGAGCTTTAGCATACCAAGGTCTTTTTTATGGAATATTTTGTAGAAGTTCAGTGACATAAAAATGTTTAAGGTACACTAGCCTATCCTTTGAAAAACAGTGTTTTTAAAGAACCAAAACTAAATAATGATCATGTCTGCAAAGATCTTAGTCCAACTGACTTACCTGATTAGATCAACCTTCTCTTCCCCTCCCCCCCGTCCCCTCACTCAGTAAAATTAGGTTACACGGGAATATAAATTGTGAAGAAATAAGTTCCTGGGGGACAGGAATATAATACAAAACCCTCACATAAAGAACGAGTTTACAGTAATAAAATAAAATGTAAAGAGAGGTTGTAGCTTTCTACATGGTTAGGCAGAGTCTTTAAAATACAGTGTTAGTTAGCTTTTTAAACTATTGTGTAAACGAATTTCCTAGAATATAAAAAACGCTTTACTTGTAAATGGTAAAGAAAGCTTTAAAAGTCAAGGGTGTGGTTAAGAATCTCTTCCCCCTATTCCCCAACATCACACACACACACACACACACAGAGGCAAATGAAGGGTTTTACAATAAAACAATTAAAAAGACAAAAGCCACAGCCATAGAAAACAGGGCATGGGGATAAGAGAGCTGTCCTGAGGTTTTAGGAAAATATTGATAACTGACAGAAATCTCTTTTAGTGACACAGTTTTGTAGGCAGCCATTCTCTGGGAGTTGTCATGCTTGGGCACAGGCAAGCGTTTGTCATTCAGAATCCCTTTCCTACCCTACGAGGTATTATCTCCCCCATTCAACAGCCTAGCAGAAATAATATTAACAAAAACACAGAGGAATTACATACTTGAAGATACTTTGTAGTGGTGCCTGCAAAGCAACAATTACAATTTTGTTTATTAATATCTTGTCTTGACACCTTAGAGAATTTTTGGTTGCGTTTTTAGAAAACACTTTAATGCAAACTGTAACCCTAGATGCTGCACAGCACTGAACAATATGCACCAGTAGATGAAAGAGCTGAGACATTGCTGAAAACAGAAGTGTCACGATCCCTAAAGTCCTAATGCAGAGGGCCTGCAGGGAAATGAAAAGGCACAGCCAAAGCAGAAGACGGTGTGGGTTATGAGGGTTTCTGGAGCTACTTTGCAATGGCCCAGATGCCCCAACAGCCTATCCTTCATGCACAAATAGCCAGGTGCCCTTGTTAAAGGAATAGGTCATCCATATATTTCTTGTTGTTGAAAAACTATAACCTAACTACAAGTGTATCATGGGTTCAACCTACTTCTCTTATGATAACCACCCGCACCCGTGAGCTCCATAAAAACATGCTTCACACCGACATTTTCAACTGACATTTTATTTACAACAAGCATCTTCATTTTATTTGCACAATATGCCCTGTTTAGTTCCCAGACCACACTCTTAACTTTTATCTAACGTATACCCGTCGGTTTGATGATTTCATCTAATGCTCTATCTGGTTCTTCCACCTTTCTCTCTCTCTCTCTCTCACACACACACATGCTGTAGTGGGTTTTACAATAAAAAAAAAAGACAAAAGCCACAGCGATAGAGAACAGGGCATGGGATAAGAGAGTTGTCCTGAGGTTGTCCTGAGGAGAATATTAATAACTGACAAAAATCTCCTTTAGTGCCACAGTTTTGTAGGCAGCCATTCTCTGGGAGTTGTCATGCTTGGGCACAGGCGAGCGTTTGTCATTCAGAATCCCTTTCCTACCCTACGAGGTATTATCTCCCCCATTCAACGGCCTAGCAGAAATAATATTAACAAAAACACAGAGGAATTACATACTTGAAGATACTTTGTAGTGGTGCCTGCAAAGCAACAATTACAATTTTGTTTATTAATATCTTGTCTTGACACCTTAGAGAATTTTTGGTTGCGTTTTTAGAAAACACTTTAATGCAAACTGTAACCCTAGATGCTGCACAGCACTGAACAATATGCACCAGTAGATGAAAGAGCTGAGACATTGCTGAAAACAGAAGTGTCACGATCCCTAAAGTCCTAATGAAGAGGGCCTGCAGGGAAATGAAAAGGCACAGCCAAAGCAGAAGACGGTGTGGGTTATGAGGGTTTCTGGAGCTACTTTGCAATGGCCCAGATGCCCCAACAGCCTATCCTTCATGCACAAATAGCCAGGTGCCCTTGTTAAAGGAATAGGTCATCCATATATTTCTTGTTGTTGAAAAACTATAACCTAACTACAAGTGTATCATGGGTTCAACCTACTTCTCTTATGATAACCACCCGCATCCGTGAGCTCCATAAAAACATGCTTCACACCGACATTTTCAACTGACATTTTATTTACAACAAGCATCTTCATTTTATTTGCACAATATGCCCTGTTTAGTTCCCAGACCACACTCTTAACTTTTATCTAACGTATACCCGTCGGTTTGATGATTTCATCTAATGCTCTATCTGGTTCTTCCACCTTTCTCTCTCTCTCTCTCTCACACACACACATGCTGTAGTGGGTTTTACAATAAAAAAAAAAGACAAAAGCCACAGCGATAGAGAACAGGGCATGGGATAAGAGAGTTGTCCTGAGGTTGTCCTGAGGAGAATATTAATAACTGACAAAAATCTCCTTTAGTGCCACAGTTTTGTAGGCAGCCATTCTCTGGGAGTTGTCATGCTTGGGCACAGGCGAGCGTTTGTCATTCAGAATCCCTTTCCTACCCTACGAGGTATTATCTCCCCCATTCAACGGCCTAGCAGAAATAATATTAACAAAAACACAGAGGAATTACATACTTGAAGATACTTTGTAGTGGTGCCTGCAAAGCAACAATTACAATTTTGTTTATTAATATCTTGTCTTGACACCTTAGAGAATTTTTGGTTGCGTTTTTAGAAAACACTTTAATGCAAACTGTAACCCTAGATGCTGCACAGCACTGAACAATATGCACCAGTAGATGAAAGAGCTGAGACATTGCTGAAAACAGAAGTGTCACGATCCCTAAAGTCCTAATGCAGAGGGCCTGCAGGGAAATGAAAAGGCACAGCCAAAGCAGAAGACGGTGTGGGTTATGAGGGTTTCTGGAGCTACTTTGCAATGGCCCAGATGTCCCAACAGCCTATCCTTCATGCACAAATAGCCAGGTGCCCTTGTTAAAGGAATAGGTCATCCATATATTTCTTGTTGTTGAAAAACTATAACCTAACTACAAGTGTATCATGGGTTCAACCTACTTCTCTTATGATAACCATCCGCACCCGTGAGCTCCATAAAAACATGCTTCACACCGACATTTTCAACTGACATTTTATTTACAACAAGCATCTTCATTTTATTTGCACAATATGCCCTGTTTAGTTCCCAGACCACACTCTTAACTTTTATCTAACGTATACCCGTCGGTTTGATGATTTCATCTAATGCTCTATCTGGTTCTTCCACCTTTCTCTCTCTCTCTCTCTCACACACACACATGCTGTAGTGGGTTTTACAATAAAAAAAAAAGGACAAAAGCCACAGCGATAGAGAACAGGGCATGGGATAAGAGAGTTGTCCTGAGGTTGTCCTGAGGAGAATATTAATAACTGACAAAAATCTCCTTTAGTGCCACAGTTTTGTAGGCAGCCATTCTCTGGGAGTTGTCATGCTTGGGCACAGGCGAGCGTTTGTCATTCAGAATCCCTTTCCTACCCTACGAGGTATTATCTCCCCCATTCAACGGCCTAGTAGAAATAATATTAACAAAAACACAGAGGAATTACATACTTGAAGATACTTTGTAGTGGTGCCTGCAAAGCAACAATTACAATTTTGTTTATTAATATCTTGTCATGACACCTTAGAGAATTTTTGGTTGCGTTTTTAGAAAACACTTTAATGCAAACTGTAACCCTAGATGCTGCACAGCACTGAACAATATGCACCAGTAGATGAAAGAGCTGAGACATTGCTGAAAACAGAAGTGTCACGATCCCTAAAGTCCTAATGTAGAGGGCCTGCAGGGAAATGAAAAGGCACAGCCAAAGCAGAAGACGGTGTGGGTTATGAGGGTTTCTGGAGCTACTTTGCAATGGCCCAGATGCCCCAACAGCCTATCCTTCATGCACAAATAGCCAGGTGCCCTTGTTAAAGGAATAGGTCATCCATATATTTCTTGTTGTTGAAAAACTATAACCTAACTACAAGTGTATCATGGGTTCAACCTACTTCTCTTATGATAACCACCCGCATCCGTGAGCTCCATAAAAACATGCTTCACACCGACATTTTCAACTGACATTTTATTTACAACAAGCATCTTCATTTTATTTGCACAATATGCCCTGTTTAGTTCCCAGACCACACTCTTAACTTTTATCTAACGTATACCCGTCGGTTTGATGATTTCATCTAATGCTCTATCTGGTTCTTCCACCTTTCTCTCTCTCTCTCTCTCACACACACACATGCTGTAGTGGGTTTTACAATAAAAAAAAAAGACAAAAGCCACAGCGATAGAGAACAGGGCATGGGATAAGAGAGTTGTCCTGAGGTTGTCCTGAGGAGAATATTAATAACTGACAAAAATCTCCTTTAGTGCCACAGTTTTGTAGGCAGCCATTCTCTGGGAGTTGTCATGCTTGGGCACAGGCGAGCGTTTGTCATTCAGAATCCCTTTCCTACCCTACGAGGTATTATCTCCCCCATACAACGGCCTAGCAGAAATAATATTAACAAAAACACAGAGGAATTACATACTTGAAGATACTTTGTAGTGGTGCCTGCAAAGCAACAATTACAATTTTGTTTATTAATATCTTGTCTTGACACCTTAGAGAATTTTTGGTTGCGTTTTTAGAAAACACTTTAATGCAAACTGTAACCTTAGATGCTGCACAGCACTGAACAATATGCACCAGTAGATGAAAGAGCTGAGACATTGCTGAAAACAGAAGTGTCACGATCCCTAAAGTCCTAATGCAGAGGGCCTGCAGGGAAATGAAAAGGCACAGCCAAAGCAGAAGACGGTGTGGGTTATGAGGGTTTCTGGAGCTACTTTGCAATGGCCCAGATGTCCCAACAGCCTATCCTTCATGCACAAATAGCCAGGTGCCCTTGTTAAAGGAATAGGTCATCCATATATTTCTTGTTGTTGAAAAACTATAACCTAACTACAAGTGTATCATGGGTTCAACCTACTTCTCTTATGATAACCACCCGCACCCGTGAGCTCCATAAAAACATGCTTCACACCGACATTTTCAACTGACATTTTATTTACAACAAGCATCTTCATTTTATTTGCACAATATGCCCTGTTTAGTTCCCAGACCACACTCTTAACTTTTATCTAACGTATACCCGTCGGTTTGATGATTTCATCTAATGCTCTATCTGGTTCTTCCACCTTTCTCTCTCTCTCTCTCTCTCACACACACACATGCTGTAGTGGGTCTTACAATAAAAAAAAAAAGACAAAAGCCACAGCGATAGAGAACAGGGCATGGGATAAGAGAGTTGTCCTGAGGTTGTCCTGAGGAGAATATTAATAACTGACAAAAATCTCCTTTAGTGCCACAGTTTTGTAGGCAGCCATTCTCTGGGAGTTGTCATGCTTGGGCACAGGCGAGCGTTTGTCATTCAGAATCCCTTTCCTACCCTACGAGGTATTATCTCCCCCATTCAACGGCCTAGCAGAAATAATATTAACAAAAACACAGAGGAATTACATACTTGAAGATACTTTGTAGCGGTGCCTGCAAAGCAGCCTTTCCAATTATCTTCATTATTATCTTGTTTCGACACCTTAGAGAATTTTTGGTTGTGTTTTTATAAAACACTTTTATGCAAACTGTAACCTTAGATGCTGCACAGCATTAAATAATATGCACCAGTAGATGAAAGACTTGAGACATTGCTGAAAACAGAAGTGTCACGATCCCTAAAGTCCTAATGCAGAGGGCCTGCAGGGAAATGAAAAGGCACAGCCAAAGCAGAAGACGGTGTGGGTTATGAGGGTTTCTGGAGCTACTTTGCAATGGCCCAGATGCCCCAACAGCCTATCCTTCATGCACAAATAGCCAGGTGCCCTTGTTAAAGGAATAGGTCATCCATATATTTCTTGTTGTTGAAAAACTACAACCTAACTACAAGTGTATCATGGGTTCAACCTACTTCTCTTATGATAACCACCCGCACCCGTGAGCTCCATAAAAACATGCTTCACACCGACATTTTCAACTGACATTTTATTTACAACAAGCATCTTCATTTTATTTGCACAATATGCCCTGTTTAGTTCCCAGACCACACTCTTAACTTTTATCTAACGTATACCCGTCGGTTTGATGATTTCATCTAATGCTCTATCTGGTTCTTCCACCTTTCTCTCTCTCTCTCTCTCACACACACACATGCTGTAGTGGGTTTTACAATAAAAAAAAAAGGACAAAAGCCACAGCGATAGAGAACAGGGCATGGGATAAGAGAGTTGTCCTGAGGTTGTCCTGAGGAGAATATTAATAACTGACAAAAATCTCCTTTAGTGCCACAGTTTTGTAGGCAGCCATTCTCTGGGAGTTGTCATGCTTGGGCACAGGCGAGCGTTTGTCATTCAGAATCCCTTTCCTACCCTACGAGGTATTATCTCCCCCATTCAACGGCCTAGTAGAAATAATATTAACAAAAACACAGAGGAATTACATACTTGAAGATACTTTGTAGTGGTGCCTGCAAAGCAACAATTACAATTTTGTTTATTAATATCTTGTCATGACACCTTAGAGAATTTTTGGTTGCGTTTTTAGAAAACACTTTAATGCAAACTGTAACCCTAGATGCTGCACAGCACTGAACAATATGCACCAGTAGATGAAAGAGCTGAGACATTGCTGAAAACAGAAGTGTCACGATCCCTAAAGTCCTAATGTAGAGGGCCTGCAGGGAAATGAAAAGGCACAGCCAAAGCAGAAGACGGTGTGGGTTATGAGGGTTTCTGGAGCTACTTTGCAATGGCCCAGATGCCCCAACAGCCTATCCTTCATGCACAAATAGCCAGGTGCCCTTGTTAAAGGAATAGGTCATCCATATATTTCTTGTTGTTGAAAAACTATAACCTAACTACAAGTGTATCATGGGTTCAACCTACTTCTCTTATGATAACCACCCGCATCCGTGAGCTCCATAAAAACATGCTTCACACCGACATTTTCAACTGACATTTTATTTACAACAAGCATCTTCATTTTATTTGCACAATATGCCCTGTTTAGTTCCCAGACCACACTCTTAACTTTTATCTAACGTATACCCGTCGGTTTGATGATTTCATCTAATGTTCTATCTGGTTCTTCCACCTTTCTCTCTCTCTCTCTCTCACACACACACATGCTGTAGTGGGTTTTACAATAAAAAAAAAAGACAAAAGCCACAGCGATAGAGAACAGGGCATGGGATAAGAGAGTTGTCCTGAGGTTGTCCTGAGGAGAATATTAATAACTGACAAAAATCTCCTTTAGTGCCACAGTTTTGTAGGCAGCCATTCTCTGGGAGTTGTCATGCTTGGGCACAGGCGAGCGTTTGTCATTCAGAATCCCTTTCCTACCCTACGAGGTATTATCTCCCCCATACAACGGCCTAGCAGAAATAATATTAACAAAAACACAGAGGAATTACATACTTGAAGATACTTTGTAGTGGTGCCTGCGAAGCAACAATTACAATTTTGTTTATTAATATCTTGTCTTGACACCTTAGAGAATTTTTGGTTGCGTTTTTAGAAAACACTTTAATGCAAACTGTAACCCTAGATGCTGCACAGCACTGAACAATATGCACCAGTAGATGAAAGAGCTGAGACATTGCTGAAAACAGAAGTGTCACGATCCCTAAAGTCCTAATGCAGAGGGCCTGCAGGGAAATGAAAAGGCACAGCCAAAGCAGAAGACGGTGTGGGTTATGAGGGTTTCTGGAGCTACTTTGCAATGGCCCAGATGTCCCAACAGCCTATCCTTCATGCACAAATAGCCAGGTGCCCTTGTTAAAGGAATAGGTCATCCATATATTTCTTGTTGTTGAAAAACTATAACCTAACTACAAGTGTATCATGGGTTCAACCTACTTCTCTTATGATAACCACCCGCACCCGTGAGCTCCATAAAAACATGCTTCACACCGACATTTTCAACTGACATTTTATTTACAACAAGCATCTTCATTTTATTTGCACAATATGCCCTGTTTAGTTCCCAGACCACACTCTTAACTTTTATCTAACGTATACCCGTCGGTTTGATGATTTCATCTAATGCTCTATCTGGTTCTTCCACCTTTCTCTCTCTCTCTCTCTCTCACACACACACATGCTGTAGTGGGTCTTACAATAAAAAAAAAAAGACAAAAGCCACAGCGATAGAGAACAGGGCATGGGATAAGAGAGTTGTCCTGAGGTTGTCCTGAGGAGAATATTAATAACTGACAAAAATCTCCTTTAGTGCCACAGTTTTGTAGGCAGCCATTCTCTGGGAGTTGTCATGCTTGGGCACAGGCGAGCGTTTGTCATTCAGAATCCCTTTCCTACCCTACGAGGTATTATCTCCCCCATTCAACGGCCTAGCAGAAATAATATTAACAAAAACACAGAGGAATTACATACTTGAAGATACTTTGTAGCGGTGCCTGCAAAGCAGCCTTTCCAATTATCTTCATTATTATCTTGTTTCGACACCTTAGAGAATTTTTGGTTGTGTTTTTATAAAACACTTTTATGCAAACTGTAACCTTAGATGCTGCACAGCATTAAATAATATGCACCAGTAGATGAAAGACTTGAGACATTGCTGAAAACAGAAGTGTCACGATCCCTAAAGTCCTAATGCAGAGGGCCTGCAAGGAAATGAAAAGGCACAGCCAAAACAGAAGACGGTGTGGGTTACGAGGGTTTCTGGAGCTACTTTGCAATGGCCCAGATGCCCCAACAGCCTATCCCTCATGCAAAAGTAGCCAGGAGCCCTTGTTAGAAGAACAGGCCATTCATATATTGTTGTTGAAAAACTGTGACCTAACTACAAGTATATCATGGGTTCAACGTACTTCTCTTTTGACAACCGCCCCCACCCGTGAGCTCCATAAAAACACGCTTCACACCTACATTTTCAACTGACATTTTATTTACAACAAGCATCTTCATTTTATTTGTTCAATATGCTCTGTTTTGTTCCCAGACCACACTTTTAGTGATATTTCTCAGCAGGATTTTGTAATTTTCAGAGCAAAGAAGATGTTCATCTTTCCACATTAAACATGTATCTGTCGGTTTGATTATTTCATCTAACGCTCTAGCTGATTCCTCCACCTCTGTCATCTTTTCCACCAGCTCTGCCTCTAAACCTAAATGTTCCTGGGTTAAAATGAACCACTACAGCATGTATCCTAATGTAATAATGATATTTAAAAAATACTTCATACACAAATTACCATTAATTTCTTTAATTTTACAGTTCACATCATCTACAGACCAGTTCACGCAGTCCAGATCTGGGGCCGGATCGGAGCCAGTGTCCCCCAGAGATGAAAGGCCTCATCTCACATTTCCCATCATCACTGAGTGCAGAAGGAAATGCATTAAGAGTGGATGGATCCTAGTGATTTGTTTAACCAACTGCCCTGGTTGGACAGACAGCTCAGAGTGACTGGGGCTCCCCTGCCCTGGGTGACAGGGATCTGGAGGAGAAGGAAACACTCACAGGGACAGGATTTATTAAAACTCTGTGTTGATTTCAGAGGACACAAGCCAGCCTGTGAAATTAACATGTAAAGAGGGCAGATGGCAGGGAGGGAACGGGACTTTAACTACCCAGACATCTGCTGGAAAAGTAATAGAACAAGAAACAACATTTCCCGTAAGTGCCTGGAATGTCTGGGGACAGGACCGGCGCTAGAGTTTTTCGTGCCCTAGGTGCATGGCCGTTTCGCCGCCCTGTGCGCCACTCCCGCGGCCCTGATGGAGCTGCCGCAGCCATTTCTGGGGAGGGTCTGTTGGTCCGCGGCTCCGGTGGAGCTGCCGCAGCCGTGCCTGCAGGAGGTCCACTGGAGCCACGGACCAACGGACCCTCCGCAGGCACAACTGCGGTAAGTCCACCAGAGCCGCCTGCCACCCTCCCGGCAAAATGCCGCCCCCTGAAAATCCTGGCGCCCTAGGCGATTGCCTAGGCTGCCTAAATGGAAGCGCTGGCCCTGTCTGGGGACAATGTTTTGTTTCAGAAGGTGGAGGAAAAAATGGAAAGGAGGGGCATTTTAGACTTGAATCTGACAAGCAGGGAGGAATTGGTTGCGAATCTGAAGGTGAAAGGCAATTTAGGTGACCCTCAACTGATAGAATTCCTGACTGTAACGAAAGGAAGGTGTGTGACCAGCAGAATAATAATAAATGGAGATATACCTATCTCATGGAGCTGGAAAGGACCCTGAAAGGTCATTGAGTCCAGTCCCCTGCCTTCACTAGGAGGACCAAGTACTGATTTTGCTCTAGGTCCCTGAGCAAGCCCCTCAAGGGCTGAACTCACAGTGCTGGGTTTAGAAGACCAATGCTCAAACCACTGAGCTATCCGTCCTCCCAGAATCAGAGTAATACACTTCCAATAAAAAAACAGACTAACCAGTTCAGAAAAGTATAGTGACGTCCCATGTGAAGAAATTCGAAGGGCTAAAGTAATTCAGGAAAGCTGGCAATTTCTGAAAGGGACAATATTAAAGACACAACTCTCACAATCCTGGCCAACCACGTGGAGCAGAACCGTCTTCAGATCCAGACCATCCTACAGAAGGACTTTTGTGTTGCGTTGGAGGACCTTGATCCTCACTTTAAGGGACAATGTTGCCTGCGCCTTCAGCCTGAGGGGAACAACATCTCAGCCATGGCTAACCAACTATCCTCCTTCGCCGTCCAAATTCGTAAGGAGCGTGAGCAGTGGGATTGGTGGCAGGCCCAGTGGTCCAGCTGGGGGATGGGATCCTGGGCCCAGTCCATTAAGCAGTGGCTTATTACTGTGGCTATTGTTCTTGTGGCCTTTCTGTTGGGGATAGCAGTGGTCAAGCAGCTAATTCACAGGGTTGTGTCCGCCCTGCCCTTGCAGGCGAGGTACTCCTCCATTCCCCTTAACAGCAGCGAACCATCACCCCTAGACTGCTTAGATAGTGAGAACCTGTAACCCCTCTGGCCTTGGTCTTTGCACGGGGCAAACCCCTCACAGCCCGTGAGGGTCGGCCAGGGGGGCATGTCTGTTACAGCTGTCCCCCTGGTACATTCCTTGTTCCCCTCTCCTTTCTGTTTGTCCTGTGTGGCTGCCCCTCCCGGCCATTGTGCTAACTAAAGTCACAGCCCTATTCATAGGAATGGCTTGTACAGACTAACTGGAGCCACTGCTCTGCCTAGGGAGGGGGCTTCTTGCTTCTTTGTTTGGCTCCTTTGTTCAGACCCGGGCTCAGTGTGGGGGGCGCTGCCCAGAAATGCAAGACCTGAAGTGGCCAACTAATTAAGCATATGAGTCATACCTGTGGCTCAGAACATGCCCAGGAATGCCTATGCTTACCTGCAGCTTTTCCCTGTCTTCTCTCCTCCCTTGTATCAAGAGGAGCTAATCAAAAGTATTGGTGGGAAACTGCCTAAGTTTGTCTTTAAAACCAGACATTTTCTGATCAGACCTCGGAGAAGGTCCTTGCTTTGCCACCTGGTCTGATCAGCTAGGGGTCTTTGGTGGGCCCTCTCCCCGCTCTCGTTTGTTTTTGAGCGTACCCCTGTTTTTAAACTCCCCTCTCACGAACAACGAATTTGTGCCTGGAGATCTCCTGATTATTGAAAGTGAATCGAGTCCTCTCTCCATCCTCCGATGCTACTGCTGTTCCTGTTTCTGTGCTTGCTGCTCTCCTGGGGATTGGTAAGAACTCCCTCTTGAAAACTTCCCCTGTCCTAGCTGCTGGCCTTGTTTCCCCAGCAAACTGACCCAAGCTAATTCCTTGGTCTGTGTCTGTAATCTGTTTCTTGCTCTGCAGAGCCTTTGCTGCTAAAAATAAGCCTGTGCCGCTGCTAAGCTGTGCCTTCCTGGACTGTATCCTAGGCTACCAGCTTGCAGCCGCCCCACTGCTGCAGCCACCACTAGTTTAAACCCTCCCCTCCCCCCGGGGCTGTACCCTGGGCACACACCACTCTGCCCTCTGGAACTGTTCCCCCTCCCGATCAAAGAAAATCGGTATAGTGTAAGGGGCACCTATTAGAATCAGGTTCTTAGTCTATATAAGTTGTAATTTCATTTTGCACAGCTGTGGTTAAGTTAGGTTTAGAGAATCGTTTGTATTGTGCTCTGTAAGTTAGGTTTAAAAAATTGTTGCATTGTGTTCTGTTACTTGCTAATTTGTGTAGTCTTGGTTAAGTTAGATCATAGATAAGATTTTGCTGTGTTCTGTATAATTGTGGTTAAGTCTGTCTTCCTGCTGCCCTAACCGCTCCCCCGAGTTTGCCAGTGTCTCCCCCCGAGCTCCCCAGTCAATTTGCTGTTTAAACTTGCAGCCTGTCTGCTCTCTGTATCTCCCTGGGTTTAAATCTCCCTGCACAGCACCTCTGCCTCTGGTCTTTGCTTCACCACGTGCTCCTCTTCCCCCATCCCCCAACCTCATTCCTACCACTGCCTTTCTCTCTCTCTCTCTCTCTCTTTTTTAATCCCTTCCCCCACGTGTTCACCCTGCTCCTACTGCCCCCAAACCTCAATTGTATTACTGAAGTCTAGCATAAAACCCCATTGGTTACCCTTTTTTCTCTCTAACACACCTCACATTTTACATTTATACCACTGAGACACATTTTTACCTAGAGTTGTTGGTTATTTAACATATTTTTCCCATAACTGTTAGTTGGTTATATGCTGCTGTGACACACCCTTTACATAGAAATTGTTAGCTACCTGTTACATTTATACATCAGTGTTAATTGGTTACCAACTGTATTGTACCCCACTGTGTTGTACTCCACTATTGAAACCCCCTATACTATTTACTAAAAGAAACCCCTCCCCAATTGTCTACCTTAACAAACCCCGTACCCCTCACTATTGAACTTTCCCTGTTTTTGCATTTTCTTAATAAAGTTTATTTTACACCCCACCAATGCAGTAGTTGTCCCCCAAGATCCCCTACCTGCTGACAGGGTCACAAACTATCCCTATACAAAGAAAAGAGGGAAGGATAGTATGAGGCCAATATGGCTCCAACAGAAACTCTTTAATGTCATGAAAATTCACAAAGGGGAAATTTGAAAAATTACTAAGGGGGAGTCCAAAAGACTAGGACTAGCATGTAGGACCAAAATTGGAAAGTCTAGGGCCCAAACTGAGTTTCACTTCTCAAGGGACCTAGCAAGGGACAGGTGAGAGGTTCCCAGAGGACTGGAGAAGGGAAAATGTAGTACTTATCTTTCAAAAGAAGAACAAAGAGAATGCAAGGAATTGTAGACCAGTCAACCTAACATTGATACCTGGAAAGATTCTGGATCAAATTATTAAACAATCATTTAAGAAGCCCTTAGAGGATAATAGGGTTACAAGGAATAGCCAACATGGATTTGTCAAGAGGAAATCATGCAAATCAACCCAATGTCCTTCTTTAACATGGTTACTGGCTTGGAGGATGGGGGGACACAGTAGACAAGATATATATTGATTTTAGTCAGGCTTTTGACACAATGTCACCAAACATTCTCATGAATAAATGAGGGAATTGCTATAAGGTGCTGGGAGAAACTTTCAAAAGACTGTCCTCAGAAACTATCATTGGTTGTGTGTCAAACTGGGAGATTGATTCTAGTGAGGTGCCGTAGGGGTCAGTCTGGGTCTGGTACTTTGCAATCTTTTCATTAATGGCTTGGATGATGAAGTGCAGATGACACCAACCTGAGAGGGGCTGCAAAAACTTTGGAGAACAACATTAGGTTTTGAAACATACTTGACAAATTAGAGATTTGGTCTGGAATCACCAACATGAAATTCAATACAGACATGTGCAAAGTACTTCACTTAGGAAGGAAAAATCAAATGCACAGTGTGGCAAATTGCCGGTACTGTTCTGCTGGGTCTCGCGCTTTCTCTTCTCTGGGGTAGGTTCAGGGCGCTATTGCTTGCCTCTGAACCAGTTCTTAATCACTCCACTAGTGTCCTTGGAGGAGGGGAGTGGAGAGGGAGGGACCTGGGCCCACCCTCTACTCCAGGTCCCAACCCAGGGGCCCTGGGAGTTGTGGTGAACCACTTGACTTAGCGGTTCCTTCCCCTGGGTTACTTCCCTCTCATACCCTTCAGCTTGTGAAGGGCTTCTTGCCTCTCTTCTATACAAGCCTGTTGCCCCTTACCTAGGGTTTCTTTTGGACTCCACAATCCACCGCAGCACTCCTCCAAACCTTCTATTTCTCTCTGGTCAAACTCTTCTCTTCTGCAACCTGCACTCTGCTCCAATCCAACCTTTCTCCTTCAACTACCACACCCTGTCTGACTGAAGCAGGGGTTTTTATCACATGACTGGAGTCAGGTGCTCTAACTGAAGTCAGGTGCTCTAACTGAAGTCAGGTGCTCTAATTGGCCACAGCTGTTCTAGTTAATCTAAAGCAAACCTTCCTCCCTTGGCAGGGAATAAGGCCCCCTGCTAACACTCTTATGCTGCCCTCTGGCCATGCTGTATCACAACAGCTACAAAATGGAGAATAACTGGCTAGGTGGTAAAACTGCAAAAAGGATCTGGCAGGTATCAGGCATTGAATATGAGTGAACAATGTGCTGCAGGTGTGAAAACTGTTAGTATTATTCTGGGGTGTCTTAATAGGAGTGTTGTATGCAAGACACAGAGGTAATTGTCCCACTCTACTTGGCACTGGTGAGTACATCCCGATGTGCAGAAAGAGTAGCAAATATGGCAGGCGACCAGCTTGGCTTAACAGAGAAATCTTTGGTGAGTTAAAACACCAAAAGGAAGCTTACAAGAAGTGGAAACTTGGACAGATGACTAGGGAGGAGTATAAAAATATTGCTCGAGCATGCAGGGGTGTAATCAGGAAGGCCAAAGCACAACTGGAGTTGCATCTTGCAAGGGATATGAAGGGTAACAAGGAGGGTTTCTACAGGTATGTCAGCAACAAGAAGAAGGTCAGGGAAAGTGTGGGGCCCTTATTGAATGGGGGAGGCAACCTAGTGACGAATGATGTAGAAAAAGCTGAAGTACTCTATGCTTTTTTTGCCTCGGTCTTCACAGCAAAGGTCAGCTCCCAAACTGCTGCACTGGGAAGCACAGTATGGAGAGGAGGTGAGCAGCCCTCAGTGGGGAAAGAACAGGTTAAGGACTATTTAGAAAATCTGGACAGGCTCAAGTACATAGGGCCAGATGCGCTGCATCTGAGGGTGCTGAGGGAGTTCACTGATATGATTGCAGAGCTATTGACCATTAATTTTGAAAACTTGTGGCGATAGGGGGAGGCCCTGAATGATTGGAAAAAGGCAAAAATAGTGCCCATATTTTAAAAAGGGAAGAAGGAGAATCCAGGAAACTACAGACCTCACCTCAGCTCCTGAAAAAATCATGGAGCAGGTCCTCAAAGAATCCATTTTGAAGCACTTGGAGGAGAGGAAGGTGATCAGGAACAGTCAACATTGATTCACCAAGGCCTAGTCATGCCTGACCAACTAGATTTCCTTCTATGATGAGATAACTGGCTCTGTGGATATGGGGAAAGCAGTGGACATGATATATCTTGACTTTAGCAAAGTTTTTGATATGGTCTCCAACAGTATTCTTGCTAGAAAGTTAAAAAAAGTGCGGATTGGATTAACGGACTATAAGGTGAATAGAAAGCTGGCTAGACCATTGGGCTCAACAGGTAGTGATCAATGGCTCTGTCAGGGTTCCCTTCCCACTCTGAACTCTGGGGTACAGATGTGGGGACCCACATGAAAGATCCTCTAAGTTTATATTCCACCATCTTAGGTTAAAATCTTCCCCAAGGCACAAATTCCTTGTCCTTGGACAGTATTGCTGCCACCACCAAGTGATTTAAACTAACATTCAGAGAGGAGCTACTTGGAGCCCTATTCAACCCCACCCCCACCCCCATATCCTCCCAAGCCCCTTTATTCCACTTTTCTGGGGAGACTTGAGAATAATCTACCAACCAAATAGGTAAACAAGGTGAGCACAGACCAGATCCTGGAGTTTTTTGGACACTAAAAACCAATCAGGTTCTTAAAAGCAGAACTTTATTATAAGGAAAAAAAGTAAAAGAAGCACCTTTGTAAAATCACAATGGAAGGTAATTTTACAGGGTGATAAACAGATTTAAAACACAGAGGATTCCCCTCTAGACTCAACTTCAAAGTGACAAAACAGGAATAAACCTTCCTCTTAGTATAGGGAAATTTCACAAGCTAAAAGAAAAGATAATCTAATGCATTTCCTTGCTATTACTTAAAATTTCTGTAATTTTAGATGTATCATTTCAGTAGGAGCTGGATTACCTGCTTGGTCCCTCTCTTTGTCTCTCAAAGGAACACACAGAGAGCACAAACAAAACCTTCCCCCGGCCCAGATTTGAAATGATCTTATTTCCCTATTGGTCCTTCTGGTCAGGTGCCAACTAGGTTAATTGAACTGATTAACCCCTTACAGATAAGTGCTTCTGTACCTCTGGCCAAGAGGGATTTTATATTACTGCATACATAAAGGTTGTTACCCTTCTCTTTATATTTACAATAGGCTGAATGTCTAGTTGGCAGCTGGTATCAAACAGAGTGTCCCAGGGGTTGGTCCTGGGCTGGTTTTGTTCAACATCTTCATTAATGATCTGGATGATGGGATGCACTGAACCCTCAGCAAGTTTGCGGATGACACTAAGCTTGAGGGAGAGGTACATAAGCTGGAAAGGAGGACTAGGGTCCAGAGTGAGCTAGGCAAATTGAAGGATTGGGCCAAAAGAAATCTGATGAGGTTCAACAAGGACAAGTGCATGCACTGCTACAGGCTGGGGACTGATTGGCAGAAAAGGACCTATGGATTGCAGGGGATGAGAAGCTGGATATGAGTCAACAGTGTGCCCTTGTTGGCAAGAAGGCTACCAGCATTTTGGGCTGCATTAGTAGGAACATTGCCAGCAGATCGACAGAAGTGATTATTCCCCTCTATTCGGCACTGGAGAGGCCACATCTGGAGTACAGTGTCCAGTTTTGGGCCCCACACTACAGAAAGGATGTGGACAAATTGGAGAAAGTACAGTGGAGAGTATGGAAATGATTGAGAGGCTGGGGCACATGATTTATGAGGTGAGGCTGTGGGAACTGAGCCTATTTAGTCAGCAGAAGAGAAGACTGAAGCGGTATTCAATAGTAGTCTTCATCTACCTGAAAGCTGATTCCAAAGAGGATGGAGCTGAACTGTTCTCAGTGGTGGCAGGTGCCAGAATAAGGAGTAATGGACTCAAGTTGCAGTGGGGGAGATCTAGATTAGAAATTAGGAAACCCTTTTACTAGGAGGGTGGTGAAGCACTGGAATGGGTTACCTAGGGAGGTGGTTGAATCTCCTTCCTTAGAGGTTTTTAAGGCCCAGTTTGACAAGTTCCTGGCTGTAATGATTTTGTTGGGGTTGGTCCTGCTTTGAGCGGGGGGTTGGACTAGATACCTCCTGAGGTCTCTTCCAACCCTGATATCCTATGATTCTGTGATTCTACTGTGTTGGGTTCTGGGTGCCACACTTTAGGAGAGATGTAGAGAAACTGGACAGGGTCCAGAGGACAGCCACAGAAATAATCAAAGGTTTAGAAAAACTGACCTAGGAGGAAAGGTGAAAAAAGCAGAGTATGTTTAGTCTAGAGAAGAGAAGGCTAAGGGGAACCTGAAAATAGTTTTCCAGTATGTTAAGGGCTATTCTAAAAAGTATGGGAGTCAATTGTTCTCCGTGTCCGCTGACGGGAGTACAACAAGCAATGGGATTCATCTGCAGCAAGGGAGATTGTGGTTAGTAATAGGAAAAAAACTTTCTAATCCTAAATGGAGTTAATCTCTGGAATAGGATCCCATGGGAGGTTGTGGAATCCCCATCACTGAAGGTTTTTAGGTCCAGGTTGGACAAACACCTGTCAGGGATGGTCTAGGTTGACATGGTCCTGCCTACAAGAAGGGGATGGACCAGATGACCTCTCAAGGTCCCTTCCAGGATAATATTTCTATGATTCTACGCTATAAAATGTCTTTTGAGATGAAATCCCCTGAGCTTTGTTCCCCTCTGCTGCCGCTATCTAGAGATCAGCTAGCCAGGGCCAGGCAGTTATGAAAAATTACACCAAGAAAACAAAGCTAGTCTTGAAAGTTTTCTAAGAACCAAGAGAAGAAGAAAATGACTCAACCCATTGGGACTGGAGAAATAACACATTTTCAGACAAAGATATAGACATTTAATAGTTTTGCTGGTGCAGGCCAGAAGCCGTGCAGCGGGGGGTGGGCAGTATGCGACCACAAATCCCCCTCCTCCAGCTTTGCTATTTAGTTTATCTGGACCATGCTCACATGGACTGAGCATGCTGGATAGCACTGCTGAAACCTGCTGTCCTTATTCTGTACCCCCACTATGGGCAGGCCTGGGTCATCTCTGCCGGTGACCCTCAATCCCGACCTGCAGACCCACCATCCCAGTCCTGGACTCAGGCCCTCAGACAGCTCCATTTGTGCTCCTTAATGTCTGACTCAGAACTGTTTCCGTTCATGACACGACCATGAGTGGGGATGCACCTTTCACTGCCAGGGGAATGGGGAGATGTCCCTGCTCAGATGCTCGGCTTGTCAGTCAGGCCTCAGAGCTGACAGCCTGCTACAGATGGGAGGGTTTTACCTTCCAGGTCATGGCCATTGGGCGTACAAAAAAACCCATGGTAGCAAGTTTCAGAGGCAGAGTGAATTGATCCCGTCGGACAGTTGATGAATGTCTGCAGATGTTGGGGTCCCGTCCCTTCTCCCTGCCATGTGGCTGGGTGTACATGCCCCACAACAGCCTAGCACCCACCTACGCATGGGGAACCTGACCCTGAGGTTTCTTGTTCCCACCCAGCTGGGGCTCCAACCACTCTGGGACCAGGCAAATGGGATGTCCAGCCTGGGGGAGAGTTGAGCAGGGGGCAGAGTTCCAGGCACAGGGATCCCCCAAGGAGAGCATCACAGGATGTGGGATGAGGTTGTGGGGATTCCCCTTTGGGATGGGGAGCTCAGTCCCAGACTGGCCCAGGGAGATGATGTGGCTCTTTTTATGAACCTGGTCTCTCCCCAGGTGAGATCATTGGAGGCTGGGAAGCCAAGCTCCACTCCAGACCCTACATGGCCCCTCTGGCTATACAACGCAAAGAGAAAACCTGTATCTGCCAAGGATTCCTGGTGTTGGAGAACTTCGTGCTGACAGCCGCTCACTGCAATGGAGAGTAAGTGTCTCTGTTCTGGGGATGTCGGGGCAGGTCGGCCCTGAGCGGGTGATGGGGGAGTTGGAAGCTCTGGCACCATCGTGGGTTGCAGGGAAGGAGCAGTTAGCAGGACAAGCTGGGAGAGCAGATCCCAGGGGTCTGATCTGCTCAGGGGGCATTGGCGTGTTTCTAGGGGCCTCTGAAAAGCATGGTCCAGATCCAATATTGGTTAAATCAATGGGGCTACGGCCATTGACACCAGTTGGGGTCTGACCCATTGCCCAGATGGGACAGAGAGGGACTCACAGACCTAGGACGGCTCTGCAGGGTTCCGGACATGGAGGAGCTGAGCATAGACCTGTCTGGATCTAGCTGGGAGGGGTCACCTGGCTAGAGGGGAGCTGAGACCCAGGGGACAAGGGGAAGAAGGAGTCTGAGATCACTGCCTGAGCAACCCAGGCTGCCCTGTCCCCACAAGATCAGTACTTATGTCAGACCAACATGTGCTCATCCTCCACCTCAGTGCACTCCTGGCTCAATGCCCATGTATTGCTCTTGGCTTTTACAGCAAGATCACTGTGTCCCTGGGAGCCCATAACATTAAACAACAGGAACAGAAGCAACAGAAAATCCCTGTGCGCTGCCAGATCCCCCATCCAAAATACAACAGAAAGACCCATAAGAATGACATCATATTGCTGCAGGTACCACCCCCATCCCATCATCCCACCCCCGAGTGACCTCACATTCCTGCAGGTACTGTCCCCATCCCATCACCCCACCCCCAGTGACCTCACACTGCTGCAGGCACCGCCGCCATCCCATCACCCTACCCTCAGTGACCTCACACTGCTGCAGGTACCGCTCCCATCCCATCACCCACCCCCACTGATCCCACACTTCTGCAGGTACCACCCCCATCCCAACACCTGCCCCCAGTGACCTCACATTGCTGCAGGTACTGCCCCCATCCCATCACCCCACCCCCAGTGACCTCACACTGCTGCAGGCACCGCCGTCATCCCATCACCCTACCCCCAGTGACCTCACACTGCTGCAGGTACCGCTCCCATCCCATCACCCCACCCCCACTGACCCCACACTTCTGCAGGTACCACCCCCATCCCATCACCTGCCCCCAGTGACCTCACATTGCTGCAGGTACTGCCCCCATCCCATCACTCCACCCCCAGTGTCTCCATGGACATACACTGGCTGTAGTTTCTCTCTCCTGGGATTCTCTCTCTACCCGTTATCAGCCCTGACCTTCATATTGATCCTGATGCTTGTGTCCTCTTTTATTTGTAGCTGAAGCACAAGGCAGAGCTCAATGAACAGGTCAGGCTCATCCCTCTCCCCCTGGCTCATCAACGAGTGCAACCAGGGACCGTGTGCAGCGTCGCCAGCTGGGGCTGCACAAAGGCACTCAGTGAGGTTCTCCCCAGGACGCTCCAGGAGGTGGCTTTGAAGGTGCTGGACGATGAGGCCTGTCTGAAGTATCCTGGTGGGATATATCGTAACTATAACACCCCCCTGATGATGTGTGTGGGGGACCCGAAGGAGCACAAAGCCTCTTTCAAGGTGAAACTCCCAAGCGTCCTTGATAAATTGTTATTATTAATAAGGCTCCTGGGGTTGCAGTTGGGCCCGCAAGCAAAGATCAGAGATCAGGCCCTGCTGCGCAAAGTGCTGTTCAAACCAATGGGAAAATATCTGATCTTCTCGCTGGGGGAGGGGGTGGACGGCATAGACCATTTGATAGCAGGGAGGTGTCACTAAAGTGTCCATCAGAGTTTGAAGAACAGCGGGAAATGCCTCACTGAGCTTTTCTCCATCTGTGGCTTGTTTTGTTTCACAGGGTGATTCTGGAGGCCCCTTGGTGTGTGGGAAAAGAGCCCAGGGCATCATCTCTTGGGGGCCTGACAATGGGAGCCCCCCAAGGGTCTATGCAAAAGTCTCCACCTTCATCCCCTGGTTAAAGGCAACGATGAGGAGGCTGCAGCCCTGAGCCAAGCCGAGAATAGCTGTGGGGGCTGGACTGATGTCGCTTCTGTCCTTTGGTGATGCCCAGTTATAGGGCTTGCTTTGCAGATCGGCTGAGCCCCCCGCACCCGGATGCCCAGCCCATCAGCATCAAGGCACTGGGCTAGGGGAGTTAGGAGCCAGGTTCAAGACCAGCTCCCATCGGCTCCCTTGGCAATCCCAACCCAGATCCTTAGGCTGCCTCTTCGTTAGGGAAACACCTGGGTTATTTCCCCTGGGGTAACAGACACTAGCCAAACCTTGGGACAGACCCAGCGGTTTGTAGCTCTAATGCTTGTCAGCTGATCGAGTGACCGTTTATGGGGAATCTTCATTATTATCTGACCTGCTAACTCCTGTGAAAGCTGCAGCCTGCCCTGGCCTCACTGGACCTATCCCACGGGTTAGTTCATCGGGCTGGCCACTATCCGTTCCAAACACACCTGTTCCCAGCGCTGACGAGGCCAGTGGGATGGGAACGCAGAGAAGGCTGCACTGAACTGATTTCAGATCAATCCCCAGTGCTGAATGCCTCCTTCCCACCTTCTCTGCCCACCCTGCTGCATGGCCTGCTGCATTTCGCTCCCTGCTCCATTGCCAGCAATGAATAAAAATGAAGTTACAAAAAAAAATAGTGTTTCAGGCACTGACTGATAACCCGAGCTGTGAAACCCAGAGCAGCTGCTGCAGCTGCCAAGGCCAAACAGGAGTTAACCCCACAGGGGAAGGCTGGGCTTGTGTTTAATGCGCTAAGCTGGGACTTGGACACATCACATTTTTGACACTGAGTGCACGTCCCCTCCCCTTTTGTCCACTTGATCCTTCCTGACTAGCTGATAATCATGGAATTTAACCGTCCTGTCATGGGAATCATCCCACTAGGTTCCAGTCACACCTGCTACACCAAATTGATGCTCCTGGAGGAGCATTTCCAATTACTCATGTTTGTTCCCCAGACTGATGTTCCACAAACCCCGCACCCTCCACAGCACCAATATAGAGAGTAATCAGACCCCATCTCAGCCTGCGTTTTAGCTAATCCAGCCCAGCTCTGTCAATCTCCTCTCATCAGACATGCTCTCCGGTCCCCTGAGTGCCCTCAGGGGGAAGCCATGGTCACCACGTCCCTCAGCCCGTGCAGCCCCCATTGGCCTGGAGCGGCGAACCGCAGCCGGTGGGAGCCACAATCAGCCAAACCTGCTGCAGATGCGGCAGGTAAACAAACCAGCCCAGCCCACCAGGGTGTTTTCCCTGGAGAGCTGCATGCCAAAGGTTGCCAACCCCTGGTCTAAACAGACAAACTCCCCCTAGACTCACCCTGTAAGCCAGCCAATCAGGGACAATTGAGCAGGCGATTGGACTAGATACCTCCTGAGGTTCCTTCCAACCCCAATATTCTGTGATTCTATGACAAGCCCCTAGTCTCAAAATAACAGAACCATGCCCTGGATTAACCCTTTGTCTCTGGTGTTTTAGGGAAAAGCTGCCCTCTGCTGGGCAGAGAGACAATAGAAAGGAGTAACTTTATTAACTTCATTTTCCATCCTCTTCCTTTGAAATGCTCCCCCCTCCTGGACAGAGACACACATGGATGTGAATCCCCCTGTGGTTGTCACTGTGGCTCTATTTTGTGTCTCTGTGTTAACAGTTCCCTTTTCACTGGGTTTAACACTCGGAGATGCCTCCCCCTGGACAATGGGGTTATCCCCAGAGTGGGCTTCGTGGGAATTGGCATGGCCAGCTATGCATACAGACACACTGCCACTAGCCTGTGGCAATCAGAGATCAGGCTTGGTTTAATCCTCAGGGTCTAATGTTCCTCCGAGGAAGGGGACTATTTTCTGCCACTGGTGAGCTTTCTTTCTTATGTATCTCAGTTTCTTTTTCTTATGCCTGTATTGTCTCCCTGGGGAATGCTTTCCCGTCAGCTAGTCTTGTGGGGCAAGGAAGCTATTTTTGATATAAAACCACCAGATTCAGGCAACGAGGGAAGGTGAAAAGGGGAAAATTCTATAATTTTCCAGGTGTTTCTTCAAGGTTCTTCCTTAAATTACTGACCCCTCTTCCCTTCCCTTTATTCTATCCCCATAGCTTCTGTTCTAGTCCATTCCAATATATTCTCTTCGATTCCATTCTGTTCTTATTACCCCTCACCTGGTCTGTCCTATTTTCCTTTCTTCTCCGCTCATAGCCTCTCTTCTAGTCTAATTTCTCCTTGTCGCCTCTCTTCCTGCCCCTTCTCCAGCCAGGGCTGTGTGAGGGGCTCACAGTACAGATGCACAGTCCTGTCTACCAGGTGGCTGCTGTTCCGGTATGGGGTGACCAGATGTCCCGATTTTATAGATACAGTCCCGACATTTGGGGCTTTTTCTTATACTGGCTCCTATTACCCCTCACCCAGGAGCGGCACCAGGGTTTCTGATGCCCTAGGTGGACGGCCATTTTGCCGCCCCCCGCGGGTCCGCTGGGCCTACCTCAGTCATGCCGGTGGACAGTCCACTGCTGGAAAGGCTCCGGTGGAGCTGCCGCAGTCATTTTGGTGAGCGGTCCGCTGGTCTCAAGGCTCCGGTGGACCTGCCGGAGGCAAGACTACTGTAGGTCCGCCGGAGCCTTTAGACCAGCGCACCGTCCACCGAAATGACTGCGGCAGCTCCACCAGAGCCTTTCCAGCAGCGGACCATCCGCCGGCATGACTGTGGTAGGTCCATCAGACCCACGTGCCACCCCCCCCAGCAAAATAGCACCCCCCAAAAATTCTGGTGCCCTAAGCCATTGCCTAGGTCACCTAAATGGTAGCACCGGCCCTGCCCTCACCCCCTGTCCTGATTTTTCACACTTGCTGTCTGGTCAACCTATTCAAGTACAAGAAGCTGCTTTTGGTTTTGGTTTCCAGGCTCATGGTGAAATTCGCCTGGGTGTCTCTGCGACTTCAGGACTGGAGCGCGGCGAACGGCGGCTGGCCCCTGGGAGCTGGTGGTACCAGCGCACACTGGATTTGGTGCATGTGTAGGAGCAGTTGAGCTGGATGGTTTCTCTTTCAAGGGCAGCGGCCTGGGACCGCTCCTGGGTCACCATGTATTGGGCCAAGGCACATGTGGGGAGAAGGTTGAGTTTAGTATACATTTTCTTACTCAGCAATAACAGGAAAATACATTAAGCTCTGTACTGACAAAGGAGAAAACAAGCAAATGAAAATCCACCCTTCCCCCTTTGCTGTTCTATCTGTCTGTCCATCCACTCTTCCCTCTCTGCTGTTCTATCTGTCTGTCCATCCATCCTTCCCTCTCTGCTGTTCTGTCTGTCTGTCCATCCACCCTTCCCTCTGTGCTGTCCTGTCCGTCCGTCCATCCACCCTTTCCTCTGTGCTGTTCTGTCCATCCATCCATTCACCCTTCCCTTTCTGCTGTTCTGTCTGTCCATCCATCCACCCTTCCCTCTGTGCTGTTCTGTCTGTCTGTCCAGCCACCCTTCCTTCTGTGCTGTTCTGTCCATCCATCCATCCACCCTTCCCTTTGTGCTGTTCTATCCATCCGTCCATCCACCCTTCCCTCTGTGCTGTTCTGTCTGTCTGTCCATCCACCCTTCCTTCTGTGTTGTTCTGTCTGTCCATCCATCCACCCTTCCCTCTGTGCTGTTCTGTCCATCCGTCCATCCACCCTTCCCTTTGTGCTGTTCTATCCATCCGTCCATCCACCTTTCCCTCTCTGCTGTTCTGTCTGTCTGTCCATCCATTCTTCCTCTGTGCTGTCTGACCATCCATCCACCCACCCACCTTCCCTCTCTGTTTTCTGTTCTTCTTTCCTTCCCTCTTCACTCTTGTGGTAAATGAAGGGGTGGGGGTAGCACCCTTGCGTAATTCCAACCAGTCAGTTAGCGATAGAATCCTCCTTTGCAGCTCTACCCAGTTGCCTTACCTGTAAAGGGTTAAAAGACGCTTAAAATGAGTTGGCATCTGACCAGGGGAACCAGTAGGGAAGCTTTACCCTTTCAAACTGGGACAAACTGCACAGAGTGAGGGTCTTTGCAGCAAATATTTTGTAAGCGGGGCCAGGTATGAAAATCATCAACACTCATACCTAGACTTTCTCCTTTGGAACTACAGGAATGTAAGTAACACTAGAAATGTTTAGACAGACACGATCAGGGGTAGCACTTTTTATTTTGGCTTGTGGATTCCTCTGTGCTAACCCCCAGGTGCTTTTGTTTGCTTTGTAAACTTTAAGCTTGACCCCAAGAAAGCCATTTTTGGTGCTTACCCTTGAAGTTGTTCATTTAATATCTAGCAATAACCTAATTTATCAAACGTGTTTTCTTCCTTTTTTTCAATACAATTTACCTTTTTTAAGAACATGATTGGATTTCTGTGTCTTAGGAGTAAAGGTTTGTGCATCTGTTAATCAGCTGATACAACAGCTGGGTTCTCCTTTTCTTTTGTTTTCTTTCTTGGCTTCCCTGAGGGAGGGGTGGAAAAGCTGAGGGGCCTCAGGAAAAACTTCCCAAGTGAGTTTTTTCCGGATTGACAAAAGGCAGTTTTCACTTGGGTGGTGGCAGCATTACCAGCCTGGAGTGGCCAGTATTAATTTGTAGAGTCTTTGCAGGCCCCCACCATTTGCACTCGTAGTGCCAGAGTGGGGAATCGGCCTTGACAACTCTGTCCATCCTTCCCTCTGAGCCCTCTGCCCACCTTTCCCTCTGTGTTGTCTGCCTGTCCATCCACCCACCTCCCTTCTGCACCATCTGCCCTTCCTTCTCACAGCACTATCCTTCTGGGAACCCATCACCTTCCCCAGCAGCCTGGAAATCCCAACCCATGGCCCCCTGCTCATTGCAGACCCTGAACACCTGGAGCCAGCACCAGCAGCCCAGCAGCCAGGCTCATTGTCAGGGACTTTGTTGCAGAAGGAAGCAGCAGCAGCTGCAGATGACTTTGAGTAGGGGAAACTGTGACACAGCTCTGCCTGAAGGGGTGGCTTTCAGGCTGGAAGGAAATCGGTACATTTCCGGGGTGGGGGGGGAGGGGAGCAGGGAATGGATTTTTTGTCGTGTACTGGGCCAGATCCTCCACTGGTGTAAATTAATTGGCTTCCATCAGGGTCCTTGGCCCACTTCCCCAGCTGGACCAAACTGGCCATAGTTCCACTGGAGACATGGGCAGATCCAGAACTGATGTAGATCAGTGGAGCTGCATTTACACCTGGGGCAGGTGGTCCCATTTCTCCCAGCTAAGGCTCAGTCCCTATAATTCATGGATTTCCCGCACATGTTATGCTCTCCTGGTTTAAGGAATATCAATGTAACGCACACACACCGACATCAGAGTAGCCATACGGATGGTTATAAGCAGCAGGCCCGTGAAGGTACAAGGCAAAAAATCAACCTGTCTCACTGTCAGGCAAAGAAATGTAACAAGAATAACAACACAAAAAAGATGAGGAGAAGTGAATGCAAACAGAATTTCGATGACTCGCAGATTGATACAGCTGTAGGTGGTTAGACTGGAATAGTCACTAAGGGGCAGCAGAGGGTAAGGAATATGGAGAAGGGGCCTGGTTTTACCCTCAGGTTTACCCTGAGACAGAGGCAGCTCTAGGCACCAGCAAAGCAAGCAGGTGCTTGGGGCAGCCCATTTGCAGGGGCGGCAGAGATCCAGCCTGGGAGCTGAGAACCAGCAGGGGGCCCTGGGAGCTGTAGTTCCTTGGTTAGCTCCCTGCCTATAGAACCAGCCCTGGAGCAGGGAAAGAACTACATTTCCCAGCATTCCCTTGGCCGCTAGCAACAGGAAAGGGAGGGGGAGGGAGTATGGTAGCTGAAACCTCATGCTGCAGCTTGCTGTGAATGGAGATCTCACTGCTAGAGCGGGGTGGCACTGTGAATGGGGAACAAGTGTGCCTGAGGAGTAGCAGGCTTTGCCCCAGATATCCCCTTCAGAAGACATCCTCAGACTGGATTAGGGATACTGGTGTGACCTCACCTTGCAGCCCCCAAAGAAGGAAATGGGGGGACTAAATGGACAGTGCATCCCTCTCTCTGAAGCCCCGCAAGGGAGGTACGTGGATCCCAATAGAATTTAAAATGAAAAGTAAGGGAGGGGAGGCTCTACTAGAGGACTTCAGCAGCTTTAGATACAGTACCAGGCATGTAGGAGGATTTCCACTTCTGAGCCATGGAAGCAGAAATTGACTTTTCCTTTCCAGATTTAGCGAATATTCAGAAAGGGAATCTAGCATCTCCCTTCCAGATTTGAACACCTCAAAATTCAAGAGTGCTCAAGCTCAATTTGAGCAGCTGTTACTTCATTTCTCCCAAATCACATATACTGATCCACTGTAACTTGCTGTAGAAAAAGTAGGATAAAATTGAGCAAGAAATGCTTCCCAGTGGTTATTAGGACTGGAACTGCTATTTTCAACAGCCATTGCCTTTTTTTTTTTTTTAGTTTTATTTGTTTAAAAGGAAGACAGCGATATTGCATTGGCAAATTCCCCATAGAAAGAAAGAGTGGAACAAAAGAATAATAAAGGCACCTCAACTTTTCCTCATTCATGTAGGACAGTCATAATATGCATCCAGATATACTCCAATCACACCAGCTGAAAATTGTTCCACTTTACTGCAGCTCTGTAACCATATGAGAACCAATCCAGTCTGTGTCCTGTGCACATCCAAAATTCCTGCTGAATGACCTGCCCTGGGAGCGAGTTACCAGTGACTCAGGGCTATGGTGGAAGGAGGGTGCAGGTGGTGGGGGGAAGAGCCCAGGGCTGGGGCAGCAGAGGATATGGGTGGAGGGGGCAGAGCCCAGGGCTGGGGCAGCAGGGGGTGTATGGGTGAGGGGGAATGGGGGAGCCCAGAGCCGGGGCAGCATGGGATGCGGGGGGGAGAGCCCAGGACTGGGGTGGAAGGGGGTGTGGGTGGGGGGGAGTACCCAGGGCTGGGGCGGCAGGAGGGGCAGGTGAGGGAGGAGAGCCCAGTGCATGGAGGAACTGTTGGTCCCTAGTGTCCCATCTCCAAAACAGGCTAGTGCCATACTGTGATTATTTCAGCAAGCACCGAAGGGCCTAATATAGGATAGGTCCATCAATGGCTATTAGCCAGGATGGGCAAGGATGGTGACCCTAGCCTCTGTTTGCCAGAAGCTGGGAATAGGCGACAGGGGATGGATCACTGGATGATTCCCTGTTCTGTTCATTCCCTCTGGGGCACCTGACATTGGCCACTGTCGGTAGATAGGATAGTGGGCCAGGTGGACCATTGGTCTGACCCACTAGGGCCGTTCTTATGCTCTTATGTTCTTATGCCTCTATAGGGAGCCTGATGGGTGCTTTAAAAACAGATAGTGACAAAGGCTCCCTACCCCCAAGAGATTACCTGTGCAGCCCAGAAAGGCAGACCAGAAGTGGGAGGGAAAACAGTCACACAGAAAGCAGAAAGGACTTGCTCAAGTTCATATAGCCACTAGTGGCAGAGTCAGGGAGTCACCCTGAGACTGTTGATTCTTTAGGGAAGGGACTAGACTGTCTGTTTGGGCGTCTACACCCCCTCGGCGCTGCTGCCAATAATGATAAAACCCTCCTATCTGCGCTGAAACTCTGTCCACCAGGCCAAGTTGTTTTTCTATGTTCTTGCAGAGAAAGGCAGGATGAGAAACATTAGCTGGACATTACAGCCAGACAAATGTGAAATAAGTAGGCTTGGCAGAATTCAGTTTTAATAAATCCTATCCATGGTTATTTTTAAGCATTTTTTAAATTATTTTATCTATTTGTACAAAATTAGTAGTGGGAGGATCAACATCACATGAAAATATAAAAGGTCAATATCCTTAAATTAAACTATAGTAAGTTCTCAGGCAGAATTTTCCTTAGTTTTGCCTATTGGTAAATTTCAGTTTTTATGGATAGAAATATTTTTTCATCGGTTTATGCATGTGCATGGGGAAATTAACGTTTACCAACAGTTACCAATAAAAATCTGATCTTTTCAAGCTCAGAAATAAGACCTACAGTTTTGGTTTTTTTAACAGTGAGGGCGATTAACTATTGGACTCAACTGTCAAGGGAAGTGATCGGTTTCCCATCTCTTGAAATCTTCAGATTCAGATTGGAGGCTCTTCAGGAAGATGTTTTAGCCATGAACGATTTCTTGAGATGAATACTGGGGCTACTGAGAGAAATTCTCCAGCCTGTGTGATACGGGCGATGAGACCAGATGATCTAAGGGTCCCTTCTGGCCTTAAACTCCCTGTTTCAGCAGGCATCAGTCCCTATAAAAACAACGAGGTGTCTGGTGTTACCTTAAAGATTAACAGATTTATTTGGGGATAAGCTTTCATGTGTAAAAACCCCACTTCTTCAGATGCATGGACTCCTCATTGGTTTTGTGGATTCAGACTAACACGCCTCCCCTCTGATAGTCAGTCCCTATAGTTCATCGTATAAAACTAAGCTGGGGGGAAGGAATTGCATCCTGGTGTTCAGCTTTGTCCAGAGCGGGTGGGGTGCTAATAGCAACCTTATGGTTAAAACACAAGGCCAGAGCCCGGGAGATCTAGGACGTGAGTCTCACTGTTATTAGTGGCCTGCTTTCCGGAGGCACAACCTGGGTCCTGTCAGCAGTGTCCTTGTTCTCATTTAGTATCACCCCTCCCATTTTTTTTTATATGGGAGGTGCTGAGAGTATGGTGATAAGTAACAGCATAAAGCCCTAAGGCAGTGGCTCTCCACCTTTCCAAACCACTGTCCCCCTTTCAGGAGTCTGATTTGTCTTGTGTACCCCCAAGTTTCACCTCACTTAAAAACAACTTGCAGACATAAAAACACGTGTTGCTGAAAAATGGCCGACTTTCTCATTGTAATATAAATAGTGTTCTGACAGTTCAGTTGATGTACCCCCTGGAAGACCTCTGCGTACCTTAGGGGTATGCGTACCTCTGGCTGAGAACCACTGCCCCAAGGAAATAACCCAGATAGCTGCAGCAATAGTAAAAATGGACCATCTGTCACCTCTCATAAGGTTCTTATTTTGTGTGAGACACTTTATCCTTCTACACAGGACAGTTTTGTCTTTACAAAAAGTACATAAGAACTTAAGAACGGCCAGACTGGGTCAGAACAAAGGTCCATCTTGCCAGTGTCCTGTCTTCCAACAGCAGCCAATACCAGGTGCCCCAGAGGGAATGACTAGAACAGGTAATTTAGAATTAAGGGCCCAGAATAGACAAGGGCCAGATGACCAGTGGCTGGAAATCCATCATAGCACCTTTGGAGTCAATGGGCCAGACCTGTAGCTGGGTGAATTGGTGTTGTTACAATAAACTCAGTGGTGCCAGATCTCCAGCTGGTGTAAATCAGAGTAGCCAAAATACAAATGCTGAGCCTCTGGCCTGCTGATGGCTGTGAAGTAGACTGATCCGCAAACCTGCACAGCTGTAACTAGAGTTTTAAGTAGCTGTGCAGTGTGTTTTCCTGTTGCTTGGTCAAAATGTAGCCATGTAATTTCTGGTTCCCATTGCGGCTCATTAAAAAACTTGCAGTTCCTCTCTGCCATGACTTTTTAGTTGTTGCCTTTGCACCCTGCTTGCAAAGTGTGTAATCCCCAGGGCTTATTAGGGAGAGCTTTGAATTAATGCCCCCACAGGGCTTGTTGGCTGCAGCATGAGAGGTTGGCAAACAGCAAGTGTATGTTTGGAAAGAGAAGGGAATTGTAGCTAAAGGAAATCTGGCTGTGTGCAGAGGAGGGCTAAGCCAAGGCCAAAAGTCCCTGGAGAACAATTATGTTATAAGAAGCAGAAGCACATGTCTAATGCCAGATCCCCACCTGGGGTAAATCAGCCCGAAGCTGTTCGAGTTCAATGGGACTGGACTGATATATTCTGGCTAACGAAATGGACCCGCGATCCCTGGAGAATTTCTCAGCAACAGTCCCTGACAAATGGATGCTAAAGACAAGCACAGAGTGGCACATCACAGTTAAACACCCTGTGATGCAGATGGCTCGTGGGTGGTCTGGAAATGGGATACGGGGCCTTCCCCTTCTTGGGGGCACCAGCTCCAATCCAGTCCTAGAGCAGAGAGATGGGCTGGCTCAGGTGGTGGTGGTGGGGGCAATGGGATATGGGGCTTCTCCCCTCTGGGGGCAGCTGGCTCTGATCTGGCCCAAGGTTAAAGGGACTGGCTGGTTCAAGGGGTTAGGAATAGGATATGGAACCTTTCTCCATTAAGGGGTGCCACCCCAGCTCCAATCTGGCTCCAAGCCAGTGAATATGGGAATGGCATATGGGGCACTGGCTCCAGTCCACTAATGGCTGAGAGTCATTAGTGCGAAGGGGCTATTTGATTGGCTCAGTAAAAGTATCTGGCAGTGGCCCACCCCGCTTCCAGGGCACATACCAAGTAGAAACACTGAGACGTCGGGCACCAGCTCCCAGCCCTGTTGTATTGCTTGTTGGAGATGGCAGGTGTCAAATGGGGAAGTGATTCTGAACTCCCTTCTCGCCCCCTGCTGGGGAACGGCTCTGAGTCCCAGTGTGCTGCAGGGAGCGAGGTGGAAGGTTCAGCAGGGGGCGCTGTCCCCTCGCAGTCGGTGCTCACCTCAATGCCCCAGTGTGGTGCTAGGGGGTCATGATGCATCGGGAATTTCCCTCTCGGGTTAAGCTTGAAACCAACCCTCGGCTACTAGTGGCCTTGTCGCTTTCCTTACAGCTGGTGTCCAGCCCAAACTCAGCCTCAGTTCGTCTCATTCTGCCTTCTTCTGTTCACTTTTTTGGTTTGAACTTGGTACAGGGCTCTTCTTCCTCTACTATAATGCACCATTACAGTGCACTGTAAAACAGCCACAGCGTCCCACCCCAGAGGTGGCTACCTTTCAGCAGTCATTGAGGCACCTCACAGATGGGTTATTTAGCTAACATTTTCCAAGCAGTTTGAAGCCTTTATGTAGTGGGGTGGTCACCCCGCTCCTTCCTTAAAGGGCTTAGAACAGGAGAGGGCTATGATTAGGGAAGCAGCCTCAGCTGGGGCCACGCCCCAAACAGAACACAGCTGGCCTGTATAAAAGGGTTGTAAGACAGCCACTCTGAGACTCTTGCTCTGCCTTTAGATGGAGAAGGGCCTGGCTTCTGGGGAACGAACCTAAGGTGGAGCAGGGCTGGGGGAAGGCAACAGGAGCTGAGGAGCCTCCGGCCTGGAAACACCCCCAGGCTGCCGGCCTAGTGTAAGGCCAAAAGGTACTGGGGTTGCAAAGGGCAGCCCATGAGTAGGCAGAGGCAGCAGGCCCGAACCCTCCTTGCCAGTGATGAGTGGCAATCATACTGCAGTCTGCCCCAGTGAACAGAGGCTAGATGGGGACTGGCAGTAGCCAGGACTGAGGCAAGGTGAGGATAGGGGGATGGGGGTTCCCTGGGAGGGGAGAGCCACCGAGACTGTGGAGGAACTGCAAGGGGCAGCACCCCAGTGGACAGGAGCACCGGGGTCCGGGAGGGACTCAGGGGCCCAACGAGGCAAGATAGGGGCCTGCAGAGGGTGCTCCAAGGCTGTGAAAGAGCTAATTCCCAGGATGACAGCAGGAGGAGCCGCAGTGGTGAGTCCTCACCCCGTTACACTTTGGGTGAAAAATCCTCAGGATTGGCAATCAATCCAGCTACAATTAATCATTACAAAGGATAAGACAACAACAGCAAATACTGTTTAAAGCACTGCACTGGCTTTCTATTGAAAAAAACTATCAGTTTTTATTAACACTCAGCATCCAATAAATATAAGACAGGATTCCACAAGGAAAAAATGGGCTGCAGTCATTATTATAACTAGTTTCCAATACTCTTTATATGAGTGAGATGAAATAAGGTAACTCGATCGATAGATTAGAGATTGTTTGCAGTGTTGTAGCCATGGTGGTCCCAGGATCTGAGAGAGAAAAAGTGGGTCAGAGAACACCTTTCATTGGGACAACTCCGGTTGGTGGAGGGGCCAAGGTTTCGAGCTGGACAGAGCTCTTGCCCAGTTCTGGAGGAGGGAACTTGAGTGTCACAGCTAAATACAAAGAACTTTGGCCCAGATCCTCCCATTGATTTCAATGGTCTGGAGTTTTATTCTTGCTATTTTCCAGATGTAAGCAGAATCAGGATGAGCTCTACCCTGACATCCGGTGATGATTTATGGCAAGTGTGGAAAAGAATTTCAGGGGCTGATCTTGTTTGCATAGGCACACCCACCCCACCTAGCATAGCCCACAGCAGCCTAAAATGATTACTTTGACAGCTGTGGGATCCGCAATTTCTGTGTTATTGGGGCCGGAGGAATAAAGTGTTGTTACCCTGATTATGTGAATGGAGGACTATGAACTGGTTTTATGACAGAGGGTCTCACCATCAACTAAGTAGCACTTGCTAGACAAGGGAAATAGATTCCAAAACCCAGTGAATTGAGAGAGGCTGGGGACTGGTATGTGTATTTGTTGGTATGGGCCCCTTTTGAGGACCTGGAACACCAATTGCACCTCCTTTTCTCTCCACTGTTGAATAGCAGAGCTAATTTTGATTTTATTAGAAATCTAGCTGGAAGCTGCTGAAAGCTGAATTCACTTTAGGCCAATGGTGCACCAGCACTAGGACTCTCCTACTACAAGCTGAAATCAGTAAGAGCTGAAATCACTAAAAGAGCTAAACTTATTTAGCTGAATCCTCTGTTAACTAGTGGGGGAGCCTGAGGATATATCGCTAAGCAGCTGGCAGAGCGGAGCTGTTTACAGGATGGTTGGAGCAGATCACGGAATGTGGAGCAGAGCTGAGCAGTTTGCAGGATGGTTGGACCAGCCCACGGAACAGCAAGTGGAGTGGTTTGCAGGGACAGCTGGAGTGGCTCACAGGTTGGCTGGTGGAATGGAACTGTTCATGGTGAAGGCAGCAGCAGAACTCCAAGGAGAGGTGGAGCAGTTGGCCTCGGACCACGTAAGGTGCCCATTAACACCCTGTGTTCCCCCCCATTTCCACCCAGGCTGGGGGGGTAAAACTCTGCTGATAAAATTTTGAACTCTGGGGCGACGTTGACCAGGGAAAAAGACTTTTGAGTTGTTGGACTTTGGGGTGATTAGACTTAAGAACCTAAGGGTAAAAGGACGTTGCCAAAACTTACTTGGTGGGTCTTTTGCTCATGGTTTATGTTATGAATCCTACTTGTGGTGTTTCCTCAATATGATGCCACATTGTTTCCCTCCTTTATTAAAAGGATTTTGCTACACTCAGGCTGTGTGCTTGCGAGTGGGGAAGTATTGCCTCCTAGAAGCAGCCGGGGGGTGGAATGTAATTGTCCCAGGTCACTGGGTGGGGGCTCGAGCCAGTTTTGCATTGCGTTATTGAAATGGAACCCCTGGACACTGAACCTGGCCCTTGTTGCTGCCAACTCAGAGGGGCAGAATGGTTACACAGATACAAGTGAAATAACTAAAAGAATCAAACCCGGAGGCAGATAACACAGCTGCAGCAATAGTTAAAATGGTCAGACTGTCACTTCTCTTCAGGTCGTATGTTGTAGAAGATACTTTATCATAAGGGGTTCTCATGTGTTGTAGGAGACCACTTGCAATGGAGCAGTCACTTAACATCTCTGCAGGCATAGGACAAAGGAAATTTAGTAGGCATCAGATTATGTTACAAAATTGTTGTAATGAGCAAAAAGACTAGGGTCTCTGTTCATTGGGATTCTCTCCAAGGCCTGTTCCACTTGGCTGATCCAGCTTTGGGAGAGCACTTCATCCAGTTCCCTGAAGAAACTCCCTTCTACTCCAGATCTCATCACTCAGGTCCCTTTATTTGGCATACAGCAAAGCTACGCTGAGTTGATCTGACTCATCTCACCCAATGATGATGTGTCTGATCAACTCGCAAACCTGTCATGAATTTAGCCCCCCAACAAACCCAAAGGAGGCAGGAAAATGACATTAAATGAACAAAAAGTAGATTAATACAGAATTCAGTGCAGCCACTCGCCCTGCACTGGGCAGCCTTCATTCTGCAATAACAGAGATTTGGGGTAGTTAATTTCTATGGCTATGTCAATCCCAGCAGAGTGCTAGACACTAGACTAGTCCATCTCCACGTACATTCGATGCAGCAGGGTGGACTGGCTGGATGGCTCAGTGAATGGTTTGAACTGTCTTGCTTTCTCCGAGGAGTTATGGCTCCAAAAAACAGCTGGTGGGGAGCCCCAGGGCTGTGATTGTACCAGGAGATTAGATCCTCACTGGTTACACTGATGTTACAGGGAAACTCAGCTGAGTCCTGCATTTGGAGAGTTCAGGAACCTGAGGCACCTCCTCATTGACTCCCCCACCTCAAAAAACTGCCACCATCGAGCTCAGACTGTGAACAATAATCTAGGTCCTGACCGGAGAGCTTTTGCTAGTCTTAACCTACCAAAATGGCCAGATAGAAGAGAAATATTGGCTGGGGTACCATAAGGGTCTAAGAGGACCCTGCACCCATGGGAGGTGGGCATCTTGTGCCCTTAGGTTCCTTTGCAAGTCTCCAGGATTTGGGTCTGTCTTATGCATGCAGAGAAAGTGTTTGTCCACAAACTACTTTCCTCAAGGCCTTTTTCATCTCCTTGTTCCTCAGGGTGTATATAAAGGGGTTCAGCAGAGGGGTGACTGCAGCATAGAATACAGCCACCGCCCCGTCGGATAGTTGACTGGTAGAGGGATGCAGGTATATGAAGACTGGGGGCCCATAGTACAGCAGCACCAGGGTGAGGTGGGCGCTGCAGGTGGAGAACGCCCGCTGCTTCCCTTGGACCTTGTGGATCTTCAGGATGGCAGAAGCTATGTAGGCATAAGAAACGCAGATGAGCAGGAAGCAGCTGGCCCCCACTGCCTCAATGTTGGCCAGAATGACGACTTGGTTGGCGGCTGTGCCGGCGCAGGCCAGCTTCAGCATGGCGGGGATGTCGCAGACAAAGTACTCTACCTGGTTGGGGCCGCAGTATGGCAGGCGAAAGGTGAGGAAGGCCTGGATGGCGGCATGGATTGAGCCGGTTAGCCAGGTGCCAGCTGCCAGCCACAGGCAGGTCTTTCTGCTCATCACCACGCTGTAGCGCAGGGGCTGGCAGATGGCCAGGAAGCGGTCATAGGCCATTACCGTATAGAGGAAGCACTCCGTGCTGCACAGGAAATGGAAGGTGTAGAGCTGCACCACGCAGCCGCCGAAGGAGATGGTCCTGCCACTGGGCCCCACCAAGCCAGCCAGGATCTTGGGCACAGTGACGGAGGAGAGGCAGGTATCAAGGAAGGAGAGGTGGCCAAGGAAGCAGTACATGGGCAGGGCATGAAGTCGAGAATTGCAGAGCACAGTCAGCAGGGTAAGGGCGTTGCCCAGCAGGGTGAGCAGGTAGAGGAGGAGGAAGAGGAGGAAGAAGAGAGAGGGAAGCTCCCTGGTGTTTGGGAGTCCCTCCAGGATGAATTCTGTCACCGGCGTTTGGTTTCCTGGCTTCATCTGCTTCCCCCTGTGCAGAGCAACAGTAGCTAGAGCAGAAGTTATCCCAATATGTGTGTGTTTCTCTCTGTCTCACACACACACAGAATTCATTGGAGTAGCATGACACCATAACACAGAGGTCTTTTCATTCTAGTGTCCCACCAGCCCTTCATCGCAAGCCAAAGCACAGTGATTATTCATCCCCTCCAGTATCTATCTAGACCTCATGACTGTTACATTTAAAAGTCTGAGCCTCTCACATGCGTTTTTTCCTCACAATAACTCTGTTTTCCAGCCTGTGAGGCGAGGCACAGAACAGCTCAAAGTCACACAGGAAGCCCACATCAGAGCAGGAGATTTAAATTCAGGTGTCTCAGATCCATGGCTAGTGACTTCACTGCTGGACCTTCCTTCCTCTCATCTTGTCTCCTCTCATATCATCTGTGAACAATGTCCTGCTACTGTAGGTAGATAAATAGCCAGCGGTGACTGAAACTCCCGGGAGCTGCAGAGCCCGAGCGCAGCGAGAGAGGATCTGGGGGGTAGACGGGTCCCATCGCCCACATGCATCTACTGCAGGATCCGCCCCTGGGGGGGCACCAGGCTGTATCCAGGGCAGGTGCGCACCCTGGCTTCCCCCCATCACACTCAGGTTCTGCGGCTCCCAGAATTGTGAGCCGCTGCTGCCCCTCCTGCCGCTCCCATCCACCCCCGCTGCCTCAGCACTCCACATGGAGTCTCACCAGCATGGGCCTGGTAAGGGGAGTTCTGGGGGAGCAGTCAGGGAGCAGGGGAAAGGATGGATGGGTTGGGAGTTCTGGGAGTCCTGTCAGGGGGTGGAGAGTGGTTGGATGGGGCGTGGGAATCCACAGGGGTCTGTCTGGGGGCAGGGGTTTTCATAAAGGTGGGGCAGTCAGGGGACAGGTAGTGGGTAGGGTCATAGGAGGGCAGTTGGGGGGCAGGAGGGGTGAGAGAGCGCAGTGCTCCCCACTAGCAGTGTCACTGCCACCTTTGCAGGGCTGCTGCCCCCCTGCTCTGCGCCAACTCCTCCATGGCTGGGGCTCACAGCCACCGCAAGCAGGACACTCTGGCTCTAAGGTGCCCCGAGGAGGTGGCTCCTCCCTGCCGAGCTGCTGCACCAGCCCAAGCCCGGCAAAGCCAGAGAGCGGACTTGGGGCAGGGGCCACCAGGGTGGGATTGAAAGGGCTCGGAGGGGGGCTCTGCACCCTCCAGGGGAGTTCAGGGGGCGAGGAGGGGTAAACCTGGTCTGGGGAGGAACGCCTGGGTACAGCTGGCCCCTGGGGTCTATAAAGGCTCATTGGGGATTTGTCCCTCAATGAACCAATGGGAAAGGTAGAAGTTTCACATAGGTGGCAAAATATCCTTACAGCGCCCTGCCCCAGGGGGTGCATGTACCCCAAGTTAAGAACCACTGCACTAAACAGATAAGATCTGCATTTTAATTTAATTTTAAATGAAGCTTCTTAAATATTTTTAACAACTTGTTTACTTTACATACAGCAATAGTTTAGACTTCTAGAGAGAGAGACCTTCTAAAAACATTAAAATGTATTATCGGCACGCGGAACCTTCAATTACAGTGAATAAACGAAGACTCAGCACACCACTTCTGAAAGGCTGCCCACCCCTGGTCTATTGCATGATTCCAGTTCCAATTGCAAAACTTGTCCACACAGGAAAGTCAACAGCCAGCGTGCTGCACAGATGACAGCCAGCATGAAATCAGGGGATTTGTATAAAGCAGGAAGGGTGGTGCCCTCTCCTGATCCGGGAATGAGCTGATCCCGAACTGGGAGAGGTTAGGGAGAAAAGACCCAGTAGAGGCAGATGAACTCTAAATGCCCTCTGTGGGGTTTCTTGTACCGTGTGTCCTAGGAAACAGCTGCTAGCAGAGCCTCAGATCAGAGCCTGGGCTGGATGGACCTTGGGTAAACCTGCTCTGGCAGTCCCTCTGTCTCTAAAGAAAAGCCACTCCCCAGCTCAGACGCACTCACCATTCTCACAGTACCGGGATGAGGAACAGCCGCTTCATTGTCTCCGCTGTTGCAAAGTGCCTGAGTCAGCCAAGTATTTGAATGATATTTTCACCCTTGGGTACATTGCTCACCACGCTCCTGGGAGCTAATTTTCTGACCCAAATCCAGGCGAAGCCTCGCCCCAGCTCTCCCGTTCCCAGACCCTCTCAGCAGGGGAGAGAGGGCATCCCATCGGGATTCTTCACTGTGTGTCTGACGGTTCGCTACCCAGGGCTGCGTTGCTGCGAGCTACATGGAGATCATTTTAACATGCCTCTGGCAGCTTCCAATATCCCAGGAGCTTTAGTGGGACGAGTCTGCATCGAGCATGATCTAGTGGTGAAAAACCAGCAGGCCAGGCACTATGTGTGTGTGTGGGGGTGTGGGGCTCTGGGTTGGGACTGAGGGGCAGCAGGCAAGCTAAGACTGAGGAAAGCCCATTGCTAGTGTATGAGTGGGTAACCCTTCATAGTGTAAATCCCTCAGACTCAATTGGAGTCAATGTGGCCAGATCCCCATCCGTTGCAAATCAGCCAGAGCTCCACTGGAGTCATAGCAACACCTCTGAATTAGAGCAGCTGCACAGCTGGCCGATGCGAATACCCACAGATAAATAGTTCTTGCCAATTCACCGTATGGGGATCTGGGAAGGAATTTCCTCCCAGGCAGTGACCGTGAGGTTTTCTGGCCTTCCTCTGCAATGGTGGTGGTGGTGGGAGTGGGGTGCAGTCACTTGCCAGGGTCACTTGGATAAGTCTCACTAAATCAAACCCCCACCAGTCCAGGGAACCCCCAGGCCATGGTGCATCTTGGTCTCTCCTGTTCTCTCCCTGTGGAAGTAACGCCTTGGTCTCATTTCATGTGTTGATTCAGTGGGAGGCTGCTGAGTGGGGTTGGTGGCCTGTGAGATACAGATGGGCAGACTGGCTGTGCTGATGGTCCCATCTGGCCATAAGCTCTATGGCATTCTACAAAAAGTCCAGAAGCCTCCATTTTATGTCCCATTCTGCCTGGACCAGATGTGACTGCAGGGTTGTATAGAGACATGCGTGTGTGTGTGTGAGAGAGAGAGAGATATTCGGTTCCAAGTTGTTTCAATGTTTCCCCATTAACTCCAACGTGCCCTGTCATAAATAGATAGCTAAGGGTTAATGTTTCTTTTACCTGAAAAGGGAACCAAACACCTGACCAGAGGACCAATCAGGAAACTGGATTTTTAAAAGCAAGGGCGGGAACCTCTGGAGGGGTTTGGCTATAGTCTGTGTCTTTTTGGTTTCTTTCGGCTATGGGAGAACAACTTTTCTTTCTATCTCCAATCTTCTTTCTACCCTTCTACTACCAAGTTGTGAGTACAAAGGTAGCAAAGCAATAGGCTGTTATATGCTTTGTTTTGTATTTACATGTGTGGGCTGTGCTGGACTGGTTTAAATTGGCTATTTTTTGAATCAGACTAGTTATTCCTAATTCTTATAAGCAATTGCCCTGTATGAGCTTTTTATGCAGAGTTGATTTACTACGTAATTTCTTTCTTTTAATATAAAGTTTTCTTCTTAAGACTTGCTTGAGGTTTTTCTCTAGTTACGGCTACAGGACGAAGGGAGGGGGGGAATCTCTTTGTGTTAGCTTGACTAGGTTTGAATGCATAGCCTCAGGGGGAGGTAGATTGCCCTCTCTGGGTTGTATTCAAGGAGGATAGTACGGCATCGCTCAGGCTAACCCAGGGGAGGTGGAAAGCTGGGGGATGAGATAGAGGAGACCCAGGGGCTCTGGGTCTTGGGGGGTCCCCCAGGGATAGGCTGGGGCGACTTGGGGGCGATCAGGAGCCCTGAATCCTGGTTGGTGGCAGCGAGATAAGATCCAAGCTGGTAGTAAGCTTGGAGGTTTCATGTTAGCTTCTCAGTTTATGAACGCTAAGGTTCAGAATTTGAGTAGGAGGCTATTACAGGACCCTACGATAAAAGAGGGGGAATAGCACCCTGGTGTAACTCCCCAACCAGTCAGTTAGCTGTAAAGTCCTTTTGAGTAGCTGTTCTCTAACTGCCTTACCTGTAAAGGGTTAAGAGATGCTTAAATGAATTGGCGCTTGACCAGGGGAACCAACATGAAAGCTTTCCCTTTTCAAATTGGGAAAAACTGCTGGGTATAGACAAGGCAGCAATATGCTGTAAGGTTTGGGCCAGGTATAAAAATCATCAGCATCATACCTAGAAATTACTCATTTGAAACCACAGCTCTGTAAGTAGATCAGGAATGTCTAGTTAGACGTGATTCGATGTAATTGTTCATTTTGGGCTTGTGGATTCATTTGTGCTAACCCCAGGTGCGCTTGTTTTTCTTGTAACCTTTAAAGTGGACCCCAAGAAAGTCATTTTTGGTGTTCGATCCCTAACAGGCTGAGTTTCCAGATCTCTTTTCTTTCTGTTTTCATTAAAATTTTACCTTTTTTTAAGAACTTGATGAGATTTCTGTGTCTTAGGCCTGGTCTCCACTGCGAGTTTAGGTCAAATTTAGCAGTGTTAAATCGAATTAACCCTGCACCCGTCCACACAGCGAAGCCATTTTTGTCAACCTAAAGGGCGCTTAAAATCGATTTCTGTACTGCTCCCCGACGAGGGCAGTAGCATTGAAATGGACATTGCCATTTCAAATTACGGTTAGTGTGGCTTCAATTCGATGCTATTGGCCGCTGGGAGCTATCCCACAGTGCACCATTGTGACTGCTCTGGACAGCAATCTGAACTGGGATGCACTGGCCAGGTAGACAGGAAAAGCCCCACAAACCTTTGAATTTTATTTCCTGTGGAGCGCCGATCAGCACAGGTGACAATGCAGTCTCAGAATAAAAAAGAGCTCCTGCATGGACTATACAGGAGATACTGAAGCTGATCTCTGTATGGGGAGATGAATCTGTTCTATCAGAACTCCGTTCCAAAAGACGAATGCCAAAATATTTGAAAAAATCTCCAAGGCCATGATAGACAGAGGCCACAACAGGGACTCAACACAGTGCTGCGTGAAACTTGCGGAGCTGAGACTAACGTACCTGAAAGACAAAGAATCAAATGTATGCTCGGGGGGGAGGGACGACTGATGACTGTAGCTATCCCACAGTTCCTGCACTCTCCGAAAACGATTTGAATACTGGGCTGAGCTCCCAATGCCTGAAGGGTCAAAAACATTGTCGCTGAGCTTCCCCTTTCTTTTGTTTTCTTTCTCGGCTGCCCCGAGGGAGGGATGGAAAAGCAGTGGGGCCTCAGAAAAAAAATCTTCCCAAGTGAGGTTTTTTCTGGATTGGTGTAGCAGCTCGACACTCACGGGCACAGCGCCTCCTGCTGGTTGCCTCAGGAATTAACTCAATTCCAGCACAGAGCACTTCTGCTGGCCGGTGTCTCTCCTGCCTCAGGGCCCCCGTGTCCCTCCCAGACACCAGTGCCCTGTACCTCAGGGTTCTCCCCCACCAGTACCCCCCACACTCTTGGTCTCCCCTCCCAGAGCAACCTCCAACCCTCTATACCCACCTTGCCTTAGTGGCTACTGCCAGTCGTCACCTAGCCACTGCTTGCTGTGGCAGATTGCAGTCTGTAATGGCCACTCATCACTGGCAAAGGGGTTGGACCAGCTGCATCTGCCTATCCCCAGGCTGCAGCTCTGCAGCCCCAGTACCTGCTTAGGCCTTAACCAGGTCTCAGCCCAGGGAGTTGCCAGGCTGGAGCTCCCCACCTCCTCTTGCCTTTCCCCAGCCCTGCTCTGCATCATGGCCCCTCTGTTCCCAGGCAGCCAGGCCCTTCTCCCTTCAAGCCTGGAGAGTGACTCCCTGCCTTCCGGCCCTGCAGCTCTTTTATAGGGCCCAGCCTGGCCCTGATTGGCTGCCTCCCAGGCTTTTCTCCTTGGCTCTCAGCCCCAGCCCTCTCCAAGGGCTGGCCTTTAACCCTTTCAGGGTCAGAGTGGGGTGACTGCCCTGCTACAATGGGCAAAAGGCCACTTGGGGAGTGGCAGCATTACCAGCCTGGAGTGGCCAGTCTTACTTTTTGGAGTCCTTGAGGGACCCCGCCTTCTGCACTCAAAGTGCCAGAGTGGGGAATCTGCCTTGAAAGCCCCCATTGTCTTTCCCTGGCGGTGGCTGTGTTGTGTACACAACAGGCTGGGGAGGACCCCCCTGCTCCTTGCTGTGAGGAGATGGGATTTGTAGTACCAGTCATGAGCATAAGACAGAGTTTCATAACCACAGTCTGTATTCACACCTCAGCTTGGCCATCAAGCTCAGACCACTACAAGCTTTCGTACAAGAACAAGGGCAGCTCTAGGCACCAGCAAACAAGCATGTGTTTGGGGCAGCCCATTTGCAGGGGTGGCAGAGATCCAGCATGGGAGCTGAGAACCAACAGGGGGCCCTGGGAGCTGTAGTTCCTTGGTTAGCTCCCTGCCCATGAAGCCAGCCCTGGAGCAGGGAAAGAACTATATTTCCCAGCATTCACTTGGCCACTACCAACAGGAAAAGAAGGGGGAGACCTTACGCTGCAGCCGTGTGAATGGAGAGCTGCACTCTGAAGGGTGGGGATCCCATAGTTTAACATTAAAAAAATAGGACACTCCACGGGGAGGGAGGGTGGCCCCCTCCTGCCATTATCCACTCCCTCCAACTGACCCCCACAGAAACCTCAACCCGTCCAACACCCCCTGCTCCCTGATCACCCCCTCCTGGGCCCCCTGCCCCTAACACCCCCCCAGAACCCCACACCCTATCTAAGCCTCCCTTCTCCTTGTCCCCAAGTGCCCCCTCTTGAGACCCCCCCAACTTCCGACCTAGGTTTCTACCCCCTACCTGTCCCCTGACAAACTTCTGAGATTCCCATGCCTATCCAACCACTGCCTGTCCCCTGACTGCCCCCCCCGAACCCATGAGACATCAAACCCCCCCTTCTCCCTGCCCCTGACTGCCCCCCAACCTCCACCCCATCCAACCCTCCCTGCTCCCTGTCCCTTGACTGCCCCCTGAAACCTCCCACCCCTTCTCCAAACCCTCAGCCCCCTTTCCGTGCCACTTAGACCAGCGTGTCTGGCTCCACACACTGCTGTGCTCCCCCGTGGAGCCCACAGCCCCCGCCCACAGCACCTGCCTTTCAGATTTGAACACCTCAAAATTCAGGAGTGCTCAAGCTCATTTTGGGCAGCTGTTACTTCATTTCTCCCCAGTTAAATATACTGATCCACTGTAACTCGCTGTAGAAAACGTAGGACAAAATTGAACAAGAAATGCTTCCCAGTGGTTATTAGGACTGGAATTGCTATTTTCAACAGCCAGTGCCTTTTTGTTTGTCTATTTGTTTAAACGGAAGACAGGGATATTGCATTGGCAAATTCCGCATAGAAAGACAGAGTGGAACAAAAGAATAATAAAAGCACCTCAACTTTTCCTCATTGATGGAGGACAGTCTTATAATCTGCATCCAGATAGCCTCCAATCACACAAGCTGTAAATTATTCCACTGTACTGCAGTTCTGTAACCGTTTGGGAACCAATCCTGTCTGTGTTCTGTGCACATCCAAAATTCCTGCTGAATGACCCACCCTGGGAGTGAGTTACCAGTGACGTAGGGCTGTGGCGGAAGGAGGGTGCAGGTGTGAGGGGGAAAGCCCAGGGCTGAGGTAGCAGGAGATGTGCGGGGGGGGTCAGTCGTGGGGGGAAAGGGCGAACCCAGAGCTGGGGCAGCAAGGGGTGTGTGTGGGGGGGTATGCCCAGGGCTGGGGCAGCAAGGGGGTGCGGCAAGGAGCCGAGGGCTGGGACGGGGCAGCCAAAAATTTTTTTGCTTGGGGTGGCAATAAATCTAGAGCCGACCCTGTTCAAGACTTTACCTGGTATATGTTTTTGCACAATGACATTGTATGCAACCAGTTGACTCAGTTGCCTATTTTGGGGTTCAGACCTCCTGTCATCGTGTTAGGTGTCTGGACCCTCCAGTCCCTTCCCCATCCCACTCTTACCATTAGACCCCCCACAACTTCCAGCTCTAAGGATCGATTCCAGGAGGATTCCCAGCCCCTCTCCTGATCTAAACTAGTAAACCCCACTACCTTCTCACAGCATCAAATACAACTAGGGTTGCTAACCCTCCCAATCGGGCCAGGAGTCTCCCAGAATTGGGCTGTATCTCCCAGAGGAAAATAAAGCCAATCTGGGAGATTTTAGGCCACTAAAAGTCTGGTGGCGTATGGGAGCTAAGGCAGGCTCCCTGCCTTCCCTAGCTTCGCGTGGCTCCTGGAAATGGCAGCATGTCTGGCTCCTCGGTGTAGAGGTGCAGGGCCAGGGGGTCTCTGCACGCTGCCCCCACACCCTGCCCCAATGCCAACTCTTCAGCTCTCATTGGCTGGAAACAGGGAACTGCAGCCAGCGGGAGCTGTGGGGCAGCGTCTGCAGGCATGAGCAGTGTGCAGAGCCCTCCTGGCCCCCTGCCCAGCAGCCACAGGGATGTGCTGTTTGCTCCCGGGAGTCAGGCCAAGCCAGGGCAGTCAGGGAACCTGCCTTAACTCGACTGCATTGCTGGCCAGGAGCTGCCCAATGTGTGCACTGCCTGGAGACCACACCTCTCAATCCCTCCTTGCTCCAAGCCCCTTCCCCAGCCCCAAGCCCCCTTCTCCACCCCATACCTTTATCCCTGTCCTCACCCCAGAGCCCGCAAACCTTGCCAGAGCCCGCACCTCCCCTGCACCCCAATACTTCATCCCTGTCCTCACCCCAGAGCCCGCAACCCTCGCCAGAGCCCGCACCTCCGCTACACCCCGACCCACTGCCCCAGCCCAGAGCCCCCTCCCCTACACCTAATCTCTCAACCTCACCCCCCAGCCCAGAGTCCACACCCCAACCCCCTGCCCCAGCCCAGAGCCCCCTCTTGCACCCCAACCCTTCATCCCTGTCCTCACCCCAGAGCCCACAACCCCTACCAGATCCCGCACCTCCCCTGCACCCCAACCCACAGCCCCAGCCCAGAGCTCCCTCCCATATACCTAAGCCTTTGACCCCACCCCCCAGCCCAGCGTCCACACACCAACCCCGTGCCCCAGCCCAGAGCCCCCTTCCGCACACCTAACCTCCTCCCAAGCACAGTAACCTGCTCCTGTCCCAGAGTCAGGGGCAGAAACGAAAAATCTGAACTTTTAGCCGTTTCTGCTCCAAGCCACTGAGCTCAGCTCCCCCACCGAACAGAGGCAGAAGAGGGGAGTCCTGACTTCTGTCTCCAAGTCCCTATCTCCCTGGCCAGTTCTCAGGCAGTTCCTGCTGAAAGCAGAATAATCATAGCTCAGCGCCCGGCAGTTCCCTGCCCCCTCCCCCAGTCTCATCAGGGCATCTTTCATCTCTTTGTTCCTCAGCGTGTAGATGAGAGGATTGAGGAGCGGGGTCACCGTGGTGTAGAATACAGCCACCACACCATCCAGTGGGTGCCAGGATCCTGGCCTCAGGTAGATGAAGAGCCCAGGCACATAGTAGGTCACCACCATGGTGACATGAGCTACGCAGGTGGAGAAGGCCCGGTGCCTGCCCTGGGCCGAGTGAATCCTCGGGATGGCTGAGACAATGTACACATAGGACATCAGAATCAGAAGGAAGCAAGTGACGGCCAGGAAGCCAATGTCAATAAATGTCACCAGCTTGTTGAGCACCGTGTCCCCGCAGGCCAGCTTCAGCACAGCTCAGATATCACAGAGGATGTATCCCACCCTGTTCTCCTGGCCATAGGGCAGCTGGAAGGTCAGCACGGTCTGTATGGTGGAGTGCAGGGAGCCCCCTAACCAGGTCACTACTGCCAGGCACAGGCAGGTTCTGTGGTCCATAATGACGCTGTAGTGCAGTGGTTTGCAGATGGCCAGGAAGCAGTCGTAGGCCACAGCCGTGTAGAGGAAGCACTCAGTGCAGCCAAGGAAGTGGAAGAAGAAGAACTGGGCCATGCAGCCCCGGAAGGAGATGGCCCCGCCGCTCGGCAGGAAGCCGGCCACCATCTTGGGAACCACGAGTGAGGAGACCATCATATCCAGGAAGGACAAGCAGCAAAGGAACCAGTAGATGGGCTTGTGCAGCCGGCTCTTCAGGGCCACCGCCAGCAATATGAGCAGGTTCCTGCACAGCATCAACAGGTAGATGATGAGGAAGAAGAGGAACAAGGGAATCCGCAGCTCTGGGGGATATGGGAGCCCCACCAGGATGAAATGGGTCAGCTGAGACTGGTTCCCACACTCCATTCACTCAGTCTCTGTCCCTGAAGGTGAACCCGAGGTGTTAATGATTAATGAGCAGAGAAGTAATGGATGATCTTTGCTGGGGCATTTGGGACAAGAATCACTCCTGTGCCAGGGGAAGAATCGAGCCCCGAAGCCCAGACTCCCAATCTCTCACTCTATGCTCTACCCCACTAGACCCTGCGCAGGTCCAAGAGCTGGAGTCTTGGCAACCAACCGCCCTTGCTTTAACCTTCTGGACCCCACTTACCTCCTAGAGGTGGAAATACAACCCTGGAGACCTGACTCACATCCCCTCCACACCCCTTACCTCTCACTTATCACCCAGAGCTGTGAAAATAATCTAGAAGCCCCAGCTCACCCCCAAACTTCCCCACTACACTCCATTCCCTACTCAGAAATGGGGATACAACCCTACAGTCCAAGAGTCCTGATCCTAGTGTCCTCTCCTCATCTTCTAACTCCCTGCAGGCCACACGCGACAAGAGGAAGTCCTTCTAAAACCCCCACCTCAGGACTTTGGTGTCTAGTCCTCATGCTGGCCCAACTGCACAGGTGTGGATTTCAACCGGGGTGCTCCGCAGATCAGATGGGGATAAAACTTCCTACTTTTGGGTCAAACTCAACTTCTAAGTGACCTGGGATAGGAAAAAAAAAACGTCTCTGGAAAGGCAACACTGGAACTGCCCCCTGCAGAGGTATTTGCACCTTCCCCTGATGTTGCCAGTTAAGGCCACCATCAAGGAACGAGTGGCTGTTCTGTGGCATGAAGGACTCACTTGCCATGGAGAATGGGAATTTTCACCAGCTAGGGACCTGGGCCTGTAGTGAGGACGAGCAGCAGAGAAAGACTGAACCAGGTGACAGAGCAGTCCTGCAGCTGCCCCTCTGGATACAGTTCCCTGGAGTGTGTTGCACCTGGGATTCATGATTTGGTCTTCAAGCAGGTCGTATTTGCTCTCTTCCATGCTCTGAGATCTCCCTTAAATCCCCCCAAATCAAACATTTCACACAGGAGGTGGCTTTGGCTCCAATGTGATGCCATCCCCAAACAGGCAGGAACTTGGGGTAAATGTCCCCTATATGAGATCATCCCGGAGTTTCCGGCTGCAGAGTCCATGAACTTGCCTCTCACAGTGGGAGACTGAGCTGGGTGGGTCCCGGTGCTGATCTCCGCTTCTATGCATTGTTGCTCCACTCTGTTAAATTTTGCCCTCAGCTCTCTTGTGTCCTTTCTCTCTGCAGCTTCTTTTAACCTGGCGTCCCTCCTGCACTAGTCTCTGTGCTCTCGTCTCTTCCCCCTCGGGTACTTCTCTCCCATCAGTGCCACTCATATTAAACTGTTGACATTTGCCGTATTTTCAAGCAAGTAATGAGGTCCCCCATTGGCAAACCCCAATGGGCATCATTAGAAATGGTGTTTGGGGCAAAAATGAAGGTGACAGAGCATTGACTTAGCTGTTAAAGGAGACCATGGATCTTAAAAGAATGGCCCAGTGTGGGACTTTAGGGACTGGGGTATGGGCTCAGTTGGGGGCACGCTCCACTACCAGTCAGTGCTGTCCCCCATGCTCCAGAATGGCACTAGGAGGTGCTTTGTTTTATGCAATGGGATGAGGCGGGTCAGCAGGGGTTGCTCTCCCCTCCAAGTCTGTTCTGAAACCAAGGTGGCATTAGGGGGAACCACCCTGGGTTAGGAACAGACTTGGAGGGAAAGGGGTTGGAACGGGGGCGGGGAAGGGGTGGGAATAGGTGTGGTGGGACAGGGCCTCATGGAAGGAGTGGAGTGGGTGCGGGGCCAGGGGCAGAGCTGGGGCTTTTGTATCTTTATATGTAAAGGTGTCAGTGATGAGGCCCTCAGGCCAGTGTGCTAGTCCTCGTGTGGCTCTCATGGTGATTTGAGTTGGAGACCCCTGCCCTAGACTTTAGTAAGGCTTTGGATACTGTCTTGCATGACCTGCCATTAACAAACTAGGGAAATAAAACCTAGATGGAGATTCTATAATGTAGGTGCATAACTAGTTGGACCACAACTCCCAGAGAGGAATTATCAGTGGTTCACAGTAAGGATGGAAGGGCATAATGAGTGGGGTTTCACAGGGCTCAGTTCTGAGTTTGGTTCTGTTCAATAGCTTCATCAACAATTGAGATTGTGGCACAGAGGGTACACTTCCAGGGTTTGTGGATGATACCAAGCTGGGAGGGGTTGCAAGTGCTTTGGAGGACAGGATTATATTTCAAAATGATCTGGACAAACTGGATAAATGGTCTGAAGTAAATAGCATGAAATTCAATAAGGACAAATGCAAATTACTCTATTTAGGATGGAACAATCAGTTACACACATATAAAATGGGAAATGACGGCCTAGGAAGAACAGGAGTACTTGTGGCACCTTAGAGACTAAAAATTTATTTGAGCATAAACTTTCATGGGCTACAGCCCACTTCATAGGATGCATAGAATGGAACGTATAATAAGAGTATATATATATACATACAGAGAAGGTGCCATACCAGCTCTAAGAGGCTAATTAATTAAAATGACCTGTTATCAGCAGGAAAAATCTTTTGTAGAGATAATCAACATGATAAATTACAGAGAGTTGACAAGAGATGTGAGGATAGTTATCCTATGGAAAAAGATTCAAGTAGTGTAATGAGAGTGAATTTACAGAACGCCATTACCCGTCACCTTCAGCCTCCTCTTCTTCTCTCCACTGTTGAATAGCAGAGCTTATTTTGATTTTACTAGAACTCTAGCTAGAAGTTGCTGAAAGCTGAATTTACTTTGGGCCAATGGTGCACCAGCCCTGGGCCTCTCCTACTACAAGCTGAAATCACTAAAAGAGCTAAACTTACTGAGCTGAGTGCTGTGTTAACTAGTGGGGGAGCCTGAAGATATATTGCTAAGCAGCTGGCAGAGTGGAGCTGTTTGCAGGACAGCTGGAGCAGCCCACAGAATGTGGAGCAGAGCTGAGCAGTCTGTAGGATGGTTGGACCAGCCCATGGAACAATGAGCAAGCGAGTGGAGCTGTTTTCATGGATGGCCGGAGGGACTCACAGGTCGGCTGATGGAGTGGAGCTGTTCATGATGAAGGCAGCAGCAGAACTCCACGGAGAGGCAGGGCAGTTGGCCTCGGACCACGTAAGGTGCCCCTTAACACCCTGTGTGCCCCCGCCCATTTCCACCCAGGCTGGGATTGTAAAACTCTGCAGATAAACTTTTGAACTCTAGGGCAGCACTGACCAGGGACAAAGACTGTTGGGTTGTTGGACTTTCGGGTGATCGGACTTAAAACCCTAAGGGGAAAAAGACATTGCTAAACTTACTTGGTGGGTCTTTTGCTCATGGTTTATGTTATGAATCCTATTTGTGGTGTTTCCCAAATATGATGCCACATTGTTTCCCTCCTTTATTAAAAGGATTTTGCTACACTCAGGCCGTGTGCTTGCGAGTGGGGAAGTATTGTCTCCTAGAAGCACCTGGACAGGTAGTATGAAATGGAACCCCTAGACACTGAACTCGGCCCTTGTTGCTGCCAACTCAGAGCGGCAGAAAGTTGACACAGATACAATTGAAACAAATGAAAGAATCAAACCGTGAGGCAGATAACACAGCTGCAGCAATAGTTAAAATGGTCAGATTGTTACTTCTCTTCAGGTCGTATGTTGTATAAGATACTTTATCATAAGCGGTTCACACGTGTTGTAGGAGACCACTTGCAATGGAGTGGTCACTTAACATCTCTGAAGGCATAGGACAAAGGACATTTAGTAGGCACCATATTATGTCACAAAATTGTTGTAATGAGCAAAAAGACTAGGGTCTCTGTTTGTTATGATTCCCTCCAAGGCCTGTTCCACTTGGCTGATCCAGCTCTGGGAGAGCACTTCATCCAGTTCCCTGGAGAAATTCCCTTCTACTCCAGATCTGATCACTCAGATCCCTTTATTTGGCATACAGCAAAGCTACGCTGAGTTGGTCTCACCTCATCCCATTGATGATGTGTCTGAGCAACCCGCAAACCTGTCATGGATTTAGCCCCGCAACAACCCCAAGGGAGGCAGGAAAATGACATTAAATGAACAAAAAGTGGATTAATGCAGAATTCTGTGCATCCACTCGCCACAGATATTTGGGGTAGTTAATTTCCACGGCTGTGTCAATCCCAGCAGAGTGCTAGACACTAGACTAGTCCATCTCCAAGTACATTCGATGCAGCAGAGTGGACTGGCTGGATGGGTCAGTGAATGGTTTGAACTGTCTTGCTTTCTCCGAGGAGTTATGGCTCCAAAAATGGCTGCTCGGGAGCCCCAGGGCTGTGATTGTAGCAGGCGATTAGATCCTCACTGCTTACGCTACTGTTACAGGGAAACTCAGCTGAGTCCCGTACTGGGAGAGTTCAGAAGCCGGAGACACCTCCTCGTTGACTAGCCCACTTCGAAAAACTGCCACCATCGAGATCAGACTGTGAACAAAAGTCTAGGTCCTGACCGGAGAGCTTTTGCTAGCCTCAACCTACAAAAATGGCCAGATAGAAGAGAAATATTGGCTGGCTAAGGGGCTAAGAGGACCCTGCACCCATGGGAGGTGGGCATCTTGTGTCCTTACGTTTCTTTGCAAGTCTCCAGCATTTGGGTCTGTCTTATGCATGCAGAGAAAGTGTTTGTCTACAAACTACTTTCCTCAAGGCCTTTTTCATCTCCTTGTTCCTCAGGGTGTATATAAAGGGGTTCAGCAAAGGGGTGACTGCAGTATAGAATACAGCCACTGCCCCGTCGGATGCTTGACTGGAAGAGGGATGCAGGTATATGAAGACTGGGGGTGCATAGTACAGCAAAACCAGGGTGAGGTGAGCGCTGCAGGTGGAGAACGCCCACTGCCTCCCTTGGACCGTGCGGATCTTCAGGATGGCAGAGGCTATGCAGGCATAAGAAACACAGATGAGCAGGAAGCAGCCGGCCGCCACCGCCCCAATGTTGGCCAGAATGACGACATGGTTGGCAGCTGCGTCTGCACAGGCCAGCTTCAGCATGGCGGGGATGTCGCAGACAAAGTATTCTATCTGGTTGGGGCCGCAGTATGGCAGGCGAAAGGTGAGGAAGGCCTGGATGGTGGCATGGATTGAGCCGGTTAGCCAGGTGCCAGCTGCCAGCCACAGGCAGGTCTTTCTGCTCATCACCACGCTGTAGCGCAGGGGCTGGCAAATGGCCAGGAAGCGGTCATAGGCCATTACTGTATAGAGGAAGCACTCCGTGCTGCCCAGGAAATGGAAGGTGTAGAGCTGCACCACGCAGCCACCGAAGGAGATGGTCCTGCCACTGGGCCCCACCAAGCCAGCCAGGATCTTGGGCACAGTGACAGAGGAGAAGCAGGTATCAAGAAAGGAGAGGTGGCCAAGGAAGCAATACATGGGCAGGGCGTGAAGTCGAGAATCGCAGAGCACAGTCAGCAGGGTGAGGGCGTTGCCCAGCAGGGTGAGCAGGTAGAGGAGGAGGAAGAGGAGGAAGAAGAGAGAGGGAAGCTCCCTGGTGTTCGGGAGTCCCTCCAAGATGAATTCTGTCACCGGCGTTTGATTTCCTGGCTTCATCTGCTTCCCCCTGTGCAGAGCAACAGTAGCTAGAGTAGAAGTTATCCCAGTATGTGTGTGTATGTTTCTTTCTCTCTCTCTCTCTCTCTCTCTCTCTCACACACACACACACACACACAGAGTTCATTGGAGTAGCATGACACCATAACTCAGAGGTCTTTTCATTCTAGTGTCCCACCACTCCCTCATCGCAAGCCAAAGCACAGTGATTATTCATCCCCTCCGCTATCTATCTAGACCCCATGACTGTTACATTTAAATGTCTGAGCCTCTCACGTTCATGTTTTCCTCACAGTACCTCAGTTTTCCAGCCTGTGAGGCGAGGCACAGAACAGCTCAAAGTCACACAGGAAGCCCACAACAGAGCAGGAGATTTAAACTCAGGTGTCTCAGAGCCATGGCTAGTGACTTCACTGCTGGACCTTCCTTCCTCTCATCTTGTCTCCTCTCACATCATCTGTGAACAATGTCTTGCTAGTGTAGGTAGATAAATAGCCAGCGGTGGCTCACACTCCTGGGAGCTGCAGAGCCCGAGCGTGGCGAGGGAGGATCTGGAGGGTACACGGGGCCCATCGCCCGCATGCATCCAGTGCAGGATTCCCCCTCGGGGGGGCACCAGGCCGCAGCCAGGGCAGGTGCGCCTCCCGGCTCCCCCCTCATCACACTCAAGTTCTGTGGCTCCCGGAAGTGTGAGCCGCCGCTGCCCCTCCTGCAGCTCCCCTCCCGTCCCAATGCCTCAGCACTCCACATGGAGTTTTGCCTCCACGTGGAGCCAGAGTCTCACCAGCATGGGCCCGGTAAGGGAAGTCCCGCGTGGCAGTCAGGAAGCAGGGGGAGGGTTGGATGGGTTGGGAGTTCTGGGGGTCCTGTCAGGGGATGGGGAGTGTTTGGATGGGGTGTTGGTGTCTCTGGGTGTCTGTCTGGGTGCAGGGGTGTTCATAAGGGTTGGGGCAGTCAGGGGACAGGTAGAGGCTAAGGTCTTAGGAGGGCAGTTGTGGGGGGGTCTGAGGAGGGGGAAGTCAGGGAACATGGAGCAGGGAGGCTTAGGTAGGGAGTGAGGTTCTGGGGGGCAGTTAGGGGCAGGAGTTCCAGGAGGGGGTAGTCAGGGGACAAGGAGCGGGGGGAGGTTGGGGGTTCTGACGTGGGCAATCTGGGTGGGAACTGGGAGGGCGTGGATGGGGACTAGGGCAGGGCTCTCCCCTCTTTTTTGATTGTTGAAATATGGTAAGCCTAGGTAAGGGGGGAGCCAGGGGGCGCATGGGGGCTGGCGCCCACATACATTCACTGCAGCCTACACTTGCCCCCAGGGAGGTGCCGGGGCACAGCCTGGCCAGGAGGAGTTTGAGTGCGCAGCTGCTCCCCACTAGTACTGTCACTGCCGCCTTTGCAGGGCTGCTGCCTCCCTGCACTGCGCCAGCTCCTTCATGACTGGGGCTTGCTGCCACGGCAAGCAGGACGCTCTGGCTCTCCGGTGCTCCCAGAAGGTGGCTCCTCCCTGCCGAGCTGCTGCACCAGCCCAAGCCTGGCAAAGCCAGAGAGCGGACTCGGGTAAGGGACCACCTGGGTGGGGTTGGGAGGGCTTGCAGGGGGGCTGTGCAACCTCCAGAGGAGTTCAGAGGGCGAGGAGGGGTGAACCTGATCTGGGGAGGAGTCCCTGGGCTCGGCTGGCCCCTGTGGTCTATAAAGGCTCGTTGGGGATTTGTCCCTCAATGAACCAATGGGAAAGGTAGAAGTTTCACATAGGTGGCAAAATATTCTTACAGCGGCCCTGCCCCAGGCGGTGGATGTACCCCAGGTTAAGAACCACTGCACTAAACTGATAAGATCTGCATTTTAATTTAATTTTAAATGAAGCTTCTTAAACATTTTAAACAACTTGTTTACTTTACATACAGCAATAGTTTAGACTTCTAGAGAGAGAGACCTTCTAAAAACATTAAAACGTATTATCAGCACACGGAACCTTCAATTAGAGTGAATAAACGAAGACTCAGCACAGCACTTCTGAAAGGCTGCCCACCCCTGATCTATTGCATGATTCCAGTTCCAGTTACAAAACTTGTCCACACGGGAAAGTCAACAGCCAGCGTGCTGCACAGATGACAGGCAGCATGAACTCAGGGGATTTGTATAAAGCAGGAAGGGTGGTGCCCTCTCCTGATCCGGGAAGGAGCTGATCCCGAACTGGGAGAGGTTAGGGAGAAAAGACCCAGTAGAGGCAGATGAACTCTAAATGCCCTCTGTGGGGTTTCTTGTACCGTGTGTCCTAGGAAACAGCTGCTAGCAGAGCCTCAGATCAGAGCCTGGGCTGGATGGACCTTGTGTTAACCTGCTCTGGCAGTCCCTCTGTCCCTAAAGAAAAGCCACTCCCCAGCTCAGACGCACTCACCACTCTCACGGTACCAGGATGTGGAACTGCCGCTTCATTGTCTCCACTGTTGCAAAGTGCCTGAGTCAGGCAAGTATTTGAAAGATATTTTCACCCTTGGGTACACTGCTCACCACGCTCATGGGAGCTAATTTTCTGAGCCAAATCCAGGTGAAGCCTCGCCCCAGGGGTCCTGTTCCCAGATCCTGTCAGCAGGGGAGAGAGGGCATCCCATTGGGATTCTTTATTGAGTGTCTGACTGTTCACTACCCAGGGCTGCGTTGCTGCTAGCTAGATGGAGATCATTTTAACATGCCTCTGGCAGATTCCAAAGATCCTAGGAGCTTTACTGGGACGAATCTGAATTGAGCATGATCTTGTGGTGAAAAGCTGGCAGGCCAGGCACTGTGTGTGTGGGCAGGGGTCTGGGTTGGGACTGAGGGGCAGCAGGCAAGCTAAGACTGAGGAAAGACCATTGCTAGTGTATCAGTGGGTAACCCTTCATAATGTAAATCCCCCAGAGTTAATTGGAGTCAATATGGCCAGATCCTCATCCGGTGTAAATCAGCCACAGCTCCACTGGAGTCATCACAGGACCTCTGAATTAGAGCAGCTGCACAGCTGGCCGATGCGAACACCCACAGATAAATAGTTCTTGCCAATTCACCATATGGGGGTTTGGGAAGGAATTTCCCCCCAGGCAGTGACCTTGGGGTTTTTTGGCCGTCCTCTGCAATGGTGGTGGTGGTGGGAGTGGGGTGCAGTTACTTGCCAGGGTCACTTGGATATGTCTCACTAAATCAAACCCCCACCAGTGCAGGAAACCCCCAGGCCATGGTGCATCTTGGTCTCTCCTCTTCTCTGCCTGTTGATGTAACACCTTGGTCTCATTTCATGTGTTGGCTTCAGTGGGTGGAAGCTGGGTGGGGTTGGTGGCCTCCGAGATACAGATGAGCGGACTGGCTGTGCTGATGGTCCCATCTGGCCATAAACTCTATGGCATTCTACAAAAAGTCCAGAAGCCTCCATTTTATGTCCCGTTCTGCCTGGACCAGATGTGACTCCAGGGTTGTATAGAGACATGTTTGTGTGTATGTGTGTGTGTGTGAGAGAGAGAGAGAGATTTGGTTCCAAGTTGTTTCAATGTTTCCCCATTAACTCTAACGAGCCCCTACGATAAAAGAGGGGGAATAGCACCCTGGTGTAACTCCCCAAACAGTCAGTTAGCTATAAAGTCCTTTTGAGTAGCTGTTCTCTAACTGCCTTACCTGTAAAGGGTTAAGAGATGCTTAAAATGAATTGGCGCTTGACCAGGGGAACCAATAGGGAAGCTTTCTCTTTTCAAATTGGGAAAAACTGCTGGGTGTAGACAAGGCAGCAACATGCTATAAGCTTTGGGCCAGGTATAAAAATCATCAGCATCATACCTAGAAATTACTCATTTGAAACCACAGCTCTGTAAGTAGATCAGGAATGTCTAGTTAGACGTGATTCCATTTAATTCTTCATTTTGGGCTTGTGAATTCCTTTGAGCTAAATCCAGGTGCGCTTGTTTTGCTTGTAACCTTTAAAGTGGACCCCAAGAAAGTCATTTTTGGTGTTCAGTCGCTAACAGGCTGAGTTTCCAGATGTGTTTTCTTTCTTTTTTCATTAAAATTTACCTTTTTTAAGAACTTGATGAGATTTCTGTGTCTTAGACCTGGTCTCCACTGCGAGTTTAGGTCAAATTTAGCAGTGTTAAATCGAATTAACCCTGCACCCATCCACACAACGAAGCCATTTTTGTCGACCTAAAGGGCTCTTAAAATCGATTTCTGTACTCCTCCCCGAGGAGGGGATTAGCATTGAAATTGACATTGCCATTTCAAATTAGGGTTAGTGTGGCTTCAATTCGATGCTATTGGCCTCTGGGAGCTATCCCACAGTGCACCATTGTGACTGCTCTGGATGGCAATCTGAACTTGGATGCGCTGGCCAGGTAGACAGGAAAAGCCTCGCGAACTTTTGAATTTTATTTCCTGTGGAGCGCCGTTTAGCACAGGTGACCATGCAGTCCCAGAATCAAAAAAATGGACCATACAGGAGATACTGAATCTGATCTCTGTATGGGGAGATGAATCTGTTCTATCAGAACTCCATTCCAAAAGACAAAATGCCAAAATATTTGCAAAAATCTCCAAGGCCATGATGGACAGAGGCCACAACAGGGACTCAACACAGTGCTGCATGAAACTTGCGGAGCTGAGACAAGTGTACTAGAAAGCTCATGAATCAAATGTACGCTCATGGGGGGAGGGACGACTGATGACTGTAGCTATCCCAGTATTCCTGCACTCTTCAAAAACCATTTGAATTCTGGGCTGAGCTCCCAATGCCCGAAGGGTCAAAAACATTGTTGTAGGTTGTTCAGGGTATATGTAGTCAGCCTCTTCCCTCCCCGCCTGTGAAAGCATAGGGAAAAAAATTGTTTCTCGCCTCTTTTTTCAATGTCACCATATATGTACTGGATGCTGCTGGCTATCGTGGTGCTGGGGCGCTACACTGCAGCATCCCCTTGCCTTGCCGATGGCAGATTGTACAGTAGGACTGGTATCCGTCATCGTTGTCCCATGGCTGGTCCTGGCTGGCCTCGGTGAGATTGGCCGGCAGCGCCTGGGCAAAAATGGGAATGACTCCAGGTCATTCTCTTCTTAAGTTTTGTCTAATGGAGATTCAGTCCTGCCTGGAATATCACGTCAGCTGGAGGCTTCTGCCTCAGGCTGCTCTCCAAGTTAGCAACACCGTTCAGTCGCGCCTACCCCTTGCTACCAGGGCTCACAATCAGATACTTAGAACTCGACATTTTGCTGCAAATGAAAAAATTAAGCTGCAGTTTAGAATTGTTCCCCAACATACATATCCTGGGACATTCTGTATTTTACCAATGTCAACCAAAGGCCCACACACAAATGGAGATTCAATCATGCCTGTGCTTCTATCCTAGTGCTTATCACAGATTCACTTTTTCAGGTATAGGCTGAGCAAGTGCAGAATGGTGGTTCACTCTGCTTCGCTGTAAGCCAACCGCCCTCTCCTCCCAGCCTTGATCTCTGCTTTCAGAGGCAATAAAGTCAGTGTTGTTTCAAAATCATGCATTCTTTATTACTTCATCACCCCAATGGGGGGATAAGTGCCACAGTAGCCCAGAAGGGGTGGGGGAGGATAGAAGCAATGGATGGGCTTGTTTCAGGGGCACCCCCTAGAATGGAATGCAGCTCATCATTTCTGTGGGTTGTCTAGGTCTTAGTAGGCTTGCCTGATATTCTAGGCAGAACTGACTCTCCATTAGACAAAACTTAAAGAAAAGAATGATCTGGGGAGTCATTCCCATTTTGGTGCCCCCGACCGACCACACCGAGGCCAGCCAGGAGCACCCATGACAGCAGCAGATGGGACAGTATGACTGGTAACTGTCTTTATCAACTTCCAAAGCAGCAGACGGTACTGTATGGCTGGTAACCATCTTTGCTAACTTGCAAAGGCAAGGAGATGCTGCTGTGTAGCGCTGCAATACCGCATCTGTCAGCAGCATCCAGTAGACATACGGTGACAGTGAAAAAAGGCTGAATGGACTCCATGACTGCTGTGCTATGGTGTCTGCCCAGGCAATCCAGGGAAAAGGGCGTGAAATGATTGTCTGCCGTTGCTTTCACGGAGGAAGGATTGACTGATGACGTTTACCCAAAACCACCCATGACAAATTTTTGGCCCCATCAGGCATTGGGATCTCAACCCAGAATTCCAATGGGCGGTGGAGACTGTAGGAACTATGGGATAGCTATGGGATAGCTATCCACAGTGCAATGCTCCAGAAGACGATGCTAGCCTCGGTACATGGATGCACACCGCTGAATTAACGTGCTTAGCATGGCTGCGTGTACTCGACTTTATACAATCTGTTTCCAAAAATCAATTTCTGTAAAATCGGAATAATGCTGTAGTGTAGACATACCCATAGGAGGTAAAGGTTTGTACATCTGTTAATCAGCTGATACAACAGCTGAGCTTCCCCTTTCTTTTGTTTTCTTTCTCGGCTGCCCTGAGGGAGGGGTGGAAAAACTGAAGGACCCCAGAAAAAAAATCTTCCCAAGTGAGTTTTTTTCTGGATTGGTGTAGCAGCTCGACACTCACTGGCACAGCGCCTCCTGCTGGTTGCCTCAGGAATTAACTCGATTCCAGCACGGAGCACTTCTGCTGGCTGGTGTCTCTCCTGCCTCAGGGCCCCCGTGTCCCTCCCAGACACCAGTGCCCTGTACCTCAGGGTTCTCCCCCAGCAGTACCCGCACACACTCTAGGTCTCCCCTCCCAGAGCAACCTCCAACCCTCTATACCCACCTTGCCTCAGTGGCTACTGCCAGTCGTCTCCTGCCCCACTTGCTGGGGCAGACTGCAGTCTGTAATAGCCACTCATCACTGGCAAAGGGGTTGGACCAGCTGCCTCTGCCTATCCCCAGGCTGCAGTGCTGCAGCCCCAGTACCTGCTTAGGCCTTAACCAGCCTCAACCTGGGGAGTTGGCAGGCTGGAGCTCCCCAGCTCCTCTTGCCTTTCCCCAGCCCTGCCCTGCATCATGGCCCCTCTCTTCCTAGGTAGCCAGGCCCTTCTCCCTTCAAGCCTGGAGAGTGACTCCCTGCCTTCTGGCCCTGCAGCTCTTTTATAGGGCCCAGCCTGGCCCTGATTGGCTGCCTCCCAGGCTTTTCTCCTTGGCTCTCAGCCCCAGCCCTCTCCAAGGGCTGGCCTTTAACCCTCTCAGGGCCGCAGTGGGGTGACCGTCCTGCTACAATGGGCAAAAGGCCACTTGGGGAGTGGCAGCATTACCAGCCTGGAGTGGCCAGTCTTAATTTTTGGAGTCCTTGAGGGACCCCACCTTCTGCACTCAAAGTGCCAGAGTGGGGAATCAGCCTTGAAAGCCCCCACTGTCTTTCCCTGGCGGTGGTTGTGTTGCGTACACAACAGGCTGGGGAGGACCTCCGCCCGGCTTCTTGCTGTGAGGAGCTGGGATTTGTAGTACCAGGCATGAGCATAAGACAGAGTTTCATAACCACAGTCTGTATTCACAGCTCAGCTTGGCCATCGAGTTCAGACCACTACAAGCTTTCATACAGACCAGGGGCGGCTCTAGGCACCAGCAAAGCAAGCATGTGCTTGGGGCAGTCCATTTGGAGGGGCGGAAGAGATCCAGCATGGCAGCTGAGAAGCAACAGGGGGCCCTGTGAGAACCAACAGGGGTTCCTTGGTTAGCTCCTTGCCTATAGAGCCAGCTCTGGAGCAGGGAAAAAAACTACATTTCGCAGCATTCCCTTGGCCACTACCAACAGGAAAGGAAGCGAGGGACCTCATGCTGCAGCCTGCTGTGAATGGAGAGCTGCACTTTGAAAGGCAGGGATACCATAGTTTAACATTCAAAAAATAAGACACTCCACGGGGAGGGAGGGTAGCCCCCTACTGCCTCTATCCACTCCCTCCAACTGTCCCCCACAGAAACCTCAACCCCTCCAACCCCCACTGCTCCCTGATCACCCCCTCCTGTGTCCCCTGCCTCTAACGCCCCCCCAGGACCCCACACTCTATCTAAGCCTTCCTTCTCCTTGTCCCCAACTGCCCCCTCCTGACACCCCCCCAACTTCTCCCCTAGGATCCCACCTCCTGCCTGTCCCCTTGTTGCCGACACAAAGTGCCAGAGGCAAGCAACAGTGGTTCGGGGCCCGGTGTGCTCAGCTCGGATGAACACACCAGGATGGAGAAGCAAAAACACAAGTTTATTTGAGCTGAAATAAATTTGTGTTTTTGCTTCTCCATCTTGGTGTGTTTATTCGAGCCGAGCACACCGGGCCCCAAACCACTGTTGCTTGCCTCTGGCACTTTGTGTCGGCAACAGTTTTTGGCATCCCTAGGTGGGCTAAGAGGCTGAAATTGGCCTTGCCAGGACCCCTTCTGGTGGTCGATGGATTACAGCGACGACCGACACCCAGCGCACACCGGTGACTTCATCGGGGGCCTCGGTGGAGACGTGATCCGACTGACCTCGGAGGGCACAAAGGTGCAATGCGCTTGGAAGTGGAGAAGCAGCTGCGGGCGATGGTGTGGAACCGGTTCCAGGCGATGGTGAGGAACCGGTCCTTTGGATAAGGTAGAAACAGTCCGGGTGTCTGGACTGTCTCTGTCAGTACCTGGGGACGCCCAGTGTCTACCTGCGACATGAGGCAGGGGCAGAGCAAGGTGGGGAAGGCAAGGTGTACACCCCTAGAATGCATTCTAGAGAATTGGAAGGTGTTTGGTTCGGATCCGTTAACCAAGAATAGGTTGCCGAGGTTTTGTACAGTAGACTGGCCTCAGTATCAGTTGGAGGGTCAGGAGAGATGGCCCCCTGAAGGATCAGTAAATTACAGTACGATCCTTCAATTACTTTTGTTTGCCAGTGAACAGGCAAATGGAATGAACTTATGTATGCACAGCTGTTTATGATGTTAAGAAATAGGTCAGACCTCTTGCTAAGGTGCAATGTAACCCCAACTGTAAGGTATAATGCAACCCCGACAGGGTCGGTAGTAACTGATGTTAGTTTTCCAAACCCCTTCCCCATTGTAATGGCAGAGCCGGTGTCCCCTTTGGCTACGGCACTCCCACCTTATGAAAGAAAGGTGCCCTCAGCCCCGGAGAGTGCTCCCCCAGTGGGAATCTATCTGTTACTTACCGAGGCCCGAATATCCCGCAAAGCAGCGCAGGACCATGTGGCAGAAACTCTGCAAGTGTACAATCATGTTCCTTTTGATCCTATGGCCCTAGCAGCCTTTAAAGCACAGGCTGGAGAATTCTCCACAAACCCAAGCCATTTTATCTCAGTCTTTGAGGGATGCCTAGTGAGTCATAAGCCCGACTGGGATGATTGTCAGGTCCTTTTAAGAACTTTACTCTCTGAAGTGGAGCGGACCCAGGTACTGGCAAAAGCTAGGGAGGAGGCAGAGTGAAGACATGAGGCAGACCAGGAACATGTCTCTGAACCAAAAGATCAAGTTCCCTCTAGAGACCCCCCGTGGGACCCAAATAAAAAGGAGGACTTTGCCCGCTTATCCGCTTACAAGGATTTGCTTTTACATGGTCTCCGGCACTTGGTGGTTAGGCACAATAACTGGGCAAAGCCCTATGAACTTGTGCAGCAGCCAAAAGAAACTCCGGTTGCCTTTTTGCAGCGCATTCGAGACACTATTTGGCAGAATACTAGTGCAGATCTCGATGATCAGGCAACTGAGGCAATGATAAAGGGCATTTTTCTCAGCTGTGCAGCTTTTGATATTAAAAAGAAATTACAGAAAAAGGAGGATTTAATGGGCATGACTATGGCACAGATATTGGAAATTGCAAATACGGCTTATAGCCTTAGAGAGGGGGAAAAGGAGAGAAAGCAAGTGAAAATGATGGTAGTGGCAGTGCAGGCCGGCACTAAGAGAGGTGGAAGAGGAAGGGGAATGAGAGGTTGTGGATGTGGACGTCCTGGCTCACAAGAGAGACGTCTGGGTCCCAATCAGTGTGCTATTTGTCTGCAGGAGGGACATTGGAGAAGTGAATGCCCTGAGAGGGAAGGTACCCGAATGATGGTGGCAGAGGATAATTAATAGCGATGTCAGGGGAAACGGACCATCCCAACCCTGGAGCCCCCGAGTAAAAATGCGGGTGGGAAACTCTGAAATAGACTTTTTAGTAGATTCTGGAGCAGCACGAACTGCTGTAAACCAGCCCCTCCAGCTGCCGGTGGCAGATTCCCTTACTGAGGTGGGTGCCATAGGAAAAGGAGCTAAGTGTCCAGTATATGCCCCAGCGGAATGTGCTTTGGGTAACAGAACTATATCTCACAAGCTGGTTTACCTCCCCGATTGCCCAACGCCCCTGCTAGGGCGAGACCTACTTTGTCGCTTAGGTGACACCCTGCATTTCACTCAAGATGAAATAACCCTTACCCAACCACCCGAGAATGCCTGGATAATGACCCTTGCAGTTGAACCCTCAGCCCGGCAAGCCCCAGAGTGGAGCCCTGTGGGAAGATCAGATATACCCTCTGGTATGGGCATCAAAGATCCCAGGAAAAGCCACACACCAAACCCCAGTTAAAATTCAGCTCTTGCCAGGAAAAGGCCCGGTGCAAATCAAACAGCACCCAATCAAGAAGGAAGCCAGAGAGGGGCTACAGGGAACTATAGACCGATTCCTACAGTACGGTGTACTTTGAGAATGCCAGTCAGCTTGGAATACTCCTATCTTGGCTGTGCAAAAGCCTGATGGCACGTACCAGCTGGTACAGGACCTTAGGGCAGTTAATGAACGGGTTAAAACTCTGCACCCCCTCGTCCCAAACCCATATACCTTGTCGGCCTCAGTGGGGGGGCAGTATACCCATTTTCCAGTTTTGGATTTAAAGGATGCCTTCTTCACAATTCCGGTTGATACACTATCTCAGGAGATTTTCTCCTTCGAGTGGTAGGACCAAAGAAGGGTTAAAAAGCAGCTTTGTTGGACTGTGTTAGCCCAAGGATTCAAAAACTCCCCCACCCTTTTTGGCCAGGCCCTGGCTAGGGACTTAGAGGAATGGAATAATGAGGACCAGGTCCTCCTTCTGCAATATGTAGTGTGACAAATTTCCTCCTCTACCTTGGTGGGTCCTGCGCTTCTTGGCAGATTTGCTCACCTCAGTGATCATCCCCACAGTCTGGGTCAACTCCTCCTGTGTCTGATCAGGAGTTGGGAGGTTTGGGGGGAACCCGGGCCCGCCCTGTACTCCAGGTTCCAGCCCAGGGCCCTGTGGATTGCAGCTGCCTATGGTACCTCCTGTAACAGCTGCATGACAGCTACAACTCCCTGGGCTACTTCCCCATGGCCTCCTCCAAACACCTTCTTTATTCTCACCACAGGATCTTCCTCCTGATGTCTGATAATGCTTCTCCTCCTCAGTCCTCCAGCAGTACACTCTCAGCTCCTTGCCTTCTTGCTCCCAGCTCCTCACACGCACTCCTTCTCCTCTGGCTCCTCCCTGCCTGACTGGAGTGAGCTCCTTTTTAAAACCAGGTGCCCTGATTAGCCTGCCTTGATGGCTGCAGGTGTTTTAATTAAAGTAGCTCTCTCTACTGCCTTCTAGAAAGATCTTAATTGGCTTCAGGTGCCTTGATTAACCTGGAGCAACTGCCATTTGGTTACCAGAGTCCTAGGGATTTGTTTAGCCTGGGGCTAACATACCTGTATCTCAGTACTTTACTGTAGCCATCTGGCCTTGCCCCATCACAGTAGATAGAGTCATAGACTCATAGACTCATAGGTCAGAAGGGACCAATATGATCATCTAGTCTGACATCCTGCACAAAGCAGGCCACAGAACCCTACCCCCTCTACTTCAGTAACAACCCCTAACCTATCTCCGAGTTATGGAAGTCTTCAAATTGTGGTTTGAAGACCTCAAGCTGCAGAGAGTCCACCAGCAAGTGACCCGTGTCCCACGCTGCAGAGGAAGGCGAAAAACCTCCACGGCCCCTGCCAATCTGCCCCGGAGGAAAATTCCTTCCCGACCCCCAAATATGGCAATCAGTTAACCCTCAGCATGTGGGCAAGACTCACCAGCCATCACTCAGGAAATAACTCTCTGCAGTAATTCAGATCCCATCCCATCCAACATCCCACCACAGACCATTGAGCAGACTTATCTGCTGATAATCCAAGATCAATTGCCAAAATTAAACTATCCTATCATACCATCCCTTCCATAAACTTATCAAGCTTAGTCTTAAAGCCAGATATGTCTTTTGCCCCCACTACTCCCCTTGGAAGGCTGTTCCAGACTTCACTCCTCTAATGGTTAGAAACCTTTGTCTAATTTTGAGTCTAAACTTCCTAACGTCCAGTTTGTACCCATTTGTCCTTGTGTCTACATTAGTACTAAGCTTAAATAATTCCTCTTCCTCCCTAATGTTAATCCCCCTGATATATTTATAGAGAGCAAGCATATCCCCCCGCACCTTCTTTTGGCTAGGCTAAACAAGCCAAGCTCTTTGAGTCTCCTTTCATAAGACAGGTTTTCCATTCCGTGGATCATCCTAGTAGCCCGTCTCTGAACCTGTTCCAGTTTGAATTCATCCTTCTTGAACATGGGAGACCAGAACTGAACACAGTATTCCAGGTGAAGTCTCACCAGTGCCTTATACAATGGTATTAACATCTCCTTATCTTTGCTGGAAATACCTCGCCTGATGCATCCTAAAACCGCATTTGCTTTTTTAACGGCCATATTGCATTGGCGGCTCATAGTCATCCTTCGATCAACCAATACTCCAAGGTCCTTCTCCTCCTCTGTTGTTTCCAACTGATGTGTCCCCAATTTATAACTAAAATTCTTATTATTAATCCCTAAGTGCATGACCTTGCACTTTTCACTATTAAATTTCATCCTATTACTGTTACTCCAGCTTACAAGGTCATCCAGATCTTCCTGTATTGTATCCCGGTCCTTCTCTGTGTTACCAATACCCCCCAGCTTTGTGTCATCCGCAAACTTTATTGGCACATTCCTGCTCTTTGTGCCAAGGTCAGTAATAAAAAGGTTAAATAAGATTGGTCCCAAAACCGATCCTTGAGGAACTCCACTAGTAACCTCCTTCCAGCCTGACAGTTCACCCTTCAGTACGACCCGTTGGAGTCTCCCCTTTAACCAGTTCCTTATCCATCTTACAATTTTCATATTCATCCCCATCTTTTCCAATTTAATTAACAATTCCCCATGTGGAACCGTGTCAAATGCCTTACTGAAATCGAGGTAAATTAGATCTACTGCATTCCCTTTGTCTAGATAATCTGTCACCTTCTCGAAGAAGGAGATCAGGTTGGTTTGGCATGATCTACCTTTAGTAAAACCATGTTGTAATTTGTCCCAATTTACCATTGACCTCAATGTCCTTAACTACTTTCTCCTTTAAATTTTTTTGCAAGACCTTACATATTACAGATGTCAAACTAACAGGCCTATAGTTACTCGGATCACTTTTTTTCCCTTTCTTGAAGATAGGAACTATGTTAGCAATTCTCGAGTCGTACGGTACAACCCCTGAATTTACCGATTCATTAAAAATTCTTGCTAACGGGCTTGCAATTTCATGCGCCAGTTCCTTTAATATTCTTGGATGGAGATTTTCTGGGCCCCTCCGATTTTGTCCCATCAAGCTGTTCAAGTTTGGCTTCCACCTCAGATGTGGTGATATCCACCTCCATATCCTCATTCCCGTTCATCATCCTTCCTTCATCCATAAGCCCCTCATTAGCCTTGTTAAAGACTGAGGCAAAGTACTTATTTAGATATTGGGCCCATGCCTAGGTTATCCTTAACCTCCATTCCATCCTCAGTGTATAGCGGTCCCACTTCTTCTATCTTTGTTTTCTTCTTATTTATGTGCCTATAGAACCTTTTACTATTGGATTTAATTCCCTTTGCAAGGTCCAGTTCTACATGGCTTTTAGCCTTCCTCACTTTATCCCTACATGTTCTGACCTCACTAAGGTATCTTCCCTTGCTAATCCCACCTTTCTTCCACTCCTTGTAGGCTTTCTGCTTTTTCTTAATCACCTCACTGAGATGCTTGCTCATCCAGCTTGGTCTACAGCTGCTGCCTGTGGTTTTTTCCCCCTTTCTTGGGACTCAGGCTTCTGATAGTTTCTGCAGCTGCGACGTAAAATAATTCCAGGCCTCCTCCGCATTTAGATCCACAAGTTCTTTAGTCCAATCCACTTCCCTAACTAATTTCCTTAACTCTTCAAAGTTAGCCCTTGAGAAGTCAAAAACCCTAATCCCAGATCTATTTTTGTTTATCCTTCCATCTAGTTTGAACTGAATCAGCTCATGATCACTCGAACCAAGGTTGTCCCCTACAGCCATTTCTTCTATGAGGTCCTCACTGCTCACCAAAACCAAATCTAAAATGGCATCCCCTCTTATTGGTTCTTCAACTACTTGGTGAAGAAATCCATCTGCTATCACATCCAGAAAAATCTGAGCCCTATTATTCTTGCAAGCACTTGTCCTCCAGTCTATATCTGGGAAGTTGAAGTCTCCCATGATCACACATTTCCCCTTAGTGTTTACTTCATTAAAAACATTAAAGAGGTCTCTATCCATATCCAAATCAGACCCCTGTGGTCTGTAGCACACCCCAAGCACTATCTCAGGGGAGACTCTAGTAGCTTTCTTTCCCGGTGTGATTTTTGCCCAGACAGACTCTGTCTTATCCATTCCATCACTTCTTATTTCTTTACAGATGACCTCATCATTGATGTACAATGCTACTCCACCACCTTTGCCTTTCTTTCTGTCTTTCCTAAACAGCACATAGCCTTCAATACCTGTACTCCAGTCATGAGTACTATTCCACCATGTTTCTGTTATCCCTATAATATCCGGTTTCACTTCCTGCACCAGTAGCTCCAGTTCCTCCATCTTGTTACCTAGGCTCCTCGCATTAGTGTACAGACTTTTAAATTTTTGGCATTTGGCGTCACTGACATTCTTTACCCTGTTATGCACAGACTTTCTACCACCAGCATCACCTGTTAGTCTGGTATCTACACCGCCCTTCCTCCTTATGTCAATTCTTTGGTTCACGACTGTATTCCCTCTTACTTTGTTTACTTCCCTCTCAAGGTTAAATTCCGGCATGGAGATCTCCTGGACATCTCCCAACCATCTCCCCCAGATTCCTAGTTTAAAGCTCTCTTAATCAGTTCGGCGAGCCTCCATCCTAGAAGTCTATTTCCCTGCTTACTCAGGTGAAGTCCATCCCGAGAGAACAGTCTTCTGTCCGTAAATGCTTCCCAATGACCGTACATCCCAAAGCCCTCCTTATAGCACCACTGCCTGAGCCATCTGTTGATCGCCATAATTTTGTCACACCTTTGTCGCCCTTCTCTAGGAACTGGCAGAATCCCACTGAAGATCACCTGAGCCTCGATTTCCTTAAGGGTCTTCCCCAACCTGGCATAGTCTCCCTTGATACAGTCCAGCGAGTATCTAGCCGTATCATTCGTTCCCACATGAAGGACAATCAACGGATTCTTTCCCGCTCCCGCTAGGATCCTTTTCAGCCTCAGGTCCACATCCTGTATCTTAGCACCCGGCAGACAGCACACCCTTCTGTTCTCCCTATCAGGTCTAGTTACAGGCCTGTCTATTCTTCTCAGTAAGGAGTCTCCAATCACGTAGACCTGCCTTTGCCTGGTGACAGTGTGATTCTCCGGTCTATCCCCTGCACCCACTGGCTGCAAGTCCTCTCGATTCCTATTCGCCCTTGCAATCCTCCTGGGGCTCATATTTGGTGTCACCTCCATTGACTCCTCCCCTTCTTCTGCAGGACTAGCTGCTCTTCTCTTTTTCCTTGCCCTCTTTCCTTCAGTGACCACCTGCTGTGCCCCTTCCTCATTATCCAACTCTGCAAACCTGTTCCTGAGTTCTATTTCTCCTTACTGGCCCGTCTTTTCCTCTGCCTGCTAATTGCAGCTGTGGGTCTGACCCCTTGCCTTCAAGCCACCGCAAGCCTCCTGAGCTTTATTGGACTCTGAGGATATAGAGTAGCTAAAAGTAAGGCTCAGATTGGCCTCCCAGAAGTACGGTACCTGGGGTTCCACATAAGGCAGGGGGAGCGTCAGCTTTCAAATGAAAGAAAAGAAGCTATATGCCAAGTTCCTACCCCAAGCAATCGTAAATGGTTCAGGGCTTTTCTGGGAATGGTGGGCTTCTGCAGAACATGGATCCCGGAGTTTGGATTGTGGGCTAAACCATTGTATGAATGTGTCAAGGGAACAGATCAGGACCCTTTTCACTGGTCTCCAGAAGCTGACAGAGCATTTAAAATTTTAAAAAGAAAATTGATGGGTGCCCCAGCCCTGGGTTTACCAGACCTTTCTAAGCCCTTTCAATTGTATGTACATGAGCGAAAAGGAGTAGCACTGGGAGTGCTTACCCAGCTATTAGGCACCTGGAAATGTCCCGTAGCCTACTTTTACAAACAACTAGATCAAGTTGCAAAGGGATAGCCAGCATGTTTAAGGGCGGTTGCAGCAACTGCTCTGGTCTTAGAGGAAGCTGAGAAGTTAATGCTGGGGGGGGGGGGCGGTTTGTACAAGTGTATACTCTGCATATGGTCCGGGCTCTGCTGGATGCCAAGGGTGGTCTCTGGCTTACCCAGACCCGGGTAGCTCGATACCAAGCTAAACTTCTAGAGAACCCCGAAGTTACCCTACAGCCCTGCCCTTCCCTTAACCCAGCCACCCTGTTGCCTGAAACAGAGGAACAGGAACACGACTGTTTAAATGTTATAGATGCCCAATACTCCAGTCGTCCAGACTTAAAAGATCAGCCACTCCCAAATGCAGATTATGAATGGTACACTGATGGAAGCAGTGCTGTTATTAATGGACAAAGAAGGGCGAGTTATGCTGTTGTAACTCTCCACGAGAGAGTGGAAGCAAAAAGTCTGCCTGCTGGAACATCAGCCCAGCTGGCTGAATTAATAGCTTTAACTCGTGCACTTGAACTGTCAAAAGGAAAAAAGAGTTAACATTTTTACTGATTCCAGATATGTGTTTGGAGTGCTGCATGCTCATGCAGGTCTGTGGAAGCAGAGAGGAATGCTAACAGCTCAAGGCTCTCCGGTCAAGCATAGGTCTCAGATTCTCTGGCTCCTAGAAGCTGTACAGCTCCCCGCGGAGATAGCAGTAATACACTGCAAGGCACATCAAAAGGAAGATCAAGACGTAGCCAGGGGCAACGCTCGAGCGGACAGGGAAGCCAAGCGCGTCGCCACCCTGAACCTACCGACAACTGAAAACACCCACATGCATGCTCTCATTCCTTCGGTGGGGGAGCTTGTGACTCCTCAGTACCCCTGTGAAGAAAAGCAGCTGGCTGACAGGCTCGGTCTTCAGGAGAAGGAAGGGTGACTCCATTCCACAGAGGGAAAGATCCTCCTGCCAAAGAGCCTGATTCAACCGGTGCTGCAGAGATTACATCAAACTACTCACGCTGGCAGAGAGGCCCTTATCCTGCTAATGGATAAATATTTCCTGACCTCCGGACTTCGACCACTGGCCTCCCAGGTGCAGGTTGAATGTTTAGTCTGCCAAAATAACAACCCTCGACCAGGATCTTCAGTGCCACCAGCCACTCTGGAACCTACCCCAGGCCCAGGACTGATGTGGCAAATAGATTTCACTGAGCTTCCCCGGACTCAAGGGTTTAAATACCTCCTCGTCCTGGTGGACCGGTTCAGTGGATGGCCTGAAGCCTATCCGTGCCGTAACTGTAGAGCAAAAACAATAACCCTGAAATTTATCAAAGAAATCATCCCTCGCTTTGGGCTCCCCCAGTGGATGGAATCGGACAATGGAACACACTTCACATCAAAAATTATCCAATATATAGCAGAGGCCTTGCAGATTCCCTGGAAGCTCCACACCTCCTGGCGACCACAGGCCAGTGGTGTTGTGGAGCGTACAAATCACACCCTTAAGAGACACCTCTCAAAGATCTGCCAAGAGGCTACTCTACGATGGCCTGATGCTTTGCCCCTTGCCCTGCTTCGTAACCGGGTTCTCCCTAAGGGTAGATATTTGGGGTCGGGAGGGAATTTTCCTCCAGGGCAAATTGGCAGAGGCCCTGGAGGTTTTTTGCCTTCCTCTGCAGTGTGGGGCATGGGTCACTTGCTGGTGGACTCTCTGCAGCTTGAGGTCTTCAAACCACAATTTGAAGACTTCAATAACTCTGACATAGGTTAGAGGTTGTTACAGAAGTAGAGGGGTAGGGTTCTGTGGCCTGCTTTGTGCAGGAGGTCAGACTAGATGATCATATTGGTCCCTTCTGACCTATGAGTCTATGAGTCTATGACTTAGTCCCTTTGAAATTGTCTTTGAAAGGGCATGGCCTATGAGTGGTACACCGGTTCTGGCAGAGGAGTGGGAGATAGGGTGTGGGTTTTTATCACAATATATGTGCTCTTTGTCTGCTGTTCTCTCTTCTCTTCACAAGTATACCAAAGATCTACAGCCATCTCCATTGAATGCTCCTGTCCACTCCTTGCAGCCAGGCGATTCCGTGCTTGTGCGTATCTGGAAGGACGAACCCCTGCAGGAACGGTGGAAGGGACCATACACAGTCCTGCTGGTTTCCCACACTGCGGCCAAGGTTGAGGGGTACAAGACCTGAATTCATCACTCTTGTCTGAAGAAAGTCTCCGCTCCATCATCAACAGACCAGTGGACTGTTCAGCCCGCCAGTGATCCCAATGATACTGAACTTGGACTGAAACTGTTGTTTAAACAACATAAGGGCCAAGCCCAATCTTCTTCAGTTTCTTAGGCCCTATATGGGTGGAAGCCCTCCTGTAAGATCTCAAATTTCCCCTGTTAGTGTTCCATATTATTGCCCCCTTCAACGTCGGTGGGTAGTGCATGTCTTTGTATACGGGGACCCCAATCAAAGGGTTCACGGGTTCTTATCACCCTCCTTTCCCCCTACTTGGGTACAGGTCCTACTTGGGTACAGGTCCGTGGAGAGCCTCGTTATTATTTTTACCCTTGTCAGCGTTAAGTGCTAAATGCAGTTTTTCCCCTTTGGGCGCCCTAATTCCCTTCCCCAGGAGTACCCTGAAGACTGGCTGTGTCTGTTTTCCCAAGAATGGCCCCACCTACTGGTATGGGTCCTTTTGGTTTTCATATGCCTTTTAATTGTCCTTTTTATTCTTTGGGGTTTTGGCTGTCTGTTACAGCCATCCCCCTATTCCATTTTGTTTCTTACAGCTGTCCCCATACTCCATTTTGTTCTTGTTCTCCTCCTGTGGCCGCCCCTTCCCTGGCTGTTAAGTTGTTTCCCAGGGTCACTGCCCTTCTCAAAGGGAGGGCCCCTTAAGTTGTTTACCAAGAGCCATAGCCCTTCTCAAAGGGATGGCCACTTGTGCTGCGTGCTAAGTGGGACCACTGCCCTGTTCAAAGGGTTAGTCCTGTTATCACCTTGTTAAACCTGGGCTCGGTGTAGGGTAGGCAATGTCCAGAGCTGCAAAACCTATTGTGTTTTTAAGATCCTGGGCATGAGGCATAGGCCTCATGTGCTTTTGAGTCACCTACTGCACAGGACTGTGCCCAGACATGTCTCTGAGCTCACCTACAGTTTTTCCCTGCCTCCTCTCCTCCCCTGTATCAAGAGGAGCCAATCAAAAGTACCCTGAGTTTGCCTTTAAAAACAGACATTTTTGAAACTAACAGCAGAAAGGTTCCTGCATTGCTGCCTGGTCTGATCAGCCAGGGGTTCTGGGGGGTCCTTTCTCCGCTCTCGTTTTATTTTTGAGCATACTCCCGTTTTTTGAAAACCCCCCCCCCACGAAGAACGAATTGCTGCCTGAGAGATCTCCTGATTATTGAGACCGTACCTAGCCTTCTGATGTTCTTGCTGCTTTTGCCTCTGCTGCTTCCTTCGGGGCTGGTAAGAATCCCTCTGTGAAACTCTCTATACTTTTATTTTACTATTTTAGCTGCTGGCTCTGTCTCCCCAGCACACAGACTCAAGCTAAACCTTGGTCTGTGTCTTAAAACCTCTCCTAAACTCCGTGGCACTTTGCTGCTAAAAATAAGTTTGTGCCGCTGCTAAGCTCTGCTCCTGTGGGCTTTGCCTCAGGGCTCTCTGCTTCCAGCTGTATCTACTGCTGCAGCCACCATCCCTTGGCTTCCTTGGGAGCTGGATCCTGGGCACATACAACTCTGCCCTCTGTAACTTCCCCATAGCATAAGGTGCACTGTAGGTTTTGTTTTTTAGTTTAATAAGTCATAGTTTGTTAAGATTATAGAGCTTCTAAGTTTCACCTGCCTTGTTATAGTTTGTTGCTTTGTTGCTCCGTATAGTTGCTTGTTATAGTTTTGCTTAGAATTGTGATATTTGTTGTTTTGCCTCGTCGTGGTTAAGACAGATAAGTTTTTGTTTCCTTTGTCTGTTTTTCCCTCGCTCTAATCCCCCCCTCTGTGTGCTTCTCCGTGTCTCCCTGTTACAACCCCTTGCTGCTTCCCCCCCCCGCGTCTGCATCACCCTCCGAACTTCCCAAACCCCTTGCTGCTTCTCCCCTTGTGAAACTTCCCAAACCCTTTGCCGCTTTTTTCCTTTGTTTTTGGTGTCCACTTGTTGCTTAAAACCTCTCTCTAATTCATTGTCCTTACCCTGCAGGGCTTCAAAGTCTCTCGCTGCTTGCAGCCACACTCTCCTCTCATCAGTTGCCACTAATCATTCACTCTAATCATTCACTCCCCTCCCACCTCCTGCTCCTTGACCTAGCCATTAGGTACACTCTTGCTATCACAGCCTCACAAATTAAGTCAGTAATTTTCTACATTGCATAATTTCACTTATCACTCATATTGTATTATTGCTCTGTGTTTCACATTTTACTTGAAATTATAACACCCCATTGGTTGCCTCCACTTTTCTGATATACTTTGTATTTGCATTAATACCATTGTGTTACATTGTGCATAAGGCCACTAACCACTTAATACATTCTATCTAAGATTGTTAACCATTTTATATAGAAGCTAGCATTTTATTTTGCATTTCTTTTTGGTACATTTTGCATTCCACACTGTACCTAGAGTTGTTCCTATATAAAGTTGAGTTGCTTATTGACTATACTGTATCCCATTGTGCTGAACCCCACTTACTGTACCCCACTGTTAGAACTCCCTACACTGTTCAATAAGAAACCCCCCCATCACTGTCTATTGTAAACACCCTATACACCCCATCCCTTCGTATTTTTTTGTTAAATTCCCACAACTTCCTTTTTCCTTTAATAAAGAAATTAATTGGCACCCCACCTGTGTGGTAATTCCTCCCCAAGATCCCATATACCTGCTGGCAGGGACATTGGCGACCTAGGGTTTTAGGCCCTCTGTGGCTCCTTTGGGTCATAATCCTCCCTGTTGGGATAGCCCAACTGCACGCCAGTTGGGGTTCCAACCGACCTAAGGATTTCACTGGTAACACCTTTGAAGCCCTGAAAATTGCTTTTGCCCGTGAGTTTAATTTTTCCAACTGTTGGATTTGTGTCCAAATCCCACATCACGTTGGTGGGTTACCCTGGAGAGTTATTCCCCAAAATTGGTCAGACTTCTGTCAAAGGTGGATGGTAACTGAGAACAGCACCTCTCACAATGAAGGTTTAGGACTTAATTGTACCAAAGAGGCCCCTTATGGGTTACACAATGGCTCTTGGACTTCTTACTGTAATAGCACCTTTAAGCCCCAGTCTATTCGGTTGCGCTCTCCACCCGCTGGTCTCATATGCTATCAGCAAACCAGTACAACAAACCATACCTGGTTTGCAGGAAATAGTACATGTAAATTTTATATTGGTCGTGGTATAAATTTTACTGTCCCTCTAGTAAATGCCACCGGTCAGCAGACCGGCAGTGCATCCTTCGCTCTCACCACAAATACCACCCTACAGGACCAGAAAGGTAACAATGGAAAGGCTAGCTATGGTGAATCATTCTGGGTCTCTGGTAATAGTGCCTATAAGTGGCTTCCTCATGGCTGGTATGGAAGTTGTTATTTGGGCTATCTTGCTCCTCCCCTTCGCGTCTTAGCCCAGGCCCTCTTAGGTCGCCCCAGGTATCAGCTATCCCTATATGCCACCATCGAGCCTATCAGGCAGGGAGACAGGTTTGGAATGATATTCCTTCCATCATATGGGGTGGGACGGCTAGTCCAACTTTATCAGAGGCTTTCTGTGTTTCTCACTCAGTTTGCCAATAACACCCTGGCTATAGAAAAGAGCATCAGCTCTAAGCTCTATCAGCTCCGCCTGTTGGCCCTACAAAACCACCAAGCTCTAGATTATGTTCTGGCTTCACAGGGTGGAGTATGTGCCCTTATTGGAAAAGAATGCTGTACATATGTCTCAGAAAATGCAGAGGACATCAATAAGCACATTTTATCCGCCGAGCAGGCTTTTAACCAGTGGAAGGCCCTGGAACAGGCTCCATCCCTATTTGATACTGTCTTTAGTTGGCTGCCCCATCTTGGATGGGTGGAAACAGGGCTAATTCGACTCCTGCTCACTGGTGTGGTATTGTGTATTGTTACTCTCATTTTGCTTACTTGCTGTAAAGCATTTATCCATAAAATTTGTACCTCTTACTCTCCAGAAACCCCTATGTACCCCCTCATGAGGACGCTGACATCATTTTACTTAATAACATGTTATCCTTTGAATATAAGAGAACTCAGCCAAAAGTTTGTTGAGTGTTCTCAAAGGAGGGAATTGTTGGTGCTGCTAGGTAAAAATCCTCTTGCTTGAGGCCTGTGTAATGAGGCCTGCGTGAACCAAAGTACCTCCATGTTAGCATGTTAGAAGCCTGCGTGTTAGCCTCACTGTACTTCTGTAACCTTTTGTACTAAAATGCTGACTGTAATTTTCTGTACTAATGTGCTGACGGTAACCGCCTGTGTTATGAGCTAATTGCTAAACAATAAGGCTGTAGTTAGCAGAGCCAGTTGCTACTAGATACTGCTAATACTGAATAAGATCAATGAAACGTAGATGTTATGGCCAAGGACATGTGCCTGAGAAAGTAACCCACACAATGAATAGCATAGAGAGAAAGATACAAGAAGTGGGGGGTTATAAATACTAGAGCCCTGCCTGCGTGCAGTGTGCAGGATTTGAGAATTTTCTCCCTTGCACCTTATTTGAGCTCAAATAAACTTGTGTTTTTGCTACTCCATCCTGGTATGTTTATTCAAGCCGAGCACACCGGTCCCCGAACCACTGTTGCTCGCCTCTGCCACTTTGTGTCGGCAACACCCTGACAAACAGCTGAGACTCCCATGCCTATCCAACAACTGTCTGTCCCCTGACTGCCCCCCTGAACCCATGACCCATCTAACCCCCCTTCTCCCTGCCCCTGACTGCCCCCCCGAACCTCCAACTCATCCAACCCTCCCTGCTCCCTGTCCCTTGACTGCCCCCTGAAACCTCCCAGCCCTTCTCCAAACCCTCAGCCCCCTTACCGTGCCACGTAGACCAGCGTGTCTGGCTCCGCACTCTGCTGTGCTCCCCCGAGGAGCCCACAGCCCACACCCCCAGCACCCGCCTTCCAGATTTGAACACCTCAAAGTTCAGGAGTGTTCAAGCTCAGTTTGGGCAGCTGTTACTTCATTTCTACCCAATCAAATATACTGATCCACTGTAATTTGCTGTAGAAAAAGTAGGATAAAATTGAACAAGAAATGCTTCCCAGTGGTTATTAGGACTGGAATTGCTATTTTCAACAGCCATTGCCTTTTTGTTTGTTTATTTGTTTAAAAGGAAGATAGTGATTTTGCATTGGCAAATCACCCATAGAAAGAAAGTGTGGAACAAAAGAATGATAACGGCACCTCAACTTTTCCTCATTTGTGGAGGACAGTCTTATAATCTGCATCCAGATAGCCTCCAGTCACACAAGCAGAAAATTGTTTGACTTTACTTCAGTTCTGTAACCATATGGGAACCAATCCTGTCTGTGTTCTGTGCACATCGAAAATTCCTGCTGAATGACCCACCCTGTGAGTGAGTTACTAGTGACGCATGGCTGCGGCGGAAGGAGGGTGGGTGCAGGTTTGAGGGGGAGAGCCCAGGGCTGGCGCAACAGGAGGTGTGTGTGTGGGGTCAGTGGTGGGGGGAAAGGGGGAGCCCAGAGCTAGGGCAGCAGGGTTGTGGGGGGGGGGAATGCCCAGGGCTGGGGCAGCAAGGGGGTGTGGCAAGGAGCCCAGGCCTGGGACAGCGGGCAGCCAAAAATTTTTTTGCTTGGGGCAGCAAAAATCCTAGAGCCGACCCTGTACAATACTTTACCTGGTACATGTTTTTGCACAATGACATTGTGTGCAACCAGTTGATTCAATTGCCCATGGGAGCGGGGCATCTTGTGTCCTTAGGTTTCTTTGCAAGTCTCCAGGATTTGGGTCTGTCTTATGCATGCAGAGAAAGTGTTTGTCCACAAACTACTTTCCTCAAGGCCTTTTTCATCTCTTTGTTCCTCAGGGTGTATATAAAGGGGTTCAGCAGAGGGGTGACTGCAGTATAGAATACAGCCACTGCCCCGTCGGATGCTTGACTGGAAGAGGGATGCAGGTATATGAAGACTGGGGGCCCATAGTACAGCAGCACCAGGGTGAGGTGGGCGCTGCAGGTGGAGAATGCCTGCTGTTTCCCTTGGACCGTGCGGATCTTCAGGATTGCAGAGGCTATGCAGGCATAAGAAACACAGATGAGCAGGAAGCAGCCGGCCACCACCGCCCCAATGTTGGCCAGAATGATGACTTGGTTGGCGGATGTGTCGGCGCAGGCCAGCTTCAGCATGGCGGGGATGTCGCAGACAAAGTATTCTACCTGGTTGGGTCCGCAGTAGGGCAGGCGAAAGGTGAGGAAGGCCTGGATGGCGGCATGGATTGAGCCGGTTAGCCAGGTGCCAGCTGCCAGCCACAGGCAGGTCTTTCTGCTCATCACCACGCTGTAGCGCAGGGGCTGGCAAATGGCCAGGAAGCGGTCATAGGCCATTACCGTATAGAGGAAGCACTCCGTGCTGCCCAGGAAATGGAAGGTGTAGAGCTGCACCACGCAGCCACCGAAGGAGATGGTCCTGCCACTGGGCCCCGCCAAGCCAGCCAGGATCTTGGGCACAGTGACAGAGGAGAGGCAGGTATCAAGGAAGGAGAGGTAGCCAAGGAAGCAGTACATGGGCAGGGCACGGAGTCGAGAATCGCACAGCACAGTCAGCAGGGTGAGGGCGTTGCCCAGCAGGGTGAGCAGGTAGAGGAGGAGGAAGAGGAGGAAGAAGAGAGAGGGAAGCTCCCTGGTGTATGGGAGTCCCTCCAGGATGAATTCTGTGACCGGTGTTTGGTTTCCTGGCTTCATCTGCTTCCCCCTGTGCAGAGCAACAGTAGCTAGAGCAGAAGTTATCCCAATATGTGTGTGTTTCTCTCTGTCTCACGCACACACAGAGTTCAGTGGAGTAGCATGATACCATAACTCAGAGGTCTTTTCACTCTAGTGTCCCACCAGCCCCTCATCGCAAGCCAAAGCACAGTGATTATTCATCCCCTCCACTATCTATCTAGACCTCATGACTGTTACATTTAAAAGTCTGAGCCCCTCACGTTCATATTTTCCTCACAGTACCTCAGTTTTCCAGCCTGTGAGGCGAGGCACAGAACAGCTCAAAGTCACACAGGAAGCGCACATCAGAGCCGGAGATTTAAACTCAGGTGTCTCAGAGCCATGGCTAGTGACTTCACTGCTGGACCTTCCTTCCTCTCATCTTGTCTCCTCTCACATCGTCTGTGAACAATGTCCTGCTAGTGTAGGTAGATAAATAGCCAGTGGTGGCTGACACTCCTGGGAGCTGCAGAGCCCGAGTGTGGCGAGGGAGGATCTGGGGGGTACACGGGGCCCATCGCCCGCATGCATCCACTGGAGGATCCCCCCCTCGAGGGGGCATCAGGCCGCAGCCAGTGCAGGTGCACCTCCCGGCTCCCCCCTCATCGCACTCAGGTTCTGTGGCTCCCGGAAGTGTGAGCCGCCACTGCCCCTCCTGCAGCTCCCCCCCATCCCACTGCCTCAGCACTCCACATGGAGTTTTGCCTCCACGTGGAGCCAGAGTCTCACCAGCATGGGCCCGGTAAGGGAAGTCCCACGGGGCAGTCAGGAAGCACGGGGAGGGTTGGATGGTTTGGGAGTTGTGGGGGTCCTGTCAGGGGATGGGGAGTGGTTGGATGGGGCGTGGATGTCCCTGGGGGTCTGTCTGGGTGCGGGGGTGTTCATAAGTGCTGGGGCAGTCAGGAGACAGGTAGGGGGTAAGGTCTTAGGAGGGCAGTTGTGGGGGGTCTCAGGAGGGGGTAGTCAGGGAACAAGGAGCAGGGAGGCTTAGGTTGGGAGTGAGGTTCTGGGGGGCAGTTAGGGAGAGGGGATAGAGGAGGGGGCAGTCAGGGGACAAGGAGCGGGGGGGGTTGGGGGTTCTCACCTGGGCATTTGGGGTGGGAAGTGGGAGGGTGTGGATGGGGACTAGGGCAGGGCTCTCCCCTCTTTTTTGATTGTTGAAATATGGTATCCGTAGGTGAGGGGGGAGCCAGGGGGCACATGGGGGCTGGCACCCACATACATCCACTGCAGCCTGTAGGTGCCCCCAGGGAGGCGCTGGGGCACAGCCTGGGCAGGAGGAGTGGGAGGGCGCAGCTGCTGCCCACTAGTAGTGTCACTGCCGCCTTTGCAGAGCTGCTGCCTCCCTGCACTGCGCCAGCTCCTTCATGCCTGGGGCTTGCTGCCACGGCAAGCAGGACGCTCTGGCTCTCGGTGCCCCCAGAAGGTGGCTGGTCCCTGCTGAGCTGCTGCACCAGCCCAAGCCCGGCAAAGCCAGAGAGCGGACTCGGGGCAGGGACCACCTGGGTGGGGTTGAGAGGGCTCGCAGGGGGGCTGTGCACCCTCCAGAGGAGTTCAGAGGGCGAGGAGGGGTGAACCTGGTCTGCGGAGCAACCCCTGGGCATGGCTGGCCCCTGGGGTCTATAAAGGCTCGTTGGGGATTTGTCCCTCAGTGAACCAATGGGAAAGGTAGAAGTTTCACATAGGTGGCAAAATATCCTTGCACCGGCCCTGCCCCAGGGGGTGCATGTACCCCAAGTGAAGAACCACGGCACTAAACTGATAAGATCTGCATTTTAATTTAATTTGAAATGAATCTTCTTAAACATTTTAAACAACTTGTTTACTTTACATACAGCAATAGTTTAGACTTCTAGAGAGAGAGACTTTCTAAAAATGTTAAAATGTATTATCAGCACGTGGAACCTTAAATTAGAGTGAATAAACGAAGACTCGGCACAGCACTTCTGAAAGGCTGCCCACCCTTGGTCTATTGCATGATTCCAGTTCCAATTACAAAACTTGTCCACACAGGAAAGTCAACATCCAGAGTGCTGCACAGATGACAGCCAGCATGAACTGAGGGGATTTGTATAAAGCAGGAAGGGTGGTGCCCTCTCCTGATCCGGGAAGGAGCTGATCCCGAACTGGGAGAGGTTAGGTAAAAGAGACCCACTAGAGGCAGATGAACTCTTAGCTGCCCTCTGTGGGGTTTCTTGTACCGTGTGTCCTAGGAAACAGCTGCTAGCAGAGCCTCAGATCAGAGCCTGGGCTGGATGGACATTTGGTTAACCTGCTCTGGCAGTCCCTCTGTCCCTAAAGAAAAGCCACTCCCCAGCTCAGACGCACTCACCACTCTCACGGTACCAGGATGAGGAACAGTCACTTCATTGTCTCCGCTGTTGCAAAGTGCCTGAGTCAGCCAAGTATTTGAAAGATATTTTCACCCTTGGGTACATTGCTCACCACGCTCGTGGGAGCTAATTTTCTGACCCAAATCCAGACGAAGCCTCGCCCCTGGTCTCCCATTCCCAGACTCTGTCAGCAGGGGAGAGAGGGCATCCCATCGGGACTCTTCACTGTGTGTCTGACTGTTCGCTACCCATGGCTGCGTTGCTGCTAGCTACATGGAGATCATTTTAACATGCCTCTGACAGCTCCCAAGATCCCAGGAGCTTTACTGGGACGAATCTGCATCGAGCATGATCCTGTGGTGAAAAGCCGGCAGGCCAGGCAGTGTGTGTGTGTGTGGGGCGGGGTCAGGGTTGGGACTGAGGGGCAGCAGGCAAGCTAAGATTGAGGAAAGCCCATTGCTAGTGTATCAGTGGGTAACCCTTCATAGTGTAAATCCCCCAGAGTCAATTGGAGTCAATGTGGCCAGATCCTAATCCGCTGTAAATCAGCCACAGCACCACTGGAGTCATCGCAGGACCTCTGAATTAGAGCAGCTGCACAGCTGGCCGATGCGAATACCCACAGATAAATAGTTCTTGCCAGTTCACCATATGGGGATCTGAGAAGGAATTTCCCCCAGGCAGTGACCGTGAGGTTTTCTGGCCTTCCTCTGCAATGGTGGTGGTAGTGGGAGTGGGGTGCAGTCACTTGCCAGGGTCACTTGGATATGTCTCACTAAATCAAACCCCCACCAGTGCAGGGAACCCCCAGGCCATGGTGCTTCTTGGTCTCTCCTGTTCTCTGCTTGTGGATGTAACGCCTTGGTCTCATTTCATGTGTTGATTCAGTGGGAGGCTGCTGGGTGGGGTTGGTGGCCTGTGAGACACAGATGGGCAGACTGGCTGTGCTGATGGTCCCATCTGGCCATAAACTCTATGGCATTCTAGAAAAAGTCCAGAAGCCACCATTGTATGTCCCCTTCTGCCTGGACCAGATGTGACTGCAGGGTTCTATAGAGACGCGCGTCTGTGTATGTGTGTGTGTGTGAGAGAGAGAGAGAGATTCGGTTCCAAGTTGTTTCAATGTTTCCCCATTAACTCTAACGGGCCCCTACGATAAAAGAGGGGGAATAGCACCCTGGTGTAACTCCCCAACCAGTCAGTTAGCTATGAAGTCCTTTTGAGTAGCTGTTCTCTAATTGCTTTACCTGTAATGGGTTAAGAGATACTTAAAATGAATTGGAGCTTGACCAGGGGAACCAATAGGGAAGCTTTCCCTTTTCAAATTGGGAAAAACTGCTGGGTGTAGACAAGGCAGCAACATGCTGTAAGCTTTGGGACAGGTATAAGAATCATCAGCATCATACCTAGAAATGACTCATTTGAAACCACAGCTCTGTAAGTAGATCAGGAATGCCTAGTTAGACGTGATTCGATTTAATTCTTCATTTTGAGCTTGTGGATTCCTTTGTGCTACCCCCAGGTGCTTTTGTTTTGCTTGTAACCTTTAAAGTGGACCCCAAGAAAGTCATTTTTGGTGTTCGATCCCTAACAGGCTGAGTTTCCAGATGTGTTTTCTTTCTTTTTTCATTAAAATTTACCTTTTTTAAGAACTTGATGAGATTTCTGTGTCTTAGACCTGTTCTCCACTGAGAGTTTAGGTCAAATTTAGAAGTGTTAAATCGAATTAACCCTGCACCCGTAAACACAACGAAGCCATTTTTGTCGACCTAAAGGGCTCTTAAAATCGATTTCTGTCCTGCTCCCCGATGAGGGCAGTAGCATTGAAATGGACATTGCTATTTCAAATTAACGTTAGTGTGGCTTCAATTCGATGTTATTGGCCTCTGGGAGCTATACCACAGTGCACCCTTCTGACTGCTCTGGATGGCAATCTGAACTTGGATGCGCTGGCCAGGTAGACAGGAAAAGCCTCACGAACTTTTGAATTTTATTTCCTGTGGAGCGCCGATTAGCATAGGTGACCATGCAGTCCCAGAATCAAAAAAGTGCTCCAGCATGGACCATACAGGAGATACTGAAGCTGATCTCTGTATGGGGAGATGAATCTGTTCTATCAGTACTGTGTTCCAAAAGACAAAAAGCCAAAATATTTGAAAAAAATCTCCAAGGCCATGATGGACAGAGGCCACAACAGGGACTCAACACAGCACTGCTTGAAACTCACAGAGCTGAGACAAGCCTACTAGAAAGCCAAAGAATCAAATGTGCGCTCACGTGGGGAGGGACTACTGATGACTGTAGCTATCCCAGAGTACCCGCTGTCTCCAAAAACCATTTGAATTCTGGGCTGAGCTCCCAATGCCTGAAGGGTCAAAAACATTGTCGCTGAGCTTCCCCTTTCTTTTGTTTTCTTTCTCGGCTGCCCCGAGGAGAGGTGGAAAAGCAAAAGGCCCTCAGAAAAAAAATCTTCCCAAGTGAGGTGTTTTCTGGATTGGTGTAGTAGCTCGACACTCACAGGCACAGCGCCTCCTGCTGGTTGCCTCAGGAATTAACTCAATTCCAGCACGGAGCGCTTCTGCTGGCCGGTGTCTCTCCTGCCTCAGGGCCCCCGTGTACCTCCCAGACACCAGTGCCCTCTACCTCAGGGTTCTCCCCCAGCAGTACCCCCCACACTCTCGGTCTCCCCTCCCAGGGCAACCCCTAACCATCTATACCCACCTTGCCTCAGTGGCTACTGCCAGTCGTCACCTAGCCTCTCCTTGCTGTGCCAGATTGCAGTCTGTAATGGTTACGCATCAGTGGCAAAGGGGTTGGACCAGCTGCCTCTGCCTATCCCCAGGCTGCAGCGCTGCAGCCCCAATACCTGCTTAGGCCTTAACCAGGCCTCAGCCCGGGGAGTTGCCAGGCTGGAGCTCCCCAGCTCCTCTTGCCTTTCCCCAGCCCTGCTCTGCATCATGGACCCTCTCTTCCCAGGTAGCCAGGCCCTTCTCCCTTCAAGCCTGGAGAGTGACTCCCTGCCTTCTGGCCGTGCAGCTCTTTTATAGGGCCCAGCCTGGCCCTGATTGGCTGCCTCCCAGGCTTTTCTCCTTGGCTCTCAGACCCAGCCCTCTCCAAGGGCTGGCCTTTAACCCTTTCAGGGCCGCAGTGGGGTGACCACCCTGCTACAATGGGCAAAAGGCCACTTGGGGAGTGGCAGCATTACCAGCCTGGAGTGGCCAGTCTTAGTTTTTGGAGTCCTTGAGGGACCCCACCTTCTGCACTTGAAGTGCCAGAATGGGGAACCAGCCTTGAAAGCCCCCATCATCTTTCCCTGGTGGTGGATGTGTCGTGTACATAACAGGCTGGGGAGGACCCCCCTGCTCCTTGCTGTGAGGAGATGGGATTTGTAGTACCAGTCATGAGCATAAGACAGAGTTTCATAACCACAGTCTGTATTCACACCTCAGCTTGGCCATCGAGTTCAGACCACTACAAGCTTTCGTACAAGAACAAGGGCAGCTCTAGGCACCAGCAAACAAGCATGTGCTTGGGGCAGCCCATTTGCAGGGGTGGCAGAGATCCAGCATGGGAGCTGAGAACCAACAGGGGGCCCTGGGAGCTGTAGTTCCTTGGTTAGCTCCCTGGCCATGGAGCCAGTCCTGGAGCAGGGAAAGAACTACATTTCCCAGCATTCCCTTGGACCCTACCAACAGGAAAAGAAGGGGGAGACCTTATGCTGCAGCCCTGTGAATGGAGAGCTGCACTCTGAAGCGCAGGGATCCCATAGTTTAACTTTGAAAACACAGGACACTCGACAGGGAGGGAGGGTAGCCCCCTCCTGCCACTATCCACTCCCTCCAACTGCTCCCCACAGAAACCTCAACCCATCCATCCCCCCCTGCTCCCTGATCACCCCCTCCTGGGCCCACTGCCCCTAACGCCCCCCCAGAAGCTCACACTCTATCTAAGCCTCCCTTCTCCTTGTCCGCAAGTGCCCCCTCTTGAGACCCCCCCCAATCTCCCCCGTAGGATCCCACCCCCTACCTGTCCCCTGACAAACTCCTGAGACTCCCATGCCTATCCAACCACTGCCTGTCCCCTGACTGCCCCCCCAAACCCATGACCCATCTAACCCCCCCTTCTCCCTGTCCCTGACTGCCCCCCCAAACCTCCACCTCATCCAACCCTCTCTCCTCCCTGTCCCTTGACTGCCCCCTGAAACCTCCCACCCCTTCTCCAAACCCTCAGCCCCCTTACCGTGCCACTTAGACCAGCGTGTCTAGCTCCGCACACTGCTGTGCTCCCCCGCGGAGCCCACAGCCCCCACCCCCAGCACCTGCCTTCCAGATTTGAACACCTCAAAATTCAGGAGCGCTCAAGCTCAGTTTGGGCAGCTGTTACTTCATTTCTCTCCAATCAAATATACTGATCCACTGTAATTTGATGTAGAAAAAGTAGGATTAAATTGAGCAAGAAATGCTTCCTAGTGGTTATTAGGACTTGAATTGCTATTTTCAACTGCCATTGCCTTTTTGTTTGTTTATTTGTTTAAAAGGCAGACAGGGATATTGCATTGGCAAATCCCCCATAGAAAGACAGAGTGGAACAAAAGAATAATAAAGGCACCTCAACTTTTCCTCATTGATGGAGGACAGTCTTATAATCTGCATCCAGATCTCCTCCAATCACACAAGCTGTAAATTGTTCCACTTTACTCCAGTTGTGTAAGCATATGGCAACCAATCCTCTCTGTGTTCTGTGCACATCGAAAATTCCTGCTGAATGACCCGCCCTGGGAGCGAATTAACAGTGACCCAGGGCTGTGGCGGAAGGAGGGTGGGTGCAGGTGAGAGGAGCAGAGCCCAGGGCTGGAGGAGCAGGAGGTATGTGTGTGGGGTCAATGGTGTTAGGGAAGGGGAAGCCCAGAGCTGGGGCAGCAGGGGGTGTGGGGAGGGGAAAGCCCAGGGCTGGGGCAGCAAGGGGGTGTGGCAAGGAGCCCAGGGCTGGGACAGGGGGCAGCCAAAAATTTTTTTGCTTGAGGCGGCAAGAAACCTAGAGCCGTCCCGGTACAAGACCTTACCTGCTATATGTTTTTGCACAATGACATTGTGTGTAACCAACTGATTCAATTGCCTATTTTGGGTTTCAGACCCCCTGTCATCCTGTTAGGTGTCTGGACCCTCCAGTCCCCTCCCCATCCCACTCTTATCGTTAGACTCCACACCCCTTCCAGCTCCAGGGATCAATTACAGGAGGATTCCCAACCCCTCCCCTGAGCTAACCTAGTAAACCCCAATACCTTCTCAATGCATCAGATACAACTAGGGTTGCCAATCCTTCTGGTCTGGCCAGGAGTCTCCCGGAATTGGGCTGTATCTCCTCAAGGAGAATACAACCAATCTGGGAGATTTTAGGCCACTAAAAGTCCGGTGGCTTATAGGAGCTAAGGCAGGCTCCCTGCCTGTCCTGGCTCGGCGTGGCTCTTGGAAGTGGCAGCATGTCTGGCTCCTAGGTGCAGGGGTGGCCAGGGCCAGGGGGTCTCTGCATGCTGCCCCCAGACCCCTCCCCAAGTGCCAACTCTTCAGCTCTCATTGGCTGGAAACAGGGAACTGCAGCCAGTGGGAGCTGTGGGGCAGCGTCTGCAGGCATGAGCACTGTGCAGAGCCCTCCTGGCCTCCTGCCCAGCAGCCACAGGGATGTGCTGTTTGCTCCCGGGAATCAGGCCAAGCCAGGGCAGTCAGGGAGCCTGCCTTAACTCTACTGTATTGCTGGCCAGGAGGAGCCCAATGTATGCACTGCCTGGAGACCGCACCCCTCAACCCCTCCTTGCTCCAAGCCCCTGCCCCAGCCCCGAGGCCCCTCCTGCACACTAAGCCTTCATCCCTCTCCTCATCCCAAAGCCCGCAACCCTCGCCAGAGCCCGCAGCTCCCCTGCAGCCAGCCCTTCATCCCTGTCCTCACCCCACAGCCCGCCACCCTCACGAGAGCCTGCACCTCCCCTGCACCCCAACCTCCTGCCCTGGCTCAGAACCCTCTCCCATACACCTAACCCTTTGACTTCACCCCCCAGCCCAGAGTCCACACCCCAACCCCCTGCTCAAGCCCAGAGCCTCCTCCCAGACACCTAACCTCTCAACCCCATCCCCCAACCCAGAGTCCACACCTCAACCCCGTGCCCCAGCCCAGAGCCCCCTCCCACACACCTAACCTCCTCCCAAGCACAGTAACCTGCTCCTGTCCCAGAGTCAGGGGTAGAAATGAAAAATCTGAACTTTCAGCCGTTTCTGCTCCAACCCACTGAGCTCACCTCCCCCACTGAACAGAGGCAGAAGAGGGGAGTCCTGACTTCTGTCTCCAAGTCCCTCTCTCCCTGGCCAGTTCTCAGGTATTTCCTGCTGAAAGCTGAATAATCATAGCTCAGGGCCCGGAGGTTTCCTGCTCCCCCAGTCTCAACAAGGCATCTTTCATCTCCTTGTTCCTCAGCGTGTAGATGAGGGGGTTGAGGAGCGGGGTCACCGTGGTGTAGAATATAGCCACCACACCATCCAGTGGGTGCCAAAATCCTTGCCTCAGGTAGATGAAGAGCCCAGGCACATAGTAGGTCACCACCACGGTGACAGGAGCCACGCAGGTGGAGAAGGCCCGGTGTCTGCCCTGGGCCGAGTGAATCCTCAGGATGGCATAGACGATGTAGACACAGGACATCAGGATGAGAAGGAAGCAGGTGAGGGCCAGGAAGCCAATGTCCACAAATGTCACCAGCTCGTTGAACGCTGTTTCCCCACAGGCCAGCTTCAGCACAGCTCAGATATCACAGAGGATGTATCCCACTCTGTTCTCCTGGCCGTAGGGCAGCTGGAAGGTCAGCACGGTCTCTATGGTGGAGTGCAGGGAGCCCCATAACCAGGTCACTACTGCCAGTCACAGGCAGGGTCTGTGATTCATAATGACGCTGTAGTGCAGTGGTTTGCAGATGGCCAGGAAGCGGTCGTAGGCCATAACCGTGTAGAGGAAGCACTCGGTGGAGTGGAAGAAGAAGATCTGGGCCATGCAGCCCTGGAAGGAGATGGCTTCATTGCCCAGCAGGAAGCCGGCTACCATCCTGGGTACCGCCACTGAGGAGACCATCGTGTCCAGGAAGGACAAGTAGCAGAGGAACCAGTGCATGGGCTTGTGCAGCTGGTGCTCCCGGACCACCGCCAGCAATATGAGCAGGTTTCTGCACAGCGTCAACACGTAGACGATGAGGAAGAAGAGGACAAGGGAATCCTCAGCTCTGGTGGATATGGGAGCCCCATCATGATGAAATGAGTCAGCTGAGACCGGTTCCCATGCTCCATTCACTCGGTCTGTGTCCCTGAAGGTGAACCCAGGATGTTAATAATTAATGAGCAGAGAAGCAATGGATGATCTTTGCTGGAGCATTTGGGACAAGATTCACTCCTGTGCTAGGGGAAGAATCAAGCCCAGAAGCCCAGACTTCCGATCTCTCCCTCTATGCTCTAGCCCACTAGACCCTGCGCAGCTCCAAGAGCTGGGACCTTAACTCTGGAGTCTTGGCAACCAACCGCCCTTGCTCTGACCTTCTGGACCCCACCTACCTCCTAGAGGTGGAAATACAACCTAGGAGACCTGACTCACATCCCCTCCCCACCCCTTACCTCTCACTTACCACCCAGAGCTGTGAAAATAATCCAGAAGCCCCAGATCACCCCCAATATTCCCCACTACACTCCATTCCCTACCCAGAGATGGGGATACAACCCTACAATCCAAGAGTCCTGATCCTAGTGTCCCCCTCCCCATCTTCTAACTCCCTGCAGCCCACACTTGACAAGAGAAAGTCCTTCCAAAACCCCCACCTCAGGACTTTGGTGTCTAGTCCTCATGCTGGCCCAGCTGCACAGGTGTGGATTTCAACCATGGTGCTCCGCAGATCAAAGGTGGATAAAAGTTCCTATTTTTGGCTTAAACTCAACTTCCAAGTGACCTGGGATAGGAAAAAATAACCCTCCTTGGAAAATCAATACTGGAACTGCCCCCTGAAAAGGTTTTTGCACCTTTCCCTGATGTTGCCAGTTCAGGCCACCATCAAGGAGCGAGTGGCTGTTCTGTGGCATGAAGGACTCACTTGCCATGGAGAATGGGAATTTTCACCAGCTAGGGACCTGGACCTGTAGTGAGGAAGAGCAGTAGAGAGAGACTGAAACAGGTGACAGAGCAGTCCTGCAGCTGCCCCTCTGGATACAGTTCCCTGGAGTGTGTTGCAGCTGGGATGCATGATTTGGTCTTCCAGCAGGTTCTATTTTCTTTCTTCCATGCTCCGAGATCTCCCTTAAATCCCCTCAATCAAACATTTCACACAGGAGGTGGCTTTGGCTCCAATGTGATGCCAGCCCCAAACAGGCATGGACTTGGGGTAAATGTCCCCTGTACGAGATCATCCCGGAGTTGCCGGCTGCAGAGTCCATGAACTTGCCTCTCATGGTGGGAGACTGAGCTGGGTGGGTCCCGGTGCTGATTTCCGCTTCTATGCATTGTTGCTCCACTCTGCTAAATTTTGCCCTCAGCTCTGTTGTGTCCTTTCTCTCTGCAGCTTCTTTTAACCTGGGGTCCCTCCTGCACTAGTCTCTGTGCTCTCGCCTCTTCCCCCTCGGGTACTTCTCTCCCACCAGTGTCACTAATATGAAACTGTTGACATTTGCTGTATTTTCAAGCATGTAATGAGGTCCCCCATGGGCAAACCCCAATGGGTATCATTAGAAATGATGCTTGGGGAAAAAATGAAGGGGACAGAGCATTGACTTTGCTCTTAATGGAGACCATGTATGTTAAAATAATGGCCCAGTGTAGGACTTCAGGGACTGGTGTATGGGCTTAGTTGGGGGCACGCTCCACTACCAGTCAATGCTGTCTCACCTTCAGCCTCCAACTAAAATCTCTCCAGCGCATCATCAAAGATCTACAGCCTATCCTGAAAGACGATCCCTCACTCTCACAGATCATGGAAGACAGACCAGTCCTTGCTTACAGACAGCCTCTCACCCTGAAGCAAATACTCACCAGCAACCACACACCACACAACAAAAATACTAACCCAGGAACCTATCCTTCCAACAAAGCCCAATGCCAACTCTGTCCACATATCTTTTCAAGTGACACCATCACTGGACCTAATCACATCAGCCATGCTATTCACCTGCACATCCACTGATGTGATATATGCCATCATGTGCCAGCAATGCCCCTCTACCATGTACATTGGCCAAACCGGACAATCTCTATGCAAAAGAATAAATGGACACAAACCTGACATCAGGAATCATAACACTCAAAAACCAACAGGAGAACACTTCAGCCTCTCTGGCCACTCAGTAACAGACCTGAAGGTAACAATTTTGCAAGAGAAAGACTTCAAAAACAGACTCCAAGGAGAAACTGCTGAGCTTGATTGATTTGCAAATTAGATACCATTAGGTCTGGCTTGACTAGAGACTGGGAACGGCTGAGTCATTACACTACTTGAATCTATTTCCTTATGATAACTATCCTTAAGCTCTTGCCAACTGTCTGGAGAGGGGGTGAAATGGGGAAGGAAGAAGCAGGGTCAAGGCGGAGCAGGGGAAGACTCAGGGCAGGGTTAGGGCCTTGGGGAAAGGGGTGGAGTGGGGGTAGGGGTGAGACCTAGGGCAGAGCCGGGGGTTGAGCATCCCCTGGCACTTTTGAAAGTCGACACCAATGGGACTCCAGACACCTGTGTCACTTGCACTATGCTTGCTTTGGCTTCCCATCTGTAAAGAGGGACTAGTGCCACTTCCTTTAGACTGTTTAGATCATGAGCACTTTAGGACAAGGACTGACTGCACAGTGCCTGCCACAGTGGAGGCAAATCACCAGCTGGTGTGAACCTGCCTCAGCTCCATTGGAGTCAATGGTTCAGATCTGAATTGAAGTCATTGGGGACATGTCAGTTTATACCAGCCAGGGGCTGGTCATATGGCCATATCTATATTTAATGAGATTTCTATAACTTTCTGGCCCAGAAGCATTAATTTCCTTGGTGCTCAGTTCATTGTGTGTCAATGTAACCACTTTTTCAGTTGTAGAAGTTCACGTTCCCATCTAGTGGTGATGTTTTCCCCTGCACAGGACCATTGAAAACCCAATTTTCGATGAAAGAAAAGCTTCAAGGGATCATTTATTACTAGTCCGTAATAACGATGGTAGTGACTGGCTTTTATATAACTCAAGATGTTCTCATCTGTACACCTGTCGGATCCTTTTTTGAAATCTAAAAAGCTCTTGGCCTCAGTATCTTGTGGCCTTGAGTTTGTTAGACTAAGTGTGCAGTTTAGGGCTTAAGTGGTAAGTAACCGGTGAGCAGACCATCTGCGCCCCCTGGTGAACTTCCTATCATGCTTGTACTTTAGGGTGGGAATTTCAAAGGCACCTCCCAGGAGCTAAGTGTCTAATTGCCATAGACTTTTGTCTTCCTTTTGGAAATTCCGGCCTGAAAATCCAACTATTTTCATTTCATATTTTTACTGTTCTCTTAAAATTCACTTGTTCTCTGCCAGTCTTATAAATGGCCCCAGTCCTCTCTAGACACTGAGGTCCAGATTTATTTTTCATTGGAACACCTACAGAAAGCACACAAAGCTTAGAGGCAGCAAAGAGTCCTGTGGCACCTTATAGACTAACAGACGTATTGGAGCGTGAGATTTCGTGGGTGAATACCTACTTCGTCAGATAGAAAACTTAGAGACAAGCTCCAATCAAACAACAGCTGAGGGTAGGAAACAAGAAAAAAAAAAGTTTTATTCACAGATTTTATTCCCATTCCATATTACTCAAACTTCAAGCACAACCACATGCTGAAGACACAATACATAAGCAGCACAAAGCTCAAACACATTGTGTGTGATGAGTGTAGAGTTCTCAGATTAGTTAAATCTTCTATTAGCATTTTCATTCCTTTTTTTACTTATTTATCTTTCTTGCTCTCGCTAAGTAGAGGGTGAATTTTTAAAAACCATCTAATTGTCTTAGGAGAGTAGGTCCCATTTTCAAAAGCCATTAAGCTGCCCAGTTCTCACTGAAATTCCATGGGACAAAGACCAGATTTTCACAGGTATATTGCCATCTACAGATGCAGATAGGCACTTAGTGAAATTTTCAAATGGCCTTGGAGTTTAGGCCCAGATTATTGTCACAGTTTACAGCAACTACACTGGTATTTCTCCGTAGTGGTCCAGCAGAGGCGCATCTCTCAGCAGGCTTTCAGCTCCCTACCTTCCTTGGGAGGAGACCCATGTCTCTTTCCCTCCAGACTGGGGCATTTCCAGGCTTAACAGTTCCCTTCACTGCATTATTCCCTCAAAAGCCATCTGCCTAAGCAGCCCTGCTTTGCTGCTCCCCTCTGGGTGGTGCACAGTTCTTACCACACAGTTCTTCCTAAGCAAGCCTATTGTATTCTTAAGGTAAAAGCAATACAGAGATATCACTAAAAACCATAAAAGAACCTACGTGCATAATAATAAGCTTAGCAGAGATCAGCCCAACTCCAACATGGGCTCTGTAAGGGGATTAGTCCTTCAAACTGCACAACTGGCTATCTTCCGTGGTTACTAGCTCATAACAGCCTCAGCTCAGAACTAGCTCCAGCACAGCGAGTTTAGTCCATTCTTTATGCAGGATGGGAGTTTTGATCTGGAGTTTCCAGGAGCAGGTAATTCACAGAGAATGTTTTTTTCTTCATGCAACATAGCTTTGAAAGACCTCCAAAGTACCCCCTGGGCCCTTTCACATGTACTGTCCCAAACAGTTGTTTGAAGTTCCTCACATTTCCCCAAGATTCCATTCATCAGTCTCCTAGAAAAGTTACATTCAGTCCACAAGAGCACAAGCACAATTGTATTTGTAATACAACAGACCCCAAGGGATTAAACTTAACTCAACAAGGTTTATCCAGGAAATTGCCGTATCTGTCACACCTTTAAAAATCTGGCGCTGGACATCTAACTCTCATTGATTTCTATGAGCAAATCTTTTGAAAATCCCACTAGGTGCCTATCTTTAAAAACCTGCCATAAAGTCTAGCTTTATGAAGGAGTTTAGTAAATTCCACTAGGCACATAGAGTTTCTAAATAGGTTAGATGTTTAACTTCTATGGAAAGTAACTGAGAGTCTGGTGCCTGACTCACTCAAGGTGCTCATAGAAACCTTATTAGGTGATTAAAAAAGGCTTTTCAAAATCTGGTCCTGAGACACATACTTCCCACAGCTTTTCAGGGAGAATAAGACTTCTAAATGTCTCCATTACTTTTGAAACTGGGAGTTAGTCTCCTAAATCACTTAGGCGGTTTTGCAAATTTTACCACAAATACATTGATCTTTAAGGCACGGTGAAAAATCCAATGCTTCTCCCAGGAATTTTAGGCAGCTACCTAGGGCAGGTGCTCTGTGAGCTGTGGTTCATACCAGAAGATGAAGGGAATTTGTTTCCTTCCCTTTTGCATTTGCAGAAGATGCTGCACTTGATTCTGAAGATCTGTGTAACAAAGTTGAGATTTACATAGTCTTCTACAAAGTTTGGCACTCCAGTTCCTTTTAATTTTGATGTAGACTGAGTATGTTGGTCCCTTAGACAACTTTGAAAATGTCAGCCTTAGAGTATGTTAAAAGACAGGAAGGGATTTTTAGGAGCATTTCTATGATTTGTAGAACTCCAGATAGATAGATGGGGCTGTGTAGGGATGGGGAGAGACACAGAGGTTCACAAAAGCCATGGAGCAAGCATGCAGATGTATTTGTAGATGTATTTCCATTCAGACTCACGTGTGATTCCTGCAGCTGCTACACAGCACAGCAGGCATTTAGCCCCCTCTCAGTTTTTTCAGAGCTGCCTTCACCTCCTTGTTTCTCAGCGTATAGATGGCCGGATTCAGTATGGGTGTGACCACATTGCCAACGATCTGCACAGCAGTTACCAGCACTTTGCTTGGCTGGGGCTGAGTGTAGATCAAGGCGCAGGGACCAAAGAACAGTGTCACCACCACCAGATGTGAGGTGCAAGTGGAGGCGGCTTTGCGCCACCCTTCGGCCAAATTCATATTCAAGACAGAATAGATGATCCTGAAGTAGGTTGCAAGAATGAGGAGGAAGCATGTTATGGGCACCAGACCAATGTTTGTCAAGGTTACGGTCTCAATGATGTACGTGTCTGCACAGGCCAGCTTGACCACCGGGAAGATGTCACAGAAGAAATAGTCCACCACATTGGACCCACAGTAGGGCAGCGTGAAGGTCAGGCTGGTGAGGATGGTGGAGTGGAAAAAGCTGGTGATCAAAGTGCCAGCGACTAGGAGGGTGCACACCCTCCGGTTCATGATGAGCCGGTAGCGCAGCGGGTGGCAGATGGCCACGTACCGGTCATAGGCCATGACTGTGTAGAGCAGAGACTCGGTGCTGCCCAGGAAGTGGTAGAAGAAGATCTGGGATATGCACCCACCTTGCGAGATGATCCTATTCTGAAACCAAAGGTTGGTCAGCATTTTGGGAGTACTGATGGAGGAAAAACCAATGTCCAGCACAGAGAGATTGCAGAGGAAGAAATACATGGGGGTGTGCAAGCTGGGGTCAGTGAGGATAGCTGAGAAGATGAGCAGGTTGCCCAGCAGTGTGCAGAGGTAGAAGGCTAGGAAGGTGATGAAGAGGATGGTCTGGAAGCCGTTGGCATCGGGGATCCCTAAGAGGATGAAATGAGTCACCAAAGTGTGGTTGACCAGCCCCATGTGGGAGTCATTCCTGGGTAGGGGAGAGAAATAATGCCAAGGAGTTACTGAAACAAAAAGACCTATTGTCACATAGCTGCAATGATCACTCTTCCTTCCACTTCCCCAATTATTCACTGCCATCGGGAGCGGTGTATATTTCTGCCACTGGATTGTCAGTTGGGGTCATGACCTCACTGGTCTGGCGCTGATCATAGAGAAAGAAAATATCTGCCTTGAAGATCTTGCTGTCCAGAGACAAAGAGACAACGAGGACGTCTATTCTATTCTATTCTATTCTATTCTATTCTATTCATGTTCTTCACTTCTCTCCTTACCTACTCCAATTTCTTCAGTTCTATTCTATCTAGGCCCTTACCCCGCATTCTCACCACAGTTCCTCAGAGCCTTGCGTTTGTGGCTAGCATTACTCACTAGTAGTTTTTTCTCTCTCAGCTTTGAATGACATCAGCTTTGTTAAAGCTGTGAGTTGTTTGGGGGTATTTATTGGGGTCCCAGAGAGGGAAAAGGAAAGAAGGAGAAGGGGAAGAACCACAGCCAGAGGTGGTGGAGCTAGGGGTCCTGGGAATTCGGCAGCACCCCCTGGCTTGACGTGATTTCCATCATATCCAGGGTTCACAGTTTGGTTCAATGGCACTCAGCGCCCTCACTACAAATTGTTCCAGGGCCTCTAGACACACCTTGTCATCGCTGTGCCATGAAAAGCAGGCTGGGCTCTGGGACAGGGGCTTTTAAAAGGTCAGATTTGAAGGACAATGGCAAAGTGTCTGTTTGCATTTTTCCAGGGACTTTCCCAGGCAGGACAGTCATGGGAAGCAGAGATACTGGAGGGTTCTGGTTATGACAGATGGAGAGAGGAAGATAAATGATACAGAGACAGACAGGCAGGTACTGCACAGGGGTGGACGGCTGGATCGACTTCTCTCTAAAGAAAATATTTGGCTGACACCTTCATCGGCGTGAGGTAGAGACAGGCAGAGACTGAGGGATGGAGAGAGAAGAACTTTACCAAAGCAGGGGCCTTACACTAGCTGCATTGAGAGAGGCTGCTCCAGCTGATGGGAATTCTCCCTTTCTCTCCCTCGGTCGTGACTCCTTTCTAGCACCATCCAGCTTTCTTATCCTGGACGGTCCATTGCCCAGGAGAGGTGCAGATACTGGGTGCTTGGTATCCAACCGGGAGACCTAATCTGCAGTATATCACCTCACACAGCTGAAGACCTCACAGCTTTCTCACAGCTTCCAGCCTCTTTACAGCTCCCCCTGGTCTTTATATCTCCTTCGGGCCCTTCAGGATCAGGGCCGTAAATCCCCGAGAGTCTCCTGGTCTGAGAACTTGGTGGAGTCTCCAATTAACGGAGATTGGGCATCATTTCAGCTAACTCTCATGGACCACTGGGACTGGCCCTCAGGCGGCCTCAATAAGAGTAGCGCCATGGAACTGAATGGCCAGATCCCCACCTCCACCAAGGTTCAGATTTAAGTCTTGCTCCCCCTGACCTGACTCCTGAACAATTCTATTGGATTTCCTGGGGCTCCTTCCCTTCCCAGCCAAGTACCAGGAGTAACACCACTGGAATCACAGGAGCTGTGTAGATTTCTACCAGCTGAGAATCTGGCCCAGCCATTGGAGGGGGGATGGGATGGGACATTCATACTTGTCTAGGCTCTCCAGTTCTGTGACACAAGCCAGTGAATTCCCCCCAATGATGTGAAATAGGAGTAAACTGGGCCGGAGGTTCACCTGGGGGTCTCTGTATCCAGCACAGCTTTCTGGTGGGGTTGTATGTCCTACTGTTCTCCTGCCCCCATCTCTGTGTCTCTGTGCACACAGAGATGTATTCATGCAGTGGTGTGGTTATGTGTGAGGGTGAAATTCCCCCCTGTGTAGATGGAGGACAGCCTACGTCCTGCGTACGACTTCACATCACATTTTGCAAGATAGCAGAGACTCCAAGAAGATCATTGAGTTGTTTGGGGCAGTACAGTAGCTCTCAGCAACTCCGGCTTGATCTTGGCGCTGTTGTCCTGGATGCCGCTAAGACACAGGGTGAGACTGATCCTGCCTGTGAGAGCTCACTAGCTAACCAAACACCATGAGAATTATAAGCCACATGTTACAAGAGAAAACAGAGGCACAGAGATTTTCAGAGTGGGATTTTCAAAGGAGCCAATCTCCCACAACTCATTCCAGTTCACTGGGCATTGGACACCCAATTCCTACTGGCTGGATGAAACTCTCAATCAGATTGAACTGTCTAAGTTGAGAAAGGGAGGTTGTGGAAGAGCTGGGAATCTGGTCCAGATTTCTTGGGTTCCAGCCTGAGCACTGGCCGTAACACCCTTCTCTTTTCATTGGGATGACCCTTGGTCTGCGTCTCTCTAAGCCTCAGGCCTCTTCTATTACACTCGCCTCTGTGCAATCAGGGATCAGGAGTCGGGGCCTTTAGAGCATTTGGTCTGATTTCACTGAACCAAAGCTGCTTCTTTACTAGCCAAGAAATTAGGATAATAGACCCGCGCCTCGTCTCGGACCTCTACTGTGCATCTGCACTAAGGGGTAAGAAGTGGTTAGCTAAATAGGTGTGAAGTACTTTAATGTGAGATATCCACAGACCCCACACAGAGAGGGCTGTGAGAGGCACAGGGCTAGATTAGGGGCGGTTCCAGCAAAGATCTCATCCATCTATTTGCTGGTTTCCTAGTAGCAAAGTTGTGATAAGATCCCTCGTGATTCCTCTAATCTGTATCATTTCTTGTTCTTTCTCTGGGGGGCATCTTCCTTGGGAGCCAGAATTCAGGGGCAGAAGCAGATGTGATAATTAATCTCTGAAGATGTGTGATCCCCAACCCACTCATAACATCCCATGGGGCTCAATGTCCGTTGAGGTTAATTAAAATGTTGACATTTGTAACGAGTTCCCAGGCTGAGCCCTCTCACTGCTCTGGAGACCAGGCTCAGAGGTGACATTTTGCTTGCATGAGCTGAGATCTGTGTGTCTTTGCCATGAACACCAGACCCGGAACTGCCTTTGAGTATTTTAGTTTGTATCCTCACTATTTTTATCATTGGTATTATGGTACGACCTACAGGCTGCTTCGTGCCACACCCACAGAGACACAGAGTAAGAGACAGTCCCCATCTGAACGTGATACACATTTAATAGCTGAGAGTGAGAAAGGATTTAATTAGCCATTTATAACAGATGGAGAAACTGAGTCAAAAAGCAATGTAGTGAGTTACTGAAGGGCAATCAGAGACTCTTCTACAGAGATTGTACTAGAACCCAGATCTCCTGCGTCCCAGGCCTTTGTCTTACCCACAAGATAATGGTTTGCAAATAATTCCTACAGGATCTCTACCTTCTGAACAACGCACCCCTCGAACTGATTTTTCACCTTGCTCTCCAGTCACCCTAGATGAATTGCTACACTTCTCAGTTACAAAATACTATAGCCATCTGCTCACCATGCTACTCCCTTTATGGGTGCCCCACGCCCATGGCCTGTCGGTAAAGAGAGCTTTCCCACTGTCCATCACCATCTACTGTGATTTTTAAAATCAACCTGCGCAATTTCTGCACTGAACTTCCATTCCGGCTTTTCATTTCTCAAGCTGCATAGTCTGGATTTGTGGCTCTGTGGAGACTGGTTCCCTGGAAAAACAAAAGGGAAATTTTCAGACAAAGCCTCGCAGTGCAAAGGGGGCACTGCAGGTCAGGGAGCGTGAAGGGCAACTCAGTAGGGGGCGCTTTTCCCTCCGAGTCAGGGCTCTTTCTCATGCGGTGGTGTTGGGCTCACGTGTGCTGCTCTGCAGATAGATGTGCCGGGGGCCAGACTTATGGCTCCGCTCCCTCACCCCCGATTCCTTTCTCTTCTTTTATTGCATTATTTGTTCATTTCAAGGCACAAGGTTAAAGCCACGTCCCAGCACTCAGGGAGAATTCTGAACAACCTACTAATGTTTCTGTTGTGTGGAAGGCCCGAGGCCCTGTTGCAGTAGCTGCTGCACCCACACAAGGCCAGAGACAGCCTCTTTCCCAAAAAGCTTACAAGAGGAAATGGGTGGGAGAAAAGAATAAATGTTACCACTGTATCTCAGGTGGGGAACTGAACGCCAAGGAGATGATGTCATTCACCTAACTTCCTGCCTCATCCGCATTAACCCTGGCATGAATGTATTCACTTCCTGTCTCACCTGAACACTGGGTAACTTTATTGACCGCATGCATCACCTGAACCCTAGCAGCACCCAACTGCCCTGCCTCAACCTGAGCAGAATTCCTTTGACCTTTTCCTCAGCGCTAACCCTAGAATAACACCAGCGTCCTCCTCCCTCACCCTGGGAAACTCCACTGACGTCCATCCTATCAATAACGCTGGAATAACTCCACCAACCTCCTCCCCAGTCGGGATCTGGAGTGATGGAGGATCCCTAAAAGTGAGGATCCGCTGGCACCTGAACAGTGGAAAAGCCACCCGCGCCGCCTCTACCCCTAAGACCATGCCCTCACATCTTCTCTTCCCCCAGTGCCCTGCACCTCACTCTTTCCTCTCTGCTTCCTCCCTATATCGCTCTGGGTGCACTAAGGAGGGATATTGATTACAAGCCGAGAGATGATTTTACCTTTCTGTTTGGCACTGGCACGATCGCTGCTGGTACAGTGTCCTGGTCTGCTGTTCACAATTGCAGAAGGGGGCTGATAAATCGGAGAGGCTTCAGACAAGATCCATGAGAATAATTGAAGGAGTAGAAAACCTGCCTTGTAAGGACACATTTAAAGAGTTTGAGCTATGCAGATGTGTGTAATAAGTCTGAGATTTTCAAAGTCCTCTACAAGGTTCAGTTCTCCAAGGCCGCTTAATTTCAATGCAGATGGAGTGTGCATCTCCCTTCGACTGCTTTGAACATGTCAGCCTTACAGTGTGTCAAAGACAGCTGGGGATCTTTAGGAGAATTTCCATGACTTGTAGAGCACCGGATAGACAGATGGGACTGTGTGGCCATATGGGGGAGAGAGAGAGGTTCACAAAAGCCATGGAGCAGCCATGCATATTTATATGTAGATGTATTTCCACACAGAGACGCTTGCTATTCCTGCAACTGCCACACATCAGTGTTCATGCATTTAACCCCCTCTCAGTTTTCTCAAAGCCTCTTTCACCTCCTTGTTCCTCAATGTGTAGATAGCCGGATTCAGCATGGGCGTGACCACATTGCTGAAGATCTGCACAGCAGTCACCAGCACTTTGCTAAGGTGGGGCTGAGTATAGATCAGGGCGCACTGTCCGAAGAACAGCGTCACCACTGTGAGATGCGAGGCGCAAGTGGAGGTGGCTTCGCGCCGCCCTTCGGAGGAGTTCATCTTCAGGACAGAGAATATGATTCGGATGTAGGAAGCGAGGATGAGGTGGAAGCAGGTCATGGGCACCACCGCAGTGTTGGTCAAGGTCATGGTCTCAATAACGTATGTGTCTGCACAGGCCAGCTTGACCACCAGGAATATGTCACAGAAGAAATAGTCCACCACATTGGACCCACAGTAGGGCAGCGTGAAGGTCAGGCTGGTGAGGATGGTGGAGTGGAAAAAGCTGGTGATCAAGGTGCCAGCGACTAGGAGGGTGCACGCCCTCCGGTTCATGATGAGCCAGCAGCCCAGTGGGTGGCAGATGGCCACGTACCGGTCATAGGCCATGACTGTGTAGAGCAGAGACTCGGTGCTGACCCGAAAAAGTGGTAGAAGAAGATCTGGGACATGCACCCACCTATCGAGATGATCCTATTCTGAACCAAAGGTTGGTCAGCATTTTGGGAGTACTGATGGAGAAAAAACCAATGTCCAGCACAGAGAGATTGCAGAGGAAGAAATACATGGGACTGTGTAAGCGAGGGTCAGCAAGGATGACTGAGAAGATGAGCAGGTTGCCCAGCAGTGTGCAGAGGTAGAAGGCTAAGAAGGTGATGAAGAGGATGGTCTGGAGGCCGTTGGCATCGGGGATCCCTAAGAGGATGAAATGAATCACCAAAGTGTGGTTGATCAGCCCCATGTGGGAGTCATTCCTGGGTAGGGGAGAGAAATAATGCCAAGGAGTTACTCAAAAAAAAAAAAAACCCATTGTCACTGTCATGGTACAATTCCCCACTCTGAACCTTAGCGTCCAAGAGACGATGCACCAGCATGAATTCCTCTAAGCTTGATTACCAGCTTAGAACCTGTAGCGCTGCCACCAACCAGGAATTCCAGTGCCTGGTACACACTGGTCCCCCCAAAACCTTGCCCGGGGAACCCCAAGACCCAGATACTCTGGATCTTAACACAAGGAAAGTAAAGCTTTTCCCCCACCGTTGCGTCTCCCAGGCTTCCCCTCCCTGGGTTACCCTGGAAGATCACTGTGTGATTGAAAACTTCTTGAATCTTTAAACAGAGAGGAAAATTCACCTTCCTCCCTCCTTCTCTCTCCCCATCCCAGACTCTTCCTGAGAGAGACAGTAATCCTGACACAGAGAGAATTAGCCTCTCTCTCCCCCTTCCCTCCTTTCTCCCCACCAATTCCCTGGCAAATTCAGACCCCGCCCCCTGGGGTCTCACACCAGAATATAAAAAACTATCAGGTTCTTAAACAAGAAACTTTTAATTAAAGAGAGAAAAACAGTAAAAATTATCTTTGTAAATTTAAAATGGAATAGGTACAGGGTTTTTTTAGCTATAGACACTGGGAATACCCTCCCAGCCTAAGTATTCAAATACAAATTAAAAATCCTTTCAGCAAAAAATACAAATTTGAACTCCTTCAGCCAAATACACAATTAAACTCCTTCCACCCAAATGCACATTTGCAAATAAAGAAAACAAACAGAAGCCTAACTCGCCTTATCTATTTGGTACTCACTATGTGGAATCTATAAGAACCTATATCAGGAGATTGGAGAGAAACCTGGTTGAACGTCTGGTCCCTCTGGGCCCCCAGAGTGAAGAACAACCAAATTCTAACAGCACACACAGAAACTTCCCTCCCTCAAGATTTCAAAGTATCCTGTCCCCTGATTGGTCCTCTGGTCAGGTGACAGCCAGGCTTACTGAACTTGTTAACCCTTTACAGTCAAAGAGATATAAAGTACTTCTGTGCTATTAACTTTTCTTATCTGTTTATGAAAGCCTCCCTCTCCTTGTCCCCAACTCTGCCCTCCTGAGACCCCCCCCAGCTTCCTCCCTAGGATCCCACCCCCTACCTGTCCACTGACAAACTCCTGAGACTCCCATGCCTATCTAACCACTGCCTGTCCCCTGACGGCCCCCCTGAACCCCGATCTATCTAACCCCGACTTCTCCCTCCCCCTGACTGCCCCCCTGAACCTCCGCCTCATCCAACCCTCCCTGCTCCCTGTCCCTTGGCTTCCCCTGAATCCTCCCACCCCTTCTCCAAACCCTCAGCCCCCTTACCATGCCACTTAGACCAGCGTGTCTGGCTCTGCACACTGCTGTGCTCCCCCGCGGAGCCCCCAGCACCCGCCTTCCAAATTTGAAGACCCCAAAATTCAGGAGTGCTCAAGCTCAGTTTGGGCAGCTGTTACTTCATTTCTCTCCAATCAAATATACTGATCCACTGTAACTCGCTGTAGAAAAAGTAGGGTTAAATTGAGCAAGAAATGCTTCCCAGTGGTTATTAGGACTGGAATTGCTATTTCCAACAGCCATTGCCTTTTTGTTTGTTTATTTGTTTAAAAGGAAGACAGGGATATTGCATTGGCAAATCCCCCATAGAAAGACAGAGTGGAACAAAAGCATAATAAAGGCACCTCAACTTTTCCTCTTTGATGGAGGACAATCATAATCTGCATCCAGATATCCTCCAGTCACACAAGCTGTAAATTGTTCCACTTTACTGCAGTTCTGTAACCATTTGGGAGCCAATCCTGTCTGTGTTCTGTGCACATCCAAAATTGCTGCTGAATGACCTGCCCTGGGAGCGAATTACCAGTGACGCAGGGCTGCGGCGGAAGGAGGGTGCAGGTGTGAAGAGGAGAGCCCAGGGCTGAGGCAGCAGGAGGTGTGTGTGTGGGGTCAGTGGTAGGGGGGAAAGGGGGATCCCAGAGCTGGGGCAGCAGGGGGTGTGGGTTAGGGGGGAATGCCCAGGGCTGGGGCAGCAAGGGAGTGCGGCAAGGAGCCCAGACCTGGGACAAGGGGCAGCGAAAAATTTTTTTCCTTGGGGTGGCAAAAAACCTAGAGCCGGCCCTGTACAAGACTTTACCTGGTATATGTTTTTGCACAATGACATTGTATGCAACCAGTTGATTCAATTGCCTATTTTGGGGCTTCAGACCTCCTGTCATCCTGTTAGGTGTCTGGACCCTCCAGTCCCCTCCCCAGTCCACTCTTTCTGTTAGAGCCCCCACCCCTTCCAGCTCTAGGGATCGATTCCAGGAGGATTCCCAGCTCCTCTCCTGATCTAACCTAGTAAACCCCACTACCTTCTCACAACATCAAATACAACTAGGGTTGCTAACCCTCCCAGTCAGGCCAGGAGTCTCCCAGAATTGGGCTGTATCTCCCCGAGGCAAATAAAGCCAATCGGGGAGATTTTAGGCCACTAAAAGTCCGGTGGCGTACAGGAGCTAAGGCAGGCTCCCTCCCTGCCCTGGCTCCGCGTGGCTTCTGGAAGTGGTAGTATGTCTGGCTCCAAGGTGCAGGGGTGGCCAGGGCCAGGGCCTCTCTGCACGCTGCCCCTGAACTCTGCCCCAAGCGCCAACTCTTCATCTCTCATTGGCTGGAAACAGGGAATTTCAGCCAGTGGGAGCTGTGGGGCAGCGTCTGCAGGCATGAGCAGTGTGCAGAGCCCTCCTGGCCTCCTGCCCAGCAGCCACAGGGATGTGCTGTTTGCTCCCGGGAGTCAGGCCAAGCCAGGGCAGTCAGGGAACCTGCCTTAACTCAACTGCATTGCTGGCCAGGAGCAGCCCAATGTAAGCACTGCCTGGAGACCGCACCCCTCAACCCCTTCTTGCTCCAAAACCCTGCCCCAGCCCTGAGGCCCCTCCTGCACCCCAACCCTTCATCCCTGTCCTCACAACAAAGCCCGCAACCCTCGCCACAGCCCGCACCTCCCTTGCACCCCAACCCCCTGTCCCAGCCCTGAGCCCCCTCCTGCCCCCAACCCTTCATCCCTGTCCTCACCCCAGAGCCTGTATCCCTCGCTACAGCCCGCACCTCCCCTGCACACCAACCCTTCATCCCTGTCCTCACCCCAGAGCCTGCAACCCCAGCCAGAGCCCGCACCTCCGCTGCACCCCAACCTCCTGCCCTGGCCTAGAACCCCCTCCCATACGTCTAACCCTTTGACCCCACCCCCCAGCCCAGAGTCCACACCCCAACAACCTGCCCTACCCCAGAGCCCCCTCCCACACACCTAATCTCTCAACCTCACCCACCAGCCCAAAGCCCACACCCCAACCCCCTGCCTCAGCCCAGAGCCCCCTCCTGCACCCCAACCCCTCATCCCTGTCCTCACCCCAGAGACCGCAACCCCAGCCAGAGCCCGCACCTCCCCTGCACCCAAATGCCTGCCCTGGCCCAGACCCCCCTCCCATACACCTAAGCTTTCAACCCCACCCTCCAGCCCAGAGTCAACACCCCAACCCCCTGCCCCAGCCCAGAGCCCCCTCCCAAACACCTAACCTGCTCCCAAGCACAGTAACCTGCTCCTGTCCCAGAGTCAGGGGCAGAAATGAAAAATCTGAACTTTCAGCCATTTCTGCTCCAAGCCACTGACCTCAGCTCCCCCACCGAACAGAGGCAGAACAGGGGAGTCCTGTCTTCTGTCTCCAAGTCCCTCTCTCCCTGGACAGTTCTCAGGCAGTTCCTACTGAAAGCAGAATAATCATAGCTCAGCGCCCGGCATTTTCCTGCCCCCCCAGTCTCATCAGGGCATCTTTCATCTCCTTGTTCCTCAGCGTGTAGATGAGGGGTGTCATAAACAGATAATCGGAGTTAATAGAACGGAAGTACTTTATATCTCTTTTGACTGTAAAGGGTTAACAAGGTCAGTGAGCCTGGCTGTCACCTAACCAGAGGACAATTCAGGGGATAGGTCACTTTCAAATCTTGAGAGAGGGAAGTTTCTGTGTGTGCAGTTAGTTTTTGGTTGCTGTTCTCTCTGGGTTGTGAGAGTGACCAGACGTGCAACGAGGTTTCTCACCATTTTCTCGGACACAGGCTCTTATCAGTTCAGAACAGTGAGTACTAGGTAGATAAGGCGAGTTAGGCTTATGTTTGTTTTCTTTATTTGCAAACGTGCATTAGGCTGAGAGGAGTTAAAATTTGTATTTTGCTGAAAGGATTTTAATTTGTACTTGTATACTTAGGCTGGGAGGGTATTCCCAGTGTCTATAGCTGAAAGACCCTGTACCTAATCAATCTTAAATTTACAAAGATAATTTTTCCTGTTTTTCTCTCTTTAATTACAAGTTTCTTGCTTAAGAACCTGATTGTTTTTTTTTTATTCTGGTGTGAGACCTCAGGGGACGGGGTCTGGATTCACCAGGGAATTGGTGGGGAGAAAGGAGGGAAGAGGGAGAGTGAGGCTAATTCTCTCTGTGTTAGGATTATTGCCTCTCACAGGGAGAGTCTGGGATGGGGAGAGAGAAGGAGTGGGGAAGGTGCATTTTCCTTTCTGTTTAAGATTCAAGGAGTTGAATCAGAGTGACCTTCCAGGGTAACCCAGGGAGGGGAAGCCTGGGAGAGGCAACGGTGAGGGAAAGGGTTTACTTTCCTTGTGTTAAGATCCAGAGGGTCTGGGTCTTGGGGGGTCCCCGGGCAAGGTTTTGGGGGGACCAGAGTGTACCAGGCACTGCAATTCCTTTTTGGTGGCAGCGATACAGGTTCTAAGTTGCTAATTAAGCTTAGAGGAATTCATGTTGGTACCCCATCTTTTGGACTCTAAGGTTCAGAGTGGAGAATTGTACCATGACAAGGGGGTTGAGGAGCGGGGTCACCGTGGTGTAGAATACAGCCACCACACCAGCCAGTGGGTGCCAGGATCCTGGCCTCAGGTAGATGAAGAGCCCAGGCACATAGTAGGTCACCACCACGGTGACAGGAGCCACGAAGGTGGAGAAGGCCCGGTGTCTGCCCTGGGCCGAGAGAATTCTCAGGATGGCTGAGATGATGTAGACATAGGTCATCAGGATCAAAAGGAAGCAGGTGAGGGCCAGGAAGCCAATGTCCACAAATTTCACCAGCTCACTGAGCGCCGTGTCCCCGCAGGCCAGCTTCAGCATAGCTCGGATATCACAGAGCATGTATCCCACCCTGTTCTGTTGGCCCTAGGGTAGTTGGAAGGTCAGCACGGTCTGTATGGTGGAGTGCAGGGAGCCCCCTAACCAGGTCACTACTGCCAGGCACAGGCAGGTTCTGTGGTCCATAATGACTCTGTAGTGCAGTGGCTTGCAGATGGTCAGGAAACGGTCGTAGGCCATAAAGGTGTAGAGGAAGCACTCGGTGCAGCCAAGGAAGTGGAAGAAGAAGAGCTGGGCCACGCAGCCCTGGAAGGAGATGGCCCTGCCGCGAGGCAGGAAGCCGGCCACCTTCTTGGGAACCACCACTGAGGAGACCGTCATGTCCAGGAAGGACAAGTAGCAGAGGAACCAGTACATGGGCTTGTGCAGCTGGCGCTCCTGGGCCACCGCCAGCAATATGAGCAGGTTCCCACACAGCGTCAAGAGGTAGATGATGAGGAAGAAGAGGAACAAGGGAATCCGCAGCTCTGGGGGATATGGGAGCCCCACCAGGATGAAATGGGTCAGCTGAGACTGGTTCCCACACTCCATTCACTCGGTCTGTGTCCCTGAAGGTGAACCCAGGGTGTTAATGATTGATGAGCAGAGAAGCAATGGATGATCTTTGCTGGGGTATTTGGCACAAGAGTCACTCCTGTGCCAGGGGAAGAATCGAGCCCCGAAGCCCAGACTCCCCATGTCTCCCTCTATGCTCTACCCCACTAGACCCTGCGCACCTCCAAGAGCTGGGACCTTAACTCTGCAGTCCTGGCAACCAACTGCCCTTACTCTGAACTTCTGGAGCCCACTTACCTCCCAGAGGTGGAAATACAGTCTAGGAGACCTGACTCACATCTCCTCTTCACCCCTTACCTCTCACTTACCACCCAGAGCTGTGAAAATAATCCAGAAGCTCCAGCTCACCCCAAATATTCCCCACTACGCTCCATTCCCTACCTAGAGATGGGAACCCAACCCTACAATCCAAGAGTCCTGATCCTAGTGGCCCTTCCCCATCTTCTAACTCCCTGCAGCCCACACTTCACAAGAGAAAGTCCTTCCAAAACCCCCACCTCAGGACTTTGGTGTCTAGTCCTCATGCTGGCCCAACTGCACAGGTGTGGATTTCAACCATGGTGCTCCACAGATCAAACGGGGATAAAGCTTCCTATTTTTGGGTCAAACTCAACTTCCAAGTGATCTGGGATAGGAAAAAAATAACTTTCTCTGGAAAGTCAATACTGGAACTGCCTCCTGCAGAGGTTTTTGTATCTTCCCCTGATGTTGCCAGTTCAGGCCACCATCAAGGAGCGAGTGGCTGTTCTGTGGCATGAAGGACTCACTTGCCACGTAGAATGGGAATTTTCACCAGCTAGGGACCTGGGCCTGTAGTGAGGAAGAGCAGCAGAGAAAGACTGAAACAGGTGACAGAGCAGTCCTGCAGCTGCCCCTCTGGATACAGTTCCCTGGAGTGTGTTGCAGCTGGGATGCATGATTTGGTCTTCAAGCTGGTCCTATTTGCTCTCTTCCATGCTCTGAGATCTCCCTGAAATCCCCCCAATCAAACATTTCACACAGGAGGTGGCTTTGGCTCCAATGTGATGCCATCCCGAAACAGGCATGGACTCGGGGTAAATGTCCCCTGTACGAGATCATCCTGGACTTGCCGGCTGCAGAGTCCATGAACTTGCCTCTCACGGTGGGAGACTGAGCTGGGTGGGTCCCGGTGCTGATCTCCGCTTCTATGCATCGTTGCTCCACTCTGTTAAATTTTGCCCTCAGCTTTCTTGTGTCCTTTTTCTCTGCAGATTCTTTTAACCTGGGGTCCCTCCTGCACTAGTCTCTGTGCTCTCGTCTCTTCCCCCTCGGGTACTTCTCTCCCACCAGTGCCACTCATATTAAACTGTTGACATTTGCTGTATTTTCAAGCAAGTAATGAGGTCCCCCATCGGCAAAGCCCTATGAGCATCATTAGAAATGGTGTTTGGGGCAAAAATGAAGGTGACAGAGCAATGACTTAGCTGTTAAAGGAGACCATGGATCTTAAAAGAATGGCCCAGTGTGGGACTTTTGGGGACTGGGGTATGGGCTCAGTTGGGGGCACGCTCCACTACCAGTCAGTGCTGTCCCCCGTGCTCCAGAATGGCACTAGGAGGTGCTTTGTTTTATGCAATGGGATGAGGCGGGTCAGCAGGGGTCACTCTCCCCTCCAAGTCTGTTCTGAACCCAAGGTGGCATTCTGGGGAACCACGTGGGTTAGGAACAGACTTGGAGGGAAAGGGGTTGGAACGGGGGCGGGGAAGGAGTGGGAATAGGTGGGGTGGGACAGGGTCTCATGGAAGGAGTGGAGTGGGGGCGGAGCAAGGGGCACAGCCGAGGCTTTTGTATCTTTATATGTAAAGGTGTCAGTGACGCGGCCCTCAGGCCAGTGCGCTAGTCCTCGTGTGGCCCTCGTGGTGATTTGAGTTGGAAACCCCTGCCCTAGACTTTAGTAAGGCTTTTGATACTCTCTTGCATGACCTGCCATTAACAAAATAGGGAAATAAAACCTAGATGGAGCTACTATAATGTAGGTGCATAACTAGCTGGACAACAATTCCCAGAGAGGAATTATCAGTGGTTCACAGTAAGGATGGAAGGGCATAATGAGCGGGGATTCGCAGGGCTCAGTTCTGGGTTTGGTTCTGTTCAATAGCTTCATCAACAATTGAGATCGTGGCACAGAGGGTACACTTCCAGGGTTTGTGGATGATACCAAGCTGGGAGGGGTTGCAAGTGCTTTGGAGGACAGGATTATAATTCAATATGTTCTGGACAAACTGGATAAATGGTCTGAAGTAAATAGCACAATATTCAAAAAGGACAAATGCAAATTACTCTATTTAGGACGGAAGAATCAATTACACACATATAAAATGGGAAATGATAGCCTAGGAAGAACAGGTGTACTTGTGGCACCTTAGAAACTAAAAATTTATTTGAGCATAAGCTTTCATGAGCTACAGCCCACTTCATCGGATGCATAGAATGGAACATATAATAAGAGTATATATATACATACAGAGAAGACGTCATAGGAGCTCAAAGAAGCTAATTAATTAAAATGACCTGTTATCAGCAGGAAAAATCTTTTGTAGTGATAATCAAGATGATAAATTACGGACAATTGACAAGAGGTGTGAGAATAGTTATCATATGGAAAAAGATACAAGTAGTGTAATGAGAGTGAAATAACAGAACACCATTACCTGTCACCTTCATCCTCCTCTTCTTCTCTCCACTGTTGAATAGCAGAGCTAATTTTGATTTTATTAGAACTCTAGCTAGAAGTTGCTGAAAGCTGAATTTACTTTGGGCCAATGATGCACCAGCCCTGGGGCTCTCCTACTACAAGCTGAAATCACTAAGAGATGAAATCACTAAAAGATCTAAACTTACTGAGTTGAGTGCTGTGTTAACTAGTGGGGGAGCCTGAAGATATATTGCTAAGCAGCTGGCAGAGTGGAGCTGTTTGCAGGACGGTTGGAGCAGCCCACAGAATGCGGAGCAGAGCTGAGCAGTCTGCAGGACGGTTGGACCAGTATATGGAACCATGAGCAAGCGAGTGGAGCGGTTTTCATGGATGGCCGGAGGGGCTCACAGGTCGGCTGGTGGAGTGGAGCTGTTCATGGTGAAGGCGGCAGCAGAACTCCACGGAGAGGCAGGGCAGTTGGCCTCGGACCACGTAAGGTGCCCATTAACACCCTGTGTGCCCCCCCAATTTCCACCCAGGCTGGGGTTGTAAAACTCTGCAGATAAAATTTTGAACTCTGGGGCGCACTGACCAGGGACAAAGACTGTTGGGATGTTGAAATGTGGGGTGATTAGACTTAAGACCCTGAGGGGAAAAAGACATTGCCAAACTTTCTTGGTGGGTCTTTTGCTCATGGTTTATGTTATGAATCCTATTCGTGGTGTATCCCCAATATGATGCCACATTGTTTCCCTCCTTTATTAAAAGGATTTTGCTACACTCAGGCTGTGTGCTTGCGAGTGGGGAAGTATTGCCTCCTAGAAGTAGCCGGGGGGTGGAATGTAATTGTCCCAGGTCAGTGGGTGGGGGCTCGAGCCAGTTTTGCATTGCGTTATTGAAATGGAACCCCTGGACACTGAACCTGGCCCTTGTTGCTGCCAACTCAGAGGGGCAGAATGGTTACACAGATACAAGTGAAATAACTAAAAGAATCAAACCTGGAGGCAGATAACACAGCTGCAGCAATAGTTAAAATGGTCAGACTGTCACTTCTCTTCAGGTTGTATGTTGTAGAAGATACTTTATCATAAGGGGTTCACACGTGTTGTAGGAGACCACTTGCAATGGAGCAGTCACTTAACATCTCTGTAGGCATAGGACAAAGGACATTTAGTAGGCACCATATTATGTTACAAAATTGTTGTAATGAGCAAAAAGACTAGGGTCTCTGTTCATTGGGATTCTCCCCAAGGCCTGTTCCACTTGGCTGATCCAGCTTTGGGAGAGCACTTCATCCAGTTCCCTGAAGAAACTCCCTTCTACTCCAGATCTCATCACTCAGGTCCCTTTATTTGGCATACAGCATAGCTATATTGAGTTGATCTGACTCACCTCACCCTATTGATGATGTGTCTGATCAACTTGCAAACCTGTCATGGATTTAGCCCCCCAACAACCCCAAGGGAGGCAGGAAAACGACATTAAATGAACAAAAAGTAGATTAATGCAGAATTCAGTGCAGCCACTTGCCCTTCACTGGCCAGCCTTCATTCTGCAATAACAGAGATTTGGGGTAGTTAATTTCCATGGCTGTGTCAATCCAAGCAGAGTGCTAGACACTACACTAGTCCATCTCCACGTACATTCGATGCAGCAGGGTGGACTGGCTGGATGGGTCAGTGAATGGTTTGAACTGTCTTGCTTTCTCCGAGGGGTTATGGCTCCAAAAAACAGCTGGTGGGGAGCCCCAGGGCTGTGATTGTACCAGGCGATTAGATGCTCAGTGGTTACACTGATGTTACAGGGAAACTCAGCTGAGTCCTGCACTTGGAGAGTTCAGGAGCCTGAGGCACCTCCTCATTGACTCCCCTACCTCAAAAAACTGCCACCATCGAGCTCAGACTTTGAACAATAATCTAGGTCCTCACTGGAGAGCTTTTGCTAGCCTCAGGGTATGAATGGCAGTGAAGAACTCAACCTACCAAAGTGGCCAGACAGAAGAGAAATGTTGGCTGGGCTAACATAAGGGTCTAAGAGGACCCTGCACCCATGGGAGGTGGGTATCTTGTGCCCTTAGGTTTCTTTGCAAGTCTCCAGCATTTGGGTCTGCCTTATGCATGCAGAGAAAGTGTTTGTCCACAAACTACTTTCCTCAAGGCCTTTTTCATCTCCTTGTTCCTCAGGGTGTATATAAAGGGGTTCAGCAGAGGGGTGACTGCAGTATAGAATACAGCCACCGCCCCGTCGGATGCTTGACTGGAAGAGGGATGCAGGTATATGAAGACTGTGGGCCCATAGTACAGCAGCACCAGAATGAGGTGGGCGCTGCAGGTGGAGAACGCCCGCTGCTTCCCTTGGACCGTGCGGATCTTGAGGATGGCAGAGGCTATGTAGGCATAAGAAACACAGATGAGCAGGAAGCAGCTGGCCGCCACCACCCCAATGTTGGCCAGAATGACGACTTGGTTGGCGGATGTGTCGGCACAGGCCAGCTTCAGCAGGGCGGGGATGTCGCAGACAAAGTATTCTACCTGGTTGGGTCCGCAGTAGGGCAGGCGAAAGGTGAGGAAGGCCTGGATGGCGGCATGGATTGAGCCGGTTAGCCAGGTGCCAGCTGCCAGCCACAGGCAGGTCTTTCTGCTCATCACCACGCTGTAGCGCAGGGGCTGGCAGATGGCCAGGAAGCGGTCATAGGCCATTACCGTATAGAGGAAGCACTCCGTGCTGCCCAGGAAATGGAAGGTGTAGAGCTGCACCACGCAGCCGCCGAAGGAGATGGTTCTGCCACTGGGCCCCGCCAAGCCAGCCAGGATCTTGGGTACAATGACGGAGGAGAGGCAGGTATCAAGGAAGGAGAGGTGGCCAAGGAAGCAGTACATGGGCAGGGCACGAAGTCAAGAATCGCAGAGCACAGTCAGTAGGGTGAGGGCATTGCCCAGCAGGGTGAGCAGGTAGAGGAGGAGGAAGAGGAGGAAGAAGAGAGAGGGGAGCTCCCTGGTGTTCGGGAGTCCCTGTAGGATGAATTCTGTCACCGGCGTTTGATTTCCTGGCTTCATCTGCTTCGCCATATTCAGAGCAACAGTAGCTAGAGCAGAAGTTATCCCAATATGTGTGTGTTTCTCTCTGTCACACACACACACAGAGTTCAGCGGAGTAGCATGACACCATACCTCAGAGGTCTTTTCACTCTAGTGTCCCACCAGCACCTCATCGCAAGCCAAAGCACAGTGATTATTCATCCCCTCCGCTATCTATCTAGACCTCATGACTGTTACATTTAAAAGTCTGAGCCTCTCACGTTCATATTTTCCTCACAGTACCTCAGTTTTCCAGCCTGTGAGGCGAGGCACAGAACAGCTCAAAGGAAGCCCACATCAGAGCAGGAGATTTAAACTCAGGTGTCTCAGAGCCACGGCTAGTGACTTCACTGCTGGACCTTCCTTCCTCTCATCTTGTCTCCTCTCACATCATCTGTCAACAATGTCCTGCTAGTGTAGGTAGATAAATAGCCAGCGGTAGCTGACACTCCTGGGAGCTGCAGAGCCCGAGTGTGGCGGGGGAGGATCTGGGGGGTACACGGGGCCCATCGCCCGCATGCATCCACTGCAGGATCTGCCCCCCTGGGGGGCACCAGGCCACATCCACGGCAGGCGCACCTCCCGGCTCCCCCCTCATCGCACTCGGGTTCTGTGGCTCCTGGAAGTGTGAGCCGCCGCTGCCCCTCCTGCAGCTCCCCCCGTCCCACTGCCTCAGCGCTCCACATAGAGTTTTGCCTCCACATGGAGCCAGAGTCTCACCAGCATGGGCCCGGTAAGGGAAGTCCCACGGAGCAGTCAGGAAGCAGGGGGAGGGTTGGATGGGTTGGGCGTTCTGGGGGCCCTGTCAGGGGATGAGGAGTGGTTGGATGGGGCGTGGGAGTCCCTGGGGGTCTGTCTGGGTGCAGGGGTGTTCATAAGAGTTGGGGCAGTCAGGGGACACTAAGGTATTAGGAGGGCAGTTGTGGGGGGTCTCAGGAGGGGGTAGTCAGGGAACAAGGAGGAGGGAGGCTTCGGTAGGGAGTGAGGTTCTGGGGGGCAGTTAGAGGCAGGGGTTCCAGGAGGGGGTAGTCAGGGGACAAGGAGTGGGGGGAGGTTGGGGGTTCTGACCTGGGCAATTGGGGTGGGAAGTGGGAGGGCGTGGATGCGGACTAGGGCAGGGCTCTCCCCTCTTTTTTGATTGTTGAAATATGGTAACCCTAGGTTAGGGGGGAGCCAGGGGGTGCATGTGGGCTGGCGCCCACATACATCCACTGCAGCCTGTAGGCGCCGCCAGGGGGGCGCCGGGGCACAGCCTGGGCAGGAGGAGTGGGAGGGCGCAGCTGCTCCCCACTAGCAGTGTCACTGCCGCCTTTGCAGGGCTGCTGCCTCCCTGCACTGCGCCAGCTCCTTCATGACTGGGGCTTGCTGCCACGGCAAGCAGGACGCTCTGGCTCTCCGGTGCCCCCAGAAGGTGGCTCCTCCCTGCCGAGCTGCTGCACCAGCCCAAGCCCGGCAAAGCCAGAGAGCGGACTCGGGGCAGGGTCCACCTGGGTGGGGTTGGGAGGGCTCCCAGGGGGGCTGTGCACCATCCAGAGGAGTTCAGAGGGTGAGGAGGGGGGAACCTGGTCTGGGGAGCAACCCCTGGGCATGGCTGGCCCCTGGGGTCTATAAAGGCTCGTTGGGGATTTGCCCCTCAATGAACCAATGGGCAAGGTAGAAGTTTCACATAGGTGGCAAAATATCCTTGCACCGACCCTGCCACAGGGGGTGCATGTACCTCAAGTTAAGAACCACTGCACTAAACTCATCAGATCTGCATTTTAATTTAATTTTAAATGAAGCTTCTTAAACATTTTAAACAACTTGTTTACTTTACATACAGCAATAGTTTAGACATCTAGAGAGAGAGACCTTCTAAAAACATTAAAATGTATTATCGGCATGTGGAACCTTCAGTTAGAGTGAATAAATGAAGACTCAGCACAGCACTTCTGAAAGGCTGCCCACCCCTGGTCTATTGTATGATTCCAGTTCCAATTCCAAAACTTGTCCACACAGGAAAGTCAACAGGCAGAGTGCTGCACAGATGACAGGCAGCATGAACTCAGGGGATTTGTATAAAGCAGGAAGGGTGGTGCCCTCTCCTGATCCGGGAAGGAGCTGATCCCGAACTGGGAGAGGTTAGGGAGAAAAGACCCACTAGAGGCAGATGAACTCTTAGCTGCCCTCTGTGGGGTTTCTTGTACCGTGTGTCCTAGGAAACAGCTGCTAGCAGAGCCTCAGATCAGAGCCTGGGCTGGATGGACCTTGGGTTAACCTGCTCTGGCAGTCCCTCTGTCCCTAAAGAAAAGCCACTCCCCAGCTCAGATGCACTCACCACTCTCACGATACCGGGATGAGGAACAGCCGCTTCATTGTCTCCGCTGTTGCAAAGTGCCTGAGTCAGCCAAGTATTTGAAAGATATTTTCACCCTGGGGTACACTTCTCACCACGCTCGTGGGAGCTAATTTTCTGACCCAAATCCAGGCGAAGCCTCGTCCCAGCTCTCCCGTTCCCAGACCCTCTCAGCAGGGGAGAGAGGGCATCCCATCGGGATTCTTCACTGTGTGTCTGACGGTTCGCTACCCAGGGCTGAATTGCTGCTAGCTAGATGGAGATCATTTTTACATGCCTCTGGCAGCTTCCAAGATCCCAGGAGCTTTACTATGACGAGTCTGCATCGAGCATGATCTAGTGGTGAAAAACAAGCAGGCCAGGCACTGTGTGTGTATGTGTGGGGTGGGGGTCTGTTTTGGGACTGAAGGGCAGCAGGCAAGCTAAGACTGAGGAAAGCCCATTGCTAGTGTATCAGTGAGTAACCCTTCATAGTGTAAATCCCCCAGAGTCAATTGGAGTCAATGTGGCCAGATCCTCATCCGGTGTAAATCAGCCACAGCTCCACTGGAGTCATCGCAGGACCTCTGAATTAGAGCAGCTGCACAGCTGGCCGATGCGAACACCCACAGATAAAAAGTTCTTGCCAATTCACCATATGGGGGTCTGGGAAGGAATTTCCCCCCAGGCAGTGACTTTGGGGTTTTCTGGCCTTCCTCTGCAATGGTGGTGGTGGTGGGAGTGGGGTGCAGTTACTTGCCAGGGTCATTTGGATATGTCTCACTAAATCAAACCCCCACCAGTGCAGGAAACCCCCAGGCCATGGTACCTCTTGGTCTCTCCTGTTCTCTGCCTGTGGATATAATGCCTTGGTCTCATTTCATGTGTTGATTCAGTGGGAGGCTGCTGAGTGGGGTTGGTGGCCTGTGAGATACAGATGGGCAGACTGGCTGTGCTGATGGTCCCATCTGGCCATAAACTCTATGGCATTCTACAAAAAGTCCAGAAGCCTCCATTGTATGTCCCCTTCTGCCTGGACCAGATGTGACTGCAGGGTTGTATAGAGACATGTGTGTATGTGTGTGTGTGAGAGAGAAAGATTCAGTTCCAAGTTGTTTCAATGTTTCCCCATTAACTCTAATGGGCCCCTATGATAAAAGAGGGGAATAGCACCCTGGTGTAACTCCCCAACCAGTCAGTTAGCTATAAAGTCCTTTTGAGTAGCTGTTCTCTAATTGCTTTACCTGTAAAGGGTTAAGAGATGCTTAAAATGAATTGGCGCTTGACCAGGGGAACCAATAGGGAAGCTTTCCCTTTTCAAATTGTGAAAAACTGCTGGGTGTAGACAAGGCAGCAACATGCTATAAGGTTTGGGCCAGGTATAAAAATCATCAGCATCATACCTAGAAATTACTCATTTGAAACCACAGCTCTGTAAGTAGATAAGGAATGTGTAGTTAGACGTGATTCGATTTAATTCTTCATTTTGGGCTTGTGGATTCCTTTGTGCTACCCCCAGGTGCTTTTGTTTTGCTTGTAACCTTTAAAATTTACCCCAAGAAAGTCATTTTTGGTGTTTGATCCCTAACAGGCTGAGTTTCCAGATGTCTTTTCTTTCTTTTTTCATTAAAATTTACCTTTTTTAAGAACTTGATGAGATTTCTGTGTCTTAGGCCTTGTCTCCACTGCGAGTTTAGGTCATATTTAGCAGTGTTAAATCAAATTAACCCTGCACCCATCCACACAACGAAGCCATTTTTGTCAACCTAAAGGGCTCTTAAAATCGATTTCTGTCCTGCTCCCTGACGAGGTGAGTAGCGTTGAAATTGACATTGCCATTTCAAATTAGGGTTAGTGTGGCTTCAATTCGATGCTATTGGCCTCTGGGAGCTATCCCACAGTGCACCATTGTGACTGCTCTGGATGGCAGTCTGAACTGGGAAGCACTGGCCAGGTAGACAGGAAAAGCCTCGAGAACTTTTGAATTTTATTTCCTGTGGAGCGCCGATTAGCACAGGTGACCATGCAGTCCCAGAATCAAAAAAGAGCTCCAGCATGGACCATACAGGAGATACTAAAGCTGATCTCTGTGTGGGGAGACGAATCTGTTCTATCAGAACTCTGTTCCAAAAGACAAAATGCCAAAATATTTGAAAAAAATCTCCAATGCCATGATGGACAGAGGCCACAACAGGGACTCAACACAGCACTGCTTGAAACTCACAAAGCTGAAACAAGTGTACTAGAAAGCCAAAGAATCAAATGTGCGCTCACGGGGGGAGGGACGACTGATGACTGTAGCTATCCCACAGTTCCTGCACTCTCCGAAAACCATTTGAATACTGGGCTGAGCTCCCAATGCCTGAAGGGTCAAAAACATTGTCGCTGAGCTTCCCCTTTCTTTTGTTTTCTTTCTCGGCTGCCCCGAGGGAGGGATGCAAAAGCAGAGGGGCCTCAGAAAAAAAATCTTGCCAAGTGAGGTTTTTTCTGGATTGGTGTAGCAGCTCAACACTCACGGGCACAGCGCCTCCTGCTGGTTGCCTCAGGAATTAACTCAATTGCAGCACGGAGCGCTTCTCCTGGCCGGTGTCTCTCCTGCCTCAGGGCCCCCGTGTACCTCCCAGACACCAGTGCCCTGTACTTCAGGGTTCTCCCCCACCAGTACCCCCAACACTCTCGGTCTCCCCTCCCTGAGCAACCTCCAACCCTCTATACCCACCTTGCCTCAGTGGCTACTGCCAGTCGTCACCTAGCCCCTGCTTGCTGGGGCAGATTGCAGTCTGTAATGGTTACGCATCAGTGGCAAAGGGGTTGGTCCAGCTGCCTCTGCCCATCCCCAGACTGCAGTGCTGCAGCCCCAGTACCTGCTTAGGCCTTAACCAGGCCTCAGCCTGGGGAGTTGCCAGGCTGGAACTCCCCAGCTCCTCTTGCCTTTCCTCAGACCTGCTCTGCATCATGGCCCCTCTCTTCCCAGGTAGCCAGGCCCTTCTCCCTTCAAGCCTGGAGAGTGACTCCCTGCCTCCTGGCCCTGCAGCTCTTTTATAGGGACCAGCCTGGCCCTGATTGGCTGCCTCCCAGGCTTTTCTCCTTGGCTCTCAGACCCAGCCCTCTCCAAGGGCTGGCCTTTAACCCTTTCAGGGATGCAGTGGGGTGACCACCCTGCTACAATGGGCAAAAGGCCACTTGGGGAGTGGCAGCATTACCAGCCTGGAGCGGCCAGTCTTAATTTTTGGAGTCCTTGAGGGACCCCACCTTCTGCACTTGAAGTGCCAGAGTGGGGAATCTGCCTTGAAAGCCCCCATTGTCTTTCCCTGGCGGTGGCTGTGTTGTGTACACAACAGGCTGGGGAGGACCCCCCTGCTCCTTGCAGTGAGGAGATGGGATTTGTAGTACCAGTCATGAGCATAAGACAGAGTTTCATAACCACAGTCTGTATTCACACCTCAGCTTGGCCATCGAGTTCACACCACTACAAGCTTTCGTACAAGACCAGGGGCTGCTCTAGGCACCAGCAAAGCAAGCATGTGCTTGGGGCAGCCCATTTGCAGGGGTGGCAGAGATCCAGCATGGGAGCTGAGAACCAACAGGATGTCCTGGGAGCTGTAGTTCCTTGGTTAGCTCCCTGCCCATGGAGCCAGCCCTGGAGCAGGGAAAGAACTACATTTCCCAGCATTCCCTTGGCCACTACCAACAGGAAAGGAAGGGGGAGATCTTATGCTGCAGCCGTGTGAATGGAGAGCTCCACTCTGAAGGGTGGGGATCCCATAGTTTAACATTCAAAAAGCAGGACACTCCACGGGGAGGGAGGGTAGCCCCCTTCTGCCACTATCCACTCCCTCCAACTGCCCCCCACAGAAACCTCAACCCATCCATCCCCTCCTGCTCCTTGATCACCCCCTCCCGGGACCCCTGCCCCTAACGCCCCCCCAGAACCCCACACCCTATCTAAGCCTCCCTTCTCCTTGTCCCCAAGTGCCCCCTCCTGAGACCCCCCCAACTTCCCCCGTAGGATCCCACCCCCTACCTGTCCCCTGACAAACTCCTGAGACTCCCATGCCTATCCAACCACTGCCTGTCCCCTGACTGCCCCCCCAAACCCATGACCCATCTAACCCCCCCTTCTCCCTGCCCCTGACTGCCCTCTCGAACCTCCACTTCATCCAACCCTCCCTGCTCCCTGTCCCTTGACTGCCCCCTGAAACCTCCCTCCCCTTCTCCAAACCCCTCAGCCCCCTTACCGTGCCACTTAGACCAGCATGTCTAGCTCCGCACGCTGCTGTGCTCCCCTGCGGAGCCCCCAGCCCCCGTCCCCAGCACCTGCCTTCCAGATTTGAACACCTCAAAATTTAGGAGTGCTCAAGCTCAGTTTGGGCAGCTGTTACTTCATTTCTCTCCAATCAAATATACTGATCCACTGCAATTTGCTGTAGAAAAAGTAGGATAAAATTGAGCAAGAAATGTTTCCCAGTGGTTATTAGGACTGGAATTGCTATTTTCAACAGCCATTGCCTTTTTGTTTGTTTATTTGTTTAAAAGGAAGACAGGGATATTGCATTGGCAAATCCCCCATAGAAAGACAGAGTGGAACAAAAGAATAATAAAGGCACCTCAACTTTTCCTCACTGATGGAGGACAGTCTTATAATCTGCATCCAGATATCCTCCAGTCACACAAGGTGTAAATTGTTCCACTTTGTTGCAGTTCTGTAACCGTTTGGGAACCAATCCTGTCTGTGTTCTGTGCACATCCAAAATTCCTGCTGAATGACCCGCCCTGGGAGCGAATTACCATTGACCCAGGGCTGTGACGGAAGGAGGGTGGGTGCAGGTGAGAGGAGCAGAGCCCAGGGCTGGAGCAGCAGGAGGTATGTGTGTGGGGTCAATGGTGGGGGGAAAAGGGGAGCCCAGAGCTGGGGCAGCAGGGGGTGTGGGGAGGGGAAAGCCCAGGGCTGGGACAACAAGGGGGTCTGGCAAGGAGCCAAGGGGTGGGAGAGGGGGCAGCCAAAAATTTTTTTGCTTGAGGCGGCAAGATACCTAGAGCCGTCCTTGTACAAGACCTTACCTGCTATATGTTTTTGCACAATGACATTTTGTGTAACCAATTGATTCAATTGCCTGTTTTGGGGTTCAGACCCCCTGTCATCCTGTTAGGTGTCTGGACCCTCCAGTCCCCTCCCCATCCCAATCTTATCGTTAGACTCCACACCCCTTCCAGCTCTAGGGATCAATTACAGGAGGATTCCCAGCCCCTCCCCTGAGCTAACCTAGTAAACCCCAATACCTTCTCAATGCATCAGATAAAACTAGGGTTGCCAACCCTCCCGGTCTGGCCATGAGTCTCCTGGAATTGGGCTGTATCTCCTCAAGGAGAATACAACCAATCTGGGAGATTTTAGGCCACTAAAAGTCCGGTGGCGTATAGGAGCTAAGGCAGGCTCCCTGCCTGTCCTGGCTCGGCATGGCTCTTGGAAGTGGCAGCATGTCTGGCTCCTAGGTGCAGGGGTGGCCAGGGCCAGGGGGTCTCTTCACGCTGCCCCACACCCCTCCCAAGTGCCAACTCTTCAGCTCTCATTTGCTGGAAACAGGGAACTGCAGCCAGTGGGAGCTGTGGGGCGGCGTCTGCAGGTATGAGCAGTGTGCAGAGCCCTCCTGGACCCCTGCCCAGAAGCCACAGAGATGTTCTGTTTGGTCCTGGGAATCAGGCCAAGCCAGGGCAGTCAGGGAGCCTGCCTTAACTCCACTGAATTGCTGGCCAGGAGGTGCCCAATGTATTCACTGCCTGGAGACTGCACCCCTCAACCCCTCCTTGCTCCAAGCCCCTGCCCCAGCCCCGAGCCCCCTCCTGCACCCTAACTCTACATCCCTGGACTCACCCCAGAGCCCACATCCCTTGCCAGAGCCCGCACCTCCGCTGCACCCCAACCCTTCATCCTGTCCTCATCCCAAAGCCCGCAACCCTCGCCTGAGCCCGCCCCTCACCTGCAGCCCAACCCTTCATTCCTGTCCTCACCCCAGAGCCCGCCACCCTCGCCAGAGCCTGCACCTCCCCTGCACCCCAACCTCGTGCCCTGGCCCAGAGCCCCCTCCCACACACCTAACCTCCTCCCAAGTACAGTAACCTGCTCCTGTCCCAGAGTCAGGAGCAGAAATGAAAAATCTGAACTTTCAGCCATTTATGCTCCAAGCCACTGAGCTCAGCTCCTTCACCGAACAGAGGCAGAACAGGGGAGTCCTGACTTCTGTCTCCAAGTCCTTCTCTCCCTGGCCAGTTCTCAGGCAGTTCCTCCTGAAAGCTGAATAATCATAGCTCAGTGCCCGGAGGTTTCCTGCTCCCCCAGTCTCAGCAGGGCATCTTTCACCTCCTTGTTCCTCAGCGTGTAGATGAGGGGGTTGAGGAGCGGGGTCACCGTGGTGTAGAATACAGCCACCACACCATCCAGTGGGTGCCAAGATCCTTGCCTCAGGTAGATGAAGAGCCCAGGCACATAGTAGGTCACCACCACGGTGACAGGAGCCACGCAGGTGGAGAAGGCCCGGTGCCTGCCCTGGGCCGAGCAAATCCTTAGGATGGCATAGACGATGTAGACACAGGACATCAGGATGAGAAGGAAGCAGGTGAGGGCCAGGAAGCCAATGTCCACAAATGTCACCAGCTCGTTGAACGCCGTTTCCCCACAGGCCAACTTCAGCACAGCTCAGATATCACAGAGGATGTATCCCACTCTGTTCTCCTGGCCATAGGGCAGCTGGAAGGTCAGCACGGTCTGTATGGTGGAGTGCAGGGAGCCCCGTAACCAGGTCACTACTGCCAGGCACAGGCAGGGTCTGTGATTCATAATGACGCTGTAGTGCAGTGGTTTGCAGATGGCCAGGAAGCGGTCGTAGGCCATAACCGTGTAGAGGAAGCACTCGGTGGAGTGGAAGAAGAAGAGCTGGGCCATGCAGCCCTGGAAGGAGATGGCTTCGCTGCCCAGCAGTAAGCCGGCCACCATCTTGGGAACCACCACTGAGGGAGACTATTATGTCCAGGAAGGACAAGTAGCAGAGGAACCAGTGCATGGGCTTGTGCAGCTGGTGCTCCCGGACCACCGCCAGCAATATGAGCAGGTTTCTGCACAGCGTCAACACGTAGATGATGAGGAAGAAGAGAAAGCCCCACCAGGATGAAATGAGTCAGCTGAGACTGGTTCCCACGCTCCATTCACTCGGTCTGTGTCCCTGAAGGTGAACCCAGGATGTTAATGATTAATGAGCAGAGAAGCAATGGATGATCTTTGCTGGAGCATTTGGGACAAGATTCACTCCTGTGCCAGGGGAAGAATCGAGCCCAGAAGCCCAGACTCCCCGTGTCTCCCTCTATGCTCTACCCCACTAGACACTGCACAGCTCCAAGAGCTGGGACCTTAACTCTGGAGTCTTGGCAACCAACCTCCCTTGCTCTGACCTTCTGGACCCCACTTACCTCCTAGAGGTGGAAATACAACCCAGGAGACCTGACTCAAATCCCCTCCACACCCCTTACCTCTCACTTACCACCCAGAGCTGTGAAAATAATCCAGAAGCCCCAGATCACCCCCAATATTCCCCACTACACTCCATTCCCTACCCAGAGATGGGGATACAACCCTACAATCCAAGAGTCCTGATCCTAGTGTCCCCTCCCCATCTTCTAACTCCCTGCAGCCCACACTTCACAAGAGAAAGTCCTTCCAAAACCCCCACCTCAGGACTTTGGTGTTTAGTCCTCATGCTGGCCCAACTGCACAGGTGTGGATTTCAACCATGGTGGTCCGCAGATCAAACGGGGATAAAACTTCCTTTTTTTGGGTCAAACTCAACTTCCAAGTGACCTGGGATAGGAAAAAAATAACCTTCTCTGGAAAGTCAATACTGGAACTGCCTCCTGCAGAGGTTTTTGTACCTTCCCCTGATGTTGCCAGTTCAGGCCACCATCAAGGAGCGAGTGGCTGTTCTGTGGTAAGAAGGACTCACTTGCCATGGAGAATGGGAATTTTCACCAGCTAGGGACCTGGGCCTGTAGTGAGGAAGAGCAGCAAAGAAAGACTGAAACAGGTGACAGAGCAGTCCTGCAGCTGCCCCTCTGGATACAGTTCCCTGGAGTGTGTTTTCTGTTTGGCACTGGCACGATCTCTGCTGGTACAGTGTCCTGGTCTGGTGTTCACAACTGCAGAAGGGGGCTGATAAATCAGAGAGGCTTCAGACAAGATCCATGAGAATAATTGAAGGAGTAGAAAACCTGCCTTGTAAGGACACATTTAAAGAGTTTGAGCTATGCAAATGTGTGAAATAAGTCTGAGATTTTCAAAGTCCTCTACAAGGTTCAGATCTCCAAGGCCCCTTAATTTCAATGGAGATGGAGTGTGCATCTCCCTTCGACTGCTTTGAACATGTCAGCCTTACAGTGTGTCAAAGACAGCTGGGGATCTTTAGGAGCATTTCCATGACTTGTAGAGCACCGGATAGACAGATGGGACTGTGTGGCCATATGGGGGAGAGGGAGAGGTTCCCAAAAGACATGGAGTAGCCATGCAGATTTATATGTAGATGTATTTCCACACAGAGATGTTTGCTATTCCTGCAACTGCCACACATCAATGTTCAGGCATTTGACCCCCTCTCAGTTTTCTCAAAGCCGCTTTCACCTCCTTGTTCCTCAATGTGTAGATAGCCGGATTCAGCATGGGCGTGACCACATTGCTGAAGATCTGCACAGCAGTCACCAGCACTTTGTTCAGGTGGGGCTGAGTATAGATCAGGGCGCACTGTCCGAAGAACAGCGTCACCACTGTGAGATGCGAGGTGCAAGTGGAGGCGGCTTTGCGCCGCCCTTCGGAGGAGTTCATCTTCAGGACAGAGAATATGATTCGGATGTAGGAAGCGAGGATGAGGTGGAAGCAGGTCATGGGCACCACCCCAATGTTGGTCAAGGTCACGGTCTCAATAACGTATGTGTCTGCACAGGCCAGTTTGACCACCGGGAAGATGTCACAGAAGAAATAGTCCACCACATTGGACCCACAGTAGGGCAGCGTCAAGGTCAGGCTAGTGAGGATGGTGGAGTGGAAAAAGCTGGTGATCAAGGTGCCAGCGACTAGGAGGGTGCACACCCTCCGGTTCATGATGAGCCAGTAGCGCAGCGGGTGGCAGATGGCCACATACCGGTCATAGGCCATGACAGTGTAGAGCAGGCACTCGGTGCTGCCCAGGAAGTGGTAGAAGAAGATCTGGGTCATGCACCCACCTAGTGAGATGATCCTACTCTGAAACCAAAGGTTGGTCAGCATTTTGGGAGTACTGATGGAGGAAAAACCAATGTCCAGCACGGAGAGATTGCAGAGGAAGAAATACATGGGGGTGTGCAAGCGGGGGTCAGCGAGGATGGCTGAGAAGATGAGCAGGTTGCCCAGCAGTGTGCAGAGGTAGAAGGCTAAGAAGGGGATGAAGAGGATGGTCTGGAAGCCGTTGGCATCGGGGATCCCTAAGAGGATGAAATGAGTCACCACAGTATGGTTGACCAGCCCCATGTGGGACTCATTCCTGGGTAGAGGAGAAAAATAATGTCAGTGAGTTAATGAAAGAAAAAGACCTATTGTCACATAGCTGCAATGGTAATGCTTCCTTCCACTGGCCCCATTACTCACTGCCGTTGGGAGTGGTGTATATTTCTGTCACTGGATTGCCAGCTGGGGTCATGGGCTCATTGGTCTGGTATCTGCCTTGAAGATCTTACTGTCCAGAGACAAAGAGACAATGGAGATGTCTATTCTATTCTATTCTATTCTATTCTATTCATGTTCTTCTCTTCTCTCCTCACCTACTCCAATTTCTTCGGTTCTGTTCTATCTAGGCCCTTACCCCCCAGTCTCACCACAGTACCTCAGAGCTTTGCGTTTGTGGCTAACATTTCTCACTAGTGGTTTGTTCTCTCTCTCTCTTTCTGTCCCTCACCCTCTCTGCAGAGGAATGGCCATGTGTGCAGTGCAGCGCTGTGTATTTGTAGGGTTTTGTTGTTATAAATGCATGAGCTGGGACATGTTTGCTTTAAGAAAGAGGGGGAGGATGGAACACATAAACCAATGATTGTGTTGGTGAATGACCTCAGCTTTGTTAGTGCTGTGAGTTGTTTGGGGATATTTATCGGGGTTTGAGAGAGAAGGAAAAGGAAAGAAGGAGAAGGAGAAAGCCACAGCCAGAAATGGTGAAAGTAGGAGTGCTGGGAGTTTGGCAGCACCCGCTGGCTTGACATGGTTTCCATCATATCCAGGATTCACAGTTTGGTTCAATGGCGCTCAGCACCCTCACTACACAAATTGTTCCAGGGCCCCTAGACACAGCTTGTCATCGCTCTGCCTTGAACAGCAGGCTGGGCTCTGCAGATGGGACAGGGGCTTTTTAAGGTGAGCCTTGAAAGACACTGGCGAAGTGTCTGTGTGAATTTTGCCAGGCAGTTTCCCAAGCAGGAGAGGCACAGGAAGCAGAGATGCTGGTGGGTTCAGGTTAAGCCAGATGGAGAGAGGAAGATAAATGATACAGAGACAGGCAGGCAGGTACTGCACAGGGGTGGATGGCTGGACGGCTGGATCAATTTCTCTCTAAAGAAAATATTTGGCTGACACCTTCATTGGCGTGAGGCAGACTGACAGGTTCAGCGACAGACACAGACTGAGATACAGAAAGAGAAGAACTTTACCAAAGCAGGGGCCTTACATTGGCTGCATTGGGAGAGGTCGCTCCAGCTGGTGGGAATTCTCCTTTTCTGTCCCCTAGTTGTGACTCCTTTCTAACACCATCCAGCCCATCGCCCGGGAGAGGTGCACAGCCTGGGAGCTTGGTATCCAACCGGGAGACCTAATCTGCAGCATATCACCCCACACTGCTGCAGACCCCACAGCTTTCTCACAGCTTCCAGCCTCCTTACAGCTCTCCCTGGTCTTTAAATCCGCCAGGCCCCTCAGGACCAGGGCCCTAAATCCCCAAGAGGCTCCTGATATGAGATCTTGGTTGAGTCTCCAATTAACGGAGATTAGGCATCATTTCAGCTAACGCTCATGGACCACTGGGTCTGGCCCTCAGGCAGCCTCAATAAGAGTAGCGCCATGGGAACTGAACTGGCCAGATCCCCACCTCCACCAGGTCCAGATTGCAGTCTTGCTCCCCCTGACCTGACTCCTGAGCAATTCCATTGGATTCCCTGGGGCTCCTTCTCTTCCCAGCCAAGCACCTGATATAAATCAGGAGTAACACTACTGGAATCACAGGAGCTGTGTAGATTTCTACCAGCTGAGAATCTGGCCCAGCCATTGGAGGGGGAATGGGATATTCATGCTTGTCTAGGCTTTCTGACTTTGTGATACAAGCCAACAAATTCCTCCCAGTGAAGTGAAATAGAAGTAAACTGGGCCGGAGATTCAGCTGGAGGCCTTTGTATCCAGCACAGCTTTCTTCTGGGGTTGTATGTCCTACTGGTCTCCGGCCCCCATGTCTATATCTCTGTGTGCACAGGGATGTATTCATGCAGTGTGACTGTAAAATTCCACCCTTTGTAGATTGAGGACAGTCAACATCCTGCTTATGACATCACATCAGTTTTTGCAAGATACCAGAGACTCCCAGAAGAGTATTGAGTTGTTTGGGGCAGTACAGTAGCTCCCAGCAACTCCAGCTTGATCTTGGCACTGTTTTTCTGGATGTCGCTCAGACACAGGCCGAGACTGATCCTGCCTGTCAGAGCTCACTAGCTAACTAAGCCAAACACCGTGATAATTATCAGCCACATGTTACAAGCAGAAACTGAGGCAGAGAGAATTTCAGGGTGGGATTTTCAAAGGAGCTGGGCTCCCACAACTCATTCCAGTTCACTGGACATTGGTCACCCAGTTCCTACTGGCCGGATGAAATTCTCAATTGAATGGAATTGTCTAAGGTGAGAAAGGGAGGTTGTGGAAGAGGTGGTAATCTGGTCTAGATTTCCTGGGTTCCAGCCTGAGCACTGGAAGTAACACCCTTCTCTTTTCATGGGGATGACCCTTGGTCTGCGTCTCTCTAAGCCTCAGGCCTGTTCTTTTACCCTCCCCTCTGTGCAATCAGGGTTCAGGAGTCAGGGCCTTTAAAGCATTAGGGTTGATTTCACTGAACCAAAGCTGCTTCTTTACTAGCCAAGAAATTGGAATAATAGACCCACGCCTCGTCTCGGACCTCTACTGTGCATCTGCGCTAAGGGGTCAGGAGTGGTTAGCTAAATAGGTGTGAAGTACTTCAATGTGGACATATCCACAGACCCCACACAGAGAGGGATGTGAGAGGCACAGGGCTAGATTAGGGGGGGTTCCAGCAATGATCTCATTGTCCTATCACCCTAGATGTAATAAGGTCCCGATTCCTGTAATTTCTCTCATTTCCTGCTCTTTCTCTGGGGGACATCTTACTTGGGAGACAGAATGCAGGGCCTAAAGCAGACGTGATAATTAATCTCTGTAGATGTGTTATCGCCAGCCCAGGCATAACATCCCATGGGGCTCAATGTCCGTTGAGGTTAATTAAAATGTTGACATTTCTAAAGAGTTCCCAGGCTGAGCCCTCTCACTGCTCTGGAGACCAGGCTCAAAGGTTACACTTGGCTTGCATGAGCTGAGTTCTGTGTGGTGTTGCCACAAACACCAGAACCAGAACTGCCTTTGAGTATTTTAGTTTGAATTATTACTATTTTTATCATTGGTATTATGGTACGACCTACAGGCTGGAACTGAGACATAGGCTGCTTGTGCCACACCCTGCAGACACGTGTCTGAATGTGATACACTTTTAATAGCTGACAGTGACAAAGAATTTAATTAGCCACATATAACATATGGGGAAACTGAGTCACAAAGCAATTTAGTGAGTTACTGAAGGGCAGTCAGAGACGCTTCTACAGAGATTGTACTGGAACCCAGACCTCCTGTGTCCCAGGTCTTTGTCTTACCCACAAGATAATGGTTTGCCAATAATTCCCACGGGCTCTCTTCCTTCCACCCCTAAACTGACTTTTCACTTTGCTCTCTGGTCACCCTAGTTGAGTTGATACAGTTCTCAGTTACAAAATACTATAGCCATCTTCTCGCCCTCCTTCTCCCTTTATGGCTGCCCTGTGCCCATGGTGTGAAGGTAAAGAGAGCTTTCCCACTGTCCATCAGCAGCTACTGCAGTTCTTAAAACTAATGTGTCAATTTCTGCACTGAACTTCCATTCCAGCTTTTCATTTCTCAGGCAGCATAGTCTGGATTTGTGACTTTGTGGAGACTGGTTCCCTGGAGAAACAACAGAGAAATTTCAGGACAAACCCTCAAAGTGCAAAGGGGGCACTGCAGTTCAGGGTGTGGGGAGGGCAACTTAGTAGGGGGCCTTCTTCCTTCCAAGTCAGGGATTTTTCTTGTGCCACAGTGTTGAAATCACATATGCTGCTCTGCAGATAACCGTGCCAGAGACCAGGCTCATGGCATCTCGCTCAGATTCCTTTCACTTCTTTTCTTGTATTATTCATTCATTTCAAGGCACAAGATTAAACCCACATCCCAGGAGTCAGGGAGAATTCTGAACAACCCACTAAAGTTTCTGTTGTGTGGAAGGCCCGAGACCCTGTTGCAGTAGGGGCTGCACCCACTCAAGGCCAGAACCAGCCCCTGTCCGAAAGAGCTCACAAGAGAAATGGCTGGGAGAAAAGGATAATTTTTCCACCGTGTCTCAGGTGGGGAAGTGAACCCAAAGGAGATGACCTCATTCACCTAAGTTGCTGCCTCACCCTCATTAACCCTGGCATGAATGTTTTACCTCCTGCCTCACCCCAGCCCTGGGTCACTTTATTAACCGCAAGCATCCCCTGAACCCTAACATCACCCAACTGCCCTCCCTCAATCCGAGCAGAATTCCTTTGACCTTTTCCCCAGAGCTAAACCTAGAATATCACCAGTGCCCATCTCCTTCGCCCTGGGAAAACTCCCCTGACAGCCACCCCAACCTTAACCTTGGAATAACTGCACCAACCTCCTCCCCAGTCCGGATCTGGATCCGCAGTGATGGAAGCTCCTTAAAAGTGAGCAGCCACTGGCACCTGAATATTGGGCCAGCCACCTGTGCTGCCCATGCGCCTGAGACCCTGCCTTCGTATCACCTCTTCCCCCAATGCCCTGCCCCCCACTCTCTCCTTTCTGCTCACTCCCTATATTGCTCGGGGTGCATTAAGGAGGAATCTGAGCAGAGAGTTGATTTTACCTCTCTGTTTGGCACTACTCCTGCTGGTATAGCATCCCATTCTGGTGTTCACAATTCCAGAAAGGGGATGATAAATCGGAGAGGGTTCAGAAAAGAGCCATGAGAATAATTGAAGGAGTAGAAAATTTGCCTTGTAAGGATAGATTTGAAGAGTTTGAGCTATGCAGATGTGTGTAATAAGGCTGAGATGTTCAAAGTCCTCTTCAAGGTTGAGATTTCCAAGGTCGGTTAATTTCAATGCAGATGGTGTGTGCATCTCCCTTCAGCTGCTTTGAACATGTCAGTCTGAGAGTGTGTCAAAGACAGCTAGAGATCTTTAGGAGCATTTTCACGACTTGTAGAGCTCCAGATAGATAGATGGGGCTGTGTGGGGATGTGGCGGAGAGATAGAGGTTCCCAAAAGCCATGGAGCAGCCATGCAGATTTATATGTAGATGTATTTCCACACAGAGCCACTTGTTATTCCTGCAGGTGCCGCACATCAATGTTCAGGCTTTTGACCCCCTCTCAGTTTTCTCAGAGCCACTTTCACCTCCTTGTTCCTCAGCGTATAGATAGCTGGATTCAGCATAGGTGTGACCACATCACCAAAGATCTGCACAGCAGTTACCAGCACTTTGCTTAGGTGGGGCTGAGTGTAGATCAGGGCGCAGGGACCAAAGAACAGCATCATCACCACCAGATGTGAGGTGCAAGTGGAGGCCACTTTGCGCCACCCTTCGGTCGAATTCATATTCAAGACAGAATAGATGATCCTGACGTAGGATGCGAGAATGAGGAGGAAGCAAGTTATGGGCACCAGACCAATGTTTGTGAAGGTCACGGTCTCAATAATGTACGTGTCTGCACAGGCCAGCTTGACCACCGGGAAGATGTCACAGAAGAAATAGCCCACCACATTGGACCCACAGTAGGGCAACGTGAAGGTCAGGCTGGTGAGGATGGTGGAGTGGAAAAAGCTGGTGATCAAGGTGCCAGCGACTAGGAGGGTGCACACCCTCCGGTTCATGATGAGCCAGTAGCGCAGTGGGTGACAGATGGCCACATACAGGTCATAGGCTGTGACGGTGTAGAGCAAGGATTCGGTGCTGCCCAGGAAGTGGTAGAAGAAGATCTGGGACATGCACCCACCTAGCGAGATGATCCTACCCTGAAACCAAAGGTTGGTCATCATGTTGGATGTACTGATGGAGGAGATTCCAATGTCCAGCATGGAGAGAGTGCAGAGAAAGAAATACATGGGGGTGTGCAAGCGGGGATCAGCGAGGATAGCTGAGAAGATGAGCAGGTTGCCCAGCAGTGTGCAGAGGTAGAAGGCTAAGAAGGGGATGAAGAGGATGGTCTAGAGGCCATTGGCATCGGGGATCCCTAAGAGGATGAAATGAGTCACCACAGTGTGGTTGACCAGCCCCATGTGGGACTCATTCCTGAGTAGGGGAGAGAAATGATGGCAAGGAGTTACTGAAAGAAAAAGACCCATTGTCACTGTCATGGTACAATTCCCCACTCTGAACCTTAGCGTCCAAGAGATGGGGTACCAGCATGAATTCCTCTAAGCTTGATTACCAGCTTAGAACCTGTAGCGCTGCCACCAACCAGGAATTCCAGTGCCTGGTACACTCTGGTCCCCCCAAAACCTTGCCCGGGGAACCCCAAGACCTCTGGATCTTAACACAAGGAAAGTAAACCTTCCCCCCCCCCCCGTTGCCTCTCCCAGGCTTCCCCTCCCTGGGTTACCCTGGAAGATCACTGTGATTCAAAACTCCTTGAATCTTTAAACAGACAGGATAATTCACCTTCCTCCCTCCTTCTCTCTCCCCATCCCAGACTCTCCCTGAGAGAGACAGTAATCCTGACAAAGAGAGAATTAGCCTCTCTCTCCCCCTTCCCTCCTTTCTCCCCACCAATTCCCTGGCATATCCAGACCCCGTCCCTTGGGTCTCACACCAGAATAAAAAAAAAACAATCAGGTTCTCAAACAAGAAACTTTTAATTAAAGAAAGAAAAACAGTAAAAATTATCTTTGTAAATTTAAAATGGAATAGGTAGAGGGTTTTTTTATCTATAGGCACTGGGAATACCCTCCCAGCCTAAGTATTCAAATACAAATTAAAATCCTTTCAGCAAAAAATACAAATTTGAACTCCTTTCAGCCAAATACACAAATAAACTCCTTCCACCCAAATGCACATTTGCAAATAAAGAAAACAAACAGAAGTCTAACTCGCCTTATCTATTTAGTACTTACTATGTGGAATCTATAAGAACCTGTATCAGGAGATTGGAGAGAAACCTGGTTGCACGTCTGGTCCCTCTGAGCCCCCAGAGTGAACAACAACCAAATTCTAACAGCACACACAGAAACTTTCCTCCCTCAAGATTTGAAAGTATCCTGCCCTCTGATTGGTCCTCTGGTCAGGTGACAGCCAGGCTTACTGAACTTGTTAACCCTTTACAGTCAAAGAGATATAAAGTACTTCTGTGCTATTAACTTTTCTTATCTGTTTAGGAAAGCCTCCCTTCTCCTTGTCCCCAACTCTGCCCTCCTGAGACCCCCCCAACTTCCCCCCTAGGATCCCACCCCCTACCTGTCTACTGACAAACTCCTGAGACTCCCATGCCTATCTAACCACTGCCTGTCCCCTGACTGCCCCCCTGAACCCCTGACCTATCTAACCCCCACTTCTCCCTGCCCCTGACTGCCCCTCTGAACCTCCACCCCATCCAACCCTCCCTGCTGCCTGTCCCTTGACTGCCCCCTGAATCCTCCCACCCCTTCTCCAAACCCTCAGCCCCCTTACCATGCCACTTAGACCAGCGTGTCTGGCTCCACACGCTGCTGTGCTCCCCCGCGGAGCCCACAGCCCCCGCTGCCAGCACGCGCCTTCCAAATTTGAACACCCCAAAATTCAAGAGTTCTCAAGCTCAGTTTGGGCAGCTGTTACTTCATTTCTCCCCAATCAAATATACTGATCCACTGTAACTCGCTGTAGAAAAAGTAGGGTTAAATTGAGCAAGAAATACTTCCCAGTGGTTATTAGGACTGGAATTGCTATTTTCAACAGCCAGTGCCTTTCTGTTTGTTTATTTGTTTAAAAGGAAGATAGGGATATTGCATTGGCAAATCCCCCATAGAAAGACAGAGTGGAACAAAAGTATAATAAAGGCACCTCAACTTTTCCTCATTGATGGAGGACAGTCTTATAATCTGCATCCAGATATCCTCCAGTCACACAAGCTGTAAATTGTTCCACTGTACTGAAGTTCTGTAACCATTTGGAACCAATCCTGCCTGTGTTCTGTGCACATCCAAAATTCCTGCTGAATGACCCTCCCTATGAGTGAGTTACCAGTGACGCAGGGCTGCGGCGGAAGGAGGGTGCAGATGTGCAGAGGAGAGCCCAGGGCTGAGGCAGCAGGAGGTGTGTGTGTGGAGTCAGTGGTGGGGGCAAAGGGGGAGCCTAGAGCTGGGATAGCAGGCGGTGCGGGTGAGGGGGGAATGCCCAGGGCTGGGGCAGCAAGGGGGTGCGGCAAGGAGCCCAGGCCTGGGACAGGGGGCAGCCAAAAATTTTTTTGCTTGGGGTGGCAAAAAACCTAGAGCCGGCCCTGTACAAGACTTTACCTGGTATATGTTTTTGCACAATGACATTGTATGCAACCAGTTGATTCAATTGCCTATTTTGGGGTTCAGACCTCCTGTCATCGTGTTAGATGTCTGGACCCTCCAGTCCCCTCCCCACTCCACTCTTTCTGTTAGAGCCCCCACCCCTTCCAGCTCTAGGGATCGATTCCAGGAGGATTCCCAGCTCCTCTCCTGATCTAAACTAGTAAACCCCACTACCTTCTCACAGCATCAAATACAACGAGGGTTGCCAACCCTCCCAGTCAGGCCAGGAGTCTCCCAGAATTGGGCTGTATCTCCCCGAGGCAAATAAAGCCAATCTGGGAGATTTTAGGCAACTAAAAGTCCGGTGGCGTATAGAAGCTAACGCAGGCTCCCTCCCTGCCCTGGCTCCGCGTAGCTTCTGGAAGTGGCAGTATGTCTGGCTCCAAGGTGCAGGGGTGGCCAGGGCCAGGGGGGTCTCTGCACGCTGCCCCTGAACTCTGCCCCAAGCGCCAACTCTTCAGCTCTCATTGGCTGGAAACAGGGAACTGCAGCCAGTGGGAGCCGTGGGGCAGCACCTGCAGGTATGAGCAGTGTGCAAAGCCCTCCTGGCCCCCTGCCCAGCAGCCACAGGGATGTGCTGTTTGCTCCCAGGAGTCAGGCCAAGCCAGGGCAGTCAGGGAACCTGCCTTAACTCCACTGCATTGCTGGCCAGGAGCAGCCCAATGTAAGCACTGCCTGGAGACCGCACCCCTCAACCCCTTCTTGCTCCAAGACCCTGCCCCAGCCCTGAGGCCCCTCCTGCACCCCAACCCTTCATCCCTGTCCTCACAAGAGAGCCTCCAACCCTTGCCACAGGCCGCACCTCCCCTGCACCCCAATGCCCTGCCCCCACCCTGAGCCCCCTCCTGCCCCCAACCCTTCATCCCTGTCCTCACCCCAGAGCCCGTATCCCTCGCTACAGCCCGCACCACCCCTGCACACCAACCCTTCATCCCTGTCCTCACCCCAGAGCCCACAACCCTCGCCAGAGCCTGCACCTCCGCTGCACCCCACCCCCGTGCTCCAGCCCCGAGCCCCCTCCCGCACCCCAACCCTTCATCCCTGTCCTCGCCCCAGAGCTTGCAACCCCAGCCAGAGCGCGCACCTCCGCTGCACTCCAACCTCCTGCCCTGGCCTAGAACCCCCTCCCAGACACCTAACCCTTTGACCCCACCCCCCAGCCCAGAGTCCACACCCCAACCCCCTGCCCTAGCCCAGAGCCCCTCCCACACACCTAATCTCTCAACCTCACCCCCCATCCCAGAGCCCACACCCCAACCCCCTGCCCTAGCCCAGAGCCACCTCCTGCACCCCAACCCTTCATCCCTGTCCTCACCCAGAGCCGCAACCCCCAACAGAGCCTGCACCTCCGCTGCACCCCAACCCTTCATCCCTGTCCTCACCCCACAGCCCGCAACCTTCACCAGAGCCCGCATCTGCCCTGCACCCCAACCCCCTGCCCTAGCCCTCAGCACCCTCCTGCCCCCAACCCTTCATCCCTGTCCTCACCGCAGAGTCCGTATTCCTCGCTACAGCCCGCACCTCCCCTGCACACCAGCCCTTCATCCCTGTCCTCACCCCAGAGCCCACAACCCTCGCCATAGCCTGCACCTCCGTTGCATCCCACCCCCCTGCTTCAGCCCTGAGCCCCCTCCCGCACCCCAACCCTTCATCCCTGTCCTCACCTCAGAGCCTGCAACCCTCACCAGAGCCCGCACCTCCGCTCCATCCCAACCTTTCATCCCTGTCCTCACCCCAGAGCCCACAACCCTTGCCAGAGCCCGCACCTCCACTGCACCCCAACCTCCTGCCCTGGCACAGAAACCCCTCCCATACACCTAACCCTTTGACCCCATCCCCCAGACCAGAGTCCACACCCCCAACTCCCTGCCCAAGCCCAGAGCCCCCTCCCACACACTTAAGCTCTCAACCCCATCCCCCAACCCAGAGTCCACACCCCAAACCCCTATCCCAGCCCAGAGCCCCCTCCCACACAGCTAATCTCTCAACCTCACCCCACAGCCCAGAGCCCACACCCCAACCCCCTGCCCCATCCCAGAGCCCCCTCCTGCACCCCCAATCCCTCATCTCTGTCCTCACCCCAGAGACCGCAACCCCAGCCAGAGCCCGCACCTCCCCTGCACCCCAACAGCCTGCCCTGGCCCAGACCCCCCTCCCATACACCTAACCTTTCAACCCCACCCTCCAGCCCAGAGTCCACACCCCAACCCCGTGCCCCAGCCCAGAGCCCCCTCCCACACACCTAACCTGCTCCCAAGCACAGTAACCTGCTCCTGTCCCAGAGTCAGGGGCAGAAATGAAAAATCTGAACTTTCAGCCGTTTCTGCTCCAACCCACTGACCTCAGCTCCCCCACCGAACAGAGGCAGAACAGGGGAGTCCTGTCTTCTGTCTCCAAGTCCTTCTCTCCCTGGCCAGTTCTCAGGCAGTTCCTGCTGAAAGCAGAATAATCATAGCTCAGGGCCCGGCAGTTTCCTGCCCCCCCAGTCTCATCCGGGCATCTTTCATCTCCTTGTTCCTCAGCGTGTAGATGAGGGGTGTCATACGCAGATAGTAGGAGTTAATAGAACAGAAGTACTTTATATCTCTTTTGACTGTAAAGGGTTAACAAGGTCAGTGAGCCTGGCTGTCACCTGACCAGAGGACCAATCAGGGGACAGGACACTTTCAAATCTTGAGAGAGGGAAGTTTCTGTGTGTGCTCTTAGTTTTTGGTTGTTGTTCTCTCTGGGTTGTGAGAGTGACCAGATGTGCAACGAGGTTTCTCACCATTTTCTCGGACACAGGCTCTTATAAGTTCAGAATAGTGAGTACTAGGTAGATAAGGCGAGTTAGGCTTATGTTTGTTTTCTTTCTTTGCAAACGTGCATTAGGCTGAGAGGAGTTCAAATTTGTATTTTGCTGAAAGGATTTTAATTTGTACTTGTATACTTAGGCTGGGAGGGTATTCCCATTGTCTATAGCTGAAAGACCCTGTACCTAATCCATCTTAAATTTACAAAGATAATTTTTCCTGTTTTTCTCTCTTTAATTACAAGTTTCTTGTTTAAGAACCTGAGTGGTTTTTTTTATTCTGGTGTGAGACCCCAAGGGACAGGGTCTGGATTCACCGGGGAATTGGTGGGGAGAAAGGAGGGAAGGGGGAGAGAGAGGCTAATTTCTCTCTGTATTAGGATTAATGTCTCTCTCAGGGAGAGTCTGGGATGGGGAGAGAGAAGGAGGGGGGAAGGTGCATTTTCCTCTCTAAGATTCAAGGAGTTTGAATCACCGTGATCTTCCAGGGTAACCCAGGGAGGGGAAGCCTGGGAGAGGCAACGGTAAGGGAAAGGGTTTACTTTCCTTGTGTTAAGATCCAGAGGGTCTGGGTCTTGGGGGGTTCCTGGGCAAGGTTTTGGGGAGACCAGAGTGTACCAGGCACTGGAATTCCTGGTTGGTGGCAGCGGTACAGGGTCTAAGCTGGTAATTAAGCTTAGAGGAATTCATGCTGGTACCCCATCTTTTGGACTCTAAGGTTCAGAGTGGGGAATTGTACCATGACAAGGGGGTTGAGGAGCGGGGTCACCGTGGTGTAGAATACAGCCACCACACCATCCAGTGGGTGCCAGGATCCTGGCCTCATGTAGATGAAGAGCCCAGGCACATAGTAGGTCACCACCACGATGACATGAGCCACACAGGTGGAGAAGGCCCGGTGCCCGCCCTGGGCCGAGCGAATCCTCAGGATGGCTGAGACGATGTAGACATAGGTCATCAGGATGAGAAGGAAGCAGGTGAGGGCCAGGAAGCAAATGCCCACAAATGTCACCAGCTTGTTGAGCGCTATGTCCTTGCAGGCCAGCTTCAGCACAGCTCGGATATCGCAGAGGATGTATCCCACCCTGTTTTCTTTGCCATAGGGTAGCTGGAAGGTCAGCACGGTCTGTATGGTGGAGTGCAGGGAGCCCCCTAACCAGGTCACTACTGCCAGGCACAGGCAGGTTCTGTGGTCCATAATGACGCTGTAGTGCAGTGGTTTGCAGATGGCCAGGAAGCAGTAGTAGGCCATAAAGGTGTAGAGGAAGCACTCGGTGCAGCCAAGGAAGTGGAAGAAGAAGAGCTGGGCCATGCAGCCCTGGAAGGAGATGGCCCCGCTGCCCGACAGGAAGCCGGCCACCACCTTGGGAACCACCACTGAGGAGACCGTCATGTCCAGGAAGGACAAGTAGCAGAGGAACCAGTGCATGGGCTTGTGCAGCCGGCGCTCCCGGGCCACCGCCAGCAATATGAGCAGGTTCTCGCACAGCGTCAAGAGGTAGATGATGAGGAAGAAGAGGAACAAGGGAATCCTCAGCTCTGGGGGATATGGGAGCCCCACCAGGATGAAATGGGTCAGCTGAGACCGGTTCCCACGCTCCATTCACTCGGTCTGTGTCCCTGAAGGTGAACCCAGGATGTTAATGATTAATGAGCAGAGAAGCAATGGATGATCTTTGCTGGGCCATTTGCGACAAGATTCACTCCTGCGCCAGGGGAAGAATCAAGCCCAGAAGCCCAGACTCCCCATCTCTCCCTCTATGCTCTAGCCCACTAGACCCTGCGCAGCTCCAAGAGCTGGGACCTTAACTCTGGAGTCTTGGCAACCAACCGCCCTTGCTCTGACCTTCTGGACCCCACTTACCTCCCAGAGGTGGAAATAAAGCCCAGGAGACCTGACTCACATCCCCTCCCCACCCCTTACCTCTCACTCACCACCCAGAGCTGTGAAAATTATCCAGAAGCTCCAGCTCACCCCCAATCATCCCCACTACACTCCATTCCCTACCCAGAGATGGGGACACAACCCTACAATCCAAGAGTCCTGATCCTAGTGTCCCCTCCCCATCTTCTAACTCCCTGCAGCCCACACTTGACAAGAGAAAGTCCTTCCAAAACCCCCATCTCAGGACTTTGGTGTCTAGTCCTCATGCTGGCCCAACTGCACAGGTGTGGATTTCAACCGGGGTGCTCCGCAGATCAGATGTGCATAAATCTTCCTTCTTTTGGGTCAAACTCAACTTCCAAGTGACCTGGGAGAGGAAAAATAACCCTCTCTGGAAAGTCAACACTGGAACTGCCTCCTGCAGAGGTTTTTGCACCTTCCCCTGATGTTGCCAGTTCAGGCCACCATCAAGGAGCGAGTGGCTGTTCTGTGGCATGAAGGACTCACTTGCGATGGAGAATGGGAATTTTCACCAGCTAGGGACCTGGGCCTGTAGTGAGGAAGGGCAGCAGAGAAAGACTGAACCAGGTGACAGAGCAGTCCTGCAGCTGCCTCTCTGGATACAGTTCCCTGGAGTGTGTTGCAGCTGGATGCATGATTTGGTCTTCAAGCAGGTTCTATTTGCTCTCTTCCATGCTCTGAGATCTCCCTTAAATCCCCCCAATCAAACATTTCACACAGGAGGTGGCTTTAGCTCCAATGTGATGCCAGCCCCAAACAGGCAGGGACTCGGGGTAAATGTCCCCTATACGAGATCATCCTGGAGTCCATGAACTTGCCTCTCACGGAGGGAGACTGAGCTGGGAGGGTCCCGGTGCTGATCTCCGCTTCTATGCATTGTTGCTCCACTCTGTTAAATTTTGCCCTCAGCTCTCTTGTGTCCTTTCTTTCTGCAGCTTCTTTTAACCTGGCGTCCCTCCTGCACTAGTCTCTGTGCTCTCACCTCTTCCCCCTCAAGTACTTCTCTCCCACCAGTGCCACTCATATTAAACTGTTGACATTTGCTGTATCTTCAAGCAAGTAATGAGGTCCCCCATCGGCAAAACCCAATGAGCATCGTTAGAAATGGTGTTTGGGGCAAAAATGAAGGTGACAGAGCAATGACTTGTCTGTTACAGCTACCCCCACTATTCCATTTTGTATCTTACAGCTGTCTCCTTACTCCATTTTGTTTTTATTCTACTGTAGCCTCCCTTCCCTGGCTGTTAAGTTGTTTAGCAGAGCCATTGCCCTTCTCAAAAGGGATGGCCAATTGTGCTAAGTGGGACCACTTCCCTGTTCAAAGGGTTAGTCCTGTTATCACCTTGTTAAACCTGGGCTCGGTATAGGGTAGACAATGTCCAGTTGCAAGGCCTATTGTCTTTTTAAGGTCCTGGGCATGAGTCATAGGCCTCATGTGCTTCTGAGTCACCTATTGCACAGGACTCTGCCTAGACATGTCTCTGTGCTCACCTGTTTTTTTTTCTCTTTCCCCTGCCTCTGAACCAATCAGAAGTACTGGTGGGAAACTGCCTAAGTTTGCCCTTAAAACCAGACATTTTCTGATCAGACCTCAGAAGGTTCCTGCATTGCTGCCTGGTCTGATCAGCCAGGGGTTCTGGGGGGTCCTTTCTCCGCTCTCGTTTTATTTTTGAGCGTACCCCCGTTTTTTGAACCCCCCCCCCACGAAGAACGAATTGCTGCCTGAGAGATCTCCTGATTATTGAGACTGTACCCAGCCTTCTGATGATTTTGCTGCTTTTACCTCTGCTGCTTCCTTTGGGGCTGGTAAGAATCGCTCTGTGAAACTCTCTATACTTTTATTTTATTAGTTTAGCTGCTGACTCTGTTTCCCCAGACTTAAGGTAAACTTCTGTCTGTGCTTAAAACCACTCTTAAACTCTGCAGCACTTTGCTGCTAAAAAAATAAGCCTGTGCTGCTGCTAAGCTGTGCCTTCCTGGACTACCAGTTTACAGCCCCTCCCTCCCCTGCTGCTAAAGTACATTTCACTTTGCATAGCTATGGTTAAGTTAGGTTTAGAGAATTGTTTGTATTGTGCTCTGTAAGTTAGGTTTAAGAAATTGTTGCATTGTGTTCTGTTACTTGTTAATTTGTGTAGTCTTGGTTAAGTTAGGTCATAAGATTTTGCTGTGTTCTGTATAGTTGTGGTTAAGTCTGTCTTCCTGCTGCCCCCCCCCCGAGCTCTCCAGTCACCCCATACCCCTCAGTCTCTCTGCTGTTTAAACTTGCAGCCTGCCTGCTCTCTCTCTGCTGTTTAAACCTGCAGCCTGCCTGCTTTCTGTCTCCTGAAGCTCTCTCTCTCTCTCTCCTTTTTAATCCCTTCCTCCACACTCTCCTATTACCCCAAACCTCAATTGTATTACTGAAGTCTAGCATAAAACCCCGTTGGTTACCTTTTTTCTCTCTAACACACCTCACATTTTACATTTATACCACTGTGACACATTTTTACCTAGAGTTGGTTATTTACCACATTTTTCCCATAACTGTTAGTTGGCTATATGCTGCTGTGACACACCTTTTATATAGAAATTGTTAGCTACCTGTTACATTTATACTTCAGTGTTAATTGGTTACCAACTGTATTGTACCCCACTGTATTGTACCCCACTATTGAAACCCCCTATACTATTTGCTAAAAGAAACCCCTCCCCAATTGTCTACCTTAACAAACCCCATACCCCTCGCTATTGAATTTTCCCTGTTTTGACATTTTCTTAATAAAGTTTATTTTGCACCCCACCTGTGTGGTAATTGCTCCCCAAGATCCCATATACCTGCTGGCAGGGACATGACTTAGCTGTTAAAGGAGACCATGGATCTTAAAAGAATGGCCCAGTGTGGGACTTCAGAGACTGGCGTATGGGCTCAGTTGGGGGCACGCTCCACTACCAGTCAGTGCTGTCCCCCGTGCTCCAGAATGGCACTAGGAGGTGCTTTGTTTTATGCAATGGGATGAGGTGGGTCAGCAGGGGTCGCTCTCCCCTGCAAGTCTGTTCTGAACCCAAGATGGCATTAGGCGGAACCACCCTGGGTTTGGAACAGACTTGGAGGGAAAGGGGTTGGAACGGGGGCGGGGAAGGGGTGGGAATAGGAGGGGTGGGACAGGGCCTCATGGAAGGAGTGGAGTGGGGACGGGGCCAGGGGCAGAGCCAGGGCTTTTGTATCTTTATATGTAAAGGTGTCAGTGATGAGGCCCTCAGGCCAGTGTGCTAGTCCTAGTGTGCCTCTCGTGGTGATTTGAGTTGGAAACCCCTGCCCTATACTTTAGTAAGGCTTTTGATACTGTCTTGCATGACCTGCCATTAACAAACTAGGGAAATAAAACCTAGATGGAGCTACTATAATGTAGGTGCATAACTAGTTGGACCACAATTCCCAGAGAGGAATTATCAGTGGTTCACAGTAAGGCTGGAAGGTCATATTGAGTGGGGTTTCACAGGGCTCAGTTCTGAGTTTGGTTCTGTTCAATAGCTTCATCAACAATTGAGATTGTGGCACAGAGAGTACACTTCCAGGGTTTGTGGATGATACCAAGCTGGGAGGGGTTGCAAGTGCTTTGGAGGACAGGATTATAATTCAAAATGATCTGGACAAGCTGGATAAATGGTCTGAAGTAAATAGCATGAAATTCAATAAAGACAAATGCAAATTACTCTATTTAGAATGGAACAATCAGTTACACACATATAAAATGGGAAATGACTGCCTAGGAAGAACAGGAGTACCTGTGGCACCTTAGAGACTAAAAATTTATTTGAGCATAAGCTTTCATGGGCTACAGTCCACTTCATCGGATGCGTAGAATGGAACATATAATAAGATTATATATATACATACAGAGAAGATGCCATATCAGCTCTAAGAGGCTAATTAATTAAAATGACCTGTTATCAACAGGAAAAACACATTTGTAGAGATAATCAAAATGATCAATTACAGACGTTGACAAGAGGTGTAAGGATAGTTATCATATGGAAAAAGATTCAAGTAGTGTAATGAGAGTGAAATAACAGAACGCCATTACCCATCTACTTCAGCCTCTAACTAAAACCTCTCCAATGCATCATCAAAGATCTACAGCCTATCCTGAAAGAGGATCCCTCACTCTCACAGATCTTGGAAGACAGACCAGTCCTCGCTTATAGACAGCCTCTCAACCTGAAGCAAATACTCACCAGCAACCACACACCACACAACAAAAATACTAACCCAGGAACCTATCCTTCCAACAAAGCCCAATGCCAACTCTGTCCACATATCTATTCAAGTGACACCATCACTGGACCTAATCACATCAGCCATGCCATTCACCTGCACATCCACTAATGTGATATATGCCATCATGTGCCAGCAATGCCCCTCTGCCATGTACATTGGCCAAACCGGACAATCTCTAAGCAAAAGAATAAATGGACACAAACCTGACATCAGGAATCATAACACTCAAAAACCAACAGGAGAACACTTCAACCTCTCTGGCCACTCAGTAACAGACCTGAAGGTGACAATTTTGCAAGAGAAAGGCTTCAAAAACAGACTCCAAGGAGAAACAGCTGAGCTTGATTGATTTGCAAATTAGATACCATTAACTCTGGCTTGACTAGAGATTGGGAACGGCTGAGTCATTACACTACTTGAATCTATTTCCTTATGATAACTATCCTTAAGCTCTTGCCAACTGTCTGGAGATGGGGTGAAATGGAGAAGGAAGAAGCGGGGTCAGAGTGGAGCAGGGGAAGAGTCAGGGCAGGGTTAGGGCCTTGGGGAAAGGGGTGGAGTGGGGGTAGGGGTGGGGCCTAAGGCAGAGCCGGGGGTTGAGCATCCCCTGGCACTTTTGAAAGTCGACACCAATGGGACTCCAGACACCTGTGTCACTTGCACTATGCTTGCTTTGGCTTCCCATCTGTAAAATGGGACTAGTGCCACTTCCTTTAGACTGTTTAGATCATGAGCACTTTAGGACAAGAACTGACTGCACAGTGCCTGCCACAGTGGAGGCAAATCACCAGCTGGTGTGAACCTGCCTCAGTTCCATTGGAGTCAATGGTTCAGATCTGAACTGAAGTCATAGGGGACATGTCAGTTTATACCAGCCAGGGGCTGGTCATATGGCCATATCTATATGTAATGCGATTTCTATAACTTTCTGGCCCAGAAGCATTAATTTCCTTGGTGCTCAGTTCATTGTGTGTCAATGTAACCAATTTTTCAGTTGTAGAAGTTCATGTTCCCATCTAGTGGGTGATGTTTTCCCCTGCGCAGGTCCATTGAAAACCCAATTTTCCATCAAAGAAAAGCTTCAAGAGATCATTTATTACTAGTCCGTAATAATGATGGTAGTGACTGGCTTTTATATAACTCAAGATGTTCTCATCTGTACACCTGTCGGATCCTTTTTTGAAATCTAAAAAGCTCTTGGCCTCAGTATCTTGTGGCCTTGAGTTTGTCAGACTAAGTGTGCAGTTTAGGGCTTAAGTGGTAAGTAACCGGTGAGCAGACCATCTGCGCCCGCTGGTGAACTTCCTATCATGCTTGTACTTTAGGGTGGGAATTTCAAAGGCACCTCCCAGGAGCTAAGTGTCTAATTGCCATAGACTTTTGTCTTCCTTTTGGAAATTCCAGCCTGAAAATCCAACAATTTTCATTTCATATTTTTACTGTTCTCTTAAAATTCACTTGTTCTCTGCCACTCTTATGAATGGCCCCAGTCCTCTCTAGATACTGAGGTCCAGATTTATTTTTCATTGGAACACCTACAGAAAGCACACAGAGCTTAGAGGCAGCAAAGAGTCCTGTGGCACCTTATAGACTAATAGACGTATTGGAGCATGAGCTTTCGTGGGTGAATACCTGCTTCGTCAGATAGAAAACTTAGAGACAAGTTCCAATCAAACAACAGCTGAGGGTAGGAAACAAGGGAAAAAAAATGTTTTATTCACAGGTTTTATTCCCACTCCATATTACTCAAACTTCAAGCACAACCACATGCTGAAGACACAATACATAAGCAGCACAAAACCCAAACACATTGTGTGTGATGAGTGTAGAGTTCTCAGATTAGTTAAATCTTCTATTAGCATTTTCATTCCTTTTTTTACTTATTTATCTTTCTAGCTCTTGCTAAGTAGAGCGTGAATTTTTAAAAACCATCCAATTGTCTTAGGAGAGTAGGTCCTATTTTCAAAAGCCATTAAGCTGCCCAGTTCTCAGGCCTGGTCTACACTACGCGTTTAAATCGATTTAAACGCACCTGTCCACACTACACTGCTCTTTATATCGATTTAAAGGGCTCTTTAAATCGATTTCTGTACTTCTACAAAACGAGAGGAGTAATGCTAAAATCAATATTACTATATTGGATTACGGTTAGTGTGGATGCAAATCGACATTATTGGCCTCATTATTTTACAGTAGCTACCCACAGTGCACTGCTCCAGAAATCGATGCTAGCCTCGGACCATGGACGCACACCACCGAATTAATGTGCCTAGTGTGGACACGCACAATCGACTTTATAATATCTGTTTTATAAAATCGGTTTAAGCTAATTCGAATTTATCCTGTAGTGTAGATGTGGCCTCACTGAAATTCCATGGGACAAAGACCAGATTTTCACAGGTATATTGCCATCTACAGGTGCAGATAGACATGTAGTGGAATTTTCAAATGGCCTTGGAGTTTAGGCCCAGATTATTGTCACAGTTTACAGCAACTACACTGGTATTTCTCCGTAGTGGTCCAGCAGAGGCGCATCTCTCTGCAGGCTTTCAGCTCCCTACCTTCCTTGGGAGGAGACCCATGTCTCTTTCCCTCCTGACTGGGGCATTTCCAGGCTTAACAGTTCCCTTCACTGCATTATTCCCTCAAAAGCCATCTGCCTAAGCAGCCCTGCTTTGCTGCTCCCCTCTGGGTGGTGCACGGTTCTTACCATGCAGCTCTTCCTAAGCAAGCCTATTTTATTCTTAAGGTAAAAGCAATACAGAGATATCACTAAAAACCATAAAAGAACCTACGTGCATAGTAATAAGCTTAGCAGAGATCAGCCCAACTCCAACATGGGCTCTGTCAGGGGATTAGTCCTTCAAACTGCACAACCGGCTCTCTTCCCTGGTTACTAGCTCATAACAGCCTCAGCTCAGAACTAGCTCCAGCACAGTGAGTTTAGTCCATTCTTTATGCAGGATGGGAGTTTTGATCTGGAGTTTCCAGGAGCAGGTAATTCACAGAGAATGTTTTTTTCTTCATGCAACATAGCTTTGAAAGACCTCCAAAGTACCCCCTGGGCCCTTTCACATGTACTGTCCCAAACAGTTCTTTGAAGTTCCTCACATTTCCCCAAGATTCCATTCATCAGTCTCCTAGAAAAGTTACATTCAGTCCACAATAGCACACGCACAATTGTATTTGTAATACAACAGACCCCAAGGGATTAAACTTAACTCAACAAGGTTTATCCAGGAAATTGCTGTATCTGTCACACCTTTAAAAATCTGGCGCTGGACATCTAACTCTCATTGATTTCTACGTTCAAATATTTTGAAAATCCCACTAGGTGGCTATCTTTAAAAATCTGCCATAAGGTCTAGCTTTATGAAGGAGTTTAGTAAATTCCACTAGGCACATAGAGTTTCTAAATAGGTTAGATGTTTAACTTCTATGGAAAGTAACTGAGAGTCTGGTGCCTGACTCACTCAAGGTGCTCTTAGAAACCTTATTAGGTGATTAAAAAAGGATTTTCAAAATCTGGTCCTCAGACACATACTTCCCACAGCTTTTCAGGGAGAATAAGACTTCTAAATGTCTCCATTACTTTTGAAACTGGGAGTTAGTCTCCTAAATCACTTAGGCGGTTTTGCAAATTTTACCACAAATACATTGATCTTTAAGGCATGGTGAACAATTCAATGCTTCTCCCAGGAATTTTAGGCAGCTACCTAGGGCAGATGCTCTGTGAGCTGTGGTTCATACCAGAAGATGAAGGGAATTTTTTTCCTTCCCTTTTGCATTTGCAGAAGATGCTGCACTTGATTCTGAAGATCTGTGTAACAAAGTTGAGATTTACATAGTCTTCTACAAAATTTGGCACTCCAGTTCCTTTTAATTTTGAAGAAGACTGAGTATGTTGGTCCCTTAGACAGCTTTGAAAATGTCAGCCTTAGAGTATGTTAAAAGACAGGAAGGGATTTTTAGGAGCATTTCTACGATTTGTAGAACTCCAGACAGATAGATGGGGCTGTGTAGGGATGGGGAGAGACACAGAGGTTCACAAAAGCCATGGAGCAAGCATGCAAATGCATTTGTAGATGTATTTCCATTCAGACTCACGTGTGATTCCTGGAGCTGCTACACATCACAGCAGGCATTTAACCGCCTCTCAGTTTTTTCAGAGCTGCCTTCACCTCCTTGTTCCTCAGCGTATAGATGGCCGAATTCAGCATGGGCGTGACCACATTGCCAAAGATCTGCACAGTAGTCACCAGGACTTTGCTTGGCTGGGGCTGAGTGTAGATCAAGGCGCAGGGACCAAAGAACAGTGTCACCATCACCAGGTGCATGGTGCAAGTGGAGGCCGCTTTATGCCACCCTTCGGCCAAGTTCATATTCAAGAGAGAAAAGATGATCCTGACGTAGGATGCGAGAATGAGGAGGAAGCAAGTTATGGGCACCAGACCAATGTTTGTCAAGGTTATGGTCTCAATGATGTACGTGTCTGCACAGGCCAGCTTGACCACCGGGAAGATGTCACAGAAGAAATAGTCCACCACATTGGACCCACAGTAGGGCAGCGTAAAGGTCAGGCTGGTGAGGATGGTGGAGTGGAAAAAGCTGGTGATTAAGGTGCCAGCGACTAGGAGGGCGCACAGCCTCCGGTTCATGATAAGCCAGTAGCGCAGCGGGTGGCAGATGGCCACGTACCGGTCATAGGCCATGACGGTGAAGAGCAGGCACTCGGTGCTGCCCAGGAAGTGCCCAAAGAAGATCTGGGACATGCACCCACCCAGCGAGATGACCCTGCTCTGACCCCAGAGAATGGTCAGATATTTAGGGATGCTGATGGAGGAGATTCCAATGTTCAGCACGGAGAGATTGCAGAGGAAGAAATACATGGGGGTGTGCAAGCGGGGATCAGCGAGGATGGCTGAGAAGATGAGCAGGTTGCCCAGCAGTGTGCAGAGGTAGAAGGCTAGGAAGGTGATGAAGAGGATGATCTGGAGGCCGTTGGCATCAGGGATCCCTAAGAGGATGAAATGAGTCACCACAGTGTGGTTGATCAGCCCCATGTGGGACTCATTCCTGGGTAGGGGAGAGAAATAATGTCAGTGAGTTACTGAAATAAAAAGACCTATTGTCACATAGCTGCAATGATCATGCTTCCTTCCACTTCCCCCATTATTCACTGCCATTGGGAGCGGGGTATATTTCTGTCACAGGATTGCCAGTTGGGGTCATGACCTCACTGGTCTGGCACTGATCACAGAAAGAGAAAATATCTGCCTTGAAGATCTTACTGTCCAGAAACAAAGAGACAACGAGGACGTCTATTCTATTCTATTCTATTCTATTCTATTCTATTCTATTCTATTCATGTTCTTCTCTTCTCTCCTCACCTACTCCAATTTCTTCAGATCAATTCTATCTAGGCCCTTACCCCCCATTCTCACCACAGTACCTCAGAGCCTTGTGCTTGTGGCAAGCATTTCTCACAAGTAGTTTTTTCTCTCTTAGCTTTGAATGACCTCAGCTTTGTTAGAGCTGTGAGTTGTTCGGGGGTATTTATCGGGGTCCAAGAGAAAAGGAAAAGGAAAGAAGGAGAAGGGGAAGAACCACAGCCAGAGGTGGTGGAGCTAGGGGTTCTGGGAATTCAGCAGCACCCCTTGGCTTGACGTGATTGCCATCATATCCAGGGTTCACAGTTTGGTTCAGTGGCAGTCAGCGCCCTCACTACACAAATTGTTCCAGGGCACCTAGACACAGCTTGTCATCGCTCTGCTGTGAACACAGGCAGGGCTCTGTAGATGGGACAGGGGCTTTTAAAAGGTCAGATTGAAGGAGAATGGCAAAGTGTCCGTTTGCATTTTTCCAGGGAGTTTCCCAGGCAGGACAGTCATGGGAAGCAGAGATACTGGAGGCATCTGGTTATGACAGATGGAGAGAGGAAGATAAATGATACAGAGACAGACAGGCAGGTACTGCACAGGGGTGGTCAGGTGGATCGACTTCTCTCTAAAGAAAATATTTGGCTGACACCTTCATCGGCGTGAGGTAGAGAGGCAGAGACTGAGGGACGGAGAGAGAAGAACTTTACCAAAGCAGGGGCCATACACTGGTTGCATTGGGAGAGGCCGCTCCAGCTGATGGGAATTCTCCCTTTCTGTCCCTCGGTCATGACTCCTTTCTAGCACCATCCAGCTTTCTTATCCCGGACGGCCCATTGCCCAGGAGAGGTGCAGATACTGGGTACTTGGTATCCAATCGGGAGACCTAATCTGCAGCATATCACCCCACGCAGCTGCAGACCCCACAGCTTTCTCACAGCTTCCAGACTCCTTACAGCTCTCCCTGGTCTTTAAATCCGCCAGGCCCCTCAGGACCAGGGCCCTAAATCCCCGAGAGGCTCCTGATCTGAAATCTTGGTTGAGTCTCCATTTAACGGAGATTAGGCATTATTTCAGCTAACGCTCATGGACCACTGGGTCTGGCCCTCAGGCAGCCTCAATAAGAGTAGCGCCATGGGAACTGAATTGGCCAGATCCCCACCTCCACCAAGGTCCAGATTGCAGTCTTGCTCCCCCTGACCTGATTCATGAGCAATTTCATTGGATTCCCTGGGGCTCCTTCTCTTCCCAGCCAAGCACCTGATATAAATCAGGAGTAACACTACTGGAATCACGGGAGCTGTGTAGATTTCTACCAGCTGAAAATCTGGCCCAGCCATTGGAGGGGGAATGGGATATTCATGCTTGTCTAGGCTTTCCGACTTTGTGATACAAGCCAACAAATTCCTCCCAGTGAAGTGAAATAAAAGTAAACTGGGCCGGAGATTCAGCTGGAGGCCTCTGTATCCAGCACAGCTTTCTCGTGGGGTTGTATTTCCTACTGGTCTCCCGCCCCTATCTCTATAGCTCTGTGTACACAGGGATGTATTCATGCAGTGTGAGTGTAAAATTCCACCCTTTGTAGATGGAGGACAGCCTACATCCTGCTCATGACTTCACATCAGTTTTTGCAAGATACCAGAGTCTCCCAGAAGAGTATTGAGTTGTTTTGGGCAGTACAGTAGCTCCCAGCAGCCCCAGCTTGATCTTGGCCCTGTTTTTCTGGATGTCGCTCAGACGCAGGCCGAGACTGATCCTGCCTGTCAGAGCTCCCTAGCTAACTAAGCCAAACACCGTGATAATTATCAGCCACATGTTACAAGCAGAAACTGAGGCAGAGAGATTTTCAGGGTGGGATTTTCAAAGGAGCTGGGCTCCCACAACTCATTCCAGTTCACTGGACATTGGTCACCCAGTTCCTACTGGCCGGATGAAATTCTCAGTTGAATGGAATTGTCTAAGGTGAGAAAGGGAGGTTGTGGAAGAGGTGGTAATCTGGTCTAGATTTCCTGGGTTCCAGCCTGAGCACTGGAAGTAACACCCTTCTCTTTTCATGGGAATGACCCTTGGTCTGCGTCTCTCTAAGCCTCAGGCCTGTTCTTTTACCCTCCCGTCTGTGCAATCAGGGTTCAGGAGTCAGGGCCTTTAGAGCATTAGGGCTGATTTCACTGAACCAAAGCTGCTTCTTTACTAGCCAAGAAATTGGAATAATAGACCCACGCCTCGTCTCGGACCTCTACTGTGCATCTGCGCTAAGGGGTCAGGAATGGTTAGCTAAATAGATGTGAAGTACTTTAATGTGGACATATCCACAGACCCCACACAGAGAGGGATATGAGAGACACAGGGCTAGATTAGGGGGGGTTCCAGCAATGACCTCATTGTCCTATCACCATAGTTGTAATAAGGTCCCGAGTCCTGTAATTTCTGTCATTTTCTGCTGTTTCTCTGGGGGGCATCTTCCTTGGGAGACAGAATGCAGGGCCTGAAGCAGATGTGATAATTAATCTCTGTAGATGTGTTATCCCCGAACCAGGCATAACATCCCGTGGGGCTCAATGTCCGTTGAGGTAATTAAAATGTTGACATTTCTAACGAGTTCCCAGACTGAGCCCTCTCACTGCTCTGGAGACCAGGCTCAGAGGTTACACTTGGTTTGCATGAGCTGAGTTCCGCATGAACACCAGAATCAGAACTGCCTTTGAGTATTTTAGTTTGCATTATCACTATTTTTATCATTGGTATTATGGTATGACCTACAGGCTGGAACTGAGACATAGGCTGCTTGTGCCACACCCTGCAGACACATTTCTGAATGTGATACACCTTTAATAGCTGAGAGTGAGAAAGGATTTAATTAGCCACATATAGCATATGGGGAAACTGAGTCACAAAGCAATTTAATGAGTTACTGAAGGGCAATCAGAGACGCTTCTACAGACACCGTACTGGAACCCAGACCTCCTGTGTCCCAGGTCTTTGTCTTACCCACAAGATAATGGTTTGCCAATAATTCCCACGGGCTCTCTTCCTTCCACCCCCTAAACTGACTTTTCACTTTGCTGTCTGGTCACCCAAGTTGAGTTGATACAGTTCTCAGTTACAAAATACTATAGCCATCTTCTCGCCCTCCTTCTCCCTTTATGGCTGCCCCATGCCCATGGCTTGAAGGTAAAGAGACCTTTCCCACTGTCCGTCAGCAGCTACTACAGTTTTTAAAATCAATGTGCCAATTTCTGCGCTGAACTTCCATTCCAGCTTTTCATTTCTCAGGCAGCATAGTCTGGATTTGTGACTTTGTGGAGACTGGTTCCCTGGAGAAACAACAGAGAAATTTCAGGACAAACCGTCAAAGTGCAAAGGGGGCACTGCAGTTCAGGGAGTGGGGAGGGCAACTCAGTAGGGGGCCTTCTTCCTTCCAAGTCAGGGATTTTTCTCGTGCCGCAGTGTTGGACTCGCATGTGCTGCTCTGCAGATAGATGTGCCAGGGACCAGGCTCATGTCATCTCACTGAGATTCCTTTCACTTCTTTTCTTGTATTATTTGTTCATTTCAAGGCACAAGGTTAAACCCACATCCCAGGAGTCAGGGAGAATTCTGAACAACCCACTAATGTTTCTATTGTGTGGAAGGCCCGAGGCCCTGTTGCAGTAGGGGCTGCACCCACTCAAGGCCAGAACCAGCCCCTGTCCCAAAGAGCTTACAAGAGAAATGGTTGGGAGAAAAGGATAATTTTTCGACCGTGTTTCAGGTGGGGAAGTGAACTCTAAGGAGATGACCTCATTCACCTAAGTTGCTGCCTCACCCTCATTAACCCTGGCATGAATGTTTTACCTCCTGCCTCACCCCAGCCCTGGGTAACTTTATTGACCGCAAGCATCCGCTGAACCCTAACATCACCCAACTGCCCTGCCTCAATCAGAGCAGAATTCCTTTGACCTTTTCCCCAGAGCTAACCCTAGCATATCACCAGTGCCCATCTCCTTCACCCTGGGAAAACTCCCCTGACATCCACCCCAACCTTAACCCTGGAATAACTGCACCAACCTCCTCCCCAGTCCGGATCTGGATCTGGAGTGATGGAAGCTCCTTAAAAGCTCCACTGGCACCTGAACAATGGGCCAGCCACATGTGCTGCCCATGCGCCTGAGACCCTGCCTTCGTATCACCTCTTCCCCCAATGCCCTGCCCCCCACTCTCTCCTCTCTGCTCCCTCCCTATATTGCTCGGGGTGCATTAAGGAGGAATATTGAGTCTGAGCAGAGTGTTGATTTTACCTCTCTGTTTGGCACTAGCACGATCGCTGCTGGTACAGCTTCCCATTCTGGTATTCACATTCCAGAAGGGGGATGATAAATCGGAGTGGTTTCAGAAAAGAGTCATGAGAATAATTGAAGGAGTAGAAAATTTGCCTTGTAAGGATAGATTTGAAGAGTTTGAGCTATGCAGATGTGTGTAATAAGGCTGAGATGTTCAAAGTCCTCTTCAAGGTTGAGATTTCCAAGGTCGGTTAATTTCAATGCAGACGGAGTGTGCATCTCCCTTCAGCTGCTTTGAACATGTCAGTCTGAGAGTGTGTCAAAGACAGCTAGAGATCTTTAGGAGCATTTTCACGACTTGTAGAGCTCCAGATAGATAGATGGGGCTGTGTGGGGATGTGGCGGGGAGAGAGAGGTTCCCAAAAGCCATGGAGCAGCCATGCAGATTTATATGTAGATGTATTTCCACACAGAGCCACTTGTTATTCCTGCAGGTGCCGCACATCAATGTTCAGGCTTTTGACCCCCTCTCAGTTTTCTCAGAGCCGCTTTCACCTCCTTCTTCCTCAGCGTATAGATAGCTGGATTCAGCATAGGTGTGACCACATCGCCAAAGATCTGCAGAGCAGTCACCAGCACTTTGCTTAGGTGGGGCTGAGTGTAGATCAGGGCGCAGGGACCAAAGAACAGCATCATCACCACCAGATGTGAGGTGCAAGTGGAGGCCACTTTGCGCCACCCTTCGGTCGAATTCATATTCAAGACAGAATAGATGATCGTGACGTAGGATGCGAGAATGAGGAGGAAGCAAGTTATGGGCACCAGACCAATGTTTGTGAAGGTCACAGTCTCAATAATGTACGTGTCTGCACAGGCCAGCTTGACCACCGGGAAGATGTCACAGAAGAAATAGCCCACCACATTGGACCCACAGTAGGGCAGCGTGAAGGTCAGGCTGGTGAGGATGGTGGAGTGGAAAAAGCTGGTGATCAAGGTGCCAGCGACTAGGAGGGCGCACAGCCTCCGGTTCATGATGAGCCAGTAGCGCAGTGGGTGACAGATGGCCACATACAGGTCATAGGCTGTGACGGTGTAGAGCAATGACTTGGTGCTGCCCAGGAAGTGGTAGAAGAAGATCTCGGACATGCATCCACCTAGCGAGATGATCCTACCCTGAAACCAAAGGTTGGTCATCATTTTGGATGTACTGATGGAGGAGATTCCAATGTTCAGCACGGAGAGATTGCAGAGGAAGAAATACATGGGGGTGTGCAAGCGGGGATCAGCGAGGATGGCTGAGAAGATGAGCAGGTTGCCCAGCAGTGTGCAGAGGTAGAAGGCTAAGAAGGGGATGAAGAGGATGGTCTGGAGGCCGTTGGCATCGGGGATCCCTAAGAGGATGAAATGAGTCACCACAGTGTGGTTGACCAGCCCCATGTGGGACTCATTCCTGAGTAGGGGAGAGAAATAATGCCAAGGAGTTACTGAAACAAAAAGACCCATTGTCACTGTCATGGTACAATTCCCCACTCTGAACCTTAGCGTCCAAGAGACGATGCACCAGCATGAATTCCTCTAAGCTTGATTACCAGCTTAGGACCAGTAGCGCTGCCACCAACCAGGAATTCCAGTGCCTGGTACACTCTGGTCCCCCCAAAACCTGGCCCGGGGAACCCCAAGACCCAGATCCTCTGGATCTTAACACAAGGAAAGTAAACCTTTTCCCCCACCATTGCCTCTCCCAGGCTTCCCCTCCCTGGGTTACCCTGGAAGATCACTGTGATTCAAAACTCCTTGAATCTTTAAACAGACAGGAAAATTCACCTTCCTCCCTCCTTCTCTCTCCTCATCCCAGACTCTCCCTGGGAGACAGTAATCCTAACACAGAGAGAATTAACCTCTCTCTCCCCCTTCCCTCCTTTCTCCCCACCAATTCCCTGGCATATCCAGATCCCGTCCCTTGGGTCTTACACCAGAATAAAAAAAAAAACAATCAGGTTCTTAAACAAGAAACTTTTAATTAAAGGGAGAAAAACAGTAAAAATTATCTTTGTAAATTTAAAATGGAATAGGTAGAGGGTTTTTTTAGCTATAGGCCCTGGGAATACCCTCCCAGCCTAAGTATTCAAATACAAATTAAAATCCTTTCATCAAAAAATACAAATTTGAACTCCTTTCAGCCTAATACACAATTAAACTCCTTCCAACCAAATGCACGTTTGCAAATAAAGAAAACGAAGAGAAGCCTAACTCGCCTTATCTATTTAGTACTTACTATGTGGAATCTATAAGAACCTGTATTAGGAGATTGGAGAGAAACCTGGTTGCACGTCTGGTCCCTCTGAGCCCCCAGAGTGAACAACAACAGCACACACAGAAACTTCCCTCCCTCAAGATTTGAAAGTATCCTGTCCCCTGATTGATTCTCTGATCAGGTGACAGCCAGGCTTACTGAACTTGTTAACCCTTTACAGTCAAAGAGATATAAAGTACTTCTGTGCTATTAACTTTTCTTATCTGTTTAGGAAAGCCTCCCTTCTCCTTGTCCCCAACTCTGCCCTCCTGAGACCCCCCCCAACTTCCCCCTTAGGATCCCACCCCCTACCTGTCCACTGACAAACTCCTGAGACTCCCATGCCTATCTAACCACTGCCTGTCCCCTGACTGCCCCCCTGAACCCCTGACCTATCTAACCCCCACTTCTCCCTCCCCCTGACTGCCCCCCTGAACCTCCGCCCCATCCAACCCTCCCTGCTCCCTGTCCCTTGACTGCCCCCTGAATCCTCCCAGCTCTTCTCCAAACCCTCAGCCCCCTTACCGTGCCACTTAGACCAGCGTGTCTGGCTCCGCATGCTGCTGTGCTCCCTCGCGGAGCCCCCAGCCCCCGCCCCCAGCACGCGCCTTCCAAATTTGAACACCCCAAAATTCAGGAGTGCTCAAGCTCACTTTGGGCAGCTGTTACTTCATTTCTCCCCAATCAAATATACTGATCCACTGTAACTCGCTGTAGAAAAAGTAGGGTTAAATTGAGCAAGAAATGCTTCCCAGTGGTTATTAGGACTGGAATTGCTATTTTCAACAGCCAGTGACTTTTTGTTTGTTTATTTGTTTAAAAGGAAGATAGGGATATTTCATTGGCAAATCCCCCATAGAAAGGCAGAGTGGAACAAAAGTATAATAAAGGCACCTCAGCTCTTCCTCATTGATGGAGGACAATCATAATCTGCATCCAGATATCCTCCAGTCACACAAGCTGTAAATTGTTCCACTTTACTGCAGTTCTGTAACCATTTGGGAACCAGTCCTGTCTGTGTTCTGTGCACATCCAAAATTCCTGCTGAATGACCCTCCCTATGAGTGAGTTAGCAGTGACGCAGGGCTGCGGCGGAAAGAGGGTGCAGATGTGTAGAGGAGAGCCCAGGGCTGAGGCAGCAGGAGGTGTGTGTGTGGAGTCAGTGGTGGGGGGAAAAGGGGAGCCCAGAGCTGGTGCAGCAGGGGGTATGGGTAAGGGGGGAATGCCCAGGGCTGGGGCAGCAAGGGGGTGTGGCAAGGAGCTCAGGGATGGGACAAGGGGCAGCGAAAAATTTTTTTGCTTGGGGTAGCAAAAAACCTAGAGCCGGCCCTGTACAAGACTTTACCTGGTATATGTTTTTGCACAATGACATTGTATGCAACCAGTTGATTCAATTGCCTATTTTGGGGCTTCAGACCTCCTGTCATCGTGTTAGGTGTCTGGACCCTCCAGTCCCCTCCCCACTCCACTCTTTCTGGTAGAGCACCCACCCCTTCCAGCTCTAGGGATCGATTCCAGGAGGATTCCCAGCTCCTCTCCTGATCTAACCTGGTAAACCCCACTACCTTCTCACAGCATCAAATACAACTAGGGTTGCCAAACCTCCCAGTCAGGCCAGGAGTCTCCCAGAATTGGGTTGTATCTCCCCGAGGCAAATAAAGCCAATCGGGGAGATTTTAGGCCACTAAAAGTCCGGTGGCGTATAGAAGCTAACGCAGGCTCCCTGCCTGTCCCTGGCTCTGCGTGGCTTCTGGAAGTGGCAGTATGTCTGGCTCCAAGGTGCAGGGGTGGCCAGGGCCAGGGGGTCTCTGCACGCTGCCCCTGAACTCTGCCCCAAGTGCCAACTCTTCATCTCTCATTGGCTGGAAACAGGGAACTGCAGCCAGTGGGAGCCATGGGGCAGCGCCTGCAGGTATGAGCAGTGTGCAGAGCCCTCCTGGCCCCCTGCCCAGCAGCGACAGGGATGTGCTGTTTGCTCCTGGGAGTCAGGTCAAGCCAGGGCAGTCAGGGAACCTGCCTTAACTCCACTGCATTGCTGGCCAGGAGCAGCCCAATGTATGCACTGCCTGGAGACCGCACCCCTCAACCCCTTCTTGCTCCAAGACCCTGCCCCAGTCCTGAGGCCCCTCCTGCACCCCAACCCTTCATCCCTGTCCTCACAACACAGCCCGCAACCCTCGCCACAGGCCGCACCTCCCCTGCACCCCGGTGCCCTGCCCCAACCCTGAGCCCCCTCCTGCCCCCAACCCTTCATCCCTGTCTTCAACCCAGAGCCCGTATCCCTCGCTACAGCACGCACCTCCCCTGCACACCAACTCTTTATCCCTGTCCTCACCCCAGAGCCCACAACCCTCGCCAGAGCCTGCACCTCCGCTGCACCCCACCCCCATGCTCGAGCCCCGAGCCCCTTCCCGCACCCCAACCCTTCATCCCTGTCCTCGCCCCAGAGCTTGCAACCCCAGATAGATCCGACACTTCCGCTGCACCCCAACCTCCTGCCCTGGGCTAGAAACCCCTCCCATACACCTAACCCTTTGACCCCACGCCCCAGCCCAGAGTCCACACCCCAACCCCCTGCCCTAGCCCAGAGCCCCTCCCACACACCTAATCTCTCAACCTCACCCCCCAGCCCAGAGCCCACACCCCAACCCCCTGCCCCAGCCCAGAGCCCCCTCCTGCACCCCAACCCTTCATCCCTGTCCTCACCCCAGAGACCGCAACCCCAGCCAGAGCCCGCACATCCCCTGCACCCCAACTGCCTGCCCTGGCCCAGATCCCCCTCCCATACACCTAAAACTTAGACCCCACTCCCCAGCCCAGAGTCCACACCCCAACCCCCTGCCCTAGCCCAGAGCCCCCTCCTGCACCCCAACCGTTCATCCCTGTCCTCACCCCAGAGCCCGCAACCCTCACCAGAGCCCGCACCTCCCCTGCACCCCAACTCCCTGCCCCAGCCCTGAGCCCCCTCCTGCCCCCAACCCTTCATCCCTGTCCTCACCCCAGAGCCCGTATCCCTCGCTACAGCCTGCACCTCCCCTGCACACCAGCCCTTCATCCCTGTCCTCACCCCAGAGCCCACAACCCTCGCCAGAGCCTGCACCTCCGCTGTACCCCAACCCCCTGCTCCATCCCCGAGCCTCCTCCCGCACCCCAACCCTTCATCCCTGTCCTCACCCCAGAGCCTGCAACCCTCGCCAGAGCCCGCACCTCCACTGCACCCCAACCTCCTGCCCTGGTGCAGAAACCCCTCCCATACACCTAACCCTTTGACCCCATCCCCCAGACCAGAGTCCACACCCCAACCCCTTGCCCAAGACCAGAGCCCCCTCCCACACACTTAAGCTCTCAACCCCATCCCCCAACTCAGAGTCCACACCCCAACCACTTATCCCAGCCCAGAGCCCCCTCCCACACAGCTAATCTCTCAACCTCACCCCCAGCCCAGAACTCACACCCCAACCTCCTGCCCCAGCCCAGAGCCCCCTCCCGCACCCCAACCCTTCATCCCTGTCCTCACCCCAGAGACCGCAACCCCAGTCAGAACCCGCATCTCCCCTGCACCCCAACCGCCTGCCCTGGCCCAGAACCCCCTCCCATACACCTAACCTTTCAACCCCACCCTCCAGCCCAGAGTCCACACCCCAACCCCCTGTCCCAGCCCAGAGCCCCCTCCCACACACCTAACCTGCTCCCAAGCACAGTAACCTGCTCCTGCCCCAGAGTCAGGGGCAGAAATGAAAAATCTGAACTTTCAGCCGTTTCTGCTCCAACCCACTGACCTCAGCTCCCCCACCGAACAGAGGAAGAACAGGGGAGTCCTGTCTTCTGTCTCCAAGTCCTTCTCTCCTTGGCCAGTTCTCAGGCAGTTCCTGCTGAAAGCAGAATAATCATAGCTCAGGGCCTGGCAGTTTCCTGCCCCCCTAGTCTCATCAGGGCATCTTTCATCTCCTTGTTCCTCAGCGTGTAGATGAGGGGTGTCATACGCAGATAGTAGGAGTTAATAGAACAGAAGTACTTTATATCTCTTTTGACTGTAAAGGGTTAACAAGGTCAGTGAGCCTGGCTGTCACCTGACCAGAGGACCAATCAGGGGACAGGACACTTTCAAATCTTGAGAGAGGGAAGTTTCTGTGTGTGCTCTTAGTTTTTGGTTGTTGTTCTCTCTGGGTTGTGAGAGTGACCAGACGTGCAACGAGGTTTCTCACCATTTTCTCGGACACAGGCTCTTATCAGTTCAGAATAGTGAGTACTAGGTAGATAAGGCGAGTTAGGCTTATGTTTGTTTTCTTTCTTTGCAAACGTGCATTAGGCTGAGAGGAGTTCAAATTTGTATTTTGCTGAATGGATTTTAATTAGTACTTGCATACTTAGGCTGGGAGAGTATTCCCAGTGTCTATAGCTGAAAGACCCCGTACCTCATCCATCTTAAATTTACAAAGATAATTTTTCCTGTTTTTCTCTCTTTAATTACAAGTTTCTTGTTTAAGAACCTGATTTTTTTTTTTAATCTGGTGTGAGACCTCAGGGGACGGGGTCTGGATTCACCAGGGAATTGGTGGGGAGAAAGGAGGGAAGGGGGAGAGAGAGGCTAATTTCTCTCTGTGTTAGGATTATTGTCTCTCTCAGGGAGAGTCTGTGATGGGGAGAGAGAAGGAGGGGGGAAGGTGCATTTTCCTCTCTGTTTAAGATTCAAGGAGTTTGAATCACCGTGATCTTCCAGGGTAACCCAGGGAGGGGAAGCCTGGGAGAGGCAACGGTGAGGGAAAGGGTTTACTTTCCTTGTGTTAAGATCCAGAGGGTCTGGGTCTTGGGGTTCCCCGGGCAAGGTTTTGGGGAGACCAGAGTGTACCAGGCACCGGAATTCCTGGTTGGTGGCAGCACTACAGGTTCTAAGCTGGTAATTAACCTTAGAGGAATTCATGCTGGTACCCCCACCTTTTGGACTCTAAGGTTCAGAGTGGGGAATTGTACCATGACAAGGGGGTTGAGGACTGGGGTCACCGTGGTGTAAAATACAGCCACCACACCATCCAGTGGGTGCCAGGATCCTGGCCTCAGGTAGATGAAGAGCCCAGGCACATAGTAGGTCACCACCACAGTGACATGAGCCACACAGGTGGAGAAGGCCCGGTGCCCACCCTGGGCTTAGACGATGTAGACATAGGTCATCAGGATGAGAAGGAAGCAGGTGAGGGCCAGGAAGCCAATGTCCACAAATGTCACCAGCTTGTTGAGCGCTGTTTCCTTGTAGGCCAGCTTCAGCACAGCTCGGATATCACAGAGGATGTATCCCACCCTGTTTTCTTTGCCATAGGGTAGCTGGAAGGTCAGCACGGTCTGTATGGTGGAGTGCAGGGAGCCCCCTAACCAGGTCACTACTGCCAGGCACAGGCAGGTTCTGTGGTCCATAATGACGCTGTAGTGCAGTGGTTTGCAGATGGCCAGGAAGCAGTCGTAGGCCATAAAGGTGTAGAGGAAGCACTCGGTGCAGCCAAGGAAGTGGAATAAGAAGAGCTGGGCCACGCAGCCCTGGAAGGAGATGGCCCCGCTGCCCGGCAGGAAGCCGGCCACCACCTTGGGAACCACCACTGAGGAGACCGTCATGTCCAGGAAGGACAAGTAGCAGAGGAACCAGTGCATGGGCTTGTGCAGCCGGCGCTCCCGGGCCACCACCAGCAATATGAGCAGGTTCCCTCACAGCGTGAAGAGGTAGATGATGAGGAAGAAGAGGAACAAGGGAATCCGCAGCTCTGGGGGATATGGGAGCCCCACCAGGATGAAATGGGTCAGCTGAGACCGGTTCCCACGCTCCATTCACTCGGTCTGTGTCCCTGAAGGTGAACCCAGGGTGTTAATGATTAATAAGCAGAGAAGCAATGGATGATCTTTGCTGGAGCATTTGGGACAGGAGTCACTCCTGTGCCGGGGGAAGAATCGAGCCCAGAAGCCCAGACTCCCCATCTCTCCCTCTATGCTCTAGCCCACTAGACCCTGCGCAGCTCCAAGAGCTGGGACCTTAACTCTGGAGTCTTGGCAACCAACCGCCCTTGCTCTGACCTTCTGGACCCCACTTACCTCCCAGAGGTGGAAATACAGCCCAGGAGACCTGACTAACATCCCCTCCCCACCCCTTACCTCTCACTCACCACCCAGAGCTGTGAAAATAATCCAGAAGCCCCAGCTCACCCCCAGTCTTCCTCACTAGTCTCCATTCCCTACCCAGAGATGGGGATACAACCCTACAATCCAAGAGTCCTGATCCTAGTGTCCCCTCCCCATCTTCTAACTCCCTGCAGCCCACACTTGACAACAGAAAGTCCTTCCAAAACCCCTACCTCAGGACTTTCGTGTCTAGTCTTCATGCTGGCCCAACTGCACAGGTGTGGATTTCAACCATGGTGCTCCGCAGATCAGATGTGCATAAATCTTCCTACTTTTGGGTCAAACTCAACTTCCAAGTGACCTGGGAGAGGAAAAAAAACCCTCTCTGGAAAGTCGACACTGCAACTGCCTGCTGCAGAGGTTTTTGCACCTTCCCCTGATCTTGCCAGTTCAGGCCACCATCAAGGAGCGAGTGGCTGTTCTGTGGCATGAAGGACTCACTTGCGATGGAGAATGGGAATTTTCACCAGCTAGGGACCTGGGCCTGTAGTGAGGAAGAGCAGTAGAGAGAGACTGAACCAGGTGACAGAGCAGTCCTGCAGCTGCCCCTCTGGATACAGTTCCCTGGAGTGTGTTGCAGCTGGGATGCATGATTTGGTCTTCAAGCTGGTCCTATTTGCTCTCTTCCATGCTCTGAGATCTCCCTTAAATCCCCCCAATCAAACATTTCACACAGGAGGTGGCTTTGGCTCCAATGTGATGCCAGCCCCAAACAGGCAGGGACTCGGGGTAAATGTCCCCTGTACGAGATCATCCCGGAACTTGCCTCTCACGGTGGGAGACTGAGCTGGGTGGGTCCCGGTGCTGATCTCCGCTTCTGTGCATCGTTGCTCCACTCTGTTAAATTTTGCCCTCAGCTCTCTTGTGTCCTTTGTCTCTGCAGCTTCTTTTAACCTGGCGTCCCTCCTGCACTAGTCTCTGTGCTCTTGTCTCTTCCCCCTCAGGCACTTCTCTCCCACCAGTGCCACTCATATTAAACTGTTGACATTTGCTGTATTTTCAAGCAAATAATGAGGTCCCCCATTGGCAAAGCCCTATGAGCATCATTAGAAATGGTGTTTGGGGCAAAAATGAAGGTGACAGAGCAATGACTTAGCTGTTAAAGGAGACCATGGATCTTAAAAGAATGGCCCAGTGTGGGACTTTTGGGGACTCGGGTATGGGCTCAGTTGGGGGCACGCTCCACTACCAGTCAGTGCTGTCCCCCGTGCTCCAGAATGGCACTAGGAGGTGCTTTGTTTTATGCAATGGGATGAGGTGGTTCAGCAGGGGTCGCTCTCCCCTGCAAGTCTGTTCTGAACCCAAGGTGGCATTAGGGGGAACCACCCTGGGTTAGGAACTGACTTGGAGAGAAAGGGGTTGGAACGGGGGTGGGGAAGGAGTGGGAATAGGTGGGGTGGGACAGGGTCTCATGGAAGGAGTGGAGTGGGGGTGGAGCCAGGGGCAGGGCCGAGGCTTTTGTATCTTTATATGTAAAGGTGTCAGTGACGCGGCCCTCAGGCCAGTGTGCTAGTCCTCGTGTGGCCCTCGTGGTGAGTTGAGTTGGAAACCCCTGCCCTAGACTTTAGTAAGGCTTTTGATACTGTCTTGCATGACCTGCCATTAACAAACTAGGGAAATAAAACCTAGATGGAGCTACTATAATGTAGGTGCATAACTAGCTGGACAACAATTCCCAGAGAGGAATTATCAGTGGTTCACAGTAAGGATGGAAGGGCATAAAGAGTGGGGATTCGCAGGGCTAAGTTCTGGGTTTGGTTCTGTTCAATAGCTTCATCAACAATTGAGATCGTGGCACAGAGGGTACACTTCCAGGGTTTGTGGATGATACCAAGCTGGGAGGGGTACAAGTGCTTTGGAGGACGGGATTATAATTCAATATGTTCTGGACAAACTGGATAAATGGTCTGAAGTAAATAGCACAAAATTCAAAAAGGACAAATGCAAATTACTCTATTTAGGACGGAAGAATCAATTACACACATATAAAATGGGAAATGATAGCCTAGGAAGAACAGGTGTACTTGTGGCACCTTAGAAACTAAAAATTTATTTGAGCATAAGCTTTCATGAGCTACAGCCCACTTCATCGGATGCATAGAATGGAACATATAATAAGAGTATATATATACATACAGAGAAGATGTCATAGGAGCTCAAAGAAGCTAATTAATTAAAATGACCTGTTATCAGCAGGAAAAATCTTTTGTAGTGATAATCAAGATGATAAATTACGGACAGTTGACAAGAGGTGTGAGGATAGTTATCATATGGAAAAAGATACAAGTAGTGTAATGAGAGTGAAATAACAGAACACCATTACCTGTCACCTTCAGCCTCCTCTTCTTCTCTCCACTGTTGAATAGCAGAGCTAATTTTGATTTTATTAGAATTCTAGCTAGAAGTTGCTGAAAGCTGAATTTACTTTGGGCCAATGATGCACCAGCCCTGGGGCTCTCCTACTACAAGCTGAAATCACTAAGAGATGAAATCACTAAAAGATCTAAACTTACTGAGTTGAGTGCTGTGTTAACTAGTGGGGGAGCCTGAAGATATATTGCTAAGCAGCTGGCAGAGTGGAGCTGTTTGCAGGACGGTTGGAGCAGCTCACAGAATGCGGAGCAGAGCTGAGCAGTCTGCAGGACGGTTGGACCAGTATATGGAACAATGAGCAAGCGAGTGGAGCGGTTTTCATGGATGGCCGGAGGGGCTCACAGGTCGGCTGGTGGAGTGGAGCTGTTCATGGTGAAGGCGGCAGCAGAACTCCACGGAGAGGCAGGGCAGTTGGCCTCGGACCATGTAAGGTGCCCATTAACACCCTGTGAGCCCCCCCAATTTCCACCCAGGCTGGGGTTGTAAAACTCTGCAGATAAAATTTTGAACTCTGGGTCGCACTGACCAGAGACAAAGACTGTTGGGATGTTGAAATGTGGGGTGATTAGACTTAAGACCCTGTGGGGAAAAAGACATTGCCAAACTTACTTGGTGGGTCTTTTGCTCATGGTTTATGTTATGAATCCTATTCGTGGTGTATCCCCAATGTGATGCCACATTGTTTCCCTCCTTTATTAAAAGGATTTTGCTACACTCAGGCTGCGTGCTTGCGAGTGGGGAAGTATTGCCTCCTAGAAGTAGCCGGGGGGTGGAATGTAATTGTCCCAGGTCACTGGATGGGGGCTCAAGCCAGTTTTGCATTGCGTTATTGAAATGGAACCCCTGGACACTGAACCTGGCCCTTGTTGCTGCCAACTCAGAGGGGCAGAATGGTTACACAGATACAATTGAAATAAATGAAAGAATCAAACCCGGAGGCAGATAACACAGCTGCAGCAATAGTTAAAATGGTCAGACTGTCACTTCTCTTCAGGTCGTATATTGTAGAAGATACTTTATCATAAGGGGTTCACACGTGTTGTAGGAGACCACTTGTAATGGAGCGGTCACTTAACATCTCTGCAGGCATAGGACAAAGGACATTTAGTAGGCACTATATTATGTTACAAAATTGTTGTAATGAGCAAAAAGACTAGGGTCTCTGTTCGTTGGGATTCTCCCCAAGGCCTGTTCCACTTGGCTGATCCAGCTTTGGGAGAGCACTTCATCCAGTTCCCTGAAGAAACTCCCTTCTACTCCAGATCTCATCACTCAGGTCCCTTTATTTGGCATACAGCATAGCTATATTGAGTTGATCTTACTCACCTCACCCTATTGATGATGTGTCTGATCAACTTGCAAACCTGTCATGGATTTAGCCCCCCAACGACCCCAAGGGAGACAGGAAAACGACATTAAATGAACAAAAAGTAGATTAATGCAGAATTCAGTGCAGCCACTTGCCCTTCACTGGCCAGCCTTCATTCTGCAATAACAGAGATTTGGGGTAGTTAATTTCCATGGCTGTGTCAATCCAAGCAGAGTGCTAGACACTAGACTAGTCCATCTCCACGTACATTCGATGCAGCAGGGTGGACTGGCTGGATGGCTCAGTGAATGGTTTGAACTGTCTTGCTTTCTCCGAGGGGTTATGGCTCCAAAAAACAGCTGGTGGGGAGCCCCAGGGCTGTGATTGTACCAGGCGATTAGATGCTCAGTGGTTACACTGATGTTACAGGGAAACTCAGCTTAGTCCTGCACTTGGAGAGTTCAGGAGCCTGAGGCACCTCCTCATTGACTCCCCTACCTCAAAAAACTGCCACCATCGAGCTCAGACTTTGAACAATAATCTAGGTCCTCACTGGAGAGCTTTTGCTAGCCTCAGGGTATGAATGGCAGTGAAGAACTCAACCTACCAAAGTGGCCAGATAGAAGAGAAATGTTGGCTGGGCTAACATAAGGGTCTAAGAGGACCCTGCACCCATGGGAGGTGGGTATCTTGTGCCCTTAGGTTTCTTTGCAAGTCTCCAGCATTTGGGTCTGCCTTATGCATGCAGAGAAAGTGTTTGTCCACAACTACTTTCCTCAAGGCCTTTTTCATCTCCTTGTTCCTCAGGGTGTATATAAAGGGGTTCAGCAGAGGGGTGACTGCAGTATAGAATACAGCCACCGCCCCGTCGGATGCTTGACTGGTAGAGGGATGCAGGTATATGAAGACTGTGGGCCCATAGTACAGCAGCACCAGGATGAGGTGGGCGCTGCAGGTGGAGAACGCCCGCTGCTTCCCTTGGACCGTGTGGATCTTCAGGATGGCAGAGGCTATGTAGGCATAAGAAACACAGATGAGCAGGAAGCAGCTGGCCGCCACCACCCCAATGTTGGCCAGAATGACGACTTGGTTGGCGGATGTGTCGGCACAGGCCAGCTTCAGCATGGCGGGGATGTCGCAGACAAAGTATTCTACCTGGTTGGGTCCGCAGTAGGGCAGGCGAAAGGTGAGGAAGGCCTGGATGGCGGCATGGATTGAGCCGGTTAGCCAGGTGCCAGCTGCCAGCCACAGGCAGGTCTTTCTGCTCATCACCACGCTGTAGCGCAAGGGCAGGCAGACGGCCAGGAAGCGGTCATAGGCCATTACCGTATAGAGGAAGCACTCCGTGCTGCCCAGGAAATGGAAAGCGTAGAGCTGCACCACGCAGCCGCCGAAGGAGATGCTCCTGCTACTGGGCCCCACCAAGCCAGCCAGGATCTTGGGCACAGTGACGGAGGAGAGGCAGGTATCAAGAAAGGAGAGGTGGCCAAGGAAGCAGTACATGGGCAGGGCACGAAGTCGAGAATCGCAGAGCACAGTCAGCAGGGTGAGGGCGTTGCCCAGCAGGGTGAGCAGGTAGAGGAGGAAGAAGAGGAGGAGGAAGAGAGGGGGAATCTCCCTGGTGTTCGGGAGTCCCTCCAGGATGAATTCTGTCACCGGCGTTTGGTTTCCTGGCTTCATCTGCTTCCCCCTGTGCAGAGCAACTGTAGCTAGAGCAGAAGTTATCCCAGTATGTGTGTGTTTGTCTCTGTCTCACACACACACAGAGTTCAGCGGAGTAACATGACACCATAACTCAGAGGTCTTTTCACTCTAGTGTCCCACCAGCACCTCATCACAAGCCAAAGCACAGTGATTATTCATCCCCTCCGGTATCTATCTAGACCTCATGACTGTTACATTTAAATGTCTGAGCCTCTCACGTTCATATTTTCCTCACAGTACCTCAGTTTTCCAGCCTGTGAGGCGAGGCACAGAACAGCTCAAAGTCACACAGGAAGCGCACATCAGAGCAGGAGATTTAAACTCAGGTGTCTCAGAGCCATGGCTAGGGACTTCACTGCTGGATCTTCCTTCCTCTCATCTTGTCTCCTCTCACATCATCTGTGAACAATGTCCTGCTAGTGTAGGTAGATAAATAGCCAGCGGTAGCTGACACTCCTGGGAGCTGCAGAGCCCGAGTGTGGCAATGCAGGATCTGGGGGGTTCATGGGGCCCATCGCCCGCATGCATCCACTGCAGGATCCGCCCCCCTGGGGGGCACCAGACCACATCGAGGGCAGGCGCACTTTCCGGCTCCCCCCTCATCGCACTCGGGTTCTGTGGCTCCTGGAAGTATGAGCCGCCGCTGCCCCTCCTGTAGCTCCCCTCCGTCCCACTGCCTCAGCGCTCCACATGGAGTTTTGCCTCCATGTGGAGCCAGAGTCTCACCAGCATGGGCCCGGTAAGGGAAGTCCCACGGAGCAGTCAGGAAGCAGGGGGAGGGTTGGATGGGTTGGGAGTTCTGGGGGTCCTGTCAGGGGATGAGGAGTGGGTGGATGGGGCGTGGGTGTCTCTGGGGGTCTGTCTGGGTGCAGGGGTGTTCATAAGAGTTGGGGCAGTCAGGGGACACTAAGGTATTAGTAGGGCAGTTGTGGGGGGTCTCAGGAGGGGGTAGTCAGGGAACAAGGAGGAAGGAGGCTTAGGTAGGGAGTGAGGTTCTGGGGGGCAGTTAGAGGCAGGGGTTCCAGGAGGGGGTAGTCAGGGGACAAGGAGCTGGGGGAGGTTGGGGGTTCTGACCTGGGCAATTGGGGTAGGAAGTGGGAGGGTGTGGATGGGGACTAGGGCAGGGCTCTCCGGTCTTTTTTGATTGTTCAAATATGGTAACCCTAGGTTAGGGGGGAGCCACGGGGTGCATGTGGGCTGGCGCCCACATACATCCACTGCAGCCTGTAGGCGCCCCCAGGGAGGCGCCGGGGCACAGCCTGGGCAGGAGGAGTGGGAGGGCACAGCTGCTCCCCACTAGCAGTGTCACTGCTGCCTTTGCAGGGATGCTGCCTCCCTGCACTGCGCCAGCTCCTTCATGACTGGGGCTTGCTGCCACCGCAAGCAGGACGCTCTGGCTCTCCGGTGCCCCCAGAAGGTGGCTCCTCCCTGCCGAGCTGCTGCACCAGCCCAAGCCCGGCAAAGCCAGAGAGCGGACTCGGGGAAGGGGCCACCTGGGTGGGGTTGGGAGGGCTCCCAGGGCGGATGTGCACCCTCCAGAGGAGTTCAGAGGGCAAGGAGGGGGGAACCTGGTCTGGGGAGCAACCCCTGGGCATGGCTGGCCCCTGGGGTCTATAAAGGCTCGTTGGGGATTTGTCCCTCAATGAACCAATGGGCAAGGTAGAAGTTTCACATAGGTGGCAAAATATCCTTGCACCGACCCTGCCACAGGGGGTGCATGTACCCCAAGTTAAGAACCACTGCACTAAATTGATCAGATCTGCATTTTAATTTAATTTTAAATGAAGCTTCTTAAACATTTTAAACAACTTGTTTACTTTACATACAGCAATAGTTTAGACTTCTAGAGAGAGAGACCTTCTAAAAACATTAAAATGTATTATCGGCATGTGGAACCTTCAATTAGAGTGAATAAACGAAGACTCAGCACAGCACTTCTGAAAGGCTGCCCACCCCTGGTCTATTGCATGATTCCAGTTCCAATTACAAAACTTGTCCACACAGGAAAGTCAACAGCCAGCGTGCTGCACAGATGACAGGCAGCATGAACTCAGGGGATTTGTATAAAGCAGGAAGGGTGGTGCCCTCTCCTGATCCGGGAAGGAGCTGATCCCGAACTGGGAGAGGTTAGGGAGAAAAGACCCACTAGAGGCAGATGAACTCTTAGCTGCCCTCTGTGGGGTTTCTTGTACCGTGTGTCCTAGGAAACAGCTGCTAGCAGAGCCTCAGATCAGAGCCTGGGCTGGACGGACCTTGGGTTAACCTGCTCTGGCAGTCCCTCTGTCCCTAAAGAAAAGCCACTCCCCAGCTCAGACGCACTCACCACTCTCACGGTACCAGGATAAGAAACAGCCGCTTCATTGTCTCCGCTGTTGCAAAGTGCCTGAGTCAGCCAAGTATTTGAAAGATACTTTCACCCTTGGGTTCATTGCTCACCATGCTCCTGGGAGCTAATTTTCTGAGCCAAATCCAGGCGAAGCCTCGCCCCAGGTCTCCCGTTCCCAGACTCTGTCAGCAGGAGAGAGAAGGCATCCCATCGGGATTCTTCACTGTGTGTCTGACAGTTCGCTACCCATGACTGCGTTGCTGCTAGCTAGATGGAAATCATTTTAACATGCCTCTGGCAGCTTCCAAGATCCCAAGAGCTTTACTGGGATGAGTCTGCATCGAGCATGATCTAGTGGTGAAAAACCAGTAGGCCATGCACTGTGTGTTGAGGCGGGGGCCAGAGTTGGGACTGAGGGGCAGCAGGCAAGCTAAGACTGAGGAAAGCCCATTGCTAGTGTATCAGTGGGTAACCCTTCCTAGTGTAAATCCTCCAGAGTCAATTGGAGTCAATGTGGCCAGATCCCCATCCGGTGTAAATCAGCCACAGCTCCACTGGAGTCATCGCAGCACCTCTGAATTAGAGCAGCTGCACGGCTGGCCGATGCGAATACCCACAGATAAATAGTTCTTGCGAATTCACCATATGGAGATCTGAGAAGGAATTTCCCCCCAGGCAGTGACCCTGGGGTTTTCTGGCCTTCCTCTGCAATGGTGGTGGTGGTGGGAGTGGGGTGCAGTCACTTGCCAGGGTCACTTGGATATGTCTCACTAAATCAAACCCCCACCAGTGCAGGGAACCCCCAGGCCATGGTGCCTCTTGGTCTCTCCTGTTCTCTGCCTGTGGATATAACACCTTGGTCACATTTCATGTGTTGATTCAGTGGGAGGCTGCTGAGTGGGGTTGGTGGCCTGTGAGATACAGATGGGCAGACTGGCTGTGCTGCTGGTCCCATCTGGCCATAAACTCTATGGCATTCTACAAAAAGTCCAGAAGCCTCCATTGTATGTCCCCTTCTGCCTGGACCAGATGTGACTGCAGGGTTCTATAGAGACATGTGTGTGTTTATGTGTGTGTGTGAGAGAGAGAGAGAGAGATTCGGTTCCAAGTTGTTTCAATGTTTCCCCATTAACTCTAACGGGCCCCTACGATAAAAGAGGGGGAATAGCACCCTGGTGTAACTCCCCAACCAGTCAGCTAGCTATAAAGTTCTTTTGAGTAGCTGTTCTCTAATTGCTTTACCTGTAAAGGGTTAAGAGATGCTTAAAATGAATTGGCGCTTGACCAGGAGAACCAATCGGGAAGCTTTCCCTTTTCAAATTGGGAAAAACTGCTGGGTGTAGACAAGGCAGCAACATGCTGTAAGCTTTGTGCCAGCTATAAAAATCATCAGCATCATACCTAGAAATTACTCATTTGAAACCACAGCTCTGTAAGTAGATCATGAATGTCTAGTTAGACGTGATTTGATTTAATTCTTCATCTTGGGCTTGTGGATTCCTTTGTGCTACCCCCAGGTGCGCTTGTTTTGCTTGTAACCTTTAAAGTGGACCCCAAGAAAGTCATTTTTGGTGTTCAATCCCTAACAGGCTGAGTTTCCAGATGTCTTTTCTTTCTTTTTTCCTTAAAATTTACCTTTTTTAAGAACTTGATGAGATTTCTGTCTCTTAGGCCTGGTCTCCACTGCAAGTTTAGGTCATATTTAGCAGTGTTAAATCGAATTAACCCTGCACCCATCCACACAACGAAGCCATTTTTGTCGACCTAAAGGGCTCTTAAAATTGATTTCTGTACTCCTCCCCGAGGAGGGGAGTAGCGTTGAAATCGACATTGCCATTTCAAATTAGGGTTAGTGTGGCTTCAATTTGATGCTATTGGCCTCTGGGAGCTATCCCACAGTGCACCATTGTGACTGCTCTGGATGGCAATGTGAACACGGATGCGCTGGCCAGGTAGACAAGAAAAGCCCCACCAACTTTTGAATTTTATTTCCTGTGGAGCGCCGTACAGCACAGGTGACCATAAAGTCCCAGAATGAAAATAATGGACCATACAGGAGATACTGAATCTGATTTCTGTATGGGCAGATGAATCTGTTCTATCAGAACTCTGTTCCAAAAGACGAAATGCCAAAATATTTGAAAAAAGTCTCCAAGGCCATGATGGACAGAGGCCACAATAGGGACTCAACACAGTGCTGTGTGATACTTGTGGAGCTGAGACAAGCGTACTAGAAAGTTCAAGAATCAAATGTGTGCTCACGGGGGGAGGGACGACTGATGACTGTAGCTATCCCACAGTTCCTGCACTTTCCAAAAACCATTTGAATTCTGGGCTGGGCTCCCAATGCCTGAAGGGTCAAAAACATTGTCGTGGGTTGTTCAGGGTATATGTAGTCAGCCCCTTTCCTCCCCGACTGAGAAAGCAAAGGGAAAAAATTGTTTCTCGCCTCTTTTTTCAAAGTCACCATATGTCTACTGGATGCTGCTGGCAATCGTGGTGCTGGGGCGCTACACTGCAGCATCCCCTTGCCTTGCCGATGGCAGATTGTACAGTAGGACTGGTATCTGTCATCGTTGTCCCATGGGTACTCCTGGCTGGCCTCAGTGAGATTGGCTGGGAGCGCCTGGGCAAAAATGGGAATGACTCCAGGTCATTCTCTTCTTAAGTTTTGTCTAATGGAGATTCAGTCCTGCCTGGAATATCACAGCACCTTGAGGCTTCTGCCTCACATTGCTCTCCCATTCAGCAACACCGTTCAGTCACGCCTACCCCTTGCTACCAGGGCTCACAATCAGATACTTAGACCTCTACATTTTGCTGCAAATAAAAAAATTAAGCTGAAGTTTAGAATTGTTCCCCAACATACATATCCTGGGACATTCTGTATTTTACCAATGTCAACCAAAGGCCCACACACAAATGGAGATTCAATCATGCCTGTGCTTCTATTCTAGTGCTTATCTCAGATTCACTTTTTCAGGTATAGGCTGAGCAAGTGCATAATGGTGGTTCACTCTGCTTCGCTGTAAGCCAACCGCCCTCCCCTCCCAGCCTTGATCTCTGCTTTCAGAGGCAATAAAGTCAGTGTTGTTTCAAAATCATGAATTCTTTATTACTTCATCACCCCAATGGGGGGATAACTGCCACAGTAGCCCGGAAGGGGTGGGGGAGGATAGAAGCAATGGGTGGGCTTGTTTCAGGGGCACCCCCTAGAATGGAATGCAGTTCATCATTTCTGTGGGTTGTCTAGGTCTTAGTAGGCTTGCCTGATATTCTAGGCAGAACTGACTCTCCATTAGACAAAAATTAAAGAAGAGAATGATCTGGGGAGTCATTCCCATTTTGGTGCCCTCGACCGACCACACCGAGGCCAGCCAGGAGCACCCATGACAGCAGCAGATAGTACAGTATGACTGGTAACCGTCTTTATCAACTTCCAAAGCAGCAGACGGTACAGTAGGGATGGTAACCATCTTTGCTAACTTGCAAAGGCAAGGAGATGCTGCTGTGTAGCGCTGCAGTACCGCGTCTGTCAGCAGCATCCAGTAGACATATAGTGACAGTGAAAAGAGGCTGAATGGACTCCATGACTGCTGTGCTATGGTGTCTGCCCAGGCAATCCAGGGAAAAGGGCGTGAAATGATTGTCTGCCGTTGCTTTCACGTAGGAAGGATTGACTGATGATGTTTACCCATAACCACCCACGACAAATTTTTGGCCCCATCAGGCATTGGGATCTCAACCCAGAATTCCAATGGACGGTGGAGACTGTGGGAATATGGGATAGCTATGCGATAGCTATCCACAGTCCAATGCTCCGGAAGTCGACGCTAGCCTCGGTACATGGATGCACACCGCTGAATTAATGTGCTTAGCATGGCTGCGTGTACTCGACTTTATACAATCTGTTTCCAAAAATCGATTTCTGTAAAATCGGAATAGTCCTGTAGAGTAGATATACCCTTAGGAGGTAAAGGTTTGTGCATCTGTTAATCAGCTGATACAACAGCTGAGCTTCCCCTTTCTTTTGTTTTCTTTCTCGGATGCCCCGAGGGAGGGGTGGAAAAACCGAAGGACCCCAGAAAAAAAATCTTCCCAAGTGAGGTTTTTTCTGGATTGGTGTAGCAGCTCGACACTCACAGGCACAGCGCCTCCTGCTGGTTGCCTCAGGAATTAACTCGATTCCAGCACGGAGCACTTCTGCTGGCCGGTGTCTCTCCTGCCTCAGGGCCCCCATGTCCCTCCCAGACACCAGTGCCCTGTACCTCAGGGTTCTCTCCCAACAGTACCCCCCACACTCTAGGTCTCCCCTCCCAGAGCAACCTCCAAACCTCTATACCCACCTTGCCTCAGTGGCTACTGCCAGTCATCACCTAGCCCCACTTGCTGTGGCAGATTGCAGTCTGTAATGGCCACTCATCACTGGCAAAGGGGTTGGACCAGCTGCCTCTGCCTATCCCCAGGCTGCAGCGCTGCAGCCCCAGTACCTGCTTAGGCCTTAACCAGGCCTCAGCCTGGGGAGTTGCCAGGCTGGAGCTCCCCAGCTCCTCTTGCCTTTCCTCAGCCCTGCTCTGCGTCACGGCCCTTCTCTTCCCAGGCAGCCAGGCCCTTCTCCCTTCAAGCCTGGAGAGTGACTCCCTGCCTCCTGGCCCTGCAGCTCTTTTATAGGGCCCAGCCTGGCCCTGATTGGCTCCCTCCCAGGCTTTTCTCCTTGGCTCTCAGCCCCAGCCCTCTCCAAGGGCTGGCCTTTAACCCTTTCAGGGCCGCAGTGGGGTGACCACCCTGCTACAATGGGCAAAAGGCCACTTGGGGAGTGGCAGCATTACCAGCCTGGAGTGGCCAGTCTTAGTTTTTGGAGTCCTTGAGGGACCCCACCTTCTGCACTCAAAGTGCCAGAGTGGGGAATCAGCCTTGAAATCCCCCACTGTCTTTCCCTGGCGGTGGCTGTGTTGTGTACACAACAGGCTGGGGAGGACCCCCCCACGCTCCTTGCTGTGAGGAGCTGGGATTTGTAGTACCAGTCATGAGCATAAGACAGAGTTTCATAACCACAGTCTCTATTCACACCTCAGCTTGGCCATTGAGTTCAGACCACTACAAGCTTTCATACAGACCAGGGCCGGCTCTAGGCACCAGCAAACAAGCATGTGCTTGGGGCAGCCCATTTGCAGGGGTGGCAGAGATCCAGCATGGGAGCTGAGAACCAACAGGGGCCCTGGAAGCTGTAGTTCCTTGGTTAGCTCCCTGCCTATGGAGCCAGCCCTGGAGCAGGGAAAGAACTACATTTCCCAGCATTCCCTTGGCCTCTACCAACAGGAAAGGAAGGTGAGGACCTCATGCTGCTGCCTGCTATGAATGGAGAGCTGCATTCTGAAGGGCAGGGATACCATAGTTTAATATTCAAAAAACAGGACACTCCACAGGGAGGGAGGGTAGCCCCCTCCTGCCACTATCCATTCCCTCCAACTGCCCCCCACAGAAACCTCAACCCATCCAACCCCTCCTGCTCCCTGATCACTCCCTCCCGGGACCCCTGCCCCTAACACCACCCCCCCCCGGACCCTACACCCTATCTAAGCCTCCCTTCTCCTTGTCCCCAACTTCCCCCTCCTGAAACCCCGCCCAACTTCGTCCCTAGGATCCCACCCCCTACCTATCCCCTGACAAACTCCTGAGACTCCCATGCCTATCAAACCATTGCATATCCCCTGACTGCCTCCTTGAACCCATGACTCATCTAACCCCCACTTCTCCCTGCACCTGACTGCCCCCCTGAACCTCCACCATATCCAACCCTCCCTGCTCCCTGTCCCTTGACTGCCCCCTGAAACCTCCCTCCCCTTCTCCAAACCCTCAGCCCCCTTACCGTGCCACTTAGACCAGCATGTCTAGCTCCGCACACTGCTGTGCTCCCCTGCGGAGCCCCCAGCACCCGCCCCCAGCACCTGCCTTCCAGATTTGAACACCTCAAAATTCAGGAGTGCTCAAGCTCAGTTTGGACAGCTGTTACTTCATTTCTCCCCAATCAAATATACTGATCCACTGTATCTCGGTGTAGAAAAAGTAGGATAAAATTGAACAAGAAATGTTTCCCAGTGGTTATTAGGACTGGAATTGCTATTTTCAACTGCCATTGTCTTTTTGTTTGTTTATTTGTTTAAAAGGCAGACAGGGATATTGCATTGGCAAATCCCCCATAGAAAGACAGAGTGGAACAAAAGAATAATAAAGGCACCTCAACTTTTCCTCACTGATGGAAGACAGTCTTATAATCTGCATCCAGATCTCCTCCAATCACACAAGCTGTAAATTGTTCCACTTTACTGCAGTTCTGTAACCATATGGGAACCAATCCTGCCTGTGTTCTGTGCACATCCAAAATTCCTGCTGAATGACCCGCCCTGGGAGCGAATTACCAGTTATCCAGGGCTGTGGCGGAAGGAGGGTGGGTGCAGGTGTGAGGAGGAGAGCCCAGGGCTGGAGCAGCAGGAGGTATGTGTGTGGGGTCAATGGTGTTAAGGAAGGGGGATCCCAGAGCTGGGGCAGCAGGGGGTGTGGGGAGGGGAAAGCCCAGGGCTGGGGCAACAAGCGGGTCTGGCAAGGAGCCAAGGGCTGGGACAGGGGGCAGCCAAAAATTTTTTTGCTTGCGGCAGCAAGAAACCTAGAGCCGTCCCTGTACAAGACCTTACCTGCTATATGTTTTTGCACGATGACATTGTGTGTAACCAATTAATTCAATTGCCTATTTGGGTGTTCAGACCCCCTGTCATCCTGTTAGGTGTCTGGACCCTCCAGTCCCCTCCCTATCCCACTCTTATCGTTAGACTCCACACCCCTTCCAGCTCTAGGGATCAATTACAGGAGGATTCCCAGCCCCTCCCCTGATCTAACCTAGTAAACCCCACTACCTTCTCAACGCATCAGATACAACTAGGGTTGCCAACCCTTCCAGTCTGGCCAGGAGTCTCCCGGAATTGGGCTGTATCTCCTCAAGGAGAATACAACCAATCTGGGAGATTTTAGGCCACTAAAAGTCTGGTGGCGTATAGAGCTAAGGAAGGCTTCCTGCCTGTCCTGGCTCGGCGTGGCTCTTGGAAGTAGCAGAATGTCTGGCTCCTAGGTGCAGAGGTGCAGGGCCAGGGGGTCTCTGCACGCTGCCCCCACACCCCGCCCCAAGTGCCAACTCTTCAGCTCTCATTGGCTGGAAACAGGGAACTGCAACCAGTGGGAGCTGTGGGGCAGCGTCTGCAGGCATGAGCAGTGTGCAGAGCCCTCCTGACCCCCTGCCCAGCAGCCACACGGATGTGCTGTTTGCTCCCGGGAATCAGGCCAAGCCAGGGCAGTCAGGGAGCCTGCGTTAACTCCACTGCATTGCTGGCCAGGAGCAGCCCAATGTATGTACTGCCTGGAGACCGCACCCCTCAACCCCCCCTTGCTCCAAGCCCCTGCCCCAGCCCCGAGCCCCCTCCTGCACCCTAACCCTTCATCCCTGTCCTCACCCCAGACCCCGCATCCCTTGGCAGAGTCCGCACCTCCGCTGCACCCCAACCCTTCATCCCTGTCCTCATCCCAAAGCCCGCAACCCTCGGCAGAGCCCGCACCTCCCCTGCAGCCCAACCCTTCATCCCTGTCCTCACCCCAGAGCCCTCCACCCTAACCAGAGCCTGCACCTCCCCTGCACCCCAAAATCCTGCCCTGGCCCAGAACTCGCTCCCATACACCTAACCCTTTGACCTCACCCCCCAGCCCAGAGTCCACACCTCAACCCCCTGCCCAAGCCCAGAGCCTCCTCCCAGACACCTAACCTCTCAACCCCATCCCCCAACCCAGAGTCCACACCCCAACCCCCTGCCCCAGCCCCGAGCCCCCTCCCACACACCTAACCTGCTCCCAAGCACAGTAACCTGCTCCTGTCCCAGAGTCAGGGGCAGAAGTGAAAAATCTGAACTTTCAGCCGTTTCTGCTCCAAGCCACTGACCTCAGCTACCCCACCGAACAGAGGCAGAAGAGGGAAGTCCTGACTTCTGTCTCCAAGTCCCTCTCTCCCTGGCCAGTTCTCAGGCAGTTCCTGCTGAAAGCTGAATAATCATAGCTCAGGGCCCAGAGGTTTCCTGCTCCCCCAGTCTCAATAAGGCATCTTTCATCTCCTTGTTCCTCAGCGTGTAGATGAGGGGGTTGAGGAGCGGGGTCACCGTGGTGTAGAATACAGCCACCACACCATCCAGTGGGTGCCAGGATCCTGGCCTCAGGTAGATGAAGAGCCCAGGCACATAGTAGGTCACCACCACGGTGACAGGAGCCATGCAGGTGGAGAAGGCCCGGTGCCTGGCCATAGGGCAGCTGGAAGGTCAGCACGGTCTCTATGGTGGAGTGCAGGGAGCCCCCTAACCAGGTCACTACTGCCAGGCACAGGCAGGGTCTGTGGTTCATAATGACGCTGTAGTGCATTGGTTTGCAGATGGCCAGGAAGCGGTCATAGGCCATAACCGTGTAGAGGAAGCACTCGGTGGAGTGGAAGAAGAGCTGGGCCATGCAGCCCTGGAAGGAGATGGCTTTCCTGCCCAGCAGGAAACCGGCCACCATCCTGGGAACCGCCACTGAGGAGACCATCGTGTCCAGGAAGGACAAGTAGCAGAGGAACCAGTGCATGGGCTTGTGCAGCTGGTGCTCCCGGGCCACCGCCAGCGATATGACTCACATCCCCTCCCCACCCCTTACCCTCACTCACCACCCAGAGCTGTGAAAATAATCCAGAAGCCCCAGATCACCCCAAATCATCCCCACTACACTCCATTCTCTACCCAGAGATGGGGATACAACCCTACAATCCAAGAGTCCTGATCCTAGTGTCCCCTCCCCATCTTCTAACTCCCTGCAGCCCACACTTGACAACAGAAAGTCCTTCCAAAACCCCTACCTCAGGACTTTGGTGTCTAGTCTTCATGCTGGCCCAACTGCACAGGTGTGGATTTCAACCATGGTGCTCCGCAGATCAAACGGGGATAAAACTTCCTATTTTTGGGTCAAACTCAACTTCCAAGTGACCTGGGAGAGGAAAAAAATAACCCTCTCTGGAAAGTCAATACTGGAACTGCGCCTTGCAAAGGTTTTTGCACCTTCCCCTGATGTTGCCAGTTCAGGCCACCATCAAGGAGCGAGTGGCTGTTCTGTGGCATGAAGGACTCACTTGCGATGGAGAATGGGAATTTTCACCAGCTACGGACCTGGGCCTGTAGTGAGGAAGAGCAGCAGAGAGAGACTGAACCAAGTGACAGAGCAGTCCTGCAGCTGCTCCTCTGGATACAGTTCCCTGGAGTGTGTTGCAGCTTGGATGCATGATTCTGTCTTCAAGCAGGTTCTATTTGCTTTCTTCCATGCTCTGAGATCTCCCTTAAATCCCCCCAATCAAACATTTCACACAGGAGGTGGCTTTGGCTTCAATGTGATGCCAGCCCCAAACAGGCAGGGACTCGGGGTAAATGTCCCCTGTACGAGATCATCCTGGAGTTTCCGGCTGCAGAGTCCATGAACTTGCCTCTCACGGTGGAAGACTGAGCTGGGTGGGTCCCGGTGATGATCTCCGCTTCTATGCATTGTTGCTCCACTCTGTTAAATTTTGCCCTCAGCTCTCTTGTGTCCTTTCTCTCTGCAGCTTCTTTTAACCTGGCGTCCCTCCTGCACTAGTCTCTGTGCTCTCGCCTCTTCCCCCTCGGGTACTTCTCTCCCACCAGTACCACTAATATGAAACTGTTGACATTTGCTGTATTTTCAAGCATGTAATGAGGTCCCCCATGGGCAAACCCCAATGGGCATCATTAGAAACAGTGTTTGGGGCAAAAATGAAGGGGACAGAGCATTGACTTAGCTGTTTAAGGAGACCATGGATCTTAAAAGAATGGTCCAGAGTGGGACTTCAGGGACTGGGGTATGGGCTCAGTTGGGGGCACACTCCACTACCAGTCAGTGCTGTCCCCCGTGCTCCAGAATGGCACTAGGAGGTGCCTTGTTTTATGCAATGGGATGAGGTGGGTCAGCAGGGGTCGCTCTCCCCTGCAAGTCTGTTCTGAACCCAAGGTGGCATTAGGGGGAACCACCCTGGGTTTGGAACAGACTTGGAGGGAAAGGGTTTGGAAGGGGGGCGGGGAAAGGGCGGGAATAGGTGGGGTGGGACAGGGCCTCATAGAAGGAGTGGAGTGGGGACGGGGCCAGGGGCAGAGCCAGGGCTTTTGTATCTTTATATGTAAAGGTGTCAGTGACGCGGCCAGTGTACTAGTCCTCGCGTGGCTCTCATGGTCATTTGAGCTGGAGACCCCTGCCCTAGACTTTAGTAAGGCTTTTGATACTGTCCTGCATGACCTGCCATTAACAACCTAGGGAAATAAAACCTAGCTGGAGCTACTATAATGTAGGTGCATAACGAGTTGGACCACAATTCCCAGAAAGGAAATATCAGTGATTCACAGTAAGGCTGGAAGGGCATAATGAGTGGGGTTTCACAGGGCTCGGTTCTGGGTTTGGTTGTGTTCAATAGCTTCATCAGCAATTTAGATCGTGGCCCAGAGAGTACACTTCCAGGGTTTGCGGATGATACCAAGCTGGGAGGTGTTGCAAGTGCTTTGGAGGACAGGATTATATTTCAAAATGATCTGGACAAACTGGATAAATGGTCTGAAGTAAATAGCATGAAATTCAATAAGGACAAATGCAAATTTCTCTATTTAGAATGGAAGAATCAGTTACACACATATAAAATGGGAAATGACTGCCTAGGAAGAACAGGAGTACTTGTGTCACCTTAGAGACTAAAAATTTATTTGAGCATAAGCTTTCATGGGCTACAGTCCACTTCGTCGGATGCATAGAATGGAACATATAATAAGAGTATATATATACATACAGAGAAGATGCCGTACCAGCTCTAAGAGGTTAATTAATTAAAAGGACCTGTCATCAGCAGGAAAAACACTTTTGTAGAGATAATCAAGATGTTCAATTACAGACGTTGACAAGAGGTGTAATAATAGTTATCATATGGAAAAAGATTCAAGTAGTGTAATGAGAATGAAATAACAGAACGCCATTACCCATCACCTTCAGCCTCCAATTAAAATCTCTCCAGCGCATCATCAAAGATCTACAGCCTATCCTGAAAGACGATCCCTCACTCTCACAGATCTTGGAAGACAGACCAGTCCTCGCTTACAGACAGCCTCTCAACCTGAAGCAAATACTCACCAGCAACCACACACCACACAACAAAAATACTAACCCTGGAACGTATCCTTCCAACAAAGCCCAATGCCAACTCTGTCCACATATCTTTTCAAGTGACACCATCACTGGTCCTAATCACATCAGCCATGCCATTCACCTGCACATCCACTAATGTGATATACGCCATCATGTGCCAGCAGTGCCTCACTGCCATGTACATTGGCCAAACCGGACAATCTCTATGCAAAAGAATAAATGGACACAAACCTGACATCAGGAATCATAACACTCAAAAACCAACAGGAGAACACTTCAACCTCTCTGGCCACTCAGTAACAGACCTGAAGGTGACAATTTTGTAACAGAAAGACTTCAAAAACAGACTCCAAGGAGAAACTGCTGAGCTTGATTGATTTGCAAATTAGATACCATTAGGTCTGGCTTGACTAGAGACTGGGAACGGCTGAGTCATTACACTACTTGAATCTATTTCCTTATGATAACTATCCTTAAGCTCTTGCCAACTGTCTGGAGAGGGGGTGAAATGGGGAAGGAAGAAGCAGGGTCAGGGTGGAGCAGGGGAAGAGTCAGGGCAGGGTTAGGGCCTTGGGGGAAGGGGTGGAGTGGGGGTAGGAGTGGGGCCTAGGGCAGAGCCGGGGGTTGAGCATCCCCCGGCACTTTTGAAAGTCGACACCAATGGGACTCCAGACACCTGTGTCACTTGCACTATGCTTGCTTTGGCTTCCCATCTGTAAAATGGGACTAGTGCCACTTCCTTTAAACTGTTTAGATCATGAGCACTTTAGGACAAGGACTGACTGCACAGTGCCTGCCACAGTGGAGGCAAATCACCAGCTGGTGTGAACCTGCCTCAGTTCCATTGGAGTCAATGGTTCAGATCTCAATTGAAGTCATAGGGGACATGTCAGTTTATATCAGCCAGGGGCTGGTCATATGGCCATATCTATATGTAATGAGATTTCTATAACTTTCTGGCCCAGAAGCATTAATTTCCTTGGTGCTCAGTTCATTGTGTCTCAATGTAACCAATTTTTCTGTTGTAGAAGTTCACGTTCCCATCTAGTGGGTGATGTTTTCCCCTGCGCAGGACCATTGAAAACCCAATTTTCGATGAAAGAAAAGCTTCAAGGGATCATTTATTACTAGTCCGTAATAACGATGGTAGTGACTGGCTTTTATATAACTCAAGATGTTCTCATCTGTACACCTGTCGGATCCTTTTTTGAAATCTAAAAAGCTCTTGGCCTCAGTATCTTGTGGCCTTGAGTTTGTCAGACTAAGTGTGCAGTTTAGGGCTTAAGTGGTAAGTAACTGGTGAGCAGACCATCTGCGCCCCCTGGTGAACTTCCTATCATGCTTGTACTTTAGGGTGGGAATTTCAAAGGCACCTCCCAGGAGCTAAGTGTCTAATTGCCATAGACTTTTGTCTTCCTTTTGGAAATTCCGGCCTGAAAATCCAACTATTTTCATTTCATATTTTTACTGTTCTCTTAAAATTCACTTGTTCTCTGCCACTCTTATGAATGGCCCCAGTCCTCTCTAGACACTGAGCTCCAGATTTATTTTTGATTGGAACACCTAGAGAAAGCACACAAAGCTTAGAGGCAGCAAAGCATCCTGTGGCACCTTATAGACTAACAGACGTATTGGAGCGTGAGCTTTCGTGGGTGAATACCTCCTTCGTCAGATAGAAAACTTAGAGACAAGTTCCAATCAAACAACAGCTGAGGGTAGGAAACAAGGAAAAAAAAAAGTTTTATTCACAGATTTTATTCCCACTCCATATTACTCAAACTTCAAGCACAACCACATGCTGAAGACACAATACATAAGCAGCACAAAGCCCAAACACATTGTGTGTGATCAGTGTAGAGTTCTCACATTAGTTAAATCTTCTATTAGCATTTTCATTCCTTTTTTTACTTATTTATCTTTCTAGCTCTCGCTAAGTAGAGGGTGAATTTTTAAAAACCATCTAATTGTCTTAGGAGAGAAGGTCCCATTTTCAAAAGCCATTAAGCTGCCCAGTTCTCAGGCCTGGTCTACACTACGCGTTTAAATCGATTTAAACAGCGTTAAATCGATTTAACACTGCACCCTTTATATCGATTTAAAGGGCTATTTAAATCGATTTCTGTACTCCTACAAAACGAGAGGAGTAATGCTAAAATCGATATTACTATATCGGATTACGGTTAGTGTGGATGCAAATCGACATTATTGGCCTCATTATTTTACAGTAGCTACCCACAGTGCACCGCTCCAGAAATCGATGCTAGCCTCGGACCATGGACGCACACCACCGAATTAATGTGCCTAGTGTGGACACTCACAATCGACTTTATAATAACTGTTTTATAAAATCGGTTTAAGGTAATTCGAATTTATCCTGTAGTGTAGACGTGGCCTCACTGAAATTCCATGGGACAAAGACCAGATTTTCACAGGTATATTGCCATCTTCATGTGCAGATAGGCACATAGTGGAATTTTCAAATGGCCTTGGAGTTTAGGCCCAGATTATTGTCACAGTTTACAGCAACTGCACTGGTATTTCTCCGTAGTGGTCCAGCAGAGGCGCATCTCTCAGCAGGCTTTCAGCTCCCTACCTTCCTTGGGAGGAGACCCATGTCTCTTTCCCTCCTGACTGGGGCATTTCCAGGCTTAACAGTTCCCTTCCCTGCATTATTCCCTTAAAAGCCATCTGCCTAAGCAGCCCTGCTTTGCTGCTTCCCTCTAGGTGGTGCACAGTTATTACCATGCAGTTCTTCCTAAGCAAGTGTATTTTATTTTTAAGGGAAAAGCAATACAGAGTTCTCACTAAAAACCATAAAAGAACCTACGTGCATAGTAATAAGCTTAGCAGAGATCAGCCCAACTCCAACATGGGCTCTGTCAGGGGATTAGTCCTTCCAACTGCACAACCGGCTCTCTTCCGTGGTTACTAGCTCATAACAGCCTCAGCTCAGAACTAGCTCCAGCACAGCGAGTTTAGTCCATTCTTTATGCAGGATGGGAGTTTTGATCTGGAGTTTCCAGGAGCAGGTAATTCACAGAGAATGTTTTTTTCTTCATGCAACATAGCTTTGAAAGACCTCCAAAGTACCCCCTGGGCCCTTTCACATGTACTGTCCCATACAGTTCTTTGAAGTTCCTCACATTTCCCCAAGATTCCATTCATCAGTCTCCTAGAAAAGTTACATTCAGTCCACAATAGCACATGCACAATTGTATTTGTAATACAACAGACCCCAAGGGATTAAACTTAACTCAACAAGGTTTAGCCAGGAAATTGCCGTATCTGTCACACCTTTAAAAATCTGGCGCTGGACATCTAACTCTCATTGATTTCTATGAGCAAATCTTTTGAAAATCCCACTAGGTGCCTATCTTTAAAAATCTGCCATAAGGTCTAGCTTTATGAAGGAGTTTAGTAAATTCCGCTAGGCACATAGAGTTTCTAAATAGGTTAGATGTTTAACTTCTATGGAAAGTAACTGAGAGTCTGGTGCCTGACTCACTCAAGGTGCTCTTAGAAACCTTATTAGGTGATTAAAAAAGGCTTTTCAAAATCTGGTCCTCAGACACATACTTCCCACAGCTTTTCAGGGAGAATAAGACTTCTAAATGTCTCCATTACTTTTGAAACTGGGAGTTAGTCTCCTAAATCACTTAGGCGGTTTTGCAAATTTTACCACAAATACATTGATCTTTAAGGCATGGTGAAAAATGCACTGCTTCTCCCAGGAATTTTAGGCAGCTACCTAGGGCAGGTGCTCTGTGAGCTGTGGTTCAGACCAGAAGATGAAGGGAATTTGTTTCCTTCCCTTTTGCATTTGCAGAAGATGCTGCACTTGATTCTGAAGATCTGTGTAACAAAGTTGAGATTTACATAGTCTTCTACTAAATTTGGCACTCCAGTTCCTTTTAATTTTGATGTAGACTGAGTATGTTGGTCCCTTAGACAGCTTTGAAAATGTCAGCCTTAGAGTATGTTAAAAGACAGGAAGGGATTTTTAGGAGCATTTCTATAATTTGTAGAACTCCAGATAGATAGATGGGGCTGTGTAGGGATGGGGAGAGACACAGAGGTTCACAAAAGCCATGGAGCAAGCATGCAGATGTATTTGTAGATGTATTTCCATTCAGACTCACGTGTGATTCCTGCAGCTGCTACACATCACAGCAGGCATTTAACCCCCTCTCAGTTTTTTCAGAGCTGCCTTCACCTCTTTCTTCCTCAGCATATAGATGGCTGGATTCAGCATGGGCATGACCACATTGCCAAAGCTCTGCACAGCAGTCATCAGCACTTTGTTCGGCAGGGGCTGAGTGTAGATCAAGGCGCAGGGACCAAAGAACAGTGTCACCACCACCAGATGCAAGGTGCAAGTGGAGGCCGCTTTACTCCACCCTTCGGCCAAGTTCATATTCAAGAGGGAAAAGATGATCCTGACGTAGGATGTGAGAATGAGGAGGAAGCAAGTTATGGGCACCAGACCAATGTTTGTCAAGGTTACAATCTGAATGATGTACGTCCCTGCACAGGCCAGCTTGACCACCGGGAAGATGTCACAGAAGAAATATTCCACCACATTGGACCCACAGTACGGCATCGTGAAGGTCAGGCTGGTGAGGATGGTGGCGTGAAAGGAGCTGATGATCCAGGTGCCAGCAACCAGGAGGGCGCACACCCTCTGATTCATGATGGGCAGGAACTGCAGTGGGTGGCAGATGGCCACATACCGGTCATAAGCCATGATGGTGTAGAGCAGGCACTCAGTGCTGGCCAGGAATTGCCCAAAGAAGATCTGGGGCATGCACCCACCCAGCGAGATGACCCTGCTCTGACCCCAGAGAATGGTCAGATATTTAGGGATGCTGATGGAGGAGATTCCAATGTCTAGCACGGAGAGATTGCAGAGGAAGAAATACATGGGGGTGTGCAAGGGGGGATCAGCGAGGATGGCTGAGAAGATGAGCAGGTTGCCCAGCAGTGTGCAGAGATAGATGGCTAGGAAGGTGATGAAGAGAATGATCTGGAGGCCGTTGGCATCAGAGATCCCTAAGAAGATGAAATGAGTCACCACAGTGTGGTTGACCAGCCCCATGTGGGAGTCATTCCTGAGTAGGGGAGAGAAATAAAGTCAGTGAGTTACTGAAACAAAAAGACCTATTGTCACATAGCTGCAATGATCACGCTTCCTTCCACTTCCCCCATTATTCACTGCCATCGGGAGCGGTGTATATTTCTGTCACTGGATTGCCAGTTGGGGTCCTGGCCTCACTGGTCTGTCGCTGATCACAGAGAGAGAAAATATCTGCCTTGAAGATCTTACTGTCCAGAGACAAAGAGACAATGAGGACATCTATTCTGTTCTATTCTATTCTATTCTATTCTATTCTATTCATGTTCTTCTCTTCTCTCCTCACCTACTACAATTTCTTCAGATCTATTCTATCTAAGCCCTTACCCCCCATTCTCACCACAGTACCTCAGAGCCTTGTGCTTGTGGCAAGCGTTTCTCACAAGTAGTTTTTTCGCTCTCAGCTTTGAATGACCTCAGCTTTGTTAGAGCTGTGAGTTGTTTGGGGGTATTTATCGGGGTCCCAGAGAGAAGGAAAAGGAAAGAAGGAGAAGGGAAAGAACCACAGCCAGAGGTGGTGGAGCTAGGGGTGCTGGGAATTCGGCAGCACCCCCTGGCTTGACGTGATTTACATCATATCCAGGGTTCACAGTTTGGTTCAATGGCACTCAGCGCCCTCACTACACAAATTGTTCCAGGGCCCCTAGACACAGCTTGTCATCGCTCTGCTGTGAACAGCAGGCTGGGCTCTGTAGATGGGACAGGGGCTTTTAAAAGGTCAGATTTGAAAGACAATGGCAAAGTGTCTGTTTGCATGTTTCCCGGGAGTTTCCCAGGCAGGAAAGTCATGGGAAGCAGAGATACTGGAGGGTTCTAGTTATGACAGATGGAGAGAGGAAGATAAATGATACAGAGACAAACAGGCAGGTACTGCACAGGGGTGGACGGCTGGATCTACTTCTCTCTAAATAAAATATTTGGCTGACACCTTCATCGGCGTGAGGTAGAGACAGGCAGAGACTGAGAGACGGAGAGAGAAGAACTTTACCAAAGCGGGGGCCTTACACTGGCTGCATTGGGAGAGGCCGCTCCAGCTGATGGGAATTCTCCCTTTCTGTCCCTCGGTCGTGACTCCTTTCTAGCACCATCCAGCTTTCTTATCCCGGACGGCCCATTGCCAAGGAGAGGTGCAGATACTGGGTGCTTGGTATCCAATCGGGAGACCTAATCTGCAGCATATCACCCCACGCAGCTGCAGACCCCACAGCTTTCTCACAGCTTCCAGCCTCCTTACAGCTCTCCCTGGTCTTTATATCTCCTTCGGGCCCTTCAGGATCAGGGCCGTAAATCCCCGAGAGTCTCCTGGTCTGAGATCTTGGTGGAGTCTCCAATTAACGGAGATTGGGCATCATTTCAGCTAACGCTCATGGACCACTGGGTCTGGCCCCCAGGCGGCCTCAATAAGAGTAGCGCCATGGGACTGAATTGGCCAGATCCCCACCTCCACCAAGGTTCAGATTTAAGTCTTTTCTTCCCCTGACCTGACTCCTGAACAATTCCATTGGATTCCCTGGGGCTCCTTCCCTTCCCAGCCAGGTACCTGGTGTAAATCAGGAGTAACACCACTGGAATCACAGGTGCTGTGTAGATTTCTACCAGCTGAGAATCTGGCCCAGCCATTGGAGGGGGGATGGGATGGGATATTCATGCTTGTCTAGGCTCTCCAGTTCTGTGACACAAGCCAGCGAATTCCCCCCAATGACGTGAAATAGGAGTAAACTGGGCCGGAGGTTCAGCTGGGGGTCTCTGTATCCAGCACAGCTTTCTGGTGGGGTTGTATGTCCTACTGTTCTCCTGCCCCCATCTCTGTGTCTCTGTCCACACAGGGATATATTCATGCAGTGCTGTGGTTATGTGTGAGGGTGAAATTCCCCCCTGTGTAGATGGAGGACAGCCTACGTCCTGTGTACGACTTCACATCACATTTTGCAAGATAGCAGAGACTCCAAGAAGATCATTGAGTTGTTTGGGGCAGTACAGTAGCTCTCAGCAACTCCGGCTCGATCCTGGCGCTGTTGTCCTGGATGCCGCTCAGACACAGAGGGAGACTGATCCTGCCTGTGAGAGCTCACTAGCTAACCAAACACCATGAGAATTATCAGCCACATGTTACAAGAGAAAACTGAGGCACAGAGATTTTCAGAGTGGGATTTTCAAAGGAGCCAATCTCCCACAACTCACTCCAGTTCACTGGGCATTCGACGCCCAATTCCTACTGGCTGGATGAAACTCTCAATAGGATTGAATTGTCTTAGGTGAGAAAGGGAGGTTGTGGAAGAGCTGGGAATCTGGTCCAGATTTCCTGGGTTCCAGCCCAAGCACTGGCCGTAACACCCTTCTCTTTTCATTGGGATGACCCTTGGTCTGTGTCTCTCTAAGCCTCAGGCCTCTTCTCTTACCCTCCCCTCTGTGCAATCAGGGTTCAGGAGTCCGGGCCTTTAGACCATTTGGTCTGATTTCACTGAACCAAAGCTGCTTCTTTACTAGCCAAGAAATTGGGATAATAGACTCGCCCCTCGTCTCGGACCTCTACTGTGCATCTACGCTAAGGGGTAAGGAGTGGTTAGCTAAATAGGTGTGAAGTACTTTAATGTGGAGATATCCACAGACCCCACACAGAGAGGGCTGTGAGAGAGACAGGGCTAGATTAGGGGGGGTTCCAGCAAAGATCTCATCCATCTATTTGCTGGTTTCCTAGTAGCAAAGTTGTGATAAAATCCCTCATGATTCCTCTAATCTGTATCATTTCTCGTTCTTCCTTTGAGGGGCATCTTCCTTGGGAGCCAGAATTCAGGGGCAGAAGCAGACATGATAATTAATCTCTGAAGATGTGTTATCCCCAACCCACTCATAACATCCCACGGGGCTCAATGGCCGTTGAGGTTAATTAAAATGTTGACATTTCTAACGAGTTCCCAGGCTGAGCCCTCTCACTGCTCTGGAGACCAGGCTCAGAGGTGACACTTGGCTTGCATGAGCTGAGTTCTGTGTGTGTTTGCCAGGAACACCAGAACCGGAACTGCCTTTGAGTATTTTACTTTGTATCATCACTATTTTTATCATTGGTATTATGGTACGACCTACAGGCTGGACCTGAGACGCAGGCTGCTTCTTGCCACACCCACAGAGACACAGAGTAAGAGACAGTCTCCATCTGAACGTGATACACATTTAATAGCTGAGAGTGAGAAAGGATTTAATTAGCCGTGTATAACAGATGGAGAAACTGAGTCAAAAAGCAATGTAGTGAGTTACTGAAGGGCAATCAGAGACTCTTCTACAGAGATTGTACTAGAACCCAGATCTGCTGCGTCCCAGGCCTTTGTCTTACCCACAAGATAATGGTTTGCAAATAATTCCCACAGTATCTCTACCTTCTGCACAACGCACCCCTCGAACTGATTTTTCACCTTGCTCTCCGGTCACCCTAGATGAGGTGACACACTTCTCAGTTACAAAATACTATAGCCATCTGCTCGCCATGCTACTCCCTTTATGGCTGCCCCATGCCCATGGCCTGTCGGTAAAGAGAGCTTTCCAACTGTCCATCACCATCTACTGTGATTTTTAAAATCAACGTGCACAATTTCTGCACTGAACTTCCATTCCGGCTTTTCATTTCTCAATCTGCATAGTCTGGATTTGTGGCTCTGTGGAGATTGGTTCCCTGGAGAAACAAGAGGGAAATTTTCAGACAAAGCCTCGCAATGCAAAGGGGGCACTGCAGGTAAGGGAGCGGGGAAGGCAACTCAGTAGGGGGCGCTTTTCCCTCCGAGTCAGGGCTGTTTCTTGTGCGGCGGTGTTGGGCTCGCATGTGCTGCTCTGCAGATAGACGTGCCCGGGGCCAGACTCACGGCACCCCCCCCCGCCCCTGATTCCTTTCTCTTCTTTTATTGCATTATTTATTCATTTCAAGGCACAAGGTTAAAGCCACGCCCAAGCACTCAGGGATAATTCTGAACAACCTACTAATGTTTCTGTTGTGTGGAAGGCCCGAGGCCCTGTTGCAGTAGCTGCTGCACCCACACAAGGCCAGAGACAGCCCCTGTCCCAAAGAGCTTACAAGTGAAATGGGTGGGAAAAAAGAATAATTGTTACCACTGTATCTCAGGAACTGAACGCCAAGGAGATGATGTCATTCACCTAACTTCCTGCCTCATCCACATTAACACTGGCATGAATGTATTCACTTCCTGCCTCACCTGAACACTGGGTAACTTTATTGACCGCATGCATCACCTGAACCCTAGTGGCACCCAAGTGCCCTGCCTCAACCCGAGCAGAATTCCTTTGACCTTTTCCCCAGCGCTAACCCTAGAATAACACCAGCATCCTCCTCCCTCATCCTGGGAAAACTCCACTGACGTCCATCCTATCCCTAACCCTGGAATAACTCCACCAACTTCCTCCCCAGTCGGGATCTGGAGTGATGGAAGATCCCTAAAAGTGAGGATCCGCTGGCACCTGAACAGTGGAAAAGCCACCCGCGCCGCCTCTACCCCTAAGACCATGCCCTCACATCATCTCTTCCCCCAATGCTCTGCACCTCACTTTTTCCTCTCTGCTTCCTCCCTATATTCCTTGGGGTGCACTAAAGAGGAACATTGAGTACAAGCCGAGAGATGATTTTACCTTTCTGTTTGGCACTGGCACGATCGCTGCTGGTACAGTGTCCTGGTCTGCTGTTCACAATTGCACAAGGGGGCTGATAAATTGGAGAGGCTTCAGACAAGATCCATGAGAAGAATTGAAGGAGTAGAAAACCTGCCTTGTAAGGACACATTTAAAGAGTTTGAGCTATGCAGATGTGTGTAATAAGTCTGAGATTTTCAAAGTCCTCTACAAGGTTCAGATCTCCAAGGCCGCTTAATTTCAATGCAGATGGAGTGTGCATCTCCCTTCGGCTGCTTTGAACATGTCAGCCTTACAGTGTGTCAAAGACAGCTGGGGATCTTTAGGAGCATTTCCATGACTTGCAGAGCACCGGATAGACAGATGGGACTGTGTGGCCATATGAGGGAGAGGGAGAGTTTCACAAAAGCCATGGAGCAGCCATGCATATTTACATGTAGATGTATTTCCACACAGAGACGCTTGCTATTCCTGCAAGTGCCACACATCAGTGTTCATGCATTTGACCCCCTCTCAGTTTTCTCAGAGCCGCTTTCACCTCCTTGTTCCTCAATGTGTAGATAGCCGGATTCAGCATGGGCGTGACCACATTGCTGAAGATCTGCACAGCAGTCACCAGCACTTTTTTCAGGTGGGGCTGAGTATAAATCAGGGCGCACTGTCCGAAGAACAGCGTCACCACTGTGAGATGCGAGGTGCAAGTGGAGGTGGCTTTGCGCCGCCCTTCGGACGAGTTCATCTTCAGGACAGAGAATATGATTCGGATGTAGGAAGCGAGGATGAGGTGGAAGTAGGTCATGGGCACCACTCCAGTGTTAGTCAAGGTCACGGTCTCAAAAACGTATGTGTCTGCACAGGCCAGTTTGACCACCGGGAAGATGTCACAGAAGAAATAGTCCACCACATTGGACCCACAGTAGGGCAGCGTGAAGGTCAGGCTGGTGAGGATGGTGGAGTGGAAAAAGCTGGTGATCAAGGTGCCAGCGACTAGGAGGGTGCACACCCTCCGGTTCATGATGAGCCGGTAGCGCAGTGGGTGGCAGATGGCCACGTACCGGTCATAGGCCATGACGGTGTAGAGCAGGCACTCGGTGCTGCCCAGGAAGTGGTAGAAGAAGATCTGGGTCATGCACCCACCTAGTGAGATGATCCTACTCTGAAACCAAAGGTTGGTCAGCATTTTGGGAGTACTGATGGAGGAAAAACCAATGTCCAGCACAGAGAGATTGCAGAGGAAGAAATACATGGGAGTGTGCAAGCGGAGGTCAGCAAGGATGGCTGAGAAGATGAGCAGGTTGCTCAGCATATGCAGAGGTAGAAGGCTAAGAAGGTGATGAAGAGGATGGTCTGGAAGCCGTTGGCATCGGGGATCCCTAAGAGGATGAAATGAGTCACCAAAGTGTGGTTGACCAGCCCCATGTGGGAGTCATTCCTGGATAGGGGAGAGAAATAATGTCAGTGAGTTACTGAAACAAAAAGGCCTATTTTCACATAGCTGCAATGATCACTCTTCCTTCCACTGCCCCCATTACTCACTGCCATTGGGAGCGATGTATATTTCTGTCACTGGATTGCCAGCTGGGGTCATGGGCTCATTGGTCTGGTATCTGCCTTGAAGATCTTACTGTCCAGAGACAAAGAGACCATGGGGATCTCTATTCTATTCTATTCTATTCTATTCTATTCTATTCTATTCTATTCTATTCTATTCATGTTCTTCTCTTCTCTCCTCACCTACTCCAATTTCTTCGGTTCTATTCTATCTAGGCCTTTACCCCCCAGTCTCACCACAGTACCTCAGAGCTTTGCGTTTTTGGCTAACATTTCTCACTAGTGGTTTGTTCTCTCTCTCTCTTTCTGTCCCTCACCTTCTCTGCAGAGGAATGGCCATGTGTGCAGTGCAGCGCTGTGTTTTTGCAGGATTTTGTTGTTATAAATGCATGAGCTGGGACATGTTTGCTTTAAGAAAGAGGGGGAGGATGGAACATATAAACCAATGATTGTGTTGGTGAATGACCTCAGCTTTGTTAGTGCTGTGAGTTGTTTGGGGATATTTATTGGGGTTTGAGAGAGAAGGAAAAGGAAAGAAGGAGAAGGGGAAAGCCACAGTCAGAAATGGTGAAAGTAGGAGTGGTGGGAGTTCGGCAGCACCCCCTGGCTTGACATAGTTTCCATCATATCCAGGATTCACAGTTTGGTTCAATGGCGCTCAGCACCCTCACTACACTAGACACAGCTTGTCATCGCTCAGCCGTGAAGAGCAGGCTGGGCTCTGTAGATGGGACAGGGGCTTTTTAAGGTGAGCCTTGAAGGACACTGGTGAAGTGTCTGTGTGAATTTTGCCAGGGAGTTTCCCAAGCAGGAGAGGCACGGGAAGCGGAGATGCTGGTGGGTTCAGGTTAAGCCAGATGGAGAGAGGAAGATAAATGATACAGAGACAGGCAGGCAGGCAGGTACTGCACAGGGGTGGATGGCTGGATGGCTGAATCAATTTCTCTCTAAAGAAAATATTTGGCTGACACCTTCATCGGCGTGAGGCAGACGACAGGTTCAGCGACAGACACAGACTGAGATACTGAAAGAAAAGAACTTTGCCAAAGCAGGGGCCTTACACTGGCTGCATTGGGAGAGGTCGCTCCAGCTGGTGGGAATTCTCCTTTTCTGTCCCCTAGTTGTGACTCCTTTCTAGCACCATCCAGCCCATCGCCCGGGAGAGGTGCACAGCCTGGGTGCTTGGTATCCAACCGGGAGACCTAATTTGTGGCATATCACCCCACACTGCTGCAGACCCCACAGCTTTCTCACAGCTTCCAGCCTCCTTACAGCTCTCCCTGGTCTTTATATCTCCTTCGGGCCCTTCAGGATGAGGGCCATAAATCCCCGAGAGTCTTTACTAGCCAAGAAATTGGGATAATAGACTCGCCCCTCATCTTGGACCTCTACTGTGCATCTGCGCTAAGGGGTCAGGAGTGGTTAGCTAAATAAGTGTGAAGTACTTTAATGTGGACATATCGACAGACCCCACACAGAGAGGGATGTGAGAGGCACAGGGCTAGATTAGGGGGGGTTCCAGCAATGATTTCATTGTCCTAGCACCATAGTTGTGATAAGGTCCCAATTCCTGTAATTTCTCTCATTTCCTACTCTTTCTCTGGGGGACATCTTACTTGGAAGACAGAATGCAGGGCCTGAAACAGACATGATAATTAATCTCTGTAGATGTGTTATCTCCAACCCAGGCATAACATCCCATGGGGCTCAATGTCCGCTGAGGTTAATTAAAAATTTATTTGAGCATAAGATTTCATGGGCTACAGCCCGCTTCATAGGATGCATAGAATGGAACGTATAATAAGAGTATATATATACATACAGAGAAGATGCCATACGAGCTCAAAGAGGCTAATTCATTAAAATGACCTGTTATCAGCAGGAAAAATCTTTTGTAGTGATAATCAAGATGATAAATTACGGACAGTTGAAAAGAGGTGTGAGGATAGTTATCCTCTGGAAAAAGATTCAAGTAGTGTAATGAGAGTGAAATAACAGAACACCATTACCCGTCACCTTCAGCCTCCTCTTCTTCTCTCCACTATTGAATAGCAGAGCTAATTTTGATTTTATTAAAACTCTAGCTAGAAGTTGCTGAAAACTGAATTTACTTTGGGCCAATGATGCACCAGCCCTGGGGCTCTCCTACTACAAGCTGAAATCACTAAGAGCTGAAATCACTAAAAGAGCTAAACTTACTGAGCTGAGTGCAGTGTTAACTAGTGGGGGAGCCTGAAGATATATTGCTAAGCAGCTGGCAGAGTGGAGCCTTTTTCAGGACGGTTCGAGCAGCCCACAGAATGCGGAGCAGAGCTGAGCAGTCTGCAGGATGGTTGGACCAGCCCGTGGAACAATGAGCAAGCGAGCGGAGCGGTTTTCATGGGCTGCCGGAGTGGCTCACAGGTCCGCTGGTGGAGTGGAGATGTTCATGGTGAAGGCGGCAGCAGAACTCCACGGAGAGGCAGGGCCGTTGGCCTCGGACCACGTAAGGTGCCCATTAACACCCTGTGTGCCTCCGCCCATTTCCACCCAGGCTGTGGTTGTAAAACTCTGCAGATAAAATTTTGAACTCTGGGTCGCACTGACCAGGGACAAAGACTGTTAGGATGTTGAAATGTGGGGTGATTAGACTTAAGACCCTGTGGGGAAAAAGACATTGCCAAACTTACTTGGTGGGTCTTTTGCTCATGGTTTATGTTATGAATCCTATTGGTGGTCTTTCCCCAATATGATGCCACATTGTTTCCCTCCTTTATTAAAAGGATTTTGCTACACTCAGGCTGCGTGCTTGCAAGTGGGGAAGTATTGCCTCTTAGAAGTAGCCGGGGCGTGAAATGTAATTGTTCCTGGTCACTGGGTGGGGGCTCAAGCCAGTTTTGCATTAGGTTATTGAAATGGAATCCCTGGACACTGAAGCTGGCCCTTGTTGCTGCCAACTCAGAGGGGCAGAATGGTTACACAGATACAAGTGAAATAACTAAAAGAATCAAACCCGGAGGCAGATAACACAGCTGCAGCAATAGTTAAAATGGTCAGACTGTCACTTCTCTTCAGGTCGTATGTTGTAGAAGATACTTTATCATAAGGGGTTCACACGTGTTGTAGGAGACCACTTGCAATGGAGCAGTCACTTAACATCTCTGCAGGCATAGGACGAAGGACATTTAGTAGGCACCAGATTATGTTACAAAATTGTTGTAATGAGCAAAAAGACTAGGGTCTCTGTTCGTTGGGATTCTCTCCAAGGCCTGTTCCACTTGGCTGATCCAGCTTTGGGAGAGCACTTCATTCAGTACCCTGAAGAAACTCCCTTCTACTCCAGATCTCATCACTCAGGTCCCTTTCTCTGGCATACAGCAAAGCTACGCTGAGTTGATCTGACTCACCTCACCCCATTGACAATGTGTCTGATCAACTCGCAAACCTGTCATGAATTTAGCCCCCCAACAAACCCAAGGGAGGCAGGAAAACGACATTAAATGAACAAAAAGTAGATTAATGCAGAATTCAGTGCAGCCACTCGCCCTGCACTGGGCAGCCTTCATTCTGCAATAACAGAGATTTGGGGTAGTTAATTTCTATGGCTGTGTCAATCCCAGCAGAGTGCTAGACGCTAGACTAGTCCATCTCCACGTACATTCGATGCAGCAGGGTGGACTGGCTGGATGGGTCAGTCAATGGTTTGAGCTGTCTTGCTTTCTCCGAGGAGTTATGGCTCCAAAAAACAGCTGGTGGGGAGTCCCAGGGCTGATTGTACCAGGCGATTAGATCCTCACTGGTTACACTGATGTTACAGGGAAACTCAGCTGAATCCTGCACTTGGAGAGTTCAGAAGCCTGTGGCACCTCCTCATTGACTCCCCCACCTCAAAAAACTGCCACCATTGAGCTCAGACTGTGAACAATAATCTAGGTGCTGACTGGAGAGCTTTTGCTAGCCTCAGGGAATGAATGGCAGTGAAGAACTAAACTTACGCGAGTGGCTAGATAGAAGAGAAATGTTGGTTGGGCTTCCATAAGGCTGTAAGAGGACCCTGCACCCATGGGAGGTGGGCATCTTGTGTCCTTAGGTTTCTTTGCAAGTCTCCAGGATTTGGGTTTGTCTTATGCATGCAGAGAAAGTGTTTGTCCACAAACTACTTTCCTCAAGGCCTTTCTCATCTCCTTGTTCCTCAGGGTGTATATAAAGGGGTTCAGCAGAGGGGTGACTGCAGTACAGAATACAGCCACCGCCCCGTCGGATGCTTGACTGGAAGAGGGATGCAGGTATATGAAGACTGTGGGCCCATAGTACAGCAGCACCAGGATGAGGTGGGCGCTGCAGGTGGAGAACGCCCGCTGCTTCCCTTGGACCGTGCGGATCTTCAGGGTGGCAGAGGCTATGTAGGCATAAGAAACACAGATGAGCAGGAAGCAGCCGGCGGCCACCGCCCCAATGTTGGACAGAATGACCACTTGGTTGGCAGCTGTGTCAGCGCAGGCCAGCTTCAGCAGGGCGGGGATGTCGCAGAAAAAGTATTCTACCTGGTTGGGTGCGCAGTAGGGCAGGCGAAAGGTGAGGAAGGCCTGGATGGCGGCATGGATTGAGCCGGTTAGCCAGGTGCCAGCTGCCAGCCACAGGCAGGTCTTTCTGCTCATCACCACGCTGTAGCGCAAGGGCTGGCAGATAGCCAGGAAGCGGTCATAGGCCATTACCGTATAGAGGAAGCACTCTGTGCTGCCCAGGAAATGGAAAGTGTAGAGCTGCACCACGCAGTCGCCGAAGGAGATGCTCCTGCTACTGGGCCCCACCAAGCCAGCCAGGATCTTGGGCACAGTGACGGAGGAGAGGCAGGTATCAAGAAAGGAGAGGTGGCCAAGGAAGCAGTACAGGGGCAGGGCACGAAGTCGAGAATCGCAGAGCACAGTCAGCAGGGTGAGGGCGTTGCCCAGCAGGGTGAGCAGGTAGAGGAGGAGGAAGAGGAGGAAGAAGAGAGAGGGAATCTCCCTGGTGTTCGGGAGTCCCTCCAGGATGAATTCTGTCACCGGCGTTTGGTTTCCTGGCTTCATCTGCTTCCCCCTGTGCAGAGCAACAGTAGCTAGAGCAGAAGTTATCCCAGTATGTGTGTGTTTCTCTCTGTCTCACACACACACAGAGTTCAGCGGAGTAACATGACACCATAACTCAGAGGTCTTTTCACTCTAGTCCCCCACCAGCACCTCATCACAAGCCAAAGCACAGTGATTATTCATCCCCTCCGCTATCTATCTAGACCTCATGACTGTTACATTTAAATGTCTGAGCCTCTCACGTTCATATTTTCCTCACAGTACCTCAGTTTTCCAGCCTGTGAGGCGAGGCACAGAACAGCTCAAAGTCACACAGGAAGCCCACATCAGAGCAGGAGATTTAAACTCAGGTGTCTCAGAGCCATGGCTAGTGACTTCACTGCTGGACCTTCCTTCCTCTCATCTTGTCTCCTCTCACATCATCTGTCAACAATGTCCTGCTAGTGTAGGTAGATAAATAGCCAGCGGTAGCTGACACTCCTGGGAGCTGCAGAGCCCGAGTGTGGCAAGGGAGGATCTGGGGGGTACACGGGGCCCATCGCCCGCATGCATCCACTGCAGGATCCGCCCCCCTGGGGGGCACCAGACCACATCCAGGGCAGGCGCACTTCCCGGCTCCCCCCTCATCGCACTCGGGTTCTGTGGCTCCTGGAAGTATGAGCCGCCGCTGCCCCTCCTGCAGCTCCCCCCCGTCCCACTGCCTCAGCGCTCCACATGGAGTTTTGCCTCCATGTGGAGCCAGAGTCTCACCAGCATGGGCCCGGTAAGGGAAGTCCCACGGAGCAGTCAGGAAGCAGGGGGAGGTTTGGATCGGTTGGGAGTTCTGGGGGTCCTGTCAGGGGATGAGGAGTGGTTGGAAGGGGCATGGGTATCCCTGGGGGTCTGTCTGGGTGCAGGGGTGTTCATAAGAGTTGGGGCAGTCAGGGGACACTAAGGTATTAGTAGGGCAGTTGTGGGGGGTCTCAGGAGGAGGTAGTCAGGGAACAAGGAGGAGGGAGGCTTAGGTAGGGAGTGAGGTTCTGGGGGGCAGTTAGAGGCAGGGGTTCCAGGAGGGGGTAGTCAGGGGACAAGGAGCTGGGGGAGGTTGGGGGTTCTGACCTGGGCAATTGGGGTAGGAAGTGGGAGGGTGTGGATGGGGACTAGGGCAGGGCTCTCCGCTCTTTTTTGATTGTTCAAATATGGGCGCCGGGGCACAGCCTGGGCAGGAGGAGTGGGAGGGCGCAGCTGCTCCCCACTAGCAGTGTCACTGCCGCCTTTGCAGGGCTGCTGCCTCCCTGCACTGCGCCAGCTCCTTCATGACTGGGGCTTGCTGGCACCGCAAGCAGGACGCTCTGGCTCTCCGGTGCCCCCAGAAGGTGGCTCCTCCCTGCCGAGCTGCTGCACCAGCCCAAGCCCGGCAAAGCCAGAGAGCGGACTCGGGGCAGGGGCCACCTGGGTGGGGTTGGGAGGGCTCCCAGGGGGGCTGTGCACCCTCCAGAGGAGTTCAGAGGGCGAGGAGGGGGGAACCTTGTCTGAGGAGCAACCCCTGGGCATGGCTGGCCCCTGGGGTCTATAAAGGCTCATTGGGGATTTGTCCCTCAATGAACCAATGGGCAAGGTAGAAGTTTCACATAGGTGGCAAAATATCCTTGCACCGACCCTGCCACAGGGGGTGCATGTACCCCAAGTTAAGAACCACTGCACTAAACTGATCAGATCTGCATTTTAATTTAATTTTAAATGAAGCTTCTTAAACATTTTAAACAACTTGTTTACTTTACATACAGCAATAGTTTAGACTTCTAGAGAAAGAGACCTTCTAAAAACATTAAAATGTATTATCGGCATGTGGAACCTTCAATTAGAGTGAATAAACGAAGACTCAGCACAGCACTTCTGAAAGGCTGCCCACCCCTGGTCTATTGCATGATTCCAGTTCCAATTGCAAAACTTGTCCACACAGGAAAGTCAACAGCCAGCGTGCTGCACAGATGACAGCCAGCATGAACTCGGGGGATTTGTATAAAGCAGGAAGGGTGGTGTCCTCTCCTGATCCGGGAATGAGCTGATCCCGAACTGGGAGAGGTTAGGGAGAAAAGACCCACTAGAGGCAGATGAACTCTTAGCTGCCCTCTGTGGGGTTTCTTGTACCGTGTGTCCTAGGAAACAGCTGCTAGCAGAGCCTCAGATCAGAGCCTGGGCTGGACGGACCTTGGGTTAACCTGCTCTGGCAGTCCCTCTGTCCCTAAAGAAAAGCCACTCCCCAGCTCAGACGCACTCACCACTCTCACGGTACCGGGATAAGAAACAGCCGCTTCATTCTCTCCGCTGTTGCAAAGTGCCTGAGTCAGCCAAGTATTTGAAAGATACTTTCACCCTTGGGTTCATTGCTCACCATGCTCCTGGGAGCTAATTTTCTGAGCCAAATCCAGGCGAAGCCTCACCCCAGGTCTCCCGTTCCCAGACTCTGTCAGCAGGGGAGAGAAGGCATCCCATCGGGATTCTTCACTGTGTGTCTGACGGTTCGCTACCCAGGACTGCGTTGCTGCTAGCTAGATGGAGATCATTTTAACATGCCTCTGGCAGCTTCCAAGATCCCAAGAGCTTTACTGGGATGAGTCTGCATCGAGCATGATCTAGTGGTGAAAAACCAGTAGGCCATGCACTGTGTGTTGAAGTGGGGGCCAGAGTTGGGACTGAGGGGCAGCAGGCAAGCTAAGACTGAGGAAAGCCCATTGCTAGTGTATCAGTGGGTAACCCTTCATAGTGTAAATCCTCCAGAGTCAATTGGAGTCAATGTGGCCAGATCCCCATCCGGTGTAAATCAGCCACTGCTCCACTGGAGTCATCGCAGCACCTCTGAATTAGAGCAGCTGCACGGCTGGCCGATGCGAATACCCACAGATAAATAGTTCTTGCCAATTCACCATATGGGGATCTGAGAAGGAATTTCCCCCCAGGCAGTGACCCTGGGGTTTTCTGGCCTTCCTCTGCAATGGTGGTGGTGGTGGGAGTGGGGTGCAGTCACTTGCCAGGGTCACTTGGATATGTCTCACTAAATCAAACCCTCACCAGTGCAGGGAACCCCCAGGCCATGGTGCCTCTTGGTCTCTCCTGTTCTCTGCCTGTGGATATAACGCCTTGGTCTCATTTCATGTGTTGATTCAGTGGGAGGCTGCTGAGTGGGGTTGGTGGCCTGTGAGATACAGATGGGCAGACTGGCGGTGCTGATGGTCCCATCTGGCCATAAACTCTATGGCATTCTACAAAAAGTCCAGAAGCCTCCATTGTATGTCCCCTTCTGCATGGACCAGATGTGACTGCAGGGTTGTATAGAGACATGTGTGTGTTTATGTGTGTGTGAGAGAGAGAGAGAGAGAGATTCGGTTCCAAGTTGTTTCAATGTTTCCCCATTAACTCTAACGGGCCCCTACGATAAAAGAGGGGGAATAGCACCCTGGTGTAACTCCCCAACCAGTCAGTTAGCTATAAAGTTCTTTTGAGTAGCTGTTCTCTAATTGCTTTACCTGTAAAGGGTTAAGAGATGCTTAAAATGAATTGGCGTTTGACCAGGGGAACCAATAGGGAAGCTTTCCCTTTTCAAATTGGGAAAAACTTCTGGGTGTAGACAAGGCAGCAACATGCTGTAAGCTTTGTGCCAGCTATAAAAATCATCAGCATCATACCTAGAAATTACTCATTTGAAACCACAGCTCTGTAAGTAGATAAGGAATGTGTAGTTAGACGTGATTTGATTTAATTCTTCATCTTGGGCTTGTGGATTCCTTTGTGCTACCCCCAGGTGCGCTTGTTTTGCTTGTAACCTTTAAAGTGGACCCCAAGAAAGTCATTTTTGGTGTTCAATCCCTAACAGGCTGAGTTTCCAGATGTCTTTTCTTTCTTTTTTCATTAAAATTTACCTTTTTTAAGAACTTGATGAGATTTCTGTCTCTTAGACCTGGTCTCCACTGCGAGTTTAGGTCAAATTTAGCAGTGTTAAATCGAATTAACCCTGCACCCATCCACACAACGAAGCCATTTTTGTCGACCTAAAGGGCTCTTAAAATTGATTTCTGTACTCCTCCCCGAGGAGGGGAGTAGCGTTGAAATCGACATTGCCATTTCAAATTAGGGTTAGTGTGGCTTCAATTTGATGCTATTGGCCTCTGGGAGCTATCCCACAGTGCACCATTGTGACTGCTCTGGATGGCAATGTGAACACGGATGCGCTGGCCAGGTAGACAAGAAAAGCCCCACCAACTTTTGAATTTTTTTCCTGTTGAGCGCCGTACAGCACAGGTGACCATAAAGTCCCAGAATGAAAATAATGGACCCTACAGGAGATACTGAATCTGATTTCTGTATGGGCAGATTAATCTGTTCTATCAGAACTCCGTTCCAAAAGACGAAATGCCAAAATATTTGAAAAAAATCTCCAAGGCCATGATGGACAGAGGCCACAACAGGGACTCAACACAGTGCTGTGTGATACTTGTGGAGCTGAGAGAAGCGTACTAGAAAGCTCAAGAATCAAATGTGCGCTCACGGGGGGAGGGACGACTGATGACTGTAGCTATCCCACAGTTCCTGCACTTTCCAAAAACCATTTGAATTCTGGGCTGGGCTCCCAATGCCTGAAGGGTCAAAAACATTGTCGTGGGTTGTTCAGGGTATATGTAGTCAGCCCCTTTCCTCCACGACTGAGAAAGCAAAGGGAAAAAATTGTTTCTCGCCTCTTTTTTCAAAGTCACCATATGTCTACTGGATGCTGCTGGCAATCGTGGTGCTGGGGCGCTACACTGCAGCATCCCCTTGCCTTGCCGATGGCAGATTGTACAGTAGGACTGGTATCCGTCATCGTTGTCCCATGGCTGGTCCTGGCTGGCCTCGGTGAGATTGGCCGGCAGCGCCTGGGCAAAAATGGGAATGACTCCAGGTCATTCTCTTCTTAAGTTTTGTCTAATGGAGATTCAGTCCTGCCTGGAATATCACAGCAGCTTGAGGCTTCTGCCTCATGCTGCTCTCCCATTCAGCAACACCGTTCAATCACGCCTACCCCTTGCTACCAGGGCTCACAATCAGATACTTAGACCTCTACATTTTGCTGCAAATAAAAAAATTAAGCTGCAGTTTAGAATTGTTCCCCAACATACATATCCTGGGACATTCTGTATTTTACCAATGTCAACCAAAGGCCCACACACAAATGGAGATTCAATCATGCCTGTGCTTCTATCCTAGTGCTTATCACAGATTCACTTTTTCAGGTATAGGCTGAGCAAGTGCAGAATGGTGGTTCACTCTGCTTCGCTGTAAGCCAACTGCCCTCCCCTCCCAGCCTTGATCTCTGCTTTCAGAGGCAATAAAGTCAGTGTTGTTTCAAAATCATGAATTCTTTATTACTTCATCACCCCAATGGGGGGATAACTGCCACAGTAGCCCAGAAGGGGTGGGGAAGGATAGAAGCAATGGGTGGGCTTGTTTCAGGGGCACCCCCTAGAATGGAATGCAGTTCATCATTTCTGTGGGTTGTCTAGGTCTTAGTAGGCTTGCCTGATATTCTAGGCAGAACTGACTCTCCATTAGACAAAACTTAAAGAAGAGAATGATCTGGAGTCATTCCCATTTTGGTGCCCTCGACCGACCACACCGAGGCCAGCCAGGAGCACCCATGACAGCAGCAGATAGTACAGTATGACTGGTAACCGTCTTTATCAACTTCCAAAGCAGCAGACGGTACAGTAGGGATGGTAACCATCTTTGCTAACTTGCAAAGGCAAGGAGATGCTGCTGTGTAGCGCTGCAGTACTGCGTCTGTCAGCAGCATCCAGTAGACATACAGTGACAGTGAAAAGAGGCTGAATGGACTCCATGACTGCTGTGCTATGGTGTCTGCCCAGGCAATCCAGGGAAAAGGGCGTGAAATGATTGTCTGTCGTTGCTTTCACGTAGAAAGGATTGACTGATGATGTTTACCCATAACCACCCACGACAAATTTTTGGCCCCATCAGGCATTGGGATCTCAACCCAGAATTCCAATGGACGGTGGAGACTGTGGGAATATGGGATAGCTATGCGATAGCTATCCACATTCCAATGCTACGGAAGTCGATGCTAGCCTCGGTACATGGATGCACACCGCTGAATTAATGTGCTTAGCATGGCTGCGTGTACTCGACTTTATACAATCTGTTTCCAAAAATCGATTTCTGTAAAATCGGAATAGTCCTGTAGAGTAGATATACCCCTAGGAGGTAAAGGTTTGTGCATCTGTTAATCAGCTGATACAACAGCTGAGCTTCCCCTTTCTTTTGTTTTCTTTCTCGGCTGCCCCGAGGGAGGGGTGGAAAAACCGAAGGACCCCAGAAGAAAAATCTTCCCAAGTGAGGTTTTTTCTGGATTGGTGTAGCAGCTCGACACTCACAGGCACAGCGCCTCCTGCTGGTTGTCTCAGGAATTAACTCGATTCCAGCACGGAGCGCTTCTTCTGGCCGGTGGCTCTCCTGCCTCAGGGCCCCCATGTCCCTCCCAGACACCAGTGCCCTGTACCTCAGGGTTCTCCCCCACCAGTACCCCCCACACTCTAGGTCTCCCCTCCCAGAGCAACCTCCAAACCTCTATACCCACCTTGCCTCAGTGGCTACTGCCAGTCATCACCTAGCCCCACTTGCTGGGGCAGATTGCAGTCTGTAATGGCCACTCATCAGTGGCAAAGGGGTTTGACCAGCTGCCTCTGCCTATCCCCAGGCTGCAGCGCTGCAGCCCCAGTACCTGCTTAGGCCTTAACCAGGCCTCAGCCTGGGGAGTTGCCAGGCTGGAGCTCCTCTTGCCTTTCCTCAGCCCTGCTCTGCGTCACGTCCCCTCTCTTCCCAGGCAGCCAGGCCCTTCTCCCTTCAAGCCTGGAGAGTGACTTCCTGCCTTCTGGCCCTGCAGCTCTTTTATAGGGCCCAGCCTGGCCCTGATTGGCTGCCTCCCAGGCTTTTCTCCTTGGCTCTCAGCCCCAGCCCTCTCCAAGGGCTGGCCTTTAACCCTTTCAGGGACGCAGTTGGGTGACCACCCTGCTACAATGGGCAAAAGGCCACTTGGGGAATGGCAGCATTACCAGCCTGGAGCGGCCAGTCTTAATTTTTGGAGTCCTTGAGGGGCCCCACCTTCTGCACTTGAAGTACCAGAGTGGGGAATCAGCCTTGAAATCCCCCACTGTCTTTCCCTGGCGGTGGTTGTGTTGTGTACACAACAGGCTGGGGAGGACCCCCCCGCTCCCCCACTCCTTGCTGTGAGGAGCTGGGATTTGTAGTACCAGTCATGAGCATAAGACAGAGTTTCATAACCACAGTCTGTATTCACAGCTCAGCTTGGCCATCGAGTTCAGACCTCTACAAGCCTTCATACAAGACCAGGGGCGGCTCTAGGCACCAGCAAACAAGCATGTGCTTGGGGCAGCCCATTTGCAGGGGTGGCAGAGATCCAGCATGGGAGCTGAGAACCAACAGGAGGCCCTGGGAGCTGTAGTTCCTTGGTTAGCTCCCTGCCCATGGAGCCAGCCCTGGAGCAGGGAAAGAACTACATTTCCCAGCATTCCCTTGGCCACTACCAACAAGAAAGGAAGGTGAGGACCTCGTGCTGCTGCCTGCTATGAATGGAGAGCTGCATTCTGAAGGGCAGGGATACCATAGTTTAATATTCAAAAAACAGGACACTCCACGGGGAGGGAGGGTAGCCCCCTCCTGCCACTATCCATTCCCTCCAACTGCCCCCCACAGAAACCTCAACCCATCCAACCCCTCCTGCTCCCTGATCACTCCCTCCCGGGACCCCTGCCCCTAACACCCCCCCCAGGACCCTACACCCTATCTAAGCCTCCCTTCTCCTTGTCCCCAACTTCCCCCTCCTGAAACCCCCCCCCAACTTCGTCCCTAGGATCCCACCCCCTACCTATCCCCTGACAAACTCCTGAGACTCCCATGCCTATCAAACCATTGCGTATCCCCTGACTGCCTCCTTGAACCCATGACTCATCTAACCCCCACTTCTCCCTGCACCTGACTGCCCCCCTGAACCTCCACCATATCCAACCCTCCCTGCTCCCTGTCCCTTGACTGCCCCCTGAAACCTCCCACCCCTTCTCCAACCCCTCAGCCCCCTTACCGTGCCACTTAGACCAGCGTGTCTAGCTCCGCACGCTGCTGTGCTCCCCCGCGGAGCCCACGGCCCCTGCCCCCAGCACCCACCTTCCAGATTTGAACACCTCAAAGTTCAGGAGTGCTCAAGCTCAGTTTGGGCAGCTGTTACTTCATTTCTCCCAAATCAAATATACTGATCCACTGTATCTCAGTGTAGAAAAAGTAGGATAAAATTGAACAAGAAATGTTTCCCAGTGGTTATTAGGACTGGAATTGCTATTTTCAACAGCCAGTGCCTTTTTGTTTGTTTATTTGTTTAAAAGGAAGACAGTGATATTGCATTGGCAAATCCCCCATAGAAAGAAAGTCTGGAACAAAAGAATAATAAAGGCACCTCAACTTTTCCTCATTTATGGAGGACAGTCTTATAATCTGCATCCAGATATCCTCCAGTCACACAAGCTGTAAATTGTTCCACTTTACTGCAGTTCTGTAACTATAGGGGAACCAATCCTGTCTGTGTTCTGTGCACATCGAAAATTCCTGCTGAATGACCCACCCTGTGAGTGAGTTACCAGTTACCCAGGGCTGCGGCGGAAGGAGGGTGGGTGCAGGTTTGAGGGGGAGAGCCCAGGGCTGAGGCAGCAGGAGGTGTGTGTGTGGGGTCAGTGGTGCGGGGAAAGGGGGAGCCCAGAGCCGGAGCAGCAAGGGGGTGTGGTAGGGGTTGTGGGTCGGGGGGAAAGCCCAGGGCTGGGGCAGCAAGGGGGTGTGGCAAGGAGCCCAGGCCTGGGACAGGGGGCAGCCAAAAATTTTTTTGCTTGTGGCGGCAAAAAACCTAGAGCCGACCCTGTACAATACTTTACCTGGTATATGTTTTGCACAATGACATTGTGTGCAACCAGTTGATTCAATTGCCCATGGGAGGGGGGCATCTTGTGTCCTTAGGTTTCTTTGGAAGTCTCCAGGATTTGGGTCTGTCTTATGCATGCAGAGAAAGTGTTTATCCACAAACTACTTTCCTCAAGGCCTTTCTCATCTCCTTGTTCCTCAGGGTGTATATAAAGGGGTTCAGCAGAGGGGTGACTGCAGTATAGAATACAGCCACCGCCCCATCGGATGCTTGACTGGAAGAGGGATGCAGGTATGTGAAGACTGGGGGCCCATAGTACAGCAGCACCAGGGTGAGGTGGGCGCTGCAGGTGGAGAACGCCCGCTGCTTCCCTTGGACCGTGTGGATCTTCAGGATGGCAGAGGCTATGTAGGCATAAGAAACACAGATGAGCAGGAAGCAGCCGGCCACCACCGCCCCAATGTTGGCCAGAATGACGACTTGGTTGGCGGCTGTGTCGGCGCAGGCCAGCTTCAGCATGGCGGGGATGTCGCAGACAAAGTATTCTACCTGGTTGGGGCCGCAGTATGGCAGGCGAAAGGTGAGGAAGGCCTGGATGGCGGCATGGATTGAGCCGGTTAGCCAGGTGCCAGCTGCCAGCCACAGGCAGGTCTTTCTGCTCATCACCACGCTGTAGCGCAGGGGCTGGCAGATGGCCAGGAAGCGGTCATAGGCCATTACCGTATAGAGGAAGCACTCCGTGCTGCCCAGGAAATGGAAGGTGTAGAGTTGCACCACGCAGCCACTGAAGGAGATGGTCCTGCCACTGGGCCCCGTCAAGCCAGCCAGGATCTTGGGCACAATGACGGAGGAAAGGCAGGTATCAAGGAAGGAGAGGTAGCCAAGGAAGCAGTACATGGGCAGGGCATGGAGTCGAGAATCGCAGAGCACAGTCAGCAGGGTGAGGGCGTTGCCCAGCAGGGTGAGCAGGTAGAGGAGGAGGAAGAGGAGAAAGAAGAGAGAGGGAAGCTCCCTGGTGTTCGGGAGTCCCTCCAGGATGAATTCTGTCACCGGCGTTTGGTTTCCTGGCTTCATCTGCTTCCCCCTGTGCAGAGCAGCAGTAGCTAGAGCAGAAGTTATCCCAATATGTGTGTGTTTCTCTCTGTCTCACGCACACACAGAGTTCAGCAAAGTAGCATGACACCATAACTCAGAGGTCTTTTCACTCTAGTGTCCCACCTCTCCCTCATCGCAAGCCAAAGCACAGTGATTATTCAGCCCCCTCCGGTATGTATCTGGACCTCATGACTGTTACATTTAAATGTCTGAGCCTCTCACGTTCATATTTTCCTCACAGTACTTCAGTTTTCCAGCCTGTGAGGCGAGGCACAGAACAGCTCAGAGTCACACAGGAAGCCCACATCAGAGCAGGAGATTTAAACTCAGGTGTCTCAGAGCCATGGCTAGTGACTTCACTGCTGGACCTTCCTTCCTCTCATCTTGTCTCTTCTCACATCATCTATGAACAATGTCCTGCTAGTGTAGGTAGATAAATAGCCACGGTGGCTCACACTCCTGGGAGCTGCAGAGCCCAAGTGTGGGGAGAGAGGATCTGGGGGGTACATGGGGCCCATCGCCCGCAAGCATCCACTGGAGGATCCCCCCCCCGGAGGGGGCACCAGGCCGCAGCCAGGGAACGTTCGCCTCCCGGCTCCCCGCTCATCGCACTCAGGTTCTGTGGCTCCCAGAACTGTGAGCCGCCACTGCCCCTCCTGCAGCTCCCCCCCGTCCCACTGCCTCAGCGCTCCACATGGAGTTTTGCCTCCACGTGATGCCAGAGTCTCACCAGCATGGGCCCGGTAAGGGAAGTCCCGCGGTGCAGTAAGGAAGCAGGGGGAGGGTTGGATGGGTTGGGAGTTCTGGGGGTCCTGTCAGGGAATGGGGAGTGGTTGGATGGGGCGTGGGTGTCCCTGGGGGTCTGTCTGGGTGCAGGGGTGTTCATAAGGGTTGGGGCAGTCCGGGGACAGGTAGGGGATAAGGTCTTAGGAGGGCAGTTGTGGGGGGTCTCGGAGGAGGTAATCAGGGAACAAGGAGGAGGGAGGCTTAGGTAGGCAGTGAGGTTCTGGGGGGCTGTTAGGGGTAGGGGTTCCAGGAGGGGGTAGTCAGGGGACAAGGAGCAGGGGGTGGGTTGGGGGTTCTGACCTGGGCAATTGGGGTGGGAAGTGGGAGGGCGTGGATGGGGACTAGGGCAGGGCTCTTCCCTCTTTTTTGATTGTTGAAATATGGTAACCCTAGGTGAGGGGGGAGCCAGGGGGCGCATGGGGGCTGGCGCCCACATACATCCACTGCAGCCTGTAGGCACCGCCAGGGAGGCGCCGGGGCACAGCCTGGGCAGGAGGAGTGGGAGGGCGCAGCTGCTCCCCACTAGCAGTGTCACTGCTGCCTTTGCAGGGCTGCTGCCTCCCTGCACTGCGCCAGCTCCTTCATGACTGGGGCTTGCTGGCACCGCAAGCAGGACGCTCTGGCTCTCCGGTGCCCCCAGAAGGTGGCTCCTCCCTGCCGAGCTGCTGCACCAGCCCAAGCCCGGCAAAGCCAGAGAGCGGACTCGGGGCAGGGGCCACCTGGGTGGGGTTGGGAGGGCTCCCAGGGGGGCTGTGCACCCTCCAGAGGAGTTCAGAGGGCGAGGAGGGGGGAACTTGGTCTGGGGATAAACCCCTGGGCATGGCTGGCCCCTGGGGTCTATAAAGGCTCGTTGGGGATTTGTCCCTCAATGAACCAATGGGCAAGGTAGAAGTTTCACATAGGTGGCATAATATCCTTGCACTGGCCCTGCCCCAGGGGGTGCATGTACCCCAAGTTAAGAACCACTGCACTAATCTGATAAGATCTGCATTTTAATTTAATTTTAAATGAAACTTCTTAAACATTTTAAACAACTTGTTTACTTTACATACAGCAATAGTTTAGACTTCTAGAGAGAGAGACCTTCTAAAAACATTAAAATGTATTATCGGCATGTGGAACCTTCAATTAGAGTGAATAAACGAAGACTCAGCACAGCACTTCTGAAAGGCTGCCCACCCCTGGTCTATTGCATGATTCCAGTTCCAATTGCAAAACTTGTCCACACAGGAAAGTCAACAGCCAGCGTGCCTGCACAGATGACAGCCTGCATGAAATCAGGGGATTTGTATAAAGCAGGAAGGGTGGTGCCCTCTCCTGATCCGGGAATGAGCTGATCCCGAACTGGGAGAGGTTAGGGAGAAAAGACCCACTAGAGGCAGATGAACTCTTAGCTGCCCTCTGTGGGGTTTCTTGTACCGTGTGTCCTAGGAAACAGCTGCTAGCAGAGCCTCAGATCAAAGCCTGGGCTGGATGGACCTTGGGTAAACCTGCTCTGGCAGTCCCTCTGTCCCTAAAGAAAAGCCACTCCCCAGCTCAGATGCACTCACCATTCTTACGGTACCGGGATGAGGAACAGCCGCTTCATTGTCTCCGCTGTTGCAAAGTGCCTGAGTCAGCCAAGTATTTGAAAGATATTTTCACCCTTGGGTACATTGCTCACCACGCTCCTGGGAGCTAATTTTCTGAGCCAAATCCAGGCGAAGCCTCGCCCCAGCTCTCCCATTCCCAGACCCTCTCAGCAGGGGAGAGAGGGCATCCCATCGGGATTCTTCACTGTGTGTCTGACGGTTCGCTACCCAGGGCTGCGTTGCTGCTAGCTAGATGGAGATCATTTTAACATGCCTCTGGCAGCTTCCAATATCCCAGGAGCTTTACTGGGACGAGTCTGCGTCGAGCATGATCTAATGGTGAAAAACCAGCAGGCCAGGCATTGTTTGTGTGTGTAGGGAGGCGGGGTCAGGGATGGGACCGAGGGGCAGCAGGCAAGCTAAGACTGAGGAAAGCCCTTGCTAGTGAATCAGTGTGTAACCCTTCATAGTGTAAATCGCCCAGAGTCAATTGGAGTCAAAGTGGCCAGATCCCCATCCGGTGTAAATCAGCCACTGCTACACTGGAGTCATCGCAGCACCTCTGAATTAGAGCAGCTGCACAGCTGGCTGATGCGAATACCCACAGATGAATAGTTCTTGCCAATTCACCGTATGGGGATCTGAGAAGGAATTTCCCCCCAGGCAGTGACCCTGGGGTTTTCTGGCCTTCCTCTGCAATGGTGGTGGTGGTGGGAGTGGGGTGCAGTCACTTGCCAGGGTCACTTGGATATGTCTCACTAAATCAAACCCTCACCAGTGCAGGGAACCCCCAGGCCATGGTGCCTCTTGGTCTCTCCTGTTCTCTGCCTGTGGATATAACGCCTTGGTCTCATTTCATGTGTTGATTCAGTGGGAGGCTGCTGAGTGGGGTTGGTGGCCTGTGAGATACAGATGGGCAGACTGGCTGTGCTGATGGTCCCATCTGGCAATAAACTCTATGGCATTCTACAAAAAGTCCAGAAGCCTCCATTGTATGTCCCCTTCTGCCTGGACCAGATGTGACTGCAGGGTTCTATAGAGACATGTGTGTGTGTATGTGTGTGTGTGAGAGAGAGAGAGAGAGATTCGGTTCCAAGTTGTTTCAATGTTTCCCCATTAACTCTAACGGGCCCCTACGATAAAAGAGGGGGAATAGCACCCTGGTGTAACTCCCCAACCAGTCAGTTAGCTATAAAGTCCTTTTGAGTAGCTGTTCTCTAATTGCTTTACCTGTAAAGGGTTAAGAGATGCTTAAAATGAATTGGCGCTTGACCAGGAGAACCAATAGGGAAGCTTTCCCTTTTCAAATTGGGAAAAACTGCTGGGTTTAGACAAGGCAGCAACATGCTGTAAGCTTTGGGCCAGGTATAAAAATCATCAGCATCATACCTAGAAATGACTCATTTGAAACCACAGCTCTGTAAGTAGATAAGGAATGTGTAGTTAGACGTGATTCGATTTAATTCTTCATTTTGAGCTTGTGGATTCCTTTGTGCTACCCCCAGGTGCGCTTGTTTTGCTTGTAAACTTTAAAGTGGACCCCAAGAAAGTCATTTTTGGTGTTCAATCCCTAACAGGCTGAGTTTCCAGATGTCTTTTCTTTCTTTTTTCATTAAAATTTACCTTTTTTAAGAACTTGATGAGATTTCTGTCTCTTAGGCCTGGTCTCCACTGCGAGTTTAGGTCATATTTAGCAGTGTTAAATCGAATTAACCCTGCACCCGTCCACACAACGAAGCCATTTTTGTCGACCTAAAGGTCTCTTAAAATTGATTTCTGTACTCCTCTCCGAGGAGGGGAGTAGCGTTGAAATCGACATTGCCATTTCAAATTAGGGTTAGTGTGGCTTCAATTTGATGCTATTGGCCTCTGGGAGCTATCCCACAGTGCACCATTGTGACTGCTCTGGATGGCAATGTGAACACGGATGCGCTGGCCAGGTAGACAAGAAAAGCCCCACCAACTTTTGAATTTTATTTCCTGTGGAGCGCCGTACAGCACAGGTGACCATAAAGTCCCAGAATGAAAATAGTGGACCCTACAGGAGATACTGAATCTGATTTCTGTATGGGGAGATGAATCTCTTCTATCAGAACTCTGTTCCAAAAGACGAAATGCCAAAATATTTGAAAAAAATCTCCAAGGCCATGATGGACAGAGGCCACAACAGGGACTCAACACAGCGCTGCTTGAAACTCACAGAGCTGAGACAAGTGTACTAGAAAGGCTCCCTCCCTGTCCTGGCTCGGCGTGGCTCTTGGAAGTGGCAGCATGTCTGGCTCCTAGCTGCAGGGGTGGCCAGGGCCAGGGGGTCTCTGCACGCTGCCCCCACACCCCGCCCCAAGTGCCAACTCTTCAGCTCTCATTGGCTGGAAACAGGGAACTGCAACCAGTGGGAGCTGTGGGGCAGCATCTGCAGGCATGAGCAGTGTGCAGAGCCCTCCTGGCCCCCTGCCCAGCAGCCACAGGGATGTGCTGTTTGCTCCCGGGAATCAGGCCAAGCCAGGGCAGTCAGGGAGCCTGCGTTAACCTCACTGCATTGCTGGCCAGGAGCAGCCCAATGTATGTACTGCCTGGAGACCGCACCCCTCAATGCCACCTTGCTCCAAGCCCCTGCCCCAGCCCCGAGCCCCCTCCTGCACCCTAACCCTTCATCCCTGTCCTCACCCCAGACCCCGCATCCCTTGGCAGAGTCCGCACCTCCGCTGCACCCCAACCCTTCATCCCTGTCCTCATCCCAAAGCCTGCAACCCTCGCCAGAGCCCACACCTCCCCTGCAGCCCAACCCTTCATCCCTGTCCTCACCCCAGAGCCCGCCACCCTCACCAGAGCCTGAACCTCCCCTGCACCCCAACCTCCTGCCCTGACCCAGAACTCGCTCCCATACACCTAACCCTTTGACCTCACCCCCCAGCCCAGAGTCCACACCTCAACCCCCTGACCAAGCACAGAGCCTCCTCCCAGACACCTAACCTCTCAACCCCATCCCCCAACCAGAGTCCACACCCCAACCCCCTGCCCCAGCCCAGAGCCCCCTCCCACATACCTAACCTTCTCCCAAGCACAGTAACCTGCTCCTGTCCCAGAGTCACAGGCAGAAATGAAAAATCTGAACTTTCAGCCGTTTCTGCTCCAACCCACTGAGCTCAGCTCCCCCACCGCACAGAGGCAGAACAGGGGAGTCCTGACTTCTGTCTCCAAGTCCCTCTCTCCCTGGCCAGTTCTCAGGCAGTTCCTGCTGAAAGCTGAATAATCATAGCTCAGGGCCCAGAGGTTTCCTGCTCCCCCAGTCTCAACAAGGCATCTTTCATCTCCTTGTTCCTCAGCGTGTAGATGAGGGGGTTGAGGAGCGGGGTCACCGTGGTGTAGAATACAGCCACCACACCATCCAGTGGGTGCCAGGGTCCTGGCCTCAGGTAGATGAAGAGCCCTGGCACATAGCAGGTCACCACCACGGTGACAGGAGCCATGCAGGTGGAGAAGGCCCGGTGCCTGCCCTGGGCCGAGTGAATCCTCAGGATGGCATAGATGATGTAGACACAGGACATCAGGATGAGAAGGAAGCAGGTGAGAGCCAGGAAGCCAGTATCCACAAATGTCACCAGCTCGTTGAACGCCGTTTCCCCACAGGCCAGCTTCAGCAGAGCTCAGATATCACAGAGGATGTATCCCACTCTGTTCTCCTGGCCATAGGGCAGCTGGAAGGTCAGCACGGTCTGTATGGTGGAGTGCAGGGAGCCCCCTAACCAGGTCACTACTGCCAGGCACAGGCAGGGTCTGTGGTTCATAATGATGCTGTAGTGCAGTGGTTTGCAGATGGCCAGGAAGCGGTCATAGGCCATAACCGTGTAGAGGAAGCACACAGTGGAGTGGAAGAAGAAGAGCTGGGCCATGCAGCCCTGGAAGGAGATGGCTTTGCTGCCCAGCAGGAAGCCGGCCACCATCCTGGGAACCGCCACTGAGGAGACCATCATGTCCAGGAAGGACAAGTAGCAGAGGAACCAGTGCATGGGCTTGTGCAGCTGGTGCTCCCGGGCCACCGCCAGCAATATGAGCAGGTTTCTGCACAGCGTCAACAGGTAGATGATGAGGAAGAAGAGGAACAAAGGAATCCGCAGCTCTGGGGGATATGGGAGCCCCATCATGATGAAATGAGTCAGCTGAGACCGGTTCCCACGCTCCATTCACTCGGTCTGTGTCCCTGAAGGTGAACCCAGGATGTTAATGATTAATGAGCAGAGAAGCAATGGATGATCTTTGCTGGAGCATTTGGGACAAGATTCACTCCTGTGCCAGGGGAAGAATCGAGCCAAGAAGCCCAGACTTCCGATCTCTCCCTCTATGCTCTAGCCCACTAGACCCTGCACAGCTCCAAGAGCTGGGACCTTAACTCTGCAGTCCTGGCAACCAACCGCCCTTGCTCTGACCTTCTGGACCCCACCTACCTCCCAGAGGTGGAAATACAACGCAGGAGACCTGACTCACATCCCCTCCCCACCCCTTACCTCTCACTCACCACCCAGAGCTGTGAAAATTCTCCAGAAGCCCCAGATCACCCCCAATCATCCCCACTACACTCCATTCTCTACCCAGAGATGGGGACACAACCCTACAATCCAAGAGTCCTGATCCTAGTGTCCCCTCCCCATCTTCTAACTCTCTGCAGCTCACACTTGACAAGAGAAAGTCCTTCCAAAACCCCTACCTCAGGACTTTCGTGTCTAGTCTTCATGCTGGCCCAACTGCACAGGTGTGGATTTCAACCATGGTGCTCCGCAGATCAAACGGGGATAAAACTTCCTATTTTTGTGTCAAACTCAACTTCCAAGTGACCTAGGAGAGAAAAAAAATAACCCTCTCTGGAAAGTCAATACTGGAACTGCGCCTTGCAAAGGTTTTTGCACCTTCCCCTGAGGTTGCCAGTTCAGGCCACCATGAAGGAGCGAGTGGCTGTTCTGTGGCATGAAGGACTCACTTGCGATGGAGAATGGGAATTTTCACCAGCTACGGACCTGGGCCTGTAGTGAGGAAGAGCAGTAGAGAGAGACTGAACCAGGTGACAGAGCAGTCCTGCAGCTGCCCCTCTGGATACTGTTCCCTGGAGTGTGTTGCAGCTTGGATGCATGATTCTGTCTTCAAGCAGGTTCTATTTGCTCTCTTCCATGCTCTGAGATCTCCCTTAAATCCCCCCAATCAAACATTTCACACAGGAGGTGGCTTTGGCTCCAATGTGATGCCAGCCCCAAACAGGCATGGACTCGGGGTAAATGTCCCCTGTACGAGATCATCCCGGAGTTTCCGGCTGCAGAGTCCATGAACTTGTCTCTCACGGTGGGAGACTGAGCTGGGTGGGTCCCGGTGCTGATCTCCGCTTCTATGCATTGTTGCTCCACTCTGTTAAATTTTGCCCTCGGCTCTCTTGTGTCCTTTCTCTCTGCAGCTTCTTTTAACCTGGCGCCCCTCCTGCACTAGTCTCTGTGCTCTCGCCTCTTCCCCCTTGGGTACTTCTCTCCCACCAGTGCCACTAATATTAAACTGTTGACATTTGCTGTATTTTCAAGCATGTAATGAGGTCCCCCATGGGCAAACCCCAATGGGCATCATTAGAAACGGTGTTTGGGGCAAAAATGAAGGGGACAGAGCATTGACTTAGCTGTTTAAGGAGACCATGGATCTTAAAAGAATGGCCCAGCGTGGGACGTCAGGGACTGGGGTATGGGCTCAGTTGCGGGCGCACTCCACTACCAGTCCGTGCTGTCCCCCGTGCTCCAGAATGGTACTAGGAGGTGCTTTGTTTTATGCAATGGGAAGAGGTGGATCAGCAGGGGTCGCTCTCCCCTGCAAGTCTGTTCTGAACCCAAGGTGGCATTATGGGGAACCACCCTGGGTTAGGAACAGAATTGGAGGGAAAGGGTTTGGAAGGGGGACAGGGAAAGGGTGGGAATAGGTGGGGTGGGACAGGGCCTCATAGAAGGAGTGGGGTGGGGACGGGGCCAGGGGCAGAGCCAGGGCTTTTCTATCTTTATATGTAAAGGTGTCAGTGACGCAGCCAGTGTACTAGTCCTCGCGTGGCTCTCATGGTGATTTGAGTTGGAGACCCTGCCCTAGACTTTAGTAAGGCTTTTGATACTGTCCTGCATGACCTGCCATTAACAACCTAGGGAAATAAAACCTAGCTGGAGCTACTATAATGTAGGTGCATAACGAGTTGGACCACAATTCCCAGAAAGGAATTATCAGTGATTCACAGTAAGGCTGGAAGGGCATAATGAGTGGGGTTTAACAGGGCTCAGTTCTGGGTTTGGTTCTGTTCAATAGCTTCATCAACAATTTAGATCGTGGCACAGAGAGTACACTTCCAGGGTTTGCGGATGATACCAAGCTGGGAGGTGTTGCAAGTGCTTTGGAGGACAGGATTATATTTCAAAATGATCTGGACAAACTGGATAAATGGTCTGAAGTAAATAGCATGAAATTCAATAAGGACAAAGCAAATTACTCTATTTAGAATGGAACAATCAGTTACATACATATAAAATGGGAAATGACTGCCTAGGAAGAACAGGAGTACTTGTGGCACCTTAGAGACTAAAAATTTGTTTGAGCATAAGCTTTCATGGGCTACAGTCCACTTCATCGGATGCATAGAATGGAACATATAATAAGAGTATATATTTACATACAGAGAAGATCCCGTACCAGCTCTGAGAGGCTAATTAATTAAAATGACCTGTTATCAGCAGTAAAAACACTTTTGTAGAGATAATCAAGATGTTCAATTACAGACGTTGACAAGAGGTGTAATAATAATTATCATATGGAAAAAGATTCAAGTAGTGTAATGAGAATGAAATAACAGAACGCCATTACCCATCACCTTCAGCCTCCAATTAAAATCTCTCCAGCGCATCATCAAAGATCTACAGCCTATCCTGAAAGATGATCCCTCACTCTTACAGATCTTGGAAGACAGACCAGTCCTCGCTTACAGACAGCCTCTCAACCTGAAGCAAATACTCACCAGCAACCACACACCACACAACAAAAATACTAACCCAGGAATGTATCCTTCCAACAAAGCCCAATGCCAACTCTGTCCACATATCTATTCAAGTGACACTATCACTGGACCTAATCACATCAGCCATGCCATTCACCTGCACATCCACTAATGTGATATATGCCATCATGTGCCAGCAATGCCCCTCTGCCATGTACATTGGCCAAACCCGACAATCTCTATGCAAAAGAATAAATGGACACAAACCTGACATCAGGAATCATAACACTCAAAAACCAACAGGAGAACACTTCATCCTCTCTGGCCACTCAGTAACAGACCTGAAGGTGACAATTTTGCAAGAGAAAGACTTCAAAAACAGACTCCAAGGAGAAACTGCTGAGCTTGATTGATTTGCAAATTAGATACCATTAGGTCTGGCTTGACTAGAGACTGGGAACGGCTGAGTCATTACACTACTTGAATCTATTTCCTTATGATAACTATCCTTAAGCTCTTGCCAACTGTCTGGAGAGGGGGTGAAATGGGGAAGGAAGAAGCAGGGTCAGGGTGGAGCAGGGGAAGAGTCAGGGCAGGGTTAGGGCCTTGGGGGAAGGGGTGGAGTGGGGGTAGGGGTGGGGCCTAAGGCAGAGCCGGGGGTTGAGCATCCCCCGGCACTTTTGAAAGTCGATGCCAATGGGACTCCAGACACCTGTGTCACTTGCACTATGCTTGCTTTGGCTTCCCATCTGTAAAATGGGACTAGTGCCACTTCCTTTAGACTGTTTAGATCATCAGCTCTTTAGGACAAGGACTGACTGCACAGTGCCTGCCACAGTGGAGGCAAATCACCAGCTGGTGTGAACCTGCCTCAGCTGCATTGGAGTCAATGGTTCACATCTGAATTGAAGTCATAGGGGACATGTCAGTTTATATCAGCCAGGGACTGGTCATATGGCCATATCTATATGTAATGAGATTTCTATAACTTTCTGGCTCAGAAGCATTCATTTCCTTGGTGCTCAGTTCATTGTGTCTCAATGTAACCAATTTTTCAGTTGCAGAAGTTCACGTTCCCATCTAGTGGGTGATGTTTTCCCCTGCGCAGGACCATTGAAAACCCAATTTTCCATCAAAGAAAAGCTTCAAGGGATCATTTATTACTAGTCCGTAATAACGATGGTAGTGACTGGCTTTTATATAACTCAAGATGTTCTCATCTGTACACCTGTCGGATCCTTTTTTGAAATCTAAAAAGCTCTTGGCCTCAGTATCCTGTGGCCTTGAGTTTGTCAGACTAAGTGTGCAGTTTAGGGCTTAAGTGGTAAGTAACCGGTGAGCAAACCACCTGCGCCCCCTGGTGAACTTCCTATCATGCTTGTACTTTAGGGTGGGAATTTCAAAGGCACCTCCCAGGAGCTAAGTGTCTAATTGCCATAGACTTTTGTCTTCCTTTTGGAAATTCCGGCCTTAAAATCCAACTATTTTCATTTCATATTTTTACTGTTCTCTTAAAATTCACTTGTTCTCTGCCACTCTTATGAATGGCCCCAGTCCTCTCTAGACACTGAGCTCCAGATTTATTTTTGATTGGAACACCTAGAGAAAGCACACAAAGCTTAGAGGCAGCAAAGCGTCCTGTGGCACCTTATAGACTAACAGACGTACTGGAGCGTGAGATTTCGTGGGTGAATACCTCCTTCATCAGATAGAAAACTTAGGGACAAGTTCCAATCAAACAACAGCTGAGGGTAGGAAACAAGAAAAAAAAAAGTTTTATTCACAGATTTTATTCCCACTCCATATTACTCAAACTTCAAGCACAACCACATGCAGAAGACACAATACATAAGCAGCACAAAGCCCAAACTCATTGTGTGTGATGAGTGTAGAGTTCTCAGATTAGTTAAATCTATTAGCATTTTCATTCTTTTTTTTACTTATTTATCTTTCTAGCTCTCGCTAAGTAGAGGGTGAATTTTTAAAAACCATCTAATTGTCTTAGGAGAGTAGGTCCCATTTTCAAAAGCCATTAAGCTGCCCAGTTCTCACTGAAATTCCGTGGGACAAAGACCAGATTTTCACAGGTATATCGCCACCTATAGGTGCAGATAGGCACATAGTGGAATTTTCAAATGGCCTTGGAGTTTAGGCCCAGATTATTGTCACAGTTTACAGCAACTACACTGGTTTTTCTCCATAGTGGTCCAGCAGAGGCGCATCTCTCTGCAGGCTTTCAGCTCCCTACCTTCCTTGGGAGGAGACCCATGTCTCTTTCCCTCCAGATTGGGGCATTTCCAGGCTTAACAGTTCCCTTCACTGCATTATTACCTCAAAAGCCATCTGCCTAAGCAGCCCTGCTTTGCTGCTCCCCTCTGGGTGGTGCACGGTTCTTACCATGCAGTTCTTCCTAAGCAAGCATATTTTATTCTTAAGGTAAAAGCAATACAGAGATATAACTAAAAACCATAAAAGAACCTACGTGCATAGTAATAAGCTTAGCAGAGATCAGCCCAACTCCAACATGGGCTCTGTCAGGGGATTAGTCCTTCCAACTGCACAACCGGCTCTCTTCCGTGGTTACTAGCTCATAACAGCCTCAGCTCAGAACTAGCTCCAGCACAGCGAGTTTAGTCCATTCTTTATGCAGGATGGGAGTTTTGATCTGGAGTTTCCAAGAGCAGGTAATTAACAGAGAATTTTTTTTTCTTCATGCAACATAGCTTTGAAAGACCTCCAAAGTGCCCCCAGGCCCTTTCACATGTACTGTCCCAAACAGTTCTTTGAAGTTCCTCACTTTCCCCAAGATTCCATTCATCAGTCTCCTAGAAAAGTTACATTCAGTCCACAAGAGCACACGCCCAATTGTATTTGTAATACAACAGACCCCAAGGGATTAAACTTAACTCAACAAGGTTTATCCAGGAAATTGCCGTATCTGTCACACCTTTCAAAATCTGGCGCTGGACATCTAACTCTCATTGATTTCTATGAGCAAATCTTTTGAAAATCCCACTAGGTGCCTATCTTTAAAAATCTGCCATAAGGTCTAGCTTTGTGAAGGAGTTTAGTAAATTCCACTAGGCACATAGAGTTTCTAAATAGGTTAGATGTTTAACTTCTATGGAAAGTAACTGAGAGTCTGGTGCCTGACTCACTCAAGGTGCTCTTAGAAACCTTATTAGGTGATTAAAAAAGGCTTTTCAAAATCTGGTCCTCAGACATATGCTTCCCACAGCTTTTCAGGGAGAATAAGACTTCTAAATGTCTCCATTACTTTTGAAACTGGGAGTTAGTCTCCTAAATCACTTAGGCGGTTTTGCAAATTTTACCACAAATACATTGATCTTTAAGGCATGGTGAAAAATGCACTGCTTCTCCCAGGAATTTTAGGCAGCTACCTAGGGCAGGTGCTCTGTGAGCTGTGGTTCATACCAGAAGATGAAGGGAATTTGTTTCCTTCCCTTTTGCATCTGCAGAAGATGCTGAACTTAATTCTGAAGATCTATGTAACAAAGTTGAGATTTACATAGTCTTCTACTAAATTTGGCACTCCAGTTCCTTTTAATTTTGATGTAGACTGAGTATGTTGGTCCCTTAGACAGCTTTGAAAATGTCAGCCTTAGAGTATGTTAAAAGACAGGAAGGGATTTTTAGGAGCATTTCTACGATTTGTAGAACTCCAGATAGATAGATGGGGCTGTGTAGGGATGGGGAGAGACACAGAGGTTCACAAAAGCCATGGAGCAAGCATGCAAATGTATTTGTAAATGTATTTCCATTCAGACTCACGTGTGATTCCTGCAGCTGCTACACAGCACAGCAGGCATTTAGCCCCCTCTCAGTTTTTTCAGAGCTGCCTTCACCTCCTTGTTTCTCAGCGTGTAGATGGCCGGATTCAGTATGGGTGTGACCACTTTGCCAAAGATCTGCACAGCAGTTACCAGCACTTTGCTTGGCTGGGGCTGAGTGTAGATCAAGGCGCAGGGACCAAAGAACAGTGTCACCACCACCAGATGTGATGTGCAAGTGGAGGCGGCTTTGCGCCACCCTTCGGCCAAGTTCATATTCAAGACAGAATAGATGATCCTGAAGTAGGTTGCAAGAATGAGGAGGAAGCAAGTTATGGGCACCAGACCAATGTTTGTCAAGGTTATGGTCTCAATGATGTACGAGTCTGCACAGGCCAGCTTGACCACCGGGAAGATGTCACAGAAGAAATAGTCCACCACATTGGACCCACAGTAGGGGAACGTGAAGGTCAGGCTGGTGAGGATGGTGGAGTGGAAAAAGCTGGTGATCAAGGTGCCAGCGACTAGGAGGGTGCACACCCTCCGGTTCATGATGAGCCGGTAGCGCAGCGGGTGGCAGATGGCCACGTACTGGTCATAGGCCATGACTGTGTAGAGCAGAGACTCGGTGCTGCCCAGGAAGTGGTAGAAGAAGATCTGGGACATGCACCCACCTAGCGAGATGATCCTATTCTGAAACCAAAGGTTGGTCAGCATTTTGGGAGTACTGATGGAGGAAAAACCAATGTCCAGCACAGAGAGATTGCAGAGGAAGAAATACATGTGAGTGTGCAAGCGGGGGTCAGTGACGATAGCTGAGAAGATGAGCAGGTTGCCCAGCAGTGTGCAGAGGTAGAAGGCTAGGAAGGTGATGAAGAGGATGGTCTGGAAGCCGTTGGCATCGGGGATCCCTAAGAGGATGAAATGAGTCACCAAAGTGTGGTTGACCAGCCCCATGTGGAAGTCATTCCTGGTTAGGGGAGAGAAATAATGCCAAGGAGTTACTGAAACAAAAAGACCTATTGTCACATAGCTGCAATGATCACTCTTCCTTCCACTTCCCCAATTGTTCACTGCCAGCAGGAGCGGTGCATATTTCTGCCATTGGATTGCCAGTTGGGGTCATGACCTCACTGGTCTGGCGCTGATCATAGAGAAAGAAAATATCTGCCTTGATGATCTTGCTGTCCAGAGACAAAGAGACAACGAGGACGTCTATTCTATTCTATTCTATTCTATTCTATTCTATTCATGTTCTTCTCTTCTCTCCTCACCTACTCCAATTTCTTCAGTTCTATTCTATCTAGGCCCTTACCCCCCATTCTCACCACAGTACCTCAGAGCCTTGCGTTTGTGGCTAGCATTACTCACTAGTAGTTTTTTCTCTCTCAGCTTTGAATGACATCAGCTTTGTTAAAGCTGTCAGTTGTTTGGGAGTATTTATCGGGGTTCCAGAGAGAAGGAAAAGGAAAGAAGGAGAAGGGGAAGAACCACAGCCAGAGGTGGTTGAGCTAGGGGTGCTGGGAATTCGGCAGCACCCCCTGGCTTGACGTGATTTCCATCATATCCAGGGTTCACAGTTTGGTTCAATGGCACTCAGCGCCCTCACTACAAATTGTTCCAGGGCCTCTAGATACACCTTGTCATCGCTGTGCCGTGAAAAGCAGGCTGGGCTCTGAAGATGGGACAGGGGCTTTTAAAAGGTCAGATTTGAAGGACAATGGCAAAGTGTCTGTTTGCATTTTTCCAGGGAGTTTCCCAGGCAGGACAGTCATGGGAAGCAGAGATACTGGAGGGTTCTGGTTATGACAGATGGAGAGAAGAAGATAAATGATACAGAGACAGACAGGCAGGGACTTCACAGGGGTGGACGGCTGGATCGACTTCTCTCTAAAGAAAATATTTGGCTGACACCTTCATCGGCGTGAGGTAGAGACAGGCAGAGACTGAGGGACAGAGAGAGAAGAACTTTACCAAAGCAGGGGCCTTACACTGGCTGCATTGGGAGAGGCCGCTCCAGCTGATGGGAATTCTCCCTTTCTGTACCTCGGTCGTGACTCCTTTCTAGCACCATCCAGCTTTCTTATCCCAGACGGCCCACTGCCCAGGAAAGGTGCAGATACTGGGTGCTTGGTATCCAACCGGGAGACCTAATCTGCAGCATATCACCTCACGCAGCTGAAGACCCCACAGCTTTCTCACAGCTTCCAGCCTCCTTACAGCTCTCCCTGGTCTTTATATCTCCTTCGGGCCCTTCAGAATCAGGGCCGTAAATCCCCGAGAGTCTCCTGGTCTGAGAACTTGGTGGAGTCTCCAATTAACGGAGATTGGGCATCATTTCAGCTAGCTCTCATGGACCACTGGGACTGGCCATCAGGCGGCCTCAATAAGAGTAGCGCCATGGAACTGAAGTGGCCAGATCCCCACCTCCACCAAGGTTCAGATTTAAGTCTTGCTCCCCCTGACCTGACTCCTGAACAATTCTATTGGATTCGCTGGGGCTCCTTCCCTTCCCAGCCAGGTACCAAGATTAACACCACTGGAATCACAGGAGCTGTGTAGATTTCTACCAGCTGAGAATCTGGCCCAGCCATTGGAGGGGGGATGGGATGGGACATTCATACTTGTCTAGGCTCTCCAGTTCTGTCACACAAGCCAGTGAATTCCCCCCAATGACGTGAAATAGGAGTAAACTGGGCCGGAGGTTCAGCTGGGGGTCTCTGTATCCAGCACAGCTTTCTGGTGGGGTTGTATGTCCTACTGTTCTCCTGCCCCCATCTCTGTGTCTGTGCACACAGGGATGTATTCATGCAGTAGTGTGGTTATGTGTGAGGGTGAAATTCACCCCTGTGTAGATGGAGGACAGCCTACGTCCTGCGTACGACTTCACATCACATTTTGCAAGATAGCAGAGACTCCAAGAAGATCATTGAGTTGTTTGGGGCAGTACAGTAGCTCTCAGCAACTCCGGCTCGATCCTGGCGCTGTTGTCCTGGATGCCGCTCAGACACAGGGTGAGACTGATCCTGCCTGTGAGAGCTCACTAGCTAACCAAACACCATGAGAATTATCAGCCACATGTTACAAGAGAAAACTGAGGCACAGAGATTTTCAGAGTGGGATTTTCAAAGGAGCCAATCTCCCACAACTCATTCCAGTTCACTGGGCATTGGACACCCAATTCCTACTGGCTGGATGAAACTCTCAATCGGACTGAACTGTCTAAGTTGAGAAAGGGAGGTTGTGGAAGAGCTGGGAATCTGGTCCAGATTTCCTGGGTTCCAGCCCGAGCACTGGCCGTAACACCCTTCTCTTTTCATTGGGATGACCCTTGGTCTGCGTCTCTCTAAGCCTCAGGCCTCTTCTATTACCCTCGCCTCTGTGCAATCAGGGTTCAGGAGTTGGAGCCTTTAGAGCATTTGGTCTGATTTCACTGAACCAAAGCTGCTTCTTTATTAGCCAAGAAATTGGGATAATAGACCCGTGCCTCGTCTCGGACCTCTACTGTGCATCTGCACTAAGGGGTAAGGAGTGGTTAGCTAAATAGGTGTGAAGTACTTTAATGTGAGATATCCACAGACCCCACACAGAGAGGGCTGTGAGAGGCACAGGGCTAGATTGGGGGGGTTCCAGCAAAGATCTCATCCATCTATTTGCTGGTTTCCTAGTAGCAAAGTTGTGATAAGATCCCTCGTGATTCCTCTAATCTGTATCATTTTTGTTCTTCCTCTGGGGGGCATCTTCCTTGGGAGCCAGAATTCAGGGGCAGAAGCAGACGTGATAATTAATCTCTGAAGATGTGTTATCCCCAACCCACTCATAACATCCCATGGGGCTCAATGTCCGTTGAGGTTAATTAAAATGTTGACATTTCGAATGAGCTCCCAGGCTGAGCCCTCTCACTGCTCTGGAGACCAGGCTCAGAGGTGACACTTGGCTTGCATGAGCTGAGTTCTGTGTGTCTTTGCCATGAACACCAGAACCGGAACTGCCTTTGAGTATTTTAGTTTGTATCATCACTATTTTTATCATTGGTATTATGGTACGACCTATAGGCTGCTTCGTGCCACACCCACAGAGACACAGAGTAAGAGACAGTCCCCATCTGAACGTGATACACATTTAATAGCTGAGAGTGAGAAAGGATTTAATTAGCCATTTATAACAGATGGAGAAACTGAGTCAAAAAGCAATGTAGTGAGTTACTGAAGGGCAATCAGAGACTCTTCTACAGAGATTGTACTAGAACCCAGATCTCCTGCGTCCCAGGCATTTGTCTTACCTACAAGATAATGGTCTGCAAATAATTCCACAGTATCTCTACCTTCTGCACAACGCACCCCTCGAACTGATTTTTCACCTTGCTCTCCAGTCACCCTAGATGAGTTGATACAGTTCTCAGTTACAAAATACTATAGCCACCTGCTCGCCATGCTACTCCCTTTATGGCTGCCCCACGCCCATGGCCTGTTGGTAAAGAGAGATTTCCCACTGTCCATCACCATCTACTGTGATTTTTAAAATCAACGTGCACAATTTCTGCACTGAACTTCCATTCCGGCTTTTCATTTCTCAAGCTGCATAGTCTGGATTTGTGGCTCTGTGGAGACTGGTTCCCTGGAGAAACAAAAGGGAAATTTTCAGACAAAGCCTCGCAGTGCAAAGGGGGCACTGCAGGTCAGGGAGCGGGGAAGGCAAATCAGTAGGGGGCGCTTTTCCCTTCGAGTCAGGGCTCTTTCTCATGCAGTGGTGTTGGGCTCGCGTGTGCTGCTCTGCAGATAGATGTGCCGGGGGCCAGACTTACGGCTCCGCTCCCTCACCCCAGATTCCTTTCTCTTCTTTTATTGCATTATTTGTTCATTTCAAGGCACAAGGTTAAAGCCACGTCCCAGCACTCAGGGATAATTCTGAACAACCTACTAATGTTTCTGTTGTGTGGAAGGCCCGAGGCCCTGTTGCAGTAGCTGCTGCACCCACACAAGGCCAGAGACAGCCCCTGTCCCAAAGAGCTTACAAGAGGAAATGGGTGGGAGAAAAGAATAATTGTTACCACTGTATCTCAGGTGGGGAACTGAATGTCAAGGAGATGATGTCATTCACCTAACTTCCTGCCTCATCTGCATTAACCCTGGCATGAATGTATTCACTTCCTGTCTCACCTGAACACTGGGTAACTTTATTGACCGCATGCATCACCTGAACCCTAGCGGCACCCAACTGCCCTGCCTCAACTGAGCAGAATTCCTTTGACCTTTTCCCCAGCGCTAACCCTAGAATAACACCAGCATCCTCCTCCCTCACCCTGGGAAAACTCCACTGACGTCCATCCTATCAATAACGCTGGAATAACTCCACCAACCTCCTCCCCAGTTGGGATCTGGAGTGATGGAAGATCCCTAAAAGTGAGGATCCGCTGGTACCTGAACAGTGGACAAGCCACCCGCGCTGCCTCTACCCCTAAGACCATGCCCTCACATCATCTCTTCCCCCAGTGCCCTGCACCTCACTCTTTCCTCCCTGCTTCCTCCCTATATCACTCAGGGAGCACTAAGGAGGGATATTGAGTACAAGCCGAGAGATGATTTTACCTTTCTGTTTGGCACTGGCATGATCGCTGCTGGTCTGGTGTTCACAATTGCAGAAGGGGGCTGATAAATCGGAGAGGCTTCAGACAAGATCCATGAGAATAATTGAAGGAGTAGAAACCCTGCCTTGTAAGGACACATTTAAAGAGTTTGAGCTATGCAGGTGTGTGTAATAAGTCTGAGATTTTCAAAGTCCTCTACAAGGTTCAGATCTCCAAGGCCGCTTAATTTCTATGCAGATGGAGTGTGCATCTCCCTTCGGCTGCTTTGAACATGTCAGCCTTACAGTGTGTCAAAGACAGCTGGGGATCTTTAGGAGCATTTCCATGACTTGTAGAGCACCGCATAGACAAATGGGACTGTGTGGCCATATGGGGGAGAGGGAGAGTTTCCCAAAAGCCATGGAGCAGCCATGCATATTTACATGTAGATGTATTTCCACACAGAGATCCTTGCTATTCCTGCAAGTGCCACACATCAATGTTCATGCATTTGACCCCCTCTCAGTTTTCTCAGAGCCGCTTTCACCTCCTTGTTCCTCAATGTGTAGATAGCCGGATTCAGCATGGGCGTGACCACATTGCTGAAGATCTGCACAGCAGTCACCAGCACTTTTTTCAGGTGGGGCTGAGTATAGATCAGGGCGCACTGTCCGAAGAACAGCGTCACCACTGTGAGATGCGAGGCGCAAGTGGAGGTGGCTTTGCGCCGCTCTTCGGACGAGTTCATCTTCAGGACAGAGAATAGGATTCGGATGTAGGAAGCGAGGATGAGGTGGAAGCAGGTCATGGGCACCACTCCAGTGTTGGTCAAGGTCACGGTCTCAATAACGTATGTGTCTGCACAGGCCAGTTTGACCACCAGGAAGATGTCACAGAAGGAATACTCCACCACATTGGACCCACAGTAGGGCAACGTGAAGGTCAGGCTGGTGACGATGGTGGAGTGGAAAAAGCTGGTGATCAAGGTGCCAGCGACTAGGAGGGTGCACACCCTCCGGTTCATGATGAGCCGGTAGCGCAGCGGGTGGCAGATGGCCACGTACCGGTCATAGGCCATGATGGTGTAGAGCAGGCACTCGGTGCTGCCCAGGAAGTGGTAGAAGAAGATCTGGGTCATGCACCCACCTAGTGAGATGATCCTACTCTGAAACCAAAGGTTGGTCAGCATTTTGGGAGTACTGATGGAGGAAAAACCAATGTCCAGCACGGAGAGATTGCAGAGGAAGAAATACATGGGGGTGTGCAAGCGGGGGTCAGCGAGGATGGCTGAGAAGATGAGCAGGTTGCCCAGCAGTGTGCAGAGGTAGAAGGCTAAGAAGGGGATGAAGAGGATGGTCTGGAAGCCGTTGGCATCAGGGATCCCTAAGAGGATGAAATGAGTCACCACAGTGTGGTTCACCAGCCCCATGTGGGACTCATTCCTGGGTAGGGGAGAGAAATAATGTCAGTGAGTTACTGAAAGAAAAAGACCTATTGTCACATAGCTGGAATGGTAATGCTTCCTTCCACTGGCCCCATTACTCACTGCCGTTGGGAGTGGTGTATATTTCTGTCACTGGATTGCCAGCTGGGGTCATGGGCTCATTGGTCTGGTATCTGCCTTGAAGATCTTACTGTCCAGAGACAAAGAGACAATGGGGATCTCTATTCTATTCTATTCTATTCTATTCTATTCTATTCTATTCATGTTCTTCTCTTCTCTCCTCACCTACTCCAATTTCTTCGGTTCTGTTCTATCTAGGCCCTTACCCCCCAGTCTCACCACAGTACCTCAGAGCTTTGCGTTTGTGGCTAACATTTCTCACTAGTGGTTTGTTCTCTCTCTCTCTTTCTGTCCCTCACCCTCTCTGCAGAGGAATGGCCATGTGTGCAGTGCAGCGCTGTGTATTTGTAGGGTTTTGTTGTTATAAATGCATGAGCTGGGACATGTTTGCTTTAAGAAAGAGGGGGAGGATGGAACACATAAACCAATGATTGTGTTGGTGAATGACCTCAGCTTTGTTAGTGCTGTGAGTTGTTTGGGGATATTTATCGGGGTTTGAGAGAGAAGGAAAAGGAAAGAAGGAGAAAGAGAAAGCCACAGCCAGAAATGGTGAAAGTAGGAGTGCTGGGAGTTTGGCAGCACCCGCTGGCTTGACATGGTTTCCATCATATCCAGGATTGACAGTTTGGTTCAATGGCGCTCAGCACCCTCACTACACAAATTGTTCCAGGGCCCCTAGACACAGGTTGTCATCGCTCTGCCGTGAACAGCAGGCTGGGCTCTGCAGACGGGACTGGGGCTTTTTAAGGTGAGCCTTGAAAGACACTGGTGAAGTGTCTGTGTGAATTTTGCCAGGCAGTTTCCCAAGCAGGAGAGGCACAGGAAGCAGAGATGCTGGTGGGTTCAGGTTAAGCCAGATGGAGAGAGGAAGATAAATGATACAGAGACAGGCAGCTAGGTACGGCACAGGGATGGATGGCTGGACGACTGGATCAATTTCTCTCTAAAGAAAATATTTGGCTGACACTTTCATCGGCGTGAGGCAAACTGACAGGTTCAGCGACAGACACAGACTGAGATACAGAAAGAGAAGAACTTTACCAAAGCAGGGGCCTTACACTGGCTGCATTGGGAGAGGTCGCTCCAGCTGGTGGGAATTCTCCTTTTCTGTCCCCTAGTTGTGACTCCTTTCTAACACCATCCAGCCCATCGCCCGGGAGAGGTGCACAGCCTGGGAGCTTGGTATCCAACCGGGAGACCTAATCTGCAGCATATCACCCCACACTGCTGCAGACCCCACAGCTTTCTCACAGCTTGCAGCCTCCTTACAGCTCTCCCTGGTCTTTAAATCCGCCAGGCCCCTCAGGACCAGGGCCCTAAATCCCCAAGAGGCTCCTGATATGAGATCTTGGTTGAGTCTCCAATTAACGGAGATTAGGCATCATTTCAGCTAACGCTCATGGACCACTGGGTCTGGCCCTCAGGCAGCCTCAATAAGAGTAGCGCCATGGGAACTGAATTGGCCAGATCCCCACCTCCACCAGGTCCAGATTGCAGTCTTGCTCCCCCTGACCTGACTCCTGAGCAATTCCATTGGATTCCCTGGGGCTCCTTCTCTTCCCAGCCAAGCACCTGATATAAATCAGGAGTAACACTACTGGAATCACAGGAGCTGTGTAGATTTCTACCAGCTGAGAATCTGGCCCAGCCATTGGAGTGGGAATGGGATATTCATGCTTGTCTAGGCTTTCTGACTTTGTGATACAAGCCAACAAATTCCTCCCAGTGAAGTGAAATAGAAGTAAACTGGGCCGGAGATTCAGCTGGAGGCCTTTGGATCCAGCACAGCTTTCTTCTGGGGTTGTATGTCCTACTGGTCTCCGGCCCCCATCTCTATATCTCTGTGTGCACAGGGATGTATTCATGCAGCGTGACTGTAAAATTCCACCCTTTGTAGATTGAGGACAGTCTACATCCTGCTTATGACTTCACATCAGTTTTTGCAAGATACCAGAGACTCCCAGAAGAGTATTGAGTTGTTTGGGGCAGTACAGTAGCTCCCAGCAACTCCAGCTTGATCTTGGCACTGTTTTTCTGGATGTCGCTCAGACACAGGCCGAGACTGATCCTGCCTGTCAGAGCTCACTAGCTAACTAAGCCAAACACCGTGATAATTATCAGCCACATGTTACAAGCAGAAACTGAGGCAGAGAGAATTTCAGGGTGGGATTTTCAAAGGAGCTGGGCTCCCACAACTCATTCCAGTTCACTGGACATTGGTCACCCAGTTCCTACTGGCCGGATGAAATTCTCAATTGAATGGAATTGTCTAAGGTGAGAAAGGGAGGTTGTGGAAGAGGTGGTAATCTGGTCTAGATTTCCTGGGTTCCAGCCCGAGCACTGGCCGTAACACCCTTCTCTTTTCATTGGGATGACCCTTGGTCTGCGTCTCTCTAAGCCTCAGGCCTGTTCTTTTACCCTCCCCTCTGTGCAATCAGGGTTCAGGAGTCAGGGCCTTTAAAGCATTAGGGCTGATTTCACTGAACCAAAGCTGCTTCTTTACTAGCCAAGAAATTGGAATAATAGACCCACGCCTCGTCTCGGACCTCTACTGTGCATCTGCGCTAAGGGGTCAGGAGTGGTTATCTAAATAGGTGTGAAGTACTTTAATGTGGACATATCCACAGACCCCACACAGAGAGGGTTGTGAGAGGCACAGGGCTAGATTAGGGGGGGTTCCAGCAATGATCTCATTGTCCTATCACCCTAGATGTAATAAGGTCCCGATTCCTTTAATTTCTCTCATTTCCTGCTCTTTCTCTGGGGGACATCTTACTTGGGAGACAGAATGCAGGGCCTAAAGCAGACGTGATAATTAATCTCTGTAGATGTGTTATCCCCAGCCCAGGCATAACATCCCATGGGGCTCAATGGCCGTTGAGGTTAATTAAAATGTTGACATTTCTAAAGAGTTCCCAGGCTGAGCCCTCTCACTGCTCTGGAGACCCGGCTCAAAGGTTACACTTGGCTTGCATGAGCTGAGTTCCGTGTGGTGTTGCCACAAACACCAGAACCAGAACTGCCTTTGAGTATTTTAGTTTGAATTATCACTATTTTTATCATTGGTATTATGGTACGACCTACAGGCTGGAACTGAGACATAGGCTGCTTGTGCCACACCCTGCAGACACATATCTGAATGTGATACACTTTTAATAGCTGACAGTGACAAAGAATTTAATTAGCCACATATAACATATGGGGAAACTGAGTCACAAAGCAATTTAGTGAGTTACTGAAGGGCAATCAGAGACGCTTCTACAGAGATTGTACTGGAACCCAGACCTCCTGTGTCCCAGGTCTTTGTCTTTCCCACAAGATAATGGTTTGCCAATAATTCCCACGGGCTCTCTTCCTTCCACCCCTAAATTGACTTTTCACTTTGCTCTCTGGTCACCCTAGTTGAGTTGATACAGTTCTCTGTTACAAAATACTATAGCCATCTTCTCGCCCTCCTTCTCCCTTTATGGCTGCCCTGTGCCCATGGTGTGAAGGTAAAGAGAGCTTTCCCACTGTCTATCAGCAGCTACTACAGTTCTTAAAACTAATGTGTCAATTTCTGCACTGAACTTCCATTCCAGCTTTTCATTTCTCAGGCAGCATAGTCTGGATTTGTGACTTTGTGGAGACTGGTTCCCTGGAGAAACAACAGAGAAATTTCAGGACAAACCCTCAAAGTGCAAAGGGGGCACTGCAGTTCAGGGAGTGGGGAGGCCAACTTAGTAGGGGGCGCTCTTCCTTCCAAGTCAGGGATTTTTCTTGTGCCACAGTGTTGGAATCGCATATGCTGCTCTGCAGATAACCGTGCCAGGGACCAGGCTCATGGCATCTCGCTCAGATTCCTTTCACTTCTTTTCTTGTATTATTCATTCATTTCAAGGCACAAGATTAAACCCACATCCCAGGAGTCAGGGAGAATTCTGAACAACCCACTAAAGTTTCTGTTGTGTGGAAGGCCCGAGACCCTGTTGCAGTAGGGGGCTGCACCCACTCAAGGCCAGAACCAGCCCCTGTCCCAAAGAGCTTACAAGAGAAATGGCTGGGAGAAAAGGATAATTTTTCCACCGTGTCTCAGGTGGGGAAGTGAACCCAAAGGAGATGACCTCATTCACCTAAGTTGCTGTCTCACCCTCATTAACCCTGGCATGAATGTTTTACCTCCTGCCTCACCCCAGCCCTGGGTCACTTTATTAACCGCAAGCATCCCCTGAACCCTAACATCACCCAACTGCCCTGCCTCAATCTGAGCAGAATTCCTTTGACCTTTTCCCCAGAGCTAAACCTAGGATATAACCAGTGCCCATCTCCTTCGCCCTGGGAAAACTCCCCTGACAGCCACCCCAACCTTAACCTTGGAATAACTGCACCAACCTCCTCCCCAGTCGGGATCTGGATCTGGAGTGATGGAAGCTCCTTAAAAGTGAGCAGCCACTGGCACCTGAATATTGGGCCAGCCACCTGTGCTGCCCATACGCCTCAGACCCTGCCTTCGTATCACCTCTTCCCCCAATGCCCTGCCCCCCACTCTCTCCTTTCTGCTCCCTCCCTATATTGCTCAGGGTGCATTAAGGAAGAATCTGAACAGATAGTTGATTTTACCTCTCTGTTTGGCACTACTGCTGCTGGTATAGCATCCCGTTCTGGTGTTCACAATTCCAGAAAGGGGATGATAAATCGGAGAGGGTTCAGAAAAGAGCCATGAGAATAATTGAAGGAGTAGAAAATTTGCCTTGTAAGGATAGATTTGAAGAGTTTGAGCTATGCAGATGTGTGTAATAAGGCTGAGATGTTCAAAGTCCTCTACAAGGTTGAGATTTCCAAGGTCGGTTAATTTCAATGCAGATGGAGCGTGCATCTCCCTTCAGCTGCTTTGAACATGTCAGTCTGAGAGTGTGTCAAAGACAGCTAGAGATCTTTAGGAGCATTTTCACGACTTGTAGAGCTCCAGATAGATAAATGGGGCTGTGTGGGGATGTGGCGGAGAGAGAGAGGTTCCCAAAAGCCATGGAGCAGCCATGCAGATTTATATGTAGATGTATTTCCACACAGAGCCACTTGTTATTCCTGCAGGTGCCGCACATCAATGTTCAGGCTTTTGACCCCCTCTCAGTTTTCTCAGAGCCGCTTTCACCTCCTTCTTCCTCAGCGTATAGATAGCTGGATTCAGCATAGGTGTGACCACATCGCCAAAGATCTGCACAGCAGTCACCAGGACTTTGCTTAGGTGGGGCTGAGTGTAGATCAGGGCGCAGGGACCAAAGAACAGCATCATCACCACCAGATGTGAGGCGCAAGTGGAGGCCACTTTGCGCCACCCTTCGGTCGAATTCATATTCAAGACAGAATAGATGATCCTGACGTAGGATGCGAGAATGAGGAGGAAGCAAGTTATGGGCACCAGACCAATGTTTGTGAAGGTCACGGTCTCAATGATGTACGTGTCTGCACAGGCCAGCTTGACCACTGGGAAGATGTCACAGAAGAAATAGTCCACCACATTGGACCCACAGTAGGGCAGCATGAAGGTCAGGCTGGTGAGGATGGTGGCGTGGAAGGAACTAGTGATCAAGGTGCCAGCAACTAGGAGGGCGCACAGCCTCCGGTTCATTATGAGCCAGTAGCGCAGCGGGTGACAGATGGTCATAGGCCATGACGGTGTAGAGCAGAGACTCGGTGCTGCCCTGGAAGTGGTGGAAGAAGATCTGGGACACGCACCCACCAAGTGAGATGACCCTACTCTGAAACCAAAGGTTGGTCATCATGTTGGATGTACTGATGGAGGAGATTCCAATGTTCAGCACGGAGAGATTGCAGAGGAAGAAATACATGGGGGTGTGCAAGCGGGGATCAGCGAGGATGGCTGAGAAGATGAGCAGGTTGCCCAGCAGTGTGCAGAGGTAGAAGGCTAAGAAGGGGATGAAGAGGATGGTCTGGAGGCCATTGGCATTGGGGTTCCCTAAGAGGATGAAATGAGTCACCACAGTGTGGTTGACCAGCCCCATGTGGGACTCATTCCTGAGTAGGGGAGAGAAATGATGGCAAGGAGTTACTGAAAGAAAAAGACCCATTGTCACTGTCATGGTACAATTCCCCACTCTGAACCTTAGCGTCCAAGAGATGATGCACCAGCATGAATTCCTCTAAGCTTGATTACCAGCTTAGAACCTGTAGCGCTGCCACCAACCAGGAATTCCAGTGCCTGGTACACTCTGGTCCCCCCAAAACCTGGCCCGGGGAACCCCAAGACCTCTGGATCTTAACACAAGGAAAGTAAACCTTCCCCCCCCCCCGTTGCCTCTCCCAGGCTTCCCCTCCCTGGGTTACCCTGGAAGATCACTGTGATTCAAAACTCCTTGAATCTTTAAACAGACAGGATAATTCACCTTCCTCCCTCCTTCTCTCTCCCCATCCCAGACTCTCCCTGAGAGAGACAGTAATCCTGACAAAGAGAGAATTAGCCTCTCTCTCCCCCTTCCCTCCTTTCTCCCCACCAATTCCCTGGCATATCCAGACCCCGTCCCTTGGGTCTCACACCAGAATAAAAAAAAAACAATCAGGTTCTCAAACAAGAAACTTTTAATTAAAGAAAGAAAAACAGTAAAAATTATCTTTGTAAATTTAAAATGGAATAGGTAGAGGGCTTTTTTAGCTATAGGCACTGGGAATACGCTCCCAGCCTAAGTATTCAAATACAAATTAAAATCCTTTCAACAAAAAATACAAATTTGAACTCCTTTCAGCCAAATACACAAATAAACTCCTTCCACCCAAATGCACATTTGCAAATAAAGAAAACAAACAGAAGCCTAACTCGCCTTATCTATTTAGTACTTACTATGTGGAATCTATAAGAACCTGTATCAGGAGATTGGAGAGAAACCTGGTTGCACGTCTGGTCCCTCTGAGCCCCCAGAGTGAACAACAACCAAATTCTAACAGCACACACGGAAACTTCCCTCCCTCAAGATTTGAAAGTATCCTGCCCTCTGATTGGTCCTCTGGTCAGGTGACAGCCAGGCTTACTGAACTTGTTAACCCTTTACAGTCAAAGAGATATAAAGTACTTCTGTGCTATTAACTTTTCTTATCTGTTTAGGAAAGCCTCCCTTCTCCTTGTCTCCAACTCTGCCCTCCTGAGACCCCCCCAACTTCCCCCCTAGGATCCCACCCCCTACCTGTCTACTGACAAACTCCTGAGACTCCCATGCCTATCTAACCACTGCCTGTCCCCTGACTGCCCCCCTGAACCCCTGACCTATCTAACCCCCACTTCTCCCTGCCCCTGACTGCCCCTCTGAACCTCCATGCCATCCAACCCTCCCTGCTCCCTGTCCCTTGACTGCCCCCTGAATCCTCCCACCCCTTCTCCAAACCCTCAGCCCCATTACCGTGCCACTTAGACCAGCGTGTCTGGCTCCACACACTGCTGTGCTCCCCCGCGGAGCCCACAGCCCCCGCCGCCAGCACGCGCCTTCCAAATTTGAACACCCCAAAATTCAAGAGTGCTCAAGCTCAGTTTGGGCAGCTGTTACTTCATTTCTCCCCAATCAAATATACTGATCCACTGTAACTCGCTGTAGAAAAAGTAGGGTTAAATTGAGCAAGAAATACTTCCCAGTGGTTATTAGGACTGGACTTGCTATTTTCAACAGCCAGTGCCTTTTTGTTTGTTTATTTGTTTAAAAGGAAGATAGGGATATTGCATTGGCAAATCCCCCATAGAAAGACAGAGTGGAACAAAAGTATAATAAAGGCACCTCAACTTTTCCTCATTGATGGAGGACAGTCTTATAATCTGCATCCAGATATCCTCCAGTCACACAAGCTGTAAATTGTTCCACAGTACTGCAGTTCTGTAAGCATATGGGAACCAATCCTGCCTGTGTTCTGTGCACATCCAAAATTCCTGCTGAATGACCCTCCCTATGAGTGAGTTACCAGTGACGCAGGGCTGCGGCGGAAGGAGGGTGCAGATGTGTAGAGGAGAGCCCAGGGCTGAGGCAACAGGAGGTGTGTGTGTGGAGTCAGTGGTGGGGGCAAAGGGGGAGCCCAGAGCTGGAGTAGCAGGGGGTGTGGGTGAGGGGGGAATGCCCAGGGCTGGGGCAACAAGGGGGTGCAGCAAGGAGCCCAGGGCTAGGACAGGGGGCAGCCAAAAATTTTTTTGCTTGGGGTGGCAAAAAACCTAGAGCCGGCCCTGTACAAGACTTTACCTGGTATATGTTTTTGCACAATGACATTGTATGCAACCAGTTGATTCAATTGCCTATTTTGGGGTTCAGACCTCCTGTCATCGTGTTAGGTGTCTGGACCCTCCAGTCCCCTCCTCACTCCACTCTTTCTGTTAGAGCCCCCACCCCTTCCAGCTCTAGGGATCGATTCCAGGAGGATTCCCAGCTCCTCTCCTGATCTAAACTAGTAAACCCCACTACCTTCTCACAGCATCAAATACAACTAGGGTTGCCAACCCTCCCAGTCAGGCCAGGAGTCTCCCAGAATTGGGCTGTATCTCCCCGAGGCAAATAAAGCCAATCTGGGAGATTTTAGGCAACTAAAAGTCCGGTGGCGTATAGAAGCTAACGCAGGCTCCATCCCTGCCCTGGCTCCGCGTGGCTTCTGGAAGTGGCAGTATGTCTGGCTCCAAGGTGCAGGGGTGGCCAGGGCCAGGGGGGTCTCTGCACGCTGCCCCTGAACTCTGCCCCAAGCGCCAACTCTTCATCTCTCATTGGCTGGAAACAGGGAACTGCAGCCAGTGGGAGCCGTGGGGCAGCACCTGCAGGTATGAGCAGTGTGCAAAGCTCTCCTGGCCCTCTGCCCAGCAGCCACAGGGATGTGCTGTTTGCTCCCAGGAGTCAGGCCAAGCCAGGGCAGTCAGGGAACCTGCCTTAACTCCACTGCATTGCTGGCCAGGAGCAGCCCAATGTAAGCACTGCCTGGAGACCGCACCCCTCAACCCCTTCTTGCTCCAAGACCTTGCCCCAGCCCTGAGGCCCCTCCTGCACCCCAATCCTTCATCCCTGTCCTCACAACAGAGCCTCCAACCCTCGCCACAGGCCGCACCTCCCCTGCACCCCAATGCCCTGCCCCCACCCTGAGCCCCCTCCTGCCCCCAACCCTTCATCCCTGTCCTCACCCCAGAGCCCGTATCCCTCGCTACAGCCCGCACCACCCCTGCACACCAACCCTTCATCCCTGTCCTCACCCCAGAGCCCACAACCCTCGCCAGAGCCTGCACCTCCGCTGCACCCCACCCCCATGCTCCAGCCCCGAGCCCCCTCCCGCACCCCAACCCTTCATCCCTGTCCTCGCCCCAGAGCTTGCAACCCCAGCCAGAGCCCGCACCTCCGCTGCACCCCAACCTCCTGCCCTGGCCTAGAACCCCCTCCCATACACCTAACCCTTTGACCCCACCCCCCAGCCCTGAGTCCACACCCCAACCCCCTGCCCTAGCCCAGAGCCCCCTCCCACACACCTAATCTCTCAACCTCACCCCCCAGCCCAGAGCCCACACCCCAACCCCCTGCCCTAGCCCAGAGCCACCTCCTGCACCCCAACCCTTCATCCCTGTCCTCACCCCAGAGCCACAACCCCCACCAGAACCTGCACCTCCGCTGCACCCCAACCCTTCATCCCTGTCCTCACCCTACAGCCCGCAACCCTCACCAGAGCTCGCACCTCCCCTGCACCCCAACCCCCTGCCCTAGCCCTCAGCCCCCTCCTGCCCCCAACCCTTCATCCCTGTCCTCACCGCAGAGTCCGTATTCCTCGCTACAGCCCGCACCTCCCCTGCACACCAGCCCTTCATCCATGTCCTCACCCCAGAGCCCACAACCCTCGCCATAGCCTACACCTCCGCTGCACCCCACCCCCCTGCTTCAGCCCTGAGCCCCCTCCCGCACCCCAACCCTTCATCCCTGTCCTCACCTCAGAGCCTGCAACCCTCGCCAGAGCCCGCACCTCCGCTCCATCCCAACCTTTCATCCCTGTCCTCACCCCAGAGCCCACAACCCTTGCCAGATCCCGCACCTCTACTGCACCCCAACCTCCTGCCCTGGCACAGAAACCCCTCCCATACACCTAACCCTTTGACCCCATCCCCCAGACCAGAGTCCACACCCCAACTCCCTGCCCAAGCCCAGAGCCCCCTCCCACACACTTAAGCTCTCAACCCCATCCCCCAACCCAGAGTCCACACCCCAACCCCCTATCCCAGCCCAGAGCCCCCTCCCACACAGCTAATCTCTCAACCTCACCCCACAGCCCAGAGCCCACACCCCAACCCCCTGCCCCATCCCAGAGCCCCCTCCTGCACCCCAATCCCTCATCCCTGTCCTCACCCCAGAGACCGCAACCCCAGCCAGAGCCCGCACCTCCCCTGCACCCCAACAGCCTGCCCTGGCCCAGACCTCCCTCCCATACACCTAACCTTTCAAACCCACCCTCCAGCCCAGAGTCCACACCCCAACCCCCTGCCCCAGCCCAGAGCCCCCTCCCACACACCTAACCTGCTCCCAAGCACAGTAACCTGCTCCTGTCCCAGAGTCAGGGGCAGAAATGAAAAATCTGAACTTTCAGCCGTTTCTGCTCCAAGCCACTGACCTCAGCTCCCCCACCGAACAGAGGCAGAACAGGGGAGTCCTGTCTTCTGTCTCCAAGTCCTTCTCTCCCTGGCCAGTTCTCAGGCAGTTCCTGCTGAAAGCAGAATAATCATAGCTCAGGGCCCGGCAGTTTCCTGCCCCCCCAGTCTCATCCGGGCATCTTTCATCTCCTTGTTCCTCAGCGTGTAGATGAGGGGTGTCATACGCAGATAGTAGGAGTTAATAGAACAGAAGTACTTTATATCTCTTTTGACTGTAAAGGGTTAACAAGGTCAGTGAGCCTGGCTGTCACCTGACCAGAGGACCAATCAGGGGACAGGACACTTTCAAATCTTGAGAGAGGGAAGTTTCTGTGTGTGCTCTTAGTTTTTGGTTGTTGTTCTCTCTGGGTTGTGAGAGTGACCAGATGTGCAACGAGGTTTCTCACCATTTTCTCCGACACAGGCTCTTATAAGTTCAGAATAGTGAGTACTAGGTAGATAAGGCGACTTAGGCTTATGTTTGTTTTCTTTCTTTGCAAATGTGCATTAGGCTGAGAGGAGTTCAAATTTCTATTTTGCTGAAAGGATTTTAATTTGTACTTGTATACTTAGGCTGGGAGGGTATTCCCAGTGTCTATAGCTGAAAGACCCTGTACCTAATCCATCTTAAATTTACAAAGATAATTTTTCCTGTTTTTCTCTCTTTAATTACAAGTTTCTTGTTTAAGAACCTGAGTGTTTTTTTTTATTCTGGTGTGAGACCCCAAGGGACAGGGTCTGGATTCACCAGGGAATTGGTGGGGAGAAAGGAGGGAATGGGGAGAGAGAGGCTAATTTCTCTCTGTATTAGGATTAATGTCTCTCTCAGGGAGAGTCTGGGATGGGGAGAGAGAAGGAGGGGGGAAGGTGCATTTTCCTCTCTAAGATTCAAGGAGTTTGAATCACCGTGATCTTCCAGGGTAACCCAGGGAGGGGAAGCCTGGGAGAGGCAATGGTAAGGGAAAGGGTTTACTTTCCTTGTGTTAAGATCCAGAGGGTCTGGGTCTTGGGGGGTTCCTGGGCAAGGTTTTGGGGAGACCAGAGTGTACCAGGCACTGGAATTCCTGGTTGGTGGCAGCGCTACAGGGTCTAAGCTGGTAATTAAGCTTAGAGGAATTCATGCTGGTACCCCACCTTTTGGACTCTAAGTTTCAGAGTGGGGAATTGTACCATGACAAGGGGGTTGAGGAGCGGGGTCACCGTGGTGTAGAATACAGCCACCACACCATCCAGTGGGTGCCAGGATCCTGGCCTCAGGTAGATGAAGAGCCCAGGCACACAGTAGGTCACCACCACGGTGACATGAGCCACACAGGTGGAGAAGGCCCGGTGCCCGCCCTGGGCCGAGCGAATCGTCAGGATGGCTGAGACGATGTAGACATAGGTCATCAGGATGAGAAGGAAGCAGGTGAGGGCCAGGAAGCAAATGTCCACAAATGTCACCAGCTTGTTGAGCGCTATGTCCTTGCAGGCCAGCTTCAGCACAGCTCGGATATCGCAGAGGATGTATCCCACCCTGTTTTCTTTGCCATAGGGTAGCTGGAAGGTCAGCACGGTCTGTATGGTGGAGTGCAGGGAGCCCCCTAACCAGGTCACTACTGCCAGGCACAGGCAGGTTCTGTGGTCCATAATGACGCTGTAGTGCAGTGGTTTGCAGATGGCCAGGAAGCAGTAGTAGGCCATAAAGGTGTAGAGGAAGCACTCGGTGCAGCCAAGGAAGTGGAAGAAGAAGAGCTGGGCCATGCAGCCCTGGAAGGAGATGGCCCCGCCGCCCGGCAGGAAGCCGGCCACCATCTTGGGAACCACCACTGAGGAGACCGTCATGTCCAGGAAGGGCAAGTGGTAGAGGAACCAGTACATGGGCTTGTGCAGCTTGCGCTCCCGTGCCACCGCCGGCAATATGAGCAGGTTCCCGCACAGCGTCAAGGGGTAGATGATGAGGAAGAAGAGGAACAAGGGAATCCGCAGGTCTGGGGAATATGGGAGCCCCACCAGGATGAAATGGGTCAGCTGAGACCGGTTCCCACACTCCATTCACTCGGTCTGTGTCCCTGAAGATGAACCCAGGATGTTAATGATTAATGAGCAGAGAAGCAATGGATGATCTTTGCTGGGCCATTTGGGACAAGATTCACTCCTGTGCCAGGGGAAGAATCAAGCCCAGAAGCCCAGACTCCCCATCTCTCCCTCAATGCTCTACCCCACTAGACCCTGCGCAGCTCCAAGAGCTGGGACCTTAACTCTGGAGTCTTGGCAACCAACCGCCCTTGCTCTGACCTTCTGGACCCCACCTAACTCCTAGAGGTGGAAATACAGCCCAGGAGACCTGACTCACATCCCCTCCACACCCCTTACCTCTCACTCACCACCCAGAGCTGTGAAAATAATCTAGAAGCCCCAGCTCACCCCCAATCATCCCCACTACACTCCATTCCCTACCCAGAGATGGGGACACAACCCTACAGTCCAAGAGTCCTGATCCTAGTGTCCCCTCCCCATCTTCTAACTCCCTGCAGCCCACACTTGACAACAGAAAGTCCTTCCAAAACCCCCAGCTCAGGACTTTGGTGTCTAGTCCTCATGCTGGCCCAACTGCACAGGTGTGGATTTCAACCATGGTGTTCCGCAGATCAGATGGGGATAAAACTTCCTACTTTTGGGTCAAACTCAACTTCCAAGTGACCTGGGATAGGAAAAAAAAAAACGTCTCTGGAAAGTCAACACTGGAACTGCCCCCTGCAGAGGTATTTGCACCTTCCCCTGATGTTGCCAACTCAGGCCACCATCAAGGAGCGAGTGGCTGTTCTGTGGCATGAAGGACTCACTTGCCATGGAGAATGGGAATTTTCACCAGCTAGGGACCTGGGCCTGTAGTGAGGAAGAGCAGCAGAGAGAGACTGAACCAGGTGACAGAGCAGTCCTGCAGCTGCCCCTCTGGATACAGTTCCCTGGAGTGTGTTGCAGCTGGATGCATGATTTGGTCTTCCAGCAGGTTCTATTTGCTTTCTTCCATGCTCTGAGATCTCCCTTAAATCCCCCCAATCAAACATTTCACACAGGAGGTGGCTTTGGCTCCAATGTGATGCCATCCCCAAATAGGCAGGGACTCGGGGTAAATGTCCCCTGTACGAGATCATCCCGGAGTTTCCGGCTGCAGAGTCCATGAACTTGCCTCTCACAGTGGGAGACTGAGCTGGGTGGGTCCCGGTGATGATCTCCGCTTCTATGCATTGTTGCTCCACTCTGTTAAATTTTGCCCTCAGCTCTCTTGTGTCCATTCTCTCTGCAGCTTCTTTTAACCTGGCGTCCCTCCTGCACTAGACTCTGTGCTCTCGTCTCTTCCCCCTCAGGTACTTCTCTCCCACCAGTGCCACTCTTATTAAACTGTTGACATTTGCTGTATTTTCAAGCAAGTAATGAGGTCCCCCATCGGCAAAGCCCTATGAGCATCATTAGAAATGATGTTTGGGGCAAAAATGAAGGTGACAGAGCAATGACTTAGCTGTTAAAGGAGACCATGGATCTTAAAAGAATGGCCCAGTGTGGGACTTTTGGGGACTGGGGTATGGGCTCAGTTGGGGGCACACTCCACTACCAGTCAGTGCTGTCCTCCGTGCTCCAGAATGGCACTAGGAGGTGCTTTGTTTTATGCAATGGGATGAGGTGGGTCAGCAGGGGTCGCTCTCCCCTGCAAGTCTGTTCTCAACCCAAGGTGGCATTAGGCGGAACCACCCTGGGTTAGGAACAGACTTGGAGGGAAAGGGGTTGGAACGGGGGCAGGGAAGGAGTGGGAATAGGTGGGGTGGGACAGGGTCTCATGGAAGGAGTGGAGTGGGGGCGGAGCCAGGGGCAGGGCCGAGGCTTTTGTATCTTTATATGTAAAGGTGTCAGTGACGCGGCCAGTGTACTAGTCCTCGTGTGGCCCTCGTGGTGATTTGAGTTGGAAACCCCTGCCCTAGACTTTAGTAAGGCTTTTGATACTGTCTTGCATGACCTGCCATTAACAAACTAGGGAAATAAAACCTAGCTGGAGCTACGATAATGTAGGTGCATAACTAGCTGGACAACAATTCCCAGAGAGGAATTATCAGTGGTTCACAGTAAGGATGGAAGGGCATAATGAGTGGGGATTCGCAGGGCTCAGTTCTGGGTTTGGTTCTGTTCAATAGCTTCATCAACAATTGAGATCGTGGCACAGAGGGTACACTTCCAGGGTTTGTGGATGATACCAAGCTGGGAGGGGTACAAGTGCTTTGGAGGACGGGATTATAATTCAATATGTTCTGGACAAACTGGATAAATGGTCTGAAGTAAATAGCACAAAATTCAAAAAGGACAAATGCAAATTACTCTATTTAGGACGGAAGAAGCAATTACACACATATAAAATGGGAAATGATAGCCTAGGAAGAACAGGTGTACTTGTGGCACCTTAGAAACTAAAAATTTATTTGAGCATAAGCTTTCATGAGCTACAGCCCACTTCATCGGATGCATAGAATGGAACATATAATAAGAGTATATATATACATACAGAGAAGACATCATAGGAGCTCAAAGAAGCTAATTAATTAAAATGACCTGTTATCAGCAGGAAAAATCTTTTGTAGTGATAATCAAGATGATAAATTACGGACAGTTGACAAGAGGTATGAGGATAGTTATCATATGGAAAAAGATACAAGTAGTGTAATGAGAGTGAAATAACAGAACACCATTACCTGTCACCTTCAGCCTCCTCTTCTTCTCTCCACTGTTGAATAGCAGAGCTAATTTTGATTTTATTAGAACTCTAGCTAGAAGTTGCTGAAAGCTGAATTTACTTTGGGCCAATGATGCACCAGGCCTGGGGCTCTCCTACTACAAGCTGAAATCACTAAGAGATGAAATCACTAAAAGATCTAAACTTACTGAGTTGAGTGCTGTGTTAACTAGTGGGGGAGCCTGAAGATATATTGCTAAGCAGCTGGCATAGTGGAGCTGTTTGCAGGACGGTTGGAGCAGCCCACAGAATGCGGAGCAGAGCTGAGCAGTCTGCAGGATGGTTGGACCAGTATATGGAACAATGAGCAAGCGAGTGTAGCGGTTTTCATGGATGGCCGGAGGGGCTCACAGGTCGGCTGGTGGAGTGGAGCTGTTCATGGTGAAGGCGGCAGCAGAACTCCACGGAGAGGCAGGGCAGTTGGCCTCGGACCATGTAAGGTGCCCATTAACACCCTGTGTGCCCCCCAAATTTCCACCCAGGCTGGGGTTGTAAAACTCTGCAGATAAAATTTTGAACTCTGGGGAGCACTGACCAGGGACAAAGACTGTTGGGATGTTGAAATGTGGGGTGATTAGACTTAAGACCCTGTGGGGAAAAAGACATTGCCAAACTTACTTGGTGGGTCTTTTGCTCATGGTTTATGTTATGAATCCTATTGGTGGTGTATCCCCAATGTGATGCCACATTGTTTCCCTCCTTTATTAAAAGGATTTTGCTACACTCAGGCTGCGTGCTTGCGAGTGGGGAAGTATTGCCTCCTAGAAGTAGCCGGGGGGTGGAATGTAATTGTCCCAGGTCACTGGGTGGGGGCTCGAGCCAGTTTTGCATTGCGTTATTGAAATGGAACCCCTGGACACTGAAGCTGGCCCTTGTTGCTGCCAACTCAGAGGGGCAGAATGGTTACACAGATACAATTGAAATAAATGAAAGAATCAAACCCGGAGGCAGATAACACAGCTGCAGCAATAGTTAAAATGGTCAGACTGTCACTTCTCTTCAGGTCGTATGTTGTAGAAGATACTTTACCATAAGGGGTTCACACGTGTTGTAGGAGACCACTTGTAATGGAGCGGTCACTTAACATCTCTGCAGGCATAGGACAAAGGACATTTAGTAGGCACCATATTATGTTACAAAATTGTTGTAATGAGCAAAAAGACTAGGGTCCCTGTTCGTTGGGATTCTCCCCAAGGCCTGTTCCACTTGGCTGATCCAGCTTTGGGAGAGCACTTCATCCAGTTCCCTGAAGAAACTCCCTTCTACTCCAGATCTCATCACTCAGGTCCCTTTATCTGGCATACAGCATAGCTATATTGAGTTGATCTGACTCACCTCACCCTATTGATGATGTGTCTGATCAACTTGCAAACCTGTCATGGATTTAGCTCCCCAACAACCCCAAGGGAGGCAGGAAAATGACATTAAATGAACAAAAAGTAGATTAATGCAGAATTCAGTGCAGCCACTTGCCCTGCACTGGGCAGCCTTCATTCTGCAATAACAGAGATTTGGGGTAGTTAATTTCCATGGCTGTGTCAATCCAAGCAGAGTGCTAGACACTAGACTAGTCCATCTCCACGTACATTCGATGCAGCAGGGTGGACTGGCTGGATGGGTCAGTCAATGGTTTGAACTGTCTTGCTTTCTCCGAGGGGTTATGGCTCCAAAAAACAGCTGGTGGGGAGCCCCAGGGCTGTGATTGTACCAGGCGATTAGATGCTCAGTGGTTACACTGATGTTACAGGGAAACTCAGCTGAGTCCTGCACTTGGAGAGTTCAGGAGCCTGAGGCACCTCCTCATTGACTCCCCTACCTCAAAAAACTGCCACCATCGAGCTCAGACTTTGAACAATAATCTAGGTCCTGACTGGAGAGCTTTTGCTAGCCTCAGGGTATGAATGGAAGTGAAGAACTCAACCTACCAAAGTGGCCAGATAGAAGAGAAATGTTGGCTGGGCTAACATAAGGGTCTAAGAGGACCCTGCACCCATGGGAGGTGGGTATCTTGTACCCTTAGGTTTCTTTGCAAGTCTCCAGCATTTGGGTCTGCCTTATGCATGCAGAGAAAGTGTTTGTCCACAAACTACTTTCCTCAAGGCCTTTCTCATCTCCTTGTTCCTCAGGGTGTATATAAAGGGGTTCAGCAGAGGGGTGATTGCAGTATAGAATACAGCCACCGCCCCGTCGGATGCTTGACTGGAAAAGGGATGCAGGTATATGAAGACTGGGGGCCCATAGTACAGCAGCACCAGGATGAGGTGGGCGCTGCAGGTGGAGAACGCCCGCTGCTTCCCTTGGACCGTGCGGATCTTCAGGATGGCAGAGGCTATGTAGGCATAAGAAACACAGATGAGCAGGAAGCAGCCGGACGCCACCACCCCAATGTTGGCCAGAATGACGACTTGGTTGGCGGCTGTGTTGGCGCAGGCCAGCTTCAGCATGGCGGGGATGTCGCAGACAAAGTATTCTACCTGGTTGGGGCCGCAGTAGGGCAGGCGAAAGGTGAGGAAGGCCTGGATGGTGGCATGGATTGAGCCGGTTAGCCAGGTGCCAGCTGCCAGCCACAGGCAGGTCTTTCTGCTCATCACCACGCTGTAGCGCAGGGGCTGGCAGATGGCCAGGAAGCGGTCATAGGCCATTACCGTATAGAGGAAGCACTCCGTGCTGCCCAGGAAATGGAAGGTGTAGAGCTGTACAATGCAGCCGCCGAAGGAGATGGTCCTGCCACTGGGCCCCGCCAAGCCAGCCAGGATCTTGGGCACAATGACGGAGGAGAGGCAGGTATCAAGGAAGGAGAGGTGGCCAAGGAAGCAGTACATGGGCAGGGCACGGAGTCGAGAATCGCACAGCACAGTCAGCAGGGTGAGGGCGTTGCCCAGCAGGGTGAGCAGGTAGAGGAGGAGGAAGAGGAGGAAGAAGAGAGAGGGGAGCTCCCTGGTGTTCGGGAGTCCCTCCAGGATGAATTCTGTCACCAGCGTTTGATTTCCTGGCTTCATCTGCTTCGCCATATTCAGAGCAACAGTAGCTAGAGCAGAAGTTATCCCAGTATGTGTGTGTTTCTCTCTGTCTCACACACACACAGAGTTCAGTGGAGTAGCATGACACTATAACTCAGAGGTCTTTTCACTCTAGTGTCCCACCAGCCCCTCATCGCAAGCCAAAGCACAGTGATTATTCATCCCCTCCGCTATCTATCTAGACCTCATGACTGTTGCATTTAAAAGTCTGAGCCTCTCACGTTCATATTTTCCTCACAGTACCTCAGTTTTCCAGCCTGTGAGGCGAGGCACAGAACAGCTCAAAGGAAGCCCACATCAGAGCAGGAGATTTAAACTCAGGTGTCTCAGAGCCACGGCTAGTGACTTCACTCCTGGACCTTCCTTCCTCTCATCTTGTCTCCTCTCACATCATCTGTGAACAATGTCCTGCTAGTGTAGGTAGATAAATAGCCAGCGATGGCTCACACTCCTGGGAGCTGCAGAGCCCGAGTGTGGCGAGGGAGGATCTGGGGGGTACACGGGGCCCATCGCCCGCATGCACCCACTGCAGGGTCCGCCCCCCTGGGGGGCACCAGGCCACATCCACGGCAGGCGCATCTCCCGGCTCCCCCCTCATCGCACTCGGGTTCTGTGGCTCCTGGAAGTATGAGCCGCCACTGCCCCTCCTGCAGCTCCCCCCCGTCCCACTGCCTCAGCGCTCCACATGGAGTTTTGCCTCCACGTGGAGCCAGAGTCTCACCAGCATGGGCCCGGTAAGGGAAGTCCCACGGAGCAGTCAGGAAGCAGGGGGAGGGTTGGATGGGTTGGGCATTCTGGGGGTCCTGTCAGGGGATGAGGAGTGGTTGGATGGGGCGTGGGAGTCCCTGGGGGTCTGTCTGGGTGCAGGGGTGTTCATAAGAGTTGGGGCAGTCAGGGGACACTAAGGTATTAGTAGGGCAGTTGTGGGGGGTCTCAGGAGGGGGTAGTCAGGGAACAAGGAGGAAGGAGGCTTAGGTAGGGAGTGAGGTTCTGGGGGGCAGTTAGAGGCAGGGGTTCCAGGAGGGGGTAGTCAGGGGATAAGGAGCGGGGGGAGGTTGGGGGTTCTGACCTGGGCAATTGGGGTGGGAAGTGGGAGGGTGTGGATGGGGACTAGGGCAGGGCTCTCCCCTCTTTTTTGATTGTTGAAATATGGTAACCCTAGGTTAGGGGGGAGCAAGGGGGTGCATGTGGGCTGGCGCCCACATACATCCACTGCAGCCTGTAGGCACCGCCAGGGAGGCGCCGGGGCACAGCCTGGGCAGGAGGAGTGGGAGGGCGCAGCTGCTCCCCACTAGCAGTGTCACTGCCGCCTTTGCAGGGCTGCTGCCTCCCTGCACTGCGCCAGCTCCTTCATGACTGGGGCTTGCTGCCACCACAAGCAGGACACTCTGGCTCTCCGGTGCCCCCAGAAGGTGGCTCCTCCCTGCCAAGCTGCTGCACCAGCCCAAGCCCGGCAAAGCCAGAGAGCGGACTCGGGGCAGGGGCCACCTGGGTGGGGTTGGGAGGGCTCGCAGGGGGGCTGTGCACCCTCCAGAGGAGTTCAGAGGGCGAGGAGGGGGGAACCTGGTCTGAGGAGCAACCCCTGGGCATGGCTGGCCCCTGGGGTCTATAAAGGCTCGTTGGGGATTTGTCCCTCAATGAACCAATGGGCAAGGTAGAAGTTTCACATAGGTGGCAAAATATCCTTGCACCGACCCTGCCACAGGGGGTGCATGTACCCCAAGTTAAGAACCACTGCACTAAACTGATCAGATCTGCATTTTAATTTAATTTTAAATGAAGCTTCTTAAACATTTTAAACAACTTGTTTACTTTACATACAGCAATAGTTTAGACTTCTAGAGAGAGAGACCTTCTAAAAACATTAAAATGTATTATCGGCATGTGGAATCTTCAATTAGAGTGAATAAATGAAGACTCAGCACAGCACTTCTGAAAGGCTGCCCACCCCTGGTCTATTGTATGATTCCAGTTCAAATTACAAAACTTGTCCACACAGGAAAGTCAACAGCCAGCGTGCTGCACAGATGACAGGCAGCATGAACTCAGGGGATTTGTATAAAGCAGGAAGGGTGGTGCCCTCTCCTGATCCGGGAAGGAGCTGATCCCGAACTGGGAGAGGTTAGGGAGAAAAGACCCACTAGAGGCAGATGAACTCTTAGCTGCCCTCTGTGGGGTTTTTGTACCGTGTGTCCTAGGAAACAGCTGCTAGCAGAGCCTCAGAGCAGAGCCTGGGCTGGATGGACCTTTGGTTAACCTGCTCTGGCAGTCCCTCTGTCCCTAAAGAAAAGCCACTCCCCAGCTCAGACGCACTCACCACTCTCACGATACTGGGATGAGGAACAGCCGCTTCATTGTCTCCGCTGTTGCAAAGTGCCTGAGTCAGCCAAGTATTTGAAAGATATTTTCACCCTGGGGTACACTGCTCACCACACTCGTGGGAGCTAATTTTCTGACCCAAATCCAGGCGAAGCCTCACCCCAGGGCTCCCGTTCCCAGACCCTATCAGCAGGGGAGATAGGGCATCCCATCGGGATTCTTCACTGTGTGTCTGACGGTTCGCTACCCAGGGCTGCGTTGCTGCTAGCTAGATGGAGATCATTTTTACATGCCTCTGGCAGCTTCCAAGATCCCAGGAGCTTTACTATGACGAGTCTGCATCGAGCACGATCTAGTGGTGAAAAACAAGCAGGCCAGGCACTGTGTGTGTATGTGTGGGGTGGGGGTCTGTGTTGGGACTGAGGGGCAGCAGGCAAGCTAAGACTGAGGAAAGCCCATTGCTAGTGTATCAGTGAGTAACCCTTCATAGTGTAAATCCCCAAGAATCAATTGGAGTCAATGTGGCCAGATCCTCATCCGGTGTAAATCAGCCACAGCTCCACTGGAGTCATCGCAGGACCTCTGAATTAGAGCAGCTGCACAGCTGGCCGATGCGAATACCCACAGATAAAAAGTTCTTGCCAATTCACCATATGGGGGTCTGGGAAGGAATTTCCCCCCAGGCAGTGACCTTGGGGTTTTCTGGCCTTCCTCTGCAATGGTGGTGGTGGTGGGAGTGGGGTGCAGTCACTTGCCAGGGTCATTTGGATATGTCTCACTAAATCAAACCCCCACCAGTGCAGGAAACCCCCAGTCCATGGTGCATCTTGGTACCTCCTGTCCTCTGCCTGTGGATGTAACGCCTTGGTCACATTTCATGTGTTGATTCAGTGGGAGGCTGCTGAGTGGGGTTGGTGGCCTGTGAGATACAGATGGGCAGCCTGGCTGTGCTGATGGTCCCATCTGGCCATAAACTCTATGGCATTCTACAAAAAGTCCAGAAGCATCCATTGTATGTCCCCCTCTGCCTGGACCAGATGTGACTGCAGGGTTGTATAGAGACATGTGTGTATGTGTGTGTGTGAGAGAGAGAGATTCAGTTCCAAGTTGTTTCAGTGTTTCCCCATTAACTCTAATGGGCCCCTATGATAAAAGAGGGGAATAGCACCCTGGTGTAACTCCCCAAACAGTCAGTTAGCTATAAAGTCCTTTTGAGTAGCTGTTCTCTAATTGCTTTACCTGTAAAGCGTTAAGAGATGCTTGAAATGAATTGGCGCTTGACCAGGGGAACCAATAGGGAAGCTTTCCCTTTTCAAATTGGGAAAAACTGCTGGGTGTACACAAGGCAGCAACATGCTATAAGGTTTGGGCCAGGTATAAAAATCATCAGCATCATACCTAGAAATGACTCATTTGAAACCACAGCTCTGTAAGTAGATAAGGAATGTGTAGTTAGACGTGATTCGATTTAATTCTTCATTTTGGGTTTGTGGATTCCTTTGCGCTAACCCCAGGTGCTTTTGTTTTGCTTGTAACCTTTAAAATTTACCCAAAGAAAGTCATTTTTGGTGTTTGATCCCTAACAGGCTGAGTTTCCAGATGTCTTTTCTTTCTTTTTTCATTAAAATTTACCTTTTTTAAGAACTTGATGAGATTTCTGTGTCTTAGGCCTGGTCTCCACTGCGAGTTTAGGTCATATTTAGCAGTGTTAAATCCAATTAACCCTGCACCCATCCACACAACGAAGCCATTTTTGTCAACCTAAAGGGCTCTTAAAATCGATTTCTGTACTGCTCCCTGACGAGGGGAGTAGCATTGAAATTGACATTGCCATTTGAAAATAGGGTTAGTGTGGCTTCAATTCGATGCTATTGGCCTCTGGGAGCTATCCCACAGTGCACCATTGTGACTGCTCTGGATGGCAATCTGAACTGGGATGCACTGGCCAGGTAGACAGGAAAAGCCTCACGAACTTTTGAATTTTATGTCCTGTGGAGCGCCAATTAGCATAGGTGACCATGCAGTCCCAGAATCAAAAAAGAGCTCCAGCATGGACCATACAGGAGATACTAAAGCTGATCTCTGTGTGGGGAGATGAATCTGTTCTATCAGAACTCTGTTCCAAAAGACAACATGCCAAAATATTTGAAAAAAATCTCCAATGCCATGATGGACAGAGGCCACAACAGGGACTCAACACAGCGCTGCTTGAAACTCACAGAGCTGAGACAAGTGTACTAGAAAGCCAAAGAATCAAATGTGCGCTCACGGCGGGAGGGACGACTGATGACTGTAGTTATCCCACAGTTCCTGCACTCTCCGAAAACCATTTGAATACTGGGATGAGCACCCAATGCCTGAAGGGTCAAAAACATTGTCGCTGAGCTTTCCCTTTCTTTTGTTTTCTTTCTCGGCTGCCCCGAGGGAGGGATGCAAATGCAGAGGGGCCTCAGAAAAAAAATCTTCCCAAGTGAGGTGTTTTCTGGATTGGTGTAGCAGCTCGACTCTCACATGCACAGCGCCTCCTGCTGGTTGCCTCAGGAATTAACTCAATTCCAGCACAGAGCGCTTCTGCTGGCCGGTGTCTCTCCTGCCTCAGGGCCCCCGTGTCCCTCCCAGACACCAGTGCCCTGTACCTGAGGGTTCTCCCCCACCAGTACCCCCCACACTCTCGGTCTCCCCTCCCAGAGCAACCTCCAACCCTCTATACCCACCTTGCCTTAGTGGCTACTGCCAGTCGTCACCTAGCCCCTGCTTGCTGGGGCAGATTGCAGTCTGTAATGGCCACTCATCACTGGCAAAGTGGTTGGACCAGCTGCCTCTGCCTATCCCCAGGCTGCAGTGCTGCAGCCCCAGTACCTGCTTAGGCCTTAACCAGGCCTCAGCCCGGGGAGTTCCCAGGCTGGAGCTCCCCAGCTCCTCTTGGCTTTCCCCAGCCCTGCTCTGCATCATGGCCCCTCTCTTCCCAGGCAGCCAGGCCCTTCTCCCTTCAAGCCTGGAGAGTGACTCCCTGCCTTCTGGCCCTGCAGCTCTTTTATTGGGCCCAGCCTGGCCCTGATTGGCTGCCTGCCAGGCTTTTCTTCTTGGCTCTCAGCCCCAGCCCTCTCCAAGGGCTGGCCTTTAACCCTTTCAGGGCCGCAGTGGGGTGACCACCCTGCTAAAATGGGCAAAAGGCCACTTGGGGAGTGGCAGCATTACCAGCCTGGAGCGGCCAGTCTTAATTTTTGCAGTCCTTGAGGGATCCCACCTTTTGCACTCAAAGTACCAGAGTGGGGAATCAGCCTTGAAATCCCCCACTGTGTTTCCCTGGCGGTGGCTGTGTTGTGAACACAACAGGCTGGGGAGGCCCCCCCCGCTCCTTGCTGTGAGGAGCTGGGATTTGTAGTACCAGTCATGAGCATAAGACAGAGTTTCATAACCACAGTCTGTATTCACACCTCAGCTTGGCCATCGAGTTCACACCACTACAAGCCTTCATACAAGACCAGGGGCGGCTCTAGGCACCAGCAAAGGAAGCATGTGCTTGGGGCAGCCCATTTGCAGGGGTGGCAGAGATCCAGCATGGGAGCTGAGAACCAACAGGGAGCTGTGGGAGCTGTAGTTCGTTGGTTAGCTCCCTGCCTATGGAGCCAGCCCTGGAGCAGGGAAAGAACTACATTTCCCAGCATTCCCTTCGCCTCTACCAACAGGAAAGGAAGGGGGAGATCATATGCTGCAGCCCTGTTAATGGAGAGCTCCACTCTGAAGGGTGGGGAATCCCATAGTTTAACATTCAAAAAGCAGGACACTCCACAGGGAGGGAGGGTAGCCCCCTCCTGCCACTATCCACTCCCTCCAACTGCCCCCCACAGAAACCTCAACCCCTCCATGCCCCCCTGCTCCCTGATCACCCCCTCCCGGGACCCCTGCCCCTAACGCCCCACCCAGAACCCCACACCCTATCTAAGCCTCCTTTCTCCTTGTCCCCAAGTGCCCCCTCCTGAGACCCGCCCAACTTCCCCCGTAGGATCCCACCCCCTACCTGTTCCCTGACAAACTCCTGAGACTCCCATGCCTATCCAACCACTGCCTGTCCCCTGACTGCCCCCCCCGAACCCATGACCCATCTAACCCCCCCTTCTCCCTGTCCTTGACTGCCCCCCCGAACCTCCACCTCATCCAACCATCCCTGCTCCCTGTCCCTTGACTGCCCCCTGAAAACTCCCTCCCCTTCTCCAAACCCTCAGCCCCCTTACCGTGCCACTTAGACCAGCATGTCTAGCTCCGCACACTGCTGTGCTCCCCTGCGGAGCCCCCAGCACCCGCCCCCAGCACCTGCCTTCCAGATTTGAACACCTCAAAATTCAGGAGTGCTCAAGCTCAGTTTGGGCAGCTGTTACTTCATTTCTCCCCAATCAAATATACTGATCCACTGTATCTCGGTGTAGAAAAAGTAGGATAAAATTGAACAAGAAATGTTTCCCAGTGGTTATTAGGACTTGAATTGCTATTTTCAACTGCCATTGTCTTTTTGTTTGTTTATTTGTTTAAAAGGCAGACAGGGATATTGCATTGGCAAATCCCCCATAGAAAGACAGAGTGGAAAAAAAGAATAATAAAGGCACCTCAACTTTTCCTCACTGATGGAAGACAGTCTTATAATCTGCATCCAGATATCCTCCAATCACACAAGCTGTAAATTGTTCCACTTTACTGCAGTTCTGTAAGCATATGGGAACCAATCCTGCCTGTGTTCTGTGCACATCCAAAATTCCTGCTGAATGACCCACCCTGGGAGCGAATTACCAGTTATCCAGGGCTGTGGCGGAAGGAGGGTGGGTGCAGGTGTGAGGAGGAGAGCCCAGGGCTGGAGCAGCAGGAGGCATGTGTGTGGGGTCAATGGTGTTAAGGAAGGGGGATCCCAGAGCTGGGGCAGCAGGGGGTGTGGGGAGGGGAAAGCCCAGGGCTGGGGCAACAAGCGGGTCTGGCAAGGAGCCAAGGGCTGGGACAGGGGGCAGCCAAAAATTTTTTTGCTTGCGGCAGCAAGAAACCTAGAGCCGTCCCTGTACAAGACCTTACCTGCTATATGTTTTTGCACGATGACATTGTGTGTAACCAATTGATTCAATTGCCTATTTGGGTGTTCAGACCCCCTGTCATCCTGTTAGGTGTCTGGACCCTCCAGTCCCCTCCCTATCCCACTCTTATCGTTAGACTCTACACCCCTTCCAGCTCTAGGGATCAATTACAGGAGGATTCCCAGCCCCTCCCCTGATCTAACCTAGTAAACCCCACTACCTTCTCAACGCATCAGATACAACTAGGGTTGCCAACCCTCCCAGTCTGGCCAGGAGTCTCCCGGAATTGGGCTCTATCTCCTCAAGGAGAATACAACCAATCTGGGAGATTTTAGGCCACTAAAAGTCGGGTGGCGTATAGGAGCTAAGGCAGGCTCCCTGCCTGTCCTGGCTCGGCGTGGCTCTTGGAAGTAGCAGAATGTCTGGCTCCTAGGTGCAGAGGTGCAGGGCCAGGGGGTCTCTGCACGCTGCCCCCACACCCCGCCCCAAGTGCCAACTCTTCAGCTCTCATTGGCTGGAAACAGGGAACTGCAACCAGTGGGAGCTGTGAGGCAGCGTCTGCAGGCATGAGCAGTGTGCAGAGCCCTCCTGACCCCCTGCCCAGCAGCCACAGGGATGTACTGTTTGCTCCCGGGAATCAGGCCAAGCCAGAGCAGTCAGGGAGCCTGCGTTAACTCCACTGCATTGCTGGCCAGGAGCAGCCCAATGTATGTACTGCCTGGAGACCGCACCCCTCAACCCCCCCTTGCTCCAAGCCCCTGCCCCAGCCCCGAGCCCCCTCCTGCACCCTAACCCTTCATCCCTGTCCTCACCCCAGACCCCGCATCCCTTGGCAGAGTCCGGACCTCCGCTGCACCCCAACCCTTCATCCCTGTCCTCATCCCAAAGCCCGCAACCCTCGGCAGAGCCCGCACCTCCCCTGCAGCCCAACCCTTCATCCCTGTCCTCACCCCAGAGCCCTCCACCCTAACCAGAGCCTGTACCTCCCCTGCACCCCAAAATCCAGCCCTGGCCCAGAACTCGCTCCCATACACCTAACCCTTTGACCTCACCCCCAGCGATATGAGCAGGTTTCTGCACAGCGTCAACAGGTAGATGATGAGGAAGAAGAGGAACAAAGGAATCCGCAGGTCTGGGGGATATGGGAGCCCCATCATGATGAAATGAGTCAGCTGAGACCAGTTCCCACGCTCCATTCACTCGGTCTGTGTCCCTGAAGGTGAACCCAGGATGTTAATGATTAATGAGCAGAGAAGCAATGGATGATCTTTGCTGGAGCATTTGGGACAAGATTCACTCCTGTGTCAGGGGAAGAATAGAGCCCAGAAGCCCAGACTTCCGATCTCTCCTCTATGCTCTAGCCCACTAGAGCCTGAGCAGCTCCAAGAGCTGGGACCTTAACTCTGCAGTCCTGGCAACCAACCGCCCTTGCTCTGACCTTCTGGACCCCACCTACCTCCCAGAGGTGGAAATACAACCCAGGAGACCTGACTCACATCCCCTCCACACCCCTTACCTCTCACTCACCACCCAGAGCTGTGAAAATAATCCAGAAGCCCCAGATCACCCCCAATCATCCCCACTACACTCCATTCTCTACCCAGAGATGGGGACACAACCCTACAATCCAAGAGTCCTGATCCTAGTGTCCCCTCCCCATCTTCTAACTCCCTGCAGCCCACACTTGACAACAGAAAGTCCTTCCAAAACCCCTACCTCAGGACTTTCGTGTCTAGTCTTCATGCTGGCCCAACTGCACAGGTGTGGATTTCAACCATGGTGCTCCGCAGATCAAACGGGGATAAAACTTCCTATTTTTGGGTCAAACTCAACTTCCAAGTGACCTAGGAGAGGAAAAAAATAACCCTCTCTGGAAAGTCAATACTGGAACTGCGCCTTGCAAAGGTTTTTGCACCTTCCCCTGATGTTGCCAGTTCAGGCCACCATCAAGGAGCGAGTGGCTGTTCTGTGGCATGAAGGACTCACTTGCGATGGAGAATGGGAATTTTCACCAGCTACGGACCTGGGCCTGTAGTGAGGAAGAGCAGCAGAGAGAGACTGAACCAAGTGACAGAGCAGTCCTGCAGCTGCCCCTCTGGATACAGTTCCCTGGAGTGTGTTGCAGCTTGGATGCATGATTCTGTCTTCAAGCAGGTTCTATTTGCTTTCTTCCATGCTCTGAGATCTCCCTTAAATCCCCCCAATCAAACATTTCACACAGGAGGTGGCTTTGGCTTCAATTGATGCCAGCCCCAAACAGGCAGGGACTCGGGGTAAATGTCCCCTGTACGAGATCATCCCGGAGTTTCCGGCTGCAGAGTCCATGAACTTGCCTCTCACGGTGGAAGACTGAGCTGGGTGGGTCCCGGTGATGATCTCCGCTTCTATGCATTGTTGCTCCACTCTGTTAAATTTTGCCCTCAGCTCTCTTGTGTCCTTTCTCTCTGCAGCTTCTTTTAACCTGGCGTCCCTCCTGCACTAGTCTCTGTGCTCTCGCCTCTTCCCCCTCGGGTACTTCTCTCCCACCAGTACCACTAATATGAAACTGTTGACATTTGCTGTATTTTCAAGCATGTAATGAGGTCCCCCATGGGCAAACCCCAATGGGCATCATTAGAAACAGTGTTTGGGGCAAAAATGAAGGGGACAGAGCATTGACTTAGCTGTTTAAGGAGACCATGGATCTTAAAAGAATGGTCCAGCGTGGGACTTCAGGGACTGGGGTATGGGCTCAGTTGGGGGCACACTCCACTACCAGTCAGTGCTGTCCCCCGTGCTCCAGAATGGCACTAGGAGGTGCCTTGTTTTATGCAATGGGATGAGGTGGGTCAGCAGGGGTCGCTCCCCCCTGCAAGTCTGTTCTGAACCCAAGGTGGCATTAGGGGGAACCACCCTGGGTTTGGAACAGACTTGGAGGGAAAGGGTTTGGAAGGGGGGCGGGGAAAGGGCGGGAATAGGTGGGGTGGGACAGGGCCTCATAGAAGGAGTGGAGTGGGGACAGGGCCAGGGGCAGAGCCAGGGCTTTTGTATCTTTATATGTAAAGGTGTCAGTGACGCGGCCAGTGTACTAGTCCTCGCGTGGCTCTCATGGTCATTTGAGCTGGAGACCCCTGCCCTAGACTTTAGTAAGGCTTTTGATACTGTCCTGCATGACCTGCCATTAACAACCTAGGGAAATAAAACCTAGCTGGAGCTACTATAATGTAGGTGCATAACGAGTTGGACCACAATTCCCAGAAAGGAAATATCAGTGATTCACAGTAAGGCTGGAAGGGCATAATGAGTGGGGTTTCACAGGGCTCGGTTCTGGGTTTGGTTCTGTTCAATAGCTTCATCAGCAATTTAGATCGTGGCACAGAGAGTATACTTCCAGGGTTTGCGGATGATACCAAGCTGGGAGGTGTTGCAAGTGCTTTGGAGGACAGGATTATATTTCAAAATGATCTGGACAAACTGGATAAATGGTCTGAAGTAAATAGCATGAAATTCAATAAGGACAAATGCAAATTACTCTATTTAGAATGGAAGAATCAGTTACACACATATAAAATGGGAAATGACTGCCTAGGAAGAACAGGAGTACTTGTGGCACCTTAGAGACTAAAAATTTATTTGAGCATAAGCTTTCATGGGCTACAGTCCACTTCATCGGATGCATAGAATGGAACATATAATAAGAGTATATATATACATACAGAGAAGATGCCGTACCAGCTCTAAGAGGTTAATTAATTAAAAGGACCTGTCATCAGCAGGAAAAACACTTTTGTAGAGAGAATCAAGATGTTCAATTACAGACGTTGACAAGAGGTGTAATAATAGTTATCATATGGAAAAAGATTCAAGTAGTGTAATGAGAATGAAATAACAGAACGCCATTACCCATCACCTTCAGCCTCCAATTAAAATCTCTCCAGCGCATCATCAAAGATCTACAGCCTATCCTGAAAGACGATCCCTCACTCTCACAGATCTTGGAAGACAGACCAGTCCTCGCTTACAGACAGCCTCTCAACCTGAAGCAAATACTCACCAGCAACCACACACCACACAACAAAAATACTAACCCTGGAACGTATCCTTCCAACAAAGCCCAATGCCAACTCTGTCCACATATCTTTTCAAGTGACACCATCACTGGTCCTAATCACATCAGCCATGCCATTCACCTGCACATCCACTAATGTGATATACGCCATCATGTGCCAGCAATGCCCCTCTGCCATGTACATTGGCCAAACCGGACAATCTCTATGCAAAAGAATAAATGGACACAAACCTGACATCAGGAATCATAACACTCAAAAACCAACAGGAGAACACTTCAACCTCTCTGGCCACTCAGTAACAGACCTGAAGGTGACAATTTTGTAACAGAAAGACTTCAAAAACAGACTCCAAGGAGAAACTGCTGAGCTTGATTGATTTGCAAATTAGATACCATTAGGTCTGGCTTGACTAGAGACTGGGAACGGCTGAGTCATTACACTACTTGAATCTATTTCCTTATGATAACTATCCTTAAGCTCTTGCCAACTGTCTGGAGAGGGGGTGAAATGGGGAAGGAAAAAGCAGGGTCAGGGTGGAGCAGGGGAAGAGTCAGGGCAGGGTTAGGGCCTTGGGGGAAGGGGTGGAGTGGGGGTAGGGGTGGGGCCTAGGGCAGAGCCGGGGGTTGAGCATCCCCCGGCACTTTTGAAAGTCAACACCAATGGGACTCCAGACACCTGTGTCACTTGCACTATGCTTGCTTTGGCTTCCCATCTGTAAAATGGGACTAGTGCCACTTCCTTTAAACTGTTTAGATCATGAGCACTTTAGGACAAGGACTGACTGCACAGTGCCTGCCACAGTGGAGGCAAATCACCAGCTGGTGTGAACCTGCCTCAGTTCCATTGGAGTCAATGGTTCAGATCTGAATTTAAGTCATAGGGGACATGTCAGTTTATATCAGCCAGGGGCTGGTCATATGGCCATATCTATATGTAATGAGATTTCTATAACTTTCTGGCCCAGAAGCATTAATTTCCTTGGTGCTCAGTTCATTGTGTGTCAATGTAACCAATTTTTCTGTTGTAGAAGTTCACGTTCCCATCTAGTGGGTGATGTTTTCCCCTGCGCAGGACCATTGAAAACCCAATTTTCGATGAAAGAAAAGCTTCAAGGGATCATTTATTACTAGTCCGTAATAACGATGGTAGTGACTGGCTTTTATATAACTCAAGATGTTCTCATCTGTACACCTGTCGGATCCTTTTTTGAAATCTAAAAAGCTCTTGGCCTCAGTATCTTGTGGCCTTGAGTTTGTCAGACTAAGTGTGCAGTTTAGGGCTTAAGTGGTAAGTAACTGGTGAGCAGACCATCTGCGCCCCCTGGTGAACTTCCTATCATGCTTGTACTTTAGGGTGGGAATTTCAAAGGCACCTCCCAGGAGCTAAGTGTCTAATTGCCATAGACTTTTGTCTTCCTTTTGGAAATTCCGGCCTGAAAATCCAACTATTTTCATTTCATATTTTTACTGTTCTCTTAAAATTCACTTGTTCTCTGCCACTCTTATGAATGGCCCCAGTCCTCTCTAGACACTGAGCTCCAGATTTATTTTTCATTGGAACACCTAGAGAAAGCACACAAAGCTTAGAGGCAGCAAAGCGTCCTGTGGCACCTTATAGACTAACAGACGTATTGGAGCGTGAGCTTTCGTGGGTGAATACCTCCTTCGTCAGATAGAAAACTTAGAGACAAGTTCCAATCAAACAACAGCTGAGGGTAGGAAACAAGAAAAAAAAAAGTTTTATTCACAGGTTTTATTCCCACTCCATATTACTCAAACTTCAAGCACAACCACATGCTGAAGACACAATACATAAGCAGCACAAAGCCCAAACACATTGTGTGTGATGAGTGTAGAGTTCTCACATTAGTTAAATCTTCTATTTGGATTTTCATTCCTTTTTTTACTTATTTATCTTTCTAGCTCTCGCTAAGTAGAGGATGAATTTTTAAAAACCATCTAATTGTCTTAGGAGAGTAGGTCCCATTTTCAAAAGCCATTAAGCTGCCCAGTTCTCAGGCCTGGTCTACACTACGCGTTTAAATCGATTTAAACAGCGTTAAATCGATTTAACACTGCACCCTTTATATCGATTTAAAGGGTTATTTAAATCGATTTCTGTACTCCTACAAAACGAGAGGAGTAATGCTAAAATCGATATTACTATATCGGATTACGGTTAGTGTGGATGCAAATCGACATTATTGGCCTCATTATTTTACAGTAGCTACCCACAGTGCACCGCTCCAGAAATCGATGCTAGCCTCGGACCATGGACGAACACCACCGAATTAATGTGCCTAGTGTGGACACTCACAATCGACTTTATAACATCTGTTTTATAAAATCGGTTTAAGGTAATTCGAATTTATCCTGTAGTGTAGACGTGGCCTCACTGAAATTCCATGGGACAAAGACCAGATTTTCACAGGTATATTGCCATCTACATGTGCAGATAGGCACGTAGTGGAATTTTCAAATGGCCTTGGAGTTTAGGCCCAGATTATTGTCACAGTTTACAGCAACTACACTGGTATTTCTCCGTAGTGGTCCAGCAGAGGCGCATCTCTCAGCAGGCTTTCAGCTCCCTACCTTCCTTGGGAGGAGACCCATGTCTCTTTCCCTCCTGACTGGGGCATTTCCAGGCTTAACAGTTCCCTTCCCTGCATTATTCCCTTAAAAGCCATCTGCCTAAGCAGCCCTGCTTTGCTGCTTCCCTCTAGGTGGTGCACAGTTATTACCATGCAGTTCTTCCTAAGCAAGCGTATTTTATTTTTAAGGGAAAAGCAATACAGAGTTCTCACTAAAAACCATAAAAGAACCTACATGCATAGTAATAAGCTTAGCAGAGATCAGCCCAACTCCAACATGGGCTCTGTCAGGGGATTAGTCCTTCCAACTGCACAACCGGCTCTCTTCCGTGGTTACTAGCTCATAACAGCCTCAGCTCAGAACTAGCTCCAGCACAGCGAGTTTAGTCCATTCTTTATGCAGGATGGGAGTTTTGATCTGGAGTTTCCAGGAGCAGGTAATTCACAGAGAATGTTTTTTTCTTCATGCAACATAGCTTTGAAAGACCTCCAAAGTACCCCCTGGGCCCTTTCACATGTACTGTCCCATACAGTTCTTTGAAGTTCCTCACATTTCCCCAAGATTCCATTCATCAGTCTCCTAGAAAAGTTACATTCAGTCCACAATAGCACATGCACAATTGTATTTGTAATACAACAGACCCCAAGGGATTAAACTTAACTCAACAAGGTTTATCCAGGAAATTGCCGTATCTGTCACACCTTTAAAAATCTGGCGCTGGACATCTAACTCTCATTGATTTCTATGAGCAAATCTTTTGAAAATCCCACTAGGTGCCTATCTTTAAAAATCTGCCATAAGGTCTAGCTTTATGAAGGAGTTTAGTAAATTCCACTAGGCACATAGAGTTTCTAAATAGGTTAGATGTTTAACTTCTATGGAAAGTAACTGAGAGTCTGGTGCCTGACTCACTCAAGGTGCTCTTAAACACCTGATTAGGTGATTAAAAAAGGCTTTTCAAAATCTGGTCCTCAGACACATACTTCCCACAGCTTTTCAGGGAGAATAAGACTTCTAAATGTCTCCATTACTTTTGAAACTGGGAGTTAGTCTCCTAAATCACTTAGGCGGTTTTGCAAATTTTACCACAAATACATTGATCTTTAAGGCATGGTGAAAAATCCAATGCTTCTCCCAGGAATTTTAGGCAGCTACCTAGGGCAGGTGCTCTGTGAGCTGTGGTTCATACCAGAAGATGAAGGGAATTTGTTTCCTTCCCTTTTGCATTTGCAGAAGATGCTGCACTTGATTCTGAAGATCTGTGTAACAAAGTTGAGATTTACATAGTCTTCTACTAAATTTGGCACTCCAGTTCCTTTTAATTTTGATGTAGACTGAGTATGTTGGTCCCTTAGACAGCTTTGAAAATGTCAGCCTTACAGTATGTTAAAAGACAGGAAGGGATTTTTAGGAGCATTTCTATAATTTGTAGAACTCCAGATAGATAGATGGGGCTGTGTAGGGATGGGGAGAGACACAGAGGTTCACAAAAGCCATGGAGCAAGCATGCAGATGTATTTGTAGATGTATTTCCATTCAGACTCACGTGTGATTCCTGCAGCTGCTACACATCACAGCAGGCATTTAACCCCCTCTCAGTTTTTTCAGAGCTGCCTTCACCTCTTTCTTCCTCAGCATATAGATGGCTGGATTCAGCATGGGCATGACCACATTGCCAAAGCTCTGCACAGCAGTCATCAGCACTTTGTTCGGCAGGGGCTGAGTGTAGATCAAGGCGCAGGGACCAAAGAACAGTGTCACCACCACCAGATGCAAGGTGCAAGTGGAGGCCGCTTTACTCCACCCTTCGGCCAAGTTCATATTCAAGAGGGAAAAGATGATCCTGACGTAGGATGTGAGAATGAGGAGGAAGCAAGTTATGGGCACCAGACCAATGTTTGTCAAGGTTACAATCTGAATGATGTACGTCCCTGCACAGGCCAGCTTGACTACCGGGAAGATGTCACAGAAGAAATATTCCACCACATTGGACCCACAGTAGGGCATCGTGAAGGTCAGGCTGGTGAGGATGGTGGCGTGAAAGGAGCTGATGATCCAGGTGCCAGCAACCAGGAGGGCGCACACCCTCTGATTCATGATGGGCAGGAACTGCAGTGGGTGGCAGATGGCCACATACCGGTCATAAGCCATGATGGTGTAGAGCAGGCACTCAGTGCTGCCCAGGAATTGCCCAAAGAAGATCTGGGGCATGCACCCACCCAGCGAGATGACCCTGCTCTGACCCCAGAGAATGGTCAGATATTTAGGGATGCTGATGGAGGAGATTCCAATGTCTAGCACGGAGAGATTGCAGAGGAAGAAATACATGGGGGTGTGCAAGGGGGGATCAGCGAGGATGGCTGAGAAGATGAGCAGGTTGCCCAGCAGTGTGCAGAGATAGATGGCTAGGAAGGTGATGAAGAGAATGATCTGGAGGCCGTTGGCATCAGGGATCCCTAAGAAGATGAAATGAGTCACCACAGTGTGGTTGACCACCCCCATGTGGGAGTCATTCCTGAGTAGGGGAGAGAAATAAAGTCAGTGAGTTACTGAAACAAAAAGACCTATTGTCACATAGCTGCAATGATCACGCTTCCTTCCACTTCCCCCATTATTCACTGCCATCGGGAGCGGTGTATATTTCTGTCACTGGATTGCCAGTTGGGGTCCTGGCCTCACTGGTCTGTCGCTGATCACAGAGAGAGAAAATATCTGCCTTGAAGATCTTACTGTCCAGAGACAAAGAGACAATGAGGACATCTATTCTGTTCTATTCTATTCTATTCTATTCATGTTCTTCTCTTCTCTCCTCACCTACTACAATTTCTTCAGATCTATTCTATCTAAGCCCTTACCCCCCATTCTCACCACAGTACCTCAGAGCCTTGTGCTTGTGGCAAGCGTTTCTCACAAGTAGTTTTTTCGCTCTCAGCTTTGAATGACCTCAGCTTTGTTAGAGCTGTGAGTTGTTTGGGGGTATTTATCGGGGTCCCAGAGAGAAGGAAAAGGAAAGAAGGAGAAGGGAAAGAACCACAGCCAGAGGTGGTGGAGCTAGGAGTGCTGGGAATTCGGCAGCACCCCCTGGCTTGACGTGATTTCCATCATATCCAGGGTTCACAGTTTGGTTCAATGGCACTCAGCGCCCTCACTACACAAATTGTTCCAGGGCCCCTAGACACAGCTTGTCATCGCTCTGCTGTGAACAGCAGGCTGGGCTCTGTAGATGGGACAGGGGCTTTTAAAAGGTCAGATTTGAAAGACAATGGCAAAGTGTCTGTTTGCATGTTTCCCGGGAGTTTCCCAGGCAGGAAAGTCATGGGAAGCAGAGATACTGGAGGGTTCTAGTTATGACAGATGGAGAGAGGAAGATAAATGATACAGAGACAAACAGGCAGGTACTGCACAGGGGTGGACGGCTGGATCTACTTCTCTCTAAATAAAATATTTGGCTGACACCTTCGTCGGCGTGAGGTAGAGACAGGCAGAGACTGAGAGACGGAGAGAGAAGAACTTTACCAAAGCAGGGGCCTTACACTGGCTGCATTGGGAGAGGCCGCTCCAGCTGATGGGAATTCTCCCTTTCTGTCCCTCGGTCGTGACGCCTTTCTAGCACCATCCAGCTTTCTTATCCCGGACGGCCCATTGCCCAGGAGAGGTGCAGATACTGGGTGCTTGGTATCCAATCGGGAGACCTAATCTGCAGCATATCACCCCACGCAGCTGCAGACCCCACAGCTTTCTCACAGCTTCCAGCCTCCTTACAGCTCTCCCTGGTCTTTATATCTCCTTCGGGCCCTTCAGGATCAGGGCCGTAAATCCCCGAGAGTTTCCTGGTCTGAGATCTTGGTGGAGTCTCCAATTAACGGAGATTGGGCATCATTTCAGCTAACACTCATGGACCACTGGGACTGGCCCCCAGGCGGCCTCAATAAGAGTAGCGCCATGGGACTGAATTGGCCAGATCCCCACCTCCACCAAGGTTCAGATTTAAGTCTTTTCTTCCCCTGACCTGACTCCTGAACAATTCCATTGGATTCGCTGGGGCTCCTTCCCTTCCCAGCCAGGTACCTGGTGTAAATCAGGAGTAACACCACTGGAATCACAGGTGCTGTGTAGATTTCTACCAGCTGAGAATCTGGCCCAGCCATTGGAGGGGGGATGGGATGGGATATTCATGCTTGTCTAGGCTCTCCAGTTCTGTGACACAAGCCAGCGAATTCCCCCCAATGACGTGAAATAGGAGTAAACTGGGCCGGAGGTTCAGCTGGCCGTCTCTGTATCCAGCACAGCTTTCTGGTGGGGTTGTATGTCCTACTGTTCTCCTGCCCCCATCTCTGTGTCTCTGTCCACACAGGGATATATTCATGCAGTGCTGTGGTTATGTGTGAGGGTGAAATTCCCCCCTGTGTAGATGGAGGACAGCCTACGTCCTGTGTACGACTTCACATCACATTTTGCAAGATAGCAGAGACTCCAAGAAGATCATTGAGTTGTTTGGGGCAGTACAGTAGCTGTCAGCAACTCCGGCTCGATCCTGGCGCTGTTGTCCTGGATGCCGCTCAGACACAGAGGGAGACTGATCCTGCCTGTGAGAGCTCACTAGCTAACCAAACACCATGAGAATTATCAGCCACATGTTACAAGAGAAAACTGAGGCACAGAGATTTTCAGAGTGGGATTTTCAAAGGAGCCAATCTCCCACAACTCACTCCAGTTCACTGGGCATTCGACGCCCAATTCCTACTGGCTGGATGAAACTCTCAATAGGATTGAATTGTCTTAGGTGAGAAAAGTAGGTTGTGGAAGAGCTGGGAATCTGGTCCAGATTTCCTGGGTTCCAGCCCAAGCACTGGCCGTAACACCCTTGTCTTTTCATTGGGATGACCCTTGGTCTGTGTCTCTCTAAGCCTCAGGCCTCTTCTCTTACCCTCCCCTCTGTGCAATCAGGGTTCAGGAGTCAGGGCCTTTAGACCATTTGGTCTGATTTCACTGAACCAAAGCTGCTTCTTTACTAGCCAAGAAATTGGGATAATAGACTCGCCCCTCGTCTCGGACCTCTACTGTGCATCTACGCTAAGGGGTAAGGAGTGGTTAGCTAAATAGGTGTGAAGTACTTTAATGTGGAGATATCCACAGACCCCACACAGAGAGGGCTGTGAGAGAGACAGGGCTAGATTAGGGGGGGTTCCAGCAAAGATCTCATTCATCTATTTGCTGGTTTCCTAGTAGCAAAGTTGTGATAAAATCCCTCATGATTCCTCTAATCTGTATCATTTCTCGTTCTTCCTCTGAGGGGCATCTTCCTTGGGAGCCAGAATTCAGGGGCAGAAGCAGACATGATAATTAATCTCTGAAGATGTGTTATCCCCAACCCAGTCACAACATCCCACGGGGCTCAATGGCCGTTGAGGTTAATTAAAATGTTGACATTTCTAACGAGTTCCCAGGCTGAGCCCTCTCACTGCTCTGGAGACCAGGCTCAGAGGTGACACTTGGCTTGCATGAGCTGAGTTCTGTGTGTGTTTGCCAGGAACACCAGAACCGGAACTGCCTTTGAGTATTTTACTTTGTATCATCACTATTTTTATCATTGGTATTATGGTACGACCTACAGGCTGGACCTGAGACGCAGGCTGCTTCTTGCCACACCCACAGAGACACAGAGTAAGAGACAGTCTCCATCTGAACGTGATACACATTTAATAGCTGAGAGTGAGAAAGGATTTAATTAGCCGTGTATAACAGATGGAGAAACTGAGTCAAAAAGCAATGTAGTGAGTTACTGAAGGGCAATCAGAGACTCTTTTACAGAGATTGTACTAGAACCCAGATCTCCTGCGTCCCAGGCCTTTGTCTTACCCACAAGATAATGGTTTGCAAATAATTCCCACAGGATCTCTACCTTCTGCACAACGCACCCCTCGAACTGATTTTTCACCTTGCTCTCCGGTCACCCTAGATGAGTTGACACATTTCTCAGTTACAAAATACTATAGCCATCTGCTCGCCATGCTACTCCCTTTATGGCTGCCCCATGCCCATGGCCTGTCGGTAAAGAGAGCTTTCCCACTGTCCATCACCATCTACTGTGATTTTTAAAATCAACGTGCACAATTTCTGCACTGAACTTCCATTCCGGCTTTTCATTTCTCAATCTGCATAGTCTGGATTTGTGGCTCTGTGGAGATTGGTTCCCTGGAGAAACAAGAGGGAAATTTTCAGACAAAGCCTCGCAATGCAAAGGGGGCACTGCAGGTAAGGGAGCGGGGAAGGCAACTCAGTAGGGGGCGCTTTTCCCTCCGAGTCAGGGCTGTTTCTTGTGCGGCGGTGTTGGGCTCGCATGTGCTGCTCTGCAGATAGACGTGCCCGGGGCCAGACTCACGGCACCGCCCCCCCCGCCCCTGATTCCTTTCTCTTCTTTTATTGCATTATTTGTTCATTTCAAGGCACAAGGTGAAAGCCACGCCCAAGCACTCAGGGATAATTCTGAACAGCCTACTAATGTTTCTGTTGTGTGGAAGGCCCGAGGCCCTGTTGCAGTAGCTGCTGCACCCACACAAGGCCAGAGACAGCCCCTGTCCCAAAGAGCTTACAAGTGAAATGGGTGGGAAAAAAGAATAATTGTTACCACTGTATCTCAGGTGGGGAACTGAACGCCAAGGAGATGATGTCATTCACCTAACTTCCTGCCTCATCCACATTAACACTGGCATAAATGTATTCACTTCCTGCCTCACCTGAACACTGGGTAACTTTATTGACCGCATGCATCACCTGAACCCTAGTGGCACCCAAGTGCCCTGCCTCAACCCGAGCAGAATTCCTTTGATCTTTTCCCCAGCGCTAACCCTAGAATAACACCAGCATCCTCCTCCCTCATCCTGGGAAAACTCCACTGACGTCCATCCTATCCCTAACCCTGGAATAACTCCACCAACTTCCTCCCCAGTCGGGATCTGGAGTGATGGAAGATCCCTAAAAGTGAGGATCCGCTGGCACCTGAACAGTGGACAAGCCACCCGCGCCGCCTCTACCCTAAGACCATGCCCTCACATCATCTCTTCCCCCAATGCTCTGCACCTCACTTTTTCCTCTCTGCTTCCTCCCTATATTCCTTGGGGTGCACTAAAGAGGAACATTGAGTACAAGCCGAGAGATGATTTTACCTTTCTGTTTGGCACTGGCACGATCGCTGCTGGTACAGTGTCCTGGTCTGCTGTTCACAATTGCACAAGGGGGCTGATAAATTGGAGAGGCTTCAGACAAGATCCATGAGAAGAATTGAAGGAGTAGAAAACATGCCTTGTAAGGACACATTTAAAGAGTTTGAGCTATGCAGATATGTGTAATAAGTCTGAGATTTTCAAAGTCCTCTACAAGGTTCAGATCTCCAAGGCCGCTTAATTTCAATGCAGATGGAGTGTGCATCTCCCTTCGGCTGCTTTGAACATGTCAGCCTTACAGTGTGTCAAAGACAGCTGGGGATCTTTAGGAGCATTTCCATGACTTGTAGAGCACCGGATAGACAGATGGGACTGTGTGGCCATATGAGGGAGAGGGAGAGTTTCACAAAAGCCATGGAGCAGCCATGCATATTTATATGTAGATGTATTTCCACACAGAGATCCTTGCTATTCCTGCAAGTGCCACACATCAATGTTCATGCATTTGACCCCCTCTCAGTTTTCTCAGAGCCGCTTTCACCTCCTTATTCCTCAATGTGTAGATAGCCGGATTCAGCATGGGCGTGACCACACTGCTGAAGATCTGCACAGCAGTCACCAGCACTTTTTTCAGGTGGGGCTGAGTATAGATCAGGGCGCACTGTCCAAAGAACAGCGTCACCACTGTGAGATGCGAGGCGCAAGTGGAGGTGGCTTTGCGCCGCCCTTCGGACGAGTTCATCTTCAGGACAGAGAATATGATTCGGATGTAGGAAGCGAGGATGAGGTGGAAGTAGGTCATGGGCACCACTCCAGTGTTAGTCAAGGTCACGGTCTCAATAACGTATGTGTCTGCACAGGCCAGTTTGACCACCGGGAAGATGTCACAGAAGAAATAGTCCACCACATTGGACCCACAGTAGGGCAGCGTGAAGGTCAGGCTGGTGAGGATGGTGGAGTGGAAAAAGCTGGTGATCAAGGTGCCAGCGACTAGGAGGGCGCACACCCTCCGGTTCATGATGAGCCGGTAGCGCAGCGGGTGGCAGATGGCCACGTACCGGTCATAGGCCATGACGGTGTAGAGCAGGCACTCGGTGCTGCCCAGGAAGTGGTAGAAGAAGATCTGGGTCATGCACCCACCTAGTGAGATGATCCTACTCTGAAACCAAAGGTTGGTCAGCATTTTGGGAGTACTGATGGAGGAAAAACCAATGTCCAGCACAGAGAGATTGCAGAGGAAGAAATACATGGGAGTGTGCAAGCGGAGGTCAGCAAGGATGGCTGAGAAGATGAGCAGGTTGCCCAGCATATGCAGAGGTAGAAGGCTAAGAAGGTGATGAAGAGGATGGTCTGGAAGCCGTTGGCATCGGGGATCCCTAAGAGGATGAAATGAGTCACCAAAGTGTGGTTGACCAGCCCCATGTGGGAGTCATTCCTGGATAGGGGAGAGAAATAATGTCAGTGAGTTACTGAAACAAAAAGGCCTATTTTCACATAGCTGCAATGATCACTCTTCCTTCCACTGCCCCCATTACTCACTGCCATTGGGAGCGATGTATATTTCTGTCACTGGATTGCCAGGTGGGGTCATGGGCTCATTGGTCTGGTATCTGCCTTGAAGATCTTACTGTCCAGAGACAAAGAGACAATGGGGATCTCTATTCTATTCTATTCTATTCTATTCTATTCATGTTCTTCTCTTCTCTCCTCACCTACTCCAATTTCTTCGGTTCTATTCTATCTAGGCCTTTACCCCCCAGTCTCACCACAGTACCTCAGAGCTTTGTGTTTTTGGCTAACATTTCTCACTAGTGGTTTGTTCTCTCTCTCTCTTTCTGTCCCTCACCTTCTCTGCAGAGGAATGGCCATGTGTGCAGTGCAGCGCTGTGTTTTTGCAGGATTTTGTTGTTATAAATGCATGAGCTGGGACATGTTTGCTTTAAGAAACAGGGGGAGGATGGAACATATAAACCAATGATTGTGTTGGTGAATGACCTCAGCTTTGTTAGTGCTGTGAGTTGTTTGGGGATATTTATCGGGGTTTGAGAGAGAAGGAAAAGGAAAGAAGGAGAAGGGGAAAGCCACAGTCAGAAATGGTGAAAGTAGGAGTGGTGGGAGTTCGGCAGCACCCCCTGGCTTGACATAGTTTCCATCATATCCAGGATTCACAGTTTGGTTCAATGGCGCTCAGCACCCTCACTACACTAGACACAGCTTGTCATCGCTCAGCCGTGAAGAGCAGGCTGGGCTCTGTAGATGGGACAGGGGCTTTTTAAGGTGAGCCTTGAAGGACACTGGTGAAGTGTCTGTGTGAATTTTGCCAGGGAGTTTCCCAAGCAGGAGAGGCACGGGAAGCGGAGATGCTGGTGGGTTCAGGTTAAGCCAGATGGAGAGAGGAAGATAAATGATACAGAGACAGGCAGGTACTGCACAGGGGTGGATGGCTGGATGGCTGAATCAATTTCTCTCTAAAGAAAATATTTGGCTGACACCTTCATCGGCATGAGGCAGACGACAGGTTCAGCGACAGACACAGACTGAGATACTGAAAGAAAAGAACTTTGCCAAAGCAGGGGCCTTACACTGGCTGCATTGGGAGAGGTCGCTCCAGCTGGTGGGAATTCTCCTTTTCTGTCCCCTAGTTGTGACTCCTTTCTAGCACCATCCAGCCCATCGCCCGGGAGAGGTGCACAGCCTGGGTGCTTGGTATCCAACCGGGAGACCTAATTTGTGGCATATCACCCCACACTGCTGCAGACCCCACAGCTTTCTCACAGCTTCCAGCCTCCTTACAGCTCTCCCTGGTCTTTATATCTCCTTCGGGCCCTTCAGGATGAGGGCCATAAATCCCCGAGAGTCTTTACTAGCCAAGAAATTGGGATAATAGACTCGCCCCTCGTCTTGGACCTCTACTGTGCATCTGCACTAAGGGGTCAGGAGTGGTTAGCTAAATAAGTGTGAAGTACTTTAATGTGGACATATCGACAGACCCCACACAGAGAGGGATGTGAGAGGCACAGGGCTAGATTAGGGGGGGTTCCAGCAATGATTTCATTGTCCTAGCACCATAGTTGTGATAAGGTCCCGATTCCTGTAATTTCTCTCATTTCCTACTCTTTCTCTGGGGGACATCTTACTTGGAAGACAGAATGCAGGGCCTGAAACAGACATGATAATTAATCTCTGTAGATGTGTTATCTCCAACCCAGGCATAACATCCCATGGGGCTCAATGTCCGCTGAGGTTAATTAAAAATTTATTTGAGCATAAGATTTCATGGGCTACAGCCCGCTTCATAGGATGCATAGAATGGAACGTATAATAAGAGTATATATATACATACAGAGAAGATGCCATACCAGCTCTAAGAGGCTAATTAATTAAAATGACCTGTTATCAGCAGGAAAAATCTTTTGTAGAGATAATCAAGATGATAAATTACAGAGAGTTGACAAGAGGTGTGAGGATAGTTATCCTATGGAAAAAGATTCAAGTAGCGTAATGAGAGTGAAATTACAGAACGCCACTACCCGTCACCTTCAGCCTCCTCTTCTTCTCTCCACTGTTGAATAGCAGAGCTTATTTTGATTTTATTAGAACTCTAGCTAGAAGTTGCGGAAAGCTGAATTTACTTTGGGCCAATGGTGCACCAGCCCTGGGGCTCTCCTACTACAAGCTGAAATCACTAAAAGAGCTAAACTTACTGAGCTGAGTGCTGTGTTAACTAGTGGGGGAGCCTGAAGATATATTGCTAAGCAGCTGGCAGAGTGGAGCCATTTGCAGGATGGTTGGAGCAGCCCGCAGAATGCGGAGCAGAGCTGAGCAGTCTGCAGGATGGTTGGACCAGCTCATAGAACAATGAGCAAGCGAGTGGAGCAGTTTCCATGGACTGCCGGAGTGGCTCACAGGTCGGCTGGTGGAGTGAAGCTGTTCATGGTAAAGGCGGCAGCAGAAATCCGTGGAGAGGCAGCGCAGTTGCCCTCTGACCACGTAAGGTGCCCATTAACACCCTCTGTGCCCCTCTATTTCCACTCAGGCTGGGGGGGTGTAAAACTCTGCAGATAAACCTTTGAACTCTGGGGCAGCACTGACCAGGGACAAAGACTTTTGGGTTGTTGGACTTTGGGGTGATCGGACTTAAAACCCTAAGGGGAAAAAGACATTGCTAAACTTACTTGGTGGGTCTTTTGCTCATGGTTTATGTTATGAATCCTGTTTGTGGTGTTTCCCCAATATGATGCCACATTGTTTCCCTCCTTTATTAAAAGGATTTTGCTACACTCAGGCTGTCTGCTTGCGAGTGGGGAAGTATTGTCTCCTAGAAGCACCTGGACGGGTGGTATGAAATGGAACCCCTAGACACTGAACCTGGCCCTTGTTGCTGCCAGCTCAGGGGGGCAGAAGGTTGACACAGATACAATTGAAATAAATGAAAGAATCAAACCGTGAGGCAGATAATACAGCTGCAGCAATAGTTAAAATGGTCAGATTGCACTCACGGGGGGAGGGACGACTGATGACTGTAGCTATCCCAGAGTTCCCGCAGTCTCCGAAAACCATTTGAATTCTGGGCTGAGCTCCCAATGCCTGAAGGGTCAAAAACATTGTCGCTGAGCTTCCCCTTCCTTTTGTTTTCTTTCTCGGCTGCCACGAGGGAGAGGTGGAAAAGCAGTGGGGCCTCAGAAAAAAAATCTTCCCAAGTGAGGTTTTTTCTGGATTGGTGTAGCAGCTCGACACTCACTGGCACAGCGCCTCCTGCTGGTTGCCTCAGGAATTAACTCAATTCCAGCACGGAGCGCTTCTGCTGGCCGGTGTCTCTCCTGCCTCAGGGCCCCCGTGTCCCTCCCAGACACCAGTGCCCTGTACCTCAGGGTTCTCCCCCACCAGTACCCCCCACACTCTGGGTCTCCCCTCCCAGGGCAACCCCCAAACATCTATACTCACCTTGCCTCAGTGGCTACTGCCAGTCGTCACCTAGCCCCTGCTTGCTGTGGCAGATTGCAGTCTGTAAAGGCTATGCATCACTGGCAAAAGGGTTGAACCAGCTGCCTCTGCCTATCCCTAGGCTGCAGCGCTGCAGCCCCAGTACCTGCTTAGGCCTTAACCAGGCCTCAGCCTGGGGAGTTGCCAGGCTGGAGCTCCCCAGCTCCTCTTGCCTTTCCCCAGCCCTGCTCTGCATCACAGCCCCTCTCTTTCCAGGCAGCCAGGCCCTTCTCCCTTCAAGCCTGGAGAGTGACTCCCTGCCTTCTGGCCCTGCAGCTCTTTCATAGGGCCCAGCCTGGCCCTGATTGGCTGCCTCCCAGGCTTTTCTCCTTGGCTCTCAGCCCCAGCCCTCTCCAAGGGCTGGCCTTTAACCCTTTCAGGGCCGCAGTGGGGTGACCGCCCTGCTACAATGGGCAAAACGCCACTTGGGGAGTGGCAGCATTACCAGCCTGGAGTGGCCAGTCTTAATTTTTGGAGTCCTTGAGGGACCCCACCTTCTGCACTCAAAGTGCCAGAGTGGGGAATCAGCCTTGAAAGCCCCCACTGTCTTTCCCTGGTGGTGCTTGTGTTGTGTACACAACAGGCTGGGGAGGACCCCCCCACGCTCCTTGCTGTGAGGAGCTGGGATTTGTAGTACCAGTCATGAGCATAAGACAGAGTTTCATAACCACAGTCTGTATTCACACCTCAGCTTGGCCATTGAGTTCAGACCACTACAAGCCTTCATACAAGACCAGGGGCGGCTCTAGGTACCAGCAAACAAGCATGTGCTTGGGGCAGCCCATTTGCAGGGGTGGCAGAGATCCAGCATGGGAGCTGAGAACCAACAGGGGGCCCTGGGAGCTGTAGTTCCTTGGTTAGCTCCCTGCGCACGGAGCCAGCCCTGGAGCAGAGAAAGAACTACATTTCCCAGCATTCCCTTGGCCTCTACCAACAGGAAAGGAAAGGAGAGACCTTATGCTGCAGCCCTGTGAATGGAGAGCTCCACTCTGAAGGGTGGGGAATCCCATAGTTTAACATTCAAAACACAGGACACTCCACGGGGAGGGAGGGTAGCCCCCTCCTGCCACTATCCACTCCCTCCAACTGCTCCCCACAGAAACCTCAACCCATCCAACCCCTCCTGCTCCCTGATCACCCCCTCCCGGGACCCCTGCCCCTAACACCCCCCCAGAACCCCACACCCTATTTAAGCCTCCTTTCTCCTTGTCCCCAAGTGCCCCCTCTTGAGACCCCCCCCAACGTCCCCCATAGGATCCCACCCCCTACCTGTCCCCTGACAAACTCCTGAGACTCCCATGCCTATCCAACCACTCCCTGTCCCCTGACTGCCCCCCCGAACCCATGACCCATCTAACCCCCCCTTCTCCCTGCCCCTGACTGCCCCCTCGAACCTCCACCTCATCCAACCCTCCCTGTTCCCTGTCCCTTGACTGCCCCCTGAAACCTCCCTCCCCTTCTCCAACCCTCACTCCCCTTACCGTGCCACTTAGACCACCGTGTCTGGCTCCGCACGCTGCTGTCTTCCCCCACGGAGCCCCCAGGCCCCGCCCCCCAGCACCTGCCTTCCAGATTTGAACACCTCAAAATTCAGGAGTGCTCAAGCTCAGTTTGGGCAGCTGTTACTTCATTTCTCCCCAATCAAATATACTGATCCACTGTAACTCGCTGTAGAAAAAGTAGAATAAAATTGAACAAGAAATGCTTCCCAGTGGTTATTTGGACTGGAATTGCTATTTTCAACTGCCATTGCCTTTTTGTTTGTTTATTTGTTTAAAAGGAAGACAGGGATATTGCATTGGAAAATCCCCCATAGAAAGACAGAGTGGAACAAAAGAATAATAAAGGCACCTCAACTTTTCCTCATTAATGGAGGACAGTCTTATAATCTGCATCCAGATATCCTCCAATCACACAAGCTGTAAATTGTTCCACTTTACTGCAGTTCTGTAAGCATATGGGAACCAATCCTGTCTGTGTTCTGTGCACATCCAAAATTCCTGCTGAATGACCCGCCCTGGGAGCGAATTACCAGTGATCCAGGGCGGTGGCAGAAGGAGGGTGGGTGCAGGGGTGAGGAGGAGAGCCCAGGGCTGGAGCAGCAGGAGGTATGTGTGTGGGGTCAATGGTGTTAGGGAAGGGGGAGCCCAGAGCTGGGGCAGCAGGGGGTGTGGGGAGGGGAAAGCCCAGGGCTAGGGCAACAAGGGGGTCTGGCAAGGAGCCCAGGGCTGGGACAGGGGGCAGCCAAAATTTTTTTTGCTTGATGCGGCAAGAAACCTAGAGCCGTCCCTGTACAAGACCTTACCTGCTATATGTTTTTGCACAATGACATTGTGTGTAACCAATTGATTCAATTGCCTATTTTGGGGTTCAGACCCCCTGTCATCCTGTTAGATGTCTGGACCCTCCAGTCCGCTTCCCATCCCACTCTTATCGTTAGACTCCACACCCCTTCCAGCTCTAGGGATCAGTTACAGGAGGATTCCCAGCCCCTCCCCTGATCTAACCTAGTAAACCCCACTACCTTCTCAACACATCAGATACAATTAGGGTTGCCAACCCTTCCAGTCTGGCCAGGAGTCTCCCGGAATTGGGCTCTATCTCCTCAAGGAGAATACAACCAGTCTGGGAGATTTTTGGCCACTAAAAGTCTGGTGGCGTATAGGAGCTAAGGCAGGCTACCTGCCTGTCCTGGCTCTGCGTGGCTCTTGGAAGTGGCAGCATGTCTGGATCCTAGGTGCAGGGGTGGCCAGGGCCAGGGGGTCTCTGCACGCTGCCCCCACACCCCTCCCCAAGTGCCAACTCTTCAGCTCTCATTGGCTGGAAACAGGGAACTTCAGCCAGTGGGAGCTGTGGGGCAGCGTCTGCAGGCATGAGCAGTGTGCAGAGCCCTCCTGGCCCCCTGCCCAGCAGCCACAGGGATGTGCTGTTTGCTCCCGGGAATCAGGCCAAGCCAGGGCAGTCAGGGAGCCTGCCTTAAGTCCACTGCATTGCTGGCCAGGAGCAGCCCAATGTATGTACTGCCTGGAGACCGCACCCCTCAATGCCTCCTTGCTCCAAGCCCCTGCCCCAGCCCCAAGCCCCCTCCTGCACCCTAACCCTTCATCCCTGTCCTCACCCCAGACCCTGCATCCCTTGGCAGAGTCCGCACCTCCACTGCACCCCAACCCTTCATCCCTGTCCTCATCCCAAAGCCCACAACCCTCGGCAGAGCCCGCACCTCCCCTGCAGCCCAACCCTTCATCCCTGTCCTCACCCCAGAGCCCGCCACCCTCACCAGAGCCTGAACCTCCCCTGCACCCCAACCTCCTGCCCTGGCCCAGAACTCGCTCCCATACACCTAACCCTTTGACCTCACCCCCCAGCCCAGAGTCCACACCTCAACCCCCTGCCCAAGCCCAGAGCCTCCTCCCAGACACCTAACCTCTCAACCATATCCCCCAACCAGAGTCCACACCCCAACCCCCTGCCCCAGCCCAGAGCCCCCTCCCACACACCTAACCTGCTCCCAAGCACAGTAACCTGCTCCTGTCCCAGAGTCAGGGGCAGAAATGAAAAATCTGAACTTTCAGCCGTTTCTGCTCCAAGCCACTGACCTCAGCTCCCCCACCGAACAGAGACAGAAGAGGGGAGTCCTGACTTCTGTCTCCAAGTCCCTCTCTCCCTGGCCAGTTCTCAGGCAGTTCCTGCTGAAAGCTGAATAATCATAGCTCAGGGCCCAGAGGTTTCCTGCTCCCCCAGTCTCAACAAGGCATCTTTCATCTCCTTGTTCCTCAGCGTGTAGATGAGGAGGTTGAGGAGCGGGGTCACCGTGGTGTAGAATACAGCCACCACACCATCCAGTGGGTGCCAGGATCCTGGCCTCAGGTAGATGAAGAGCCCAGGCACATAGTAGGTCACCACCACGGTGACAGGAGCCATGCAGGTGGAGAAGGCCTGGTGCCTGCCCTGGGCCGAGTGAATCCTCAGGATGGCATAGACGATGTAGACACAGGACATCAGGATGAGAAGGAAGCAGGTGAGGGCCAGGAAGCCAATGTCCACAAATGTCACCAGCTCGTTGAACGCCTTTTCCCCACAGGCCAGCTTCAGCACAGCTCAGATATCACAGAGGACGTATCCCACTCTGTTCTCTTGGCGGTAGGGCAGCTGGAAGGTCAGCACGGTCTGTATGGTGGAGTGCAGGGAGCCCCCTAACCAGGTCACTACTGCCAGGAACAGGCAGGGTCTGTGGTTCATAATGACGCTGTAGTGCGGTGGTTTGCAGATGGCCAGGAAGCGGTCATAGGCCATAACCGTGTAGAGGAAGCACACGGTGGAGTGGAACAAGAAGAGCTGGGCCATGCAGCCCTGGAAGGAGATTGCTTTGCTGCCCAGCAGGAAGCCGGCCACCATCCTGGGAACCGCCACTGAGGAGACCATCGTGTCCAGGAAGGACAAGTAGCAGAGGAACCAGTGCATGGGCTTGTGCAGCTGGTGCTCCCGGGCCACCGCCAGCAATATGAGCAGGTTTCTGCACAGCGTCAACAGGTAGATGATGAGGAAGAAGAGGAACAAGGGAATCCGCAGCTCTGGGGGATATGGGAGCCCCATCATGATGAAATGAGTCAGCTGAGACCGGTTCCCACGCTCCATTCACTCGGTCTGTGTCCCTGAAGGTGAACCCAGGATGTTAATGATTAATGAGCAGAGAAGCAATGGATGATCTTTGCTGGAGCATTTGGGACAAGATTCACTCCTGTGTCAGGGGAAGAATAGAGCCCAGAAGCCCAGACTTCCGATCTCTCCTCTATGCTCTAGCCCACTAGAGCCTGAGCAGCTCCAAGAGCTGGGACCTTAACTCTGCAGTCCTGGCAACCAACCGCCCTTGCTCTGACCTTCTGGACCCCACCTACCTCCCAGAGGTGGAAATACAACCCAGGAGACCTGACTCACATCCCCTCCACACCCCTTACCTCTCACTCACCACCCAGAGCTGTGAAAATAATCTAGAAGCCCCAGCTCACCCCCAATCATCCCCACTATACTCCATTCTCTACCCAGAAATGGGGATACAACCCTACAATCCAAGAGTCCTGATCCTAGTTTCCCTCCCCATCTTCTAACTCCCTGGAGCCCACACTTGACAACAGAAAGTCCTTCCAAAACCCCTACCTCAGGACTTTCGTGTCTAGTCTTCATGCTGGCCCAACTGCACAGGTATGGATTTCAACCATGGTGCTCCGCAGATCAAACGGGGATAAAACTTCCTATTTTTGGGTCAAACTCAACTTCCAAGTGACCTGGGAGAGGAAAAAAATAACCCTCTCTGGAAAGTCAATACTGGAACTGCGCCTTGCAAAGGTTTTTGCACCTTCCCCTGATGTTGCCAGTTCAGGCCACCATCAAGGAGCGAGTGGCTGTTCTGTGGCATGAAGGACTCACTTGCCATGGAGAATGGGAATTTTCACCAGCTAGGGACCTGGGCCTGTAGTGAGGAAGAGCAGCAGAGAGAGACTGAACCAGAGGACAGAGCAGTCCTGCAGCTGCCCCTCTGGATACAGTTCCCTGGAGTGTGTTGCAGCTGGATGCATGATTCTGTCTTCAAGCAGGTTCTATTTGCTTTCTTCCATGCTCTGAGATCTGCCTTAAATCCCCCCAATCAAACATTTCACACAGGAGGTGGCTTTGGCTCCAATGTGATGCCAGCCCCAAACAGACAGGGACTCGGGGTAAATGTTCCCTGTACAAGATCATCCCGGAGTTTCCGGCTGCAGAGTCCATGAACTTGCCTCTCATGGTGGGAGACTGAGCTGGGTGAGTCTCGGTGCTGATCTCCGCTTCTGTGCATCATTGCTCCACTCTGTTAAATTTTGCCCTCAGGTCTGTTGTGTCCTTTCTCTCTGCAGCTTCTTTTAACCTGGCGTCCCTCCTGCACTAGTCTCTGTGCTCTCGCTTCTTCCCCCTCGGGTACTTCTCTCCCACCAGTGCCACTAATATGAAACTGTTGAAATTTGCTGTATTTTCAAGCATGTAATGAGGTCCCCCATGGGCAAACCCCAATGGGCATCATTCGAAATGGTGTTTGGGGAAAAAATGAAGGGGACAGAGCATTGACTTAGCTGTTAAAGGAGACCATGGATCTTAAAAGAATGGCCCAGCGTGGGACTTCAGGGACTGGGGTGTGGGCTCAGTTGGGGGCACACTCCACTACCAGTCAGTGCTGTCCCCCGTGCTCCAGAATGGCACTAGGGGGTGCTTTGTTTTATGCAATGGGATGAGGTGGGTCAGCAGGGGTCGCTCTCCCCTGCAAGTCTGTTCTGAACCCAAGGTGGCATTAGGCGGAACCACCCTGGGTTTCGAACAGACTTGGAGGGAACGGGGTTGGAACGGGGGCGGGGAAGGGGTGGGAATAGGTGGGGTGGGACAGGGCCTCATAGAAGGAGTGGAGTAGGGACGGGGCCAGAGGCAGAGCCAAGGCTTTTGTATCTTTATATGTAAAGGTATCAGTGACGCGGCCAGTGTACTAGTCCTCGCGTGGATCTCATGGTGATTTGAGTTGGAGACCCCTGCCCTAGACTTTAGTAAGGCTTTTGATACTGTCCTGCATGACCTGCCATAAACAACCTAGGGAAATAAAACCTAGCTGGAGCTACTATTATGTAGGTGCATAACGAGTTGGACCACAATTCCCAGAAAGGAATTATCAGTGATTCACAGTAAGGCTGGAAGGGCATAATGAGTGGGGTTTCACAGGGCTCAGTTCTGGGTTTGGTTCTGTTCAATAGCTTCATCAACAATTGAGATCGTGGCACAGAGAGTACACTTCCAGGGTTTGCGGATGATACCAAGCTGGGAGGGGTTCCAAGTGCTTTGGAGGACAGGATTATAATTCAAAATGATCTGGACAAACTGAATAAATGGTCTGAAGTAAATAGCATGAAATTCAATAAGGACAAATGCAAATTACTCTATTTAGAATGGAAGAATCAGTTACACACATATAAAATGGGAAATGACTGCCTAGGAAGAACAGGAGTACTTGTGGCACCTTAGAGACTAAAAATTTATTTGAGCATAAGCTTTCATGGGCTACAGTCCACTTCATCGGATGCATAGAATAGAACATATAATAAGAGTATATATATACATACAGAGAAGATGCCGTACCAGCTCTAAGAGGCTAATTAATTAAAATGACCTGTTATCAGCAGGAAAAACACTTTTGTAGAGATAATCAAGATGTTCAATTACAGACGTTGACAAGAGGTGTAAGGAGAGTTATCATATGGAAAAAGATTCAAGTAGTGTAATGAGAATGAAATAACAGAACGCCATTACCCATCACCTTCAGCCTCCAATTAAAATCTCTCCAGCGCATCATCAAAGATCTACAGCCTATCCTGAAAGACGATCTCTCACTCTTACAGATCTTGGAAGACAGACCAGTCCTCGCTTACAGACAGCCTCTCAACCTGAAACAAATACTCACCAGCAACCACACACCACACAACAAAAATACTAACCCAGGAACGTATCCTTCCAACAAAGCCCAATGCCAACTCTGTCCACATATCTATTCAAGTGACACCATCACTGGACCTAATCACATCAGCCATGCCATTCACCTGCACATCCAGTAATGTGATATATGCCATCATGTGCCAGCAATGCCTCACTGCCATGTACATTGGCCAAACCGGACAATCTCTATGCAAAAGAATAAATGGACACAAACCTGACATCAGGAATCATAACACTCAAAAACCAACAGGAGGACACTTCAACCTCTCTGGCCACTCAGTAACAGACCTGAAGGTGACAATTTTGCAAGAGAAAGACTTCAAAAACAGACTCCAAGGAGAAACTGCTGAGCTTGATTGATTTTCAAATTAGATACCATTAGGTCTGGCTTGACTAGAGACTGGGAACGGCTGAGTCATTACACTACTTGAATCTATTTCCTTATGATAACTATCCTTAAGCTCTTGCCAACTGTCTGGAGAGGGGGTGAAATGGGGAAGGAAGAAGCAGGGTCAGGGTGGAGCAGGGGAAGAGTCAGGGCAGGGTTAGGGCCTTGGGGGAAGGGGTGGAGTGGGGGTAGGGGTGGGGCCTAGGGCAGAGCCGGGGGTTGAGCATCCCCCGGCACTTTTGAAAGTCAACACCAATGGGACTCCAGACACCTGTGTCACTTGTACTATGCTTGCTTTGGCTTCCCATCTGTAAAGTGGGACTAGTGCCACTTCCTTTAGACTGTTTAGATCATGAGCACTTTAGGACAAGAACTGACTGCATAGTGCCTGTCACAGTGGAGGCAAATCACAAGCTGGTGTGAACCTGCCTCAGCTCCATTGGAGTCAATGGTTCACATCTGAATTGAAGTCATAGGGGACAGGTCAGTTTATACCAGCCAGGGGCTGGTCATATGGCCATATCAATATGTAATGAGATTTCTATAACTTTCTGGCCCAGAAGCATTAATTTCCTTGGTGCTCAGTTCATTGTGTGTCAATGTAACCAATTTTTCAGTTGTAGAAGTTCACGTTCCCATCTAGTGGGTGATGTTTTCCCCTGCGCAGGACCATTGAAAACCCAATTTTCCATCAAAGAAAAGCTTCTAGGGATCATTTATTACTAGTCCGTAATAACGATGGTAGTGACTGGCTTTTATATAACTCAAGATGTTCTCATCTGTACACCTGTCGGATCCTTTTTTGAAATCTAAAAAGCTCTTGGCCTCAGTATCTTGTGGTCTTGAGTTTGTCAGACTAAGTGTGCAGTTTAGGGCTTAAGTGGTAAGTAACCGGTGAGCAGACCATCTGCGCCCCCTGGTGAACTTCCTATCATGCTTGTACTTTAGGGTGGGTGTGGTAAACTTTTTTTCCCAAACCTGGACTTTAGCGTACAAAATCTGGGTGCTTACTGTGAACCTTCCCCAAGCTTGTACCCAGCTTGGATCTATCTCGCTGCCACCAGATAAGATTAATGCTCTTATCAGCCTGGGTTTCCCAAATACTCCTTGGGGTACCCCCTCTGTGGCCTCCCCAACTTCCCCTGGAAAGACCACCCCCCCAAGACTCAGAAGCCTGAGTCCACGGGCAAGGGAATATCCCCCTCCCTTCCCTTCTCCCCGGCTTCTCTTCTGAGCCACTTAAGGGAATGGCTGTAATCTTTTACATTACAATACCAAGAAAGTCCTGTCTCCTTTCTCTCCAAAGAGACAGCTTCAAACACAGGGAAACTAAAGGGATTCTTTCTCTCTATCCCCGTAGCCTGTTCCCGCCCTGGGGACAATAAGAAACTAACCCACAGCCTGGGCTTTTCCCTTTCCCCTTTGCCTCAGTAGGAAAGAACTTCCACAACTTTAAAAAGAAAACTTTATATAAAAAGAAAGAAAATACAGAACAATAATACTGCATTAAAGATCAATACAGGCTCTTGCTTATAAGAAAATATGAATAACCAGTCTGATTTAAAAAATAGCCAAGTTAGAACAGTCCAGCAAATCAACACACAGTAAATACAAATCAAAGCACATCACAGCCGATTACTTTGTTTCCTTTTGTACTCACAGACTTTTAGTAGAATTTAGAAAGAAGATTGGAGTTAGAGAGAAATTTGTTTACTCACAGCCGAGGAAAACAACAAAGACCCTGAGTTCCTTTCCCTCCCAGACTTTTAAAAAAATCCAGGTCTCTGATTGGTCCTCTGATCAGGTGTTTGGTTCCCCCTTTCCAGGTAAAAGAAACTTAACCCTTACCTATCTACTTATGACAGTGGGAATTTCAAAGGCACCTCCCAGGAGCTAAGTGTCTAATTGCCATAGACTTTTGTCTTCCTTTTGGAAATTCCAGCCTGAAAATCCAACTATTTTCATTTCATATTTTTACCGTTTTCTTAAAATTCACTTGTTCTCTGCCAGTCTTATAAATGGCCCCAGTCCTCTCTAGACACTGAGCTCCAGATTTATTTTTCATTGGAACACCTAGAGAAAGCACACAAAGCTTAGAGGCAGCAAAGAGTCCTGTGGCACCTTATAGACTAACAGACGTATTGGAGCATGAGCTTTCGTGGATGAATACCTGCTTCGTCAGATAGAAAACTTAGACACAAGTTCCAATCAAACAAGAGCTGAGGGTAGGAAACAAGAAAAAAAAAAGTTTTATTCACAGGTTTTATTCCCACTCCATATTACTCAAACTTCAAGCACAACCACATGCTGAAGACACAATACATAAGCAGCACAAAGCCCAAACACATTGTGTGTGATGAGTGTAGAGTTCTCACATTAGTTAAATCTTCTATTAGCATTTTCATTCCTTTTTTTACTTATTAATCTTTCTAGCGCTCGCTAAGTAGAGGGTGAATTTTTAAAAACCATCAAATTGTCTTAGAAGAGTAGGTCCCATTTTCAAAAGCCATTAAGCTGCCCAGTTCTCACTGAAATTCCATGGGACAAAGACCAGATTTTCACAGGTATATCGCCACCTATAGGTGCAGATAGGCACATAGTGGAATTTTCAAATGGCCTTGGAGTTTAGGCCCAGATTATTGTCACAGTTTACAGCAACTACACTGGTATTTCTCCGTAGTGGTCCAGCAGAGGCGCATCTCTCAGCAGGCTTTCAGCTCCCTACCTTCCTTGGGAGGAGATCCATGTCTCTTTCCCTCCAGACTGGGGCATTTCCAGGCTTAACAGTTCCCTTCACGGCATTATTCCCTCAAAAGCCATCTCCCTAAGCAGCCCTGCTTTGCTGCTCCCCTCTGGGTGGTGCACGGTTCTTACCATGCAGTTCTTCCTAAGCAAGCGTATTTTATTCTTAAGAGAAAAGCAATACAGAGATATCACTAAAAACCATAAAAGAACCTACGTGCATAGTAATAAGCTTAGCAGAGATCAGCCCAACTCCAACATGGGCTCTGTCCGGGGATTAGTCCTTCAAACTGCACAACCGGCTCTCTTCCCTGGTTACTATCTCATAACAGCCCTCAGCTCAGAACTAGCTCCAGCACAGCGAGTTTAGTCCATTCTTTATGCAGGATGGGAGTTTTGATCTGGAGTTTCCAAGAGCAGGTAATTAACAGAGAATTTTTTTTTCTTCATGCAACATAGCTTTGAAAGACCTCCAAAGTACCCCCTGGGCCCTTTCACATGTACTGTCCCAAACAGTTCTTTGAAGTTCCTCACATTTCCCCAAGATTCCATTCATCAGTCTACTAGAAAAGTTACATTCAGCCCACAAGAGCACACGCACAATTGTATTTGTAATACAACAGACTTCAAGGGATTAAACTTAACTCAACAAGGTTTATCCAGGAAATTGCCTTATCTGTCACACCTTTAAAAATCTGGCGCTGGACATCTAACTCTCATTGATTTCTATGTTCAAATCTTTTGAAAATCCCACTAGGTGGCTATCTTTAAAAATCTGCCATAAGGTCTAGCTTTATGAAGGAGTTTAGTAAATTCCACTAGGCACATAGAGTTTCTAAATAGGTTAGATGTTTAACTTCTATGGAAAGTAACTGAGAGTCTGGTGCCTGAGTCACTCAAGGTGCTCTTAGAAACCTTATTAGGTGATTAAAAAAGGCTTTTCAAAATCTGGTCCTCAGACACATACTTCCCACAGCTTTTCAGGGAGAATAAGACTTCTAAATGTCTCCATTACTTTTGAAACTGGGAGTTAGTCTCCTAAATCACTTAGGCGGTTTTGCAAATTTTACCACAAATACATTGATCTTTAAGGCATAGTGAAAAATCCAGTGCTTCTCCCAGGAATTTTAGGCAGCTACCCAGGGCAGGTGCTCTGTGAGCTGTGGTTCATACCAGAAGATGAAGGGAATTTTTTTCCTTCCCTTTTGCATTTGCAGAAGATGCTGCACTTGATTCTGAAGATCTGTGTAACAAAGTTGAGATTTACATAGTCTTCTACAAAATTTGGCACTCCAGTTCCTTTTAATTTTGAAGAAGACTGAGTATGTTGGTCCCTTAGACAGCTTTGAAAATGTCAGCCTTAGAGTATGTTAAAAGACAGTGTGGCAAATTGCCGGTACTGTTCTGCTGGGTCTCGCGCTTTCTCTTCTCTGGGGTAGGTTCAGGGCGCTATTGCTTGCCTCTGAACCAGTTCTTAATCACTCTACTAGTGTCCTTGGAGGAGGGGAGTGGAGAGGGAGGGACCTGGGCCCGCCCTCTACTCCAGGTCCCAACCCAGGGGCCCTGGGGGTTGTGGTGAACCACTTGACTTAGCGGTTCCTTCCCCTGGGTTACTTCCCTCTCATACCCTTCAGCTTGTGAAGGGCTTCTTGCCTCTCTTCAACACAAGCCTGTTGCCCCTCACCTAGGGTTTCTTTTGGGCTTCACAATCCACCGCAGCACTCCTCCAAACCTTCTATTTCTCTCTGGTCAAACTCTTCTCTTCTGCAACCTGCACTCTGCTCCAGTCCAACCTTTCTCCTTCAACTACCACCCCCTGTCTGACTGAAGCAGGGGTTTTTATCACATGACTGGAGTCAGGTGCTCTAACTGAAGTCAGGTGCTCTAATTGGCCACAGCTGTTCTAGTTAATCTAAAGCAAACCTTCCTCCCTTGGCAGGGAATAAGGCCCCCTGCTAACACTCTTATGCTGCCCTCTGGCCATGCTTTATCACAACAGGAAGGGATTTTTAGGAGCATTTCTACAATTTGTAGAACTCCAGACGGATAGATGGGGCTGTGTAGGGATGGGAAGAGACACAGAGGTTCACAAAAGCCATGGAGCAAGCATGCAAATGTATTTGTAGATGTATTTCCATTCAGACTCACGTGTGATTCCTGGAGCTGCTACACATCACAGCAGGCATTTAACCTCCTCTCAGTTTTTTCAGAGCTGCCTTCACCTCCTTGTTCCTCAGCGTATAGATGGCCAGATTCAGCATGGGGGTGACCACATTGCCAAATATCTGCACAGCAGTCACCAGCATTTTGCTTGCCTGGGGCTGAGTGTAGACCAAGGCACAGGGACCAAAGAACAGTGTCACCACCACCAGATGCGAGGTGCAAGTGGAGGCGGCTTTGCGCCACCCTTCGGCCAAGTTCATATTCAAGACAGAATAGATGATCCTGACGTAGGATGCGAGAATGAGGAGGAAGCAAGTTATGGGCACCAGACCAATGTTTGTCAAGGTTACGGTCTCAATAATGTAGGTGTCTGCACAAGCCAGCTTGATCACCGGGAAGATGTCACAGAAGAAATAGTCCACCACATTGGACCCACAGTAGGGCAGCGTGAAGGTCAGGCTGATGAGGATGGTGGCGTGAAAGGAGCTGGTGATCCAGGTGCCAGCAGCCAGGAGGCCGCACACCCTCTGATTCATGATGGGCAGGTACTGCAGTGGGTGGCAGATGGCCACTTACCGGTCATAAGCCATGAAGGTGTAAAGCAGGCACTCAGTGCAGCCCAGGAAGTTCCCAAAGAAGCTCTGGGACATGCACCCACCCAGCGAGATGACCCTGCTCTGACCCCAGAGGATGGTCAGATATTTAGGGATACTGATGGAGGATACTCCAATGTCCAGCACGGAGAGATTGCAGAGGAAGAAATACATGGGGGTGTGCAAGCGGGGATCAGCGAGGATGGCTGAGAAGATGAACAGGTTGCCCAGCAGTGTGCAGAGGTAGATGGCTAGGAATGTGATGAAGAGGATGATCTGGAGGCCGTTGGCTTCGGGGATCCCTAAGAGGATGAAATGAGTCACCACAGTGTGGTTGACCAGCCCCATGTGGAACTCACTCCTGAGTAGGGGAGAGAAATAATGTCAGTGAGTTACTGAAACAAAAAGACCTATTGTCACATAGCTGCAATGATCACTCTTCCTTCCACTGCCCCCATTATTCACTGCCATCGGGAGCGGTGTATATTTCTGTCACTGGAGTGCCAGCTGGGGTCATGGCCTGAATGGTCTGGCGCTGATCACAGAGAGAGAAAATATCTGCCTTGAAGATCTTACTGTCCAGAGACAAAGAGACAATGAGGATGTCTATTCTAGTCTATTCTCTTCTATTCATGTTCTTCTCTTCTCTCCTCACCTACTCCAGATCTATTCTATCTAAGCCCTTACCTCCCATTCTCACCACAGTACCTCAGAGCCTTGTGCTTGTGGCAAGCGTTTCTCACAAGTAGTTTTTTCTCTCTCAGCTTTGAATGACCTCAGCTTTGTTAAAGCTGTGAGTTGTTTGGGGGTATTTATCGGGGTCCAAGAGAAAAGGAAAAGGAAAGAAGGAGAAGGGGAAGACCCACAGCCAGAGGTGGTGGAGCTAGGGGTGCTGGGAATTCGGCAGCACCCTCTGGCTTGACGTGATTTCCATCATATCCAGGGTTCACAGTTTGGTTCAATGGCACTCAGCGCCCTCACTACAAATTGTTCCAGGGCCCCTAGACACAGCTTGTCATCGCTCTGCTGTGAACAGCAGGCTGGGGTCTGTAGATGGGACAGGGGCTTTTAAAAGGTCAGATTTGAAGGACAATGGCAAAGTGTCTGTTTGCATTTTTCCAGGGAGTTTCCCAGGTAGGACAGTCATGGGAAGCAGAGATACTGGAGGGTTCTGGTTATCACAGATGGAGAGAGGAAGATAAATGATACAGAGACAGACAGAGAGGTACTGCACAGGGGTGAACGGCTGGATCGACTTCTTTCTAAAGAAAATATTTGGCTGACACCTTCATCGGCGTGAGGTAGAGACAGGCAGAGACTGAGGGACGGAGAGAGAAGAACTTTACCAAAACAGGGGCCTTACACTGGCTGCATTGGGAGAGGCCGCTCCAGCTGATGGGAATTCTCCCTTTCTGTCCCTCGGTCGTGACTCCTTTCTAGCACCATCCAGCTTTCTTATCCCGGACGGCCCATTACCCAGGAGAGGTGCAGATACTGGGTGCTTGGTATCCAATCGGGAGATCTAATCTGCAGCATATCACCCCACGCAGCTGCAGACCTCACAGCTTTCTCACAGCTTCCAGCCTCCTTACAGCTCTCCCTGGTCTTTATATCTCCTTCGAGCCCTTCAGGATCAGGGCTGTAAATCCCCGAGAGTCTCCTGGTCTGAGATCTTGGTGGAGTCTCCAATTAACGGAGATTGGGCATCATTTCAGCTAACGCTCATGGACCACTGGGTCTGGCCCTCAGGCGGCCTCAATAAGAGTAGCGCCATGGAACTGAATTGGCCAGATCCCCACCTCCACCAAGGTTCAGATTTAAGTCTTGCTTCCCCTGACCTGACTCCTGAACAATTCCATTGAATTCCCTGGGGCTCCTTCCCTTCCCAGCCAGGTACCTGGTGTAAATCAGGAGTAACACCACTGGAATCACAGGTGCTGTGTAGATTTCTACCAGCTGAGAATCTGGCCCAGCCATTGGAGGGGGGATGGGATGGGATATTCATGCTTGTCTAGGCTCTCCAGTTCTGTGACACAAGCCAGCGAATTTCCCCCAATGACGTGAAATAGGAGTAAACTGGGCCGGAGGTTCAGCTGGGGGTCTCTGTATCCAGCACAGCTTTCTGATGGGGTTGTATGTCCTACTGTTCTCCTGCCCCCATCTCTGTGTCTCTGTGCACACAGGGATGTATTCATGCAGTGGTGTGGTTATGTGTGAGGGTGAAATTCCCCCCTGTGTAGATGGAGGACAGCCTACGTCCTGCGTACGACTTCACATCACATTTTGCAAGATAGCAGAGACTCCAAGAAGATCATTGAGTTGTTTGGGGCAGTACAGTAGCTCTCAGAAACTCCGGCTCGATCCTGGTGCTGTTGTCCTGGATTCCGCTCAGACACAGGGTGAGACTGATCCTGCCTGTCAGAGCTCACTAGCGAACCAAACACCATGAGAATTATCAGCCACATGTTACAAGAGAAAACCGAGGCACAGAGATTTTCATTGTGGGATTTTCAAAGGAGCCAATCTCCCACAACTCATTCCAGTTCACTGGGCATTGGACGCCCAATTCCTACTGGCTGGATGAAAGTCTCAATCGGATTGAATTGTCTAAGGTGAGAAAGGGAGGTTGTGGAAGAGCCGGGAATCTGGTCCAGATTTCCTGGGTTCCAGCCCGAGCACTGGCCGTAACACCCTTCTCTTTTCATTGGGATGACCCTTGGTCTGTGTCTCTCTAAGCCTCAGGCCTCTTCTCTTACCCTCCCCTCTGTGCAATCAGGGTTCAGGAGTCAGGGCCTTTAGACCATTTGGTCTGATTTCACTGAACCAAAGCTGCTTCTTTACTAGCCAAGAAATTGGAATAATAGACCCACGCCTCGTCTCGGACCTCTACTGTGCATCTACGCTAAGGGGTAAGGAGTGGTTAGCTAAATAGGTGTGAAATACTTCAATGTGGAGATATCCACAGACCCCACACAGAGAGCTGTGAGAGAGACAGGGCTAGATTAGGGGAGGTTCCAGCAAAGATCTCATCCATCTATTTGCTGGTTTCCTAGTAGCAAAGTTGTGATAAGATCCCTCATGATTCCTCTAATCTGTATCATTTCTCGTTCTTCCTCTGGGGGGCATCTTCCTTGGTAGCCAGAATTCATGGGCAGAAGCAGACGTGATAATTAATCTCTGTAGATGTGTTATCCCCAACCCAGTCACAACATCCCACGGGGCTCAATGGCCGTTGAGGTTAATTAAAATGTTGACATTTCGAATGAGCTCCCAGGCTGAGCCCTCTCACTGCTCTGGAGACCAGGCTCAGAGATGACACTTGGCTTGCATGAGCTAAGCTCTGTGTGTCTTTGCCATGAACACCAGAACCGGAACTGCCTTTGAGTATTTTAGTTTGTATCATCACTATTTTTATCATTGGTATTATGGTACGACCTACAGTCTGGACCTGAGACGCAGGCTGCTTCGTGCCACACCCACAGAGACACAGAGTAAGAGACAGTCCCCATCTGAACGTGATACACATTTAATAGCTGAGAGTGAGAAAGGATTTAATTAGCCGTGTATAACAGATGGAGAAACTGAGTCAAAAAGCAATGTAGTGAGTTACTGAAGTGCAATCAGAGACTCTTTCACAGAGATTGTACTAGAACCCAGATGTCCAGAGTCCCAGGCCTTTGTCTTACCTACAAGATAATGGTTTGCAAATAATTCCCACAGGATCTCTACCTTCTGCACAACGCACCCCTCAAACTGATTTTTCACCTTGCTCTCCTGTCATCCCAGATGATTTGATACAGTTCTCAGTTACAAAATACTATAGCCATCTGCTCACCATGCTACTCCTTTTATGGCTGCCCCATGCCCATGGCCTGTCGGTAAAGAGAGCTTTCCCACTGTCCATCACCATCTACTGTGATTTTTAAAATCAACGTGCACAATTTCTGCACTGAACTTCCATTCCAGCTTTTCATTTCTCAAGCTGCATAGTCTGGATTTGTGGCTCTGTGGAGACTGGTTCCCTGGAGAAACAAGAGGGAAATTTTCAGACAAAGCCTCGCAGTGCAAAGGGGGCACTGCAGGTCAGGGAGCGGGGAGGGCAACTCAGTAGGGAGCGCTTTTCCCTCCGAGTCAGGGCTGTTTCTCTTGCGGCGGTGTTGGGCTCGCGTGTGCTGCTCTGCAGATAGACGTGCCAGTGGCCAGACTCACGGCTCCGCTCCCCCGCCCCCTATTCCTTTCTCTTCTTTTATTACATTATTTATTCATTTCAAGGCACAAGGTTAAAGCCACGTCCCAGCACTCAGGGATAATTCTGAACACCCTACTAATGTTTCTGTTGTGTGGAAGGCCCGAGGCCCTGTTGCAGTAGCTGCTGCACCCACACAAGGCCAGAGACAGCCCCTGTCCCAAAAAGCTTACAAGAGGAAATGGGTGGGAGAAAAGAATAATTGTTACCACTGTATCTCAGGTGGGGAACTGAATGCCAAGGAGATGATGTCATTCACCTAACTTCCTGCCTCATCCGCATTAACCCTGGCATGAATGTATTCACTTCCTGTCTCACCTGAACACTGGGTAACTTTATTGACCGCATGCATCACCTGAACCCTAGCGGCACCCAACTGCCCTGCCTCAACCCGAGCAGAATTCCTTTGACCTTTTCCCCAGCGCTAACCCTAGAATAACACCAGCATCCTCCTCCCTCACCCTGGGAAAACTCCACTGACGTCCATCCTATCAATAACGCTGGAATAACTCCACCAACCTCCTCCCCAGTTGGGATCTGGAGTGATGGAAGATCCCTAAAAGTGAGGATCCGCTGGCACCTGAACAGTGGACAAGCCACCCGCGCCGCCTCTACCCCTAAGACCATGCCCTCACATCATCTCTTCCCCCAGTGCCCTGCACCTCAGTCTTTCCTCTCTGCTTCCTCCCTATATCGCTCGGGGAGCACTAAGGAGGGATATTGAGTACAAGCCGAGAGATGATTTTACCTTTCTGTTTGGCACTGGCACGATCGCTGCTGGTCTGGTGTTCACAATTGCAGAAGGGGGCTGATAAATCGGAGAGGCTTCAGACAAGCTCCATGAGAATAATTGAAGGAGTAGAAAACCTGCCTTGTAAGGACACATTTAAACAGTTTGAGCTATGCAGATGTGTGTAATAAGTCTGAGATTTTCAAAGTCCTCTACAAGGTTCAGATCTCCAAGGCCGCTTAATTTCAATGCAGATGGAGTGTGCATCTCCCTTCGGCTGCTTTGAACATGTCAGCCTTACAGTGTGTCAAAGACAGCTGGGGATCTTTAGGAGCATTTCCATGACTTGTAGAGCACCGGATAGACAGATGGGACTGTGTGGCCATTTGGGGGAGAGGGAGAGTTTCCCAAAAGCCATGGAGCAGCCATGCATATTTACATGTAGATGTATTTCCACACAGAGATGCTTGCTATTCCTGCAAGTGCCACACATCAATGTTCATGCATTTGACCCCCTCTCAGTTTTCTCAGAGCCGCTTTCACCTCCTTGTTCCTCAATGTGTAGATAGCCGGATTCAGCATGGGCGTGACCACATTGCTGAAGATCTGCACAGCAGTCACCAGCACTTTTTTCAGGTGGGGCTGAGTATAGATCAGGGCGCACTGTCCAAAGAACAGCGTCACCACTGTGAGATGCGAGGCGCAAGTGGAGGTGGCTTTGCGCCGCCCTTCGGACGAGTTCATCTTCAGGACAGAGAATATGATTCGGATGTAGGAAGCAAGGATGAGGTGGAAGCAGGTCATGGGCACCACTCCAGTGTTGGTCAAGGTCACGGTCTCAATAACGTATGTGTCTGCACAGGCCAGTTTGACCACCGGGAAGATGTCACAGAAGAAATAGTCCACCACATTGGACCCACAGTAGGGCAAAGTGAAGGTCAGGCTGGTGAGGATGGTGGAGTGGAAAAAGCTGGTGATCAAGGTGCCAGCGACTAGGAGGGTGCACACCCTCCGGTTCATGATGAGCCGGTAGCGCAGCGGGTGGCAGATGGCCACGTACCGGTCATAGGCCATGACAGTGTAGAGCAGGCACTCGGTGCTGCCCAGGAAGTGGTAGAAGAAGATCTGGGTCATGCACCCACCTAGTGAGATGATCCTACTCTGAAACCAAAGGTTGGTCAGCATTTTGGGAGTACTGATGGAGGAAAAACCAATGTCCAGCACGGAGAGATTGCAGAGGAAGAAATACATGGGGGTGTGCAAGCGGGGGTCAGCGAGGATGGCTGAGAAGATGAGCAGGTTGCCCAGCAGTGTGCAGAGGTAGAAGGCTAAGAAGGTGATGAAGAGGATGGTCTGGAAGCCGTTGGCATCGGGGATCCCTAAGAGGATGAAATGAGTCACCACAGTGTGGTTGATCAGCCCCATGTGGGACTCATTCCTGGGTAGGGGAGAGAAATAATGTCAGTGAGTTACTGAAAGAAAAAGACCTATTGTCACATAGCTGCAATGATCACTCTTCCTTCCACTGGCCCCATTACTCACTGCCGTTGGGAGCTGTGTATATTTCTGTCACTGGATTGCCAGCTGGGGTCATGGGCTCATTGGTCTGGTATCTGCCTTGAAGATCTTACTGTCCAGAGACAAAGAGACAATGGGGATCTCTATTCTATTCTATTCTATTCTATTCTATTCTATTCTATTCTATTCATGTTCTTCTCTTCTCTCCTCACCTACTCCAATTTCTTCGGTTCTGTTCTATCTAGGCCCTTACCCCCCAGTCTCACCACAGTACCTCAGAACTTTGCGTTTGTGGCTAACATTTCTCACTAGTGGTTTGTTCTCTCTCTCTCTTTCTGTCCCTCACCCTCTCTGCAGAGGAATGGCCATGTGTGCAGTGCAGCGCTGTGTTTTTGTAGGGTTTTGTTGTTATAAAAGCATGAGCTGGGACATGTTTGCTTTAAGAAAGAGGGGGAGGATGGAACACATAAACCAATGATTGTGTTGGTGAATGACCTCAGCTTTGTTAGTGCTGTGAGTTGTTTGGGGATATTTATCGGGGTTTGAGAGAGAAGGAAAAGGAAAGAAGGAGAAGGAGAAAGCCACAGCCAGAAATGGTGAAAGTAGGAGTGCTGGGAGTTTGGCAGCACCCCCTGGCTTGACATGGTTTCCATCATATCCAGGATTGACAGTTTGGTTCAATGGCGCTCAGCACCCTCACTACACAAATTGTTCCAGGGCCCCTAGACACAGCTTGTCATCGCTCTGCCGTGAACAGCAGGCTGGGCTCTGCAGATGGGACAGGGGCTTTTTAAGCTGAGATTTGAAGGACACTGGCGAAGTGTCTGTGTGAATTTTGCCAGGCAGTTTCCCAAGCAGCAGAGGCAAAGGAAGCAGAGATGCTGGTGGGTTCAGGTTAAGCCAGATGGAGAGAGGAAGATAAATGATACAGAGACAGGCAGGCAGGTACTGCACAGAGGTGGATGGCTGGACGGCTGGATCAATTTCTCTCTAAAGAAAATATTTGGCTGACACCTTCATTGGCGTGAGGCAGACTGACAGGTTCAGCGACAGACACAGACTGAGATACAGAAAGAGAAGAACTTTACCAAAGCAGGGGCCTTACATTGGCTGCATTGGGAGAGGTCGCTCCAGCTGGTGGGAATTCTCCTTTTCTGTCCCCTAGTTGTGACTCCTTTCTAACGCCATCCAGCCCATCGCCCGGGAGAGGTGCACAGCCTGGGTGCTTGGTATCCAACGGGAGACCTAATCTGCAGCGTATCACCCCACACTGCTGCAGACCCCACAGCTTTCTCACAGCTTCCAGCCTCCTTACAGCTCTCCCTGGTCTTTAAATTCGCCAGGCCCCTCAGGACCAGGGCCCTAAATCCCCGAGAGGCTCCTGATCTGAGATCTTGGTTGAGTCTCCAATTAACGGAGTTTCGGCATCATTTCAGCTAACGCTCATGGACCACTGGGTCTGGCCCTCAGGCAGCCTCAATAAGAGTAGCGCCATGGGAACTGAATTGGCCAGATCCCCACCTCCACCAAGGTCCAGATTGCAGTCTTGCTCCCCCTGACCTGATTCATGAGCAATTTCATTGGATTCCCTGGGGCTCCTTCTCTTCCCAGCCAAGCACCTGATATAAATCAGGAGTAACACTACTGGAATCATGGGGGCTGTGTAGATTTCTACCAGCTGAGAATCTGGCCCAGCCATTGGAGGGGGAATGGAATATTCATGCTTGTCTAGGCTTTCCGACTTTGTGATACAAGCCAACAAATTCCTCCCAGTGAAGTGAAATAGAAGTAAACTGGGCCGGAGATTCAGCTGGAGGCCTTTGGATCCAGCACAGCTTTCTCGTGGGGTTGTATGTCCTACTGGTCTCCCGCCCCCATCTCTATATCTCTGTGTGCACAGGGATGTATTCATGCAGTGTGAGTGTAAAATTCCACCCTTTGTAGATTGAGGACAGCCTACATCCTGCTCATGACTTCACATCAGTTTTTGCAAGATACCAGAGACTCCCAGAAGAGTATTGAGTTGTTTGGGGCAGTACAGGAGCTCCCAGCAACTCCAGCTTGATCTTGGCACTGTTTTTCTGGATGTCGCTCAGACACAGGCCGAGACTGATCCTGCCTGTCAGAGCTCACTAGCTAACTAAGCCAAACACCTGTGATAATTATCAGCCACATGTTACAAGCAGAAACTGAGGCAGAGAGAATTTCAGGATGGGATTTTCAAAGGAGCTGGGCTCCCACAACTCATTCCAGTTCACTGGACATTGGTCATCCAGGTCCTACTGGCCGGATGAAATTCTCAATTGAATGGAATTGTCTAAGGTGAGAAAGGGAGGTTGTGAAAGAGGTGGTAATCTGGTCTAGATTTCCTGGGTTCCAGCCTGAGCACTGGAAGTAACACCCTTCTCTTTTCATGGGGATGACCCTTGGTCTGTGTCTCTCTAAGCCTCAGGCCTGTTCTTTTACCCTCCCGTCTGTGCAATCAGGGTTCAGGAGTCAGGGCCTTTAGAGCATTAGGGCTGATTTCACTGAACCAAAGCTGCTTCTTTACTAGCCAAGAAATAGGAATAATAGACCCACGCCTCGTCTCGGACCTCTACTGTGCATCTGCGCTAAGGGGTCAGGAGTGGTTAGCTAAATAGGTGTGAAGTACTGTAATGTGGACATATCCACAGACTCCACACAGAGAGGGCTGTGAGAGAGACAGGGCTAGATTAGGGGGGGTTCCAGCAATGACCTCATTGTCCTATCACCGTAGTTGTAATAACGTCCCGAGTCCTGTAATTTCTGTCATTTTCTGCTCTTTCTCTCGGGGGCATCTTCCTTGGGAGACAGAATGCAGGGCCTGAAGCAGACGTGATAATTAATCTCTGTAGATGTGTTATCCTCGACCCAGGCATAACATCCCATGGGGCTCAATGGCCGTTGAGGTTAATTAAAATGTTGACATTTCTAACGAGTTCCCAGACTGAGCCCTCTCACTGCTCTGGAGACCAGGCTCAGAGGTTACCCTTGGTTTGCATGAGCTGAGTTCCGCATGTCATTGCCATGAACACCAGAATCAGAACTGCCTTTGAGTATTTTAGTTTGCATTATCACTATTTTTATCATTGGTATTATGGTACGACCTACAGGCTGGAACTGAGACATAGGCTGCTTGTGCCACACCCTGCAGACACATGTCTGAATGTGATACACCATTAATAGCTGAGAGTGACAAAGGATTTAATTAGCCACGTATAACATATAGGGAAACTGAGTCACAAAGCAATTTAGTGAGTTACTGAAGGGCAATCAGGGACTCTTCTACAGAGACTGTACTGGAACCCAGACCTCCTGTGTCCCAGGTCTTTGTCTTACCCACAAGATAATGGTTTGCCAATAATTCCCACAGGCTCTCTTCCTTCCACCCCCTAAACTGACTTTTCAATTTGCTGTCTGGTCACCCAAGTTGAGTTGATACCGTTCTCAGTTACAAAATACTATAGCCATCTTCTCGCCCTCCTTCTCCCTTTATGGCTGCCCCATGCCCATGGCTTGAAGGTAAAGAGACCTTTCCCACTGTCCGTCAGCAGCTACTACAGTTTTTAAAATCAATGTGCCAATTTCTGCGCTGAACTTCCATTCCAGCTTTTCATTTCTCAGGCAGCATAGTCTGGATTTGTGACTTTGTGGAGACTGGTTCCCTGGAGAAACAACAGAGAAATTTCAGGACAAACCCTCAAAGTGCATAGGGGGCACTGCAGTTCAGGGAGTGGGGAGGGCAACTCAGTAGGGGGCCTTCTTCCTTCCAAGTCAGGGATTTTTCTCGTGCCGCAGTGTTGGACTCGCATGTGCTGCTCTGCAGATAGACGTGCCAGGGACCAGGCTCATGGCATCTCGCTCAGATTCCTTTCACTTCTTTTCTTGTATTATTCATTCATTTCAAGGCACAAGATTAAACCCACATCCCAGGAGTCAGGGAGAATTCTGAACAACCCACTAAAGTTTCTGTTGTGTGGAAGGCCCGAGGCCCTGTTGCAGTAGGGGCTGCACACACTCAAGGCCAGAACCAGCCCCTGTCCCAAAGAGCTTACAAGAGAAATGGTTGGGAGAAAAGAATAATTTTTTGACCGTGTCTCAGGTGGGGAAGTGAACTCCAAGGAGATGACCTCATTCACCTAAGTTGCTGTCTCACCCTCATTAACCCTGGCATGAATGTTTTACCTCCTGCCTCACCCCAGCCCTGGGTAATTTTATTAACCGGAAGCATCCCCCGAACCCTAACATCACCCAACTGCCCTGCCTCAATCTGAGCAGAATTCCTTTGACCTTTTCCCCAGAGCTAAACCTAGGATAACACCAGTGTCCATCTCCTTCGCCCGGGGAAAACTCCCCTGACATCCACCCCAACCTTAACCCTGGAATAACTGCACCAACCTCCTCCCCAGTCGGGATCTGGATCTGGAGTGATGGAAGCTCCTTAAAAGTGAGCAGCCACTGGCACCTGAATATTGGGCCAGCCACATGAGCTGCCCATGCGCCTGAGACCCTGCCTTCGTATCACCTCTTCCCCCAATGCCCTCCCCCCCACTCTCTCCTATCTGCTCCCTCCTTATATTGCTCGGGGTGTATTAAGGAGGAATATTGAGTCTGAGCAGAGTGTTGATTTTACCTCTCTGTTTGGCACTAGCACGATCGCTGCTGGTACAGCGTCCCATTCTGGTATTCACATTCCAGAAGGGGGATGATAAATCGGAGAGGGTTCAGAAAAGAGCCATGAGAATAATTGAAGGAGTAGAAAATTTGCCTTGTAAGGATAGATTTGAAGAGTTTGAGCTATGCAGATGTGTGTAATAAGGCTGAGATGTTCAAAGTCCTCTACAAGGTTCAGATTTCCAAGGTCGGTTAATTTCAATGCAGATGGAGCGTGCATCTCCCTTCAGCTGCTTTGAACATGTCAGTCTGAGAGTGTGTCAAAGACAGCTAGAGATCTTTAGGAGCATTTCCATGAGTTGTAGAGCTCCAGATAGATAGATGGGGCTGTGTGGGGATGTGGCGGAAAGAGAGAGGTTCCCAAAAGCCATGGAGCAGCCATGCAGATTTATATGTAGATGTATTTCCACACAGAGCCACTTGTTATTCCTGCAGGTGCCGCACAGTCTCAATAATGTACGTGTCTGCACAGGCCAGCTTGACCACCGGGAAGATGTCACAGAAGAAATAGTCCACCACATTGGACCCACAGTAGGGCAGCGTGAAGGTCAGGCTGTTGAGGATGGTGGAGTGGAAAAAGCTGATGACCAAGGTGCCAGCGACTAGGAGGGTGCACGCCCTCCGGTTCATGATGAGCCAGTAGCGCAGTGGGTGACAGATGGCCACATACAGGTCATAGGCTGTGACGGTGTAGAGCAAGGATTCGGTGTTGCCCAGGAAGTGGTAGAAGAAGATCTCGGACATGCACCCACCTAGCGAGATGATCCTACCCTGAAACCAAAGGTTGGTCAGCATTTTGGATGTACTGATGGAGGAGATTCCAGTGTTCAGCACGGAGAGATTGCAGAGGAAGAAATACATGGGGGTGTGCAAGCGGGGGTCAGCGAGAATGGCTGAGAAGATGAGCAGGTTGCCCAGCAGTGTGCAGAGGTAGAAGGCTAAGAAGGGGATGAAGAGGATGGTCTGGAGGCCATTAGCATCGGGGATCCCTAAGAGGATGAAATGAGTCACCACAGTGTGGTTGACCAGCCCCATGTGGGACTCATTCCTGAGTAGGGGAGAGAAATGATGGCAAGGAGTTACTGAAAGAAAAAGACCCATTGTCACTGTCATGGGACAATTCCCCACTCTGAACCTTAGCGTCCAAGAGATGATGCACCAGCATGAATTCCTCTATGCTTGATTACCAGCTTAGAACCTGTAGTGCTGCCACCAATCAGGAATTCCAGTGCCTGGTACACTCTGGTCCCCCCAAAACCTTGCCCAGGGAACCCCAAGACCTCTGGATCTTAACACAAGGAAAGTAAACCTTTCCCCCCCCCGTTGCCTCTCCCAGGCTTCCCCTCCCTGGGTTACCCTGGAAAATCACTGTGATTCAAAACTCCTTGAATCTTTAAACAGACAGGATAATTCACCTTCCTCCCTCCTTCTCTCTCCCCATCCCAGACTCTCCCTGAGAGAGACAGTAATCCTGACAAAGAGAGAATTAGCCTCTCTCTCCCCCTTCCCTCCTTTCTCCCCACCAATTCCCTGGCATATCCAGACCCCGTCCCTTGGGTCTCACACCAGAATTAAAAAAAAACAATCAGGTTCTCAAACAAGAAACTTTTAATTAAAGAAAGAAAAACAGTAAAAATTATCTTTGTAAATTTAAAATGGAATAGGTAGAGGGCTTTTTTAGCTATAGGCACTGGGAATACCATCCCAGCCTAAGTATTCAAATACAAATTAAAATCCTTTCAACAAAAAATACAAATTTGAACTCCTTTCAGCCAAATACACAAATAAACTCCTTCCACCCAAATGCACATTTGCAAATAAAGAAAACAAACAGAAGCCTAACTCGCCTTATCTATTTAGTACTTACTATGTGGAATCTATAAGAACCTGTATCAGGAGATTGGAGAGAAACCTGGTTGCACGTCTGGTCCCTCTGAGCCCCCAGAGTGAACAACAACCAAATTCTAACAGCACACACAGAAACTTCCCTCCCTCAAGATTTTAAAGTATCCTGCCCTCTGATTGGTCCTCTGGTCAGGTGACAGCCAGGCTTACTGAACTTGTTAACTCTTTACAGTCAAAGAGATATAAAGTACTTCTGTGCTATTAACTTTTCTTATCTGTTTAGGAAAGCCTCCCTTCTCCTTGTCTCCAACTCTGCCCTCCTGAGACCCCCCCAACTTCCCCCCTAGGATCCCACCCCCTACCTGTCTACTGACAAACTCCTGAGACTCCCATGCCTATCTAACCACTGCCTGTCCCCTGACTGCCCCCCTGAACCCCTGACGTATCTAACCCCCACTTCTCCCTGCCCCTGACTGCCCCTCTGAACCTCCACGCCATCCAACCCTCCCTGCTGCCTGTCCCTTGACTGCCCCCTGAATCCTCCCACCCCTTCTCTAAACCCTCAGCCCCCTTACCGTGCCACTTAGACCAGCGTGTCTGGCTCCACACACTGCTGTGCTCCCCCGCGGAGCCCACAGCCCCCGCCACCAGCACGCGCCTTCCAAATTTGAACACCCCAAAATTCAAGAGTGCTCAAGCTCAGTTTGGGCAGCTGTTACTTCATTTCTCCCCAATCAAATATACTGATCCACTGTAACTCGCTGTAGAAAAAGTAGGGTTAAATTGAGCAAGAAATACTTCCCAGTGGTTATTAGGACTGGAATTGCTATTTTCAACAGCCAGTGCCTTTTTGTTTGTTTATTTGTTTAAAAGGAAGATAGGGGTATTGCATTGGCAAATCCCCCATAGAAAGACAGAGTGGAACAAAAGTATAATAAAGGCACCTCAACTTTTCCTCATTGATGGAGGACAGTCTTATAATCTGCATCCAGATATCCTCCAGTCACACAAGCTGTAAATTGTTCCACTGTACTGCAGTTCTGTAAGCATATGGGAACCAATCCTGCCTGTGTTCTGTGCACATCCAAAATTCCTGCTGAATGACCCTCCCTATGAGTGAGTTACCAGTGACGCAGGGCTGCGGCGGAAGGAGGGTGCAGATGTGTAGAGGAGAGCCCAGGGCTGAGGCAGCAGGAGGTGTGTGTGTGGAGTCAGTGGTGGGGGCAAAGGGGGAGCCCAGAGCTGGGGTAGCAGGGGGTGTGGGTGAGGGGGGAATGCCCAGGGCTGGGGCAGCAAGGGGGTGCAGCAAGGAGCCCAGGGCTGGGACAGGGGGCAGCCAAAAATTTTTTTGCTTGGGGTGGCAAAAAACCTAGAGCCGGCCCTGTACAAGACTTTACCTGGTATATGTTTTTGCACAATGACATTGTATGCAACCAGTTGATTCAATTGCCTATTTTGGGGTTCAGACCTCCTGTCATCGTGTTAGGTGTCTGGACCCTCCAGTCCCCTCCCCACTCCACTCTTTCTGTTAGAGCCCCCACCCCTTCCAGCTCTAGGGATCGATTCCAGGAGGATTCCCAGCTCCTCTCCTGATCTAAACTAGTAAACCCCACTACCTTCTCACAGCATCAAATACAACTAGGGTTGCCAACCCTCCCAGTCAGGCCAGGAGTCTCCCAGAATTGGGCTGTATCTCCCCGAGGCAAATAAAGCCAATCTGGGAGATTTTAGGCAACTAAAAGTCCGGTGGCGTATAGAAGCTAACGCAGGCTCCCTCCCTGCCCTGGCTCCGCGTGGCTTCTGGAAGTGGCAGTATGTCTGGCTCCAAGGTGCAGGGGTGGCCAGGGCCAGGGGGGTCTCTGCACGCTGCCCCTGAACTCTGTCCCAAGCGCCAACTCTTCAGCTCTCATTGGCTGGAAACAGGGAACTGCAGCCAGTGGGAGCTGTGGGGCAGCACCTGCAGGTATGAGCAGTGTGCAAAGCCCTCCTGGCCCTCTGCCCAGCAGCCACAGGGATGTGCTGTTTGCTCCCAGGAGTCAGGCCAAGCCAGGGCAGTCAGGGAACCTGCCTTAACTCCACTGCATTGCTGGCCAGGAGCAGCCCAATGTAAGCACTGCCTGGAGACCGCACCCCTCAACCCCTTCTTGCTCCAAGACCCTGCCCCAGCCCTGAGGCCCCTCCTGCACCCCAACCCTTCATCCCTGTCCTCACAACAGAGCCTCCAACCCTCGCCACAGGCCGCACCTCCCCTGCACCCCAATGCCCTGCCCCAACCCTGAGCCCCCTCCTGCCCCCAACCCGTCATCCCTGTCCTCACCCCAGAGCCCATATCCCTCGCTACAGCCCGCACCACCCCTGCACACCAACCCTTCATCCCTGTCCTCACCCCAGAGCCCACAACCCTCGCCAGAGCCTGCACCTCCGCTGCACCCCACCCCCATGCTCCAGCCCCGAGCCCCCTCCCGCACCCCAACCCTTCATCCCTGTCCTCGCCCCAGAGCCTGCAACCCCAGATAGATCCGACACTTCCGCTGCACCCCAACCTCCTGCCCTGGGCTAGAAACCCCTCCCATACACCTAACCCTTTGACCCCACCCCCCAGCCCAGAGTCCACACCCCAACCCCCTGCCCTAGCCCAGAGCCCCCTCCCACACACCTAATCTCTCAACCTCACCCCCCAGCCCAGAGCCCACACCCCAACCCCCTGCCCTAGCCCAGAGCCTCCTCCTGCACCCCAACCCTTCATCCCTGTCCTCACCCCAGAGCCACAACCCCCACCAGAACCTGCACCTCCGCTGCACCCCAACCCTTCATCCCTGTCCTCACCCCACAGCCCGCAACCCTCACCAGAGCTCGCACCTCCCCTGCACCCCAACCCCCTGCCCTAGCCCTCAGCCCCCTCCTGCCCCCAACCCTTCATCCCTGTCCTCACCGCAGAGTCCGTATTCCTCGCTACAGCCCGCACCTCCCCTGCACACCAGCCCTTCATCCATGTCCTCACCCCAGAGCCCACAACCCTCGCCATAGCCTACACCTCCGCTGCACCCCACCCCCCTGCTTCAGCCCTGAGCCCCCTCCCGCACCCCAACCCTTCATCCCTGTCCTCACCCCAGAGCCTGCAACCCTCGCCAAAGCCCGCACCTCCGCTCCATCCCCACCTTTCATCCCTGTCCTTACCCCAGAGCCCACAACCCTTGCCAGAGCCCGTACCTCCACTGCACCCCAACCTCCTGCCCTGGCACAGAAACCCCTCCCATACACCTAACCCTTTGACCCCATCCCCCAGACCAGAGTCCACACCCCAACTCCCTGCCCAAGCCCAGAGGCCCCTCCCACACACTTAAGCTCTCAACCCCATCCCCCAACCCAGAGTCCACACCCCAACCCCCTATCCCAGCCCAGAGCCCCCTCCCACACAGCTAATCTCTCAACCTCACCCCACAGCCCAGAGCCCACACCCCAACCCCCTGCCCCATCCCAGAGCCCCCTCCTGCACCCCAATCCCTCATCCCTGTCCTCACCCCAGAGACCGCAACCCCAGCCAGAGCCCGCACCTCCCCTGCACCCCAACAGCCTGCCCTGGCCCAGACCCCCCTCCCATACACCTAACCTTTCAAACCCACCCTCCAGCCCAGAGTCCACACCCCAACCCCCTGCCCCAGCCCAGAGCCCCCTCCCACACACCTAACCTGCTCCCAAGCACAGTAACCTGCTCCTGCCCCAGAGTCAGGGGCAGAAATGAAAAATCTGAACTTTCAGCCGTTTCTGCTCCAAGCCACTGACCTCAGCTCCCCCACCGAACAGAGGCAGAACAGGGGAGTCCTGTCTTCTGTCTCCAAGTCCTTCTCTCCCTGGCCAGTTCTCAGGCAGTTCCTGCTGAAAGCAGAATAATCATAGCTCAGGGCCCGGCAGTTTCCTGCCCCCCCAGTCTCATCCGGGCATCTTTCATCTCCTTGTTCCTCAGCGTGTAGATGAGGGGTGTCATACGCAGATAGTAGGAGTTAATAGAACAGAAGTACTTTATATCTCTTTTGACTGTAAAGGGTTAACAAGGTCAGTGAGCCTGGCTGTCACCTGACCAGAGGACCAATCAGGGGACAGGACACTTTCAAATCTTGAGAGAGGGAAGTTTCTGTGTGTGCTCTTAGTTTTTGGTTGTTGTTCTCTCTGGGTTGTGAGAGTGACCAGATGTGCAACGAGGTTTCTCACCATTTTCTCCGACACAGGCTCTTATAAGTTCAGAATAGTGAGTACTAGGTAGATAAGGCGACTTAGGCTTATGTTTGTTTTCTTTCTTTGCAAATGTGCATTAGGCTGAGAGGAGTTCAAATTTCTATTTTGCTGAAAGGATTTTAATTTGTACTTGTATACTTAGGCTGGGAGGGTATTCCCAGTGTCTATAGCTGAAAGACCCTGTACCTAATCCATCTTAAATTTACAAAGATAATTTTTCCTGTTTTTCTCTCTTTAATTACAAGTTTCTTGTTTAAGAACCTGAGTGTTTTTTTTTATTCTGGTGTGAGACCCCAAGGGACAGGGTCTGGATTCACCAGGGAATTGGTGGGGAGAAAGGAGGGAGTGGGGAGAGAGAGGCTAATTTCTCTCTGTATTAGGATTAATGTCTCTCTCAGGGAGAGTCTGGGATGGGGAGAGAGAAGGAGGGGGGAAGGTGCATTTTCCTCTCTAAGATTCAAGGAGTTTGAATCACCGTGATCTTCCAGGGTAACCCAGGGAGGGGAAGCCTGGGAGAGGCAATGGTAAGGGAAAGGGTTTACTTTCCTTGTGTTAAGATCCAGAGGGTCTGGGTCTTGGGGGGTTCCTGGGCAAGGTTTTGGGGAGACCAGAGTGTACCAGGCACTGGAATTCCTGGTTGGTGGCAGCGCTACAGGGTCTAAGCTGGTAATTAAGCTTAGAGGAATTCATGCTGGTACCCCACCTTTTGGACTCTAAGTTTCAGAGTGGGGAATTGTACCATGACAAGGGGGTTGAGGAGCGGGGTCACCGTGGTGTAGAATACAGCCACCACACCATCCAGTGGGTGCCAGGATCCTGGCCTCAGGTAGATGAAGAGCCCAGGCACACAGTAGGTCACCACCACGGTGACATGAGCCACACAGGTGGAGAAGGCCCGGTGCCCGCCCTGGGCCGAGCGAATCGTCAGGATGGCTGAGACGATGTAGACATAGGTCATCAGGATGAGAAGGAAGCAGGTGAGGGCCAGGAAGCAAATGTCCACAAATGTCACCAGCTTGTTGAGCGCTATGTCCTTGCAGGCCAGCTTCAGCACAGCTCGGATATCGCAGAGGATGTATCCCACCCTGTTTTCTTTGCCATAGGGTAGCTGGAAGGTCAGCACGGTCTGTATGGTGGAGTGCAGGGAGCCCCCTAACCAGGTCACTACTGCCAGGCACAGGCAGGTTCTGTGGTCCATAATGACGCTGTAGTGCAGTGGTTTGCAGATGGCCAGGAAGCAGTAGTAGGCCATAAAGGTGTAGAGGAAGCACTCGGTGCAGCCAAGGAAGTGGAAGAAGAAGAGCTGGGCCATGCAGCCCTGGAAGGAGATGACCCCGCTGCCCGACAGGAAGCCGGCCACCATCTTGGGAACCACCACTGAGGAGACCGTCATGTCCAGGAAGGGCAAGTGGTAGAGGAACCAGTACATGGGCTTGTGCAGCTTGCGCTCCCGTGCCACCACCGGCAATATGAGCAGGTTCCCGCACAGCGTCAAGGGGTAGATGATGAGGAAGAAGAGGAACAAGGGAATCCGCAGGTCTGGGGAATATGGGAGCCCCACCAGGATGAAATGGGTCAGCTGAGACCGGTTCCCACACTCCATTCACTCGGTCTGTGTCCCTGAAGGTGAACCCAGGGTGTTAATGATTAATGAGCAGAGAAGCAATGGATGATCTTTGCTGGGCCATTTGGGACAAGATTCACTCCTGTGCCAGGGGAAGAATCAAGCCCAGAAGCCCAGACTCCCCATCTCTCCCTCAATGCTCTACCCCACTAGACCCTGCGCAGCTCCAAGAGCTGGGACCTTAACTCTGGAGTCTTGGCAACCAACCGCCCTTGCTCTGACCTTCTGGACCCCACCTAACTCCTAGAGGTGGAAATACAGCCCAGGAGACCTGACTCACATCCCCTCCACACCCCTTATCTCTCACTCACCACCCAGAGCTGTGAAAATAATCCAGAATCCCCAGCTCACCCCCAATCATCCCCACTACACTCCATTCCCTACCCAGAGATGGGGACACAACCCTACAGTCCAAGAGTCCTGATCCTAGTGTCCCCTCCCCATCTTCTAACTCCCTGCAGCCCACACTTGACAACAGAAAGTCCTTCCAAAACCCCCAGCTCAGGACTTTGGTGTCTAGTCCTCATGCTGGCCCAACTGCACAGGTGTGGATTTCAACCATGGTGCTCCGCAGATCAGATGGGGATAAAACTTCCTACTTTTGGGTCAAACTCAACTTCCAAGTGACCTGGGATAGGAAAAAAAAAACGTCTCTGGAAAGTCAACACTGGAACTGCCCCCTGCAGAGGTATTTGCACCTTCCCCTGATGTTGCCAGCTCAGGCCACCATCAAGGAGCGAGTGGCTGTTCTGTGGCATGAAGGACTCACTTGCCATGGAGAATGGGAATTTTCACCAGCTAGGGACCTGGGCCTGTAGTGAGGAAGAGCAGCAGAGAGAGACTGCACCAGGTGACAGAGCAGTCCTGCAGCTGCCCCTCTGGATACAGTTCCCTGGAGTGTGTTGCAGCTGGATGCATGATTTGGTCTTCCAGCAGGTTCTATTTGCTTTCTTCCATGCTCTGAGATCTCCCTTAAATCCCCCCAATCAAACATTTCACACAGGAGGTGGCTTTGGCTCCAATGTGATGCCATCCCCAAACAGGCAGGGACTCGGGGTAAATGTCCCCTGTACGAGATCATCCCGGAGTTTCCGGCTGCAGAGTCCATGAACTTGCCTCTCACAGTGGGAGACTGAGCTGGGTGGGTCCCGGTGATGATCTCCGCTTCTATGCATTGTTGCTCCACTCTGTTAAATTTTGCCCTCAGCTCTCTTGTGTCCATTCTCTCTGCAGCTTCTTTTAACCTGGCGTCCCTCCTGCACTAGACTCTGTGCTCTCGTCTCTTCCCCCTCAGGTACTTCTCTCCCACCAGTGCCACTCTTATTAAACTGTTGACATTTGCTGTATTTTCAAGCAAGTAATGAGGTCCCCCATCGGCAAAGCCCTATGAGCATCATTAGAAATGATGTTTGGGGCAAAAATGAAGGTGACAGAGCAATGACTTAGCTGTTAAAGGAGACCATGGATCTTAAAAGAATGGCCCAGTGTGGGACTTTTGGGGACTGGGGTATGGGCTCAGTTGGGGGCACACTCCACTACCAGTCAGTGCTGTCCTCCGTGCTCCAGAATGGCACTAGGAGGTGCTTTGTTTTATGCAATGGGATGAGGTGGGTCAGCAGGGGTCGCTCTCCCCTGCAAGTCTGTTCTCAACCCAAGGTGGCATTAGGCGGAACCACCCTGGGTTAGGAACAGACTTGGAGGGAAAGGGGTTGGAACGGGGGCAGGGAAGGAGTGGGAATAGGTGGGGTGGGACAGGGTCTCATGGAAGGAGTGGAGTGGGGGCGGAGCCAGGGGCAGGGCCGAGGCTTTTGTATCTTTATATGTAAAGGTGTCAGTGACGCGGCCCTCAGGCCAGTGTGCTAGTCCTCGTGTGGCCCTCGTGGTGATTTGAGTTGGAAACCCCTGCGCTAGACTTTAGTAAGGCTTTTGATACTGTCTTGCATGACCTGCCATTAACAAACTAGGGAAATAAAACCTAGATGGAGCTACTATAATGTAGGTGCATAACTAGCTGGACAACAATTCCCAGAGAGGAATTATCAGTGGTTCACAGTAAGGATGGAAGGGCATAATGAGTAGGGATTCGCAGGGCTCAGTTCTGGGTTTGGTTCTGTTCAATAGCTTCATTAACAATTGAGATCGTGGCACAGAGGGTACACTTCCAGGGTTTGTGGATGATACCAAGCTGGGAGGGGTACAAGTGCTTTGGAGGACGGGATTATAATTCAATATGTTCTGGACAAACTGGATAAATGGTCTGAAGTAAATAGCACAAAATTCAAAAAGGACAAATGCAAATTACTCTATTTAGGACGGAAGAAGCAATTACACACATATAAAATGGGAAATGATAGCCTAGGAAGAACAGGTGTACTTGTGGCACCTTAGAAACTAAAAATTTATTTGAGCATAAGCTTTCATGAGCTACAGCCCACTTCATCGGATGCATAGAATGGAACATATAATAAGAGTATATATATACATACAGAGAAGACATCATAGGAGCTCAAAGAAGCTAATTAATTAAAATGACCTGTTATCAGCAGGAAAAATCTTTTGTAGTGATAATCAAGATGATAAATTACGGACAGTTGACAAGAGGTATTAGGATAGTTATCATATGGAAAAAGATACTAGTAGTGTAATGAGAGTGAAATAACAGAACACCATTACCTGTCACCTTCAGCCTCCTCTTCTTCTCTCCACTGTTGAATAGCAGAGCTAATTTTGATTTTATTAGAACTCTAGCTAGAAGTTGCTGAAAGCTGAATTTACTTTGGGCCAATGATGCACCAGCCCTGGGGCTCTCCTACTACAAGCTGAAATCACTAAGAGATGAAATCACTAAAAGATCTAAACTTACTGAGTTGAGTGCTGTGTTAACTAGTGGGGGAGCCTGAAGATATATTGCTAAGCAGCTGGCATAGTGGAGCTGTTTGCAGGACGGTTGGAGCAGCCCACAGAATGCGGAGCAGAGCTGAGCAGTCTGCAGGATGGTTGGACCAGTATATGGAACAATGAGCAAGCGAGTGTAGCGGTTTTCATGGATGGCCGGAGGGGCTCACAGGTCGGCTGGTGGAGTGGAGCTGTTCATGGTGAAGGCGGCAGCAGAACTCCACGGAGAGGCAGGGCAGTTGGCCTCGGACCATGTAAGGTACCCATTAACACCCTGTGTGCCCCCCCAATTTCCACCCAGGCTGGGGTTGTAAAACTCTGCAGATAAAATTTTGAACTCTGGGTCGCACTGACCAGGGACAAAGACTGTTGGGATGTTGAAATGTGGGCTGATTAGACTTAAGACCCTGTGGGGAAAAAGACATTGCCAAACTTACTTGGTGGGTCTTTTGCTCATGGTTTATGTTATGAATCCTATTGGTGGTGTATCCCCAATGTGATGCCACATTGTTTCCCTCCTTTATTAAAAGGATTTTGCTACACTCAGGCTGCGTGCTTGCGAGTGGGGAAGTATTGCCTCCTAGAAGTAGCCGGGGGGTGGAATGTAATTGTCCCAGGTCACTGGGTGGGGGCTCGAGCCAGTTTTGCATTGCGTTATTGAAATGGAACCCCTGGACACTGAAGCTGGCCCTTGTTGCTGCCAACTCAGAGGGGCAGAATGGTTACACAGATACAATTGAAATAAATGAAAGAATCAAACCCGGAGGCAGATAACACAGCTGCAGCAATAGTTAAAATGGTCAGACTGTCACTTCTCTTCAGGTCGTATGTTGTAGAAGATACTTTACCATAAGGGGTTCACACGTGTTGTAGGAGACCACTTGTAATGGAGTGGTCACTTAACATCTCTGCAGGCATAGGACAAAGGAAATTTAGTAGGCACCATATTATGTTACAAAATTGTTGTAATGAGCAAAAAGACTAGGGTCCCTGTTCGTTGGGATTCTCCCCAAGGCCTGTTCCACTTGGCTGATCCAGCTTTGGGAGAGCACTTCATCCAGTTCCCTGAAGAAACTCCCTTCTACTCCAGATCTCATCACTCAGGTCCCTTTATTTGGCATACAGCATAGCTATATTGAGTTGATCTGACTCACCTCACCCTATTGATGATGTGTCTGATCAACTTGCAAACCTGTCATGGATTTAGCTCCCCAACAACCCCAAGGGAGGCAGGAAAATGACATTAAATGAACAAAAAGTAGATTAATGCAGAATTCAGTGCAGCCACTTGCCCTTCACTGGCCAGCCTTCATTCTCCAATAACAGAGATTTGGGGTAGTTAATTTCCATGGCTGTGTCAACCCAAGCAGAGTGCTAGACACTAGACTAGTCCATCTCCACGTACATTCGATGCAGCAGGGTGGACTGGCTGGATGGGTCAGTCAATGGTTTGAACTGTCTTGCTTTCTCCGAGGGGTTATGGCTCCAAAAAACAGCTGGTGGGGAGCCCCAGGGCTGTGATTGTACCAGGCGATTAGATGCTCAGTGATTACACTGATGTTACAGGGAAACTCAGCTGAGTCCTGCACTTGGAGAGTTCAGGAGCCTGAGGCACCTCCTCATTGACTCCCCTACCTCAAAAAACTGCCACCATCGAGCTCAGACTTTGAACAATAATCTAGGTCCTCACTGAAGAGCTTTTGCTAGCCTCAGGGTATGAATGGAAGTGAAGAACTCAACCTACCAAAGTGGCCAGATAGAAGAGAAATGTTGGCTGGGCTAACATAAGGGTCTAAGAGGACCCTGCACCCATGAGAGGTGGGTATCTTGTGCCCTTAGGTTTCTTTGCAAGTCTCCAGCATTTGGGTCTGCCTTATGCATGCAGAGAAAGTGTTTGTCCACAAACTACTTTCCTCAAGGCCTTTCTCATCTCCTTGTTCCTCAGGGTGTATATAAAGGGGTTCAGCAGAGGGGTGACTGCAGTATAGAATACAGCCACCGCCCCGTCGGATGCTTGACTGGAAGAGGGATGCAGGTATATGAAGACTGTGGGCCCATAGTACAGCAGCACCAGGATGAGGTGGGCGCTGCAGGTGGAGAACGCCCGCTGCTTCCCTTGGACCGTGCGGATCTTCAGGATGGCAGAGGCTATGTAGGCATAAGAAACACAGATGAGCAGGAAGCAGCCGGCCGCCACCACCCCAATGTTGGCCAGAATGACGACTTGGTTGGCGGCTGTGTCGGCACAGGCCAGCTTCAGCATGGCGGGGATGTCGCAGACAAAGTATTCTACCTGGTTGGGGCCGCAGTAGGGCAGGCGAAAGGTGAGGAAGGCCTGGATGGCGGCATGGATTGAGCCGGTTAGCCAGGTGCCAGCTGCCAGCCACAGGCAGGTCTTTCTGCTCATCACCACGCTGTAGCGCAGGGGCTGGCAGATGGCCAGGAAGCGGTCATAAGCCATTACCGTATAGAGGAAGCACTCCGTGCTGCCCAGGAAATGGAAGGTGTAGAGCTGTACAATGCAGCCGCCGAAGGAGATGGTCCTGCCACTGGGCCCCGCCAAGCCAGCCAGGATCTTGGGCACAATGACGGAGGAGAGGCAGGTATCAAGGAAGGAGAGGTGGCCAAGGAAGCAGTACATGGGCAGGGCACGGAGTCGAGAATCGCAGAGCACAGTCAGCAGGGTGAGGGCGTTGCCCAGCAGGGTGAGCAGGTAGAGGAGGAGGAAGAGGAGGAAGAAGAGAGAGGGGAGCTCCCTGGTGTTCGGGAGTCCCTCCAGGATGAATTCTGTCACCGGCGTTTGATTTCCTGGCTTCATCTGCTTCGCCATATTCAGAGCAACAGTAGCTAGAGCAGAAGTTATCCCAGTATGTGTGTGTTTCTCTCTGTCTCACACACACACAGAGTTCAGTGGAGTAGCATGACACTATAACTCAGAGGTCTTTTCACTCTAGTGTCCCACCAGCCCCTCATCGCAAGCCAAAGCACAGTGATTATTCATCCCCTCCGCTATCTATCTAGACCTCATGACTGTTGCATTTAAAAGTCTGAGCCTCTCACGTTCATATTTTCCTCACAGTACCTCAGTTTTCCAGCCTGTGAGGCGAGGCACAGAACAGCTCAAAGGAAGCCCACATCAGAGCAGGAGATTTAAACTCAGGTGTCTCAGAGCCACGGCTAGTGACTTCACTCCTGGACCTTCCTTCCTCTCATCTTGTCTCCTCTCACATCATCTGTGAACAATGTCCTGCTAGTGTAGGTAGATAAATAGCCAGCAGTGGCTCACACTCCTTGGAGCTGCAGAGCCCGAGTGTGGCGAGGGAGGATCTGGGGGGTACACGGGGCCCATCGCCAGCATGCATCCACTGCAGGATTCGCCCCCCTGGGGCGCACCAGGCCACATCCACGGCAGGCGCACCTCCCGGCTCCCCCCTCATCGCACTCGGGTTCTGTGGCTCCTGGAAGTATGAGGTGCCGCTGCCCCTCCTGCAGCTCCCCCCCGTCCCACTGCCTCAGCGCTCCACATGGAGTTTTGCCTCCACGTGGAGCCAGAGTCTCACCAGCATGGGCCCGGTAAGGGAAGTCCCACGGAGCAGTCAGGAAGCAGGGGGAGGGTTGGATGGGTTGGGCATTCTGGGGGTCCTGTCAGGGGATGAGGAGTGGTTGGATGGGGCGTGGGAGTCCCTGGGGGTCTGTCTGGGTGCAGGGGTGTTCATAAGAGTTGGGGCAGTCAGGGGACACTAAGGTATTAGGAGGGCAGTTGTGGGGGGTCTCAGGAGGGGGTAGTCAGGGAACAAGGAGGAAGGAGGCTTAGGTAGGGAGTGAGGTTCTGGGGGGCAGTTAGAGGCAGGGGTTCCAGGAGGGGGTAGTCAGGGGACAAGGAGCGGGGGGAGGTTGGGGGTTCTGACCTGGGCAATTGGGGTGGGAAGTGGGAGGGTGTGGATGGGGACTAGGGCAGGGCTCTCCCCTCTTTTTTGATTGTTGAAATATGGTAACCCTAGGTTAGGGGGGAGCAAGGGGGTGCATGTGGGCTGGCGCCCACATACATCCACTGCAGCCTGTAGGCGCAGCCAGGGAGGCGCTGGGGCACAGCCTGGCCAGGAGGAGTGGGAGGGTGCAGCTGCTCCCCACTAGCAGTGTCACTGCCGCCTTTGCAGGGCTGCTGCCTCCCTGCACTGCGCCAGCTCCTTCATGACTGGGGCTTGCTGCCACCGCAAGCAGGACACTCTGGCTCTCCGGTGCCCCCAGAAGGTGGCTCCTCCCTGCCAAGCTGCTGCACCAGCCCAAGCCCGGCAAAGCCAGAGAGCGGACTCGGGGCAGGGGCCACCTGGGTGGGGTTGGGAGGGCTCGCAGGGGGGCTGTGCACCCTCCAGAGGAGTTCAGAGGGCGAGGAGGGGGGAACCTGGTCTGGGGAGCAACCCCTGGGCATGGCTGGCCCCTGGGGTCTATAAAGGCTCGTTGGGGATTTGTCCCTCAATGAACCAATGGGCAAGGTAGAAGTTTCACATAGGTGGCAAAATATCCTTGCACCGACCCTGCCACAGGGGGTGCATGTACCCCAAGTTAAGAACCACTGCACTAAACTGATCAGATCTGCATTTTAATTTAATTTTAAATGAAGCTTCTTAAACATTTTAAACAACTTGTTTACTTTACATACAGCAATAGTTTAGACTTCTAGAGAGAGAGACCTTCTAAAAACATTAAAATGTATTATCGGCATGTGGAACCTTCAATTAGAGTGAATAAATGAAGACTCAGCACAGCACTTCTGAAAGGCTGCCCACCCCTGGTCTATTGTATGATTCCAGTTCCAATTACAAAACTTGTCCACACAGGAAAGTCAACAGCCAGCGTGCTGCACAGATGACAGGCAGCATGAACTCAGGGGATTTGTATAAAGCAGGAAGGGTGGTGCCCTCCCCTGATCCGCTTGACCAGGGGAACCAATAGGGAAGCTTTCCCTTTTCAAATTGGGAAAAACTGCTGGGTGTAGACAAGGCAGCAACATGCTATAAGGTTTGGGCCAGGTATAAAAATCATCAGCATCATACCTAGAAATGACTCATTTGAAACCACAGCTCTGTAAGTAGATAAGGAATGTGTAGTTAGACGTGATTCGATTTAATTCTTCATTTTGGGCTTGTGGATTCCTTTGCGCTAACCCCAGGTGCTTTTGTTTTGCTTGTAACCTTTAAAATTTACCCAAAGAAAGTCATTTTTGGTGTTTGATCCCTAACAGGCTGAGTTTCCAGATGTCTTTTCTTTCTTTTTTCATTAAAATTTACCTTTTTTAAGAACTTGATGAGATTTCTGTGTCTTAGGCCTGGTCTCCACTGCGAGTTTAGGTCATATTTAGCAGTGTTAAATCCAATTAACCCTGCACACATCCACACAACGAAGCCATTTTTGTCAACCTAAAGGGCTCTTAAAATCGATTTCTGTACTGCTCCCTGACAAGGGGAGTAGCATTGAAATTGACATTGCCATTTGAAAATAGGGTTAGTGTGGCTTCAATTCGATGCTATTGGCCTCTGGGAGCTATCCCACAGTGCACCATTGTGACTGCTCTGGATGGCAATCTGAACTGGGATGCACTGGCCAGGTAGACAGGAAAAGCCTCACGAACTTTTGAATTTTATTTCCTGTGGAGCGCCGATTAGCATAGGTGACCATGCAGTCCCAGAATCAAAAAAGAGCTCCAGCATGGACCATACAGGAGATACTAAAGCTGATCTCTGTGTGGGGAGATGAATCTGTTCTATCAGAACTCTGTTCCAAAAGACAACATGCCAAAATATTTGAAAAAAATCTCCAATGCCATGATGGACAGAGGCCACAACAGGGACTCAACACAGCGCTGCTTGAAACTCACAGAGCTGAGACAAGTGTACTAGAAAGCCAAAGAATCAAATGTGCGCTCACGGCGGGAGGGACGACTGATGACTGTAGCTATCCCACAGTTCCTGCACTCTCTGAAAACCATTTGAATACTGGGCTGAGCTCCCAATGCCTGAAGGGTCAAAAACATTGTCGCTGAGCTTTCCCTTTCTTTTGTTTTCTTTCTCGGCTGCCCCGAGGGAGGGATGCAAATGCAGAGGGGCCTCAGAAAAAAAATCTTCCCAAGTGAGGTGTTTTCTGGATTGGTGTAGCAGCTCGACTCTCACATGCACAGCGCCTCCTGCTGGTTGCCTCAGGAATTAACTCAATTCCAGCACAGAGCGCTTCTGCTGGCCGGTGTCTCTCCTGCCTCAGGGCCCCCGTGTCCCTCTCAGACACCAGTGCCCTGTACCTGAGGGTTCTCCCCCACCAGTACCCCCCACACTCTCGGTCTCCCCTCCCAGAGCAACCTCCAACCATCTATACCCACCTTGCCTTAGTGGCTACTGCCAGTCGTCACCTAGCCCCTGCTTGCTGGGGCAGATTGCAGTCTGTAATGGCCACTCATCACTGGCAAAGTGGTTGGACCAGCTGCCTCTGCCTATCCCCAGGCTGCAGCGCTGCAGCCCCAGTACCTGCTTAGGCCTTAACCAGGCCTCAGCCCGGGGAGTTGCCAGGCTGGAGCTCCCCAGCTCCTCTTGCCTTTCCCCAGCCCTGCTCTGCATCATGTCCCCTCTGTTCCCAGGCAGCCAGGCCCTTCTCCCTTCAAGCCTGGAGAGTGACTCCCTGCCTTCTGGCCCTGCAGCTCTTTTATTGGGCCCAGCCTGGCCCTGATTGGCTGCCTCCCAGGCTTTTCTCCTTGGCTCTCAGCCCCAGCCCTCTCCAAGGGCTGGCCTTTAACCCTCTCAGGGCCGCAGTGGGGTGACCGCCCTGCTACAATGGGCAAAACGCCACTTGGGGAGTGGCAGCATTACCAGCCTGGAGTGGCCAGTCTTAATTTTTGCAGTCCTTGAGGGACCCCACCTTCTGCACTCAAAGTGCCAGAGTGGGGAATCAGCCTTGAAATCCCCCACTGTGTTTCCCTGGCAGTGGCTGTGTTGTGTACACAACAGGCTGGGGAGGACCCCCCCGCTCCTTGCTGTGAGGAGCTGGGATTTGTAGTACCAGTCATGAGCATAAGACAGAGTTTCATAACCACAGTCTCTATTCACACCTCAGCTTGGCCATCGAGTTCACACCACTACAAGCCTTCATACAAGACCAGGGGCGGCTCTAGGCACCAGCAAAGGAAGCATGTGCTTGGGGCAGCCCATTTGCAGGGGTGGCAGAGATCCAGCATGGGAGCTGAGAACCAACAGGGAGCTGTGGGAGCTGTAGTTCGTTGGTTAGCTCCCTGCCTATGGAGCCAGCCCTGGAGCAGGGAAAGAACTACATTTCCCAGCATTCCCTTTGCCTCTACCAACAGGAAAGGAAGGGGGAGATCATATGCTGCAGCCCTGTTAATGGAGAGCTCCACTCTGAAGGGTGGGGAATCCCATAGTTTAACATTCAAAAAGCAGGACACTCCACAGGGAGGGAGGGTAGCCCCCTCCTGCCACTATCCACTCCCTCCAACTGCCCCCCACAGAAACCTCAACCCCTCCATGCCCCCCTGCTCCCTGATCACCCCCTCCCGGGACCCCTGCCCCTAACGCCCCCCCAGGACCCCACACCCTATCTAAGCCTCCTTTCTCCTTGTCCCCAAGTGCCCCCTCCTGAGACCCGCCCAACTTCCCCCGTAGGATCCCACCCCCTACCTGTTCCCTGACAAACTCCTGAGACTCCCATGCCTATCCAACCACTGCCTGTCCCCTGACTGCCCCCCCCGAACCCATGACCCATCTAACCCCCCCTTCTCCCTGCCCCTGACTGCCCCCCCGAACCTCCACCTCATCCAACCCTCCCTGCTCCCTGTCCCTTGACTGCCCCCTGAAACCTCCCTCCCCTTCTCCAAACCCTCAGCCCCCTTACCGTGCCACTTAGACCAGCATGTCTAGCTCCGCACACTGCTGTGCTCCCCTGCGGAGCCCCCAGCACCTGCCTTCCAGATTTGAACACCTCAAAATTCAGGAGTGCTCAAGCTCAGTTTGGGCAGCTGTTACTTCATTTCTCCCCAATCAAATATACTGATCCACTGTATCTCGGTGTAGAAAAAGTAGGATAAAATTGAACAAGAAATGTTTCCCAGTGGTTATTAGGACTGGAATTGCTATTTTCAACTGCCATTGCCTTTTTGTTTGTTTATTTGTTTAAAAGGCAGACAGGGATATTGCATTGGCAAATCCCCCATAGAAAGACAGAGTGGAAAAAAAGAATAATAAAGGCACCTCAACTTTTCCTCACTGATGGAAGACAGTCTTATAATCTGCATCCAGATATCCTCCAATCACACAAGCTGTAAATTGTTCCACTTTACTGCAGTTCTGTAAGCATATGGGAACCAATCCTGTCTGTGTTCTGTGCACATCCAAAATTCCTGCTGAATGACCCGCCCTGGGAGCGAATTACCAGTTATCCAGGGCTGTGGCGGAAGGAGGGTGGGTGCAGGTGTGAGGAGGAGAGCCCAGGGCTGGAGCAGCAGGAGGCATGTGTGTGGGGTCAATGGTGTTAAGGAAGGGGGATCCCAGAGCTGGGGCAGCAAGGGGTGTGGGGAGGGGAAAGCCCAGGGCTGGGGCAACAAGCGGGTCTGGCAAGGAGCCAAGGGCTGGGACAGGGGGGAGCCAAAAATTTTTTTGCTTGCGGCAGCAAGAAACCTAGAGCCGTCCCTGTACAAGACCTTACCTGCTATATGTTTTTGCACGATGACATTGTGTGTAACCAATTGATTCAATTGCCTATTTGGGTGTTCAGACCCCCTGTCATCCTGTTAGGTGTCTGGACCCTCCAGTCCCCTCCCTATCCCACTCTTATCGTTAGACTCTACACCCCTTCCAGCTCTAGGGATCAATTACAGGAGGATTCCCAGCCCCTCCCCTGATCTAACCTAGTAAACCCCACTACCTTCTCAACGCATCAGATACAACTAGGGTTGCCAACCCTCCCAGTCTGGCCAGGAGTCTCCCGGAATTGGGCTCTATCTCCTCAAGGAGAATACAACCAATCTGGGAGATTTTAGGCCACTAAAAGTCGGGTGGCGTATAGGAGCTAAGGCAGGCTCCCTGCCCGTCCTGGCTCGGCGTGGCTCTTGGAAGTAGCAGAATGTCTGGCTCCTAGGTGCAGAGGTGCAGGGCCAGTGGGTCTCTGCACGCTGCCCCCACACCCCGCCCCAAGTGCCAACTCTTCAGCTCTCATTGGCTGGAAACAGGGAACTGCAACCAGTGGGAGCTGTGGGGCAGCGTCTGCAGGCATGAGCAGTGTGCAGAGCCCTCCTGACCCCCTGCCCAGCAGCCACAGGGATGTGCTGTTTGCTCCTGGGAATCAGGCCAAGCCAGAGCAGTCAGGGAGCCTGCGTTAACTCCACTGCATTGCTGGCCAGGAGCAGCCCAATGTATGTACTGCCTGGAGACCGCACCCCTCAACCCCCCCTTGCTCCAAGCCCCTGCCCCAGCCCCGAGCCCCCTCCTGCACCCTAACCCTTCATCCCTGTCCTCACCCCAGACCCCGCATCCCTTGGCAGAGTCCGGACCTCCGCTGCACCCCAACCCTTCATCCCTGTCCTCATCCCAAAGCCCGCAACCCTCGGCGGAGCCCGCACCTCCCCTGCAGCCCAACCCTTCATCCCTGTCCTCACCCCAGAGCCCTCCACCCTAACCAGAGCCTGCACCTCCCCTGCACCCCAAAATCCTGCCCTGGCCCAGAACTCGCTCCCATACACCTAACCCTTTGACCTCACCCCCCAGCCCAGAGTCCACACCTCAACCCCCTGCCCAAGCCCAGAGCCTCCTCCCAGACACCTAACCTCTCAACCATATCCCCCAACCCAGAGTCCACACCCCAACCCCCTGCCCCAGCCCAGAGCCCCCTCCCACACACCTAACCTGCTCCCAAGCACAGTAACCTGCTCCTGTCCCAGAGTCAGGGGCAGAAATGAAAAATCTGAACTTTCAGCCATTTCTGCTCCAAGCCACTGACCTCAGCTCCCCCACCGAACAGAGGCAGAACAGGGGAGTCCTGACTTCTGTCTCCAAGTCCCTCTCTCCCTGGCCAGTTCTCAGGCAGTTCCTGCTGAAAGCTGAATAATCATAGCTCAGGGCCCAGAGGTTTCCTGCTCCCCCAGTCTTAATAAGGCATCTTTCATCTCCTTGTTCCTCAGCGTGTAGATGAGGGGGTTGAGAAGCGGGGTCACCGTGGTGTAGAATACAGCCACCACACCATCCAGTGGGTGCCAGGATCCTGGCCTCAGGTAGATGAAGAGCCCAGGCACATAGTAGGTCACCACCACGGTGACAGGAGCCAGGCAGGTGGAGAAGGCCCGGTGCCTGCCCTGGGCCGAGTGAATCCTCAGGATGGCATAGACGATGTAGACACAGGACATCAGGATGAGAAGGAAGCAGGTGAGAGCCAGGAAGCCAATGTCCACAAATGTCACCAGCTCGTTGAACGCCTTTTCCCCACAGGCCAGCTTCAGCACAGCTCAGATATCACAGAGGACGTATCCCACTCTGTTCTCTTGGCGATAGGGCAGCTGGAAGGTCAGCACGGTCTCTATGGTGGAGTGCAGGGAGCCCCCTAACCAGGTCACTACTGCCAGGAACAGGCAGGGTCTGTGGTTCATAATGACGCTGTAGTGCGGTGGTTTGCAGATGGCCAGGAAGCGGTCATAGGCCATAACCGTGTAGAGGAAGCACACGGTGGAGTGGAACAAGAAGAGCTGGGCCATGCAGCCCTGGAAGGAGATTGCTTTGCTGCCCAGCAGGAAGCCGGCCACCATCCTGGGAACCGCCACTGAGGAGACCATCGTGTCCAGGAAGGACAAGTAGCAGAGGAACCAGTGCATGGGCTTGTGCAGCTGGTGCTCCCGGGCCACCGCCAGCAATATGAGCAGGTTTCTGCACAGCGTCAACAGGTAGATGATGAGGAAGAAGAGGAACAAGGGAATCCGCAGCTCTGGGGGATATGGGAGCCCCATCATGATGAAATGAGTCAGCTGAGACCGGTTCCCACGCTCCATTCACTCGGTCTGTGTCCCTGAAGGTGAACCCAGGATGTTAATGATTAATGAGCAGAGAAGCAATGGATGATCTTTGCTGGAGCATTTGGGACAAGATTCACTCCTGTGTCAGGGGAAGAATAGAGCCCAGAAGCCCAGACTTCCGATCTCTCCTCTATGCTCTAGCCCACTAGACCCTGCGCAGTTCCAAGAGCTGGGACCTTAACTCTGCAGTCCTGGCAAGCAACCGCCCTTGCTCTGACCTTCTGGACCCCACCTACCTCCCAGAGGTGGAAATACAACCCAGGAGACCTGACTCACATCCCCTCCACACCCCTTACCTCTCACTCACCACCCAGAGCTGTGAAAATAATCTAGAAGCCCCAGCTCACCCCCAATCATCCCCACTACACTCCATTCTCTACCCAGAGATGGGGATACAACCCTACAATCCAAGAGTCCTGATCCTAGTGTCCCCTCCCCATCTTCTAACTCCCTGTAGCCCACACTTGACAACAGAAAGTCCTTCCAAAACCCCTACCTCAGGACTTTCGTGTCTAGTCTTCATGCTGGCCCAACTGCACAGGTATGGATTTCAACCATGGTGCTCCGCAGATCAAACGGGGATAAAACTTCCTATTTTTGGGTCAAACTCAACTTCCAAGTGACCTGGGAGAGGAAAAAAATAACCCTCTCTGGAAAGTCAATACTGGAATTGCCCCCTGCAAAGGTTTTTGCACCTTCCCCTGATGTTGCCAGTTCAGGCCACCATCAAGGAGCGAGTGGCTGTTCTGTGGCATGAAGGACTCACTTGCGATGGAGAATGGGAATTTTCACCAGCTAGGGACCTGGGCCTGTAGTGAGGAAGAGCAGCAGAGAGAGACTGAACCAGAGGACAGAGCAGTCCTGCAGCTGCCCCTCTGGATACAGTTCCCTGGAGTGTGTTGCAGCTGGATGCATGATTCTGTCTTCAAGCAGGTTCTATTTGCTTTCTTCCATGCTCTGAGATCTGCCTTAAATCCCCCCAATCAAACATTTCACACAGGAGGTGGCTTTGGCTCCAATGTGATGCCAGCCCCAAACAGACAGGGACTCGGGGTAAATGTTCCCTGTACAAGATCATCCCGGAGTTTCCGGCTGCAGAGTCCATGAACTTGCCTCTCATGGTGGGAGACTGAGCTGGGTGAGTCTCGGTGCTGATCTCCGCTTCTGTGCATCATTGCTCCACTCTGTTAAATTTTGCCCTCAGGTCTGTTGTGTCCTTTCTCTCTGCAGCTTCTTTTAACCTGGCGTCCCTCCTGCACTAGTCTCTGTGCTCTCGCTTCTTCCCCCTCGGGTACTTCTCTCCCACCAGTGCCACTAATATGAAACTGTTGAAATTTGCTGTATTTTCAAGCATGTAATGAGGTCCCCCATGGGCAAACCCCAATGGGCATCATTCGAAATGGTGTTTGGGGAAAAAATGAAGGGGACAGAGCATTGACTTAGCTGTTAAAGGAGACCATGGATCTTAAAAGAATGGCCCAGCGTGGGACTTCAGGGACTGGGGTGTGGGCTCAGTTGGGGGCACACTCCACTACCAGTCAGTGCTGTCCCCCGTGCTCCAGAATGGCACTAGGGGGTGCTTTGTTTTATGCAATGGGATGAGGTGGGTCAGCAGGGGTCGCTCTCCCCTGCAAGTCTGTTCTGAACCCAAGGTGGCATTAGGCGGAACCACCCTGGGTTTCGAACAGACTTGGAGGGAACGGGGTTGGAACGGGGGCGGGGAAGGGGTGGGAATAGGTGGGGTGGGACAGGGCCTCATAGAAGGAGTGGAGTAGGGACGGGGCCAGAGGCAGAGCCAGGGCTTTTGTATCTTTATATGTAAAGGTGTCAGTGACGCGGCCAGTGTACTAGTCCTCGCGTGGCTCTCATGGTGATTTGAGTTGGAGACCCCTGCCCTAGACTTTAGTAAGGCTTTTGATACTGTCCTGCATGACCTGCCATAAACAACCTAGGGAAATAAAACCTAGCTGGAGCTACTATAATGTAGGTGCATAACGAGTTGGACCACAATTTCCAGAAAGGAATTATCAGTGATTCACAGTAAGGCTGGAAGGGCATAATGAGTGGGGTTTCACAGGGCTCAGTTCTGGGTTTGGTTCTGTTCAATAGCTTCATCAACAATTGAGATCGTGGCACAGAGAGTACACTTCCAGGGTTTGCGGATGATACCAAGCTTGGAGGGGTTCCAAGTGCTTTGGAGGACAGGATTATAATTCAAAATGATCTGGACAAACTGGATAAATGGTCTGAAGTAAATAGCATGAAATTCAATAAGGACAAATGCAAATTACTCTATTTAGAATGGAAGAATCAGTTACACACATATAAAATGGGAAATGACTGCCTAGGAAGAACAGGAGTACTTGTGGCACCTTAGAGACTAAAAATTTATTTGAGCATAAGCTTTCATGGGCTACAGTCCACTTCATCGGATGCATAGAATAGAACATATAATAAGAGTATATATATACATACAGAGAAGATGCCGTACCAGCTCTAAGAGGCTAATTAATTAAAATGACCTGTTATCAGCAGGAAAAACACTTTTGTAGAGATAATCAAGATGTTCAATTCAGACGTTGACAAGAGGTGTAAGGATAGTTATCATATGGAAAAAGATTCAAGTAGTGTAATGAGAATGAAATAACAGAACGCCATTACCCATCACCTTCAGCCTCCAATTAAAATCTCTCCAGCGCATCATCAAAGATCTACAGCCTATCCTGAAAGACGATCTCTCACTCTTACAGATCTTGGAAGACAGACCAGTCCTCGCTTACAGACAGCCTCTCAACCTGAAACAAATACTCACCAGCAACCACACACCACACAACAAAAATACTAACCCAGGAACCTATCCTTCCAACAAAGCCCAATGCCAACTCTGTCCACATATCTATTCAAGTGACACCATCACTGGACCTAATCACATCAGCCATGCCATTCACCTGCACATCCAGTAATGTGATATATGCCATCATGTGCCAGCAATGCCCCTCTGCCATGTACATTGGCCAAACCGGACAATCTCTATGCAAAAGAATAAATGGACACAAACCTGACATCAGGAATCATAACACTCAAAAACCAACAGGAGAACACTTCAACCTCTCTGGCCACTCAGTAACAGACCTGAAGGTGACAATTTTGCAAGAGAAAGACTTCAAAAACAGACTCCAAGGAGAAACTGCTGAGCTTGATTGATTTGCAAATTAGATACCATTAGGTCTGGCTTGACTAGAGACTGGGAACGGCTGAGTCATTACACTACTTGAATCTATTTCCTTATGATAACTATCCTTAAGCTCTTGCCAACTGTCTGGAGAGGGGGTGAAATGGGGAAGGAAGAAGCAGGGTCAGGGTGGAGCAGGGGAAGAGTCAGGGCAGGGTTAGGGCCTTGGGGGAAGGGGTGGAGTGGGGGTAGGGGTGGGGCCTAGGGCAGAGCCGGGGGTTGAGCATCCCCCGGCACTTTTGAAAGTCAACACCAATGGGACTCCAGACACCTGTGTCACTTGTACTATGCTTGCTTTGGCTTCCCATCTGTAAAGTGGGACTAGTGCCACTTCCTTTAGACTGTTTAGATCATGAGCACTTTAGGACAAGAACTGACTGCACAGTGCCTGCCACAGTGGAGGCAAATCACCAGCTGGTGTGAACTTCCCTCAGTTCCATTGGAGTCAATGGTTCAGATCTGAATTGAAGTCATAGGGGACATGTCAGTTTATATCAGCCAGGGGCTGATCATATGGCCATATCTATATGTAATGAGATTTCTATAACTTTCTGGCCCAGAAGCATTAATTTCCTTGGTGCTCAGTTCATTGTGTGTCAATGTAACCAATTTTTCAGTTGTAGAAGTTCATGTTCCCATCTAGTGGGTGATGTTTTGCCCTGCGCACGTCCATTGAAAACCCAATTTTCCATCAAAGAAAAGCTTCAAGGGATCATTTATTACTAGTCCGTAATAACGATGGTAGTGACTGGCTTTTATATAACTCAAGATGTTCTCATCTGTACACCTGTCGGAACCTTTTTTGAAATCTAAAAAGCTCTTGGCCTCAGTATCTTGTGGCCTTCAGTTTGTCAGACGAAGTATGCAGTATAGGGCTTAAGTGGTAAGTAACCGGTGAGCAGACCATCTGCGCCCCCTGGTGAACTTCCTATCATGCTTGTACTTAGGGTGGGAATTTCAAAGGCACCTCCCAGGAGCTATGTGTCTAATTGCCATAGACTTTTGTCTTCCTTTTGGAAATTCCAGCCTGAAAATCCAACTATTTTCATTTCATATTTTTACTGTTCTCTTAAAATTCACTTGTTCTCTGCCAGTCTTATAAATGGCCCCAGTCCTCTCTAGACACTGAGCTCCAGATTTATTTTTCATTGGAACACCTAGAGAAAGCATACAAAGCTTAGAGGCAGCAAAGAGTCCTGTGGCACCTTATAGACTAACAGACGTATTGGAGCGTCAGATTTCGTGGGTGAATACCTACTTCGTCAGATAGAAAACTTAGAGACAAGTTCCAATCAAACAACAGCTGAAGGTAGGAAACAAGAAAAAAAAAAAGTTTTATTCACAGGTTTTATTCCCACTCCATATTACTCAAACTTCAAGCACAACCACATGCTGAAGACACAATACATAAGGAGCACAAAGCCCAAACACATTGTGTGTGATGAGTGTAGAGTTGTCACATTAGTTAAATCTTCTATTAGCATTTTCATTCCTTTTTTTACTTATTTATCTTTCTAGCTCTCGCTAAGTAGAGGGTGAATTTTTAAAAACCATCTAATTGTCTTAGGAGAGTAGGTCCCATTTTCAAAAGCCATTAAGCTGCCCAGTTCTCACTGAAATTCCATGGGACAAAGACCAGAGTTTCACAGGTATATCGCCACCTATAGGTGCAGATAGGCACATAGTGGAATTTTCAAATGGCCTTGGAGTTTAGGCCCAGATTATTGTCACAGTTTACAGGAACTACACTGATATTTCTCCGTAGTGGTCCAGCAGGGGCGCATCTCTCAGCAGGCTTTCAGCTCCCTACCTTCCTTAGGAGGAGACCCATGTCTCTTTCCCTCTTGACTGGGGCATTTCCAGGCTTAACAGTTCCCTTCACTGCATTATTCCCTCAAAAGCCATCTGCCTAAGCAGCCCTGCTTTGCTGCTCCCCTCTGGGTGGTGCACGGTTCTTACCATGCAGTTCTTCCTAAGCAAGCGTATTTTATTCTTAAGAGAAAAGCAATACAGGGATATCACTAAAAACCATAAAAGAACCTACATGCATAGTAATAAGCTTAGCAGAGATCAGCCCAACTCCAACATGGGCTCTGTCAGGGGATTAGTCCTTCCAACTGCACAACCGGCTCTCTTCCGTGGTTACTAGCTCATAACAGCCTCAGCTCAGAACTAGCTCCAGCACAGCGAGTTTAGTCCCTTCTTTATGCAGGATGGGAGTTTTGATCTGGAGTTTCCAGGAGCAGGTAATTCACAGAGAATTTTTTTTTCTTCATGCAACATAGCTTTGAAAGACCTCCAAATTACCCCCTGGGCCCTTTCACATGTACTGTCCCAAACAGTTCTTTGAAGTTCCTCACATTTCCCCAAGATTCCATTCATCAGTCTCCTAGAAAAGTTACATTCAGTCCACAAGAGCACACGCACAATTGTATTTGTAATACAACAGACCCCAAGGGATTAAACTTAACTCAACAAGGTTTATCCAGGAAATTGCTGTATCTGTCACACCTTTAAAAATCTGGTGCTGGACATCTAACTCTCATTGATTTCTATGAGCAAATCTTTTGAAAATCCCACTAGGTGCCTATCTTTAAAAATCTGCCATAAGGTCTAGCTTTATGAAGGAGTTTAGTAAATTCCACTAGGCACATAGAGTTTCTAAATAGGTTAGATGTTTAACTTCTATGGAAAGTAACTGAGAGTCTGGTGCCTGAGTCACTCAAGGTGCTCTTAGAAACCTTATTAGGTGATTAAAAAAGGCTTTTCAAAATCTGGTCCTCAGACACATACTTCCCACAGCTTTTCAGGGAGAATAAGACTTCTAAATGTCTCCATTACTTTTGAAACTGGGAGTTAGTCTCCTAAATCACTTAGGCGGTTTTGCAAATTTTACCACAAATACATTGATCTTTAAGGCATGGTGAAAAATCCAATGCTTCTCCCAGGAATTTTAGGCAGCTACCTAGGGCAGGTGCTCTGTGAGCTGTGGTTCATACCAGAAGATGAAGGGAATTTTTTTCCTTCCCTTTTGCATTTGCAGAAGATGCTGCATTTGATTCTGAAGATCTGTGTAACAAAGTTGAGATTTACATAGTCTTCTACAAAATTTGGCACTCCAGTTCCTTTTAATTTTGAAGAAGACTGAGTATGTTGGTCCCTTAGACAGCTTTGAAAATGTCAGCCTTAGAGTATGTTAAAAGACAGGAAGGGATTTTTAGGAGCATTTCTACGATTTGTAGAACTCCAGACAGATAGATGGGGCTGTGTAGGGATGGGGCGAGACACAGAGGTTCACAAAAGCCATGGAGCAAGCATGCAAATGTATTTGTAGATGTATTTCCATTCAGACTCACGTGTGATTCCTGGAGCTGCTACACATCACAGCAGGCATTTAACCGCCTCTCAGTTTTTTCAGAGCTGCCTTCACCTCCTTGTTCCTCAGCGTATAGATGGCCGAATTCAGCATGGGCGTGACCACATTGCCAAAGATCTGCACAGTAGTCACCAGGACTTTGCTTGGCTGGGGCTGAGTGTAGATCAAGGCGCAGGGACCAAAGAACAGTGTCACCATCACCAGGTGCATGGTGCAAGTGGAGGCCGCTTTACGCCACCCTTCGGCCAAGTTCATATTCAAGACAGAAAAGATGATCCTGACGTAGGATGCGAGAATGAGGAGGAAGCAAGTTATGGGCACCAGACCAATGTTTGTCAAGGTTATGGTCTCAATGATGTACGTGTCTGCACAGGCCAGCTTTACCACCGGGAAGATGTCACAGAAGAAATAGTCCACCACATTGGACCCACAGTAGGGCAGCGTAAAGGTCAGGCTGGTGAGGATGGTGGAGTGGAAAAAGCTGGTGATTAAGGTGCCAGCGACTAGGAGGGCGCACAGCCTCCGGTTCATGATAAGCCAGTAGCGCAGCGGGTGGCAGATGGCCACGTACCGGTCATAGGCCATGACGGTGAAGAGCAGGCACTCGGTGCTGCCCAGGAAGTGCCCAAAGAAGATCTGGGACATGCACCCACCCAGCGAGATGACCCTGCTCTGACCCCAGAGAATGGTCAGATATTTAGGGATGCTGATGGAGGAGATTCCAATGTTCAGCACGGAGAGATTGCAGAGGAAGAAATACATGGGGGTGTGCAAGCGGGGATCAGCGAGGATGGCTGAGAAGATGAGCAGGTTGCCCAGCAGTGTGCAGAGGTAGGTGGCTAGGAAGGTGATGAAGAGGATGATCTGGAGGCCGTTGGCATCAGGGATCCCTAAGAGGATGAAATGAGTCACCACAGTGTGGTTGACCAGCCCCATGTGGGACTCATTCCTGGGTAGGGGAGAGAAATAATGTCAGTGAGTTACTGAAACAAAAAGACCTATTGTCACATAGCTGCAATGATCATGCTTCCTTCCACTTCCCCCATTATTCACTGCCATTGGGAGCGGGGTATATTTCTGTCACAGGATTGCCAGTTGGGGTCATGACCTCACTGGTCTGGCACTGATCACAGAAAGAGAAAATATCTGCCTTGAAGATCTTACTGTCCAGAAACAAAGAGACAACGAGGACGTCTATTCTATTCTATTCTATTCTATTCATGTTCTTCTCTTCTCTCCTCACCTACTCCAATTTCTTCAGATCTATTCTATCTAGGCCCTTACCCCCCATTCTCACCACAGTACCTCAGAGCCTTGTGCTTGTGGCAAGCATTTCTCACAAGTAGTTTTTTCTCTCTTAGCTTTGAATGACCTCAGCTTTGTTAGAGCTGTGAGTTGTTCGGGGGTATTTATCGGGGTCCAAGAGAAAAGGAAAAGGAAAGAAGGAGAAGGGGAAGAACCACAGCCAGAGGTGGTGGAGCTAGGGGTGCTGGGAATTCAGCAGCACCCCTTGGCTTGACGTGATTGCCATCATATCCAGGGTTCACAGTTTGGTTCAGTGGCAGTCAGCGCCCTCACTACACAAATTGTTCCAGGGCCCCTAGACACAGCTTGTCATCGCTCTGCTGTGAACACAGGCAGGGCTCTGTAGATGGGACAGGGGCTTTTAAAAGGTCAGATTGAAGGAGAATGGCAAAGTGTCCGTTTGCATTTTTCCAGGGAGTTTCCCAGGCAGGACAGTCATGGGAAGCAGAGATACTGGAGGCATCTGGTTATGACAGATGGAGAGAGGAAGATAAATGATACAGAGACAGACAGGCAGGTACTGCACAGGGGTGGTCAGGTGGATCGACTTCTCTCTAAAGAAAATATTTGGCTGACTTCTTCATCGGCGTGAGGTAGAGAGGCAGAGACTGAGGGACGGAGAGAGAAGAACTTTACCAAAGCAGGGGCCATACACTGGTTGCATTGGGAGAGGCCGCTCTAGCTGATGGGAATTCTCCCTTTCTGTCCCTCGGTCATGACTCCTTTCTAGCACCATCCAGCTTTCTTATCCCGGATGGCCCATTGCCCAGGAGAGGTGCAGATACTGGGTACTTGGTATCCAATCGGGAGACCTAATCTGCAGCATATCACCCCACGCAGCTGCAGACCCCACAGCTTTCTCACAGCTTCCAGACTCCTTACAGCTCTCCCTGGTCTTTAAATCCGCCAGGCCCCTCAGGACCAGGGCCCTAAATCCCCGAGAGGCTCCTGATCTGAAATCATGGTTGAGTCTCCATTTAACGGAGATTAGGCATTATTTCAGCTAACGCTCATGGACCACTGGGTCTGGCCCTCAGGCAGCCTCAATAAGAGTAGCGCCATGGGAACTGAATTGGCCAGATCCCCACCTCCACCAAGGTCCAGATTCAAGTCTTGCTCCCCCTGACCTGATTCATGAGCAATTTCATTGGATTCCCTGGGGCTCCTTCTCTTCCCAGCCAAGCACCTGATATAAATCAGGAGTAACACTACTGGAATCACGGGAGCTGTGTAGATTTCTACCAGCTGAAAATCTGGCCCAGCCATTGGAGGGGGAATGGGATATTCATGCTTGTCTAGGCTTTCCGACTTTGTGATACAAGCCAACAAATTCCTCCCAGTGAAGTGAAATAAAAGTAAACTGGGCCGGAGATTGAGCTGGAGGCCTCTGTATCCAGCACAGCTTTCTCGTGGGGTTGTATTTCCTACTGGTCTCCCGCCCCTATCTCTATAGCTCTGTGTACACAGGGATGTATTCATGCAGTGTGAGTGTAAAATTCCACCCTTTGTAGATGGAGGACAGCCTACATCCTGCTCATGACTTCACATCAGTTTTTGCAAGATACCAGAGTCTCCCAGAAGAGTATTGAGTTGTTTGGGGTAGTACAGTAGCTCCCAGCAGCTCCAGCTTGATCTTGGCCCTGTTTTTCTGGATGTCGCTCAGACGCAGGCCGAGACTGATCCTGCCTGTCAGAGCTCACTAGCTAACTAAGCCAAACACCGTGATAATTATCAGCCACATGTTACAAGCAGAAACTGAGGCAGAGAGATTTTCAGGGTGGGATTTTCAAAGGAGCTGGGCTCCCACAACTCATTCCAGTTCACTGGACATTGGTCACCCAGTTCCTACTGGCCGGATGAAATTCTCAATTGAATGGAATTGTCTAAGGTGAGAAAGGGAGGTTGTGGAAGAGGTGGTAATCTGGTCTAGATTTCCTGGGTTCCAGCCTGAGCACTGGAAGTAACACCCTTCTCTTTTCATGGGAATGACCCTTGGTCTGCGTCTCTCTAAGCCTCAGGCCTGTTCTTTTACCCTCCCGTCTGTGCAATCAGAGTTCAGGAGTCAGGGCCTTTAGAGCATTAGGGCTGATTTCACTGAACCAAAGCTGCTTCTTTACTAGCCAAGAAATTGGAATAATAGACCCACGCCTCGTCTCGGACCTCTACTGTGCATCTGCGCTAAGGGGTCAGGAATGGTTAGCTAAACAGATGTGAAGTACTTTAATGTGGACATATCCACAGACCCCACACAGAGAGGGATATGAGAGACACAGGGCTAGATTAGGGGGGGTTCCAGCAATGACCTCATTGTCCTATCACCATAGTTGTAATAAGGTCCAGAGTCCTGTAATTTCTGTCATTTTCTGCTCTTTCTCTGGGGGGCATCTTCCTTGGGAGACAGAATGCAGAGGCAGAAGCAGACGTGATAATTAATCTCTGTAGATGTGTTATCCCCGACCCAGGCATAACATCCCGTGGGGCTCAATGTCCATTGAGGTAATTAAAATGTTGACATTTCTAACGAGTTCCCAGGCTGAGCCCTCTCACTGCTCTGGAGACCAGGCTCAGAGGTTACACTTGGTTTGCATGAGCTGAGTTCCGCATGAACACCAGAATCAGAACTGCCTTTGAGTATTTTAGTTTGCATTATCACTATTTTTATCATTGGTATTATGGTACGACCTACAGGCTGGAACTGAGACATAGGCTGCTTGTGCCACACCCTGCAGACACATTTCTGAATGTGATACACCTTTAATAGCTGAGAGTGAGAAAGGATTTAATTAGCCACATATAGCATATGGGGAAACTGAGTCACAAAGTAATTTAATGAGTTACTGAAGGGCAATCAGAGACGCTTCTACAGACACCATACTGGAACCCAGACCTCCTGTGTCCCAGGTCTTTGTCTTACCCACAAGATAATGGTTTGCCAATAATTCCCACGGGCTCTCTTCCTTCCACCCCCTAAACTGACTTTTCACTTTGCTGTCTGGTCACCCAAGTTGAGTTGATACAGTTCTCAGTTACAAAATACTATAGCCATCTTCTCGCCCTCCTTCTCCCTTTATGGCTGCCCCATGCCCATGGCTTGAAGGTAAAGAGACCTTTCCCACTGTCCGTCAGCAGCTACTACAGTTTTTAAAATCAATGTGCCAATTTCTGCGCTGAACTTCCATTCCAGCTTTTCATTTCTCAGGCAGCATAGTCTGGATTTGTGACTTTGTGAAGACTGGTTCCCTGGAGAAACAACAGAGAAATTTCAGGACAAACCCTCAAAGTGAAAAGGGGGCACTGCAGTTCAGGGAGTGGGGAGGGCAACTCAGTAGGGGGCCTTCTTCTTTCCAAGTCAGGGATTTTTCTCGTGCCGCAGTGTTGGACTCGCATGTGCTGCTCTGCAGATAGATGTGCCAGGGACCAGGCTCATGGCATCTCACTCAGATTCCTTTCACTTCTTTTCTTGTATTATTTGTTCATTTCAAGGCACAAGGTTAAACCCACATCCCAGGAGTCAGGGAGAATTCTGAACAACCCACTAATGTTTCTATTGTGCGGAAGGCCCGAGGCCCTGTTGCAGTAGGGGCTGCACCCACTCAAGGCCAGAACCAGCCCCTGTCCCAAAGAGCTTACAAGAGAAATGGTTGGGAGAAAAGGATAATTTTTCGACCGTGTTTCAGGTGGGGAAGTGAACTCTAAGGAGATGACCTCATTCACCTAAGTTGCTGCCTCACCCTCATTAACCCTGGCATGAATGTTTTACCTCCTGCCTCACCCCAGCCCTGGGTAACTTTATTGACCGCAAGCATCCGCTGAACCCTAAGATCACCCAACTGCCCTGCCTCAATCAGAGCAGAATTCCTTTGACCTTTTCCCCAGAGCTAACCCTAGCATATCACCAGTGCCCATCTCCTTCACCCTGGGAAAACTCCCCTGACATCCACCCCAACCTTGACCCTGGAATAACTGCACCAACCTCCTCCCCAGTCGGGATCTGGATCTGGAGTGATGGAAGCTCCTTAAAAGCTCCACTGGCACCTGAACAATGGGCCAGCCACATGTGCTGCCCATGCGCCTGAGACCCTGCCTTCGTATCACCTCTTCCCCCAATGCCCTGCCCCCCACTCTCTCCTCTCTGCTCCCTCCCTATATTGCTCGGGGTGCATTAAGGAGGAATATTGAGTCTGAGCAGAGTGTTGATTTTACCTCTCTGTTTGGCACTAGCATGATCGCTGCTGGTACAGCGTCCCATTCTGGTATTCATATTCCAGAAAGGGGATGATAAATCGGAGTGGGTTCAGAAAAGAGCCATGAGAATAATTGAAGGAGTAGAAAATTTGCCTTGTAAGGATAGATTTAAAGAGTCTGAGCTATGCAGATGTGTGTAATAAGGCTGAGATGTTCAAAGTCCTCTACAAGGTTCAGATTTCCAAGGTCGGTTAATTTCAATGCAGACGGAGCGTGCATCTCCCTTCAGCTGCTTTGAACATGTCAGTCTGAGAGTGTGTCAAAGAGAGCTAGAGATCTTTAGGAGCATTTTCACGACTTTTAGAGCTCCAGATAGATAAATGGGGCTGTGTGGGGATGTGGCGGAGAGAGAGAGGTTCCCAAAAGCCATGGAGCAGCCATGCAGATTTATATGTAGATGTATTTCCACACAGAGCCACTTGTTATTCCTGCAGGTGCCGCACATCAATGTTCAGGCTTTTGACCCCCTCTCAGTTTTCTCAGAGCCGCTTTCACCTCCTTCTTCCTCAGCGTATAGATAGCTGGATTCAGCATAGGTGTGACCACATCGCCAAAGATCTGCAGAGCAGTCACCAGCACTTTGCTCAGGTGGGGCTGAGTGTAGATCAGGGCGCAGGGACCAAAGAACAGCATCATCACCACCAGATGTGAGGCACAAGTGGAGGCCACTTTGCGCCACCCTTCAGTCGAATTCATATTCAAGACAGAATAGATGATCCTGACGTAGGATGCGAGAATGAGGAGGAAGCAAGTTATGGGCACCAGACCAATGTTTGTGAAGGTCACGGTCTCAATGATGTACGTGTCTGCACAGGCCAGCTTGACCACCGGAAAGATGTCACAGAAGAAATAGCCCACCACATTGGACCCACAGTAGGGCAGCGTGAAGGTCAGGCTGGTGAGGATGGTGGAGTGGAAAAAGCTGGTGACCAAGGTGCCAGCGACTAGGAGGGCGCACAGCCTCCGGTTCATTATGAGCCAGTAGCGCAGCGGGTGACAGATGGTCATAGGCCATGACGGTGTAGAGCAGAGACTCGGTGCTGCCCTGGAAGTGGTGGAAGAAGATCTGGGACACGCACCCACCAAGTGAGATGACCCTTCTCTGAAACCAAAGGTTGGTCATCATGTTGGATGTACTGATGAAGGAGATTCCAATGTCCAGCATGGAGAGATTGCAGAGGAAGAAAAACATGGGGGTGTGCAAGCGGGGATCAGCAAGGATGGCTGAGAAGATGAGCAGGTTGCCCAGCAGTGTGCAGAGGTAGAAGGCTAAGAAGGTTATGAAGAGGATGGTCTGGAAGCCGTTGGCATCGGGGATCCCTAACAGGATGAAATGAGTCACCACAGTGTGGTTGACCAGCCCCATGTGGGACTCATTGCTGAGTAGGGGAGAGAAATAATGCCAAGGAGTTACTGAAACAAAAAGACCCATTGTCACTGTCATGGTACAATTCCCCACTCTGAACCTTAGTGTCCAAGAGATGATGCACCAGCATGAATTCCTCTAAGCTTGATTACCAGCTTAGAACCTGTAGCGCTGCCACCAACCAGGAATTCCAGTGCCTGGTACACTCTGGTCACCCTAAAACCTTGCCCGGGGAACCCCAAGGCCCAGATCCTCTGGATCTTAACACAAAGTAAGTAAACCCTTTCCCCCACTGTTGTCTCTCCCAGGCTTCCCCTCCCTGGGTTACCCTGGAAGATCATTGTGATTCAAAACTCCTTGAATCTTTAAACAGAGAGGAAAATTCACGTTCTCCTTCCTTCTCTTTCCTCCTCCCAGACTCTTCCTGAGAGAGACAGTAATCCTGACAAAGAGAGAATTAGCCTCTCTCTCCCCCTTCCCTCCTTTCTCCCCACCAATATCCTGGTGAATCCAGACCCCATCCCCTGGGGTCTCACCGGAATAAAAAAAACAATCAGGTTCTTAAACAAGAAAAACTTTTAATTAAAGAGAGAAAAACAGTAAAAATTATCTTCGTAAATTTAAAATGGAATAAGTACAGGGTTTTTTAGCTATAGACACTAGGAATACCATCCCAGCCTAAGTATTCAAGTACAAATTAAAATCCTTTCAGCAAAAATACAAATGTGAACTCCTTCCAGCCAAATACACAATTAAACTCCTTCCAGCCAAATGCACATTTGCAGATAAAGAAAACAAACATAAGCTTAACTCGCTGTCTACCTAGTACTTACTATTTGGAATCTATAAGAAGCTGTATCAGGGAGATTGGAGAGAAACCTGGTTGCACGTCTGGTCCTTCTGAGCCCCCAGAGTGAACAACCCCAAAAACTAACAACACACACAGAAACTTCCCTCCTTCAAGATTTGAAAGTATCTTGTCTCCTGATTGGTCCTCTGGTCAGGTGACAGCCAGGCTACTGAACTTGTTCACCCTTTATAGTCAAGGAGATATAAAGTACTTCTGTGCTATTAACTTTCTTATCTGTTTATGACAGTCACATAGCTGCAATGGTCACTCTTCCTTCCACTGCCCCATTACTCACTGCCATTGAGAGCGGTGTACATTTCTGTCAGTGGATTGCTAGTTGGGGTCATGGCCTCACTGGTCTGGTGCTGATCACAGAGAGAGAAAATATCTGCCTTGAAGAGCTTACCGTCCAGAGAAGAAGAGTTAAGGGGAACGTCTATTCTATTCTATTCTATTCTATTCTATTCTATTCTATTCATGTTCTTCTCTTCTCTCCTCACCTACTCCAATTTCTTCACTTCTATTTTACCTAGGCCCTTACCCCCCATTCTCACTGTACCTCAGAGCCTTGCGTTTGTGGGTAACGTTTCTCACTGGTGGTTTATTCTCTTTCTCTCTCTGTCCCTCACTCTCTCTCTCACCCTCCCTGCAGAGGAATGGCCATGTGTGCAGTGCAGCGCTGTGTTTTCATAGGGTTTTGTTGTTATAAATGCATGAGCTGGGACATGTTTGCATTAAGAAAGAGGGGGAGGATGGATCATATAAACCAATGATTGTGTTGGTGAATGACCTCAGCTTTGTTAGTACTGTGAGTTGTTTGGGGATATTTATCAGGGTCCCAGAGAGAAGGAAAAGGAAAGAAGGAGAAGGGGAAAAGCCACAGCCAGAAGTGATGAAAATAGGAGTGGTGGGAGTTCGGCAGCACCCCCTGGCTTGACGTGGTTTCCATCATATCCAAGATTCACAGTTTGGTTCAATGGCACTCAGCGCTCTCACTACACAAATTATTCCAGGGCCCCTAGACACAGCTTGTCATCGCTCAGCCGTGAACAGCAGGCTGGGCTCTGTAGATGGGACTGGGGCTTTTTAAGGTGAGCCTTGAAGGACACTGGCGAAGTGTCTGTGTGAATTTTGCCAGGGAGTTTCCCAAGCAGGAGTGGCACAGGAAGCGGAGATGCTGGTGGGTTCAGGTTAAGCCAGATGGAGAGAGGAAGCTAAATGACACAGAGACAGGCAGGCAGGTACTGCACAGGGGTGGATGGTTGAACAGCTGGATCGATTCCTCTCTAAAGAAAATATTTGGCTGACACCTTCCTTGGCACAAGGCAGACTGACTGGTTAAGAGACAGACACAGACTGAGGGACTGAGACAGAAGAAATTTACCAAAGCAGGGGACTTACACTGGCTGCATTGGGAGAGGCCGCTCCAGCTGGTGACAATTCTCCCTTTCTGTCTCCAGGTCGTGATCCTCTCTAGCACCATCCAGCTTTCTTATCCCAAATGGCCCATCGCCCAGGAGAGGTGCACAGCCTGGGTGCTTGGTATCCAACCGGGAGACCTAATCTGCAACATATCACCTCATACTGCTGCAGAACCCACAGCTTCCTCCCAGCTTCCAGCATCCTTACAGCTTTCCCTGGTCTTTATATCTCCTTCGGGCCCTTCAGGACCAGGACCCTAAATCCCCGAGAGGCTCCTGATCTGAGATCTTGGTTGAGTCTCCAATTAACGGAGATTGGGCATCATTTCAGCTAACGCTCATGGACCACTGGTCTGGCCATTAGGCAGCCTCAATAAGAATAGTGCCATGGAACTGAATTGGCCAGATCCCTACCTCCACCAAGGTCCAGATTCAAGTCTTGCTCCCCCTGACCTGACTCCTGAGCAATTCCATTGGATTCCCTGGGGCTTCGTCCCTTCCAAGACAGGCACCTGGTGTAAAAAAGGAGTAACACTACTGGAATCACAGGAGCTGTGTAGATTTCTACCAGCTGAGAATCTGGCCCAGCGATTGGAGGGAGGATGAGATATTCATGCTTGTCTAGGCTCTCTGACTCTGTGACACAAGCTAAAAAATTCCTGCCAGTGACGTGAAATAGAAGTAAACTGGGCCAGAGATTCAGCTAGAGGGCTCTGTATCCAGCACAGCTTTCTCGTGGGGTTGTATGTCCTGCTGTTCTCTTGCCCCCATCTCTGTGTCTCTGTGTGCACAGGGATGCATTCATGTAGTGTGAGTGTGAAATTCTCCGCTCTGTAGATGGAGGACAGCCTGCATCCTGCGCACGACTTAACATCAGTTTTTGCAAGATACTAGTGACTCCAAGAAGAGTATTGAGTTGTTTGGGGCAGTACAGTAGCTCCCAGCAACTCCAATTTGATCCTGGCACTGTTTTTCTGGTTGCCGCTCAGACCCAGGGCGAGACTGATCCTGCCTGTCAGAGCTCACTAGCTAACTAAGCCAAACACCGTGATTATTATCAGTCACATGTTACAAGCAGAAACTGAGGCACAGAGAATTTCAGGGTGGGATTTTCAAAGGATCTGGGCTCCCATAACTCATTCCAGTTCACTGGACATTGGTCACCAAGTTCCTACTGGCCAGATGAAACTCTCAGTTGGATGGAATTGTCTAAGGTGAGAAAGGGAGGTTGTGGAAGAGCCGGGAATCTGGTCCAGATTTCCTGGGTTCCAGCCTGAGCACTGCAATAACACCCTTCTCTTTTCATGGGGATGACCCTTGGTCTGTGTCTCTCTAAGCCTCAGGCCTGTTCTTTTACCCTCCCCTCTGTGCAATCAGGGTTCAGGAGTTGGGCCTTTAGAGCATTTGGTCTGATTTCACTGAACCAAAGCTGCTTCTTTACTAGCCAAGAAATTGGAATAATAGTTCCAGCAATGACCTCATTGTCCTAGCACCGTAGTTATAATGAGGTCCCATGTGATTCCTGTAATCTCTCTCATTTCCTGCTCTTTCTCTGGGGGGCATCTTCCTTGGGAGACAGAATGCAGGGGCAGAAGCAGACATGATAATTAATCTCTGTAGATGTGTTATCCCCGACCCAGGCATAACATCCCATGGGGCTCAATGTCCGTTGAGGTTAATTAAAATGTTGATATTTCTAACGAGTTCCCAGACTGAGCCCTCTCACTGCTCTGGAGACCAGGCTCAGAGGTTACCCTTGGTTTGCATGAGCTGAGTTCCGCATGTCGTTGCCATGAACACCAGAACCAGAACTGCCTTTGAGTATTTTAGTTTGTATTATCACGATTTTTATCATTAATATTATGGTACGACCTGCAGTCTGGAACTGAGACATAGGCTGCTTGTGCCACACCCTGCAGACACATGTCTGAATGTGATACACCTTTAATAGCTGAGAGTGAGAAAGGATTTAATTAGCCACATATAACATATGGGGAAACTGAGTCACAAAGCAATTTAGTGAGTTACTGAAGGGCAATCAGAGACGCTTCTACAGAGACTGTACTGGAACCCAGACCTCCTGTGTCCCAGGTCTTTGTGTTACCCACAAGATAATGGTGTGCCAATAATTCCCACGGGCTCTCTTCCTTCCACCCCCTAAACTGACTTTTCAATTTGCTCTCTGGGCACCCTAGTTGAGTTTATACAGTTCTCAATTACAAAATACTATAGCCATCTTCTCGCCCTCCTTCTCTCTTTATGGCTGCCCCGTGCCCATATCGTGAAGGTAAAGAGAGCTTTCCCACTGTCCATCACCATCTACTGTGATTTTTAAAATCAACGTGCACAATTTCTGCAATGAACTTCCATTCCAGCTTTTCATTTCTCAGGCAGCATAGTCTGGATTTGTGACTTTGTGGAGACTGGTTCCCTGGAGAAACAACAGAGAAATTTCAGGACAAACCCTCAAAGTGCAAAGGGGGCACTGCAGTTCAGGGAGTGGGGAGGGCAACTCAGTAGGGGGCGCTCTTCCTTCCAAGTCAGGGATTTTTCTCGTGCCGCAGTGTTGGACTCGCATGTGCTGCTCTGCAGATAGACGTGCCAGGGACCAGGCTAACGGCATCTCGCTCAGATTCCTTTCACTTCTTTTCTTGTATTATTTGTTCATTTCAAGGCACAAAGTTAAACCCACATCCCAGGAGTCAGGGAGAATTCTGAATAACCCACTAAAGTTTCTATTGTGTGGAAGGCCCGAGGCCCTGTTGCAGTAGGGGCTGCACCCACACAACGCCAGAGACAGACCCTGTCCCAAAGAGCTTACAAGAGAAATGGTTGGGAGAAAAGGATAATTTTTCGACCGTGTTTCAGGTGGGGAACTGAACTCCAAGGAGATGACCTTATTCACCTAAGTGACTGCCTTACACTCATTAACCCTGGCATGAATGTTTTACCTCCTGCCTCACCCCAGCCCTGGGTAACTTTATTGACCGCAAGCATCCGCTGAACCCTAACATCACCCAACTGCCCTGCCTCAATCTAAGCAGAATTCCTTTGATCTTTTCCCCAGAGCTAACCCTAGGATAACACCAGAGCTCATCTCCTTCGCCCGGGGAAAACTCCCCTGACATCCACCCCAACCTTAACCCTGGAATAACTGCACCAACCTCCTCCCCAGTCGGGATCTGGATCTGGAGTGATGGAAGCTCCTTAAAAGTGAGCAGCCACTGGCACCTGAATATTGGGCCAGCCACCTGTGCTGCCCATGCCCCTGAGACCCTGCCTTCGTATCACCTCTTCCCCCAATGCCCTGCCTCCGACTCTCTCCTCTCTGCTCTCTCCCTATATTGCTCGGGGTGCATTAAGGAGGAATCTGAGCAGAGAGTTGATTTTACCTCTCTGTTTGTCACGACTGCTGCTGGTATAGCATCCCGTTCTGTTGTTCACAATTCCAGTAAGGGGATGATAAATTGGAGAGGGTTCAGAAAAGATCCATGAGAATAATTGAAGGAGTAGAAAATTTGCCTTGTAAGGACACATTTAAAGAGTTTGAGCTATGCAGATGTGTGTAATAAGGCTGAGATGTTCAAAGTCCTCTACAAGGTTCAGATCTCCAAGACCGGTTAATTTCAGAGCAGATGGAGTGTGCATCTCCCTTCGGCTGCTTTGAACATGTCAGCCTTACAGTGTGTCAAAGACAGCTGGGGATCTTTAGGAGCATTTCCATGACTTGTAGAGCTTCAGATAGATAGATGGGGCTGTGTGGGGATGTGGCGGAGAGATAGAGGTTCCCAAAAGCCATGGAGCAGCCATGCAGATTTATATGTAGATGTTTGTCCACACAGAGCCACTTGTTATTCCTGCAGGTGCCGCACATCAATGTTCAGGCTTTTGACCCCCTTTCAGTCTTCTCAGAGCCGTTTTCACCTCCTTGTTCCTCAGTGTGTAGATAGCCGGATTCAACATGGGCGTGACCACGTTGCCGAAGATATGCACAGCAGTTACCAGCACTTTGCTCAGGTGGGGCTGAGTGTAGATCAGGGCGCATTGTCCGAAGAACAGCGTCACCACTGTGAGATGCGAGGCGCAAGTGGAGGCGGCTTTGCGCTGCCCTTCGGACGAGTTCATCTTCAGGACGGAGAACATGATTCGAATGTAAGAAGTGAGGATGAGGTGGAAGCAGGTCATGGGCACCACCCCAGTGTTGGTCAAGGTCATGGTCTCAATGATGTATGTGTCTGCACAGGCCAGTTTGACCACCGGGAAGATGTCACAGAAGAAATAGTCCACCACATTGGACCCACAGTAGGGCAGCGTGAAGGTCAGGCTGGTGAGGATGGTGGAGTGGAAGGAGCTCGTGATCCAGATGCCAGCGACTAGGAGGGTGCACAGCCTCCAGTTCATGATGAGCCGGTAGTGCAGCGGGTGGCAGATGGCCACGTACCGGTCATAGGCCATGACTGTGTAGAGCAAAGACTCGGTGCTGCCCAGGAAGTGGTAGAAGAAGATCTGGGACATGCACCCACCTAGCGAGATGACCCTTCTCTGAAACCAAATGTTGGTCAGCATTTTGGGAGTAATGATGGAGGAAAAACCAATGTCCAGCACGGAGAGATTGCAGAGGAAGAAATACATGGGGGTGTGCAAGCGGGGGTCAGCGAGGATGGCTGAGAAGATGAGCAGGTTGCCCAGCAGTGTGCAAAGGTAGAAGGCTAAGAAGGTGACGAAGAGGATGGTCTGGAAGCTGTTGGCATCGGGGATCCCTAAGAGGATGAAATGTGTCACCACAGTGTGGTTGACCAGCCCCATGTGGGACTCATTCCTGGATAGGGGAGAGAAATAATGTCAGTGAGCTACTGAAACAAAAAGACCTATTGTCACATAGCTGCAATGGTCACGCTTCCTTCCACTGGCCCCATTATTCACTGCCATCTGGAGCGGTGTATATTTCTGTCACTGGATTGCCAGTTGGGTTCATGGCCTCATTGGTCTGGCGCTGATCATAGAGAGAGAAAATATCTGCCTTGAAGATCTTACCGTCCAGAGACGAAGAGACAATGGGGACGTCTATTCTATTCTATTCTAGTCTCCTTACCTACTCCAATTCTTCACTTCTATTCTATCTAGGCTCTTACCCCCCATTCTCACCACAGTACCTCAGAGCCTTCCATTTCTGGCTAATGTTTATCACTAGTAGTTCGTTCTCTCTCTCTCTCTTTCTCTCTTTCTCTCTCACCTTCTCTACAGAGGAATGGCCATGTGTGCAGTGCAGTGCTGTGGTTACATAGGGTTTTGTTGTTATAAATGCATGAGCTGTAATGTGTTTGTGTTAAGGAAGAAGGGAATGATGGAACATACAAAGCAATGAATTTCAGGATTAAGGACCTCAGCTTTGTTAGAGCTGTGAGTTGTTTGGAGGTATTTATCCAGGTTCGAGAGAGAAGGAAAAGGAAAGAAGGAGAAGGGGAAGAACCACAGCCAGAGGTGGTGGAGCTACGGGGGCTGGGGGTTCGGCAGCACCCACTGTCTTGATGTGGTTTCCATCATATCCAGGGTTGACAGTTTGGTTCAATGGCACTCCGCGCCCTCACTACACAAATTTTTCCATGGCCCCTAGGCACAGCTTGTCATCACTCTGCTGTGAACAGCAGGTTGGGTTCTCTAGATGGGACAGGGGCTTTTTAAGGTGAGATTTAAAGGACAATGATGAAGTGTCTGTTTGCATTTTGCCAGAGAGTTTCCCAAGCAGGAGAGCCACAGGGAGAGAAGATACTGGTGGGTTCAGGTTAAGCCAGATGGAGAGAGGAAGATAAATGATACAGAGACAGGCAGGCAGGTACTGTACAGGGGTGGATGGCTGGACAGATGGATCGATTTCTCTCTAAAGAAAATATTTGGCTGACACCCTCCTCGGCGTGAGGCAGACTGACAGGTTCAGTGACAGACACAAATTGAGATAAAGAAAGAGAAGAACTTTACCAAAGCAGGGGCCTTACCTTGGCTGCATTGGGAGAGGCCACTCCAGCTGATGGGAATTCTCCCTTTCTGTCCCTCGGTCGTGACTCCTTTCTAGAACCATCCAGCTTTCTTATCCCAAATGCCCCATTGCCCAGGAGAGGTGCACAGCCTGTGTGCTGGGTATCCAACCAGGAGACCTAATCTGCAGCATATCACCCCACGCTGCTGCAGACCCCACAGCTTTCTCACAGCTTCCAGCCTCCTTACAGCTCTAGCTAGTCTTTATATCTCCTTCGGGCCCCTCAGGATCAGGGCCATAAATCCCCGAGAGGCTCCTGATCTGAGACCTTGGTGGAGTCTCCAATTAACGGAGATTGAGCATCATTTCAGCTAACGCTCATGGATCTCTGGGACTGGCCCTCAGGCGGCCTCAATAAGAGTAGCACCATGGAACAGAATTGGCCAGATCCCCACCTCCAGCAAGGTCCAGATTCAAGTCTTGCTCCCCCTGACCTGGCTCCTGAGCAATTCCATTGGATTCCCTTGTGCTCCTTCCCCTCCCAGCCTGGCACCTGTTGTAAATCAGGACTAACACCACTGCAATCAAGACAGCTATGCATATTTCTACCAACTGAGAATCTGGCCCAGCCATTGGAGGGGGGATGGGTCATTCATGCTCATTTTGGCTCTCCGGCTCTGTGACACAAGCCAGCAAACTCCCCCCAGGGACGTGAAATAGGAGTAAACTGGGCCGGAGGTTCAGCTGGAGGCCTCTGTATCCAGCACAGCTTTCTCATGGGGTTGTATGTCCTGCTGTTCTCCTGCTCCCATCTCTGTCTCTCTGTGCTCACAGGGATGTATTCATGCAGTGGTGTGGTTATGTGTGAGGGTGAAATTCACCCCTGTATAGATGGAGGACAGCCTACGTCCTAATGGTAACTGATATCCTACATCCTAATGGTAACTGATATCCTACATCCTAATGGTAACTGATATCACCAGATAAAGAAACAGATCTTAAGATGGTTAAAGAAAACTTAGTTTGGCAGCACCCGATCTGGCAAGAACTAACTTATCAGTGGTTGTGATTGTGAAACCCTCACTTCTTGTTATTTTGTCTCTGTGGTCCCCATTTCTCTATTGTTTATCTGTATGGTCTCTGTCTGGTTCTGTGACTGTTTCGGTCTGCTATATAGTTAATTTTGTTGGGTGTAAACCAATTAAGGTGGTGGGGTATAATTGGTTAAATAATCACGTTACAGTATGTTCGGATTGGTTAGTTAAATTTCAGTAAATTGACCGGTTAACCATTAAGGTATAGCTGAGAATATTTCTATATGAATTGGAGGCAAACAGGAAGTAAGTTGGGGATAAAGGGAAAAGGAAATTGAATTCCTGGTTGGTGGAAGTTAACACCAATAACCATTGAACCATCTGCACCTCTGGACTTTGGGTATTGCTGCACTTTCCTTACGTGAGAAGGACCAGGGAAGTGGGAGGGTAAAGCGATAAGCCCTTTAACATCTTGGTGCCATGACTCAGATGCATCGCATCAGACAGGTGAGTGGCAGCCTATAAATCTCCCCCCACAACAGTCCACTCAACTGCTTGAACGGGGTATGGTGAACGCTCATGATGGTAATTGTGAGTCCTGGCAACCTGGGAGAATGGATCTTTTAAATAAAAGCATAAGGAAGAACCAGGTCCCATACCAGGTGCAGGGGTCCACCTGGGATGAGATCAGGAAGGAAATGAGGGAGGTCTGGGGAGAGCCCAAGGGAAAGGAGTGTAGGAAAAAGGGACTGACATTACAAGGTTTATGTGCTGAGATGGCATACTGTGTAGAAAGGGAAGCCAATCTCCTCCAACACATTAAGGATTTGGAGGGGATTGTGGATCAGCAATGGATTTTAATGGAAAAATCCATGTTAACAGTAGAAGTAGCAGATTTAAAGGCATGGGATACTCTTCGGACAAGGGAGTCTTGTGAAGCAATCCAGCAAGAGAAGGATGAACTGTTGGGGAGAGTAGCAGACTTAGTGGATGACTTGTAGCAATGTAAACATGGGAGCAATGGACTTGGGGACCCCAAACCATCGGCCCCATCAATGGAACTGAAGGAGACACCTCCTCACCCCAACCCTGAAAATACACTGTACGCACCACTGCCAGTGGGCGTTGTAAGCCGGGGATCCACAGTTACAGCCCTTGCGAGAAAGGCTACCCAGGAGGAACTCCAGGAGGCAGGAATAGTGGCCCCAGTTGCATGGTGGGGAGACCATGCCACACAAGTAGTAGAACAGGCAGAAATCCGCCCCTTGTCCCTGAAGGACCGGGAGGCAGTACTGGGCTGGTTGGGAAAGGAACCCCTGGAGGATTGGGATCATTTTGTGCTGTGGCTAGTGGAGGTGGGCAGGGAGATGGAGGATCTAACTCGTAAGGACCAGGTGATCACTTGGCGCAGTCTTCTGGGACAGGGCACCTGGGAAATCTATGTGGCAGGGCTGGCGCACCCATTTCTAATCCCTGGACAGGTGGCAAAACAGTTGTTTGGGGTGTACTCTCGTACTGCGGGGACGAATAAGATGAAGCAAATCCCTGGGGAAACAGGGTGGGATTCACTTAATCGCATACAGGCATGGACACGGGGCTGGGTGCATCCCATGGATGGTCCATGGGTGATACCCCAGACAGGGGCACCAGGACCCAGGGGGGCTGTGGAGCATGGTAGGGGTGTGGAGTTGCTGGAGAAATGGTTGAAGCTGAGTGAGCTGGAGTTCATGGGGCATTTACAGTTGCAGCATCCTGAACTTGCACCCAATCAGCTACCTCAGTTTCTGGAACAGGTGGCTGTGTGGAGGCAGATGCATCAGAGGGGAGAGCCAGTCCATGTTATTACACCGGGGGCTCAGTACAAAGTGGAAAGGGGTGGATCAGCCCAGAGGGGCAGATGTAGAGGGAGAGGTTGTGGCTTTAGGCGGGTAGTCAGGGATGAGCAGACGGCTATAGAGCAACAGATTCAGAGATTGCAGGCTAAACTAACTACCCAGGATCTTACCAGATCAAGTGGAATATGGCCCCAGAGGCCAGGGGACTGGGATTGCCTGAAATGCCAGACACAGAATTTTGCTTGGAGACAGGAATGCCTTTGGTATTAGCATCCCCGTCTAGACCCCCTCTGAATCAGTGGGAGGGATGGATATGGGTGCCACGACTTACGGGTGCCATGGGAGGCGTCCTGTCCATGTTCTCAGGCTAGGATGGGATGCATCTGGTCACCCCTCACTCCGGGGGCAATCCAAGGGAGTCCCATGAGGGATTTTTTGATAAATACTGGAGCAGCCATCAGCTTAACCACATGGGGGCAGGGGGGGCCCTCATAAGGAACTGTGACAGTTGTTAGGGCAATAGAAAGGGAGACACAATTAAGGCCGTGATGGATCAAAGGAATCTAGGGGGAAGGAAGATTATGTGGCGTTGTAATGATACACTCAATCTGTTGGGGGCAGGAGATTTACACAAGCTGGGACTTGCCCTGGACTTAGCCAATTGGGTGTGTTTACTGGGGCAGATGCAGGATGGTCAGGGCTATACCATTCCTATGGGGATAGCCACTATGATCACATGCCCTCCCATCACCCCTAGCAGGGTGGGAACACACCCCTGTGTGGGCTAGGGATAATCCGGTTTGTGCTAGGGGCAGCATGGGGGTTCTGCTAGCGGGTGGGGACCCTCTTCCACAGAAACAATATCCTATTCCTCGGGAGGCATTGGCAGAGGTGGGGGAAACTACTGGAGAACTGGAGCGGAGGGGATTAATTAGCGGTTGCATCCCCTTGTGATGTTGCTGTGTGGCCAGTGAGGAAGCCAAACGGCACCTGGTGCCTCACTATGGATTACAGGGCAATAAATGCTCTGGCCAGTTCACCAGCCTCAGTGGTGGCAGCGTACCCTGAAATTCCAGCCCGCATTGGACCCTGTGGCAGGGCAGGGGTAAACCCCTTGAAGGCCCAGCTAAAATTCTGGCTAAGCCCTGCTTTTTGGTAAGGAGGCCAAGTGCAGGGGCTTGGGCAGCCAGCAGAGGGCCCAGCTGCAGGCCTTAATGAGGGCTGACAGCAATGACTTGAGTTAAATGACAGCAGCTGGGCTGGGTAAGGGAGGGCTATAAAAGCCCTGAGGAAAGCTCAGTCAGGAGGCCAGCCTGGGAGGAGACAGGAGGGCTCCCAAGGAAAGGAGACTTGTGGGCCAACAGACCCTGGGGAGGGTCTAAATGTGGATAACTGTTGGGGGAACAATGTGGGGTTGCACTGTTGCACTGTAAAAAAAGACACAAGTGTGAAGCACTGAAGAAGGGGTGAGGAGCATTTATTTAACTAGCCAACACAGGGCACAGGCACAAGAGGGTAGGGCCACCCAGAGGGGGGTGCAAGAGGGGCAATTTGCCCCAGGCCCTGGGTACCGCAGGGGCCCCCATGAGAGTTTTTTGGGGCCCCTGGAGCTGGGTCCTTGACTAGCTCTGGGGGGCCAGAAAACTCTTGCGGGGCCCGGGCCCCCGGAGCTTCTTCCGCTCCCAGTCTTTGCCGGTGGGGGATCCTTCCACTCCGGGGTAGAACGACCACCGACTGGCAAATTACTGCTGATGGGGGACCCGTCGCCGAAGTGCAGCCGGGTCTTTCGTGGTAATTAGGCAGCGGGGGGCCCTTCTGTTCCAGGACCCACCGCCGAAGTGCCTAAAGACTTGTGACGGGGGCCCCCCCGCTACCAAATTACCGCCAAAGACCCGGCTGCACTTCGGGTCTTCAGGGCACTTCGGAGGTGGGTCCCAGAATGGAAGGACTCCCCGCCACTAAAATTACCGCCAAAGCGGGAGCTCCCCACTGCCGAAGACCCCAGGCCCCTGGAATCCTCTGGGCGGCCCTGCAAGAGGGTGAACCCTGTGACAGACCCCAATTCTGAATTTTCATCATTTTGGATGTAGCAAATGGGTTTTGGTCTCTGCCACTAACTACTTCCTGCCAGTATAAAACTGCATTCACATAGGAGGGCAGACAATTTTGCTGCACAGGGATATCGGGACTCCCTGGCAATTTTCCACAGATACATGAAACAAACTCTGGATGGGGTGGATTCAGCAAGGTGTATACAATATGTAGACAACCTGTTGCTAATGTCAGGGAGAGAGGAGGAAGACAGGGAACTAACCAAGCTTTGGCAAAAGCAGGGCTAAAGGTCAATGGGAAAAAGGCTCAAATGGGACAGACAAGAGTGGAGGTGTTCCAGATGGGAAAGGAAATTGATAAGGGATGGGTGCAATTGATCCAGTCTCTGCCACTGCCTCCTGATGTTAAAAGCTTGGAAAGGTTTCTAGGTCTAACTGGATCCTGCAGGGATTTTGTGGCCAACTATGCAGAAATAGCCCAGCCTCTATTCAACCTAACCCGAGCCTTGACTTGGGAGTGGTCAGAAGAGAGTCCTGAGGCAATGAGTATCAGAGGGGTAGCCGTGTTAGTCTGGATCTGTAAAAGCAGCAAAGAATCCTGTGGCACCTTATAGACTAACAGACGTTTTGGAGCATGAGCTTTCGTGGGTGAATACCCACTTCGTCAGATGCATGTAGTGGAAATTTCCAGGGGCAGGTATATATATATGTAGGCAAGCTAGAGATAATGAGGTTAGTTCAGTCAGGGAGGATGAGGCCCTGTTCTAGCAGTTGAGGTGTGAAAACCAAGGGAGGAGAAACTGGTTTTGTAGTTGGCAAGCCATTCACAGTCTTTGTTTAATCCTGAGCTGATGGTGTCAAATTTGCAGATGAACTGAAGCTCAGCAGTTCCTCTTTGAAGTCTGCTCCTGAAGTTTTTTTGCTTCAGGATGGCCACCTTAAGGTCTGCTACAGTGTGGCCAGGGAGGTTGAAGTGTTTTCCTACAGGTTTTTGTATATTGCCATTTCTGATATCTGATTTGTGTCCGTTTATCCTTTTCCATAACGACTGTCCAGTTTGGCCGATGTACATAGCAGAGGGGCATTGCTGGCATATGATGGTGTATATTACATTGGTGGACGTGCAGGTGAATGTATTGGTGATGGTATGGCTGATCTGGTTAGGTCTGGAAGCCTACTTTCGCCATCTCCGACTCAAAGAATACTTTCAGGACAACACTGAACAGCGCCCTGATACACAAGTACCCTCCCGCCAACAGCACAAGAAGAAGAACTCCACATGGACTCCTCCTGAAGGTCGAAATGACAGTCTGGACCTATACATTGAATGCTTCCGCTGACATGCAAAGGCAGAAATTGTGGAAAAACAACATCGCTTGCATCATAACCTAAGTCATGCAGAACGCAATGCCATCCACAGCCTCAGAAACCATTCTGACATTATCATCAAAGAGGCTGATAAAGGAGGTGCTGTTGTCATCATGAACAGGTCTAACTACCAAAAGGATGCCACCAGAAAACTCTCCAACACCAAATTCTACAGGCCACTTCCCTTAGATCCCACTGAGGAATGCACTAAGAAACTGCAACATCTACTAAGGAACTCCCTACACCAACACCAGAACAAATCAACATACCCGTAGAGCCCTGACCAGGGTTATTCTATCTACTACACAAAATCCACAAACCCGGAAATCCTGGACGCCCCATCATCTCGGGCATTGGCACTCTCACTGAAGGACTGTCTGGATATGTGGACTCTCTACTCAGACCCTATGCCATCAGCACTCCCAACTATCTCCGTGACACCACTGATTTCCTGAGGAAACTACAATGCATTGGTGACCTTCCAGAAAACACCATCCTAGCCACCATGGACGTAGAGGCTCTCTACACGAACATCCCACACACAGATGGAATACAAGCTGTCAGGAACAGTATCCCTGATGCTGCCATAGCACAACTGGCTGCTGAGCTCTGTGCCTTTATCCTCACTCACAACTATTTCAAATTTGATGACAATATATATCTCCAGATCAGTGGCACCGCTATGGGCACCCGCATGGCCCCAGAATATGCCAATATTTTTATGGCCGACCTGGAACAACACTTCCTCAGCTCTCGTCCACTCACGTCCCTTCTCCACTTACCCTACATTGATGACATCTTCATCATCTGGACCCATGGGAAGGAGACTCTGGAAAAATTCCACCATGATTTCAACAGCTTCCACCCCATCATCAACCTCAGCCTGGACCAATCTACACGGGAGGTCCACTTCCTAGACACCACGGTGCAAATAAGTGATGATCACATTAACACCACCCTATACCGAAAACCTACCAACCGCTATGCCTACCTTCACGCCTCCAGCTTCCATCCCGGGCACATCACACGATCCATTGTCTACAGCCAAGCACTGAGGTACAACCGCATCTGCTCTAACCCCTCAGACAGAGACCAACACCTACAAAATCTCCACCAAGCATTCTCAAAACTACAATACCCGCACGAGGAAATATGGAAACAGATCAACAGAGCCAGACGCGTACCCAGAAGCCTCCTACTGCAAGACAAACAGAAGAAAGAAACCAAAAGAACTCCACAGGCCATCACATACAGTCCCCAGCTAAAACTCCTCCAACGCATCATCAGGGATCTACAACCCATCCTGGACAATGATCCCACACTTTCACAGGCCTTGGGTGGCAGGCCAGTCCTCGCCCACAGGCAACCTGCCAACCTGAATCATATTCTCACCAGTAACTGCACACAGAACCATAGTAACTCTATCTCAGGAATCAATCCATGCAACAAACCTCTATGCCAACTCTGCCCACATATCTACACCAGCGACACCATCACAGGACCTAACCAGATCAGCCATACCATCACCGGTTCATTCACCTGCATGTCCACCAATGTAATATACGCCATCATTTGCCAGCAATGCCCCTCTGATATGTACATCGGCCAAACTGGACAGTCGCTACGGAAAAGGATAAACGGACACAAATCAGATATCAGGAATGGCAATATACAAAAACCTGTAGAAGAACACTTTAACCTCCCTGGCCACACTGTAGCAGACCTAAAGGTGGCCATCCTGAAGCAAAAAAACTTCAGGAGCAGACTTTAAAGAGAAACTGCTGAGCTTCAGTTCGTCTGCAAATTTGACACCATCAGCTCAGGATTAAACAAAGACTGTGAATGGCTTGCCAACTACAAAACCAGTTTCTCCTCCCTTGGTTTTCACACCTCAACTGCTAGAACAGGGCCTCATCCTCCCTGATTGAACTAACCTCATTATCTCTAGTTTGCCTGCATATATATACCTGCCCCTGGAAATTTCCACTACATGCATCTGACGAAGTGGGTATTCACCCACGAAAGCTCATGCTCCAAAACGTCTGTTAGTCTATAAGGTGCCACAGGATTCTTTGCTGATTTTACTGAGGCAATGAGGGTACTAAAGAAAATCCTGGCCAGTGCTCCAGTGCTGGCCTCCCCGGATGGGGAGAAACTTTTTTCTATGGACCCTTTGGTATCTGACACCACCATTGTTTGTGCATGAACACAAGAGTATGGGGCAAAGGACCGACCTGTGGCCTTTGCCTTCCAACTTTTGAGTGCTGTGGAATGAAGTCTGGATGGTGTGAAAAGGTGCTGTTGTGCACCTACTGGGTTGGGGGGGGGTAGGGAAATTCAAATACCTCACAGAGATGCGGAAGGTAATAGTCCAGTCCCATCATGACCCCCTCCAGCTGTTAAACACGCAAACTATCTTACAGGGACAGGTGAGTGGGCAGCGTATTGCCAAATGGTTACTGACTCTACAGAAAACATTACTGCAGGAGTGTTAAAGGAACCTGTAGTCTGGGTAGCCGGATTACATCTGGCTGGCACCCCACACCAATGTGAAGCCAGCCCAGGCAAAATCCAATATCAGGTGCTTTGGGTGGCTAACCCCAATCAGGTAAAGGAGGGTACTCTGGTATGTTTTTTGGATGGAAGTTGTAGGTATCAGGAGGGATGGAAAACTGCAGGCTTGGCTGTTGTGGGAATCAGATGAAATGAGACAATGAGCACCATTGGTTTCTCACAAGAAGCACAGTCAGCTCAGGAGGCAGAATTGGCAGACTTGCTAACAGTTTTAAGTGAAGCGGATCTCAAATTGGAGCCAGAAACACAGACCCAGGTCTGAACCACGTGCCCCCAAAGCTGCAGGCTTAACTGAAAACAGCTTAAGAAGTGCTCCTGTCCCCCAGCACCCAGATACTCAGTTCCCAGTCCATTTTACTCTGTATAAAGCATATACAAGGTAAATGCGTAAATTGTTCACTGTCTATAACAGTGATAGAGAGATATGCACAGTTGTTTTCTCCCCCAGGCAGGGCTGGCGCTACCATTTAGGCAGCCTAGGCAATCGCCTAGGGCGCAAGGATTATTCGGGGGGCGGCATTTTGCCTGGGGGGGTGGCAGGCGGCTCTGGTTGACCTGCTGCAGGCATGCCTGCGGAGGGTCCGTTAGTCCATGACTCCAGGTGGAGCTGCCGCAGTCATGCCTGAGGACGGTCGGCTGCTCACGCGGCTCCAGTGGACCACCCGCAGGCATGCCTGCGGCAGCTCCACCAGAGCCACAGACCAACGGACCCTCCACAAGAATGACTGTGGCAGCTCCATCGGAGCCACGCGATCAGTGCGGGGGGGGCGAAATGGCCGTGCGCCTAGGGCGCGAGAAACCCTAGCGCCGGTCCTGCCCCCAGGTATTAATTACATACTCTGGGTCAATTCATAAGCAAAGTGATTTTATTAAAAGTGATTTAAGTGGTTCGAGGTAATAACAGACAAAACAAAGTGAATTATCAAGCAAAATAAAAGAAAAACACACAAGTCATTACAGCAGGAAACTAAATGCAGGTAACTCTCACCCTCAGAGATGTTCCAATAAGCTTCTTGGACAGACTACGCTCCTCCCTAGTCTGGGTCCAGCAATCACTCACACCCCTGTAGTTATTGTCCTTTGTTCCAGTTTCTTTTAGGCATCTCGTTGGGGTGGAGAGGCCATCTCCTGAGCCAGCTAAAGACAATCTGGAGGGTTTTTTGGGGCCTTTTATATTCTCTTTCTTGTGCAACATCACCACCGCAAGAGGGAGTCTCTAGCCACCTGGGCAAGTCACATCTATGGATGATTCAGCTTTTTGCAGGCCGACGCCATTGTTTACATGTGAGTTTGAATGTTCCCAGCAAAACTCATTTGTGGATTGGCGTCTCTCAGAGTCCATTGTTAGTTAAATACTCCCAATTACTGGAATAACCCCTTCACACTATGTTGACCAAATCTCTCTTATGTGCTTCCTACAGCAAAGACTTTAAATACAAGCGTTGAGCCAATGCCCATAACTTCAGATATAAAAGTGATACATGCATACAGATAGGATGAATATAATCAGTAGGTAATAGCCTTTGCAAAGATATGTTACATGGCATATCTAGCATAAAATATATTCCAGTTATGTCATATTTACACTCAGAAGCATATTTCTATAAAGCATTATGGGGTGCCACATCACACCCACCTCAGGGCTCCAGTCCAGTCCCTGGATCACTGGTACCTCAGAAAGACTCTCTGGGCACAGACTTCTTCCACAACGACAGTGGAGACTGCATCATCTGCTCTGACCTGGGCTGCTACCTGCAGACAGAGCTCCTTGAAAATGGGAACAACGTCAATATCCTTGCAGCCCTTATGCCAGGGCAGGGACCACTACCTGGTCTGTGTGGGGGACCTCAGTATCTACATAATCAAAGGCAGCAGTTTGGAGGACAGGCAGGTGGGGGCCTGGGGAGGGCACCCTCCCCTTGCTGCGACAGGTCCCTGGGTGGTTCCCTAAGCGCCCACGTGGTGCTAAATAGGCTGCTGCATGGCCACACATCTGCACAGCTTACGGGGAAACTAGGAATCCCAGAGAGTTTACACAGGACAGATCCTCATTCCTATTTCACACACTGGGAAATCCAGGCACAAGGAGAAAAATTGACTCACTCCAGATCATTGGTGTAGTGTGCAATAGAATTGGAAAATGAACTCAGGATGCCCAGGGCCCCCGCTCCCAACCACTAGAATCCACCACTGACCTCAGTGCCCCCAGAACCCACTGCCCTCCGTGAGTGGGAAGCTGAACCCAGGAGTCCTGGCTCCCAGCCCCCTCTTCTGCTCTAACCACACAGAGCTCCATCAGGGAAGTGGGTGATACATCTACTTCTGGGGATATTTATAGACCTGATTAGGAGGAGCTGGACCCCCCAAGTGACAGTTGGCTCAGGGTAAACCACAGCCCCTGGTTCCTGCTAGGGAGGAGTTCACATGTGGGGTGTCACTCACCAGCCGCCTTGCAGAGCTAGCAGAGAGCAATCTGCTAGGCCTGTGCAGGTCTGAACCTGGTAGTCCAGGGGATATGCCCTTGCCCCAGTCACAATCTTAGCACCAGTGAGCAGCAGCAGCAGCATTATCAGGGCCCATGGGGGGCAGCATCTGCCTGTGAGGTGGGTTACAGGCCTGGCCTGGTTGGGCAGTGGCGATGCAAGGCAGGAAACCTCCAGGCCAGGCACTCCAGGGTTTGGGTGGAGGACCTGCCAGCTCAGTGCTTGGATCCCACACCAGCTGCAGGGAGGGTGGAGAAGTAGAGTCACCATCTGGGGTCCCTCAACAGTTAAGTCCATTCTGGTGGGGCCCAGGGCACAGGGGCGGCTCTAGCTTTTTTGCCGCCCCAAGCACAGCAGTCAGGCTCCCTTTGGCGGCGTGCCTGCAAGAGGTCCCCAGTCCCGCGGATTCGGCGGCTTGCGTGCGGGAGGTCTGCCAGTCCCGTGGCTTCGGCATAGCTGCCGCCGAATTGCCTCCGAATCCACAGCACCTCCTGCAAGCATGCCGCCAAAGGCTGCCTGACTGCTGCCCTCGCAGGGACCGGCAGGGCGCCCCCCGCGGCTTGCTGCCCCAGGCATGTGCTTGGAGCGCTTGTGCCTGGAGCTGCCGCTGCGTGGGAATTGCAGGGCTGCGCTCACCCTGGACAGTGCCCCGCAGTCCTACAGAGTGGGGGGAGGGGAATTGAGTCAGCCACCAAGAGGAGAGGGGTAGGGCTGGGCCCTGATGCAGCTTGCACTACCCCCCACCGCTCACTCCATGCATGCACCAGATGAGGTGTGTGGTAGGGCTGAGACATACGCTGATGACTTCACTGGCCTTTTCTTCAGACACCTGGGTCGGAGCAGAGATGGGGATTACAGGGGTTGGGGGGACACCTCAGTGTGATGTTTCCATCTGCCAGGTGGGGCCTCGGCCGTCTCTGTTCATGGAAACCCCACCACATGGGCATGGTGGGGGGAAACCAGTTCCCACATCTGAGTCCCTGGAGCCCTGCCCAGCAGGGGGCTGCCCATTCTGGTGCCAGGCACAGCTGGGGACACACCTAGCTGGGATCTCCCCCTCTATACCCGGCAGCTGTGCACATCTGGACACCACACTCATCTGGAGCAAAGATGGGGGAAGTGGATCAGCAGCTAACAACAGAGTCTGAGCTCTCTCCCTGGCTTGGTGCTACTGTAGGCGGAGCCGTGGTTTGACCAAGACTCAGATCAGCTTCTGGTGGGAACCTGGCCCTTTAATCCTTCTCAGTGGCTCTCCTTCCCCTCCGTATGGGTGTGAGCTGGGGGGAAGGCCATGGATATAGGAGACCAGAGCCCGCTGTCTTTGACAGCATGGCTTCCCAAAGACCCTGTGTTGCAGGTGAAGTCAGAAACAATGCCTCTGATTCTCAGCCCCCCTGAGCCAGCCAGTCTTGGATGGGAGCTGGCTCCCCCTAGAGAGGAAAGGCCCCATCTCCCGTTCCCCGTCCCCCTGAGTCAGCCAGTCCCCGGCCCTGGGACTGGATGGGGGCTGCTGCCCCCTGGAGAGAAAACAGCCATATCCATTTCTCACCCACTCCCAGATGAAGAGTAGTTGTGTACTGTGAGGCTGGGTCCCACGAGGAGCTGTTCCCATTGTACTGGGTGAGAGGCTGAGTGGACTCCAGTGTGTACCTTCTCCTGGCCATATGTTCTAGGGGGCCATGGCATGTTCGGTGCTTGTAAAAATCTCCCCATATCCCCGCATTTGGAGAGGTTGGGAGCTGAGCTTCAATAGGATCGAGCCCCAGAACTTGACAGGATGGGCTGGGGATTGTAAAGGTAGGGGGGTCATGATGTTAGAGGCCCAACACCCACTGAAAGTCAATGGGATTTTGACACCTCATTCCCACAGGTGGCTTTGAACATTCCAGCCTGGTAGTGTGCAGCAGCAGTGGCCATTTCTAAAAGCCCTGGAAGGAAATAAACATCCAAGAAGGCTGAATGTCACTAAACTTGATAGATGCAGACAGCTATAGGACAGGGAGTGAAATTAACAAGCAAACATGGTGGAGGTGAAGGCACCAAGAGGGCTGAGATACTATAGCAATGGGTAACAGTGTCAGGGAATGGATGGATGGAGGAAGGGAAGGAGGGAGGAAGGGAGTGTATGGGGAGGGAGGGAGAGTTGCATATGCATAGGGAGAGAAGGATGTCAGGACAGACTGATAGAAGGGTGTGGATGGGGAGGGAGGGAGGGACAGGTAGAAGGGGTGGATGGACATGGAAGGTGTAGTCAAAAGAGAGATCCTGAGACATGAGGCCTCCCATAAGGGGTCTGGTGGAAGGTCTAAGTTTGAACTAAAGTCATGGCCTGCTGAGATAAGATAAAGTTAGCAGGAGTCAGTCTATGAGCAAAGGTCAGGCCCTGTTACAAAGCATATTCACTATCTGATACGTGAACTTGCCAAGCACTCCTAGGCACTAAGTAGTCACGTAAATATATTCCAGAAGGACTGTGCCAGAACATCCTAATGCAGGGTAAACACAGTTCCTGAAGGTGACACAAAGAAACACCAACTCTTCCTAAACATAAGGTCAGGATGACAGCGTGATAGATAGAGACGTTTTGAGTGAACCATCAGGGACCCCCAGGTAAATGAGGGTGACTAACAACATCAAAGGGGCAATACATAACTTATTCGTACCAGTGTATAAAAAGGGGCTCACAGAGGGATTGTCTTTGTCTAGTTTTGGGGGGAGTGGAGTGTCACCCCTCCCAATGAGCCGAACCCATTGTCACAGGCAAAAATGTGTTCATGTACCTGTAGCACATATAGGGCAGTAATACCGTGCTTTGCCAAGCACCTTTGCCACTGAACCAAGTCTGTGGTCTTCTTGGGCAGTTTGAGCGAAGTCTGCTGTACGGGCTACCTGGCCAGAGCTGGTGCAGCACACACAGAGAGAACACACATGCAGCCAACAGCTGAAAACACCCCGACCGCTGATCTGGTAAGTGGGTGAACTGCCTTCTGTAGGAATCATGAACTAACATGGCAGAAAGCTACATGTAGGGAACCCCCTTATCTCCTCCCTGCAAATCCTCAAAGAGTTTGATGAGATATGGACACACTGGGCTGCCAGCAAAGGACGTCCATATGAATTAAAAAAAGATAGTGTGGAAGAAATATAGATTGGAATCTGTAGGGCTAGGGCAGCCACTGTAGCGCTGAAAAATAAGAAGAGTAAGTTCTGTCTGGAGGGAGATCTCAGGGCAGGCTCGACTGTTCATTTCCCTGGAATAGTTTTCTGTCCTCCTTTCCTCTGCAATATCCCTCCATACATCCTTCTTCTATATCCATCTGTCTTCTTATATACTATGTCCATCCTTTCCTCGTTCTCCAGTATCTATTCATGATCATCTATCCTTCTTCAATATCAATCTGTCTATTTTCTTGTAATATACATCCATCCGTCTGTCCATCTGTCCAGCCATCCTTCTGCAATCTCCTTCCATCCATCCATCCATCTGTATTGCTCATCCATCCATCCTTCTACCTTCTCATCTGCCATATCCATCCGTTCATTGTTCCACAATATCTATCCATCCTCTGTCTGTCCATCCTCCTGCAATATCCATAAGTCTTCTCATCTGCCTTTTCTAGCCATCCATCCACAATATCCATCCATCCAGCTCTCCATCCACCCTTCTGCAATATCATTCCATCTGTTGCCTTTTCTTTTATTTAAGTGAATTTTGTAGTGCGGTATTACACCACCATAGGTTTGGCTCCAGTGGCTACAGTTTCAAACTCACAGAGTGAAAGTCACCTCTGCTACTTGCTTCAGATTTAGAGTCTCTAGGAACACATAAGGAGAAAGGGTTGTGACCACACGTACATTTCACACATAAAAGGCCTAGTCTGTTTTACAAGTTTTATTAAAGTTACAGTTAAAGTTATGATTAACCAAGCACATAGAAATTATATAAAGACCTGCGTACGTGTTACAAATATTGTTATACTCACATCATTTAGTGATATTTTAAAGGTCTGATTGCTGCCTGGCCAAATGATCACTAGAGGGGCGGTTCCTGCTGGTGTTTCCAACTGGAAGCTCAATTTTCCTAATCTGGGCATCCTCTTTTTATAATGTGGTTACAACTGTGCCTCATTAGCTTTTATGCACATTGTGCACCCTGCAGTTAAGGCATATGTTAGAAAAATGTCACTACTGGGGATCTTGTAAGGAAAAAATTACTCTTATTGTTCATTTTTTGCAGCACCACATATGGTTATATCTTTCCCCGTAATCTTGTGGCATAGGGTCATTCTTTGGTAACTTACGTCAAGCATTTCTTAAGCCTGTGGCCTAGTGGGGATAAGCCACTATCTTACAGGCCTCAGCCTGTGGGCCTTGCATTTGAACCCTCCTTACTTAGACACCTAAATCCTAATGATCGCTTCTAACTACTGATCAATCTTATATTTCTGTAATCCAACAATTTAACTCTAATCAGCATAGAAAGATTATGTATGGCATAACATGTTGTTTAATCGTAACATCACACAATAAATGAGCAACTAAAATCATTGGCTACACATCTATCCATCCATCCATCCATCCATCCATCTGCAATATCCATCTATCTCTCCAGTCACACTAGAGATAGACACTCCCCTCTAAGGCTTCAGCTTGTGCAGAGTGTTCTTGATCCAGCACACGTATTTGGAGAGCCTGGTAAACACACTGGGAGTTGACCAGTCACCAGTGCCATGGGAGACTATGCCCTGGGCCTTCCCATCACAGACTAGGGGGCCCCCGGAGTCACCCTGAAATGGAAACTCCAGGTGTAGGGTTACTGATGTCCGAGAAAAGGGTGGGCTGTATTCTCTATTCATGGTCCTGAAATCCACCTCTGTATCCCACTTCCTGGGGGTTCACAGTCAAGTCACTCCCAAGACCTGCCCAGGGCTCCCACCCCATGATCCAGAGACCCAACCAACCCCTGTCCCTGAATTCTAGGATCTGTCCAATTCTGGTGCCTGATTTCTAGTATCCATCCCCTGCCCTTGATTTCTAGGATCTCCTGCTGATTTCTCAGATCCACTCCTGGGTTCTTGATTCAGCAATTCCTCACTCTGACTCCTAGGATTCATCTGATTTCCAAACCTGATTTCTGGGATCTGTCCCTCACTACTAAGATCCATCCCTGATTTCCAGCATGTGGCTGATTCTTATCCCTGATTTCTAGAACCTCTTGAACATCCAGATGACTTCTGTCCTCGATTTCTGGGATCTAGCCAGTTCCTGTCCCAAATTTTTAGCATCCATTCCTCATTTGAAAGAACTGCCTGGTTCTTGTCCCTGATTTCTAGCCTCCATTCCTGATTGCTAGGATCTGGCCAATTCTGATTCCTGGTTCCCAGGATCTGCCTGGTTCACCATGGATCCTGACTCTCCCCATTCTGCCTAGCCCTGTCAGTCTCCTGTTCTTGCAGCACCTTGCAGTGCCACGTGCCCCTGTCTCATACTCACCAGAAATGGTGCCTTCCTTTCCCGGGGGTCCCCCACGCACAGCATCCTGGACGGGACATAGTGCAGAATGGGCTGAGACAGACACATTCTCTTTCCCATAACTGTCAGCTCCACCTCCTGCAGGGTCGGGGAGGGCTTGGCGTTTGTTTTGATACTAGTCTGGCCCCAGCCAGCCACGCTGCACACTGCCCCTTTCTTCACCTTCTTCTGGGACAGGAGGATGGTGCCCACAGTCTGGGTCAGCTCAGCCTTGTCCCTCAGCTGTAATTCGGGGGCGGGGGAGAGAGAGAAGGGAAATCAAACTCCTCTTGGGGGATGCATCCTGTCCTGGGGGGATGGGGCTAGATGGGACCAGGTGGGACATCCCCATGAGAGCTGTGAAAATCTGTGATGCCATGTGCCTACTGGGGGCTTGGTGACGGGATAGAGTGATACCTACAGCAGCGTGAAGTCACTGGTGGAAGGGTGACTTGACTGCAGTGCTACATGCCGCAGTGTGGGGGTCAGTGGGGGGTGGGAGGATGGAATGAAAGTGGTACCTGCAGTGTGAATTCATTGAGGTTAGGGTGGTATTACATCCCATTGTGACGTTTCACTCCATATGCTTTATAAAAATGTGCTTATGAATATGACATAACTTCTGTATGCTAAATACCCCTTGTATGATATCATTGGAAAGTTTATAATCCACTTGAGTGTGTTTATCCTATTTGTTTGCATGTATTATTTCTATGTCTGGAGTTAGGAGAATAAGATATAAACTTGTATTACTGATGAAAACATATTAAGTAGAAGCCATTAAGGGTGCTTCAGAAACAATGAATTATGAATGGCCCTGACTACCTGCAAGCCTTCCTATGTACCTGTGGGCCAACCCAGAAAGAATGTAGACTGGGCTCTCACAGCGACATGTGACCCTCTCACCTGATATTGAATTCCATCTTGAATGTGGTACTTTTACGGGGCGGGGGGGGGTAGGTTTTCAAACAAAGGTTTCCCGCCTTAGGAAAGTTCTATATAAAGTAGGGAAGCAAACAATAGGTATCATCAGCTGGGTTAAGAGGTGGCCTCCTCACCCCACAAGAGATACCTACAAGCACCTGGAAACAAAAGGACTGTAACCACAGCGGTGGGTGAGAAGAGGCTGGACCCAGGTCAGAGAAGGCATCTGACCTGAGAAGGATTTTACCTGAAATAACATCTAGGGTGAGAAGTTAACATTTGTAACTGATTTCTTAGTGTATTCAGCTTAGCCTTGCATGTTTTGTTTTATTTTGTTCTGTGATTTACTTTGTTCTGTCTGTTATTGCTAAAAACTACTTAAATCCTACTTTTTGTACTTAATAAAATCACTTTTGTTTATTAATAAACCCAGTAATTGTTACCTGGGGGGTGGGGGGCAAACAGTTGTGCATATCTCTCTTTTGATGATACAGAGGGCGAACATTTAATGATTTTACCATTGTGAAAGACCCAGACCAGTGGGGTACAGGAGTCTGGTAGAGGGCAAATATACTGGTCACTGGCTGAGTAGTTTTCTGTTCCCTGAGTGACCAGAGCAGGGGCTGCACTAGAGTTCAGGAACTTGCTAGAACCAATTAAGGCAGATAGGCTGATTAGAACACCTGCAGCCAATCAAGGCAGGCTAATCAGGGCACCTGGGTTTTAAAAGGAGCTCTCTCCAGTCAGATGGGGAGGAGCCAGAGGAGTGGAAGTGCGTGTGAGGAGCTGGGAGCAAGAGGCAGAAGGAGCTGAGAGTGAGAGGCTGTGCTGCTGGAGGACTAAGGAGTACAAGCATTATCAGACACCAGGAGGAAGATCCTGTGTTGAGGATAAAGAAGGTGTTTGGAGGAGGCCTTGGGGAAGTACCCCAGGGAGGTGTAGCTGTCATGCAGCTGTTACAAGAGGCACTATAGACAGCTGCGATCCACGGGGCCCTGAGCTGGAACCTGGAGTAGAGGGCAGACCCGGGTTCCCCCCAAACCTCCCAACTCCTGATCAAACACAGGAGGAGTTGATTGTGACTGTGGAGGAGATCACTGAGGTGAGCAAAGCTGCCAATAAGCACAGGACCCACCAAGCTAGAGGAGGAACTTTGTCACACCGTGTATAAACTTTATACAGATTAAAAGAGATTTTTGGGGGTTTTGGATCCCATTGAGAGCTGGGTGTCTGAGTGCTGGAGGCAGGTAGCCTGCTGAGCTGTTTTCAGTTAAGGTCTCCAGCTTTGGGGATGTGGCCCGGGTCTGTGTCTGTGTTGCTGCAGGCTAGAATGTCTGGCTCAACCAGGCAGGGTTCTGGAGGCCCAGGCTGGCAGGAAAAACAGGCTCAGAGGTAGTTTCAGCACATCAGGTGATACGCCCAAGGGGATCTCTGTGACTGAGCCCATCACACCCATATTCTGCATAGTAATGTTAGGATATGAGTATGGCACAATTATGATACATTTTGTGCAAGATCAGGCATGTGAAATATCATTGGAAAGCTTATGATTTCCTGAACATGATCATCATATTTATATGCATGTATCATTTTTGTATCTGAAGTTAGGAATATTGTCTATGCACCTATTACAAATGTGTTTACACCTGGGGAACACCCATTAGACAGAATGCAATCAATCTAGATTGCTGGCTGCTACAGGCCATTAGGAAGAACAGTAGATCTTAGAAGATGCCAATCTCTTACCAAGAGCCTTCCTAGGCAAGCCTTCCTGGGAACACTGCAAACAGCCTTTATGTTATGTCTGCAGATTCATGTGATCAAGTCACCAGGTACAGGACTTCATGATAATATTAATTTTTTTCCCCTGACCTAGAGTGGGAATCACACTGGAAGACAAATAATTCCTGCCATATGTAAAACCTATTTAAGGCAAGGGAGTGACATAATCATGGCTTGTTCTTCACGGAATCCCCGCCCAGGATGACTGCTGTAAAACATCTAAGAAACAAAGACTCAATGAGGGCCAAAGGACTGAGCTCAGGCTGGAAGGCTGGCTAGCCTGTAAATGAAACATCGCAAGTTTTAATCTGCAGGCAAATGCAACTGGCCTTCGAGAATCTCTGCAATCTGCCTAAAACAACATTTAGGGTGGGACTTTGCTACTTGTAAGCAGTGTAGTATATTAAGCTTAAATTGCATATTTGTCTTATTTGCTAGGTAATCTACTTTGGTCTGTTTGCTATCCCCTATAATTAAAAATCTTTTGTAGTTAATAAACGTGTTTTGTTTTGTCTAAAATCCAGTGTGTATGTGGAAATTATGTCTTGGGGCAGAGACCTGTGCATGTCCCTCTCCACATTGAGGGAGGGGATGAATTTCATGAGATTATGCTGTATAGTTCTCTTTGCAGCACAAGGTGGTACAATTTTAGGTCTAGTTTCTAGAGGGGGTGTTCACTTGAGTACTGGGCAGTTCTTTATCTGAGCCTTCCCATGCAGAGCTGATCACAACATCGTTGTGAAGCTGCAGCTGGATGTGTCCCTACTTGTATACATGCTGGAGGGGATTGCCTGTCGCACCATTACAGTGTAAAGGGAGCCCAGTTTTAGGGTCAGGCAGGCTCAATGGTACCCCATTTCCAAGTGGCACCCTAGGGGGAATCCATCACAGTGGGATGATTGGACGGGGTGATACCTGCAGCAGTGTGAGGTCACTGGGGATGGGGGGATGAGATGAGGGCAGTACCTGCAGCAGCATGATGTCATTTGCAAACGTCTCATTATTGAATTCAGGGTGGGGGATTCGGCGACGTACCCAGATCGTCTGCGTCCCCAGTTCATCGATTTCAAAGTTGTGGGCCCCCAGCAGCACGGAGATGTTGCTGTGAAATACAAGGTGATGCAAGTGCTGCAGATAGGCCAGCACTATGGATTCAGGCACGGGTCATTAACCTCATTAAAGTGGATGTGTGTAGATCATGCCAGCACTCCCAGGCCTTTCCCCTGTTGGGTGGGGGGCAGCTTTGACCTGGCCCAAGGTTAGGAGAATGGCTGACTCCAGGACAGGGGATCTTGCATTTCTTACCCCAAGTTGCAGTTACAATGAGCTGCCGTCACCACCACGTCCTCCCGGATCAGGAACCCTCCACACATGTTTTCTCCTTTCCCTTCTCTCTGTATTTTCACAAAGGCCATATAGGGTCTGGAGTGAGGCCGAGCTTCCTGGCCTCCAATGATCTCCCCTGCCAAGAGAAGGAGTTGATTCAGGTCCCCGATCCAGCCAACTGGTGTCCCCTCCACTAACCGGGATCAGGGCCTCCATTGTCCTAGGCTCTGAACAGACCCAGTCCGAGACCAGAGTTTGGTAGAACTGGAAAATGAACCAAGGAGTCCTGGCTCCTACCCCTCCCTCCCCCGCTCTAACCATACAGGCTTCACAGACCTGCATTTCCTGTCTAGGAGCTGGCTGTTCACATCAGCAGCTTATTGAATTTCTGTGTGTTGCCTCCCTCTCAGGGGATTTATTATGGTAGAATCAACTCCTTCCTCTCCCTTTGCCCCTTTAGGTCCCTGCCCACCTGTCCTCAGACCCTGTGCCTCCCCAGCTGGGTCCTGGGCCCACACTGATGCCCCCAGGCTCCAAGGCTCGGGGCACCTCAGCTTTGTTCTGGGCACATACACACTGATAACCATCCCCAGACCCCTCTGCCCTGAGGCTCCCTAGTTGGGTCCTGGGCAAACACCGATAGGCCCTGGAGCCCCACAGCACTCCAGCTGGGTGCTGGGGACACAGCAATGGCCCTGGTGGAAGCGTCTGACTCTGGGGAGGAGCCCGGGTTTGCAGACAGCTCCAGTAGTGCCAGGCTCTACTCCCTGTGAGGCCAGAGGGGCCTATTCCCTCCTGTACTCACCAGCCTGAGACCCGGGGGGCAGGGGAAAGACCATGGGAAACAGGAGCAGTAGCTGCATCGTCAGAGGGAGGCTGGGGAAGGCGATGGTGTGTCTGTCTCTGGGTGTCACGTATAGGACTGGTGACGCTTGCCTCAGGGTAAACCACAGCCCCTGGATTCTGCTGGGGAGGAGTTCACACATAGGGTAAGGCAGTCACCAGCCACCCTGCAGAGCTAGCAGAAAGCAAACCTTTGGGGCTGCACACATCTGGGGTCCTAGAGCCTCTGGGGATGTGCATATATGGGGAATTGCACCCCCTGGGGCTTTGTACATCTGAAGCCCTGTACCCTTGGAGACTGTGCAGCTCTGGGGCCCAGCACCCTTGGGGAGCTGAGCACATGTGGGGCCCTGTACCCCATGAGGCTGTGCACATGTGGCTTCCTGTACCCCTGGACTGTGCACATCTGGGCCCCTTAGCCCCAGGGCTATTCACATCTGGGGCCTGCACCCCTGGAAGCTGTGCACTTGTGGGGCCTGCACCCCCTGAGGTTATGTACTTCTTGGGCCCTGCACCCCTGGGCTTGTGCATATCTGCATCCAGGGGCCATGCATATTTGGGGCTCTGAACCCCCTGGGGGCTATGCACACTGGGGACACTATGCCCACCCTAATCACCAGCCTGAGCTCTGGGGAGCAGAAGTATGAGCAGCATTGTCAGGGCACAGCTAGGGAGGGGGCATCTGCCTGGCCGACAGGTTACAGGTCTAGCTTGGCACTGGGAATGCAAGGCAGGAAACCTCAGGGCCATGCTCTCCGGGATGTGGATGAGGGCTCTCCCATCTCAGCCCTTGGACCCCTCCTACCATATCAGCTGGGGGGTGAGGGCGGAAAAGGGGAGTTGCCGTCTGAGACGTCTCAGCCCCTGAGTCCATTGTGGTGGGGCTATGGGCATTGTAGGGCTGCGCTCACCCTGGGCAGTGCCCTGCACCCTGCTGAGCAGGGGAAGGTGGCTTAGCTGCTAAGAGGAAGGGCTCAGTTGAGGCCTGTGTTGTGGTCAACTCGGCCTCATCTTAGCATCTCTCTGCAACAGGAAGTCTCCAACGTCTGGCTAGGACCTTCATCAATTGCAGGCTCACAGACTCGCTTGCCTGCTGTCTTGCAAAGCAACACCACTCATCTCTCTCCTTGTGTCCTGGTGAAGGAGCTGGAAGAAGGTTCCTCTGTGGCTAGTCACCCTCCAGAGTCTGGAGCAGTGTGCACATATGAGGAAGAGCTGACCCCTGATGCATCTTGCATTGACACCCCCACACCCCGGTCTGTGCACATGCCTGTTGGGTCATGTGGCTAGGGCTGAGACATCCACTGAACCGGCTTTCTTGGCCTCTTCCTCCAGGCATCTGGGCTGGATCAGAGGTGTAGGTGGAGGGGGACACCTCAGTGTGATGTTTCCACCCGCCAGGTGGTCCTTGGCCATCTTTGTTCCTGGGCAGGGGGCGGGGAGATCAGGCCCAACTAGGTCATGCCCCTCACAGCTGAGACTCTGGAGCCCTGCCCAGCTGGGGGCTGCTTGTTCTGGGGCCAGGCACAGCTGGGGACACACTTAGATGGGACCCCCTTGGTGCCCCTGGCACCTATGCACTGCTGGGTATCAAGCACATCTGGAGTGAATCTGGGGCAGGTGGTTCAGTAGCTAACAACAGAGTCTTAACTCTCGCCCTGGCTTGGTACTACTGTGGTGGGAGTCATGATTTGACCAACTCTCAGCTCAGCTTCTGGTGGGAACCCGACCCTTTGATCCTTCTCAACTCTCCCCTTGCCCCACAGTGTGGATGTGATCCAGAGGGAGGGACGTGGGCCAGGGAGACTAGATCCCCCCCATCTGTGACAGCACCACTTCCCACAGACATCCAGATTGAGGACCAGACCCAAAACAATTAATCAGAGCCAGCGAGTCTTGTCCGGGATAGTTGGCGCTCTGAGAGGGAAAAGGTCCAATGACCCATCCCCATGCTCCTGGGCCAGCCAGTCCCCACCCTGGCTTCATTGAAACCGGTGGCCCTTAGAAAGGAAAGGTCTCATGTCCATTCCCCACCCACCCTCACACAAAGGGTCACTGCGTAGAGTGAGGCTGGATCCCATAAGAAGCTGCTCCCATTGCACCGGGTGAGGGGCTGAGTGGACTCCAGCATGTACCTGCTCCTGGCCTTACGTTCTAGGAGGCCCATTGCATGTTCAGTGCTACTGAAAATCTGCCCATATCCCTTCCATGGGATTGAGCCCCAGCACTTGGCAGGATGGACTGGGGATTATCAAAGGGGTTGCTGAGTCTTAGGGGCCGAACATCCACTGCTTCACTCCTGCAGGTGGCTTTGCACATGCCAGCCTGGCTGTGTGTGATAGTGGTGGCCAGTTCTAAAAGCCCTGGAAGGAATTAAACACCGACAAAGGCTGAATGTCACTAGACTCCATTGATTCTGGCAGACAGAAGATGGAGTGAAAGTAACAGGCAAACATGGCAGAGGTGAAGGCACAAACAGACCTGAGATACTACACCCATGGTTAACACTGTCGGGGAATGGATGGAGAGGGTGTGTGGGGAGGGAGGGAGGGATGGAGACTTCCATATGTGTAGGGAGAGAGGGAGAGATGGATGGCAGGATGGATTGATAGAAGGTTGTGGATGGGGAGGGAGGGATGCATAGAGTGAAGGGGTGGATGGACCTAGAGGGTGCTATCAGAAGAGAGATCCTGAGACATGAGGCCTGCTATAAGGATCCTGGTGTAAGACCTAAGGCCTGAATTTAAGTTAGGCCCTTCTGAATTAAAATAAAGTTAGCAAGAGTTAGGCTATGACCAAAAGTCAGGCCCTGTTTTTAAGCAGAGACCTGTTTTCAGGTTCATTATCTGATACACAAACTTGCCAAGACCAGGGCTGGCACTCCTAGGCACTAATTATTCACGCAAACACATTCCAGAAGGATGGTTCCAGAACATCCTAATACAAGGTAAACACCTCCAATACATGTTAAACACACTCCCTGAAGGTGATACAGGAACACACGGACCCCTCCTAAAGATAAGGTCAGGATGACAGGGTGAAGAATAGAGATGTTTTGAGAAAACCAACAGGTAAAGTGTGGTAACTAACCACATCAGAGGGGCAATATGTAAATTGTTTGTATTGATGTAAAAAAAGGGGAGGTCACAGAGTGGGTGTCTTTGTCTGGCTGAGGGGGGAGCAGAAAGTCCCTCACTGAGCTGAGTCCCTTTTCTTCAGTATACATGCATTGAGTGTACCTGTAGCACATATATAGCATTAATACTGTGCTCTGTTAGCAAGAAACCTGGCCAAAGGCCTCCCCCACTGAGCCGAGTCTGTGGTTTTCTTGGGTAGTTTGATAGAAGTCTGCTATACTGGCTACCTGGCCAGAGCTGGTGCAGCACACACAGCAAACACACACAGCCAACAACTGACAACACTGGTGACCCTGACTGCTGATCTGGCAAGTAGGTGAACTGCCCTCTGTAGGAATCATGATATAACATGGCAGAAAGCTATGAACTTGGGAACTCCCTTCTCCCATCCTTGAAAATCCCCACAGAGTTATATGGATGCACTGGGATGTCAGCATACGACCTCCGTATGAATTTTGAAAAGATAGTGGGGAAGAAACATAGAATGGAATCTGTAGGGCTAGGGCAGAGACTGCAGCCTTGGAAAAAAATAAGGGTAAGTTCTGTCTGGAGGGAGATCTCACAGCAGGCTCGACTGGTTGTTGTTCATTTCTCTGGATCACCACTAGCTCTCTGTCCAACTTTCCTCTGCAATATCCGTCTGTCTTCCTATCTGCCACATTCATCTGATCTTCTTCAACATCTATTCATCATCGATCCAGCCGTCTTCTGCATTATCCGCCCATTCATCCATCTTCAATATTCATCTGTCCATCTTCCTGCAATATCCATCCTTCCCTCTACTCATCCATCAATCTATCCTTCTGGAAGTCGGGGTCTATGCATTGACTTAGTTTGTTGTAGTTCAGGTCTTCAATCTCTCCTAAGGGATTGAGCTGTTTGAGGCATCATGGGAATCACATGACTCAGTGCATTGTGGGAGAGGTAGTCCAGGCAGGGGCTAGATAAGGGAAAATAGAGGCCTGAACTACAGTTCCCAGAAGGCAATGTTGACCTTGCTTGAAATGTAGCATTTTGGGTGAGCTCAGCCAACCAAAACCCTAGAATCATAGAAATGTAGAGCTGGAATTGACCTGGAGAAGTAGTCTAGTCTAATCCTCTCCTCTGAGGCTGTACTAAATAAACCTACACCATCCTTGACAGATGTTTGTTCAATCTAGTCTTAAAAACCTCCAGTGATAGAGATTCCACAACCTCCCTAGTTAACCTGTTCCAGAGCTTAACTATTCATAGAGTTAGAAAGTTTTTCAAATATACAACCTAAATCTCCCTTGCTGCAGATTAAGCCCGTTACATCTTGTCCTACCTTCAATGGATATGGAGAACATCTGCTCACTGGCCTCTTTAGAACAGATCTTAACATATATGAAGATGATTATCATATCACTTATTCATTAGCCTAAATATTCCCAATTCTTTCAGCCTTTCCTCCTAGGTCAGCTGTTCTAAACCTCTGATCATTTATTTGTTCTTGTTCTCCTCTGGACTCTCTCCGGTATGTTCACATGGAAGGAAACTTTTCAATCTGTTCACATCCCGGCATGTTTAATTTTTATTAAAAATGTAGAAATGAAACATTTTTACATTTCTGAGTCAAATCTGTTCTTGGAATTTCCATTCTGCCAAAAATGTTGAAATTTCAACTTTTCTTTGAAGATAAACGTAGGAATATTGATATTTCCTGTGGGACAGGAATGCTGACTCTCCCTCAGGTCCAATGTCTTCCTGGCCCTATGGACATCAACAGCAAAGCTCCCACCCACATGTGTGGGGCTAGGATTCCACCCAAGCTCCAGTCTATTAGGTAGCTTCAGGGTTGAGTTCACCAGTTGATCCTCTAGTGAGGGTGAGGAGTAGAGAGAGTCAGAACATATGGTGGGGATGTGGGGAGGGAGGGAGGTTTTTTCATCAACATTTTCCCTGGAAAATGTTGTTGAAAAATCGAAGCCCAACAATTTCTAATCATGGTGCATCCTGGGAGTTGTATTTCAGGTTCCTCATGCCCTTATGGGAACACAGGCCTGGAAGACTCTTACTGGGTCATAGAGTCCAGTTCCCGCTATCCCAGGCATCTCCAATGTAACATCCCATCCATAGACTTATCAAGCTTTGTCGGAATACTTGTTAGGTGGTTCGCCTCCAGCGTCTGCCATTGGAGGTTGTTCCATAACCTCCCGCCTCTGATAGTTAGAAACCTTCTCCTCACCTCCAGCCTCCATTGATCCCTGCCACTTTTATCTCCATTTGATTTGTCCTTTATCTTCAGCAGCTTGTCTCACTCCCTGGTGCAATCAGGCCCCCGCTCAGCCTGAGTTTTAGGCTAATCTAGCCCAGGTATTTTATTCCCCTCTCATCAGACCGGCTCTCCATCCTCCTGATTGTCCCACCAGCTCTTTTCAACACCTGCTTCAGCTGAGTTCCCTCTTTCTGGGACAAGGCTGTGAACCAGATTCCAGATGAGCTATGCCCAGAACCTTCTCCTCTGGCATTAAACTCTCCCTCTCTCAACTGGGGACACCTTGGCTTCTCCATCCCAAGATCACATTGACCTTTCTCCTGGCTGTGGCCCTAAGTCATCCTGCAATTGACCAACACACTCAGGTCTCCCTCCCCCTCATTGGCTTCCAGCTCTTGAGCCCACAGCTCAGAGCAGCAGTTCCTGTTATTTGTCAACTATGTTCATGAGCCCATGTTAAATTTAAGTAAAAACATAAGAATAGCCATACTGCATCAGACCAAAGGTCCCGCTATCTCAGTACACTGTCTTCCAACAGTGGCCCATGCCAGGTGCCCCAGAGGGAATGAACAAAACAGGGAAACATCAAGTGATCCATCCCCTGTTGCCCATTCCCAGCTTCTGGCAAACAGAGGTTAGGGACACTATCCGTGCCCATCCTGGCTAATAGCCACTGATGGACCTGTCCTCTGTGAATTTGTCTAGTTGTTTTCTGAACCCCGCTATAGTCTTGGCCCTCACAACATCATCTGGCAAAGAGTTCTACAGGTTTACTATGTGCTGCATGAAAAAATACTTCCTTTTGTTTGTTCTAAACCTGCTGCCTATTAATTTCATTTGGTGGCTCCTTATTCTTGTGTTATGAGAAGGAGTAAATAACACTTCCTTATTTACTTTCTCCACACCAGTCATGATTTTATAGACTTCTATTATATCCCCTGTCATAAACAGATAGTTAAGGGTTAATGCCTCTTTTACCTGTAAAGGGTTAAGAAGCTCAGGAAACCTGGCTGACACCTGACCCAAAGGACCAATAAGGGGACAAGATACTTTCACATCTTGGTGGGAGGAAGTCTTTTGTTTGTGGTCTTTGTTTTGGGGGTTGTTCGCTCTTGGGACTAAGAGGGACCAGACATCAATCCAGGCAATCCAAATCTTTCTGAATCAGTCTGTCATGTTTCAAACTTGTAAGTAACAGCCAGGCAAGGAGTGTTAGTCTTATTTTTGTTTTCTCAACTTGTAAATGTTCCTTTTTGCTGAGAGGATTTTACCTCTGTTTGCTGTAATGTCTCATTATCTCTCTCTTTCTTAATGATTCCCGACAATCTATTCACTTTTTTGACTGCCGCTGCACATGGGCTGGATGTTTTCAGAGAACTACCCACAATGACTCCAAGATTTCTTTCTTAAGTGGTAACAGTTATTTTAGACCTCATCATTTTATATGTATAGTTGGGTTTGTGCTTTCCAATGTGCATTACTTTGCATTTATCAACACTGAATTTCATCCGTCATTTTCTTGCCCAATTATGGAGTTTTGAGAGATCCTTTTGTACTCCTTGCAGCCTGCGCATGGGACTTAACTCTTTTGAGTAGTTTTGTATCTGCAAATTTTGCCACCTCACTATTTACCTCTTTTTCCAGATCAGTTGTGAATATGTTAAATAGGACTGGGCCCAGTACAGACCCCTAGGGGACACCACTATTTACCTCTCTCCATTCTGAAAACTGACCATTTATTCCTACAGAGACATTGCACTCCATATGTTTTATGGAAATATGTTTATGAGTGTGAATATGATGTAACTGGAATATGTTTTATGCAAAAGGTCTCTTGTAAGGTATCATAACAAAGGTTATAACCTAATGAATATAGTCCTCCTCTTTGTATGCATGTATTATTCTTGAATCTGAAGCTACAAATATGAAGTATAACTCTGAGGTCCTATTGTAATTATGCAACGTGGGGGCCATTATGGGTGGTTTAGAATCTTGATGGCTTCCATTGACTAGGACAATTGGTTGTAAAATGTTTATTTACCTGCAAGCCTTCTGTGTACCTGTGGGCCAATCCGGGAAGAATGGAGACTAGGGGTAAGTGATTAATACCTGGAGGAGCAAACAGCTGTTCATATCTCTTTCTCAGTGATACAGAGGGTGGACAATTTACGAATTTACCCTCTATAAGTTTTATACAGAGTAAAATGGATTTATTTGGGGTTTGGATCCCATTGGGAGCTGGGTGTCTGGGTGCTGGAGACAGGTAACCTGCTCAGCTGTTTTCACTTAAAGCCTGCAGTTTTGGGGACATGGTCAAGACCCTGGGTCTGTGTTGCAGCAGGCTAGTGTGTCTGGCTCAACAAGACAAGGTTCTGGAAGTCCCAGGCTGCCAGGGAAAACAGGATCATAAGTAATTTGAGCACATCAGGAGACAGTCCCAAAGGGTTCTCTGTGACCGAACCTGTCATACCTTTCCTGCCTTTCAACCAGTTACCAATCCATGAGAGCACCTTCCCTCTTTTCCCATGACTTTTTACTTTATTTAAGAGCCTTTGGTGAGGGATCTTGTCAAGGGCTTTCTGAAAATCTAAGTACACTATATCATCTGGATCCCCTTGTCCACATGCTTGTTGACCCCCTCAAAGAATAATAGTAGATTGGTGAGGCATGATTTCCCTTTACAAAAAACATGTTCCTTCTTCCCCAACAAATTATTTTTGTCTGTGTATCTGGCAATTTTGTTCTTTACTATAGTTTCAACTAGTTTGCCCAGTACTGAAGTCAGGCTTACCAGTCTGTAATTGCAAGGATCACCTCTGGAGCTCTATTTTAAAATTGGCATCACATTAGCTATCCTCCAGTCATTTGTTACCAATCCTGATTTAAATGCTAGTTTACAGACAACAGATAGTAGTCCTGCAATTTCACATTTCAATTCCTTCAGAACTCTTGGGTGAATCACATCTGGTCCTGGTGACTCATTGCTGTTTAGTTTATCAATTTGTTCCAAACCTCCTCTAATGATACCCCAATCTGGGACAGCTCCTCAGATTTGTCACCTAAAAAGAATGGCTCAGGTGTGGGAATCTCCCTCACATCCTCAGCTGTGAAGACCGATGCAAATAATTCATTTAGTTTCTCCACAATGGTCTTATCATATTTGAATGCTTCTTTAGCACCTTGTTCATCCAGTGGCCTGCTGGTTGTTTAGGAGGCTTCCTGATTCTGATGTACTTAAAAAAAAATTGCTATTACTTTTTGAGTCTTTGGATAGCTGTTCTTCAAATTATTTTTTGGCCTTTCTGATTATATTTTTACATTTCATTTGCCACAGTTTATTTTCCTTTCTCTTTCCCCAATTTAGGATTTAATATCCGCTTTTTAAAGGATGTCTTTTCCTCCTCTCACTGCTTCTTTTACTTTGTTGTATAGCCATGGTGGCTCTTTTTTGTTCTCTCACTGTGTTTTTTAATTTGAGGTATGCATTTAAGTTGAGCCTCTATTATGGTGTCTTTAAAAAGTTTCCGTACAGCTCGCAGGGATTTTACTTTTGGTTCTGTACCTTTTAATTTCTGTTTCGCTAACCTCCTCATTTTTGTGTAGTTCCCCTTTCTGAAAGTAAATGCTACAGTGTTGGGGCAGTGTTGTGTTTTTCCCACCCAGGGATGTTAAATTTTATTATATTTGATTATATTATGGTCACTATTACCAAGCGGTCCAGCTATATTCACCTCTTGGACCTGATTCTGAGCTCCATTTAGGACTAAATCAAGAATTGCCTCTCCTCTGGTGGGTTACAGGACTCGCTATACAAGAAGCAGTCATTTAAAGTGTCAAGAAACTTTAACTCTGCATCCCTTCCTGAGCTGACATGTACCCAGCCAATATGGAGATAGCTGAAATCCCATGTTAGTATTGAGTTTTTTATTTTAATCCCCTCTCTAATCTCCCGGAGCATTTCACAGTCACTATCACCATCCTGGTCATGTGGTCTGTAATATATCCCTACTGCCAGGGGCGGATCTAGACATTTCGCCGCCCCAAGCATGGCGTCATGCTGCGGGGGGCGCTCTGCTGCTCGCCAGTCCCACAGCTCTGGTGGACTTCCCACAGGTGTGCCTGCAGAGGGTCCACTGGTCCTGCGGCTTTGCTGGAGCCGCGGGACCAGCAGACCCTCCCCAAGAAAGCACCCTGCCTGCCGCCCTCCCGGCGACTGACAGAGCGTCCCCTGTGGCATGCCACTCCAAGCACTCACTTGGTGTGTTGGGGCCTGGAGCCGCCGGTGCCTACTGCTATATTCTTCTTATTAGAGCATGGAATTACTATCCATAGAGATTCTATAGTACAGTTTGGTTCATTTAGGATTTTTACTTCATTTGATTCTATATTTTCTTTCACATATTTAGATTCTTTGTCAGAAGCTGGGAATGGGTGACAGGGGCTGGATCACTTGGTGATTACCTGTTTTGTTCATTCCCTTTGGGGCATCTGGCACTGGCCATGGTTGGAAGACAGAATACTGCATGTGGACTGGAAACATTTCAGAGAATGCTACCGTGGAGATCCTGGACTTCAATCTCTTACCTAGCAGCCTAAATTTGGCCTCCAGGACCTCTCTCCTATCCTTCCCTGTGTCACTGGTACCTACATGTACCATGACCACCAGCTCCTCCCCAGCACTACACATTAGCCTATCTAGATGTCTCTAGAGATCCACAAACTTTGCACCGTGCAGGCAAGTCTCCATCTAGTTCTCCCTGTCACTGCAAACCCAGCTATGTTTCTAATGATCGAATCACCCATTGCTATTACCTGTCTCTTCCTAAATAACTGGAGTTCCCTCCCCTGGAGAGGTATCCTCTGTACAAGAGTGTACCACAACATCATCTGGAAGAAGGGTCTCAACTATGGGATCATTTCCCTCTGCTCCCATCAGATGTTCTCCTTCCCGGAGGCTTTCATCCTACTCAATAGCACCGAGACTGTCAGAATGGGGGTGGGACCGTTGTACTGTGTCCCAGAAAATCTCCTCTGTGTACCTCTCTCTTTCCCTCAGCTTCTCCAGCTCAGCCACTCTGGTCTTCAAAGCCCGTATTCAGTCTCTGAGGGCCAGGAGCTCCTTGCACCAAATGCACACATATGCCACCTGTCCATAGGCAGACAATCATACATGCTGTATTGGGCCCACTAAACTGAATTGCCCCCTACTCTGTTGCTGGACCACTGCCTGCATTCTCTTTTTACTCCTGAAGCTGTTCCTTTGTTGATGTTTCATTTTTATCAGGTGTTTTTTAGTTTAAGTTTAAAGAAGTTTAAAGAATGTTAAGTGTATCTAGCCCCTCCTCAGACTTCTCCTGTAAACTCCCTCACAAAACTTCCCTATTAGCTGTTCCTGTTCACTAGCTCCTCTGGTCACTTAAGAACAAGCTTTTTAAAGCTCTGGTATTCCTGAGTAGCCCCACCCCCTGGTTAAATGTTGATGGGTGCTAAAGGGCTTAGGGATCACAGCCTCATTAAGAGGTTCGCAGCTCTCAGCCTTACCTAGCAGGTCGTCAGGCTCAGCACACACACAGTTAGCACATGGTCCCCCAAATATCATAATGCTGGTACCACCCTTTGCACAGGCCATCTGAAACCACCTCCTGCTTTGCCTCCAGCAGCCTGTTGGTATTATTGTTCACTCCTGTCTGACCCCCTCCATCCACACTGCACTCAGAGCCTAGGCTGACATGGTGATCAGCCTCCAGCAGGGAGATGGGCCTCACCCACTCTGTCAGCTTTGTGCTGTGTGACAGCTGCCATGGATGAGAAAGAGAAAGAATGGACCAGGATCAGAGCTGGTGTGGGGCAGCATCACCCAGTTGAAGCCTGGACGACTGTACAGGGAATGAGTGTGGGGTCACTGAGGGCTGAGCGATTGGATGGGAGTGGTACCTTCAGCAGTGTGAGGTCACTGGGGGTGGGGTGATGGAGTAGGGGTGGTAAGTACAACACTGTGAGGTCACTGGGGAGGGGTGATGGGATGGGGGTCGGTACCTTCAGCAGTGTGAGGTCACTGAGTGTGGGATTATGAGATGGGGCAGTGCCTGCAGCAGTGTGAGGTCATTGGGGTGGGGGTGGTATCTGAAGCAGTATGAGGTTACTGGAGGTGGGCTGATGTGATGGGGAAGTGCCCTGGCAGTGTGAGCTCAGTGGGGGTGGTACCTTCAGCGGCATGATGTAATTGTGAAAGTTTTTATTGTTGAAGTCAGGGTGCTGGACCCAGCGATGGGCCTGGATCCGTTTCCAGTTCTGTCCCGGCTTCATGAAGTCTTGAACTCCCAGGTGAGAAAGATGTTGCTCAAAAAGTCAAGGGGATGGTAGGATGGAGCTGTCACAGACCTGTTCCTAACCTGTGCAAATTTCAACCTAAAGTTATGCAACTGAATAACACAGAGACCATTTATGCACCTACGTGTTGATTGTCTTTCTCCTTCTCCTTTTCTCTTTAGCTAAAGAGACACCAAAAGACTGACCAAAGGACTTTTCTCCTATATAGGGTGAACCATTGTCCAGTTCTTGTGTCCATGGTTCCAGAAAAATGTTGATAAATTGTAGAGGGGTCAGAGAAGAGCCACAAGAATGATCAATTACTGGAAAAAATGCAAGTTAAATTGTTTTCAAATCCAGAGGGACTATAAAGTTTGTTTTTCTTTCTAAATGATTGTTTCATGACTTGAGTTTTTAACAGGGACAGTAACTAACCATTGGAACAATTTACCGGAGGTTATGGTGGATTCTCCATCACCACCAATTTTTAATGAAGATTGGATTTTTCAAAAGATCTTCTGTAGATAAAAAGGAATTATCTAGGGTACAAGTTTTTTCTCAGATTTTATGGTTCAGCCTCTGAGCAAAAAAACGTAGTGATTCACCCAGCCCCAATCCTAGCGTTAGCCCTCCAGGGCTGGGAAATCAACCAATCCCTCTACTGACCAATGTGACATGGGGAAAAAGCCATGGAGAGCAGCAGCAGCTGCAGCATCCTTGGTTCAAATCCAGGGACTGGGTTTGGTGAATGTGTCTCAGCTCTGGGCTTATACACAGCGAGCAGCAGGGAGGGGCCCCTGGGAAGAGTTGACCTGGGACATACAGGGTCATGTGTCTGGTTAGCAAGAAATTACCCAGCAGCAATGTGTACTGTGTAAGGCTCTTGCACTGGTTAAAGATCCCACAAATGATTAAGCCCTGAGTCCACAGGAAATGGGTGTTTACCAGGAGCCTATGGAGGAGTAGAGCCTAGAATCCACAGAGGGGTAAAGTTCAGTTACTCCGGAGCCCTAGGCATGGGTAAGGGTGGGTACCCTAGAGTTTAAGGTTATGCCTGAGCCCTACAAATAGGTAAGGGTGGTTGCCTAAATTAAGAAGGTTAAGCCTTGTGCCCTAAGAACAGAGTAGAGCCGGGTGCCCCTAGAGTGTCTGAGAAACAGAGAATTTTGTGCAGGTAACAGAGCAACCTCTTCCCTCAAGAGAAACTGTAGGGCCAGGTCTTAAATTATGCTCAGCCCCCAAAGGTGAACCAGGCTCTCAGCAGCAGTGCAAGTCCAGAGTTTGTCTGTCTGTTTATTCATCCATCCTCATACTCTCTCTCTCCTTAAAGCTCCATATCTATCTAGCTATCTGGCTGAAGAGATCTCTGATCCATTAGTGGTTATCTTTGAGAACTCATGGAAGTGGGAAGGATCCCAGAGGACTGGAAAAGGGCAAATATACTACTTGTATATAAAAAAGCTCAGATGCCTGAAGGAGAGGACCATCCTGTTTGCTGTTTTTGTTCCTTCTGTCTCCAGGTAGGTGTACAAAGTGGAAGAGTGTCATAAACAGACAGTTAAGGGATAATGACTCTTTTACCTGTAAAGGGTTAAGAAGTTCACCTAGCCTAGCTGACACCTGACCAGAGGAACCAATGAGGGGACAAGATTTTTTCAAGGAGAAGGAGGGAAGTTTTTCCTTTGCGTCATTCATGAAGTTCTGTGTCGGAGTGAAAAGATCCAGGAATCAACCAGGGTAGTGAGTATTAGAGAAGGAATGAATTAGCTGATGTTTATTTCCTTTTGTGACTTCTTTTTAAAATAGAGGGGAAATCAAATTGGGTTTTCTTTTGTGTACTTTAAGTTTATGCCCAGAGAGAAATCCTCTGTGTTTTGAATCTGTCTGTGAGAATAGCTTACATGCTAATCTCCCAGAGGTTTTCCTTTCACCTTTTTTTCTTTAATTAAAAGTCTTTTCTTTAAAACCTGATTGATTTTTCCTTGTTTTAAGATCCAAAGGGATTTGATCTGGACTCACCAGGCATTGGTGTTGGAAAGGGAAATTAAACTCAAATCCTGCCAGGAAAGGGGGAGATGATTAATTTCTCCTTGTTTTAAGATCCAAGGGTTTGGATCAGTGTTCACCAGGGAATTGGTGGAGGAGTCTCTCAAGACTACCCAGGGAAGGGTTACAATACTTGGGAGGGAGATATTCTGGGGGGAAGACAGAGTTCCCAAATGACTCATAAATGTTTTTTTAAATGATCTGGTGGTGGCAGCATGCTAATCTAAACTGGTAATTAAGCTTAGGGGTTCTCATGCAGGTCCCCACATCTGTACCCGAAAGTTCAGAGTGGGGGTGAAATCTATGACAAAAAGGAATTACATAGAAGGGAAACTAAAAATACCCTGTGTGATACAGCATGGCCAGAGGGCAGCATAAGAGTGTTAGCAGGGGGCCTTATTCCCTGCCAAGGGAGGCAGGTTTGCTTTCGCTTAATTAGAGCACCTGACTCCAATTGGAGCACCTGACTCCAATTGGAGCACCCGACTCCAGTCATGTGATAAAAACCCCCTGCTTCAGTCAGACAGTGGGGGAGCTAAAGGAGAAAGGTTGGATTGGAGCAAAGTGCAGGTTGCAGAAGAAGAAGAAGAAGAAGAAGAAGAAGAAGAAGAAGAAGAAGAAGAAGAAGAAGAGTTTGACCAGAGAGAAATAGAAGGTTTGGAGGAGTGCTGCGGTGGATTGTGAAGCCCAAAAGAAACCCTAGGTAAGGGGCACCAGGCTTGTGTAAAAGAGAGGCAAGAAGCCCTTCACAAGCTGAAGGGTATGAGAGGGAAGTAACCCAGGGGAAGGAACCGCTAAGTCAAGTGGTTCACCACAACTCCCAGGGCCCCTGGGTTGGGACCTGGAGTAGAGGGCGGGCCCAGGTCCCTCCCTCTCCACTCCCCTCCTCCAAGGACACTAGTGGAGTGATGAAGAACTGGTTCAGAGGCAAGCAATAGCGCCCTGAACCTATCCCAAAGAAGAGAAAGCGCAAGACCCAGCAGAACAGTATCGGCAGTTTGCCACACCTGATACTGATTTCTCCTTCAATGGGTCTAAATGTGCTCTATTGGCAGGGAGACGTCCCAGGTGTCAGCGAAGGGATATCATAGTCAGGAGAACTGAGAGCACATGTAGTGCATTGCTTTTTAACTCGTGATTTCCCTTGTCTTTCTAGCAGACCTGGTATGAACTACTCCAACCCTGAGGGTGAATTCTCCATGGGTCCAAACCAATCCCTGGTTATACCTGTTAGATACAACTGTTGGCCAGGGACCCTAGACTGGGGGCATTCATTTAGTTCCCAGGAAGACACAGATTCATTGTTTTGTAACTTTATTTTTATTCACTGCTGGCTATGAAGCAGAGAGGGAAATGCACCAGGCCCCGTGGCAAGGCAGGGAAGGGGAGGTTAGAAGGAGGCACACAGAACTGTCATTTCGTATGAAATCAGCATATCATTTGCTAATTTCCCTTCCCATGAACAAACTCCCTCTGGCCTTGCTGGACCTGGGAACAAGTTGTATTTGGAATGGAAGGTGGCCATCCTAGGGAAACTAACATGTGGGAAAGGACCAGGTTGGACAGGGCAGGCTTCAGTTTTAACATAACTTAACAGGTCAGGTAACAACAAGGATCTCCCATACATGGTCACCCGACCAGCTGACACGGGGGAGAGGCACAAACCACTGGGTCCTCCCTGGGTTTGGCTTGTGTCCATTACCTTGGGGGAAATAAAACCAGTTGTTTTCCTAGGGGTTTGGGTCAGGATTTCCAAGGGAGCCAACGGAAGCTGGCCTTGAACCTGACCCTAACTACTCTAGGCTTCCTGCCTTGAAGCTCATGGGTTGGGCACTGCCTGAGCAGAAAGCAATGGCTGGGAGGGGCTAACCCCCCCTGCAAAGCAGACCCTACATCTGGGCCAAGCCAAAGGACAGAAATGGTGAACCTCCGGCAGGAAATTTCCAGCAGGGCTCAAGGCTGCAGCATCCTCATAGTTTTCTGTATCCAGGGGATGAAAGTGGAGACTCTTGTGTACACAGCGGGTGGGGTCCCCTTCACAGATCCCCAAGAGACGATGCCCTGAGCTGTTTGCTGGCACACCAGGGGACCCCCAGAGTCACCCTGTGAAATGGAGCAAGAAACAGCTAAAGAACTGGTCTCAGCAGCACACCCTGGCATCACTAGCAACATCCTAGTTCTCCATTCATTTGTACAGCACTGAGTGCAGTGGGGCCTGACCTCTGATCTTCTCTCTGAGGCCCAACCGCAACCCCAACAGTCTCATTAATAACAAAAAATTGTCAAGGGAGCTTGAAGGCAGGTGGAGATTTACCTTGAAAGAACTTTTGCCCATCTCTGGGTCCCCCACACACATCATTGTGGAGGCATTATAGTTATGGTATATGCCATCAGGTTCCCTCAGACACTCAGCATCCTGCATCACCACCACCTCCACCTCCCGAAGTGTGTCTGAGCTCAGATTATTGTGTGCACTGGTCCGGCCCCAGCCGGCAATGCTGCACACGGTGCCTGGATGCATTTGCTGATGGGCCATGCGGAGAGGAATACGCCTGACATACTCATTCAGATGTGCATTGTGCTCCAGCCACAAACAGAAAAGGACACAAGGACAAGGATGAATATGAGGGTCAGAGCCAATGATGGGCAGAGACATACGAACCCAAGGAGAAAGAACCTAAAGCCAGTGCATGGCCATGAGGTCACTGGGGTGGGGGGGTGATGTGATGCAGCGGTACCTGCAGCAGTGTGATGTCACTGGGGACAGGTGATGGGATGAGGCAGTACCTGTAGGAGTGTGAGGTCACTGGGATGGGGGCTATACCTGAAGCAGTGTGAGGTCCCTGGGGGCAGAGTGATGGGGTGTGGGCGATACCTGTAGGAGTGTGAGGTCACTGGGGACACAAGGTTGGGATGAGGGTGATGCCTACAGCAATGTGAGATCTCTTGGGGAGTGGGGATGGGATAGAGACTGTACCTTCAGCAGCATGATGTCATTATTATGGGACTTCTTGTTATAATCCTGGTGGGGGTATGCACGCCTCACACGGATCACTTGTTGGCTCCGTTTCTGTTTGGTAATGTCATGGGCTCCCAGGGTGACATTAATCTTGCTGCAAAAGCCAAGAACAACATGTGGGTTGTAGGGGCTAGAACATGTATATGGGATGGGATGGGCACATGTGGATCTGACACAGGAATGAGGCGACTGAGGGGGACAGGGCAGCCTGGGGTTTAAGGAAGTGATTTCGGACTCAGCTCCCAGCCAGTAAAAAATGTAAAATACCCATTGACACATTGCTGTCTCTGATCCAGACCCAGGACTGGAGACTGGCTGTCTGAGGGGCTGGGGAATGGGAGATGAGACCTTTTCCCTCTAGCAGAGCTGGCTTCGATCCATCTTGGGAGAGAGACTGGCTTGCTCAGGTGGGCTGGGGCATGGCACAAGGTCCTTTCCCCTACGGCAGGCACTGGCTCCAGCACAAAGCATCTGCCCAGAGGTATTGGGGTCCCAGCCTGTGTCTTCACCAGCCCTTGTGCTGTCCCACAGGCAGCTTCACTCCGTATTGTCCTCCCAGCCCCTGGGTCTCAGTTTCCCTTTCCCCTGTGATCCCTCGTGGTTAGATCCAAACAGGGGTACATGCCCAGACCCCACAACCCAAAAACTTGCAGAGCTTTCCTGGGGCTGTGAGAACCTCACTGCCCTGATCTGGGCAATGGATCAGACCCCAGCTGCTCTCACTGGCTGTAGCTCCATTGATTTACCCAGGATTGGTGCTGGACCATGGTTTGCAGAGGCCCCAAGAGACACGCCGACACCCCCCGAGCAGATCAGACCCCTGAGCTCTGCTCACCCATCCTCTCCTACTAACTTCTCCTTCCCTGCAACTACATTGGTGCCAGATCTCCCGGCTCACCCATGACCTGCTAACCCTGACTTGCCCCGACATCCCCAGCACAGAGGCACTTACTCTCCATTGCAGTGAGCGGCCGTCAGCACGAAGTTCTCTAACACCAGGAACCCTCCACAAAAGGAGCTATTGTCTCCATGTTGTATCTCTAGATAGGCCATGTAGGGTCTGGAGTGGGGCTTGGCTTCCTGGCCCCCGATGATCTCACCTGGTGGGAGACCAGGTTCATATAAAGAGCCCCATTTTCTCCCTGGGCCGGGCTGGGACTGAGCTCCTTTTCCTGAAGCGGAGTCACCACAGTCTCAACCCACCTCCTGTGATGTTTTCCTGTGGGGGGATCCCTGTGCCTGGAATTCTGCCGCATGCTCTGCTCTGCCCCAGAGTGAACACTCCATAGGGCTGGGGGTAAACCTACAGCTCTGACGTCTCTGGGTGGTGAATCAGTGGCAAACATACCGGGACTGGGTCAGTAATTGCTCTGCCTTGAGTTAAAGGATTTGGGAGGCAAAGTCAACCAGAAAACCACTGACATGTCCCCTGCCGATGTTTCACCTTCTCCATCAAGCCACGATGACAAGCCAGGGCTGCTCCAAAGCTGGCCCTCCAAATTCTTTTTCAACAGAAAATTGAGTTTTCTAGATAATGAAAAGTTTCTTAGAACATCCCTTCTCTCCTCAACATTTTGGCATTTTTCTTGGAAATCTGATTATTTCCCCCAGTTTTTGGAACTTTTCAGCTGAATATTTGTAAATTTTTGGTTGCCAATTTTGCCAGAGCAGGGATAGTTAATTATTTTTTGTCAAAGTCCAAATTTCTTGGTCAAGGTATAATCAAGGATAGACTTCACAGAACACAATACTAAAAAGGCAAAAAAATGATGATAATAATAAGTAAATAAAAAGATTTTGGGGTCCATTCAAAAGTGTCTGGCAGTCCAGATTTGGTCCATGGTCCACCTATTGATTAACTCTATGTGAGAGAGTAACAAGGAGTGGCAAGGTTTGCAACAGAAACATGCTGTCTCCCATCTGTTTATCCCCGCTTCCTTCCCTACCCCTGACCCATTACTGCTTTCGTTTCTCCAGATGTTTGTCAGATTTCCAAGATCTAAGGCAACATCATATGCACACCAGCCCAGCAAATTTGAACTAAATATCGATCCCCTAGACAAGCATTGGGAGGAGGAAGAAGGCCAATTATTTTCTCCTAATCAAACGGAAACAAATCGTAGCCAGTTCTCTGAACTGCTCCTTGGAGCTACATTTATGATTAATTCCACAGGTTCAAAACAGATGCTTCTAAGTCAGAAAAATATTGGTGCTGTAATGTGGCAGGTGCTGATTTAACCATATGCTCTGGGAAGGGATCTAGATGCTTTCGGTGGAGCTAAATTGGAGACGCTTTTTTTCCCATTCAAATAAAATTAAACATGTATTTTTTAACCCAATGGGTGTTAATTGGAAGAGGAACAAATCTGAAAGACTCCGGCTAAGCAGAGCACTAACAGTGGTGGAAAGAGTAGTCTCACAAAAACAGAAATCCACAAAAGCGACCAACAATCAAAGATTGGACCATAGACACCCTAAGCTTACAGATAACTTCTCAAGCCTAGCTAAGGTGAGTAGAAAATACTCAATATCTTATGAGAAGTTTTTGTATTATGAGGAGTTTATGTATATTTTGTTGTTTGTTTCCTCACTTTCTCTCTCTGTCTTTTTAAAAAATTAATAAAAAGCTAGTAGAAAAAAAGCCTAACTTTGAGGCTTTAATGAAAAGTCAAAATTTTCAATGGAAAAATAAAAGCCTCTTCTGATCAGTTCAGAACAAGTCTCAAGTCACATGGGTCTCCGGGCATAAAATAAAATCTAGACAATTGATGTAAAGACATCTGGGTGGAGGAGACAGAAGGGCAGGGAAAGAGCCAGTGAAGCTGAAGGAGAATGTTATCACAAGGATAAAAGGGGATAAACTGGGCAGGGATAGACTGAGGTGGAAATGGGAAAGTTTCTGACCACCAGAAGGATGTAGGATTTAGGAACTGTGAAACTGCACCATTTGCTTTAACCCCGGGCAGCCCTGCCCCCGCTATGCAGGCGCTCGTATGGGTTGACCCACCGCTGGTTCTGTGCGGTTAGTTGGGCCCAGGGAATTTCCAGTGCTATCACTCAAGTTTAAATCACAGGCAGAGCTGAACCAGTTTAGCTACAGATGTGGTTTAAAATCAGTTTAGTTTAACCAATGCAAGTCTGTGTGTAGCTCACACCTGATCGTTTTCAGCGATGACTTAGTAATGTTAATTTGGCATCCAAATCAATCAGGCTGTTTGAAAATCTGTTGCTGTTATTTGAATATGGTGCAACCAACCTAGATCAGGGCCCCCCTTGTGCCAGGTGCTGGGCAGACCCCAACCAAGATCAGCGCCTCTGTTGTGCCAGGTGCTGCACTGAGTCTGGCGGAGATCAGGACCCATTGCACTGAGCACTGCCAAGACCCTGACCAAGATCAGGGCCTCGTTGTGCCAGGTGCAGGATGGCCCCTTCCCTAAACAACTTCAGTGTAATGTGAGAGCACGGATGAAGGAACTAGAACCCAGGAGTCCTGACTCCCAACCCCCTCCACTGCTCTAACCTCTGGATCACACTCCCAAGCTAGGGATAGAGCTCAGGCGTCTGGGGTCTCAGCCCCTTCTTAAGATCTCCCTGTGTCTCTCTCCTGCTCTCGGTCTCTCTGTGTGTTCAGGGGGTTTATCTCGGTACCAGCTCCGCCACCCGGGTTCCATTGTCCCCAACTCCAAACCTTTCCCTAGCTGGGTCCTGGGAGCCAGCGATCGCCCTGGCAGAAGTATCTGACTCTGGGGAGGAGCCAGGATTTGCAAACAGCCCAGAGAGATGCCAGCTTCATTCCCCACAATCCCTCAACCCCCAACACTCACCAGCCACAGCGCCAGAGGGCAGCAGAAAGGCCGCGGGCAGCAGGATCAAGATCAGCATGGTCACTGTCTGGGGAAAGCAACAGTGCTTGTGCCTCAGCTCTGGACGATTTATAGAGCCAGCAGCAAACCACAGGTCACGTACGCTCTCCCCTTGTGGGGAGTTATGACCACTCAGGGGCCCTCAGAAACCTCAGCATCACATCGCTCACACATGGGGGGGCACAAGAGAGGGAGCTGGTGGCTGGAAAACAACCTCCCTCTGGGGAAGGAGCCCAGGCAAATGTCACTTGGTGTCAGGGCGTCTCTGCCCCCTGTCCCAAAGCATTTGGGATCAGGGCCCCCTGGGGCCTGCCTGGAGTCCAGCACACCTGGATCTCTCCATCTCCTCCCTCCAACAGCTTAGCTGGTGGGGAGTGTGGCCAATGCTGAGTCACCCCCTGGCTTGGATCTGCTCCCCACTTCCTCCCCAGTGTCTTTCAGAGCAGCAAGCTGAAGATACGACCCTGCTGTGGGTTCCTGGAGCCCAGCCACAGAGCCCACTGCAAACATTCTCCCAGAGGCTGGAGAGCACGTATCCCTCAAGGACCTGGGGCAGGACAGATATCATGGGGATGGGCAATGGAGAAGGCCCTGAAAAGCCAGCACAGGAGCTGTGTTCCTGTGAGCCTGCCCCATGACAGGCATGGTTGAGTAAAGAGTAAACGACCCACCAGGGCCAGCGCTTCCATTTAGGCAACCTACGCAATCGCCTTCGGCACCAGGATTTGGGGGAGTGGCATTTTGCTGCCCTCGGCAGCAATTCGGCGGCAGGGGGTCCTTCCGCGCTCCGGGTCTTTGGCGGCAATTCTGCGGCGGGTCCTTCACTTGCTCCGGGACCCGTCGCCGAAGTTCCCCGAAGACCAGGAGCGCAGAAGGACCCCACCTAGGGTGCCAAAAACCCTGGCGCCTCTCCTGCGCCCCACACAACAAGGCTGACCGCTAGGAAATGTGACCTTGGCTGTCCAGACATTTGAATCTCTCACGCACCTACAATTCTTGGCCCCAGAAAGCAGCTTAAAATCACCCTGAGACCCCGGCTCCATGTCTCCATCAATCTCCGAGCCCCCCTGAAATGGTTCTGTGTTTTTTTGTTAAGCTCCAGCATCAGAAGTCACAGGATCACCTTCAAATCTCACCTTCTTGTGTGGTAAAATTGGATGTTTCAAGTGTATAAATCTGTGGAGAAGAGCTTGAAGAAGAGACTCCTAAATGCATAAAGCCACCTGGCCTTCTCCTCACCTGTCCCACTCCCTTATGGTGCCTCTATGCCCCATAAACCGCATCCACAAAGTGTGAGAACCTCCCTTTATCGCCCAGGGGACCTCCTCCAACCCCTCATGAGTGGCATCTTCATGGCCGGTCTAAGGAGGGAGCAGTGCTTCTACCTGGGCCCACGGGGTTTGCAGCCCCAACTGAGTGGGGACAGGGTAGGGGTCAGGTTCCCAGTGCGTAGGTGGGTGCTAGGTTGTCCCAGGGCCTGTACATCCAGACACATGGCAGGGAGAAAGGAGTCCAGGACTGGGATGGGGCAGGGTGCTGCAGGTCAGGATTGAATCACTGGCAGAGACGACCCATGCTCATGGAAAGGGGGAGGGGGCAGAATGAGGCCAGCGGCTGCAGCAGTGTTACTGAGCATGCTCAGTCCATGTGAGACTGCGCAATACAAGCCATGCAGCAAATCTGGGGGTGGTGGGAATCTGATCCCGCATTCCCCTCCCCCCCGCCACACACACTGCCTCTGGCCCACACCGGCAAGACTATTAGAAGGCTACATCTTTGTCTGCTAATTTGTTATGTCTTTGCTCCCCATTTGCTGAGTTATTTCCTTTTACTTCCGATTGTCAGGAACTTTTCAAGACCAGCTTTGTTTTCTCGGTTTGATGTTTCATACCTGCCTGGCCCCCTGCCTGGCTGGGCTCCAGATAATGGGCAATGGAGGAGAAGGAAGCTCAGAGGATTTAACCTCAGAAGACATTTCATAGACTAGAACCATAGCGATATGAACTCGAGTGGTCAACCTGATTCAGCCCCTTGTTGTGAGGCAGGATCATGTCAACCTAGACGATCCCTGACAAGTATTTGTCCAACCTGGTGTTAAAACCCTCCATTGATGGGGATTGCACAACCCCCCTTGAGATCTGATCCTAGACATTAATTCTATTTAAGGTTAAAAAGATTTTAACAACTAACCTTGCTGCAGATTAAGCCCATCACTTCTTGTCCTGCTTTCAATGGACATGGAGAACCACTGACCCCTGTCCACTTTGTAACATATAGACCAAACATACCCAGTTTTTTTCACCTTTCCTCTTAGCTCAGGTTTTCTAAACCTTTGATCATTTTTTGTTGCTCTCCTCTGGAGTCTCCCCAATTTCTTTACTTCTCCCCTAATGTGTGGCACGCAGAACTGGACACAGTACTCCAACTGAGACCTCACCAGTGCCGAGTAGAATAGAACAATTACCCCCTGAGTCTTACATATGACTCTGCTGTAAGCACCAGCCCTTCTGGGTTTCTTCATTTCTTTGAAGATTCTGTTGCACTAAATCCATCATACACAGTAAATTCTCCTTAAAACAGGTGACATACTCCCCTACTGGAAGTCCTCTTTCCTCAGCACTGCCCTCCCTAGACACTTGAATCAAATTGTGGATCCCCTTACCTGCCTTCCATACAGGCAATCAAAGTGGGGCAAAGCCGATAGTTCCATGGGGAACACTTCTCTAGGCATATAGAAGAGAAGGGAGACACACGTCCCAGTAATTCTCACGCCTGGAGAAATACATTCTTAGCATAGCTTTTAAAGTTTCTTGAAATCATTCCACAAGCCCATCAGTTTTTGTATGCTGGGGAGCAATCTTTATTTACTTTACTATAATTACCATAACTTTTTAGAGAGTGCAGACATGAAATTTGCTCCACCATCTGTCCAGATTTCTCTGGAATCACCTGGGCGTGGGGGTTCCCTTCTGGAATCCCAAAGAGATGATGCTCAAAGCTGTTTTTCCACACACTAGGGGGCCCCCAGAATCGCCCTGCGAAATAAAACAGGCAGCAGATGGCAAACAGCTCAGTGAGTCATTCCTGATGACACACAGCTCAGTGACATTTATTTCAAAATCTAATGCTGTCCTCCAACGTGTTAGCAGCCCCTCCCAGTTTCGTGTCATCCACTTGATCATCCAAGCCCTTAATTAAAAGATTGCACAGTAGCAGACCCAGGACTGACTACTGCAGGACCCCACTAGAGTTATTCTCCCAGTTTGACACACTACCACTGATAGTTTTGAGTTCACTTTTCCAACCCATTTTGCCATCACCTTATGGTAATTTCCCTAGATTACTTATGAGAAACTCTTGTGGCACTGTATTAAAAGTCTTACCAAAATCAAGATCTGTTGTGTCATAGAATATTAGGGTTAGAAGAGACATCAGGAGGTCATCTAGTCCAATCCCCTGCTTAAAGCAGGACCAACACCAACTACATGATCCCAGCCAGGGCTTTGTCAAGACAGGCCTTAACAGCCACTAAGGATGGAGATTACACCACCTCCCTAGGTAACCCATTCCAGTGCTTCATCACCCTCCCAGTGAAATAGTGTTTCCTAATATCCAACCTAGACCTCCTTCCCCCGCACTGCAACTTGAGACCATTACTCCTTGTTCTGTCATCTCCCACCACTGAGAACAGCCTAGCTCCATCCTCTTTGGACCCCCCCTCTTCAGGTAGTTGAAGGCTGCTATCAAATCCCACCTCACCCTTCTCTTCTGCAGACTAAACAAGCCCAGTTCCCTCAGCCTCTCCTCATAAGTCATGTGCCCCAGCCCCCTAATCATTTCCATTGCCTTCCGCTGGACTCTCTCCAATTTGTCCTCCTCCCTTCTGTAGTCAGGGGGACCAAAACTGGACACAATACTCCAGGTGTGGCCTCACCAGTGCCAAACAGAGGGGAATAATCACTTCCCTCGATCTGCTGGCAATGCTCCTACTAATACAGCCCAATATGCCGTTGGCCTTCTTGGCAACCAGGGCACACTGCTGACTCATATCCAGCTTCTCATCCAATATAATCCCCAGGTCTTTTTCTGTAGAAATGCTGCTTATCCAGTTGTTCCCCAGCCTGTAGCAGTGCATGGGATTCTTCCTTCTTAAGTGCAGGACTCTGCACTTTTTCTTTTTGAACCTCATCAGATTTCTTTTGACCCAATCCTCCAATTTGTCTAGGTCACTCTGGACCCTATCCCTATCCTCCAGCGTATCTACCTCTCCCCTCAGTTTAGTGTCATCTGCAAACTTGCTGAGGGTGCAATTAATCCCATCATCCAGATCCTTAATAAAGATATTGAACAAAATCAGCTCCAGGATGACTCCTGGGGCACTCTGCTTGATACTAGCTGCCAACTAAACATCAGTATGTCTACTAGTTCCCCCTATTCACTAGGCCAGTAAGCCTGTGCAAGAAGGAAATTAGATTCTTTTGGGATAGTTTCTTCTTGACAAACCCATCCTGGCTATTCCTTACAGCCCTATCATCATCCTCTAGGGGCTTCCAAACTGATTGTTTCACAATTTGCTCCTGTATCTTTCCAGGTATCATAGTTAGGATGACTGGTCTATAATTCCCTGTATTTTCTTTATTACCCTTTTGAAGGATAGGTTCTATGTTTGCCCTTCTCCAGTCCTCTGGGACCTTATATCTCCTACAGAGGTTCTTGAATATTCTTCTTAATGATTCTATAAATTCTTCTTTCTTCATTTTGTCTTCTGCTTCTTCCCCCTACCTAATATTAATTGTGAAGAGTATCTGTTCACCATTAACCTTTTTAGAGAAGACTGAAGCAAAACCTACATTAAAAACATTTTTTTCATGTTCCTGCTTATTAGTTCTCCTTCCCGGCTAAGTAGCGGACCTACACTTCCCTGAATCTTTCTCTTGTTCCTAATGCATTTCAAGAACCTCTTCTTATTGTCTTGTATTACCCTTGCTAGGTGAAACTCATTTTGTGCCTTAGCCTTTCTGATTTTGTTCCTACATGCTAGTCCTATTCTTTTGTACTCCCCCTTAGTAATTTTTCCAAGTTTCCCCTTTTTGTGGGATTCTTCTTTTGTTTTCAGGTCATTAAAGAGCTTCGGTTGGAGCCATGTTGTCCTCTTACTGTTCTTCACACCTCTCCTTTGCATAGGAATAGTTTGCAGTGGGCCTTTAATATCATCCTCCTCAGAAACTCCGAGCTGTCCTGAACTCCTTTAGAACTTAGATTTTCTTCGCACGGCACCTCACCTATACTCTTTTGAATTGGTCAGTCTGCTTGTTTGAAGTCCATTGTCCTTATTCTGCTGCTCTGACTCCTTTGTTTCGTTAGGATAAGGAATTCTATATTTCAGGATCACTTCCACATGAACTGCCTTCCACCTTCAGATTTGCAACCAATTCGTCCTTGTTGGTCAGAATCAAGTCTAAAATGCCCCTCTCTCCCAGCATTTCCTCCACCTTCTGATATAAAAAAAAAAATTGTTCCCAAGCCATTCCAGGCACTTATGGGAAATGTTGTGTCTTGCTTCATTACTTTTCTAGCAGATGTCTGAATAGTTAAAGTCCCCTCTTCTCCCCACAATCTGACCTATTTACTTCTTATTTTCACAGGCTGGTTTCTGTCCTCTGGAATCAACACAGAGTTTTATGAAACCCCATCCCTGTGAGTGTTTCCTTCTCTCCTGGATCTGTCTCAGCCAGGCAAGGGGAGATCCAGCCTCTCGGTGGTTAAACCCAGCAGTCTGAGCTGTCTGTCAGATAAGAAAAACAAATCACTAAGATCCAGCCACTCAATATGCATATGCCTGTGCTGTCAGTGGTGATGGGGAATACGAGAAGGGATCTTTCCCCTTTGAGTGGCACTGGCTCTGATCAGGACCCATGTCTGGGGGACTGACTGGCTCAGGGGAGCAGGAAATGCTACAGAATCTCAGCTGAGGCCTGGAATCCACAGGCCTAACCCTGCACTAAGTCACTCTTTCTAAATCCCCATCTGCATCTGCAGCTGGACCTGTGTCCCCTCCCCTTCATGTGAGTCAACAAGCTGATGTCTCACCTCAAGAAAGAGCATTAGCCACATTCATCATCAGACTAAGGCGAGTGGGTGTGTGTGTGTGGAAGGACTTCCCATGGGCTGCAGAACTGCCTGAGCTCTAGGTAGGCCTGGCTCTAGTTGTGCATGGTCCCAGCTGTGCATTCCAAAGCTCCAGCTGTGCAGGACCCCTACTCTGTATTGTATACCTCCAGCTGAGCATTGTGTACATCCAGCTGTGCATGGCCTCAGCTGTGCAGCGCTCTAGGTTGTAGGCTGTTGCTTAGCAAGTGTCCTTATCCCCGGCATCTTGAATGTGAGAAAGCAGGAACCACAGCGCTTGCATGATGACCCTGAGGTTTCTGAGGGTCTCAGCCAGAAGCCACATTCATCCCCTAGAGGCCTGTGTGTGTGTCATCTGGGTTTTCTGAGGGACTGAAGTTCTCCATTTCCTTTGTCCCCTGGCTGGGACTCTTAAGTGGGAGGCATAGTCCCAGTTACATTTGACCCAGCCCTGCCATGCAGGCTGTACTCTATCGCAAGCAGACCCACGTCCGACCCTCACATGCTTGCAATCAGATGCATTTGGGCCAAGCCAAGCCTCTGTCCCTAGCTGTGGGGCTCCCAAGGCAGGCTTCCAGGGCCAGACCTACTACCGGGCACCTTTCCTAGTGGCATGGGATACTTCATTCCAGCTGCACTGGCCCAGTGCTGCAATCATAGCAAACACCTCCCATCACTCCTCAGAGTGCACCAGGAGCTGCCTGTGATGAGCTGGACCAGCTAGGGTATCACTTGAGGTGCTGGGACACCCGCTGAGCCAGACTCTCCTGCTAGCATGGGCCGCTTTTTACCTGGACTTCCTGGGCTAGGTTCGCTTCAGCCTTTTCCAGCCAAGCACACACAGGGAGAGCCACACCCAGCTGCACAGAGACACAGAGATGTGCACTGAGAAGACTCAGCTTAAGGGACTTGCTCGCAACACTCAAGTGTCCACCCCTGCTAGGAATTCAAGCCCAAAATTATATTAAATTCACCTCTCCCCTCTGTGTAGAAGAGAATATGCACAGACTCCTTGCTCCACTCCAGGTAACTGAGTTTATTAATAAATGAAAGTGATTTTATTAAGAATAAAAGGTAAGATTTAAGTGGTCATAAGAGACAGCACACAGAACAAAGTAGGTTACTAAGCAAAGTAAAACAGAACATGCAAGCTAAACTTAATACACTAAGGAAAGTTGTTACATGTAATATCTCACCCTCACAGTTGTTCTAAGAATCTCTGCACAGGCTGGAAGCCCTTCCAGTCTGGGTCCAACTGCTTGTCCTCAGTTCAGTCTTTAGGTGATCCCAGCAGTCATCTCGGGGGGGTGGGGGGGGGTAGCAGGGGAACACTGACAACCAAGAGTATCTCACTCCCCACCCTTAAATAGGGTTGCATAAGGTGAGACTCCTTTGTCTCCCAACTCTCTTCATGTGGAAAAGTACAGAATTCAAGATGGATTCCAGCATCAGGTTGCATGGCCACAGGTTGATGCAGCACCAGTAGCCATTTCTTACAGGCTGATCCTCAGGCTTACAGGAAAACCAAGTGTTTGCATAATCCACTGTCTCTCTTGCTAATGGGCCATTAGCTCTGTGTCTGGTGTCTTCATTGTTGTACCTGATGGGCCAGTAATTGACTCTTTCCTACATGAACTCATTGATAATAAATCTACAGTCAATAATCCTGACTCCAGATACAGAAATGATACATTCATACAAATAGGATAAACATATTCAGCAAATCATAACCTTTCCAGTCATGAAGTATATTGCATAAAGCACATTCCAGTTATGTCATATTCATATTAATATGCATATTTCCATAAATACTATGGAGTGCAAAATCACACTGCTGTCCCCCTTGCTTCCCATCTCGAGCCATTTTGTGTGCAGGACCGAGGAACTAAGACTAGAGCAGATGCAGAGAAGGGCTGTGAGGGTGCTAAGGGGACCAAAGAGCCAATCCAGAGAGAGAAGAGTGAACGAGCAGGTCAAGATTAGCCTAAAACACAGGCTGAGATGGGGTCTGATTACTCTTTATGTTGGCGGTGTGGAGAGTGGAAGGTTTGTGGAATATCAGTCTATCTTCTGTGGGGAGAGGGGACTGCAGAGTTTGGATGGACTCCTCCTCAGGAGAAGGGGGACCAATCTCCATATGGACAGGCCATTTGGAGGAGCCAAGAGGAGGTTGCCACATCCCAGCTCCTCTGCCTACTTCCCAGCGACTGCCACCACTAAACAGCTTTAGCAAGCTCCAGGAGGGAGGGGGAAGAAGCGGGAACATGGCACACTCAGGGGAGGAGGCAGAGAAGAGGCAGGGCCAGGGCAGGGATTTGGGGAGGAAGTAAAATGGGGCAGGGAGGGTGCGGAGGTGGGACAGGGACTTTGGGGAAGGGGTTGCAATGGGGGCAGGAAGTGGTAGCACAGGAGTAGAATTGGGGCAGGGCCAGGGGCAGAGGGAGGTTGAGCACCCACCAGCACCATTAGAAGTTGGTGCCTATGCTCAGTGTCAAAAATGGCACCAACTTCTTCCGAGTCACTGGTAACTGAGAAGAAAATGATCCTAGTTGCTTATGGAGCAATGTTCTACCAGATAAAGCACAAGAGAGGATATGAGTTGATGTCTGCTATAGACCATAACATCACATTTGGGAAGAGGATACCTGGCTCCTTGCGTATCTGTCTATGATGTGTAGGAAATAATCCCTATGAAGTGTCCTAGGTCCCAGTTTAACACATTAACCACAAGCCCAGCCTTCCCCTGTTCGGGTTAATTCCCTCCTAGCCATGGCAGATGCAGCAGCTGCTCTGGATTTTGCGGGTCAGGTTGCTTGCTCACCTCCAGAATCACTTTTCTGGTAACTTCATTTTTATTCATTGCTGGCTACAGAGCAGCGAGCGAAATGCAGCAGGCCATGCAGCAAAGCGTAGCAGGAGAGATGGGAAGGCTGTCAGCGACGGGGACTGATCTGCTATCCGTTCTGGGTAGCCCTTCTCTGAATCCCCTGCAGTTTTAATATGATGTAGCAGGTCAAGGTAATGACTCGACTGGCTGAGATGAAGGAAGAGCTACAAACTGCTGGGTCTTCCTCAGTGTTTCGCTCATGTTTGTTATACAGAGCGAAATAAATGAGCTGTTTCCCTAGCGAAGAGGCAGCCTAAGGGTTGGGATTTCCAAGGGAACCAATAGGAGCTGGCTTTGAACCTGGCTCCTAACTCCTCTAGGCTCCCTGCCCTGAGACTCATGGGCTGGGTGCTACATGAATGGAGATATGGCTGGAGGGGGCTATGTCTTGGAGGGGCTCAATCCCTCAACAATGCAGACCCTACATCTGGGCCTCTCCGAAGGACAGAAGTGACACAGCTCTGGCCCATGCAGCGATTCCTGGCTTGGCTCAGGACAGCAGCTTCTTCTTCGTTGCCTGTATCCAGGACATGAAGGAGGAAAGTCTTGGGCACACTCTTGGGGGGGTCCCCTTCTGGAATCCTGAAGAAATGATGCTCGAGGCTGTTTTCCCGCACACCAGGGGGACCCCAGAGTCACCCTGCGAAATAATACAAGCCACAGATGGCAACCAGCTCAATGAGTCATTCCTGATGATGCACAGCTCAGTGACACTCCCCCAGTTCAGTTGGTCTCAGTGTCGCCCCTCGATATCCACCCAAATCTGCTTGGCCCCCCATTGCCCAGATGTTCTCAGCCTCCCAGTGCCTACTCCTCTCCACCTTCCACTAGGCTAAGAACAGTTATTTTCCCATTCAGTTGTGCAACACAGTGCAGTGAGGCTTGATCTCCAGTTGCTGCTTGTACGCCCGATTGGAACACCAACAGCCTCACTAATAATAATGATCTATAAAAGACCCTTGAAGCCAAAAGTAGATTCCCCTTTTCAGAATCCTTGCCCTCTTCTGGGTCTCCCCCTCCACCACTCCAATTATCGTGAAGGTGTTACAGTTACCTTTGAGAGGCTGTGTGTGATTAATCATTTTCCTGAGGACAAGAAAATCCCCATTTCGGTTGTAAAGCTCTGTCCATTGTCTTCTCTCCAGGTAAACAGGGTCATAAACAGGGTTGCCTGGGCCTCCTCTCCTCTCTTCGCAGCCCATTGTCCTCCCACTGGCCAGAACCATGTGTAACTCCTCAGCTAGGCCTCCAGGTCACCAGTCACTGAGGTCTCTATTCTCCATGCCATTGGTTGGGGTCCCAAGTTCCCTCGACGGTCCTCAGTAACAACCTACTCCCTCTCTCCTTACCTCTTTAAACCCGCAGCACCTAGGGGAACTAAATCCCACCCCCTCTGCATGCAAACCATAGGAAACCAAGAAACTCTCCCACTTCATCACATCAGGGATGAGGGATTCAGGGTGCAGGGCAGAGGGTTGGGGGCAAGGCTGGGGGTACAGGCTCTGGGGTGGGGGTAGGGATGAAGAGTTTGGGGTACAGGCTGCCCCGGGGCTGAGGCCAGAGGACTCCTACCAGCCCTCTCTCCTCCAGCAGCATGGAGCTCTGGGGGAGGGGCCCCTCTCTTCCTGCCAGCAGCAGTAAGCTACACGCTGGGGGAGAGGCCTACAGAAGCCCTGCATGCCCCGACTTGCTCCCTTCCCCAGTTCCCACCCCCCAACACCTCTCTCCACTCCAGGTCCCTGTTGTGCAGTCCTTTATAGCCTGCTGCATGGCCATAGTTTAGAGGGAACTTAGGAGCAAGTCCCAGGAATTGCTGAGGGAAAGAGGGAAAGTGTCTTTGATTCCTTTGTAGGAGGGGAAGCATCAGACTTGGTGTTGGGGTGGTTGAGACGGGCTCCTGCACTGCAGCTGAAGGCAACAATTCTTCAGGAAGGAAATAGGATGTCAGTGAAAGAAAGGTCCAGGTTGTTAGTTGCCAGCACATCGCTCCTGAACAAGGGATAGTTCCCACTCTGGAGAGCATAGAGAGATGTGTCCCAGAGGGGGGCCTAGAGGAAGAAACTGGGGAAGTAAAAGTGGGAGTACATGATGGTCTCCTCATTGGTCACTTGAGATAGGATGCCCAGGACAGAATGGCTGAGTAAGCATCTGTACACCCAGGTACTCAGCTCATGACCCAGGTTTTCAGAGGGACCTTGAAACTGCTTTCCCGAAGTAGAGCAGTCACACAGCTGACCACTTGGGGATGGAGAAAGGGATGACAATCCAGATCCCAGTTATTCAGGACACGGGGCCTGATATGCCTGTGGAATTAACGGTATCTCTTTAAGACAGGATGCAGATTCTATTGAGGAAATGGATGTCTCTGAGAATGCAAGTTACTCAGCTGGAAGAGGGGAGGAGGGCCTTCCCTGGGCTGGTAAGCCACAGAAAGCAGCTGAGGGAAAGCTGCTGAGAAAAGGTGCATCTGACCAAAAAGTAGGCACTCTTCACCAGAGAGCACAGATCAGAACCATATAAGAAAAAAAGGTGGGGGGAGGGCCCAGTATTGGGAATGGAGTAACAGGGTAACCCCAAGAAAAGAGGTGTATTTTTGAACGCACATAACCCTGGGCTTGGGGGACAGCTCCACAGAGGGCTCTCCAGTATGCGCAATCCCCCTAGATCCTGACCTGACCAGATCCTAAAGTACCAGAGTCCCCAAAATACCATTGGACTGAGCACCCGCGTTGAAGGGAAAATACAAACAGTAACGGGACACATGCTAAGTTTCAGGAGGGAGCTGGGAGACACAATGGGGATTGAGCAAGCCAGCCTGTGTAAACAGAAGAACGGATATGATAAAAATACTTGGAAACGCCTACCTGTGGTGAAGTGTTAGGTGTTACTGTTAAATCTCACGATAAAAAGTTTGATGCTAATGGTTAACCTTATGACAGAGAATTTAGTACTGATGATAAATCCTATGAAACAGTGTAACATGAGTGATTTTTGGGATAAGTTTTTGGACATGCTATGAGTGGTAAATAAGAACTCACCATGTATTTTGGGAATGTAACTTCTCAACTAATACCTGTAAACACACTTGAAGCTTGTCACAGTAGAGAAACTATAATAAATCTGGTCTGCTGTGTGGAAGGGGAAACGGAGGCATGTCACGTAATGATATAGATGATTAAATGCCAAGATATTTACACTTTAGAAAACATTAATATATGCACTGAGTTAACACCACGTAGAACAGAAGAAGGGTTAACAATGTTGCATATTTACAAAGAGATGGTTTCTAGTAACCCAGAGAAGGCACACTGGTTAACTTTTGAGCTCACTAGACTGATCCACAAAGGTTTAAAAGGTACATCAAAGTTTGCAAGAGCTCATGTGGGTAACACTACAATGTTTAGCGACACTTGGGAGTTGCATGGTCAAAACCTGAAAACGATCTGGGGCTCACTTCCTCCACATTAGCCAATGACTAACACTCCTGCAGTAAACTAAGCAGGACGTGTGACATTCTGTACTTCAAAATAGCACCTGAAACCTCCATATTCACCACAGTCGACAACTATGATGTTTCTGTACAAAGTCTGCCTTGTGAAGTATCATTTTAAGTCTTGATCTGCTAAACATTAATATCCTGTTGATTTGTATGTTGTGACAGAGTCACAGGTCCGATGCTCCGGAACTGCTCTGTATGAAGCCAGCCAGGACTCTGGGGCAGGCTGTCCAAGGCAAAAAGCCTCCTTGGCTGCAGCTTTCCTGGTCTGATCTCGGAGCAGTCAGCATCCCCGTTCACACCACTCACTGCCCCTTGGTGGATCCACCTGGACAGGATCCCTGGGGAAGCCAGAGGGCCCTGCACCCCAACTCCACAGCCAGCCATGACTCTCAGCCAATGCTGTAAAACAGAAGTTTTATTAGTCGACAGGAACACAGTGTAGAACAGAGCTTGTTAGCACAGAAATCAGTGACTTTCAGCAAAGTCCATTTTAGGAGAATACCAGGCCGGACACCCTGGACTCCCTCCTCTAAGTCCCAAACAGGAGACTGCCCAGCTTCCAGTGACTTGACCTCCAACACGCCAGTTGCCTCTCCTCCTGGTCTTTGTCTCGCTTCCCAGGAAAAGCGTCACCTGGTTACATCACCCTCCTGGGTCTCAGGTTACGAATGGCACCGTCCATTGCTTATGTACAGGGAGGTGGAGCCACCTCCCCCGAGGGTCTCAGCAATTCACACACCCTTATTTCCGCCACCTAGGCATTGGTCCAATACACAGGGGAACTGAGGCATTCACAATATTCGTGCATAATAATAAAAGACTCATATAGGCTCGCGTACAACATAATAATGGGGGGAAATCCACTTTGTCACATTTGTGCTAGTGTTATAGGTGGAGTTATGAAATATTCGGCATGTGTTACTGAAATAAGTTGTCAGGTTGGGAGCACCCACAACCAGCCTTTCAGTTACAACAAAGAAGTAGCTATTAATAGCCAGACGGCATTAATGGCTCATCAACACCCAATCCACTATCCCAGAGGCTTCTGGGAGAAGGCAAGTACACCATGGGGGCGAACTAACCCGCATCACAGCAAAGATCTTTCCAGCAAGCTGGAAATAAAGCATAAAAGAGGGGAAGTGACATCATCACTTGGCCTCTAGGCCCCAATTTCAACACCTGTAAGAACGTCTGGAAAACAAAGACTTTGAGTGAGGGAAGGGTGGTCCTAGGCTGGAAAAGAGTCCCAGTCCCAGTCTGTGTATTGAGGAACTGTGAGACTCTGATCTGCTCAGGGGGTGTTGGTGTGTCTCTAAGGGCCTGTGCAAACCATGGTCCAGATTAAACGCTGGGTAAATCAGTGGAGCTAAGGCCCATTGATACCAGCTGGGGTCTGGCCCAGTGCCCAGATTGGAGACAAAGGGGCTCACAGCCCTGGGAAAGCTTTGCAGGGCTCGGGGCTGGGGAGAGCTGGGCATAGAAACTTGTCTGGATCCAGCCAGGGAAGGGCCACTGGGGTGAAGAGGAGCTGAGTCCCGATGGGGAAGCAGCTCAAGGGAACAGCACAAAGGGTGGTGATGACACAGGCTGGGACCCCAAAGCCACTGGGCAGGTGCTATGTGGTGCAGCCAGTGCCCCCAGAGGGAAAAGGGCCCTTGCGTCTTTTCCCACCCTCCTGAACCAGAATCTGAGTTGTCTCCCCATCATATCACTTTTCATGAGTCAGACTAACATGTGCCCATCCCCCACCTCACGTACTCTCCTGCCCCGATGCCCCATGGATTGCGCTTGGCTCTTACAGCGAGATTATTGTTACACTGGGGGCCCTTATCATTAAAGGGTGGGAACAGAGCCAACAGACAATCTCCATGCACCACCGGATCCCCCATCCACAATACAACAAGACCTGTAACAATGACATCATGCTGCTGCAGGTACCGCCCCATGCCATCTCTCCACCCCCAGTGACCCCACACTGCTGCAGGTACAACCCCTGTCCCATCACCCGCCCTCAGTGACCTCACACTGCTGCAGGTACCGCCCCCACCCCATCACTCCACCCCCAGTAACTCCACACTGCTGCAGGTACTATCTCTGTCCCATCACCCCAGCCCTAGTGACCTCACATTGCTGCAGGTACCACCCCTGTCCCATCACCCCACCCCCTGTGACCTCACATTGCTGCAGGTACCACCCCATTCCATCACCCCGCCCCCACTGATGTCACACTGCTGGAGGCAGTGCTTTAGGTGGCACATAACATGACAATATTGCACAGTTGTCATGACGATGCACCACCTGGTCTCATGTGACTCCGTCCCTCCAGTGCAGATCTATCCCCCAAAAGGAGTTTGATTTCCCTTCTCTCTCTCCCCCACCATGGCTGAGTCACAAGGCCAGGCTGACCCATGATATGGGCACCATTCCCCTGCCCAAGTGAGAGGTGAAGTAGGGGGCTGTGTGCAGAGTGGCCGGCTGGGGCCAGACTAGTACCAAGACAAACACCTAGCCGTCCCTGACACTGCAGGAGGTGGAACTGAAGATCATGGACAAGGGCATGTGTCTGTCTCAGTCCTATATGCACTGCAACCCATCTAGGATACTGTGCATGGGGGAACCCTAGGAGAGGAAGTCATTGTTCCGGGTAAGTGTGGGACAGGGGCACACAGTGCCTGGGGCAAGTTGCTGCTAGAACAGGAGACTGGCAAGGCTGGCAGAATGGAGAGAGTCAGGATCCATGGTGAACCAGGCAGATCTTCGGAACCAGGGACCGGAACTGGAAGATCTGGCTAGATTGTAAGTCTCAACGGGTAGTGATCAACGGCTCCATGTCTAGTTGGCTGCCAGTTTCAGGAGGAGTGCCCCAAGGGTCAGTCCTGGGCCATTTTTGTTCAATATCTTCATTAATGATCTGAAGGCTGGTGTGGACTGCACCCTCAGCAAGTTTGCAGATGATACTAAACTGGAAGAAGTGGTAGATATGCTGGAGAGTAGGGATAGGACCAGTGGTGAGCTGGAGCCGGTTCCCACCGATTTGCGGGAACCGGTTGTTAAATTTAGAAGCCCTTTTAGAACCGGTTGTCCCACGTGCGACAACTGGTTTTAAAGTGGCTTTTAAATTTAACAACTGGTAAAGCTCCAGCAGCTCCCTGCCATGCCCCTAGCCCCAGCTCACCTCTGCCTCCTCCTCTGAACATGGGAAGCCTGGGAGGACTGAGAAGGGTGGCTTTACGCAGGTGGGATGGGGGGGAAGTGAGGAGGGCTCCGGGGAGGGGTAGCGCAGCCTAACTCCTTGGCCTCGGCCAGGTAGTGCACCTCAGCCCTGGCTCCAGCTTCGGTCCTGGCCGGGTGGTGTGGTCCAGCTGTGGCCCCGGCGGCATGGCACAGCTCCGGCTGGGCGCTCCAGCCCCGGCTCCTGCCGGGCAGCGCGGCTCAGTCCCGTACCAGCTCCAGCAGCACGGCACAGCTCCGGCAGCGCAGCCCACCTCTGGCCCTAGCCCCAGCCATGCACTCTGGCCCCGGCTTTGGTCCCAGCCAAGCAGCGTGCCCTGGTCCTGGTGGCATGGCCTGGTCCCGGCCTGACTCCCGCTGGCTGGGCAGTGTGGCTCTGGCCCGGCCCCGACTCCAGCCAGGAATCTCAGCCAAGCGGCTCCGGCCAAGCAGCTCCAGCCTGGCCCAGCACCCCCGACCTGGCCTCCAGAGTGGTACAGGGGCAGGGAGCAGGGAGTGGGTGTTGGAAGAGGGCAGGGGAGTTTGGGGGTAGGTGGATAGGGATTGGAGTAGATAGGAGTCAGGCGGTCAGAGGGCAGGGAACAGGTGGATTGAAAGGGGGCAAGGGTCCCGGGGGGCCATCAGGCATGAGAGGAGGGATTGGATAGGGCAGCAGAGGGCAGTCAGGGGAGAGGGAAGGGGGGTGGATGGGGCAGGAGTCCCGGGGGGTGTGGTGTCAAGGAACATTGGGGGTTGGACTGGGCAGGATTCCCGGGGGAGGGAGCCATGACCGCTTGTGGGAGTAGGGAACTGGTTGTTAATTTTTTGGCAGCTCACCACTGGATAGGACACATATGGACCTAGACAAATTAAAGGTTGGGCCAAAAGAAATCTGATGAGGTTCAACAAGGACAAGTGCAGAGTTCTGCACTTAGGATGGAAGAATCCCATGCACTGCTACAGACTATGGACTGAATGGCTAGGCTGTGGTTCTGCAGAAAAGTACCTAAGGGTTACAGTGGACGTGAAGCTGGATATGAGTCAATAGTGTGTCCTTGTTGCCAAGAAGGCTAACGGCATTTTGGGCTATATAAGTAGGGGCATTGCCAGCAGATCAAGGGACGTGATCATTCCCCTCTATTTGACATTGGTGAGGCCTCATCTGGAGTACTATGTCCAGTTTTGGGCTCCACACCACAAGAAGGATGTGGAAAAATTGGAGAGAGTTCAGCGGAGGGCAACGGAAATGATTAGGGGGCTGGAGCACAAGACTTATGAGGAAAGGCTGAGGGAACTGGGATTGTTTAGTCTGCAGAAGAGAAGAGTGAGGGGGGATTTGATAGCTGCTCTCAACTACCTGAAAGGGGGTTCCAAAGAGGATGGATCTAGACTGTTCTCAGTGGTAGCAGATGACAGAACAAGGTGTAATGGTCTCAAGTTGCAGTGGGGGAGGTTTAGGTTGTATATTAGGAAAAACTTTTTCACTAGGAGCTTGGTGCAGCACTGGAATGGGTTAGCTAGGAAGGTAACCCATCTCCTTCCTTAGAGGTTTTTAAGGTCAGGCTTGACAAAGCCCTGGCTGGTATGATTTAGTTGGGGAGTGGTCCTGCTTTGAGCAGGGGGTCAGACTAGATGACGTCCTGAGGTCCCTTCCAGCCGTGATATTCTGTGATTCTATGATCCTAGGAATCAGAGATAGAAACTGGCTGGATCAGGGACAAGAATCAGCCACATCCTGGAAATCAGGGATGGGAGTCAACTGGAGCATAGTGGTCAGTGAGGGGAATTGCTGAATCAAAAACCCAGGGGTGAATCTGAGAAATCAGCCAGAGATCTCAGAAATCAAGGCCAATCAGCCCGCTGCTGGAAATCAGGGTTAAGAATCAGGGACAGGAACTGAGCAGGTTAAAGAAATTGGGGATGGAGGCTAGAAATCAAACACTGGAACTGGCTAGATCCTAGAAATCAGGGATAGGGGCCAGCTGGATCCCACGACCTTTTGGTGGGAGCCTTGGGTAGGTCCTGGGAGTTACTTGGCCATGAGTCTCCAGGAAGTGGCATACACAGTTGGATTTCAGGATCATGAATAGAGAATGCAACCCACCCTTTGCTTGCACATCTGTAACCTCACACATGGTGTTTGCTTCTCAGGGTGACTCTGGGCACCCCCGGTCTGTGAGAGGAAGGCCCAGGACATTGTATGCTACAGCAGATTTGATGGATCCACATCCAGCGTCTTCACCAGGGTCTCCAAGTATGTTCACTGTATCAAGAAAATTCTGCAGACTCTGAAGCCTTAGAGGGGAGCATTCATCTCTTTAGTGTGATTGGAGTGAGAGTTGGGTATTGCAGAGGGCTTGCTGGCTGGCTGGGTATGATGGATGGATGGGCATGTAGCCAATGATTTTAGTTTATTGTTCATTTACTGTGTGATGTTATGATTAACTAACAAGTCATATCATATATAATCTCTGTATGCTGATTAGAGTTAAACTGTAGTATTACAGAAGTATAAGATTGATCAGTAGTTAGAAGGGATAATTAGGTATCCTGTATCTAAGTAAGGAGGGCTCAAATGTAAGACCTTTAGGCTGTAAGATTTAACTTAGCCATACTAGGCCATAGGCTCAAGAAATGTTTGCCAGATGTGTGTGACCAAACAATGACTCTATGCCACAAGATTACAGGAAAAGATGCACCAATTGCAAAGAATGGGGCAGGCAATCCCCAAAGCTAGTGTTTATTCTATGTATTTTTCACTCCATACATCTGATGAAATGGGTTTTAGCCCATAAAAGCTTATGCCCAAATAATTTACTTAGTCTCTAAACTGCCACAAGGACTCCTCGTTGTTTTTGCTGATACAGACTAACATATATACTGCTCTGAGATAGTAAAGAAGGTGAGCTTTAGATTTACAAAGAGGTTTTTTTTTCAGAATTAGTCCATAGGTTCAGTCCAATGTTCCATTTCAGAGTGATCCAGAATGTAACTGGAGACCTCCGTTGTGTGGCTCAAGCTTCCCCTGATGAAGCATAACAGATCTGAGACAAAAAGGATCAGATCCCAAGCAGTTATTGTAGATTTTTTGTAGACTCTTGACAGCATACAGTCCTTGGGTGAACAAATGGTTTTTCAAATAACCTTCTATTTCCTAAGCATCACTGGTAATTAGCTACAAGGATTAACGTAAGGCAATTGCCTATCTCCCACCATTTGCAGGTGGTTTGCTTAGACTTCAAGAAGACATTAAGACAGTGATGTCACTACATTCACAGTTCATTTAAATGTTAATATCTTCTTTTGATCTCTGAATTAACAGAATACAGTGATAGACAGGAACTGTTTAGTTACGTTGTCCACCTCTAACAATATATATGTAAATATACAAGAACACAAACATTATCTACTAATATGTCTCTAAATGTTGAATCTGTATCAATTAGCCTGGTAGCTGTGTAACCCCGCCTGACCCTGTTTACATGAGGGTGTTTACCTTGTATTGCGGTGTCGTGGTACAATCCCCACTCTGAACCTTAGCGTCCAAGATATGGGGTACCAGCATGTATTCCTCTAAGCTTAATCCCCAGCTTAGAACCTGCAGCGCTGCCACCAACCAGGAATTCCAGTGCCTGGTACACTCTGGTCCCCACAAAACCTTGCCCGGGGAACCCCAAGACCCAGACCCTCTGGATCTCAACACAGGGAAAGTAAACCCTTTCCCCCACCATTGCCTCTCCCAGGCTTCCCCTCCCTGGGTTACCCTAGAAGATCACTGTGTGATTCAATCTCCTTGAATGGCAAAACAGAGAGGACAATTCACCTTCCTCCCTCCTTCTCTTTCCCCCTCCCAGACTCTCCCTAAGAGAGAAAGTAATCCTGGCACAGAGAGAAATTAGCCTCTCTCTCCCCCTTCCCTTCTTTCTCCCCACCAATTCCCTGGTGAATCCAGACCCAGTCCCCTGGGGTCTCACCAGAATAAAAAAACAATCAGGTTCTTAAACAAGAAACTTTAATTAAAGAGAGAAAAATAGTAAAAATTACCTTTGTAAATTTAAAATGGATTAGGTATAGGGTGTTTTAGCTATAGCCACTGGGAATACCCTCCGAGCCTAAGTATTCAAGTACAAATTAAAATCCTTTCAGCAGAAAATACAAATTTTAACTCCTTCCAGCCAAATACACAATTAAACTCCTTCCAGCCAAATGCACATTTGCAGATAAAGAAAACAAACATAAGCCTAACTCGCTTTATCTATTTAGTACTCACTATTTTGAATCTATAAGAACCTGTATCAGGGAGATTGGAGAGAAACCTGGTTGCTCGTCTGATTCCTCTGAGCCCCCAGACTGAACAACCACCAAAAACTAACAGCACACACAGAAACTTTCCTCTCTCAAGATTTGAAAGTATCCTGGCTCCTGTTGGTTCTCTGATCAGGTGACAGCCAGGCTTACTGAACTTGTTAACCCTTTACAGTCAAAAAGATATCAAGTACTTCTGTGCTATTAGCTTTTCTTATCTGTTTATGACATGGGGTCTTCTGGCACGATCCTTCTGGAATGTGTTTAAATAAATACTTAGAGCCCAGGAGTGCTTATGTTTTTGCCATGCCTGCCCTGTTCTTGGGAAGTTCAGATATCAGATAATGAACATTTAAGCAGGCATCTGCTTTGTAACAGGGCTTGACTTTTGCTCATAGGCTGACTATTGCTAACTTTACTTTACCTCAGCAGGGCCTGATTTTAGTTCAGGCCTTAGGCCTTACACCAGACTCTTTATGGCAGGCCTCACGTCTTAGGATCTCTCCTTCTATTACACCCTCCATGTCCATCCACCCCTTCCATCTATCGCTCCCTTTCTCCCTCCCCATCCACACCCTCTATTCATCCATCCCCTGACAGTGTTACCAACTGCTGTAATATTTCAGCCCTGTTGGTGTCTTCACCTTCTCCTTGTTTGCTTGTTAATTTCACTCCCTGTCCTCTGTCTGCCAGTATCAATGGAGTGTAGTGATGTTCAGCCTTCATGAGTATTTAATTCCTTCCAGGATCTTTACAGATGACCATTACTATCACACACAGCCAGGCTAGGCTGTTCAAGGCCTCCTGTGGGAGTGAGGTGTTAAAATCCCACTGACTTTCATTGGCCATTGGGCCCCGACACCCCTTTGAAATTCCCAACTCATCCTGCCAAGTGCTTGGGCTCAATTCCATGGAAGCTCAGCACCCAACATCTCCCAATGGCGGATGAGATTTTCACAAGCACCGAACATGCATTGGGCACCCTAGCTGCTTCCTAAGTCTTTCCCCATGGCTGACGCTTCACAAACCCGGACACTAAGTTGTTCTTAACCAATTAAGAAATCTCCTAATTGCCTTTGCTGATCTGAACAGTACTGAACAGAACAACTTTGTTGGCAATTGACATAGATAAGGGCTGTGGCTCAGCTGTTACACCAGAGAATGATCCAGTCCTCTGGATTTCCTACTATGTTCACTTATGTTCATGAGCCATCAATTATTTTGTTTCTTTAGCACATTTCTCACACTGCACATCACTAATTCTCTAGGCATGAAAGATGCACTTTCCCTTAAAGTGTGCTAAGCATGTGTTCCCTGCTAATTCTAGATTGCGGGAGCACTATATTAAAGGATCAAAAGCAGTCACCTCAAGTTACCTTTGGAGGTTCTCCTAGGCTCTTGACTTAGATGGATGAAGGAGAAACACTCATAGAGCCTGACTTACTTAAAATCCTTGAGGTCCAACTAGGGCGAGAGCAGAGTCAACAGGAGAACATCCATATACAGAGATTAAAGAAAGATGAGGAGATACAATCTCTGCCATGACTTCCCCACACTTCTCTCCTCCAGGGTTAGTAGGACATGAAAAGAAGAGAAATTCCAGAGGGTCTGGGCCAAGCATCTGGGCTCTCTTCTGTACTTCAATATCTTCTTATATCCCACATACTGACCTTTGTCTCCAGGGTCGTTTGCCAGGGCAGATCTGAGCTTCCTGCAATTTCCCATCCATATCCAGTAAATGTTGTCGGTGCATAAAAAACTCTTTGACCCTTTTCTTATTTCTATGTTTCATTCATTCCAGCAACCTTATTTCTGTATCATCCCAGCCTAGGCAGCTGGGATTCTCCCTTTTCAGCAAATTCTTATAATATTTCAAAGTTACACCCCTGATAGGGCCTTACCCCTTTTCATGGGTGTTTTCCTCCCTCTGCCGTACAGCACAATGATTCATAGATAGATTCCAAGATCATTGTGATCTTGTATGCCCTCCTGTATAACACAGGCCAGAGAATGTCCCCCAGGTAATTCCTTCTGACCTACAGTAGATCTTTTAAAAATCCAATCTTGATTAAAAATGGCCAGTGATGGAGAATCCACTGTGACCTCTGGAAAATTATTACACTGGTTAACACTGGTTAGTTACAGTCCCTGTTAAAAACTCATACCATGAAACAATCATTAAGAAAGAAAAATAAACAGAATCCTGTATAGTCCCTTTGAATTTGAAACCAGTTGATCTTGAGAAGTGGTTATCAAACTTTTGTACTGGTGACCCCTTTCACACAGCAAGCCTCTGAGTGTGACCCCCTTATAAATGAAAAACATGTTTTAATATATTTAATACCATTATAAATGCTGGAGGAAAAGCAGGATTTGGGATGGAGGCTGACAGCTTGCAACCCCCCATGTAATAACCTCATGACCCACTGAGGGATCCTGACCCCCAGTTTGAGAACCCCTGATCTTGAGTTTCTCAGTGTAAGGGGGACTTTTGGTGTCACTTTAGCCAACCAGAGGGGAGTAGGAGGAAGTCCATCCATATGTAGGTGCATAAGATGGTCTCTGTGTTACTCGCTTGCACAACTGTAAGAAAAAATCTACACAGGCCAGGAGCAGGGCTGGTGTCCCTTCCTGAGGGGCTGTGATGTCCCCATCCCACTATCCAAAAGGCAATAATGCCCCCCATAGTCTCCCCTTGACTCAGGGATAATCCATGCCTGTGTTTTCTTTAGCAGGGGTCCTTTAATGTTTTTTTCTAAATCACCCCATTACACTCCCTCTGGAGAGAGCTTGGAAAAACCCAGCTGTTGATATCAGATGAACATGAAACTTCAATTTCTTAATTCTTCTTAGTAGCTGGTTGTGTGATCTTAGACACATTCACAGAGAACCTCCACCTTCTAGGACACAGGAGTCAGATCATGTTCTTCAAAGAGTGATTTTTATTAAACAAAAAGAAAACAGGTCTGGAAGAACATTGCTTGGTTGCTAGGTGTTGCAGAGCAATTAAAGAAAAGGGTTTAAAACCACAGAGGATGGCTTCCCTGGGATCCAGCTTGTAAAGTTACAGTATAAGGAGGAACGAAGCTACATGTGCTCAGCACAGGGAAGTCCAACAAACCCACAATAAAGAAATTACCTGATTGCGTCTGACTAAGCATTCCCTATTCTACTCACAGATCTGTAGTGCAAGGTTTAGCCCCTTCCTAGGCCTGGATGTCGCTGGATTCTCCATGCGTTGCTGCCTGGCTCATTACATCCTTCCCCAGTCAACAGGAAAGAGGAAGAGCTGCTGTTCCCAATTCAAAAGCCCACAGTCCGTTTTCATTGGCTTTCCTGGCATCCTGCCAACTCACTTCCTGCTTCCCTAAGCATCCCTGGGACTGGTATAGCATCCCTCTCTTCCTGGGGTCTCTCTCTGGCTCACTGTCTATGGTTTTAACCTTTGCAGGCAAGGCAATAAGGGTTAGGTCTAAAGAGTTAACACTACTGAGAAAAGATTTTAGCTAAGTGAATGGCTGGAATGTCCACAGAAATGGTGTCCCTCACCCCCCACTTCATTCACCACATAAGGTATTACTGAAAAAGTTATAATCAACTGAATAAAGAACAGAAGTACTTGTGGCACTTTAGAGACTAGCAAATGTATTTGAGCATAAGCTTTCATGGGCTACAGACCACTTCATCGGATGCATAGAATGGAACATATCATAAGAGAGATGTATACACGTACAGAGAACGTGAGTAGTATACGGCTCGATAGTATTCATCATCATGCATTTTGACAGGTTTCCATGCCCCTTTTAGGGCTTATGTCCCTACTCTGGTATTTAATAGTTTAAATGCTTTTTTATCCTGTGCTTATCAAACCGGTTTTCCTTAGTAAATTTTCTTTATAAACCTAGTTTTCAATATTATTTAACTTTATTCTAAGCCTACCCTCATATTTAATACAACTTTTACATTTATCTCAAAATTTTCTATTCTTTAATAGCCTACCAAACTAGGCCTTTACCATAATCTCTCCTTACTCAAACTCACTAAAAATCTCTCTTCTTTCAAACTAACTAAGGGCTTGGCTACACTTGCAGGTGTGCAGTGCTGGGAGTTACAGCTGTCTTCGTACAGCTATGTAGGGAAAGTGCTGCAGTGTGGCCACACTGGCAGCTACCAGCGCTGCAGTGTGGCCACATTTGCAGCATTTGGAGCACTGTCGGGAGTGGTGCATTGTGGGCAGCTATCCCAGTGTTCAAGTGGGTGCAACGTGTTTTTCAAAAGAGGGGGGTGGGTGGAGTGTGACAGGGAGCGTGGAGGAGACAGAGAGAGTGGATTTTTGGAGGTGACACTGTGTCAGCTCCTTGCCTTGCAAGTTCTAAGGACTGGAAGATACACAGAACCAACCTTCAATCATTTTAAAAGTTTCAACCCCTTCCCCCACCCCTCTCTTCTTTACTAAATGCAAATAGCCTTCAGACTAGCAGCTGCTCCAAAATGGACTCCCTCCTGCCCCTCCGCCGTGTTGCTTCTCTCCTCAAGCAAACACTATTAAGCTGTGAACATTCCAAAGAAATTCCCGTGCCTGCCTCTGCTCGAGCAAATGAGCTATATTTGTTTTTTAGATAAGCAGCTCCGGGAGTCCGGAGTTCACAACAAAACAGCAGAGTGGTTGAACAGGCATTCTGGGATACCTCCGAATACCTCAGAGGCCAATTACAGTGCTTTTGGCGGCCACACTTGCGGAGCAGCGCTTTATCACCAGTGCTGCAATCCTTATACTCGTGGCAGAGCAGGAGTACAACCAGCGCTGCAGCCAGGGAGATGCAGCACTGTATGTGCCTTGCAAGTGTGGACGGTGAGTAAGTTGCAGCGCTGGTGGTGGGTTTACAGCGCTGCAACTCTCCAGTGTAGCCAAGCCCTAAGCCTTAAAAAAATCCCTTTCTATCCTTTCATAACCTGCTTTTACCAGCCTCTCTCCTTACTCAATCACATCCAATAATCTTTCTTTCCTTTTTTCTCTAAACCTTACTCCGACTTTCTTTTCTCATCTTTAAACTCTCTCACTCTTTTCTTTCAACCTTTTTCTCTCCATGTACCCAAGCACAAACGTACACAACACTTCCCCTAGTCAAACACACATGCACACACATTTTCAAAATGGCCAGCGGTGCCAAACTTTGGTGCCAATGGAAACGGGGTGGGAAGGTGGAACATAAGCCCTAAAAGGGGCGTGGAAATCTGTCAAAATGCATGATGATGAATACTATCAAGCAGTATACTACTAACGTGAAAGTTTATGCTCAGATAAATCTGTTAGTCTCTAAGATGCCACAAGTACTCCTGTTCTTTTTGCGGATACAGACTAACTCGGCTGCTACTCTGAAACCTACTGACTCTGTTCATCCTATTTGTATGCATGTATCATTCTCATATTTAAATTTTGGAATATGAAGAGTAAACTTGTGTTATTGATGTAGTCATACTAGGTGAGGGTCATTAATTGCACATTAGCAACTTGATTGCCCCATCTACCAGAACAATGGGCTGTGGATGATTTTGTTTTCCTGTACGTCTATGGAATGCCTGTAAGTAGTGGGGTCCCTGCGAAGACCTGTATCTGTGTCACCTGATGCTGGAATCCATCTTAGATGTGGTATTTTGCCACCAGAGACATGGAAAAGGTTTAAACTGAAACAAAGGATTCCCACCTTCAGCAAAAACTATATAAGAGTGGGAAACCTAACAAGAAGGTGGCCAGTCTTGAGGATACCACTGCTTATCACTCAAGATGTCTGCTGGAACTAAGAGAGACTGAACAGGAGGAAGAATTGGACCTGGGTTAGTAATGACTTTAGTCTGTGAAAGAAGCTTATTAGAACATCACTGAGGCTGAGATATTACATGTAACAAGTTTCTTAGTGTGTTAAGCTTAGCCTTGTGTGAGGGGTGTGGCCCAGTCTCTGTGTCTGTGCTGGAGGAGGCCTGGAGTGTCTGGCTCAGCAAGACAGAGGCAAAGGGTGCCCAGGCTGGGAGAAAGGTTAGTCTCAGTGGCATCTCAGCTCATCAAATGACATTCCGAATGAGGGAACCTGTCACAGAGTTTAACTTTTATTGAGGTGTTCAGGCATGATCCTTCTGGAATGTGTTCGCATGAATAGTTAGTGCCTAGGTGTGCTTGTATTTTTGCGAAGTTCATGTATCTGATAGTGATCCTGCAAGCAGGCATCCGCTTAGTCAGAGGGCTTCTGTAACGGCCTTGGCCGGGGCTCAGCTCCTGGTTGCCGGGGCTGAGCGAACGTAGTCTGCAATCCGAGCCCTTGGGTAGGGTGGACGGCGAACCAGCAGTGTAGGTGCTCTGGCCCTTTGGAGCAGGGGAGAGCAACAAGCAAGTTAGAGGCTCTGGCCCTTCGGGGCAGGGGAGAGCAACAAGCAAGTTAGAGGCTGTGGCCCTTCGGGGCAGGGCAGAGCTGTAAGCAGTTTAGGGGCTCTGGCCCTTGGTGGCAGGGCAGAGCGGTAAGCAGTCTAGGGGCTCTGGCCCTTGGTGGCAGGGCAGGGCGGTAAGCAGTTTAGGGGGCTCTGGCCCTTGGTGGCAGGGCAGGGCGGTAAGCAGTTTAGGGGGCTCTGGCCCTTAGAGGCAGGGCAGAGCAGTAAGCAGTTTAGGGGCTCTGGCCCTTGGTGGTAGGGCAGAGCAGTAAGCAGTTTAGGGGCTCTGGCCCTTGGTGGCAGGGCAGAGCGGTAAGCAGTCTAGGGGCTCTGGCCCTTGGTGGCAGGGCAGAGCAGTAAGCAACTGGAGGCAATCGGGTTAACTAAGGGAAGGGGGGAGTCTGCCACCCTTAAAGGGTGGCAGGGGAAACGCAGGCCCTCCCACTCCACTGCGTTCCTGCCCGGGGCCCTAGTAGCGGCTGTCGCCGCTAAGGCGGTCAGTAGGGATCCGGCCCGAAACACACTGACCGGGTGAGCAGCAGGGTTCCCACCGAAACACACTGACTGGCTGGTCAGTGGGGATCCTGGCCAATGCACACAGCCATCGGCTCAGGGCCTTCCGCGGCCTGACTGTAGTCAGCCGCCCCCGGGCTACTTCCTGTCTTCCCCTCCCTGGGTACCTGTCCTCCGCTGGCGTCTCTCAGGGGTTCCCAGATCATAGGTTCCTCAGCCGGCTCGGCAGAAGGGGGTCCAGTCCAGTCCTCCTCGTATCAGGGTTCGGGCGGTCTGGTCCAGTCCTCGGGGTACCGGGGTCCAGGCAGTCCGATCCAGTCCTCAGCGTCCCGGGGTTCGGGCAGTCCGGTCCAGTCCTCGGGGGTACCGGGGTCCAGGTGGTCCGGTCCTGTCCTCAGCGTCCCGGGGTTCGGGTGGTCCGGCCCAGTCCTCCCCAGGCCGAGCGTCCGAGGGCTCCGTCCGCTGTTCTGGGTACCGGCCCCAGGGGAGGTCAGGCCAGTCCCCCTCAGGATACCGGGCGTGGGGTAAGCCGGGCCCAGCGGGAGCTCGGGCACCCACGTCTGCCTTCTCCGGTGGCCTCCTCCTAACTGAGGGCTGGGACCGGGCTTTTATACTTCCTGTCCCGCCCCCTGACTTCCTGGGGGCGGGGACAGGCAGAGGGGGCCTTGAACTTCCGGTCCCGCCCCTTTGCTTCCTGGGGCGGGGATAGGCGGCCGTGCCTCTGCCCGGGACCGCAGGGTTTCTGGCCTATTCCCTGTCTCAGGAGCGTGGGGGAGGGGACCCCACTCGCTACAGCTTCCCTTTTCCTTGTAGCCTGAATCTTGCTAAATTTACTTTGTATCAGCAGAGTCTGATTTTATTTCAGGCCTTAGACTTTACTCCAGGCCTCTTACAGCAGGTTGTGTGTCTCAGGAATTAGTTGGGGATTGGTCCTGCTTTGAGCAGGGGGTTGGACTAGATGATGTCCTGAGGTCCCTTCCAACCTTGATATTCTATGATTCTATGCTCTCTCTTCCTCCTACAACCTCCATGTACATTCACCCCTTCTACCTATCCATCCTGCCACCCATCCCTCCTGCTCTCCCTACACATATGCAAGTCTCTATCCTTCCTCCCTTCCCCACCTATCCCCTCCTTCCCTCCACCCATCCCCTGACTGTGTTATCCATTGCTGTAATATCTCAGCTTTGTTGGTGCCTTCACCTCTGCCATGTTTGCTTCTTAATTTCACTCCCTGTCCTCTAGCTGCCGGCATCAATGGAGGGATGGTTCTTGCTGGTATTTCCAATAGGGAGCTCAGTTTTCCTAATCTGGGCACCCTCTTTTTATAACACGTTTCCAACTATTCCTCATTAGCATTTCCACACATAGTACACCCTGTGGTTAGGCCATGTGGTAGAAAAATCTGATAATTGGATGTTTTGCAAGCAAAAACTACTCTTACAGTTAATTTTTACAATATCCCCCATGGGTACATCTTTTCCCATTATCTTGTGGCGTAGGGTCATTCTTTGGTCACTTACTGATGTCAAGCATTGCTTAAGCCTATGGCCTAATATGGCTAAGCTAAAATCTTACAGGCCTCAGCCTGTAGGCCTTGTGTTTGAGACCTCCTTTCTTAGATCCCTAATACCTAATTATCACTTCAACGACTGATCAGTCTTATGCTTCTATAATGCTACAATTTAACTCTATTCAGCATAGAAAGATTATGAACAGCATAACACATTAATTAATCATAACATTGCACAGGAAATGAGCAAAGAAAACTAAAATCATTGGCTATACGTCCAGCCATCCATCCATCTGCGATAGGCAACAGCTGGCCATCGCTCTGCAATACCCATCTATCTCTCCACTCAGACTAGAGATGGATGCTCCCCTTTAAGGCTTCAGTTTGCGCAGAGTTTTCTTGATCCAGCACACATATTTGGAGAGCCTGGTAAACACAGTGGGTGTTGACCAGTCACCAGTGCCATGGAAGACAATGCCATGGGCCTTCCCATCACAGACCAAGGGGCCCCCGGAGTCACCCTAAGAAGCAAACACCAGGTGCAGGGTTACCAATGTCCAAGCAAAGGGGCAGCTGCATTCTGTATCCACAGTCCTGAAATCCAGCTCTGTAACCCCTTCCCTGTGGACTCACAATAAAGTTACTTCCAGGACCTACCTAGGGCTTCCACCCCAGGAAGCCAGCCAGCCCCATACCTGATTTTGAAGATCTGGCCAGTTCTAGTGTCTGATTTCTAGAATCCATCCTCTATTTCTTTAACCTGCTCAATTCCCTCCCCTGATTCTGAATCTTGATATCCAGCATCTGGCCGACTCCTGGCCTTGATATCTAGGATCTCTGGCTGATTTCTCAGATCCAGCCCTAGGTTCTTTATTCAGTAATTCCCCTCTCTGACACCTAGGACCCGTCTGATTCCCAGCCCTGATTTCTGGGATCTGTCCCTCACTATTATGATCTATCCCTGATTTCCAGCATATGGCTGATTGTTGTTACTGATTTCTAGAACCTGTTCAACATCCAGATGATTTCTGTCCCTGATTTATGGGATCTAACCAGTTCCTCTCCCAAATTATTAGGATAAATTCCTCATTTGAAATATCTGCCTGGTTCTTGTCCCTGATTTCTAGTCTCCATTCCTAATTTCTAGGATCTGGCCAATTCTAGTTCCTGGTTCCAAGCATCTGCCTGGCTCACTATGGATCCTGACTCTCCCCATTCTGCCCAGCCCTGTCAATCTTCTATTCTAGGATCACCTGGGGGCACCACGTGCCTCTGTCCCACACTCACCAGGAATGGTGCCTTCCTCTCCTGGGGGTCCCCCACGCACAGCATGCTGGAAGGGACATAGTGCAGAATGGGCTGAGACAGACACATTCTCTTGCCCATAACTGTCAGTTCCACCTCCTGCAGGGTCGGGGAGGGCTGGGCATTTGTCTTGATACTGGTCTGGCCCCAGCCAGCCACGCTGCACACTGCCCCCTTCTTCACCTTCTCGTGGGACAGGGGGATGATGCCCACAGTCTGGGTCATCTTGGCCTTATTCCACAGCTGTGATGCAGGGGAGAGAAAGAAGGGACAACAAACTCCTGTTCGGGGATTGATCAGTCATGGAGGGATAGGGTTAGATGGGACCAGGTGAGGCATCCCCATGAGAACTGTGCAAACCTGTGATGCCCACTTGAGGCTTGGTGATGGAATGGAGGTGGTACCTACAGCAGTGTAGGTCACTGGGGATGGAGTGATGGGACAGGGTCAGTACTTGGTGGGGGCGAGGAATGAAAGTGGTACCTGCAGCAGTGTGAGGTCACTGGGGTCAGGGTGATGGGATGGGGCAGTTTACCTGCAACAGTGTGAGGTCACTGGGGGCAGGGTGATGGGATGGGGGGGTACCTGCAACAGTGTGAGGTCACTGGGGGCAGGGTGATGGGATGGGGCAGTTTACCTGCAGCAGTGTGAGGTTACTAGGGCAGGGGTGATGGGATGGGGGCGGTACCTGCAGCAGTGTGAAGTTACAGGGAGTGGGGTAATGGGATGAGGATGGTACCTGCAGCAGCATGATGTCATTTTCAAATGTCTCGTCATTGAATTCTGGGTGGGGGATTCGGCGACGTACCCAAATCTTCTGCCTCTCCAGTTCATCTATTGCAAAGTTGTGGGCCCCCAGCAACACAGAGATGTTACTGTGAAATACAAGGGGACGCAGGTGCTACGGACAGGCCAATACTCTGGATTCAGTCATGGGTCACTAATCGTGTTAAAGTGGGTGTGTGTAGATGCTGCCTGGCACTCAGGTCAATGTTCAGAAGCCAGCACTCCCGGGCCTTTCCCCTACTGGGTGGGGGGCAGCTTTGACCTGGCCCAAGGTTAGGAGAATGGCTGGCTCCGGGACAGGGGATCTTGTATTTCTTACCCAAGGTTGCAGTTACAATGAGCTGCCATCACCACCACGTCCTCCCGGATCAGGAACCCTCCACACATGTTTCCTCCTTTCCCTTCTCTCTCTATTTTCACAAAGGCCATATAGGGTCTGGAGTGAGGCCGGGCTTTCTGGCCTCCAATGATCTTCCCTGACAGAGGTGCCAAGAGAAGGAGTTAGTTCAGGCCCCCAGCCAGCCAGCTGGTGTATCCGTCTGCTGATTGAGATCAGGGCCTCCATTGTCCTCAGCGTGCACAGACCCCATCCAGACCAGGGTCCCTGTTGTGCTGAGTGCTGTGCAGATACTGACTGAGATCAGGCCCCCATCCTGCCCAGGCACTGCAGAGAAACAGAGTGAGAATCCCTGCTCCAGAGGGTTTACGCAGACACAAGACGGATCCTCATCCCTATTTCACACACTGGGAAATCCAGGTACAATGAAGAAAAGTGACTCACTCCAGATAACTGGTGCAGTGTGCAGTAGAATTGGAAAAAGAACCCAGGAGTCCTGTCTCCCATCCCCCGTGCTCTAACCACACAGGCTACACAGAGCTGCATTTCCTGTCTAGGAGCTGACCTTCACATCAGCCCTTACTGAGTTTCTGTGTGCCAACTCCCTCCCAGGGGATTTTCCTCTCCCTCTGCCCCTTTAGCTCCCTGCCCATCTGCCCCCACACCTCAAAGCTGCCCAGCTGGGTCCTGGGCACCGATACCGGGTCTGGGGCACCTCAGCTTTGTCCTAGGCACACACACACTCATAAGTGCCTCCAGATCCCACAGCCCTGAGGCTCACCAGTTGGGCCCTGGGCAAACACTGATAGCCCCCAGGTCCCACAACACTCCCACTGGGTGCTGGGGACACACAGATGGCCCTGGTGGAAGCATCTGACTCTGGTAAGGAGCCTGGTTTTGCAGAGAGCTCCAATAGCACCAGCCTTTGCTTCTTATTAGGTTAGGGTGTCCTGTCCCCTCCCATACCCACCAGCCTGAGCCCTGGGGGGCAAGACAAAGTCCATGGGGAACAGCAGCAGCAGCAGCAGCATCTTCAGAGGGAGCCGGGGAAGGAGACGAATGTGTCTGCCTCTGGGGTCACTTATGAGACTGGCCAGGAGAAAAGGAAAGGGAGCGGCTGGGCCCCCCCAAGTGACGTTTGGCTCAGGGGAAACCACAACCTCTGGATCCTGCCAGGGAGGTGTTCACACATAGGGTAAGGCAGTCACCAGCCACCCTGAAGAGCTAGCAGAGTGCAGCCCTTGGGATGTGCATATCTGGGGACTTGCATCCCTTTCGGCTGCACACTTGTGGCCCTGCACACCCTGGCGGCTGAGTAGCTATAGGGCCTTGCATCCCTGGGGGGCTGTGCACAGCTGGGATCCTTCAGCCCTTGAGGCTCTGCACATATGACTTTCTGCTCCCCTGGGACTGTGCACATCTGGTCCCCTTACCCCTTGGACTATTCATATCTGGGGCCCGGCACCCATGGAGGCTGTGCACATCTGGGGCCCCCTTACCCCTCGAGCTATTCATATCTGGGGCCCTGCACCTCTGGAGGCTGTGCACATCTGGGGCCACTATGCCTCCTCCCCTCATCAACCTGAGCCCTGTGAAACAGGAGTATGAGCAGCAGTGTCATGGCCCAGCTCAGGAGGGGACATCTGCCTGGGAGATGGGTTACAGGCCTGGATGAACAGAGTGGATGCAGGGCAGGAAACCTCAGGGCCATGAACTCCAGGGTGTGGGTGGAGGACCTGCCATCTCAGCGCTTGGACTAGGGATGTAAAAATTGCTTAAAAAAGTTAACCAGTTAAACGATTAAAATTATATCATTTAACTGGTTAACCATTAACCGAGGTGGGCTAGGGAGAAAAGGAATGGGGACCCGCTGGGGTGTCTGGAGCTGCTTCAGCCCGCTGGGGTCAGGGCTGGGGTCCTGCCAGGGCTGCTCCAGCCCACCTGGCATGGCTGTGACTAGGATCCTGCTGGCCAGTGTGGCTGGAGCTGCGTCTGCTCCAGCCCTCTGCAGTCAAGGTCCCACTGGCCCACCCTGCTTCAGCCAAGGCTGCTCTAAGCAGCCCGTCCCACCGCAGCTAAGCTTGGGCTCCCACTGGCCCGGTGCAGCTGGGGCTGCTCCAGCCTGCTGGGGTCCCACTGGCCTGGCAAGGTCCACTCCAGCCCTCTGGGTCTGCTTGGGCCTGCCATGGCCAGGACTCAGGTCCCACTGGCCCAGTGCAGCTGGATCTGAGGCTGCTCCAACCCACGGCAGCCAGAGTCACACCAGCCTGGCCGGGACCGTTCCAGCCTGGCATGGCCGGGGTCCTGCTGGCCCACCCTGCTGCAGTGCCCCAGTCCACCTGGCCTGCTGGGGCTGGCGTCCTGTAAACGGTTACTGTCCTGGTTAACTGGTAAGCCTAATGCTTACCAGTTAACTGGTTACATCCCTAGCTTGGACCCCCTACCACACCAGCTGGGGTGGGAAAGGTGGAAAAGGGGAGGTGCCAGGTGGGCCCCCTCAGCCGCTGAGTCCATCCTGGTGGGGCCACGGGCACTGCAGGGTTGCGTACACCCTGGGCAGTGCCCTGAAGCCCTGCTGAGCAGGAGGGAGAAGGCTCAGCTGCTAAGAGGAGAGGCCTGGTCTAAGGCCCATGTTGTGGTTAACACGACCTCATTTCAGTGTTTCTCTGCAACAGGAAGGCAGACTAACAGACTCACTTGTCTGTTGTCTTGCTAAGCAACACCACTCCGCTTCCTCCTTGCGTCCCGGCGAAAGAGCTGGAGGAAGGTTCCTCGGCAGCCTGGTGCCCTCCGCAACTGGAGATGCGGCACATCTTTGCACTGGATCAGCCTGGAGCCATATACATCTGGGGCGGAGCTGAGCCCTGAGACAGCTTGCACTGAAACCCTCCCTCCCCAGATCCGTGGATGCTCTGAGTGGGGCATGTGGCTAGGGATGAGACATCCACTGACACGGCTTTTCTGGCCTCTTCCTCCAGGTGCCTGAGTCGGCGCAGAGATGTTGGGGGGGACACCTCAGTGTCATCTTTCCACCTGCCCGGCCTCAGCCATATCGTTCCTGGAAACCCCACCACACATGCCGCAGGGAACATTGGGCCCAGCTGGGTCACACACACCCTCATAGTTGAGACCCTGGAGCTGGAAGCTGCCCATCCTGGTGCCAGGCACAGCTGTGGCCACACCTAGCTATGCCCCACCCCTTTCTCCAACATCCGTGCACCACTGGATACTGGACACATCTGGAGTGGAGCTGGAGGAGGTGGCTTAGCAGCTAATAGCAGAATCTGAGCTCTCTCCCTGGCTTGGTGCAACTGTGGGGGGAGCCGTGGTCTGACCAAGACTCAGCTCAGCTTCTGGTGGGAACCCAGCCCCTTAATCCTGCTCAGCTGCCCCCCTCCCCCGCAGAGGAGATGTGAGTTGGCGGGAGGGCCATGAGTCAGAAAGATCAGACTCTGTCTGTCACAGCACCGCTTCGCACAAACACCTGGACGGGAGTCAAGGAGCAAAATGGTGAAACTGATTCTCAACTCTCAAGTCAGCAAATACTGGATGAGTGTTGGTGCACCCTGGATGGGAAAGGCCATGTGTTCCATTTCCCATTCCCCCTGGAGTAACCCATTCCCTGTCCTGGGGCTGGACTGGAGCCAAAGCCCCCTGGAGGGGAAAGGCCCCATGTCCACTCCCCACCTACCCTCACATGAAGGGTCACTGTGCAGTGTGAGGCTGGATCCCATAAGGACCTGCTCCCATTACACTGGGGGATGAGCTGAGTGGACTCTGTGTGCACCTGCTCTTGGCCATATGTATTGGGAGATGCTGAGTGCTGAGCTTCCACGGGATTGATCCCCAATACTTGATAGGATGGGCTGGGGATTGTAAAGCAGGTCAGGGTGTTAAGGGCCCAATACCCACTGAAAGTCAATGGGATTTCAACACCTCACTCTGCAAAAGGCTTTGAACATCCCAGCCTGGCTGTGTGTGAGAGCTGTTATTTCAGGTAAAATGGGGCCATGTGGGGCATAGAATCATAGGGTTGGAAGGGACCTCAGGAGGTCATCTAGTCTAACCCCCTGCTTGAAGCAAGACTAAACCCTAGACAGATTTTTACCCTGATCCCTAAATGGCCCTCTCAAGGATTGAATTCACAACTTTGGGTTTAGCAGGCCAATGTTCAAGCCACTGAGCTATCCCTCTCCCCTGGCTGCTAAGCAAATCTCCAATGACATATGCCCACCGCGACAGGATGCTAGGATGGGGTGGCACCTGGAACAATGTGATGTTTGGGTGGGGATGGTACCTGCAGCAGTGTGAGGTAACTTGAGGTGGGGAGATGGAAGAAAAGGGGTACTTGTAGCAGTGTGAAGTCATTAGGGCCTGGGTGAGATGGTGAGGTTGGCACCTACAGTGTGAGGTGATACCTGCAGCAGCATGATGTCATTTTCACAGAATGTAGAACTGAAGGGACCTTGAGAATTCACTGAGTCCAGGCCCCTGCCTTCACAGCAGGACCAAGTACTCTCTCTAACAGATTATTTTGTCCTAGATCCCAAAATGGCCCACCTCAAGAATTGAACTCACAACCCTGAGTTCAGCAGGCTAGTGCTCAAAGCATTTGCATTATCCATCCCCCCTCAGCTGTCTTATCAATGGGGGATTTGGCAATGTACCAGATCATCTGTGTCCCCAGTTCATCTATTTCAATGTTGTGGGCCCCTAGCAGTTCCGTGATGTTGCTGTGAAATACAAGGAGATGCAGGTGCTGCAGGTAGGCCATTACTATTGATTCAGTGCAGGGTTGTTAACCTTGTTAAAGAGGGTGTGTGTAGACGCTGCCTTGGATTCAGGATGAATGTACAGAAGCCAGTGCTCGGGGGCGGGGGTAATAGCTTTGAACTGGCCCAGGTCATGGACCGGCTGGCTCAGGGACAGAGGATCTTGCATTTTTACCCCAGGTTGCAGTTACAATGAGCTGTCGTCAGCACTATGTCCTCCTGGATCAGCAATCCCCTGCAACCTTTTGCTCTTTTTTCTTCGGTCTCTGTGTTCACACAGGCCAAGTAGGGTCTGGAGTGAGGCTGGGCTTCCTGTCCCCCTATGATCTCCCCTATCAGTGCCCCCAAAAGAAAGAGTTAGTTCAGGCCCCGAATTCTGCAAGCTGGTGAATCCCTCCCCTGACCGAGACCAGAGCTCTGTTGTGCTAGGCACTGCAGAGATTTGGACGGTGCCAAGCGCTGCACCGATCATGATGGCAATCAGGGTCCCATTGCAGTAGGTGTTGCACAGAATCCTTGCCCCAGAGCATTTAAAGGAAGCAGCCTTATCCCCATTTCACAAACTGGGAAGTCCAGGCACAAAGAGATAAAGTGACTCACTCCAAGTCACTGCCATCGTATGCACTGGAACTGCAAAATGAACCCAGGAGTCTCCCCGTATCTAACCACACAGGCTGTGCAGATCTGCCTTTCCTGTCCTGACGCTGACTGTTCACACACTGATGCCACCTAGAGACCTTATGGCCCTGGGGATCTCCAGTTGTGTCCTGGGCACACACTAGCCCCCAGATCCCACTGCACCCCAGCTCAGTGCATGGGACACACCAATGGCTCTGGGGAAAACATCTGACTCTGGGGAGGAGACAGGCTTTGTAGACAGCTCCAATAGCACCAGCACCTACAAGGCTGGGGATCTTATTCCCCTTGTACTCACCAGCCTCAGCCCCAGGGCGGGGGGGAACAGAAGCCACGGGGAACAGGAGCCGCAGCAGCATTGTCAGAGGGAGCCCAGGAAAAAGGGTGATACATCTGTCTCAGGGGTCACTTATAGACCTGGCTGGGGGAGAAGGAAAGGGAGGCTTTGCCCCCACAGGTGATGCCTGACTCAGGGCAAACCACAGCCCCCTGGGAGGAGTTCACATGTTGGGTTAAATCAATCAGCAGCTGCCCTGCAAAGCTAGCACAAAGCATCTGGCCGGGGCTGTGAATCTCTGGGAAGGAAACATCTAGGACCCGGCATCCCTGGGGGCTGTGCACATCTGGGACCCTGTACCCAGGGCCGGATTAACGCAGAGACTTTAGGTGCTGCAGCCCAGGGCCCTGGGCAAATATCTCCGGGCCGCCAAAAGTCCAGAACTTTTTGCAGGGCTCCCCTTAGATCAGGGCCCCTGCTGCGTCATCAGGCCCTGCCTGGCAGGGGAAGAGGAGGCAGCTCCATGCGCTGCCATTCCTCCCTGCTGGGCTGCGATCAGGGAAGTGCCGTCCACACACTGCCCTCACCTGGAGGCGCTGGCCCCACAGCTCCCATTGGCCGGGAATCACGGCCAATGGGAGCTGCAGTTTCGGTGCCTGCAGGGGAGGACAGTGCATGGAGCCGCCTCAGCCAGGGAGATTCCAGTAGCTTCAGGCAGTGGTGTGGGGCCAGGGCAGGCAAGAAGCCTAAGCCCTACTGTGCCACCAAATGGGAGCTGCCCCAGGTAAGCGCCCCATCCTCCTGCCCCAGCCCTGAGCCCCCTCCCACACCCTAACTCCCACCCAAACCCTGCACCACAGCGCTGAGCCGCCTCCTGCACCTGAACTCCTGCCCAGACCCCACACCCCCACCATAACCTCCTGCCCTGAGCCCGCTCCCACACTGCAAACCTGTTGACCCCAGCATGAAGCCTCCTCCTCCACCCCAAATCCCTCATTCCCAGGCCCATCCCAGAACCCATATCCCCAGTCGGAGCCCTCACACCCTCCCGCACCCCAACCCTCTGCCCCAGCCTGGACCCCCCTTGTGCACTCTGAACCCCTCATTTTTGGCCCCATCCCAGAGCTTAGGGGAAGCCCCAAGACTTTTTCCCACCCCTCACATGTGACCATTTTGTTCTAAATTAGGAAAAATACATTTATACAGAGGCCTCACCAAATCTAATAGCCCCAAGCCCACAGAAGAGTTACTCTGGTGCTGTCTGTATGCCTTGGAGGAGGTGCACATCTGGAGCCCTGATGGTCCCCCCCCACAACCCCACTCACCAGCCTGAGCCCCAGGGAGCAGACGTAGGAGCAGCACTGTCAGGTTTTGGCGGGGAATCTGCATGAGAGGTGTGTTCTCCAGCTGAGTGGATGCAAGGCAGGACACCTCAGGGTCATGTGATAAGAGCCTCGGGTGGGAGTCTTGCTGTCTCAGCGCTTGAACCCCCAATCACACCAACTGGGGGTGGGAGGGTGAAAAGGGGGAATCACTCTCTGCAGCCACTCAGTTCATTCTGCTGGAGCCCTGGGCATTGCAGGCTGCGCTCACCCTGGGCAGTGCCCTGCAGCCCTCCTGAGTTGGGGAAGTGGCTCAGCTGCTAAGAAGAGGGGTCCAGTTTGAGGAGCAGGCTGTGGCTAACTCGGCCTCATCTCAGCATCTCTCTGCACTGGGAGGGTTCCTGTGTCTGGCTGGGACCTTTAGAAGCTGCAGGTTCACAGACTCGCTGGCGTGGTGACTTGGAAAGCAACTCCTCCATCCCCCCCACACACACCAAGTGGGGCATGTGGCTAGGACTGAGACATCCGCTGACATGGCTTTGCTGACCTCTTCCTCCAGGCGTCTGGGTCAGAGCAGAGATGTGGGGGAGGGGGAGACCCCAGTGTGATGTTTCCACCGTCCGTTCCTGGAAACCCTACCCACTGGCTGGGTGGAAGATCAGGCTCAGCTGTGTCAAACCCCCACATAGCTGAGCCCTGGAGCCCTGCCCAGTGGAAGCTGCCTGTTCTGGTGCAGGGCACAGCTGGGGCCACACCTAGTTAGGACCCCACTCTGCCCCCCAGCAGCTGTGCACAACTGGGTACTTTGCACAGCTGGAGCAGAGCTAGGGGAGGTAGGTCAGCAGCAAATAACAGCATCTGAGCTCTGGCCCCGGCTTTGTGCTACTGTGGTGGGAGTCGTGGTTTTATCAAGATGCAGCTCAGGTTCCGGTGGGCCCCTTGATCCTTCTTAACAGTCCCCCTTCCCTGCAGAGGGGATGTGAGCTGGGGGGAGGAATCAAGGAGATGAAATCCCCTTGTCTGTAACAGCGCTGCGTCCCACAAACTTCCAGATTTGGGGAAGGATGGCCTTAAATGCTGAATCTGATTCTCAACTTTGCTGAGTCGATCAGTCTTGGATGGGAGCTGGCGCCCCCTAAAGGAGAAAGTCTCCGTGTCCCATCCCCCACCCCCCTGAGCCAGCTGGTCCAAGCCCTGAAGCTGGATAGAAGCCAGCACCCCCTGGAGCAGAAAGGCTCATGTCCCATTCCCCACCCACACTCACATGAAGGGTCACTGGGTAGTGAGAGGCTGGATAACAAGAGAAGCTGCTTGCATTGTACTGAATGACGGGCTGAGTGGACTCCAGTGTGTACCTGCTCTTGGCCATATGTTCTAGGAGGCCCACTGCATGTTTTGTCCTTGTAAAAATCTCCTCACATCCCCTCAATGGGACATGCTGGGCACTGAGCTTCCATGGGATTGAGTTCCAGAATGTGACAGGATGGGCTGGGGCTTGAAAAGAAGAATCAGGGTGTTTGGGGCCCAATGTCCACTGAAGGTTAATGGGATTTTGACACCTCGCTCCTGCATGAACATCCCAGCCTGGCTGTGTGTGATAGCAGTGGTCAGCTGCAAAGGTCCTGGAAAGTATTAAACAGTCATGAAGGCTGAATATCACTCCACTGATGCTGGCAGACAGAGAACAGGGAGTGAAATTAACAAGCAAACAAGGTGAAGATGGAGGCACTAACTGAGCTGAGACACTACTGCCATCATAGAATATCAGGGTTAGAAGGTCATCCAGTCCAACTCCCTGCTCAAAGGACTAATCTCCAGAAAGACTTTTACCCCAAATAGCCCCCTCAAGGATTGAGCTTACAATCCTGGGTTTAGTAGGCCAATGCTGAAACCACTGAGCTATCCCTCCCCCAGTAAGGATGGGTAATGCTGTCACGGGAAGGAGGGAGGGATGGCTGGCTGGCTGGGGTTTATGGGGATGGAGGGAAGGATGTACTTATATGTATGCATACGGAGAGAGGAAGGGACGAATGGAAGTGTGGATGGATGGATGAATTAATGGATGGAAGAGCGTTGATGGGGCAGGATGGAAAGATGAAGGGGGTGGATGGACGTGGAGGGATGGATGGATAGTAGGGTGTGGATGGGAAAGGAAAGATGGATAGTAAGATGGTGTGGATGGGGCAGGTTGGATAGATGGAAGAAAGAGGAGGAAACGTCATGAAGGTGAAAAGGTTTCTCTCACATTGATGCTGGTAGAGCTAGAGATCTGACAGTAGGATGGACCATTATACCATCTCCTTCACCCAACTGTGCAGCACATGCCAGAGCACCCAGCCCAGGGGATCTTCATTAACTTGTCTGGGAATTGGCCATTCAAATCCCTTCGGTGGCTGGGCCAGTGTCAGACTTGAAGATGTTGATGACAAGGGCTGGGCTGGATTCTCTGCTCCTGGTGACATATAACTAAGATGGGACATTTCTCTAACACTGCTCTAGTTCAACCCGGGATTAACTCAGGGCCATCCAAGGGCCGAGGCTGCACAGGGGCAGATGGGAGGAGCACCATAATCCCTTCTGGCCTTGGAATGGACGAATCTATGGAAGGAATAGGGTTGGGATGGAGGGACCCAGGGCGTCTGAAGTCATCTCTGGCTCAGACAAATCTGGCCTTTAGCAGGACAGGTATGTGGGTAGGGGTCAGGGGGTGGATGGGTGGGACCCACCCTTTCCTACCCTAGTAGGCCCAGAGGCTGCCCCAGATGACACAGGTCAGTGCTGGAGACATTTGTATCAGATCTGTACTGATTGCAGAAGATACGAGACAGGAAGTGAAATTAACAGGAAATATGGTGAAGGGGCTGAGAGACTAGGGGCCTAGGATCACCTGGCTGAGGTGCTATGAGATGGGGGCAGCAGTGTGGTCTAGTAGCCAGGACACCAGTCAGCCCCTGGGTTCTGTTCCCAGCTCTATGGTTGGGTAACCTTGTGCAAGTCATGTCACCTCTCTGTGCCTCAGTTTCCACATCTGAAGATAATGATCTCAACTGCCTTGTAGATCGGCTGAGGAGAAGAGCTAGAGGCGCATATCCCCAAAGGTAACGAGGTTCACAGTGATTTCAATGGGAGTTTTGCACCCAAACACTTCTGAGGATCTGGGACTAGGCATTCTGATTTTGTACTGATTTGGTTTATGACTCAGCCCAGCTTCCCTTCATCCCACCTGCACCCCAATATCCTCCCACAACGCTGGATCATTTGCACATGCAGCATCCTCTTTATAGACCAGTGAAGGAAAAGGCAGCACAAATTGTTTAAGCAAGATGTTTTTTATTCAAGAAATGGCTTCCCCTCTGCCCCTTAAGTGACATTTGTTTTCCAAACAAGTGTCCGTGTTCAATATTTTCCAAATATTTGGAAATACACAATTCGTCATCTTGTCCCAGTATGTCTCAGAGATGCTTTCCAGGTTTCTTTCATTTGGGTTTTTCTAACCACCAGTCAGTATCAAAATAATAACTAATAAATAACAAATAATTAAATATTTGTGGGTGAGGAGAGGAAAGAGGAAAAAAGAAAAGAAAATACTGAAAACAAATGAAAGTTGAGTCCAGTTCAAAATGCACCAAAATATTTAAAAAAAAAAAATGTCTTCACTCAATCATTTCAGTTTTCAATGTGCTGTTGTCATGGGCTGTTTAATTCGACTAGCCACACTTTGTGGTGATAGGTTGGGCATCTGAGCCATATGACCCCATTCCTGCTCTCTGATTCGGTGAAGGAAATTTTTTTAAGTCAGCCACTGAAACTCTGCAGCTAGGAATTTTAATGGTAGCAAACCCTTGAAGAAGGTAACAGACATAAAAATGATCAGCATTTGTAGCAGGCCTATGGAATTTAACAGAGAAAATTCTATCCTTGTGTAAGAGGGAGAATGGTCCCGTTCTGACAGTCTATACGTTGGGGTGTGCCCTGTAACCCCTATATCTCTCATTCACATATAATCGTGATCGTGCATATAAAGCATGTCATGTGAGGTGTAAGGGGAAAGGTTATGACCTGGTGAAAGTCATTTTTCTCTCTAAATATGTGTATCATTAATCCGTGTGAAGTTATGAGATTGTGTTGTATGGCTGTCAGTAAAACATGCTGTAAGTTGAGGGTATCGACCAGATATTAGCTTCCCAGATGCAACAGCAAGGAAAGTAACCAACGCCTGGGTGGGGTGTCAAACAACCCATGTTATCCACTCTGGGAGCAAGGCTCGGATCCCCACTTAGGATCACAGTTCCTGGTGGCTCCTGTTTGTACACCGCCTGGCCCAGAAATGATTTGGCTGATGATTACCTGCAGCTTGACCTGAAATGTAAAACTTCAGGTTTAGCTGCAGGCAAGTTGAAAGGTCTCACGCTGAGTGTCAGTCACTTGAAGCTTTTGGCCTATCACTGGTGGAGAAAAATAACAGTGAAAGTGGTCCTTAAGAACCTTACCCTGAAAAAATCCACCCCAGAAGCAACACTACAGGAGATGGTCAAAGAGCTGCTGAGAAATGTGTATGTTTCTCCACCATGTTGTTACTGCTGCCCCCCAATTCCTGGAAATCCAGTGGTGTGTGTTGAAATACTGGCTGTAGATGCTTTGACAGAAGAAGCTGGCCTGCTAACTCCCAAAACTAATATAAACAACCATTGTCCAGCAAAGGAGCAACAATGCAATGACTCACCTGCATGGGCCATGTCAGGGGAATTGTTCATTCTTGTCTGGGAACTCAGCAGGATGGGGCGGGTCTTAAGGTTCTGGCCACGGGGGGGAGGGTGCGGGGAATAGAGTGCTGAGAAATGTGTCCACATGCCACCCATGTGCCCATGCCTATAGCCCGCCCAGGTGATTTAAAAGGGCCTGGCTGTGTTCCTGGCTGCTGCTACTACGGCAGTGGCTAGGGCCCCCAGGCCCTTTTAAATTGCTCAGGCCCCTGGGCAATTGTCTCCTTTGCCCCTCCACCCTATCGGCTGACCTGGGGCTAGGGAGAGTCTTTCTGTTCTGTGAATGTACAGCACCTGGTGCATCACTGTCCTGAGACATGACTGGGGCCCCCCAACAGAAATAACCAACACTAGTAATAATTACACAGACCTACATCCGTTTAAAAGTGGTGTCATCGGTCTACCCAGCACTCAGGATGCCTTCTCTACATGGGAAGGTTGCCCTGACTTTACTTCAATCAGTTTTAGAGGGCTTTCCCTTCAGCTCCTCCCCTGGTTCTTGTCATGCAGACAGAAAACAGAAGACAGAAGTCAGAAGTGCAGGCAATGGGATGTTTATTGGGGTTAGTTCCAAGCAAGCAGATCCACAGCTGTACACGCCGGCAGAGTCTGTTTCCCAAGGTTCCATTCCCAGCTCTGATGCCACAGAACCTGGCCTGTGTCCCCATTCCCATTCCCACCTACTCCTTCTTAGCAGGTCCAAATATACATGCAGTGCACGCCCCTAGTGACACCCCTTACAGCTTATGGTCATGTTCCATTTTGGCGGGTCCCTTTTGTGTCCCATGGGAGGGGTAAGGAGTGAGGAAAGCTAAGGCCAGGCTTTCCTTTAGCTTTTAGTGTTTCTTAGGCCTCTCTCCATCCCCCTTGCCCTCCTAACTGGTTGCTTAACCTTGGCTTGAGAAAGAGGCCAATGTATGCTCATATATCCCACTCCCACCATACCCAGTGACATTTTCGTTCCATCTCTTATGTCTTTTAACCCTATCTGCTTATGGGCAGATGTAACACAGTGTCTTTGTTCTTCACGCATATTAGTAAAGATATAAGAGTATCAAAAGTCAAACCCAAAATTCTGTCTTAGGTTGACAAACGATCTTATATACTAACAAACCAATGCAATCCACAGTGCAGGTGTTTGGATGCTGGGGAAGTACAGGGGCAGGGGCAGCAGGTCAGACTGAATGAGGAGGATAGGTCCATCAATGGCTGTTGGCCAAGATGGCCAGGTTGCAACTCCATGCTCTGGGTGTCCCTAATCCTCTGACTGCTAGAAGCTGGGACTTGATGACAAAGGATCGATCCCTTGATAATTGCCCTGTTCTGTTCATTTGCTCTAAAGCATCGGGCATGGTTGGAAGACAGGATACTGGGTTAGATGGACCACTGGTCAGAGCCGGTATGGCCCTTGCTATGTTCGAGCTTTAAAAAGCTCGGATATGTGAATTTTGGTTTCCAAGTGGCTTATTTCGGTTTTGCTGAAAACTGTTTGCTATTGATTTAGCTAAGCTAAAATCAGAATGTCCACGTGAGGATCTGCACTGATTTAACTAAACCAACTTAAATTCACACCTTAGATTACATGGATGCGTCTTGCTCATGTGGACAACATAAAGTAAATGGAGATAAGTCAATTATCCATCCACATGGGGCTTCATACTGGTTTAACTAATCAACAGAAAAAAAATGATTTAACCAATGTTGCCAGTGCCAAGTGTCCAGAAATCATTAAATTGATGTCAAAATATGAGATTTTATTTTTAAAAGGTTGAGTTATATCTATTTGCCCTTGGGTGGAGGAGCTTTTGGGGTTCATCATGTGATGGTTTTCTCCAGAACTGCAGGGGACAGAAATATACTTCAATATTTTGACTAAAAAATGAGATTCCCACTTGATTCCAGCAGTTGGGGATTAACAAAAAGCACCCAGCCTGGTGAGACCTGTGGTTAAATGGAGAGATCTGGCAGTTCTGGTTGAATGAAACCAGTGCAGCTTTGTAAGTAGACAAGCCCTAAAGCTCTGACTTGTTGGGTCTGAGCTTTCCTTACTCTGCATCTCATGCACCAATGCAAAGAGGGTGTCAACAGCTATGAAAGGTCTAGATCATCTTTGTCCTGGAGCCACCCACAGCACAAGGGGCAGGCCATTGGGGAATGGAGTCGAGTGTCCCTGAAGAGTAGCAGAAGATGGACAGCACAGCCCATAGAGGGGCACTGAGAAGCTCTGCTTTAATGAGGTAACTTTTTCATCATTTTCTTTATCCAGGGGATGAAGTGTGAGAGTCTCATGTAGACTTCAGGAGGAGACTAATCCTTAAAATCCCAGGAGACAATGCCTTGGGCCACCCCATCACACACCAGGAGGCCCCCAGAATCACCCTGCAAAACAAAACAAGGAGCAGGGTGAGAAATGTCTGACCAAGTGCTTTCCCTTTGCCCCTTAATGCGAGACACAATCAGGAGTTGACTCCTCTGGGCCAAGCTGATAGGAGATGTTCCCAGCTCACATCCATTATGTACTTTTCCAACAAATGCCACCCCAGCCCCATCACAGCTCCCTGAGAATTAGAACCGTCCAAGGCAGAAGGAGATTTACCTCTAAGGTTCCTTCAGGGACTCTCATATCCCCAGCACAGAGCACTGACTTATAGTTATACTCCCTGCCAAAGTAAAGCCTGCAGAATTTGTCCTCCTTCACTGGCAGCTCTACCCCCATCACCACATCTGAAGTCTTCTCAGTGTCTGAGCTAGTAAGTCCCCATCCAGCCACACTGCACCTTGTGCCTGGCTTGACTTTCTGCCTCGCCTTTGGCAGCTTAATGGGTCTCACCCAGTCATTCACCTGTGCCGGGGACTCCAGCTGCCAAAGAGAAAGAGGGAATGATGGATGAGCAAGGACACAGGGATCTGAGTAACATCAGGGGTAGGGGATCAAACAGAGAGAGGAGTGACAAGGAGGACATAGCAGGTACAGCCCTGTGACAGCAGCAGTACCCAGAGCAGTGTGAGGTCCTTAGGAGAAGGGTGATGGGGTGGGGCAGTAAGTGTGAGGTCACCAGGGGCAGGGGTGGATGGGATGAGGTAGTACTTGCAGCAGAGTGAGGTCATATGGAGTGGGGTGATAGGATGGGGGTAGTACCTGCAGCAGCATGATGTCATTTTCAAGTGTCTCATCATTGTATTCTGGGTGGGGGATTTGGCAACATACCCAGATCTCCTGCCTTCCTGGTTCCTGTCTGGAAACATTGTGAGCTGCCAGGACCACAGTGATAGTGCTAAGAAATATAAAGGGATGCAGTTGCTGCAGATAGGACAATACTGTTGATACAGACATGGGTCATTAATTTAGCTGAAGAGTGTGTATAGATGCTGCCTTGCACTCATGATCAATGCACAGAATCCATGATAAGCTTGTTTATGTAACCAGGAAGCTAAATCAGTAGAATCACCAGCCATCACACAGGTCTGGCCTACACTTAAAACATAGCTATATTGGCCAGTGTGGTAAAACCCCACATCCTTGCCTGACACAGCACTGCTAGCAAATGTCTCAATGTTGATGCAGCTCTATCAATGGAAGAGGGCCACTGTGGATGTAGCTAATGTCATTTAGGGAGTTGGGATTCCTACAATAGCAGAAAAACACGTTGCTTCAGAGTGCACTGCATCTGCACAGGGGGTCTGGGCCAACACAGGCTGTGTCATATAGACATAGCCACAGGCGTATGGGAGAGCTTGAGTAGAAGCTGAGCAGTGTGACCCAAAGGGATTTCCCTGGGGAATGATGTAGCAAACCCAGGGGCTGCAGCATTGACTGATGGAGCTGTGTTTGTCTGAGAGAAGCAACAGAAAGAGCAAAGAAGCAGCCAGAGAAGGCACCAGCCACAGCCAAAGATGCCAGGGGTAGCATGATTTTCTGCTAAGCTTGAGGAGAGAGCTTTTGGGCACAGTGCTGGCTGAAAGAGGCTTGGGACTGGGGATAAAGATATAGTCACTTGCTTAATTCTGACTGCATTCAGAAAAAAAAGTACTTTGGGCATTATTTATAGATGTAACCCTTCTGCCTGGTGGAGCCAGGAGCAGCCAGGGCCAGGTTCAATATCTAGGGGTTCCTTTCCATTGATCCAGCACAGAACCAGCTCGAGCCCCCACCCAGTAACCTGGAAAATTTACACACCACCCCTGGGCGCCTCTGAGAGGCAATACTTCCCCAATCACAAACAGAGTCTGAGTGTAGAAAAGAAACTTTTAATAAAAGCAGGGAAGTAACTGGGCGTTAATTTGGGAAAACATCACAAACAGGGTTCCTAAACATAAACCGTGTGTAAAAGCCTCACCCAAAGTAAGATGGCCAATGTCCTTTTCCCCTCAGTTTCTTAAGTCCATATTTAACAATTCCTGCATTTAGCATGAACATTATTGGTGGCTAGAAATGTCTTGCAACAGCCCCACTCATTGCTCGGGCCAAGCGAGGTAACAATACCATTCCTGGAGCAGCAGATCAGGGTCTCTGTTGCTGATACCTTCCATACCCAGCACAACAGTGCCTCAAGCCATTAGTGGCCCAAAATGTCAAGAGACAAGCCCCAGGACAAGGACTAGCTGGCTCAGGAGTGGGGGATGGCACATTTCTTACCCAAGGTTGCAGTTACAATGAGCCGCCATCACCACCACATCCTTCCGGATCAGGAACCCTCCACAGTGTCCTCCTTTCTCTATCTTCATGAAGGCCATGTATGGTGTGGAGTGAGGCTGAGCTTCCCATCCTCCAATGATCTCCTCTGGCAGAGAGATGTTGAGGGGCAAAACTCAGCTGCTTTGGGACAACATGAGGCTGGATAGTGTAATCAAGGACCCCAGACCAATCCCTACCCTCATCCTCAACCTCTGCTGCCTCAGATCATCCCCTCAACACAGCCAGCCCAGTTTCCCTGCCCCCTCCTTCTGGATCAACCCCTCAACCCAGCTAAGGTGGAGATCTCTGACAATCACCTGCCTCCCCATTGAGTTCACTGAGGAATGCCATTGAGGCTGGTGGTTGTGGGGCTCTGTTGAAATCCTGTCCCACATGTCCCAGGTCAGACCTGCCCCTCACCCACCAGCCATGGGGGTTTTGGTCTTTCCAGACTAACCCTGCCCTGACAAAACCCATCCCATTAATCAGCTGTAAGTCCAATCCCTCTGACAGGCCCCCCGGCAGCCTAGAACTGGGGGGAGCAGATCTATGCCAAGCTCTAGATGTGTCTGGCTCTGCCCAGCTACCAGAATGCCCCCCTGGGGCACACACAGGTTTCGGCAGCCCTGAGGCTGCTATGCCTTGAACAGACAGCCACAGGAGTCATCTGCATTTGGAGCACTGCTGTACTGGCTACTGGTGCTGGAAATCTAGGTGGGCTCCCAAAGGGGTTGATGCAATGGCTTCCTGGCTCTGTGGTTGACCCCAGCCCTGGAGCACAGTCCTTGAGCTAAAGGGGAAACTTCCCTAAAGCAGACTGGATCCTCACGGATGTATGGAAACAGCTTCCCCCAATCTGCCCCCCATCCCACCACCCCACCACTCTGCAGATGCTTCAACCCTGGGGCACCCCACAAGGCAGCTGGGGAGATGGTGAGGAGAACCCACCTTCTTTCAGAGCCCCCAGGATTCCTGTATTGGGGAAGCAGCCCCAGGCCCTTCCACTGAGTCATGTGCAGGTTCTGCTTCATATACCCTCCCTCCCCCCATACTCACCAGCTCGAGCCCTGGAGGGCAGGAGAACGGCCACAGGGAGCAGGAGTAATAGCAGCATCCTCTTCAACAGAGCAGGGAAGGAGAAGGTGCTTCTCATACAGCGCTGGGGGTTTATAGACACGGCTGGGGGACAGAAAACCTCAGGGTGAAACTCTCTGCCATGTGAAAAGAACAGGAGTACTTGTGGCACCTTAGAGACTAACAAATTTATTTGAGCATAAGCTTTCGTGGGCTACAGCCCACTTCACTGGATGCATAGAATGGAACATATACTGAGGAGATATATACACATACAGAGAGCATGAAAAGGTGGGAGTTATCTAATTACAAACATTGAATCTATCTCCCCTTGTAAGTATTCTCACACTTCTTATCAAACTGTCTGTACTGGGCTGTCTTGATCATCATTTCAAAAGTTTTTTCTCTTACTTAATTGGCCTCTCAGAGATGGTAAGACAACTTCCACCTTTTCATGCTTTCTGTATGTGTATATATATCTCCTTACTATATGTTCCATTCTGTGCATCTGATGAAGTGGGCTGTAGCTCATAAAAACTTATGCTCAAATAATTTTTTTAGTCTCTAAGGTGCCACAAGTACTCCTGTTCTTTTTGCAGATACAGACTAACATGGCTGCTACTCTGAAATCTCTGCCATGTGGCTCTCTGGAGATCTCATAGCATGGGCTGGGGGGAGGGTCAGGCCCGCCTGAGTCTGCACAGCTGGGGCTGGTCCATGCCCCATTGTGCCCAGCTGGGGCCCTGTGGCCCCTGTCTCCATGAACATCTGGTGCTGAGCTGGGGGACATGCGTTCCCTGCTAACACTAGAGACACTAGAGTCTCTCCCTGCTTATTGTAGTGGGGGCTGTGGTTAACCTGAACTCATCACAGCTGCAGATGGGAATCCGGCCCTTTGATCCTTCTCTCATCTCCTCCACCCTGAGAGAGACAGAGGGAGGGGCTGAGGTCAGAGAGACCAAACACCGAACTTCAAGGCATCAGTGATAGGAGGGTCTCTCACACGTACAAGCCACTGAGCCAGACCGATCTATTGCCTGGGGCCAGATGCCCCTTAGCGGGGAAAGGCCCCATGTCCTATTCCCTATCCCCTCACCAGACTTGGGTAAATGGGGCTGTAGCTCTATTGGAGTCAATGGGGCCAGACCCCAGCTGGGGTCAATGAGCCACAGCAGTGCAATAACCCACAGTGTAACTGTCAACGATTAGGGGTCTCCCCTCCCAAGCGGTGGAAGAACCTCACGGTGTTTGTTACACAGCCAGAGACAGACTCTGTTTAACAGGAATTGCTCTGAATACAGAGAAGGAAACACCATGAAGGTGAAAAGTTTTCTATCAATCCAATGCTGAGCTGTTCATTGATTGGGAGAGGTAACGGACAGAGGGGACCATCAGACCATCTCCTCTGCCCTCCTCCCCTGTACCAGGTGGCCAAAGCACCTAGCCCAGGGGATCTGAATGACGTTGCCTGGGAATTGGCCATTCAAATCCCTTTGGTGGCTGGGCCAAACTCAGGCTCGGAGATATTGTGGCCAAGGGCTGGGCTGGATTCTCCATCCCTGGTGACGTGTGACTCAAGGTGGAATTGTGTCCAACAGCTCTGCTCTAGTTCAAACCAGGATTAACTCAGGGCTGTCTCAGGGCCAGGGCTGCACTAGGGTCAGACAGGACGAGCACCATGGTCCCTTCTGGCCTTGGAATGGATGAGTCTATCGAAAGAACATGGCTTTCTTATTGCAGTGGGTCAGGGTGGAGGAAGCCAGGGCATATGAGGGCAGCTCTGGGAATCTCTCTCATGCCTCTGGCTCAGACAAATCTGGCCTTTAGCCAGACAGGGATCAGCCCCTATCGTATTGTATGTATAGTTGGAGTTATTTTTTCAAATGTGCATTACTTTACACTTATCCACATTAAATTTCATTTGCCATTTTGTTGCCCAATCACTTAGTTTTGTGAGATCTTTTTGAAGTTCTTCACAATCTGCTTTGATCTTAACTATCTTGAGTAGTTTAGTGTCATCTGCAAACTTTGCCACCTCACTGTTTACCCTTTTCTCCAGATCATTTATGAATAATTTGAACAGGACTGGTCCTAGGACTGACCGTTGGGGAACACGACTAGTTACCCCTCTCCATTCTGAGAATTTACCATTAATTTCTACCCTTTGTTCCCTGTCTTTTAACCAGTTCTCAGTCCAGTAAAGGACCTTCCCTTTTATCCCATGACAGCTTAATTTACGTAAGAGCCTTTGGTGAGGGACCTTGTCAAAGGCTTTCTGGAAATCTAAGAACACTATGTCCACTGGATCCCCCTTGTCCACATGTTTGTTGACCCCTTCAAAGAACTCTAATAGATTAGTAAGAGATGATTTCCCTTTACAGAAACCATGTTGACTATTGCTCAATAGTTTATGTTTTTCTATGTGTCTGACAATTTTATCAACTATTGTTTTGACTAATTTGCCCAGTATTGACATTAGACTTACCGGTCTGTAATTGCAGGGATCACCTCTAGAGCCCTTTTTAAATATTGGGATTACATTAGCAACTTCCAGTCATTGGGTACCTAAGCCGATTTAAAGGACAGGTTACAAACCTTAGTTAATAGTTCCGCAACTTCACATTTGAGTTCTTTCAGAACTCTTCGGTGAATGCCATCTGGTCCCGGTGCCTTGTTAATGTTGAGTTTATCAATTAATTCCAAAACCTCCTCTACCGACACTTCAATATGTGACAGTTCCTCAGATTTGTCACCTACATAAGCCAGCTCAGATTTGGGAATCTCCCTAACATCCTCAGCCATGAAGATTGAAGCAAAGAATCCATTTAGTTTCTCCTCAATGACTTTATCGTCTTTAAGCGCTCCTTTTGTATTTTGATCGATCAAGGGGCCCCACTGGTTGTTTAGCAGGCTTCCTGCTTCTGATGTACTTAAAAAACATTTTGTTACTACCTTTGGAGTTTTTGGCTAGCGTTCTTCAAACTCCTCTTTGGCTTTTCTTATTACACTTTTGCACTTAAGTTGGCAGTATTTGTCCTCCTTTCTATTTGCATCACTAGGATTTGACTTCCACTTTTTAAAGGAAGTCTTTTTATCTCTCGCTGCTTCTTTTACATGGTTATTAAGCCACAGTGGCTCTTTTTTAGTTCTTTTACTGTGTTTCTTAATTTGGGTTATACATTGAAGTTGGGCCTCTATTATGGTGTCTTTAAAAAGTGCCCATGCAGCTTGCAGGGATTTCACTTTAGTCACTGTATCTTTTAACTTTTGTTTAACCCCCTCATTTTTGTATAGCTCCCTTTTTTGAAATTAAATGCCACAGTGTTGGGCTGTTGAGGTGTTCTTCCCCCCACAGGGATGTTGAATGCTATTGTATTATGGTCACTATTTCCAAGTGGTCCTGCTATAATTACCTCTTGGACCAGCTCCTGCGCTCCACTCAGGATTAAATCTAGACTTGCATCTCCCCTTGTGGGTTCCCGTACCAGCTGCTCCATGAAGCAGTCATTTAAAGTATTGAGAAATTTTATCTCTGCATTTCGTCGTGAAGTGAAATGTTCCCAGTCAATATGGGGATAATTGAAATCTCCCACTATTATTGAGTTCTTAAGTTTGATAGCCTCTGTAATTTCCCTTAGCATTTCATCATCACTATTACTGTCCTGGTCAGGTGGTTCATAATTGATCCCTAATGCTATATTTTTATTAGAGCATGAAATTTCTATCCATAGAGATTCTATGGAATATGTGGATTTGCTTAAGATTTTTACTTCATTTGAATCTACATTTTCTTTCACATATAGTGCCACTCCTCCCCCTGCACGAGATGGATGGCAGGAGAGATATCACTTGAGACCTATTAGGTTCACTCCTTCTGGGGCACCTGGCATTGGCCACAGTCTGCAGACAGGATACTGCGTTGGGTGGACCTTTGGTCTGATGCTCTTATGTAGGTATTAAGGCTCCTGTAATAATACCCTATTAAGGTATTAGGGAGTTAGGCACCTAAAAAACTCTGAGGAGCCAGACATTGATGTTTTTATTTATGGCTCAGCTCAGCTTCCCTTCATCCTACCCATGCATTATCCTGCCCCAACCCTGGATCATTCACACGCACGACATCCAATCTACAGGCCAGTGGTGGAAAAGGTACCATAAATTGTTCAGAGAAAATGTTTTTTAATCAGAACGATGGATTTTCTTCCCCATCCAAATGCCATTTGTTTTTCAGACAAGCATCTGTTTTTTCTGTTTTCCAAATATACCTCTACCCCGATATAATGCTGTCCTCCAGAGCCAAAAAATCTTACTGCGTTATAGGTGAAACAGGGTTATTTCAAACTTGCTTTGATCCATTGGAGTGTGCAGCCCCGCCACCCTCTTTACCGTGTTATATCCGAATTCATATTATATCGGGTCACCTTATTTCGGGGGTAGAGGTGTAGTTGGTGTGACGTTGTACTCCATATGTTTTATGGAAATATGTTAATGAATGTGGAGATGATGTAACTGGAATATATTTTATGCACAAGGTCTCTTGTAAGGTATCATTACAAAGCTTATGATCTACTGAGTGTGTTCATCCTATTTGTTTGCATGTATTATTTCTATGTCTGGAGTTAGGAGAATAAGATATAAACTTGTATTACTGATGAAAACATATTAAGTGGAAGACATAAAGGGTGCTTCAGAATCAATGAACTGTGAATGGGTTTTTTACCTGCAAGCCTTCCTATGTAATGAGGCAATGAAGACGGAGGTCTTACAGTGACATGCGCATATGTCACCTAATACTGGAATCCATCTTAAAATTGGTGCTTTTCCATTTAGAAGGAGGGGTGGGGATCCAGAGAGACAAAGGATTCCCGCCTTGTGCCAAAGTTATAAAAGGAGGTGGAACTGAACAAAGGAGGCCAGCCATGTGAAATCCCCTGCTTTTCACCTAAGATGCCTGCTGGAACTAACAAGAATTGTACCAGGGGAAAGGATTGGGCCCAGACTAGGAAGGAGTCTAGTCCAGGGATCTCAAACTCATATCACCATGAGGACCACATGAGGATTAATACATTGGCCCAAGGGCTGCATCACTGACACCCCCACGCTGCCCCTGGCCCCGTCCCCACTCCACCTCCTTCCATGAGGCCCCTCCCCTGTCATGCCTCTTCCCACCCCTTCCCCACCCCCATTCCGAGCCCTTCCCCAAAGTCCCCACCCCAACTCCGCCCCCTCCCTGCCCCTATTCAAACCCCTTCCCCAAATCCCGCCCCTGTCTCGCCTCATCTCCACCTCCTCTCCTGAGCATGCAGCTCCCCACTCCTCCCTCCTAGAAAGTGCTAAGCACCACCAAACAGCTGTTTGGCAGCGAGAAGTGCCTGGAGGTAAGCAGAGGAGCAGGGACGCAGTGCGTTGGGGGGAGGGAGTGTGGCGGGGAGGGGAACTTGGTGGCCCAGAAGAAATAACCCTGCAGGCTGCATGAGGCCCTCAGGCAGCGTGTTTGTGACCCCTGTCTAGTCTGTGAAAGAAGCTTATTGGAACATCTCTAAGGGTGAAATTTACCTATATTTAGTTTCTTAATGTATTAGCCTTTGACTTGTGTGTTTTGTTTTATTTTGCCTGGTGTCTTACTTTGTTCTGTCTGTTATTACTTGAAACCATTTAAATCCTACTTTTTATACTTAATAAAATCCCTTTTGTTTATTAATTGATCCAGAATAAGTGATTAATACCTGGGGGAACAAACAGTTATGTATATTCCATTATATGTCTCTATCTATGTTACAGAGGGTGGACAATTTATGTTTACCTTGTATAAGCTTTATAGAGAGTAAAATGGATGTATTTGGGGTTTGGATCCCATTGGGAGCTGGGTGATGAAGACAGGAGCACTTGCTGAACTGTTTTCAGTTAAGTCTGCAGCTTTGGGGGTGCGGTTCAGACCCTGGGTCTGTGTTGCCGCAGGCTAGTGTGTCTGGCTCAACAAGGCAGGGTTCTGAAGTCCCAAGCTGGCAAATAAAATGGGCTCAGAGGTAGTTTCAGCACATCGGGTGACAGTCCCAAGGGGGTCTCTGTGACTAAACCCATCGCAGTTGGAAATACACAACTCTTTCTTTTTCCCAGTATATTTCAGTGATGCTTTCCAGGTTCCTTTCGTTTAGTTTTTTCCATCCTCCCACAGTATCATAATAATAAATAAGAAATAATTAAATACTTCTGGGGTGCAGAGAGGAAAAAAAGAATATAAAATAATGGAAACAAACAAAAGTTGGGTCCGGCTCAAAATGTGCAAAACAAAACATTTGAAATTTCAATTTTTTTCACACAATTGTTTCAATCTGCTATTGTCATTGGCTGTTTAATTTGACTAACCAGGCTTTATGGTGACAGGTTGGAACTTAAGCCATATGGCCACATTCCTGCTCTCTGGCTTCGTGAAAGGAAGTTTTTAAACCAGCCAATGACACACTACAGCTAGGAATTTTGATAGTAGGGAACCCTGAAAGAATGAAATCGGTATAAAAATGATCAGCATTTGTAGGGGGCCTATAGAATTCAACTGAGAAAATTCAACATTTGCTTCAAAATCCTCTTGGCTGATGTAAGCAGAGGAATTCTCTGGGATTTCTAATGGTTCAGGAGAAAAAGTTTTCACCAAATATTTTTCTGGGGTAATGGGGCATTTGGATTAGACAGTCACAAGACAGAGAGACCTGGTAACAGAAGTAAGGAAGATGCAGCATAAAAAGCCAGGCAGACACAACCTTTAAGTACAGGAATGTGGCCCTGAGAGACAGCTAAGAGAGGAAAATTTTAGGGCAAAATATAAGTTGGAGAGGCAGAGTAGGACAGTGAAGAGAGGAGCTGTCTGCTGCTGTTCAATTCCAACTGTGTTCAGGGAAACAGGACTTTGGATATTCCTTGTAAATATTTGAGATTGGATCAAAGTAAATACCAGACCCTCTTGTCAATTTCTGTTTCCAACCAGAACACTCATAGGGTCCTAAACGTTGACTAGCCACTTGGGATGACAATAACATACAACAAAATTTCAAACATCAAACCAGCACTTCTAGCCACAAAAGGATTTCAGGACAGATCCATTTGTAGGATTTCTCTAACACTAGAAAAATGTTCTATGTAAACCATCTGAGGAGTTCCACACAAACACGGAGCCCAATATGGCCAAATGACTTTCAGCATTAGCTAATGCTGACTTTCAGATTTGCTGATGGCTCGAATATCTCCTCATTCAGTTCCTTGAGTACTCCAGGATGTATTTCATCAGGCCCTGGTGACTTGAAGCCATCTAACTTGTCAAAGTAACTTTTAACTTGTTCTTTCCCTATTTTAGCATCTGAACCTACTCCATTATCAGTGGCTTTCTCTATGTTAATTGTCTATATGCCACCAACCTTCTTGGTGAAAAATGAAACAAAGAAGTCATTAAGCACCTCTGCCATTTCCACATAATTTGGTTTTGTTTTTCCCTTAGTAATAGGCCTACTCTGTCCCGGGTCTTCCTCTTGCTTCTAATGTATTTGTAGAATGTTTTCTTGTTACGCTTTATGTCTGTAGCTAGTTTGATCACATTTTGTGCTTTGGCCTTTCTAATTTTGCTCCTACATACATGTTATTTGTTTATATTCCTCCTTTGTAATTTGATCTTGTTTCCACCTTTTGTAGGACGATTTCTTGTTTTTTAGAACATTCAAGATCTCCTGGTTAAACTAGGGTGGTCTCTTGCCATACTTCCTGTCTTTCCTACGCAGTGGGATAGTTTGCTCCTGTGCCCTTAATAAAGTCTCTTTGAAAAACTGCCAACTGTCTTCTATTTTTCCCCCTTAAACTTGCTTCCTATGAGATCTTAGCTACCAACTCGCTGAGTTTGCTAAATCTGCCTTCTTGAAATCCATTGTCTTTATTTTGCTGTTTTCCCTCCTACTATATGTTAGAATCATGAACTCTACCATTTCATGATCACTCTCACCTCAGCTGCCTTCCACTTTCAAATTCTTCACCAATTCCTCCTTATTTGTCAAAATCAAGTCTAGAACAGCCTCTCTCCTAGTAGATTTCTCCACCTTCTGGGACAAAAAATTGTCTCCAATACATTCCAAGAACTTGTTGGATAATCTGTGCCCTGCGGTGTTATTTTCCCAACAGATGTCTGGGTAGCTGAAACCCCCCATTACCACCAAGTCCCGTGCTTTGGATGTTTTTGTCAGTTGTTTGAAAAAATCTTCATCCACCTCTTCTTCCCGGTTAGCTGGTCTGTAGTAGATCCGTACTATGACATCACCTTTATTTATTACCCCTTTTATCCTTACCCAGAGCCTTTCAACAAGTCTGTCTCCTATTTCCATCTCAACCTCAGACCAAGTGTATACAGTCTTAATATATAAGGCAACATCTCCTCCCTTTCTACCCTGCCTGTCCGTCCTGAGCAAGCTGTACCCTTCTGTGTCCCATTTCCTGCCCCCTCACCAGACTAGGGTCAATGGGCCATAGCACCATTGGTGTCAGTGGGCCAGATCCCCAGCTGGTGTCAGAGGGGCGAAGCAGAGCAACAGTCCTCAGTGTAACTGTCAGTGGTTGGGGTCTCCCCTCCCAAGCAGTAGGAGAACCCCACGATGTTTGTTACACGGCCAGAGACAGATTCTGTTTAACAGGAATTCCCCTGAATACAGAGACAGAAACACTGTGAAGGTGGGAATGTTTGCATCATGTCAATGCTGAGCTGTTTGATAGCCCAAGGGGACCACTAGACCATCTCCTTTGCCCTCCCATACTGTGCAGGCCGAAGCACCCAGCTCAGGGGATCTGAATGATGTTGTCTGGGAATTGGCCATTCAAATCGCTTCGGTGGCTGGGCTTAGCTCAGGCACAGACTGGGCTGGATTCTCTGTCTCTGACAATATATGACTCAAGCCAGGATGTTTAGCTAACAGCTCTACTCTAGTTCAAGCAGGGATTAGCTCAGGGCCGTCCCAGGGCTGGGGCTACCCAGGGATCAGATGGGACGAGCTCTGTGGCTCCTTCTGGGCTTGTAATGGGGGTGGGAGGTGACACCCAGGGCATCTGAGCACAACTCTGTGTATCTCTCTTGTGCCTCTGGCTCAGATACATCTGGCCTTTAGCCAGACGGGGATCAGCCACATGGCATCTCCTGGTCCTGGGTAACGCTGGCCAGCACTGCCCCTGTTACCAGACAGAGAGAGCCAGATGGAGGAGAGTGTGGAGATACATAGATCAATTCTGTCTGTATCTGCTTCACAGCCCTCGATTTAGGGGTAGACATAATTTCAGCCCTATGGGTGTTGTAACCCCACATCCTGTAACCAGAGACCTGACCTGCCCTGCCCTGGTGGACCCAGCACCTGCCCCAGACAACACGGGTCAGGAGGGAGTTCAGCACTGGAGACATTTTATCAGGTCTGTCCTGATCCCAGAGGACAGGAGATGGGAAGTGAAATTAACAAGCAGTGTGGTGCAGGGGCTGGGGGGCTGCAGTGGCTGGAACTGACTGACTGAGCGGCTGTGAGCTGTGGGGAAGCAGGGTGTTCTCGTAGCCAGACCCCAGGCCTGTGCCTCAGGACAACAGGGTTCTGTTCCCAGCTCAGCTGCTCAGTGACCTTAGGCAAGTCACAGACCTGCTCTTTGCCTCAGTTTACCCAGCTGGGGCAAATTATCTTGATCACCCTTTGTAAAGCACTTTGAAGAGGGAAGAGCTGAGGCCCAGATACTCACAGGTATTCAGGCTCCTGCTGATTTCAGTGGGCGTTAGGGACCCAAACATCTCTGAGGATCCAGGCCTAGGTGGTCTCATTTAGCTCTAATTTTGTATGTGGATCAACCCAGCTTCCCTGCAGCCCACCCACTGCCCCATTATCCTTCCTCAGCCCTGGATCATTCGCACATGTGATGTCCAATCAACAGGCAAGTGATGGAAAAGGTAGAGGAAATTGTTCAAACAAGACTGTTTTTATTTTTAAAAAATTGATTTTTTCCCCTCAAGTGTCCATTTTCTCTCTCTGTCAACTAGATTAGATATAAATATAATCAAATTTGTAGGAGGCCTATACAATTCAACTAAGAAAATTTTGCCCTTGCTGCAGAATCCCCTAGGTTGATGTAAAACCCTGTACATCGGGGTGAATTCTAATGACTCAGGAGAAAAGATTGTCACCGAATATTGTTCTGGGATAAAGGGGCACTTGGATCAGACAGTCACAACACAAACAGAGAGACCCAGGGACAGAGCGAGTCAGAGACAGAGTAAAAAGCCAGGCAGACACAACCTGTAAGTACAGAAATATAGCCCTGAGGGATAGCTAAGAGGGGAAACCTTTTGAGCAAAGAGTCTTGGCAGGAGAGGCAGGCTGGGAACAGTGAAGAGAGGAGCTGTCCACTGCTGTTTGATTCTGACTTTGGATATTCCTTGTAAATAAACCATATCACATCAAACTAAATACCAGACCCTGTCATCAATTTCTGCTCGCAACCAGAACACCTGTAGGGCCGCAAACATTGACTAGCTACTTGGGGAGACAGTAAAATAGTACAAAATATCAAACATCAAAAGGACATTTCTAGCCACAAAAGAATTTCAGGACTGAGCCATTCGTAGCATTTCTCTAACAGTAGGGGGAAAAAAACCCCTCTGATTTAAACCATCTCAGGAGTTCCACAGAAGCATGGAGCCAAGTATGGCCAAAATGACCCTTTAAGGGGGGTGTCTCCTTTTACTCAGCTTCTGCAGAGTTTCTTTGATCCAGGGGATGGATTTGGAGATTCTTGTGTATATGCTGGGGTGCCTGTCCGGATCTTCATTGCAGATGATGCCCTGGACCACCCCGTCACACGCCAAGGGCCCGCCAGAATCTCCCTGCCAATAAGGAGAATAACATCAGTGACTGACATTACCCAGCCTGGCTTGTCCTCAGGAGATCTCAGATTGCATGTGGGACAGCTGTTCTCTGCAGCTAAAGGCCCAGCCCTTGCCGCTAAACAGAATCAGCCTGAAAATGGGTGAGCAGAGAGAGAAATCTAGAGCTGGGCAGATGATGTACCTGTGGGAAAGGCAGTGTCTGACTCAAGTAGGCAAGGTACTGGAGTCCCAAGCTGGCAGGGAAAATGGCTTAGAGGTAGTCCCATCATATGAGTTGGCAGTTCCCAAGGGGTTTTCTGTGATCCAACTCATCACAGGTTGTTCTTAACCAATCAAGAAATCCTTTACTTGCCTTGAGGGATCTGAGCCCTACTGAACAGAACAACTTTTTAGGGAATTGACATGGATCAGTGCTAGGTCTCAGCTGTTGTACTAGAGAATGATCCTACTACATTCACTTACAATCATCAGCCATCAATTCTTTCATGTCTCTACAATGTTCCTCATACTGCACATCATTAATTCTCCGAGCACTAACGATGCCCTTTGCCTTAAGGCGCTCTGTGAGTGTGATCCCTGCTAGTTCCAGTTTCGGGGGGGGGGGGGGGGGCGCTAGTTTAAAGCATCAAAAGCAGTCGTCTCAAGTTATTGTTGGAGATTCTCTTAGGCCATTGACCTAGACTGATGAAGGAGAAACAGGCACAGGGCCTGGCTTAGTTAAAATCTAAGTTATGGTTCCTTGAGGTCTCACTTGGCTGAGAACAGAGTCAACACAGAAACACCTAGATACCGAGATTAAAGAAAGACTCTGCCATGAAATCTCACCACTTCTTCTCTTGTCCTTCCAACCCCGGAGGAGGAAAGGGGCTGTGCCGAATTGCTGGGCCAAGCATCTGGGAACCCTTCTGGAATTCAACATTATCTGATACACTCAGCAAGCTCTCATCCCACATACTGACCTCTGTCTCCTGGGTCATTTGCTCGGGCAGATATAGGGGTCTTGCTACTTCCATCTGTATCCAGTAGATGGCGATGCTCCATAAAAATCTCTTTGATCCTTTTCTTTTTTATATATTTCATTCACTCCAGCCACCTTATTTCTGTGTCGGCCCAGCCTAGGCAGCTGGGATTCCCCAGTTTTAAACAATGTGTTTTAATATTGCAAAATTACACTCACGATAGGACTTTGGACCTTTCCATGTGTGTTTTGTGTTTTCCTTCTGTCGTGCAGTTAAACAATTCAGAGATTCCAAGATAATTGTGATCAACTTGGGTGACCTCCTGTAGAACACAGACCAGAGAACATCCCCCAGATAATTCCTTTTGATCTATAGCAGATCTTTTAAAAAATGCAATCTTCATTAAAAATTGGTAGTAATAGAGAATCCACCATTACTCTGTTAAAAATTAATACCATGAAACAATCTTTAGAAAGAAAAACAAACAAAATCCTTTATAGTCCCTCTGAATTTGAAAACAATTGATTTTGACTTTCTCAGTATAAGGTGAGTTTTCCAATCTTTTGATCATTCTCGTTGCTCTTTTCTGAGCTCTCTCTAATTTATCAATGTCTTTCTTGAACCATGGACACCAGAACTGGATAGGTCACCCTGAATAGGACACCAGTCGGTTGGTCAGTCTTTTGGGGTCTCTTTAGCCAACCAAAAGGTGAAGGAGGAAGTTCATCCATATGTAGGTGCATATGTTGGTCTCTGTATTACGCAGTCACACAACTTTAGGTAGAAATCTGCATGGGCCAGGAGCAGGGCTGTGACAATTCCACTCCACTGTTTAATGTCCTCATATTCTCCCTTTGGCTTTTCCAGCAACATCTTTGTCTACCTGGGAGTCCAAGTCTTCATGAAGCCAGGAGAGAACTGGCAATGGATCTGGGCCCGTCGCGGGGTCCAGCACCCTGACTTCAACAATGAAGATTTTCACAATGACATCATGCTGCTGAAGGTACTGCCCCCAGTGACCTCACACTGCCAGTGTACTGCTTCCATCCCATCACCGTGCCCACAGTGACCTCACACTCAATCCCTAGACACACATCCATGCTTTGGCTGAGTGGTGCTGCCGCACAGCAGCTCCGATCCCTGTACTGTTCCAGGTCCATTCTCTCTCTCTCTCTCTCTCTTGCCCATGGCAGCTGTCACACAGCGCAGTGCTGATGGACTGGGTGGTGCCCATCCCCCTGCAAGAGACTGATCACCATGTCAGCACAGTCTCTGAGTGCAGCATGGCTGGGTGTGGTCAGACCAGAGTGAACACCACCACTGACAGGCTGCAGGAGGCAGAGCAGGAGGTGGTGTTGCACTGCCTGTGCAAAGAGTGGTACCGTCATTACGACCTCACCACCATGCTGTGTGCTGGCAGTCCAGACATTAAGAAATCACCATTTCAGGTAAATATTCCCCACACACACACCCGCCCAGAAGAAATCACCATTTCAGGTAAATATTCCTGCACACACACAATGGAAGTGCAGCAAGCTTCTCCAGGGCAAGGAGCTGGTGGAAACCTATATGCCCATACCTCCCTTTCTCCACTGCCCCAGAAGGGGAGTCCATGATGCATTATGGGAGATGCAGCCCAGGTAGGGAGCCAAGCCTCTAAGACGTCTCCAGAGATGTATCTCCAGTATAGTGTCCTTGTGCAAGATGCTGGTGGAAACAGGCTTAAATTTAACATGGGTTCACGCACTTAGGGACAAGTAACAAGAATTGCTGTTCTGAGACAGGGGCTCATCAGCTGGAAGCAACAGAGGGGGAGGGAATCCTGGGTGTGTCGGTCAATTGCAGGATGACTATGGGCCACCATCAGGCCATGGCCGGGAGAAAGGCAAATGCGATCCTGGGATGTAGCAGCCGAGGTGTCTCCAGTAGAGAGGGAGGGTTTAATGCCAGTGGAGAAGGCTCTGGGGAGAGCTCAGCTGGAATCTGGTGCCCAACTCTGGGCAGCCCTGTCCAAGTGAAAGCAGCTGCCGAGAAGGTCTGGTGGGATAATCAGGAATGGAGAGTCGATCTGAGAAGAAGGGAATAAAATATCTGGGCAAATTAGCCTAAAACACAGGCTGAGCGGGGTCTGATTGCTCTACAAATACATTGGGATGGGGGGAACACAAAAGAGCGAGATGACCATTGAAGCTAAAGGACAAATCAGGGGTGGGGATCAATGGAGGCTGGAGGTGAGGAGAAGTTTCTAACCATCAGAGGGGAAGGTTCTGTAACAACCTCCAAAAGGAGGGAACAGTTAGTGGGAACAGCCTAACCAGGATGCCAATGGAGCTTGATAAGTTTATCCATGATACAATGGGGCTGTCTGGGACTTGACTCCATGACACAGTCCTGTGTTCCCATAAGGGCATGAGGCACCTGAAATACAACTCCCATTATGCATCATGATTAGACATTTTGGGGCGTCAATTTTTTAGCAAAATGTTCCAGGAAAAATGCAGATGAAAAGTCCCCCACGTCCCCCCCGCATCCCCACCAAGTGTTCTGACCCTCTCTAGTCCTCACCATCACCTGGGGTTCTACCAGTGAACTCAAACCTGAGGCTACTCAACAGTCAGTACCCTGGGTGAAATCCTAGCCCCGTGGAGGTGGATGGGAGCTTTGCCATTGATGTCCATAGGGCCAGGATGGCATTGGAGCCGAGGGAGAATCAATGTTCCTATCTAACAGGAAATGGCAGCATTTCAATCTTTGTTTTCCAAGAAAAGTTGACAGAGTGGAAATTCCAAAAGGAGAAATGTTGACTCAGAAATGTTGAAATGTTTCATTGCAACATTTTCCATCAAAATGCAATATGCTGACATGTGAACAGACTGAAATGCTTCCTTCCATGTGAACAAACTGGAGATAGTTCAGAGGAAAGAAACAACCATAAAAAATGATCTGAGGTTTAGAACAGCTGATCTAGGAGGAAAGGCTGAAGGAGTTGGGCATGGTTAGGGTGGAGAAGATGAGGCAGGAGTGGGGAATGTGATAACCATCTTCAAATATGTTAAGGGCTTCTATAATGAGGAGAATGGCCAAATGTTCTCCATGTCCACTGAAGATGGGGGAAGAAGTAATGGGCTTAATCTGCATTAAGGGAGATTCATGTTGGATATCAGAAAAAACTCTCTAACTCTGAGGGTCCTTAAGCTCTGGAGCAGGTTAATTGGGGAAGTTAAAGAATCCCTGTCATTGGACGTTTTTAAGACCAGGCTGGACAAACACCTGTCAGGGATGGTCTAGGTTTATTTGGTCTGGCTTCCAAGTGGACGGTTAGACTAGATGGATCTCGAGGTTCCTTCCAGCCCAACATTTCTATGAATCTAGGATTTTGGTTGTTGAGCTCGCCGAAAGTGCTTCATTGCAAGCCACTTCAACATTAAAGTGCAGTTCCTTATCGATGCATTGCCTTCTGAGAGCTTAGTTCAGGCCTCTATTTTCCCTTACATAGCCCCTGCCTGGACTACATCTCCCACAATGCACTGAGTCATGGGATTCCCATGATGCCCCGAACAGCTCAAGTCTCAGAGACAAATCTGAGTTGCATTATGGGAGATGATGTCCTCAAGGGAGCCAAGCGCTTAGGAGAGAATGAAGATGTGAACTACAAATCCCATGAATAGGAAAAAAACAGTTGAACATTTTGAACTGATTCCTAACTATGGAATGTTCTGATTTGTGTGGAACTGACACAAAATGATGCAAAAATGGAAAATTTCAGTGATGTGGAAACTGCCTTTGCCATGGCTACAAGCTTTAGATTTCTCTCTCTGCCAACCCATTTCCATGCCGGTTCTGTTTGGTGGAAAGGGCGTGGCCTTAAGCTGCAGAGAACACCTGTCCTGTTGGACAGGCTGCCCTGGGAAATGTCAGTCACTGATGTTATTCTCCGTATTGGCAGGGTGATTCCGGAGGGCCCCTGATGTGCGAAGGGCTGATCCAGGGCATCATCTCCAATGGAGATCTGGACAGGCACCCCCCAGCATTTACATGAGAATCTCCAAATTCATCCCCTGGATCAAAGAAACTCTACAGAAGCTGAACTAAAGCCTGTGTGGAACCCTGAAATGCATTAGGTCAGAGTATATGTTTCTGTTGTTAGAGCAGTGCTACCAATGGCTCAATCCTGAAATCTATTTGTGGCTAGAAACACCCTGTCAGTCTTTGAAATTTTGTTCCATTCTATTTCCTCCCCAAGTGGCTAGTCAATGTTTAGGACCCTGAGAGCAGAAACTGATGATGGAATCTGGTATTTCCTTTGATGCATTCTGGTTTATTCACAAGGAATATCCTGGTTCCCTGAACACAGTCAGAATCAAACAGCAGCAGAGAGCTCATCTGTTCACTGTCCCAAGTCTGCCTCTCCAGAAAAGTCTCTGTGCTCAAAAAAACTACTTCTCTTAAGGTACGTCTACACTATGGGATTATTCCGATTTTACATAAACCAGTTTTGTAAAACAGATTGTATAAAGTCGAATGCACGCGGCCACACTAAGCACATTAATTCAGCGGTGTTTGCCCATGGTCCGAGGCTAGTGTCGATTTCTGGACCGTTGCACTGTGCATAGCTATCCCATAGTTCCCACAGTCTACCCCGCCCCGTGGAATTCTGGGTTGAGATCCCAGTGCCTGATGGGGCAAAAATCATTGTCGCGGGGTGGTTCTGGGTAAATGTCGTCAGTCATTCCTTCCTCCGGGAAAGCAACGGCAGACAATCATTTCACACCCTTTTCCCCTGGATTGCCCTGGCAGATACCATAGCACGGCAACCATGGAGCCGTTCAGCTTTTTTTTACTGTCACCGTATGCGTACTGGATGCCGCTGACAGAGGCGATACTGCAGCGATACACAGCAGCATTCATTTGCCTTTGCATGACAGCAGAGATGGTTATCAGTCATTCTGTACTGTGTGCTGCCATTGTAAATTGGCAATGAAATGACGGTTATCTGTCGTTCGGTACTGTCTGCTGCTGTCATGGGTGCCCCTGGCTGAGGTCGGATGGGAGCACAAAGACAAAAATGGGAATGACTCCCCGAGTCAATTCCTCCTTGATGGTATCTAAAAATAGAGTCAATCCTGCCTAGAATATGGGGCAAGTGTACTAGAGAACCAGTGTATCAAAGAGCACAGCCGCTCTGTGTCAGATTCCTCAGAAATTATGAGCTGCATGCTATTCTAGGGGTTGTCCCTGCAACAACCCCATCCGTTGCTTCCCTCGTCCTCAAACCTTCCTGGGCTACCGTGGCAGTGTCTCCCCATTTGTGTGATGAAGTAATAAAGAATTCAGGAATAAGAAACAGTGACTTGTTAATGAGATAAAATGAGGGGGAGGCAGCCTCCAGCTGCTATGAAAGTCTAGCCAGGACATTAAAGGGTGGGGGGGGGAGCCCAGCCTCCTGCTGCTATGATAGTCCAGGAAGTACAGAATCTTTTCTTTACACATGAAAGGGAGGGGGCTGATGGAGCTCAGCTCCCAGTTGCTATGATGAGGACGGTTAGCAGCCGTTCTGTACCATCTACCAGGAATGACCGAGAGTCATTCCTATTTTTACCCTGGCGCCCCTGGCCGGCCTCACCTGAGGCCAGCCAGGAGCACTCACAGGCTCATGACCAGGACGGCTATCAGTCCTACTGCACTGTACCGTGTGCCACTGGGGAGGGGAGGAAAGAGGATGCTACTGTTTACTCCTGCAGCACCGTATCTACCAGCAGCATGCAGTATATATAGTGTGACATATAAAAAAGTCAAGAAACGATTTTTCCCCCTTTTCTATCATGGAGGGGTGGTAAATTGACGAGATAGACCCTGAACCACCCTGGACAATGTGTTTGACCCTACAGGCATAGGGAGCTCAGCCAAGAATGCAAATGATTTTCACAGATTGTGGGATAGCTGGAGTCCTTGGTACCCCCTCCCTCCATGATCGTCCATTTAATACTTTGGCTTTCTTTTATGCTTGTCACACAGCACTGTGCTGTGGACTCTATATCATAGCCTGGAGATTTTTTTTCAAATGCTTTGGCATTTCGTCTTCTGTAACGGAGCTCTGATAGAACAGATATGTCTCCCAGTGATCAGATCCAGATCTCCCGTACAGTCCATGCTAGAGCTCTTTTTGGATTTGGGACTGCATCACCACCCGTGCTGATCAGAGATCCACGCTGGACAAACAAGAAATGAAATTCAAAAGTTCACGGGGCTTTTCCTGTCTACCTGGCCACTGCATCCAAGTTGAGATTGCTTTCCAGAGCGGTCACACTGGAGCAATATGAGATACTGCCCGGAGGCCAATACCATTGATTTGTGGCCACACTAACCCTAATCCAATATGGTAATACCGATTTTAGCGCTACTCCTCTCGTTGGGGAGGAGTACAGAAACCAATTTAAAAAGCTCTTTATATCGATATAAAGGGCCTCGTTGTGTGGACGGGTACAGCGTTAAATCGGTTTAAAGCTGCTAAAATCGGTTTAAACGCGTAGTGTAGACCAGGCCTTAGCTGTTTCTCAGGGCCACATTCCTGTGCTTTCAGATTATGTCTGCCTGACTTTCTACTCTCTGTCTGTCACTCTTCTGCCCCCACGTCTCTCTCTATTATATCTGTCTGATCCACATACCCCATTATCCAGAATAATATTTGGTGACAACCTTACCTCCTGATTCATTAGAATTACCACATGTGCACAGGGTTTTACATCAGCCTAGGGGATACTGAAGCAGGGTAGAATTTTCACTGTTGAATTCTATACCCTCTCTACAAATGCTGAACATTTTTATACCTATTGCAGTTTTCAAGGGTTTTCTACCATCAAAATTCCTAGCTGCAGTGTGTCATTAGTGTCTTATAAACTTTCTTTCACTCAACCAGAGGGTAGGTTTTGGTGGCCAACCTATCACTACAAAGCATGGCTAGCTGAATTAGACAGCACATGACAATAAGACACTGAAATTGTTGTGTAAAAAAAATGAAATTTTGAATGTTTTGTTTCACGCATTTTGAGCCAGACCCAACTTTTATTTATTTTCGGTATTTTCTTTTCTTTTTCCCACAAATATTTAATTATTTATTATTATTGTGATACTGACTGAAGCTTGGAAAAACCCAAAGGAAGGGAACCTGGAAAGCATTGCTATAAGAACATAAGAATGGCAATACTGGGTCAGACCAAAGGTCCATCAAGCCCAGTATCCTGTCCTCTGACAGTGGCTAATGGCAGGTGCCCCAAAGGGAATGAACAGACAGGTTATCATCAAGTGATCCATCCCCTGTCACCCCTGGCAAACACAGGCTAGGGACACCATTCCTGCCTATCCTGGCTAATAGCCATCGATGGACCTATCTTCCATGAATCTATCTAGTTCCCCTTTGCACCATGTTATAGTATTGGCCTTCACAACTCTCTCTGGCAAGGAGTTCCAGAAGTTGACAGTGCTTTGCATGAAAAAATACTTTCTTGTGTTTGTTTTAAACCTGCTACCTATTAATTTAATTTGGTGGCCACTTGTTCTTGTGTTATGAGAAGGAGTAAATAACACGTCCTTATTTACTTTCTCTAGACCACTCGTGATTTTATAGACCTCTATCATATCGCCCCTTAGTCGCCTCTTTTCCAAGCTGAAAAGTCCCAGTCATATTAATCTCTCCTCATATAGAAGCCGTTTTATACTCCAGTCAGTTTTGTTGCCCCTCTCTGAACCTTTTCCAATTCCAATAGATCTTTTTTGAGATGGAGCGACCACATCTGCACACAGTATTCAAGATGTGGGCATGGATTTATAGAGTGGTAATATGATATTTTCTGTCATATTATCTAGCCCAGTTTGCTTTTTTGACAGCTGCTGCACAATGGGTGGATGATTTCAGAGAACTATCCACAATGACTCCAAGCAGGGTCGGTGTAACCACTAGGCAAACTAGGCAGCCGCCTAGGGTGCCTAGTGGTTGGGGGTGCCTAAAAGTCCCCTCAGGTGAGAAGGTGGAGCAGATGTGAGCTGGGGCAGGGAGTGCGGGGAGGGCTGCCCACAGTAACGAGTGGGAGGGCGCACAGGGGACTGCTCCCTGCCCCAGATCACCTCCACTCTGCCTCCTCCGCTGAGCACACAGCCCCCGCTCTAATTCTCCTCCAATCGGCATCGCAAGCCTGGGAGAGGAGGAGAATTAGAGTGAAACCAGCGTGCTCAGTGGAGGAGGCGGAGCCGAGGTGAGCTGGGGCGGGATCCCCAGGCAGGGTTAGTTGTCACAGCAGGGGGCGGGGTTAGATTCCATCTGGGGGGGCTCCCCAGGTGGGGTTAGCTGCCGTGGGGGAGGGTCCTTGGGCGGGGGTAGATGCAGAGGGGGGCAGCTGCTGGGGGCTGCTCCCCAGGTGTGGGGGGTGGGCTGGGTTAGCTGCGGCAGCGGGCGGGGTTAGCTGCCGCGGGGGGGCAGCGAGCGGGTTAGCTGGCGTGGGGCAGCGCAAGGTGGAAGTTTTGCCTAGGGCGCGAAACTTGCTTGCACTGGCCCTGACTCCAAGATCTCTTTCTTGAGTGGTAACAGCTAATTTAGACCCCATTATTGTATATGTATAGTCAGGATAATGTTTTCCAATGTGCATTATTTTGCATTTATCAACGTTAAATTTCATCTGCCATTTTGTTGCCCAGTCATCCAGTTTTGTGAGATTCTTTTGTAGCTGTTTGCAGTCTGCCTGGGACTTAAATATCATGAGTAGTTTTGTATCATCTGCTAATTTTGCTACCTCACTGTTTACCCCAGAGATTTTCAAACAGGGGTCATCGCTTGTGGAGGGAAAGCCCCTGGTGGGCCGGGCCAGTGTGTTTACCTGCCTCGTCTGCAAGTCCGGCTGATTGCAGCTCCCACTAGCCGTGGATCGCTGCTCCGGGCCAATGGGAGCTGCTGGAAGTGGCAGCCAGTAAGTCCCTCAGCCCACGCCACTTCCAGCAGCCCACATTGGCCCAGAGCAGTGATCTGCGGCCAGTGGGAGCCACGATAGGCCGGACCTGTGGATGGGGCAGGTAAACACACCAGCCCAGCCCATCAGGGGCTTTCCCTACACAAGCGGCGACTCCTGTTTGAGAAGCCTTGGTTTACCCCTTTTTCCAGATAGTTTATGAATATATTAAATAGGACAGGGCCCAGTACAGATCCCTGGGGGACAGCACTATTTACCTCTCTCCATTCTGAAAACTGACCATTTATTCCTACTTTTTGTTTCCTGTCTTTTAACCAGTTACCAATCCATGAGAGAACCTTCCCTCTTATCCCGACAGCTTATTTTGCTTAAGAGCCTTTGGTGAGGGACCTTGTCAAAGGCTTTCTGAAAATCTAAGTACGCTATATCCACTGGATCTCTTTTGTCCACATGCTTGTTGACCCCCTCAAAGAATTCTAGTCGATTGATGAGGCGTGATTTCACTTTACAAAAACCATGTTGACTATTTCCCAACAAATTATGTTCATCTATGTGTCTGACAATTTTGTTCTTTACAATAGTTTCAACCAATTTGACTGGTACTGAAGTCAGGCTTATTGGCTTGTAGTTGCCAGGGTCACCTCTGAAGTCCTTTTTAAAAATTGATGTCACATTAGCTATCCTCCAGTCATCTGGTACAGAAGCTTATTTAAACGATAAGTTACAGATAACAGTTAAAAGAACAGGAGTACTTAAGGTGCCTCAAGTACTCCTGTTCTTTTTGCGGATACAGACTAACACGGCTGCTACTCTGAAAAATGACAGTGAAGTAGTCCTGCAGTTTCACATTTGAGTTCCTTCAGAACACTTGGGTGAATATCATCAGGTCCTGGAGACTTATTACTGTTTAGTTTATCAATTTGTTCCAAAACCTCCTTAATGAAACCTCAATTTGAGACAGTTCTTCAGATCTGTTACTCAAAAAGAATTGCTCAGGTTTACGAATCTCCCTCACATCCTCAACAGTGAAGACCAATGCAAAGAATTCATTTAGTTTCTCCGCAATGACCTTATCATCTTTGAGATACATTAGGAGAAAAAAAGAATTGTGTATTTCCAACTATTTGGAAAATATCAAAAAGGGATGCAAGTTTGAAAAAGAAATGTCATTTGAGGGGGAAAAAAAAGCCTTTTTGTTACAATAAAAACAGTCTGGTTTGAACAATTTGCTCTACCTTTTCCAGTACTGGCCTGCAGATAGGATGTTGCATGTGTGAATGATCCAGGGCTGGGGGAGGATAATGGGCGGTGGGCAGCATGCAAGTATGCTGGATTGAGGCATAAACAAATAAATTAGACCATCTAAGCTTGGATCCTCAGAGGTGTTTGAGTGCCTAACTCCCACTGAAATCAGCAGGAGCCTGAATACCTGTGAGGATCTGGGCCCCTAGCCCTTCCTATCAGGGGATCTCAAAATGCTTTACGAAGGCAGTCGGGATCATTAGCCCCAGATGGGGAAACTGAGGCATGGAGAGGGGCCATGATTTCTCCAAGGTCACCCAGCAGCAGAGCTGGAACAGAACCCAGCCATCCTGAGGTTCAGGTGACCACTAGGCCACACTGCTTTCCCACAACTCATTAGCACCTCAGTCAGGCAGTCTCAGGCAGCCTCTCCACCACACTGCTTGTTAATTTCACTTCCTGTCTCGCATCATCTGCAATCAGTACAGATCTGACACAAACATCTCCAGCCCTGAATTCCCGCTTGACTCATGGTATCTGGGGCAGGCATTGGGTCCACAAAGGCAGGGCAAGTCTCTGGTTACAGGTTGTGGGGCTGTAACCCGTACAGAGCTGGAACTATGCCCAGCCCCACCCTGACACCCAAATCCAGTGGCTGAGGGGTAGATACAGACAGAATCGACCTGTGTGTCTCCACCCTCCCCTCCATCTGTCTCTCTCTGTCTGGTAACAGGGGCAGTGATGGCCAGTGCTCCCCAGGACTGGGAGATGCCGTGTTGCTGATCCCTGTCTGGCTAAGGGCCAGATTTCTCTATGCCAGAGGCATGAAAGAGATTCCCAAAGCTGCCCTCAGATGCCCTGGGTCCCTCCACTGTGATCCTCTGCAACAAGACAGTCACATTCCTTGAACAGATTCATCCATTCCCAACCCCAGAAGGGGCCATGGTGCTCATCTCATCTGACCCCAAGTATCTCTGGCCCTGAGATGTCCCTGAATTTATCTCAGCTCGAACTAGAGCCGAGCTGTTAGAGAAACAGCTCTGCTTGAGTTACACATCACCACGAGTGGAGAATCCAGCCTGGCCCTGGCAAGCAGCATCTCTGAGCCTGGCACTGGCCCAGCCCCCAAAGGGATTCCAATGGCCAATTCCCAGGCAAAGTCATTCAGATCCCCTGGGCTGGGTGCTCTGGCCTGCAGTTTATACAGTGGGGAGAGGAGATGGCCTGATGGTCCCCACTGGCCATCACCTCTCCAGCGTTACGAACAGCTCAGCGTTGACATGATATAAACCTTTTCACCCTCACAGTGTGTCCTTCTCTCTATTCAGGGCAATTCCTGTTAAACAGAGTCTCTTTCCAGCCATTTAACAAGCACCGTGGGGTTCTCCCACTGCTTGGAAGAGGAGACCCCTAACTGCTGACAGTTACACTGTGGTTTATCGCATTGCTATGGCCCATTGACCCCAGCTGGGATCTGACTCCACTGACACCAACTAGGGATGTGAGCCACCAGGTTGGTGAAGAGGCAAGTTTAGGGACATGGGGCTTTTCCTGTCCAGGCAGCGCTGTCTCTGATCTGGCCACAGGGCAGGGGACTGGCTGGCTCAGGGGGGAGGTGAATTGGATTTGGGGCCTTTTCGCTTTAGGGGCCGCCAGCTCACATCTGGCCTCAGGGATGAGAACTGGCCAGCTCATTAGGTTGTATTTTCCCAGCCTCAGCAAGGTATGTGTGAGAGGCCCTGCTATCATCAACACCTTGAAATGCAGCGTTTGGTATCTCTGACCTCAGCCCCTCCCCCTGTCTCTCTCAGGATGAGGGGAGACCTGAGAAGGATCAAAGGGCCAGGTTCCCATCTACAGCTGAGATGAGTTCAGGTTAACCACAGCCTCCACTACGATAGGCGGGGAAAGACTCTAGTGTCTCTGGTGTTAGCAGCGAACTCATGTCTCCCAGCTCAGCACCAGATGTGCACGGAGACACAGGCTGCAGGGCCCCAGCTGGGCACAATGGGGCATGGCCCAGCTCCAGTTGTGCAGGGCTCCAGGCACTGAGCAGCCCCAGAAGATGCCCAGCTGTGCAGACTCAGCAAGGTCTGACCCTCCCCACAGCCCACACGGGGACTTCTCCAGTGAGCTACATGGCAGAGAATTTTACTCTGAAGTTTCCTGTTCCCTCCAGCCATTTCTATAAAACCTCAGAGGCTGTGTGTGAAACACCTTCTCCTTCCCTGCTGTGGTGCAGAGGGTGTTGCTGCTACTCCATCTCCCCTTGGCTGTTCTCCTCCCTCCAGGGCTCGAGTTTCTGAGTATGGGGGGGCCCATAGGGAGCAAAGCCTGCACATGGCTCAGTGCAAGGGCCTGAGGCTGCTTCTCTAATACAAGAATCCTGGGGGCCATGAAAGGAGGCAGCTTCTCCTCACCATGTCCCCTGCCCCCTTGTGAGGTGCCCCAGGGCCGAGGCATCTGCGGGTCAGTGAGGTGGGGAGTAAAAAGTTGTTTCCATGGGGATCCTGCCTGCATTATGGAAGCTTCCCACAAATGAACTTCAGCCCCCGATCGTGGGTGTGTGACATTCCCTGGAGGCCACATGCAAGGTAACAGCCTCCTAGTGCTGCCGGCTAACTGCCTCACCCCTTTAGCTCAAAGGCTGTACCCCATGGCTCTGGTTAACCACAGAGCTGGGTGGCCATTGGATCAGCACATTTGGGAGCCCACCCAATTTTTCAGCCCTGGGTGGAGACCAGCTCTTCCAGCACCACTAGCCAGCGCAGGAGACCTCGGGCTGGCCTAACCTATTTGTGCCCTTTGGGACCATTCTGGTAGCTGGGCAGAGCTGGGAGCCTCCAGGGCTTGACACTGATCTGCTGCCCCCCATTTCTAGGCTGCCGGGGGCCCTGCCAGAGGGATTGTGCTTACAGCTGATTAATGGGGCAGGTGTTGCAAGGGCAAGATGGGTCTGGAAAGATCAACCCCCCCCATGGCTGGGGGGGCAGATCTGACCTGAGACGTGGGGCAGGGTTTCAACAGAGCTCCACAATCACTGACCTCAGTGGGATTCTCCAGTGAACTCAGTGCGGTGGGAGGGGAGTGCCAGTGATCTCCATCTTAGCTGGGTTGAGTAACCGATCCTGGAGGAGGGGGCAGGGAAATTGGGCTGGCTGAGTTGATGGGCTGATCTGGGCAGCAGAGGGCAAGGTTGAGGATGAGGGTAGGGATAGGACTGCAGTCCTTGGTTAAACACTCCAGCCTCGTGTTGTTCCAAAGCAGGTGAGTTTTACCCTCCCCGTCTCTCTACGAGGGGAGATCATCTGGCAAAGAAAGCCGGGCATCACTCTAGACCTTACATGGCCTTCCTGAAGATAGGGACAGGTAGAGATGGAGATGGACGCTGTGGAGAGGATCTTGGTTTCAGAGGATGTGGTGATGACAGCAGCTCATTGTAACTGCAACCTGGTGTAAGAAACATGCCATCCCCCACCCCTGAGCCAGTCAGTCCCAGCCCTGGGACTGGATCAGAGCCAGTTCCCCTAGAGGGGAAAGGTGCCATATCCCATTCCCTGACCCCTGAGCACGGGCCGGGCCACTGCTTCCCACAGCTCCCATTGGCAGGGAACAGCGAAATGCAGCCAGTGGGAGCTGCGAGCAGCCGTACCTATGGATGCTCAGGTAAACAAAGCATCTCGCAACCCGCCAGGGGCTTACCCTGAACAAGCCACCACCCAAGGTTGAGAACCCCTGATGTAGATTACCGTCATTACTCTTAGAAAAATGCTATGAATTGATTGGTCTCAAAACAGATTGTGGGTAGGGGAAGCATATAGTAGCTGTTAGACTAAAACCCCTGTGTGTGTCTGGGAGTTTTTGGACTATCCTATGGGATTCCAGGGCAGCAATCCGATTCTCCCTATTAAACCCTAGAGGATGGTGCAAAAAAAAAAAAAAAAAAAAAACCTATAGAAAGGCTGGTATTTTGGAGCCAGCACCCCCTGGAGGGGAAAGCCACAATGTCCCATTCCCACATCCCTGAGCCAGCCAGTCTCCGCTTCCTGGGGTCCAATCAGAGCTGGTACCATCTATAGGGGGCAGGTCTCATATCTGACTTTTTCAATTCCTGCCGATCCTGATCCGGACCATGATTCTGCCCTGTGCATGAACCTTTCTTCAGTTCATACTGGTTCCGAGAAACTCCTGAGAAAGCCATTGTGAAACTTCTTTCCATCCGGCACATGCCATTTGTGGTACAATAAAATGCTTAATGCAGCATCCTCCATATGTGTGTCTGGATTCCAGTCTGTATCTGACTGCAACTGCTCTGCCTGGAGTTCGCCCCACATCTGCCCCTCATGGCCCCTGAATTTGAACAGAGGATTTGTTACCCTGTTCCCTGTCTCTGAGAGATACTGACTCAGTGGGAATTCCCTTGTTGTGACAACAGTGCCTCCTACTGTCCCAATCTGTGTATAGCTTGACCATTGTTTAACTTGGTATCTTTTTATCTGTATATACACAGCTTTGTTGGAGCTGTGCAGGTCCCAGGATATTTCAGAGACAATGTAGTGATATCCTCCTACATCAATTTCTCTTAGAGAGAGACAAGCTTCGAAGCTTACACAGAGCTCTTCTTCTGGTCCGGGAAAGATCTTCTGTGTGTCACAGCTCAATGCACGGTGGAAACATTGAAATATGTTTCATATTTGGTGAGAGACACAAGCTTTCAAGCCTACACTGAGCTCTTCTTTGGGTCTGGGAAAGATTCTCCTATTTCAATAGAGCATTCAAGATGAAGTGCTCTGTTAACACCTCTCCAGTAACAGTGGGAGAGAGTGGAAAAGGTGAGGGGAAAGGGGTTTAGTGAGTTACAGATTGTTGTAATAAGCCATGAATCCAGTGTCTCTATACACCTCTTCTTCTTCTTTTTAGTTTTTTTTTTTACTGTCTAGATAAGTGATGAATTTAAGCTCCCAGGCTCATCTTCTGCAAGAGTTGTGCAGGTTTCCTTTGAGGATGAGGACCGAGAGGTTAGATACAGAGTGATCATTTGGTGAAAAGTGTTCGCCCCTGGCCGGGTGATAAGGTCTTTTTGTCTGTCATCATTCTTCTGTGTGAGTTCATTCGAGGGTGGTTGGCTCATTTCACCCACCTTTTTGTTATTGGGGCATTTAGTGCACTGAATGAGGGAAGCCACATGCTGTGATGGACATGTGTAGGAGCCATGGTTCTTGAAAGGTGCTTTGTGGGATGGGGTGTTGACCATTGTAGCAGTGGAGATACGTCTGCAAGTCTTGTATCCTTTGTCCTGACCCAGTCTGATGCTATTTTGAGTTGGTGGGTCTTGGTCTGTGCGGAGCTTGCTTCTGATGTTGAGCTTGGAAAGAAATATATGCTCACTGCTTAGGCTAAACAACACATTCCACATTGTACTTAGCTGTCACACCCCGAGGATCTTTCCCAGACCTGAAGAAGAGCTTTGTGTAGGCTCGAAAGCTTGTATCTCTCACCAACACAAGTTGATCCAATAAAAGATATCCCCTCACAGACCTTGTCTCCTTTTGATCAGATTGCAACTTTGGTTGATAACAGTAACAGTGTTGATGTTATACGCTTATAATTCTGGAAGGCATTTGACTCGGTACCGCAGATGTTGGTTAAAAAACTAGAACAATATAAGATGACCATGGTGCACATGACATGGATTAAAACCTGGCTAAATAAGAGGTCTCAAAATGTACCTGTAAATGGGTAATCAACATCAAATGGGTGTTTCTTGTGAGCTCAGGGATCTGTTTTTCTCATATGCAATTTACCATTTTTTTCAACGCCCTGGAAGAAAACATAAAATCATCACTGATAATGTTTGCAGATGACTCAAAAATTGAGGGAGTGGTAAATAATGCAGAGGACAGGACAGAGTGATCTGGATTGTTTGATAACTGGGTGCAAGCAAACAATACACATGTTAACATACCCAAATGTCAAGGTATACATCTAGGACCAAAGACTGGGGCACTCTAGCCTGGGAAGCAGGGACTCCATGAAAGATTTGGGGGTCAAGGTGGATAGTGAGCTCCCAGTGCACTACTGTGGCCAAAAGGGCTCGCTAGATCCTAGGGTTGCATAGGGGAATCGCGAGTGGGAGAAGAGAGATTATTTCAGCCTGGATTTGGTCTTGGTGCAACTGCTGTTGGAATCCCGTGTCTAGATCTGCTGCCCACAATTAAAGAAGTATTTTGATCAATTGGGGAGGGCTCAGAGAAGAGCCATGAGAATGATCAAAGAATTAGAAAACCTGCCTTACAATGATAGACTGAAAGAGCTCAGTCTGTTTAGCTTAACAAAGAGAAGGCTACTGGGTGATGAGATCACAGTCTAAGTAATTACATGGGGAACAAATATTTAATAACTGGCTCTTCAGCCTAGCAGAGGAAGGCCTAACATGATCAAAAGACAAGAAGCTGAAGCTACACAAATTCAGACTGTAAATCATAGACACCGACTCCGTGGGTGCTCTGGGGATGGAGCACCCATGCAAAAAAGTTAATGAGTGCTCTGCACCCACCAGCAGCCACGCTCCCCCCACCTTGCCTCATTCTCTCCCCTTGAGCATGCCACGTCCCTGCTCCTCCCCCTCCTTCCCAGCACTTCCCTCCCACCCCACCACCACCTAACAGCTGTTTGGCAGCGCTTAGGACTTTCCAGGAGGGAGCGGGAGGAGTAAGGACATGACACACTTAGGGGAGGAGGTGGAGAAGAGGCAGAGCAGGGGTGGGGACTTGGGGAAATGGGGTGGAAGGGGTGGGGCTCAAGTGGGGAAAGGTGGGGAAGAAGTGGAATGGGGATGGGGTGAGGGTGGGTCAGGGGTGAGGGGGTTGAGCACCCACCGGGAAGAGGGGAAGTTGGCACCTATGCTGGAAATAAGGTATAATTTTTTCACGGGGGGGGGGCATTAATCATTGGAACAACTAGCCAAAGATTAAGGTGCATTCTTCATCGCTGACCATTTTTATATCAAGACTGGATGATTTTTTTCTAAATAATCTGCTTTAGGAATTATTTTGGGGAAGTTCTCTGGTTTGTGTTATACATGAGGTATCACTGGTGGTACCTTCCTGCCTTAGAATCAATGAATTTAGATGGATGGAAGGATGGATTGATAGACGTCTATGCGGATGGATGGAAGTTTATGGGGATGGATGAATTTACAGATGACTGGGATGCACGGATGGATGGATGGATGGATAGGAAGGGATCAGTGCGTGTATGGATATGCATGGGCACTGGAGAATGTACAGGTGGCTCGGATGGATGGATGGATGAGTGGGCAGGGATGGCTGGGTAGATGGAAGGATGGTCTTTTCCACCATAAGAATTACACTCGCAACGTTGACGCACGCTCCTTATTAAGCCCAACTTAACCTGAAATAATTACCCAGAATTAAATCAATATCAACAAACAAATTTTACTAAACAAATAAGATCTGAACAATCAAAACTAGAAAGAAAGAAAGAAAAATAAAGAAAGAAAGAAAGAAAGAATTGGATGGGACCTCGATACATCATCTGGTCCAGTCCTCTGCAATGAGGAAGGTCTAAGTATTATCTAGACTATCCCTGGCAGGTGTTTGTGGAACCTGCTCTTAAAAATCTCCAAAGGCAGCAATTCCACAACCTCCCTGGGCAATTTGTTCTAGTGCTCAACCACCCTGACAGTCAGGAATTTTTTCCTAATGTCCAACCTAAAATTCCCTTGCTGCAATTTAAACCCATTGCTTCCTGTCCTGTCCTCAGTGGTTAAGGAAAACAATTTATCACCCTCTTATTCATAACAATTTTTTAGGCATTTGAAGACTGCTATCATGTCCCCTTCAACCTTCTCTTTTCCAGACTAAACAAACCCAGTTTTTTCAATCTTTCCTCAGAGGTCATGTGTTCTAGTCCGTTAATCAATTTTGTTGCTCTCCTCTGGACTTTCTCCAGTTTCTCCATATCATTGCTGAAGCGTGGTGCCCTCAGATGGACTCAATATTCCAGCCGAAGCCTTATCAGTCCTGAGTACAGCTGAAGAATTACTTCTCATAAATTGCTTACAACACTCCTGCTAATACAGCCCAGGATGACGTTCGCTTGTTTTGCAACAGGATTACATTGTTGACTTTTATTTAGTTTTTGATGCACTATGACCCCAGACGCTTTTCAGCAATACTCCTTCCCAGGCAGTCATTTCCCATTTCGTGCGTGTGCAGCTGATTGTTCCTTCCTAAATACAGAGATTTGCATTTGTCCTTATTGAATTGTCTCCTGTTTATTTCAGAGCATCTCTCCAGTTTGTCAAGATCAGTTTGAATTCTAAACCTGTCCTTCAAAAAGCTCTCAACCCTGCCCAGCTTGGTATCATCCACATACTGTATAAGTGTACTTTCTATGTCATTATCTAATCATTTATGAAGTTATGGACTAGAACCTGACCCAGGACATATCCCTGACCGATCGGTCTCATTATGTCCTTCCTGCTTGGCTGTGAACCACTGATAATGACTTTCTGGGAATGGTTTTCCAAGCAGTTGAGTACCCACTTTATAGTAGGTTCATCTAGGTTACATTTTCCTAGTTTGTTTTTGAGATGGTCTTGTGAGACAGTATCAAAAGTTTTACTAAAGTCAAAATAAACCACATCTACTGCCTCCCCCCATCCACTAGGCTTGTTACCCTGTCAAAGGATACTAGGTTGGTTAGACATGATTTTTTCTTGACAAATCCATGTTAACTCTTAGTTATCACCTTCCTTTCTTTTAGGTGCTGAATCTGAGGGTTGGATTATTTGCTCCATTCTCTTTCCAGGTACCAAAATATAGATGACTAGTCTATAATTCCCTGTGTTGCACTTATTCCCCTTTTTATAGAGAGGCACTGTCTTTGCCTTTTCCAGTCTTCTAGGATCTCTCTCGTTGTCCATGAGTTCTGAAAGATAATCACTAATAGCTCAGAGATATAGATAGACAGGGCAGGGGGAGAGAGACAGACAGATTTTGGACTTGCACTGCTGCTAAGATCCCTATTAGCCTTTGGGGGCTGATCATAATTTAAGACCTGGCCTCACAGTTTCTCTTGGATAAAGAGGTTTCTGAAGGATTTTAATCTTGCCTTCAGCATCCCCAGATGCCCCACAGACCCAAACCCAAGAGAATCAAGATCTTTCCTAAACCAGTTTCTCTCCATCCCAGTTGGTGCAGAATTCCCCAGCCAAATATTATTTTGACTTGAAAAGCCCCATGACCTCCCCGGGCGAGGCAGCAGTGTAAACAGGGCGGTGATGATCAGGAGCAGGGAGGGATGTTTGGGAATTGGAATCGTGCACCAGTTCTGGAAAGTGCATTTTAAAAGTGATGGTGACAAACTGAAGATGGGGCAGGACGGGGCCAGGCAGGGGTGGCTCTAGGGTTTTTGCTGCCTCAAGCAAAAAAAAAAAAGGCCAGAGTGCCGCCGCCAAAGCAAAAAAAAAGAGAAAGAAAGACAAAGGGCCAGAGTGCTGCACCAAGCACTCAAATGCCACTCCTTGAAAAGTGCCACCCCAAGCACATGCTTGGAGTGCTGGTGCCCAGAACCAGCCCTGGGCCAGGTCAATGGTTCAAGGGCTGAAGAAACCACCTGGCAGTGAGAGACTGAAAGAGCTCAGCTCACTTTCTTTGGTTTCTCCACAGGTTTCTGGGGAGGTGCCTGTGCTTGGGGCACAAGGACCTTCAAAGGGAGATGAAACTGAGTACCAGGAATCTCTTAAACTGAGCAGGGAAAGGCAGAGCAAGAGCCTATAATGATAGCTGAAGCCCAACCAAATCAAACAGGAAAGGAAACCCCAGTGTGGGACAGGGAGGGGATTCACCAGGGAACCAGCTCCCTTGGGTAGGGGGATTTCTCTGTCTCTGGCTAGTGTCAGACCCAGCCTGGCTGCCTGGCTGGAAGAGGCGTTCACTGGACACCAATGATGGGGCTCAGTCTGGGAGAGATGGGTGAGGTTCTCCAGCCTGGTCCCTCAGGAGGGCACATGGGAGGGTGGAATGGACACGGCTGGCCTGAACATATGTGGATCTAAGCATCCAGAGACTGAACAGACAAGAAGGGAGTTTGCCATCTGCAGTTGGGAGGCATCAGTGTTGGCCACGACCCCAGCCAAGAGTAGGGAGGGAACCAGAGCAGGAAGGAAACTCCCCCAATGCAGAAGGTGATGTGGCTCAAAGTTTCCTCTCAGGAAATCTCCACCCCTGACACATCACTGCTGGGGAATTTTTTTCATAGTGGGTACGTGACCCTGCATTTCCCAGCTCACCTCTGCCCAAGGGCTCCTCCCCACCACCCACTCTATATAAACCCCGGGGCTGAGACAGACCCACCAGTCCCAGCCCCTGGATTTGAACCAAGGATGCTGCTGCTGCTCTCCACAGCCTTTCTCTCATTCACTGTGGCTTTTCTCCTGCCCCCGAGGCTTCATGCTGGTGAGTGGAGTTGAGAAACTGGTTGATGTCCCAGCCCTGGGGGGCTCACGGTCAGAGTGGAGCTGAGCGAGTCGCTGAGTTTTGGGGTCCGAAAATCCAGGCAAAAGTGGGGTTCCTCCCAAAATAATTTTTTCTTCTTGAACGAAAACCCTAAAAAAGATATTATTTCAAAGCAAATATTTTTCAATTTTTTCCATTTCCTTTGGGGTGCTTCCTTCAACCTGAAACAAATGTTTCTTTTTCTTTTTGGTTTCATTTTGGGGCCTGTTCAAGTGTTTTTCACCCTTATTTTCTTTAATTAGCTGCGTTTTGAACCAAAATGCAATTGTGAAACAAAACGTTGATCTAGAACCAATTTTGTTTTCTTTTTGATTTGCTGCCAGGTGCTTCCTTCAATCCCCTATAAAAATTTTGGGTGTGTTTTCTCATTTGATTTCAGCTTACTTTAAAGGGGTTTTTGCTCACTGTTTTAATCATTTATTTAAAAAAAATTCATTCCATTTCTAAACAAAACAACATTTCAAAACAAAAAAGTGAGATGCCTAGAATGAAAATTGCCTACTTTTTCCAGAAAAAAAAAAATCCTTCTTTGCAGCCAAAACAGTTCTCAGAATTTGGTTCTTTTGATGCCCTGAAGTTGCACTTTTTGGCAAATTAACCAATTGCTTAAAAACTTTTACCTGGCTCTAGTGGTGAGATGTGGGAGATCAGGGCCCAAGGGCAGCACAGGGCATACCAGGGGCGGAGGGATAGAATTAACCACTAGGCTTGAGCAGGTATCAGGAGATGGGACATGGGGCCCAGTGGTGAGAGGGAATCCCTGCCCTTATTCAGAGACTGATGATGGCCAGGGGGTGGCCCCACAGACAGACAAATTGATGGGCATGTATGGGATAAGAGATGGATGGATGGATGGACAGGTCCGCGTGGGAATAGGTAGATGTACAGCGGGTACATGAATGGGTAGGGACCAGGCTGGTTGGGGTGAGGGGATAATTTAGGGGGAGGCTGGGCTGGGGGGCCCAAGGGGCTGCCCCAGGCAGGCTAGGGGATGGGCTGAGGGATTAAGGTCTGGGTTGCATCGGGCTCTTGCTCTCACTCTCTAGATTCCCTTTTGAACTGCTCCGTCTCTCTCCAGACTGGGTCATCGAGGACCAAGAAGCCCTGCTCAGCTCCAGACCCTACATGGCCTATGTGCAAATTGGGTCAACAGAAAGCTGTGGAGGATTCCTGATCCAGGACGACGTGGTGGTGACGGCGGCTCATTGCAACTGCAACCTTGGGTAAGACACGTGCCATCCCCCACCCCTAAGCCAGCTGATCTCCACCCGGAGCCTGGATTGGGGCTGTTGCCCCTGGAGGAGAAAGGACCATGGGGAAAGGCTCCCTGAGCCAGCCAGTCCCCCACCCTGGAGCTGGACCGGAGCTGGAAATATATTGGCCCAAAGACTAGAAGTGTTTACGGGATGTGAAAATTACAAACTTCCCTGCATGCCTGTTAGATTTTAAAGCCTAAACCCCGCAAACTAGATACAATCTTTGCCATGAACTCTCACCACTTTTTCTCATTTCCTGCTAACCCTGGAGGAGGGAAGGGGCTGTCCAAAGGTGCTGAACCAAACATTTGGGCACCATTCTGGACTTCAGCGTCTTTTGTGATGCACTCAGCAACCTCTCATATCCCAGATACTGACCTCTGTCTCCAGGGTCATTTCCAGTGTCAGATCTGGGCTTTCTGCTACTTTTGACCATAACCAGTAGATGGCAATGGTGCATAAAAAATTCTTTGATCCTTTTCTTATTTGTATGTTTCATTCATTCCAGTGACTTTATTTCTGTGTTGGCCCAGCCTAGGCATCTGGATTCCCCCCTTTTTCTTTTACTATTTCAAAGTTACAACCAGATTAGGGCCTTACACGTTTCCAGGTGTGTTTTTCTTCTTCTGCAATATAGTTCAAAGATTCATAGATTGCAAGATCATTGTGATCATCTCGCATGACTTCCTGTATAACACAGATGACAGACCATCTGCCAAATAATTTTGATCTACAGCAAATCTTTAAAAGAAAAATCCAGTCTTGATTAAAAGTGGTCAATGATGAAGAATCCACCATGACTTTTGGTAAATGTTCCACTGGTTAGTTACAGTCCCTGTTAAAAAATCATACCATAAAACAATCATTGGGAAAAAAAACAAAAAAAAACCAGAATCCTTTATAGTGCCTCTCAACTTGAAATCAAATGACCTTGAGTTTCTTAGTATAGGAGAGGTTTTCCAATTGTTTGATCACCTCTCGTGGCTGTTCTATGACCTCTCCCCAATTTATCAATGTCTTTCTTGAACCATGGACACCAGAACTGGACAATGGGTCACTCTGAATAGCACAGTAATGCATAGGTCAGTCTTTTGGGGTCTCTTTAGCCAACCAGAATGGAGAAGGAGAAAGTCCATCCTTATGTAGGTGCATAAGATGGTCTCTGTGTTACTCAGTCGCACAACTTAAGGTAGAAATCTGCACAGGGCAGGAGCAGGGCTGGTGTCCCTTCCCGAGGGCCTGTGAGGGACCCAGCTTACCATACAATGGGGACTAAACCCCCCATATCCTCCCTTTGGCTTTTCCAGCAACATCTTTGTCTACCTGGGAGTTCAAGACTTCACGGAGCCGGGACCGAACTGGCAACTGATCCAGGCCCGTCGCTGGGTCCAGCACCCTGACTTCAACAATGAGAACTTTGACAATGACATCATGCTGCTAAAGGTACTGCCCCCATCCCATCACCTGTCCCCAGTGACCTCACACTGCCAGGGCACTGCCCCATCCCATCACCCCACCCCCAGTGACCTCACACTGCTGCACACTGCTGCAGGCACTGCCCTTATCCTACCACCTGCTCCCTAGTGACCTCACACTTGCTCCCTGGACACATATCCATCCTACACCCAGGTTGGTGTTGCCCCACAGCAGCTCCGATACCTGTGCTGATCCTGGTCTGTTCTCTCTCTCTCATCCATGACAGCTGTGGGACAGCGCGGAGCTGACCGAGTGGGTGGTTCCCATTCCCCTGCCAGAGGCCAATCACCACGTCAGCCCAGGCACTGAGTGCAGCGTGGCCGGGTGGGGTCGGACCGGAGTGAACACCACCACCGACAGACTGCTGGAGGTGGAGCAAGAGGTGATGTCGGACAGCCTGTGCAAAGATCAGTACCAGCATTACAACCCCACCACCATGCTGTGTGCCGGCAACCCCCGTGTCAAGAAATCACCATTCCATGTAAATATATTCCCCCACCCTCTCGCAGCCACTGGGGGTACAGCAAGCTGCTCGAGGGAAAGGAACTGGTGGAAACCAGTACTGCCATGCCCCTCCCATGCTCCACTACCCCAAGAAGGGAGCCCATGGTGCAGCCTGGGAGATGCAGCCCAGCCAGGGAGACCAGCATCTAGGATATCTCCAGCGAGATATCTCCACTGTTAGTGCCCTTGTGCAAGGCGCTGGTGGAAACAGGATTAAATTTAACATGGGCTCATGCATGTAAGGACAAGTAACAAAAAAATTGCTGTTCTGAATTGGGGGATCATGAGTTTGAAGCAACTGAGGGGAACGGGGAGGGTGTGTCAGTTGGCTGCAGCATGACTATGGGCAGCTAGTGGGTGATGGCCAGGAGAAAGGTTAATACAATCCTGGGATGGTGCAGCCGAGGCGTCTCAAGTAGAAAGGGAAGTTTTAATGCCAGTGGAGAAGGCTCTGGGGAGAGCTCGGCTAAAATATAGTGCACAATTCTGGGCAGCCCTGGCCTAGAAAGAAGGATTCTGGCTGGACCAGGTGCCGAGAAGAGCTGGTGGGATGATCAGGGGAATGGAGAGCCGGTTTGATAAGAGGGGAGCAAAATATCTGGGCTAGTTTAGCCTAAAACACAGGCTGAGCGGAGTCCAGTTGCTCTACAAATACGTTGGAATGGGAGGAACACAGAGGAGCGAGATGACCATTGAAGCTAAAGGATAAATCAGAGGTGAGGATCCATGGAGGCTGGAGATGAGGAGAAGGTTTCTAATCATCAGAGGGGGAAGGTTCTGGAACAATCTCCAAAGGGAGCAGTTGGGGAGAACAGCCGAACCAGGATGCCAGAGAAGCTTGATAAGTTTATGGATGGGATGATAAAATAGGGCTGTCTGGGATAGCGAGGACTTGACTCCATGACCCAGTAGGGCCCATCCAGTCCTGTATTCCCATAAGGGCATGAGGCCCCTGAAATACAACTCCCATGATGCACCGTAACTAGGAATTGTTGGGCTTTGATTTTTTAGCAAAATGTTCCAGGAACAATGTTGATGAAAAAGGGGAACACCCGCCCCCCTGCATCACCACATGTTCTGACCCTTTCTACTCTTCACCATCGTTGGAGGATCTACTAGTGAAGTCAACCCTGAGGCTACCCAAGAGACAGGATCCTGGGTGAAATCCTGGCCCCATAGATGTGGATGGGAGCTTTGATGCTGACATCTATGGGGCCACGAAGGAATTGGAGCTGAGGGAGTGTCGGTATTCCTGTATCACGGGAATTGGCAACATTTCAATCCTTGTTTTCGAAGAAAAGTTGATATGTCAACGTTTTTGGCAGAATGTAAATTCCAAAAATAGGGGTTGACTCAGAAATGTTGAAATGTTTCATTGCAACATTTTTAATCAAAATGAAACATGCTGAACTGTGAACAGATTGAAACAGTTCCTTCTGTGTGAACAAACTGCAGAGAGTCCAGAGGAGGGAAACAAGAACAAATAAATGATCAGAGGTTTAGAACAGCTGACCTAGAGGAAAGGCTGAAAGAATTGACCATGCTGAGGCTAGAGAAGATGAGGCTGGAGAGAGGACGTGATAACCATTTTCAAATATATTAAGGGCTGCTATCAAGAAGACAGTTAGCAAATGTTCTCCTTATCCACTGAAGGTGGGACAAGAAGTAATGGGCTTAATCTGCAGCAAGGGAGATTCATGTTGGATATAAGGAAAAACTTTCTGACTCTGAGGGTCCTTAAACTCTGGAACAGATTAACTAAGGAGGTTGAGGAATCCCTGTCATTGGACGTTTTTAAGGCCAGGTTGGACAAACACCTGTCAGGGATGGTCTAGGTTTATTTGGTCTGGCTTCCAAGCGGAGGGTTAGACTAGATGGCATCTTGAGGTTCCTTCCAGCCCAACAGTTCCATGAATCTACGATTTTGGTTGTTGAGTTCACTCAAAATGCTTCATTTCAAGCCAGTTCAACATTAAGCTGCACTTCCTAATCAGCACATTGCCTTCTGGGAGCTTAGTTCAGGTCTCTATTTTCCCTTCAGTAGCTCCTGCCTGGACTACATCTCCCACAATGCACTGATTCATGGGATTCCCATGATGCCCCACAGAGCTCAGGCAGAAGCAAATCTGAATTGCATTATGGGAGATGAAGTCCTCCACAGAGCCAAGCCCTTAGGAGAGAATGAAGACCTGAACTACAACACTCATAAGCCATTGCATGAATAGTAAAAAGTAGTTTAAGATTTTGTTGTACTGATCACTAACTATAGAATATTCTGATTTGGGTGGAACTGGCTTGAAATAAAATATTATTTAATTTCAATTATCCTGATACAAAAATGGAAAATTGTCAGGGAAATCAAAAAAAAAATTATGGAAAATTTCAGTGTTGTGAAAACTGCGTTTTCCACAGGTACATCATTCTGCCCAGCTCTAGATTTCTCTCTCTGTCCACCCATTTCTAGGCCAATTGTGTTTGGGGACCAAGTCTGGGCGTTCAGCTACAGAGAACACCTGTCCCACATGCTATCTGAGATCGCCAGAGGACAGGCCAGGCTGGGTAATGTCAGTCACTGATGTTCTTCTTCTTGTTGGCAGGGAGATTCTGGCGGGCCCTTGGTGTGCGACGGGGTGGTCCAGGGCATCGTCTCCAATGGAAATCCGGATGGGCGTCCCCCCAGCATATACACGAGAATCTCCAAATTCATTCCCTGGATCAATGAAACTCTGCAGAAACTGAGTTAAAGGAGACGCTCCCTTTTAATGGGTGAATTTAGCCATAATGGGTTCCATGCCTGTGTGTAACTCCTGAGATGGTTTATATTAGACGGATTTTTTTTTCACTGTTAAAGGAACGCTATGAATGGCTCATCCTGAAATCCTTTTGTGGCTACAAATGCCCCTTCGATGTACGAAATTTTGTTCTATTTTATTGTCACCTCAAGCGGCTAGTCAATGTTTGGGGCTCTGCAGGTGCTCTGGTTGAGAGTGGAAATTCACAACAGGGCCTGGTATTTACTTGATGAAATCTGGTTTATTTACAAGGAATATCCTAAGTCCTGTTTCCCTGAACACAATCAGACTCAAACAGCAGCAGACAGCTGTTGTCTCAAGCCTGCCTCTCCAGAAAAGACTCTGTGCCCAAAAAGGTACTTCTCTTACCTGTTTTTCAGGGCCACATTCCTGTGCTTCCAGGTTATGTCTGCCTGGCTTTTTTAATATCCGTCTGTCTCTCTTCTGTCCCCAGGTCTCTCTGCATTATATCTGTCCCATCCACATGCCCCATTACCCAGAAAAGTATTAAGTGAAATCTTTCCTCTTGATTCATTAGAATTCACACGTGTGCACAGGTTTTTACATCACCCTGGGGGATTCTGGAGTAAGGGTAGGATTTTCACTCTTGAATTCTATACACGCTGTACAAATGCTGGTCATTTTTATATCCATTGCAGTTTTCAAGAGTTTTTTACCATCAAAATTCCTAGCTAAAGTGTGTCATTGGTGTCTCAAAAACTTTCTTTCACCCAACCAGAGAGCAGGAATGGGGCCTTGCGGTTTTGGTGGCCAACCTATCATCACGAAGCATGGCTAGCCGAATTAAACAGCGTATGAAAATAGGACACTGAAATGGTTGTGTGAAAAAATGAAATTTTGAATGTTTTGTTTTGTGCATTTTGAGCCGGACCCAACTTTTATTTATTTTCAGTATTTTATTTTATTTTATTTTTTCCTCTCCCACCCCACATATATTTAATTATTTATTATTATTGTGATACTGAATGAAGGTTGGCAAAACCCCATAGAAGGGTACCTGGAGAGCATTGCTGAGATACATTGGGACAAAAGAAAGACTTGTGTCTTTCTAACTTTTTGGAAGATATTGAAAATGAACACTTGTTTGAATGACCAATGGCACTTGAGGGGAAAAAATCCATTTTTTAAAAAATAAAAAAATAGTCTTGTTTGAACAATTTTCTCCATGTTTTCCAGTACTGGCCTCTAGTTTGGATGTTGCGTGTGTGAATGATCCAGGGTTGGGGAGGATAATGGGGCGGTGGACAGGATACAGGGAAGCTGGGTTGAGCCATAAACAAAATTAGAGCTAAATAAGACCACGCAGGCCTGGAACCTCAGAGGTGTTTGGATGCCTAACACCCATTGAAATCACCAGGAGCCTAAATGCCTTTGTGGATCTGGGCCCCTAGCTCTTCCCATGAGCAGGTCTCAAACTGCTTTACAAAGGCGGTTGGGCTCATTAGCCCCAGATGGGGAAACTGAGGCATGGAGAGGGGCCATGACTTCTCCAAGGTCACCCAGCAGCAGAGCTGGGAACAGAACCCAGCCATCCTGAAGTGGAGGCCTGTGGGCTTGCTGCTAGGCCACACTGCTTCCCCACAACTCACAGCTGCTGAGTCAGGCACTCCCAGGGCCTGTGGCCCTGCAGCACCTTCATTGCAGAACCTGTTAATTTCACTTCCTTTCGTGTATCCTCTGAAATCAGTACAGAGATGATGCAAACATCTCCAGCACCGAGTTCCCTCCTGATCCTTGTCATGTGGGGCAGGCACTGAGTCCGCCAGGGCAGGGAAGGTCTTTGGTTGCAGGGGATGGGGCTGTAGCAACTAGAGGGCTGTAATTACACCCAGACCCACTATGACACCCAAATCCAGTAGCTGTGGGGCAGATACAGACCCAGTCGGTCTGTGTATCTCCACCCTCCCCTCCATCTGGCTCTCTCTGTCTTGTAATGGGCAGCGCTCCCCAGTACCAGGAGATGCCATGTTGCTGATCCCTGTCTGGCTAAAGGCCAGATTTGTCTGAGCCAGAGGCATGACAGAGATTCCCAGAGCTGCCATCAGATGCCCTGAGTCCCTCCGCCCTGACCTGCTGCAATAACATTCCTTCAATAGACTTGTCCATACCAAGTCCAGAAGGGATCACGGTGCTCTTTCCATCTGATCCCTGTGTAGCCCCAGCCCTGGGACCTCCCTGAGCTAATCCCGGCTCGAACTAAAGCAGAGCTGTTAGAGAAATGTCTCAGCTTCAGTCACATTGTAATGGACGGAGAATTCAGCTCAGCCTTTGGCAGCAGCATCTCCGAGCCTGATCCAGACCCAGCCAACAGAGAGATTTGAATGGCCAGTTCCCAGGCAAACTCATTCAGATCCCCAAGGCTGGAAGCTCCGGCCTGTGCGGTGCGGGAGAGCAGAGGAGATGGTCTGATGCTTCCCACTGACTGTCACCTCTCCAGCTCTAGGAACAGCTCAGGATTATCATGATAGAAACCTTCTCACCTTCACAGGGTTTCCTTCTCTATATAAGGAGAGTCAGGATGAGCTCTACCCTGACATCTGGTGGTGAATTGTGGCAAGTGTGGAAAAGAACTTCAGGGGTTGATCTGGTTTGCATAGGCACACCCACCCTGCCTAGCGTGAGTGCACAGCAGTCCAAAATGGTCACTTTGACAGCTGTGGGATTCCCAGTTTCTCTGTTATTGGGGCAGGAGGAATAAAGTGTTGTTACCCTGATTATGTGAATGAAGGACTATGAAACTGCTTTATAACAGAGGGTCTCACCATCAACTAAGTAGAACTTGCTAGACAAGGGATATAGGTTCCAAAACCCATTGAATTAGAGGCTGGCTTAGGTATTGGTATCATCTGGTGTGAGTCTTGCTTGAGGGCTTAGAATGCTAATTACACTGCCTCTTCTTTCCACTATGAAATAGCAGAGTTAATTTTGATTCTATTAAGGATCTAGTTACAGGCTGCTGTGCTGAATTCATTTTGTGCCAATGATGCACCAGCACTGAGGCTCCCCTGCTATGAGAAGAAATCACTAAAGAGCTAAGATCCCTGAGTGCTGTGTTGACTATTGGGGAGCCTGAAGATATATTGCTCAGCAGCTGGCAGAGCAGTTTGTGCGATGGTGAGTGGAGCTGAACAGCTTGTGGGCTAGTTGGAGTAGCTCGTGGGATGGTGAGCGGAGGGGAGCTGAGCTGAACAGTTTTCAGGCTGGTTGGTGTGGCCTGTGGGATGGTGAGCAGAGTGGAGCAGTTCGTGGGACAGCGAGAGAAGCTCACAGGATGGCTGGTGGAGTGGAGTGACTCATGGTAAAGGCTGCAGCAGAACTCCATAGAGAGGCGGGGCAGTCGGCCTTGGACCATGTAAGATGCCTCTTAACACTCTGTGTGCCCCTTTCTCCTGTCCACCCAGTTGTGGGGGGCGGGGTGTAGAGCTCTTCAGATGAACTTTTGAACTCGGGGGCTGCACTGACCAGGGACAGAGACTTTTAAGTTGTTGGACTTTTGGGGAGATTTTTGGATGTTGGACTCAAGGGACTCTTGGGGTGTTGGACTTTGGAATTTTGGGGTGATCTTTTGGGTGGCTGGACTTAAGACCCTGAGGGGAAAAGGACACTGCCAAACTAGTTAGGGGGTGGGTTTTCTGCTCATGGTTTGTGTTATGAATTCTGTGCCCCTCCCCCTCTCCTTTTGTCCATTTGATCATTATGAAATAGGTTATAAGACTTGATTTTGACCATCCAGTCATGGGAATCATCTCATCAGGTTCCAGTCATATGAACTAGATCAAACTGATGCTCATAGATGAGCAGTTCCAATTCCTCACGTTTGTTCGAAAGGGTCCTAGTATTGAGGTACAGGCAAGTCAAGAATTTTTTCTCATTGCGTCTTTGGGTTCCTTGGTTAATTTTGTTCTCGATTTTGTGCTGGGAGCTCATTTCTTCCCTCTTTTTACCCACCTCTTTGACTATTAGTTTAACCCCTCTTAACTCCTTTAGCCAGATTGTGCCCAGGGAGTTTGATTTCCCTTCTCTGGAAGTCGAGGCCATTAAAACTCTGCAGCCCCATATATGTGGGAGACCAGGTCAATGACTTGGAATATATCATAAAATCCTCACTGATAAAGTTTGCAGATGACACAAAAATTGGGGGAGTGCTAAATAATGAAGAGGACAGATCACTGATACAGAGACAGCTGGGACCTGTGGTAAACTGGGCACAAGCAAATAATGTGTTTAAATACAGCTAAACGGAAATGTATACGATAATGCTGCACCCCATATTCCTCATAGAGATATTATGATATGATTATGACATAAGTATGATGTATTTTATGCAAGATAAGTCACGTGAGGTGTCAATGGAAAAGTTATGATTTGCTGAATGTGATTATCCTATTTGTATGCATGTATCATTTTTGTATCTGAAGTCATGAATATTGACTACTTATCTATATCTCACATGTAGTTACACCTGGGTAATGCCCACGAGGCAAAAGGCTCTCAGTCTAGATGGCTGGCTGGGAAGGGCCCCTTCAGGTTAATGAGTCATTAGGAAGAAACAATAGGCCTAAGAAAAAATGTATCTCCCATCTGGGGACCCTTCCTGAAGATGCAAGTAGGATGTTGAAAAATTGGAGAGGGATCAGAGGAGAGCCGCAAGAATAGTTCAAGGTTTAGAAAACTTGCCTTAGAGTGAGACACTCAGGGAGCTCATTCTGAAGCTTAACAAAGAGAAGGTTACCTGGTTCCTTGATGACAGGCTCTAAATATCTAGAGGCAGTAGTTAACAATGGGCTCTTCAGTCTAGCAGAGGAAGGTCTAACATCATCCAATGGCTGGAGGTTGAAACTTGAAAAATTCAGACTGGAAATAATGTGCAAATGTTTAAGAGTGAAAGTAATTAACCATTGGAACAATTTACCAAGAGTCCGTCACAGCTGATTTTTGAATTAAGATTGGGTGTTTTTCTAAGGGACCTGCTCCAGGAATTCTTTGGGGGCAGGCCCATGGCCGGGGTAAGACAGGAGCTCAGGCTAGATGATCACAATGGTCACTTCTGGCCTTGGAAGCCATGAATTCTTCTCAACTGCCCCCAGCCCTGAGTGTGGGTGTGAGCTGGGAGGAGAGATGTGGGTCAGAGAGACCAGATCCCCCCATCTATAATAGCATCATTTTCCATAGACCCCTTGTCATAAACAGATAGTAGGAGTTAATAGAACAGAAGTACTTTATATCTCTTTTAACTGTAAAGGGTTAACAAGTTCAGTAAGCCTGGCTGTCACCTGACCAGAGGACCAATCAAGGGACAGGATACTTTCAAATCTTGAGGGAGGGAAGTTTCTGTGTGTGCTGTTAATTTTGGTTGTTGTTCTCTCTGGGGGCTCAGAGGGGCCAGACGTGCAACCAGGTTTCTCTCCAATATCCCTGATACAGGCTTTTATAAGTTCAAAATAGTGAGTACTAGATAGATAAAGTGAGTTAGGCTTATGTTTGTTTTCTTTATTTGCAAATGTGCATTTGGCTGGAAGGAGTTTAATTGTGTATTTGGCTGGAAGGAGTTCAAATTTGTATTTTTGCTGAAAGGATTTTAATTTGTACTTGAATACTTAGGCTGGGAGGGTATTCCCAGTGTCTATAGCTGAAAAACCCTGTACCTAATCCATCTTAAATTTACAAAGATAATTTTACTGTTTTTCTCTCTTTAATTAAAAGTTTCTTTTTTAAGAACCTGAGTGTTTTTTTATTCTGGTGTGAGACCCCAGGGAACGGCATCTGGATTCACCAGGGAATTGGTGGGGAGAAAGGAGGGAAGGGGGAGAGACAGGATGGTTTCTCTCTTTGTTAGGATTACTTTCTCTCTCAGGGAGAGTCTGGGAGAAGGAGAGAGAAGAGGAGAGAAGGTGAATTTTCTTCTCTGTTTTGTGATTCAAGGAGTTTGAATCACAGTATCTTCAAGGGTAACCCAGGGAGGGGAAGCCTGGGAGAGGCAACGGTGGAGGAAAGGATTTTCTTTCCTTGTGTTAAGATCCAGAGGGTCTGGGTCTTGGGGTTCCCCAGGCAAGGTTTTGGGGGGACCAGAGTGTACCAGGCACTGGAATTCCTCGTTGGTGGCAGCACTACAGGTTCTAAGCTGGTAATCAAGCTTAGAGGAATTCATGCTGGTACCCCATCTCTTGGACGCTAAGGTTCAGAGTGGGGAATTATACCATGACACCCCTTGATAAGGTGGTGGGAATAATGTGTCTGATTCTCAGTGCTCCTGAGCCAGCCAATCCCCCTGCCCAGGGCAGACAGGGGCCAGCATCCCCAAAGGGAAAAGATCCCATGTCCCATTCTCTGCTCCCCTGAGCCAGACTGTGCCCACACCTCCTAGAGATGAAAGAGATGAAAACTGGTTCTACATAGCATAGAGGGGACACTCAGGAGATTTTGAGAGACAGAAGCTTATGTGTATGGGAATAGGTGTGTGGAGAGACACAGATTAGATAGATAGATAGATAGATATAGGCTAGTTCGGTGGAAGGATGGGGATGAGGATGGGAAGAGGCATATCAATTTCTTATCACTAGAACTATTTCACACCTGTCCCATTTTTGTCCCAGAATTTGAACCTCTGGAACCTAGACAGCCAATTGCTTAGGTGTCTTTTCTCCTTGTAGTTCCCTTTCTGTCCCAGCAGGCAGGGACTCCTCCAGCCCTGAGGGGGTTAATTCCACAAGCCCAGCCTTCCCCTATAGGGGCCAATTCCCTCCTGGCCGTGGCAGATGCAGTGGCTACTCTGGATTTCACGGCTCGGGTTCATGTGGCAGTACCCGAATCACTCTCTTTTGTAACTTTATTTTATTCATTGCTGGCTACGAAGCAGGGAGCGAAATGCAGCAGGCCACTCAGCAGAGCAGGGGAAGTGGGAAGGGGAGGATCAGCGCTAATGTTTGATCTGCGATCAGTTCAACGTAGCCGTCGCTGTGTTGCCTTCCCACTGTCATTGCTGGCACCGGGAACAGGAGTGTCTGGAACAGCAGGTGGCCACACAGGGGGAACAAACCCGTGGGAAAGGCCCAGTGAGGACAGGTCAGGCTTCAGTTTCAACAGCAGTTAACAGGTCGAGGTAAGAATGAGGATCTCCCATGAACCATTACTTGAGCGGCAGACACGGAGGAGAGCTACTAACCTTTGAGTCCAGCATTCAACTCGAGTCTGTTACCTGGGAGGAAATAACTCAGCAGTATCCCCAGCAAAGAGGTAGTCTAAGGGTTGGGATTTCCAAGGAAGCGGACAGGAGCTGACCTCAAACCTGGCTTCTAATTCCCCTAGGCTCCCTACCTTGACGCTCATGGGTTGGGGACTGCCTGAGGGTAACAAAGGCTGGGGGAGGGGGCTCAGCCTAGAGGGGCTCCACCCCTCTGCAAAGCAGGCCCTAAGTCTGGGCCTCTCCAAAGGACAAAAGTGGTGCAGCTCTGGCCAGTGCAGTGATTCCCGGCTCTGCTCAGGGCTCCAGCGTCCTTATCATCTTCTTTATCCAGGGGATGAAGGTGGAGACTCTTGTGTACACTCCAGGGGAGGCGCTCTTTTGGGATCCCCAGGAAACGATGCCCTGGGCTCTTTTCCCACACACGAGGGGGCCCCCAGAGTCGCCCTGCAAAATTAAACAAGTCACAGTTGGAGAACAGTTCAGTGAGTCGTTTTCTGCTGACTTGCAGCTCAATGATACCTCTGGTGCAGCTGGTCCCAGTGTCACCCCACAATGTCCACTCAGCTCTCCTGAAACTCCACAGCCCAGCTGGTCTAAACACCTCACCCACTCCCCTGTCCAGCTGGTCTCTGCCTTCCCCTGAGACAAGACCAGTCCTTTTCACATTCATTTGTACAGCACCAAGCACAGTGGGGCCTGATCCCCTATTGGCTGCTCATAGGCCCAACTGCAACACCAAAAGCCTCATTCATAATAACTATTTATCAAGGGAGCTTGAAGCCAGAACGATATTCACCATAAAAGAGGCTTTGTCCTTCTTCAGATCGCCCACACACATCATAGTGGAAGCATCATAATCATGGTAGGTCACATAAGGATTTTTCAGACACACGTCATCCTTCAGCACCTTCAAATTCACCTCCTGGAGTGTGGTGGCTGGGGCCGATTTACTCTGTCTGCTGGTGCGGCCCCAGCCGGCGACACTGCATTTGGTCCCTGGCTTCACTCTCTTGTTGGTGCGTGGCAGGGGGATGGTTTTCACCCATTTCTTCAGCTTCACTGTCTCTGCCAGCTGAGTGACAAGAATGATGAACACCAATGTAAGGGTCACGCTCATGGACACCCATCCACACCCTGTTCCCAGCAAAACCCCTTGAGCATGTGGTCACTGCAGACGGTGATTGGCTGAGGTGGTGCCTGCAGCAATGTGAGGTCACGGGGTGGGGGAGTGATGGGATGGGGGTGGTACCTGCAGCAGTGTGAGGTCACTGGGGGTCGGATGATGGGATGGGGCAGTGCCTGCAGCAATGTGAGGTCACTGGAGGAGGGGCGATGGGATGGGGGTGGTACCTGCAGCAGCATGATGTCATTGTTAGTGGTCTTATTGTCATATTGTGGGTGGAGGATCTGGCGACGGACAGGGATCTCTTGTTGGCTCTGTTCCTGTTCACTAATGTTATGGGCTCCCAGCTTGATGGTGATCTCGCTGTAAAAGCCAAGAGCAACCAATGGGGCATCAATTGCAGGAGGTGAGGTGAGGTGTGGGCACCTGTAGGTCTGATTCACGAACACTGATATGGATGGGGCAGGGCACCCTGGGGCTGTACCCCTGAGCTGCTTCACTTCCCCCTTGTTCTCCAGGACCATGGGTCTCATCTCCCCTGCACCCTGGAGAACAATCCCTGCCTAGATCCATATGGGGTCTATGCCCTGCTCCCCCCAGTCCAGAGCCCTGCAGAGCTGTCCTGGGGCTGTGAGCCCCTCCCTGCCTCAATCTGGGCAATGGACCAGAACCCAGCTAGTGTAAGTGGCCATAGCTCCATTGATTTATCCATCGTTCAATCTGGACCATGGTTTGCAGAAGACCCTAGAGACATACTGATGCCCCCTGAGCAGATCAGACCCCTGGGCTCTGCTATCTCAGCCTCTCCTACTAACTGCTTCTTTCCTGCAACCCACAATGGCGCCAGAGCTCCTGGCTCCCCCATCACCCACTAACCCTGACCTGCGCCGACATCCCCAGCACAGAGGCACTTACTCTCCCTTGCAGTGAGCAGCCGTCAGCACGAAGTTCTTCGACACCAGGAACCCTCCACATATTTTAATATACTGTCCGTCTTGTATTTGCAGATAGGCCATGTAAGGTCTGGAGTGGGGCTTGGCAGTTTTTCCTCCAATGATCTCACCTGCAGGGAGAGACCAGGTTCATCTAAAGAATCTCATCATCTCTCTGGGCCAGTCTGGGACTGAGCTCCCCGTCCCAAAGGGGAGTCTCCACAACATCATCCCACCCCTATGATGCTCTCCTTGGGGGATCCCTGGGTCTGGAACCCTGCCCCCTGCTCAGCTCTGCCCCACACTGGACATCCTGTGGGGCTGGGGGGTAAATCTACAGCTCTGATGTCTCTGGATGGACAATCGGTGCCAAACGCACTGGGAGTGGGTCAGTAATTGCCCTGCCTTGAGCTAACGGCTTTGGGGGCCAACGTCACCCCAGCTTATGCCTCACCACTGGGTGAGGAATGGGACACAGGTTCTGTTGCTCGGTGCTGAGCTGCTCAGTGCTGGTGTCACTTTTTTTGCCCTTCCCAAGCTCTTCCTTAATGTGGGCAGTGGGTGAGACTGATCGATATCAGTGCTGGGGGAGACACCACGCCTGGATCCCCCCTGACATTATGTACCCTTATGTTAAATCCATTACAGGATGGAGATCAACTCTGCACAAAGCATGCCTTGGGAGGGCTCTCTCGCCACACGTTTCTGCAATCTTACTGGCTGAGTTACTTTCAGTCAGGATCCATCCCCCATGCTGCTTCCTTTGTGCTTCCAGTGTTGTGTGCACCGTGGATAGAGAGAAAGGGAGAGGTCATGTGGGAGGGGAGGGGTCTTTCTTCTTCAAGAATCATCTTCAGCTGGGATTGAGAAGACAGAAAGTCTGCGCAGACAGTAACATTGAGCTGTTTCTTTGTCAAGGTGTAAATTTTTCACCCACATCTTTCCTGCCCAAGAATGGCCACTTAACCAGGTGATAGTCCATTAAATTACATTTACTCCTGGTTGAGGCATTGGCTAGCTATTTGTGTCTAGGGAACTGGTTTGTGGTTGCCCCCTAGACTTGAAACATGTCTGAGTAACTCCATGCAATAAAATAGTATAACTTTACATGTCACACATATTTTACCAGAACAATAATGATCAGCAAATTATGAGTTTTCAGATGATAACTCACAAGGCACGCTTCGTGTAAAATTTATCATAGTCCTGTAAAAGTAGTGAATATATGGGTACAGATTGTCACAGACCCCTAGATACCACCCACTGACCCCAATCCCTGAGACTCCCCCATTCACCCCAATGTCCCAGGGGCCCTAATCCCAGCTGTACTTACCAGCCCAAGCCCCAGGGCATAGGAGAAAGGCCATGGGGACCAGGAGCAAGTTCTGGGCCTGCATTTTGGAAGTCAGTGCAGCGACGGTGAATCTGCCTCAGGCCTGCAGGCTTTATAGACTCAGCTTGGAGGGGATTGGGGGTGGGGATGCAGGAAACCTCAGGTTCACGCACACACTCATCTAAATGCAGGGCTCAGGCGTCTCAATTTCCAACCACAGGCAACTACATGAGCTGGGGGGAAGGACAGGCCATGTGTCAGTTGGGGATCCTGTACAGCTGGCTGGATCCTGCATGGCTGGGTCCCTGCACAGCTGGGTGGGTGATCCACTGCTGGATGGAGAAGACACCACTGAGTACTCCTGGGATTCAAATTCACTTGGCTCCATCCTTGCCCAGCTTCCTGCCCGTGTCTCTGTGATAGGGGCTGTGGGTGGCAGCGACTGATCTCAAGTGACTGATAGGAATGTGGCCCTTTGATCTTTCTCATATTGCCCCAGCTGTGAGCAGGGTGGGTCCGGGCAGACCAGCCATTGGCCCTGATCACAGCACCCACCGTGGGAAGGTTTCTCACAAGCCCCTCCGCCCTTCGGGGAGTCTGTGACCACATGAAGGGGATGTGGCAGCATCTGTGCTGCCATACAGCTGGGAGCTATGACTCTGCAGCACCACATAGGAAATGACACAGCAGAGCCAGCAATATAACCCAGGTGTCCTGGCTCCCATCCCTCCCCCCTTAACTGCTAGACCCCATAATCCTCCCAGAGCCAGGGAGAAGGCACAGGAGACTTGGCCCCCAACCCCCTCTTCTTCCTCTTCTCTAACCATTAGACCTCACTCCCCTACATTGCCAGGGATAGAACCGAGGAGTCCTGGGGCCGGCGCCAGTGTCCCTCTCATTTTTCCCACCCCTCTGCCAAATGAATGTTGTTATGTGCACCAGTATGGAGTTGAGGTGTGGCACGACCCTTGGTACTGGTGCACATAGCAACGTTCACATGGCGGGGGTGGGACAAAGGTTTCTGAGTGTGGGAGGGGGCTCAGGCCTGAGGTACAGGGTTGGGGTGCAAGGATGTGAGGGCTCCAACTGGGGGTGCAGGCTCCGGGGTGGGGCTGGGGATGAGGGGGTTGGAGTGAAGGACGGTGCTCTGGGGCTACTGCGAGGAGAGAGGACTCCCTCCAGCGCTTTTCTCACAGCAGCACCTGGGGGGCGAGGAGGCGCCTCCCTCCACCATGGCAGGTCAGGGCTGGGGCTGCAGGAAAGGCGCCCCTCCCCTGGCCCTGGCAGGTTTCAACTGGAGCTGAGTTGGAGCAGGGGGAGGGTCACAGATCCTGGTGCCCCGGCCACAGTAGCTCCGTGCTGCCCCGGCCCTGGCTGAGTTCAGGCCAGGGTAGGGGCACCCTGGACTCGGCTGGGTTCAGGTTGTGGCAGAGTTGTACCCAGGGGAGGGGCACCCCATCAGTGGCAGGTCCAGGCCGGCGCTGGGTTTCAGCCACTCCTCCCCCACCCATGGCTCATTGGAGGACAGGCTAGGTTGGGGCTGGGGAAGGAGCGTCTCTCCCCTGGCTGCGGCATGTCCCAGGGCAGGTTCCTTGAGCACCTGCACAGCGCTAATAAATGACTGCGCGGCTGTGCGGCTTGCAGGAAACTTGGGGACTCCTGGCTCCCAGCTCTCTGTGGTTGCCAACAAGCAAAGTGTTCACTGCCCTTCACAAACCACTCCAGTCTCAGACCAGACAAACTCACTACTGCTCAGACTCCACTTCCCTGGGCTTTACTGCAGGAGAGGGCTTTACTGAAAGCCAGTAACTTGTCAAGCCTCATGCTCTCTGCAAGCCCTGCGTATGGATGGCTAATGTCTTTATCCTGACACCTACGGTTAATGGTCTTGGGGTGACCCTCCAGGGAATCTCATGGCTTGGGAATGGCCCATTCATGCAGGAGTGAGCTGGCAGCTCTCACCCCCATCCCCCAGCTAGCCAGTGGTGGACTACACGGTGTGACACTGGCAGTCCCAGGCAGCTGGCAGTAACTGAGAACTAACAAACTCATAGCTGGAGACCAGACTGTTCACCCGACCCGTGTGTTAGTTTCACTCAAAAGAGGGACGACTCTTACAAGAAAGTATTTAGTGTTCAGACTCTATGAAATGCTCAGAAGTACCTCCCTGCATTGATCTCACATGCAGTGTCTGTGTTCCAGGCTATAAGAAAAGATGTACATTTTGCTTTACAGCATCAAAATGTTTTCTTTGAACATGAGCACCAAGGCACTGGAATTTTCCCTCCATCCCCACCCCACACATCCAGAAGGATGATCAAAATCAGATGGGCCATCACGGGCCATCACATTAAAAAGGATTTTTGAATGGACCTCTTGCTAATGGAAAATGCTGCCTGCAAAAAAGTACTGTGGGTTTGAATGTTGAATGGAGTAAATAAAAGGAAGCCACTGGTCAATTTTTTCACCAACACAGACTCCTTCCTTAATTGTGTCTTTCTGGGCATCTAGTAAAGTCTTCTGCAACAATTCCTATTCCTAGGGAAATTCTTTGCCAAAAAAAAATGCCAAAAAATTAAAATTTCTGCACACAATATTTTAAAATTCTGCAAAAATTTTGTATATTTTATTCAATATATTCATGCCAGTTTTAATTATTTTTTTTTGGTAACTTATTTCAAAATATTTGTCAGCCAGTATGTCTGTAAAAATACAGAGGAAAAAAAAGATTCCGGTAAATTCCTTACTAGACATATTATTATGGAACTTTTTTTCCCCACAGAAAATACACACTGCAACAGAAGTGCTGCAGTTCTGCCTTTTGCCCACAAAAGGCCGCTGTGGCAACAGGTTTCAGAGGGGTAGCCATGTTAGTCTGTATTCACAAAAACAACAAGGATTCTGGTGGCAGCTTAAAGACTAAGATTTGTTTGGGTATAAACTTTTGTGGGTAAAAAACCCACTTATTCAGATGCATGGAGTGAAAATTACAGATACAGGCATAAATATTTACTGGCACAGGAAGAAAAGGGAGTTACCTTACAAGTAGAGAACCAATGCTGAAGGCCAATTTAATTAGGGTGGATGTTGTCCACTCCCAATAATTGATCAGCAGCGGTCAATACCAAGAGAGGGACAATTGCTTCTGTAGTGAGCCAGCCACACCTAGTCCCTATTCAAGCCCAAATTGATGGTGTTAAGTTTGCAAATGAATTGTAGCTCTGCAGTTTCTCTTTGAAGTCTGTTTTTGAAGTTTTTTTGGTGAAGTATGGCTCCTTTTAAATCTGTTATTGAATGTCCAGGGAGACTGAAGTGTTCTCCTACTGGCTTTTGTGTGTTACCATTCCTGATGTCCGATTTGTGTCCATTTATTCTTTTACGTAGAGATTGTCCGGTTTGACAATGTACATGGCAGAGGGGCATTGCTGGCACATGATGGCGTATATCACATTAGTAGATGTGCAGGTGAATGAGTCCCTGATGGTGTGGCTGGTGTGGTTGGGTCCTGTGATGCTGTCGCTAGAGTAGATATGGGGACAGAGAAGGCAATGGGGTTTGTTACAGGGATAGGTTCCTGGGTTAGTGTTTATGTGGTTTGGTGCGTAGTTGCTGGTGAGTATTTGCTTCAGGTCGGAGAGCTGTCTGTAAGTGAGGACTGGCCTGAATCCCAAGGTCTGTGAGAGTGAGGGATCGTTTTCCAGGATAGGTTGTAGATTATTGATGATGTGCTGGACAGGTTTTACCTGGGGGCTGTATGTGATGTCCAGTGGTGATCTGTTATTTTCCTTGTTGGTCCTGTTCTGTTGTAGGTGATTTCTGGGTACCCGTCTTGCTCTGTCAATCTGTTTCCTCACTTCCCCAGGTGGCTATTGTAGTTTTAAGAATGGTTGATAAAGATCTTGTAGCGTTTGTCACTGTCTAGGGATTGGAGCAAATGCAGTTGTCTTTTAAGGCTTGGATGTAGACAATGGATCGTCTGATGTGTCCTTCTGAGCTACAATTCGTTTGCAAACTTAACACTGTTTGCAACCTCCACTCCCCAGATGCTCATAACTCTGAGGTTCTCCTGTACATGCATTAGCATGGCTCCGAGATCAGGACTACCATTTTGCTGGGGGCTGCACAGACCTTGACTGAGATCAGGGTCCCCCATTGTGCTGGGCGCTGCACAGACTCACAATCCCTGCCCCAAAGCATGTCTAATTCAAACAGATACAGGTAGAATCATTTTTCTCAGTTTACAAATGGGGAAACTGAGGCCCAGGGACATTGTTCCTAAGGGATTTGAGTGCCTGGTTCCCATCAGCACTCCATGAAACTCCCAGTTCCAGGGACAAGCCCAATGTCCCCACAGGCAGCCTGTGTTAAGATGGGAAATTATCCCAAATTTCTTGAGGCCAATCCCTGTGCTTTCGCCCTGTGGCTGAACTCTCTGTCTGGGGCAGGATTTGACAGTGGGATCCCAAAGGAGCCTGTGGGGACTGGGCCACTCAACCCCAACCACACTCAGCAGAGGCTGCAGGGTTCAATACAGCCCCCTTACCCCCATCAGGAGCAGAGGAAAGACCAGCCCAAAGCTGCCCCTGCCAAGTGAGGCCCCTGCACCACAGGGGCTCTGCTCCCCCTCCTCCAGCTCACCTGCCTGAGAGCCAGGGGGCAGGAGAAAGGCCATAGGAAGCAGGACCAGGATCAAGAACTGCATTGTCAGAGCCATCCAGGGATGGGCATGGAGCCTCTGCTAGCCCCTGCGGGTTATATGGACCAGAACGGGGAGGGGGGCAGGGCCTGGGAATCACAGGGGCATGTACACTCCTGCCTGGAAATTCCCATCCTAGATGATCCAGGAGCAGAGATACCCATTGGGGAAGCCTCAGGTCACAGCCCCACCCACATTGTGTGCGTTGGGGGGGGAGCTTCCTTTCTTGCTCGGGTGCGCACTAGGCTTGGCTGGGGATGTGGCTAACACTGCTCAGCCCTACTACAAGTGTAAGAAACACCCCTGAGCTTTTCTGCACCGAGATACCCAGACCAATCGATTTCAAGGCCTGGAGGGACCATTGTCCCTCCCCTGCACACTGCTCTGGGGTGGTATGGAGGGACACCAGACTAGACCCACTTCCACCTCTTGGAACTTCCTGTGGCTGCAGGAAGCTCTGTGGTTGTTGTCTTCAGAGTCCAGCTCTGAAGGCAGCACAGAAGTGAGGGTGGAAATCCCATGACCTCCCTACAACAGGATCCCAGAAAGACTGTACTGGGTGCTGGGTATGACCCTGTTAACTGAGAAGCCCCCGGGCTGAGTGAATCTCAGTGTCTGAGGAACTACTGAGGGATGTGGTCTAATGTCTGAGTCTGTGCTGGACCTGAACTGGAGAGTCTAGCTCAGCAAGAGAGAGTTGAGGGGTGCCCACTCTGTCAGGGGGGTTATTCTGTTATCCCAGCACATCAAGGGATAGTCTCAAGGGGGTCTCTGTGACTGAACCTGTCAAGTGGGTACCAGCTGGGGTGGAATGGGAATAGGGCCTTTCCCCTCTGAGGGCGCCAGCTCCAATACACAGCTTTCTATTTTTTATTTTTTTTTTGCCCCATCCTATAGGATTTAATAGAGAGAATCTGATTCCTGCTCTAGAATCCCATAAGATAGTACAAAAAATCCCAGAGACACACAGGGGTTTTATCCCAACATGTACAAACTGCTTCCCCCACCCCTAGTCCATTCTGATACCAATCAATTCATAGCATTGTTCTAAGAGTAATGAAGATAATCTGCATTTTACAACCAAAGCCTAGTTAGCCAATGGCTGGTCTAGCCAGGCAAAGAGCCAGCAAAATCTATGTCTCCTTTAATGCTGGTTCTGCAGAATGTTCTGGATCCAGGGGATGAATCTGGAAAGTCTTGTGAACACACTTGGTTTGTAGAAATTCACAACATATGAAGTGATGCCCTGGACTACTCACATACCAAGAGGTTACCAGAATCACCCTGGGATTGAGAATAACCACAATTACATCTTGAACATCTCTAGCACCACTTTTCATCTGTAGATCTGATAGCATCAGAGAAGAGAAGGTTTAAATATTGTACAAGAAATATCTTTTGTGTAAAGAAAACAGCGTTTCTTAAACTTTGGCAACTTCAGGGAAAATGTTTGCTGTGTTGAAGTGTTTCCTTTTTTGTCTGAGTTGCACTAGTAGGGTTGGGAAGCCTCTGGTAGAATTGGGTTTGGGTTGGGTAGGATTTTAAATGGGTAGAATTTAAGATAAGTTTAGGTTGTGTTGGGTAGAATTGGGTAGGGTTTGAATTGGATGGATGTGGATAGGGATGAGTCTGGATAGAATTTAGTAGGGTGGGGTAATGTTGAGTATAGCTGGATAGGACAGTAGTTATATTAAGTAGAGATTAGGTAGTGTTGGGTAGACTTGGAGTTGGGGAGAGTTGTGCAGGACGAGTAAAGTGTGATACAGTTTAGTTAGGATTGTGTTGCATGTGGTTTGAGTTTGAGGAAGAGTTGAGTACAGTTGTGCTGGGTATTGTTTGAGATTTAGCTCGCTTTAGGTTGGGCTGTGTTGGGTTGGAGTAGGTTTGGTAGGGTTGTGTTAAGTGGGGTCTGAGTTTGGGTAAGTTTGGAAAGGGTTTAATAGAATGGGGTTTGAATTTGGGGTAGAGTTGGTAGGATTGTATTGGCCAGGATTTGAGTTTCGGGTAGGGATAGTAGGTTTGTGTTGAGGGGCGGGGGGTTGAGTTTGAGATAGAGTTGGTTAGGGTGGGTTTTGAGATTGGAGTACAGTTGGTACAGTTGTGTTGTCCATAGCTTGAGTTACGATAGAACTGATAGGGTTGTGTCGGGGAATGAATTTGGGGAAGGGTTGGGTAGGGCTGTATTGAGTGGGATTTGACTTTGGGGTAGAATTAGTAGGGTTATGATGGCCAGGGTTTGTTTGGGGTGAGTTTGGGTAGGGTTGGGGCAGGGGTTGAGATTCAGGTAGAGGTGGTACGGTTGTGCTGGGTGGGGTTTGAGATGAAGGAACCTCAATAACCAGGTGTAATAAAGGATCTTGGTCAAGCTAATTGGAGCTGTGCTGAGCTGGTCTCACCATCGCCTCACCTTCTGGGCCAATCTGATGTCTGCATCAACACCCTGTCTTCCGAGCTGGGCTAGCTTGGTAGGGGATCACTGCACACTTAGATACTTAGCCCTGGAAAGTATCTCCCCATTTCCTCCCAGTAGTGGCCTCCTGGAACCAAGGAGCCTCCAGGTCAGCAGGATATTTACCCGATAAGGTAATTTCTCAAAGCCAGGCTTCCCCCACACAGCATCATTGGGCGGTTGTATCAGCTCCCACATGTTGTTCTCAATGACCCCCAGGTCCACCTCACGGACCATGTCAGTTCTTGAGTTCCGGCCAGTCTGACCCCACCCAGCCACCCTGCACGTGGATCCTGGCCTCACCCTAGTCTTGGTCTTTGGCAGAGGGGATGAGCCATACCCAGTTATTCCACACTGTGCTGTGTGACAGCTGCCATAGACAGGAGGGAAAAGAGGAAAATGGAGATGTGTCTAGTGCATGAATGCGAGGTCATGGAGGTGGAGTGATGGGATGGGGGTGGTACATTCAGCAGCATGATAACATTGTTAAGGGTCTTCTTGTCATGTTGCAGGTGAGGGACCTGGCGGCGCACGGGGATTTTCTGTTGGCTCCATTCTGGTTTACTAATGTTATGTGCTCCCAGAGTGACAGTGATCTCGCTGAAAAAGCAAAAAATTATACATGGGGCATCAGGGGCAGGAGTGTATGTGAGGTGGGGGTGGGAACATGTGGGTCTCACTCATGGACAGTGAGTTAGGGCAGCCTGGGCCTCTTAGGCCAAGATCTTGGACTCAGCTGCTGGCCTGGAGAATGTATCCACCACTGTACACACTGCCAGCTGCGATCCAGCCCAGGGCTGGGGACTGGCTAGCTCGGGAGGGTGGGGGCTGGGAAATAGGAAAGGGGCCTTTCCCCTCTAGGGGGTGTCAGCTGCAGCACAAACACCTGCCCAAACACGTTGGCCTACCAGCCTATGACAGCACCAGCCACTTTTGCTGTTCCCTGAGCTCCTTCACTCCCTGTTCTTCTCCCAGCCCCTAGGTCCCAGCTCCCCTGCACTCCGGTGACCCCGTTCCCAGCTAGATCCACACAGGGGTATATACCCAGCTCCCCAGAGCCCTGCAGAGCTGTCCTAGGGTTGTGAGCCCCTCCCTGCCCCAATCTGGGCAATGGGCCAGACCAGCTGGGTCAACGGCCATAGCTCCATTGACTTACCCAGCACTGGATCTGGACCATGGTTTGCAGTGGTCAGGGCTGGTGCAACCATTTAGGCGACCTAGGCGATCGCCTAGGGCACTAGGATTTGGGGGGTGGTATTTTCTTTGGCAGTGACCGCAGCTGCCAGATCTTCAGCCGCCCCAGTCGCGGCTAGCATTTAGGTGGAGGGAGCTGGGACAGGGGACTACGGGGAGGGCCACCTGCAGCAAGTGGGGGTGGGGGCATGCAGGGGAACTCCCTGCCCCAGCTCACCCCTGCCCCACCTCCTCCCCGATCACGCAGTGTCTGCTTCACTTCTCCCGCCTCCCAGGTTTGCGGCACCTAAGCTGATTGGCACTGCAAGCCTGGAAGGTGGGAGAAGTGAAGCAGCCACGGCGTGCTCAGGGAGGAGGCAGGGCAGGGGTGAACTGGGGTGGGGGGGTGCCTCAGGGCAGAGGGGGAGAGCTGCCACGAGGGGTGGGGGCTCAGGGCAGGGGCTCAGGGACGGGGAAGGGCACAAGGTGGAAGTTTTGCCTAGGGCGCGAAACATCCTTGCACAGGCCCTGGCAGAGGTCCCTAGAGACATGCTGACATCCCCTGAGCAGATCCCCTCGGCTCTGTTCTCCCAACCTGTTGTACTAACTGCTCCTTCACTGCAACCTACGACAGCGCCAGAGCTCCCGGCTCCCCCATCACCTGCTAACCCTGGACTGCCCCGACATCCCCAGCACAGAGGCGCTTACTCTCCCTTTGCCATGAGCAGCTGTCAGCACCAAGTTTGGCTTCACCAGGAACCATCCGCATTTCTTTGTACCCTTTCCATGTTGTATTTTCAGATAGGCCATATAGGATCTGGAGTGGACCTTGGCTTCCCGGCTTCTGGTGATCTCACCTGTGGGGAAGACCAGGTTTTACAAAGAGCCCCATCGTCTCCCTGGGCCGGGTGGGGACTGAGCTCCCCATCCCAAAGGGGAATCCCCACAACCTCAACCCACCCCTGTGATGCTCTCCTTGGGGGATCCCTGTGCCTGGAACCCTGCCCCCTGCTCAGCTCTCCCCCAGGCTGGACACCCCAGGAGACTGGAGGATAAATCTAAAGCTCTGACCTCCCTGGGTGGAGAATCAATGCCAAATGCACTGGGAGTTGGTCAGTAATTGCACTGCCTTAACTTAACGGCTTTGGGGGTGAGGTCACCCCACATTAAGCCAGGCAGCCTCCAGACAGGCACTGACAGATCCTTTGTGGACACTTCTCCTTCTCCATCAGCCAACGGTGACCAGCCAGGGCTGTGCCAAGACCGATCCATGAAATGTTTGGTCCAATGGGAAACTGTGGTTTTTACTAATGGTATTTGTTCTCAGAAAGCCTCTTCTCGAATCTGCCTGAATTATTGTGGGGAAACTGATTTTTTCCTTCCAGTTGTGAATAATATACAGGTGAACATTTTCAGGTTTTGGTCACTGTAAAAGAAACACTTTTGGCATTTTTCTCAAGGAAAAAAAAACATTTTGTGATCAGCTGTGAAGAAGTCTCCACCCAGGTGGGTGGGTGTTTTTGGAAAATCCCAACTTTAACAAATTGTACTTAGACCAAGATAAGGGCCCCCCCCCATTGTGACAGGCACTGCACTTACCCACAAACCCTGCCCCTAACAGCATCCAGACCTAGGCAGAATCATGCTTCACATTGTACTGATGGGGAAACTGAGGCCCAGGGAGATTATTTGTAAACCTGCCTAAGGGATTTGGATGCCCATCAGTGATTCTATGGAAGTCTGTGTCCACAGAGATCCTGGGCAGAGCTGGGAACTGGTCCCAGATTTCTTAGGTCCTAGCCCTGTGCCTTAGTTGGCCTTAGCTGGCCTCCCTGTCTGGGGCACAGACTGGCAGAAGGGACCCAAAGGAACCTATGGGGGCTGGGTCACCCAATCCCTTGGGCTGGTCTGAGAGCCTCAGCTGCATTCAGGGTTGGATTTGTACTTTGGGCACCCCTAGGAGCAGGGATTGGGAACCCCTGCACACACACCACTGCAGACGGTAGAGGTTCCCCCACCACTTTGAACCACAGACTCCCCACCACCCAGTGTCCCTCACACAGCCCCACCACAACTTCCCAGTCCCCCACACAGACTTCCCAGGGTCCAGCGCCCAGCACCCCCCCCATCCCTCACTGCCCAGAGACCCCCCACAATCTGCCTCAGAAACCCCCTCTCTCAAGCACTCTGTGGCCCCTCTGGGAGATGACTCTCTCGTGTGTCTTCCCCTCAGCCCCTCTCCTGCTCTCTAGAGTGACTCGGGCAGATGCCTAATGTGCTTAATGGGAAATCCAGCCCTGGCCGCACTCAGGGTAACATCTGGAGAAATGAAAGCAGTAAATGGTCAAGGATAGCGAAGGCATCGGGGTTAAACAGGTGGGGGGGCGGCATGTTTCCATTTCATACTTCGTCACTCCATCTTAGTCTATAGCGTGACCAAAGAGAAAATTGTTTTGGCGACCAAAAACTTACAAACTGTCAGCTGAAACGTGCCGAAAGGTGGGGGAAATGACCAGTTTGCCAAGAAAAATGCTAAAATGTTTAAGGCGAGGAGACGCTTTCTGGGAATTTTTTCATTACCTAGAAAACCCGATTTTCTGTACAAAAACAGTTTGGAGGGGCAGCTTGGCAGCAGCCCTCACCTGTCACTGGAGGTTGAAGGAGAAGGTGAAACATCATCAGAGGACGTGTCTGTGGCATTCTGGGTGCAACTGGCCCCCAAAGCTGTTAACTCAAGGCAGTGTGGTTACTGACCTGCTCCCAGTGTATTTGGCACTGATTCTCCACCCAGGGAGATGAGAGCTTTAGATTTACTCCAGGGGTGTCCAGTGTGGGGGAGAGCTCAGCACGGGACACAGTTCCTGATACAAGAATTCCCCAGGGAAAGCATCACAGGGGGAGGGTTGAGGCTGTGGGGACTCCCCTTTGGGATGAGTAGATTGATCTCAGCCTGGCCCAGGGAGACAATGGGCCTCTTTATATGAATCTGTCCCCACCCCCAGGTGAGATCGTTGGGGGCTGGGAAGCCCAGCCCCATTCCAGACCCTACATGGCCTATCTGTCTCTATGGTGTGGACACAAGAGCTCCTTCTGCAGAGGGTTCCTGGTGGCGGAGAACTTCGTGCTGATGGCTGCTCACTGCAATGGAGAGTAAGCGCCTCCATGCTGGGGATGTCGGGGCAGGTTGGGGTTAGCAGGTGATGGGGGAGCTGGGAGCTCTGGTGCCCTTGTAGGTTGCAGGGAAAGAGCAGTGAGTGCGACAGTCTGGGAGAGCAGAGCCCAGAGGTCTGATCTGCTCAGGGGGTGTCGGCATGTGTCTAGGGGCCTCTGCAAACCATGGTCCAGCACCAGTGCTGGGTAAATCAATGGAGCTGTGCTTGATTGACACCAGCTAGGGGTCTGGCCCCGTTGATTCCAGTGGAGCTCCATCCCATTGCACCAACTTTGTATGTGGCCCATTGTCCTGACCTGGGCATGGAGGGGCTCACAGGGATCTGGTCTAGGAGGAGCTGTGTATAGACCCCTGTCTGGATCTAACTGGGGAGAGGTCACCGAGCTGCAGGGGAGCTAAGACCCAGGGGCCAGGAGAACAATGGGGAGTGAAGGAACTCAGGGAAAAAGCACAAGGGGAGGTAGAGACACTGGCTGGGACCCCAACACCACTGGGCAGGGGCTCTATGCTCCAACCGGCACCCCCTAGAGGAAAAAGGCCCTATGTCCCACTGGCTGCCCCAGTGAGCCAGCCAGTCATAGACTCATAGACTCATAGACTCGTAGGTCAGAAGGGACCAATATGATCATCTAATCTGACCTCCTGCACAAAGCAGGCCACAGAACCCTACCCATCCACTTTTATAACAACCCCTAACCCATGACTGAGTTATTGAAGTCCTAAAAATTGTGGTTTGAAGACCTCAAGCTGCAGAGAATCCACCAGCAAGTGACCCATGCCCCACACTGCAGAGGAAGGCGAAAAACCTCCAGGGCCCCTGCCAATCCGCCCTGGAGGAAAATTCCTTCCCGACTCCAAATATGGCGATCAGTTAAACCCTGAGCATGTGGGCAAGACTCACTAGCCAGCACCCAGGAAAGAATTCTCTGCAATAACTCAGATCCCATCCCATCCAACATCCCCTCATAGACCATTAAGCAGACTTATCTGCTGATAATCCAAGATCAATTGCCCAAATTAAACTATCCCATCATATCATCCCCTCCATATACTTATCAAGCTTAGTCTTAAAGCCAGATAAGTCTTTTGCCCCCACTACTTCCCTTGGAAGGCTGTTCCAGAACTTCACTCCCCTAATGGTTAGAAACCTTCGTCTAATTTCAAGTCTAAACTTCCTAATATCCAGTTTGTATCCATTTGTCCTTTTGCCTACATTAGTACTAAGCTTAAATAATTCCTCTCCCTCCCTAACGTTAATCCCCCTGATATATTTATATAGAGCAAGCATATCCCCCCGCAGCCTTCTTTTGGCCAGGCTAAACAAGCCAAGCTCTTTGAGTCTCCTTTCATAAGGCAGGTTTTCCATTCCTCGGATCATCCTAGTAGCCCGTCTCTGAACCTGAGGTCAGATCAGACCAGCCATGTGTCTAGGGGTATGTACATTATTTCAGGCTGTAAGCTGAGTCCTAGATCTCTTCCTGAGAGCCCCCAAAATAAGTATTTCATGAGTCAGACACACATGGACCCATCCCCACCTCATGTGCGCTGTTGCCTCTAAGGCACCATGTGTTCCTCTTGGCTTTACAGCATATCACTGTCAGGCTGGGAACCCACAGCCTTGGGAATTGGGAACACAATGAACAGAGGATCCCTGTCGGTCGCCCAATCCCCCTCCCGCAATACAACAAAGTGACCACTAACAATAATATCATGCTGCTGCAGGTACCGCCCCCAACCCATCAGTCCGCTCCCGGTGACCTCACATTCCTACAGGTACCGCCCGTCCCATCACCCCACCCCCAGTGACCTCACACTGCTACAGGTACCACCCCCAACCCATCACCCTACCCCCAGTGACCTCACACTGCTACAGGTACCGCCCGTCCCATCACCCCACCCCCAGTGACCTCACACTGCTACAGGTACCCGCCCCCATCCCATCACCTCACCCCCTGTGACCTCACACTGCTGCAGGTACTGCCCCCATCCCATCACCCCGCCCCCCAGTGACTTCACACTACTGCAGGTGCTGCCTCCATCCCATCACCCACCTCCAGTGATCTCACACTGCTGCAGGCTCCCTCCCCAACCCATCACCCCACCCCCAGTGACCTCACACTGCTGCAGGCACCATCCCCATCCCATCATCTCACCCCCAGTGACTTCACACTGCTGCAGGTACAGTGCCCATTCCATCACCCCGCCCCCAGTGACCCCACAGTGCTGCAGGTACCACCTCCATCCCATCACCCTGCCCCCTGTGACCTCATACTGCTGCAGGTACCGCCCCCATCCCATCACCCCACCCCCAGTGACCTCACTCTGCTGCAGGTATTGCCCCTATCCCATCACCGCACCCCTTGTGACCTCACACTGCTTCAGGCACCACCCCCATCCCATCACTCCACCCCCAGTGACCTCACACTGCAGCAGGCACCGCCCCCATCCCATCACCCCGCCCCCAGTGACCTCACACTGCAGCAGGCACCGCCCCCATCCCATCACCCCGCCCCCAGTGAACTCAGGGCCTTGCATTGGCTCTAATTTCCCTCTTCTTGGATTGGGACGTCTCTGCCCATCATCATCTCTGACCTGTGTATTGACCATGGTCCTTGTGTACTCTGTTCTTTGTAGCTGGGGTGCAAAGCACAGCTCAATGGATATGTCAGGGGCATCCCCTTGCCCCTGCCCCATCAGCGAATGCGTCCAGGAACCATGTGCAGCGTCGCTGGCTGGGGCCGGACTAGTGCACACAATCAGCTGACCTCAGCCACGTTCCAGGAGACGGACGTGGTGGTGATGCAGGATGCTGTGTGTCCGAGGGATCCTGATGGCATATACCGTAACTATAATGTCTCCACCATGATGTGTGGGGGGAACGCGGAAAAAGGCAAAAGTTCTTTCCAGGTAAATCTCCTGCCTTCAAGCTCCCTTGACAAATTGTTATTATTTATGAGCCTGTTGGTGTTGCAATCAGGCTGCAGACTGCAGGTCAGAGATCAGTCCCTGCTACGCTCGGTGCTGTACAAATGAATGGGAAAATAGCTGGTCTTCTCCCAGAGGAGACAGAGACCAGGTGGTTGCCTGGGACGGAAGGGTGTGATGCTGAGACTGGCTGGGCTTGCGGGGGGTGCTGCTGAGACCTGTTAATTAACAGTCTCTTGTTCTGTTTCGCAAGGTGACTCTGGGGGGGCCCTTGTGTGCCAGGAAAAAGCCCAGGGCATCGTTTCTTGGGGATCCGAGGATGGGACTCCCCCAGCAGTGTACACAAGAGTCTCCACCTACATCCCCTGGATATGGGCTACGATGAGGAGGCTGCAGCCCTGAGCCATGCTGGGAATTGCTGCAGGGGCTGGAGCTGCGCTGCTCCTGTCCTTAGGGGAGACCCAGATATAGGGCCTGCTTTGCAGAGGGGCTGAGTCCCCCCAGGCTGATCTCCCCCTCTCCAGACACAGCTTCTCTCAGGCAGTGCCCAACCCATGAGCATCAAGGCAGGGAGCCTCAGGGAGTTAGGAGTCATGTTCAATTCCAACTCCCTCAGCTCCCTTGGCAATCCCAACCCAGGCCCTTAGGCTGCGTCTTTGCTAGGGAATCAGCTGGTTTATTTCCCCTGGGGTAATGGACATGAGCCCAACCCTGGGGCAGACCCGGCTGTTTGTAGCTCTCCTCCATGTCAGCAGGTTGAGTGGCTGTTTATGAGAGATACTCGTCATTACCTGACCTGCTAACTCCTGTTAAAACTGCAGCCTGCCCTGTCCTCACTGGGCCTTTTCCATATGCTATTTCCCCCAGGGTAGCCACCGTCCCTTCCAAAGACACCTGTTCCCAGCGCCGACAAGGGGAGCGGGAGTTTGTTCATGGGAAGGGAAATTAGGAAATTATGCACTGAACTGATTTCAGCTGAAATGACAGCTCTGAGCGCCTCCCTCTAACCTCCCCTGCCCTGCCCTGCCCTGCTCTGCCTCAGGGCCTGGTGCATTTCGCTCACTGCCTCTTACCCAGCAATGAATAAAAATGAAGTTGCAAACAATGAAGTGGTGCCTTCCTGGGAACTGAATGAACGCCCCCAGCCTTGGACTCCCAGCTAACTTGTACCTAGCAGGGGTAACCAGGGTTTGGGGCCTCGTGGGGAATTCACCCCCTGAGTTTGAGTAGTTCATACCGGATCTGCTGGAAAGACAAGGGAAATCACTGGTGAAAAAGCAAATCACTGTGTGTGTTGTCAGCTCTCCTGGCTCTGGTATCCTACCGCTGACACCTGGGCCAGCTCCCTGCCAACAGGAGTGCACTTTAGGCCCCTGGAGGAGAACTCAGGACCAGGGTATCCTTAGTTCCCATGTACATCATTCCTCTTCCACTCTGCACCTGTCTGGGGACAGAGGGGTCACAAACAGCAGGCAGACCAGTCCCCTCCTTCAAATATCTCAGCCCAGATGTCAAGGCCTGATCCCAAAGAGCCTCTGTGTGTGTCCCCCAGCCCGACTGACTCTAATCAAGGGGTATTCAGGCAGAGGGGAAACTCCATCGCTGTTTGCACCAGCTCCCGTGCAAAGAAAATATATATCAAACTTAGCCCAGTGCAGCAGGGATCCACAGACCAGATGCAGATTTGATGCTCTGGGAAAAGAGGTCTCAGACTGGAACAGATGGGAAAAAACCCCAAGTGGCACTTTAAAATTTTCACCTAAATGTCACCCTACACTGGGGGGAAAGAATCAGTTTCACCACAATAATTTAGACAGGTTTGAGACAAGGCTTTCTGAGAAAAAGTTAGGTTTGTAAAAAGTTTGGCAGGTCAGTGTGGCTGCTCACTGTGGGCTGATGGAGAAGATGCATCCACAAAGGAGCTGCCTGTGCCCTTCCAGGAGCTCCCTGACCTAATCTGGGGTGACTTTGGCCCCCAAAGCTGTTAACCCCCGGCAGTGCGATTACTGACCCACTCCTGGTTCTTTCCGTGGTGGCCAAGCTTAGGATGTCAATGCTCCAAACTTTGATTGTTGGTCGCTTTTTGGATTTCCATTTTTGTGGGGCTCGTCTGTTCACCACTGTAAGGGCTCTGCTTAGCCACAGTCTTTCAGATTTATTCTGCTTCCAATTAAGACTCGTTAGGTTGAAAATTACAGCTTTAATTTTATTTGATAGGAAAAAATTTACTCTCCAATTGAGTTCCACCCAAAGCCTATGTGTCTAAGTGCCTTCCCAGAGCGTATGCAGGGCCGGCTCCAGGCCACAGCGCGCCAAGCGCGTGCTTGGGGAGGCATGCCGCGGGAGGCGCTCTGCCGGTTGCTAGGAGGACGGCAGGCAGCTCCGGTGGACCTGCTGCAGGCGTTTCCGCAGACACACCTGCGGCAGCTCCACCAGAGCCGCGGGACCAGCTGACCACAGAAACGCCTGCGGGAGGTCCACGGAGCTGCGGGACCGGCGAGCAGCAGAGCGCCCCCTGCAGTGTGCCACTGTGCTTGGGGCAGCGAAATTGCTAGAGCCGGCTCTGAGCGTATGGGTTAAGTCAGCACCTGCTGAATCACAGAACCAATATTTGTCTGACTCAGCAGCATCTGGGTTGAACTATGGAAGGAAGATCCGGGACCTCCTGCATATGATTCCTGTGGAATTAATCTTAAATGTAGCTCCAAGTGAAGGCATCAGGGCTAAACAGATGGAGGACGGCATGTTTCCATTGCATACCTTGCCACTCCTTAATCTCCAGCGTGACCAAAGAGAAAATTGTTTTGGCGACCAAAAACTTACAAACTATCAGCTGAAAAGTGTCGAAAGGTGGGGGAAATGATCAGTTTGCCAAGAAAAATGCTGAAATGTTTGAGGTGAGGAGACGCTTTCTGGGAGATTTTTCATTATCTAGAAAACCCAATTTTCTGTACACAAACAGTTGCGGGGACAGCTTGGGAGCAGTCCTCCCTTGTCACTGTGGGTTGATGGAGAAGATGAAATATCAACAGGGCATGTGTCAGTGGTGTTCTGGGTGCTACTGGCCCCCAAAGCCGTTACCCACTCCTGGTGCATTTGGCACTAATTGTTCACCCAGGAAGAAGAGAACTTTAGATTTACCCTCTGGCCCCATGGGGAGTCCAGTGTAGGGGAGAGCTCAGCACAGGGCAAAGTTCCTGGTACAGGAATCTCCCAAGGGGAGCATCACATAAGGCCTGAAGAAGAGCTCTGTGTAGGTTTGAAAGCTTGTCTCTCTCACCAGTAAAATTGGCCCAATAAAAGATATTCCGTCACAGACCTTGCCTCCTTTTGATCAGATTACAACTTTGGCTGGTAAAGGTAATAGTGCTAATGTTATATCCTTACAATTCTGGAAAGCATTTGACTTGGTACTGCACATGCTGTTTAAAAACTTAAATGATATTAGATTACCATGGCACAGATGACATGGATTAAAAACTGGCTAAATGAGAGGTCTCAGGATATAATTGTAAATGGGGAATCATCATCAAATAGGTGTGTTTCTTGTGGGGTCAGGCATCGGTCCTTGTCCTATGCAATTTTACCATTTTTATCAATGCCCTGGAAGAAAACATGAAATCATCACTGATATGTTTGCAGCTGATTCAGAGATTGGGGGAGTGATAAACAATGAAGACAAAAGAGCACCGACACAGAGTGATCTGGATTGTTTGGTAAACTGGATACAAGCAAACATTACACTTTTTAACATGGCTAAATGTCAGTGTATACATCCAAGACAAAAGCATGTCAGCCATACCTACAGGATGGGGACTCTATCCTAGGAAGCAGCGACTCTTCAGAAGATTTGTGGGTCAGGATGGATGAGTAGCTGAACATGAGCTCCCAGTGTGATGCTGTGGCCAAAATGGCTAATGCGACCCTGGGATGCATATACAGGAATTTCAAGTAGGAGTACAGAGTTATTTTTACCTCTGAATTTGACACTGATGAACTGATGCTGGAATCCTGTATCCAGATCTGGTGCCCACAATTAAAGAAATATTTTGATAAATTGGGGATGGGTCTGAGAAGAGCCATGAGAATGATCAAAGGATTAGAAAACTTGCCTTACCTTGATAGACTCAAAGAGCTCAGTCTGTTTAGCTTAACAAAGAGAAAGCTATTAGTTCACATGATCACAATCTAGACATAACTACACAGCGAAGAAAGATTTAATAATGGGCTCTTCAATCTTCCAGAGAAAGGTCTAACACAATCGAAAGGCTGGAAGCTAAAGCTAGACAAATTCACACTGGAAATAAGGTGTAAATTTTTAACAGTGAGGCTAATTAACCATTGGAATGACTGGCCAAGAATCATGGTTGATTCTTAATCACTGACAATTTTAATATGAAGACTGGATGTTTTTTTCTAAATGATTCATTCTGGGAATAATTGTGCGGCAGTTCTCTGGGCAGTGTTACACAGGAGGTCAGAGTAGTTGATCACCCTGTCCCTCCAGGCCTTGGAATCTATGAATTTAGGTGCAGGGATGGATGGACGGATGGATGTGTGTGGGGATGGATGGATGTACAGATGGCTGGCATGGCTGGCTGAGTGGATAGGTAGGGATGGATTCAAGGATGGATGGATGGATAGGCAGGGATGGTGTCATAACCATACAGCTAAGGGTAGCCTAAAATTTCTCCGTCACCTGTAAGGGGTTAAGAAGCTCAGATAACTTGGTTGGGACCTGACCAAAAGGATCAATGGGGAAAGAAGATACTTTCAAATCCGGGGGGCGGGGGGCGAAGGCAGAAGGGTTTCTTTGTGCTCTTTATTTGTGTGTTCTCTCCTGGGACTGAGAGGGGCCCTGTGGTAAACGGTTTTCCCAAATCTGGACTTTAGCGTATAAAATCTGGGTGCTTACTGTGAACCTCCCCCAAGCTTGTACCCAGCTTGGATCTATCTCGCTGCCACCAGATAAGATTATGGCTCTTATCAGCCCGGGTTCCCCAAATACTCCTTGGGGGACCCCCCTCTCTGGCCTCCCCAACTTCCCTTGGAAAGACCACCCCCCCAAGACTCAGAAGCCTGAGTCCACGGGCAAGGGAATATCCCCCTCCCTTCCCTTCTCCCCGGCTTCTATTCTGAGCCACTTAAGGGAATGGCTGTAATCTTTTACATTACAATACCAAGAAAGCCTTGTCTCCTTTCTCTTCCAAGAGACAGCTTCAAACACAGGGAAACTAAAGGGATTCTTTCTCTCTTTCCCCGTAGCCTGTTCCCGCCCTGGGAACAATAGGAAACTAACCCACAGCCTGGGCTTTTCCCTTTCCCCTTTGCCTCAGTAGGAAAGAACTTCCACAACTTTAAAAAGAAAACTTTATATAAAAAGAAAGAAAATACAGAACAATAATACTGCATTAAAGATCAATACAGGCTCTTGCTTATAAGAAAATATGAATAACCAGTCTGATTTAAAAAATAGCCAATTTAAAACAGTCTAGCAAATCAACACACAGTAAATACAAAGCAAAGCACATCACAGCCGATTTACTTTGTTTCCTTTTGTACTCACAGACTTTTAGTAGAATATTAGAAAGAAGATTGGAGTTAGAGAGAAGCTTGTTTTCCCATAGCTGAGGAAAACACAAAGACACAGATTACCCAATTCCCGCCCCTGACTTTTAAAAAATCCAGTTCTCTGATTGGTCCTCTGGTCAGGTGTTTGGTTCCCCCTTTTTCACCCTTTACAGGTAAAAGAAAATTAACCCTTACCTATCTACTTATGACAGGCCCCCAGGCAGAAATCCTTCTCCTCCAAACAATCCTGAAAAGAGTCTCTAATAAGTAAGTAAAGCCAGGCAAGGTGTGTTAGGTTACCTTTTGTTTTAGTTTGTGATTTTTCCCTGTGCTGCAGGGAGGTTTATTCCTGTTTCTTTTCTTTTTTTTTTTTTTTTTTTTTTGTAGCTTTGAAATGAAGCCCAGAGGGAGTTCCTCTGTGTTTTTGAATCTTTTGTTACCCTGTAAAGTTATCTTCCATCCTGATTTTATAGAGATGATTCTTTCACTTTTTTTTCTTTTAAATAAAATTATTCTTTTAAGAACCTGATTGATTTTCAGTGTCCTAAAGACCCAGGGGGATTGATCTGTGCTCACTTTGTAGCTAATTGGTTAGGATATTATTCTCCAGCCTCCCCAGGAAAAGGAGTGTAGGGGTTTGGGGGATATTTTGGAGGAGATAGGGCTCCAAGTGGCCCTCCCTGAATGTTTGTTTAAATCATTTGGTGGTGGCAGCAATGCCAAGGGCAAGAAAAGGAATTTGTACCTTGGGGAAGTTTTTAACCTAAATTGGTAGAATATAAGCTTAGGGGGTCTTTCATGCGGTCCCCACATCTGTATCCCAGAGTTCAGAGTGGGGAGGGAACCCTGATAGATGGATAGACAGATCAAGGGATAGATGGATGGATGTGTGACGAGTTGGATCACAGAACCCCCTTGGGAGCTACTAGCTGATGTACCAAGACTACTTCTTCCCCTGCCTTCCCCGCCTACCTGGGACTCCAGAAGCCTGCCTGGTTGTACCAGACACACTTGCGGGCTACAAACACAGACCCAGGTCTGAACCACGTCCCACAAACTGGAGGCTTAACTGAAAGCAGCTTAAGAAGTGTTCCTGTCTCTAACACTCAGATGCCCAACTCCCAATGGGGTCCAAACCCCAAATAAATCCGTTTTACCCTGTGTAAAGCTTATGCAGGGTAAACTCATAAATTGTTCACCCTCTATAATACTGATAGAGAGATATGCACAGCTGTTTGCCCCCCCACAGGTATTAATACATACTGTGGGTTAATTAGTAAGTAAAAAGTGATTTTATTAAATACAAAAGGTAGGATTTAAGTGGTTCCAAGTGATAACAGACAGAACAAAGTGAATTACCAAGCACAATAAAATAAAACATGAAAATCTGAGCCTAATACAGTAAGAAGCTGAATACAGATAACATCTCACCCTCAGAGATGTTCCAATAAGCCTCTTTTACAGACTAGCCTCCTTCTAGTCTGGGTCCAGCAATCACTCATACCCCCTGCGGTTACTGTCCTTTCTCCCAGTTTCTTTCGGGTATCCTTATGGGTGGAGAGGCTTTCTCTTGAGCCAGCTGAAGACCAAAATAGAGGGGTCTCCAAAGGCTTTATATAGTTTCTCCTTGTGGGTCTAAACCCTTTCCTCCACCTGTGCAGAATCCTAGCTGAAGTTTTGGAGTCACATGGGCAAGTCACATGTCCATGAGTGACTCAGAACTTTACAGGCCAAGCCACATAGCCAAGAAAGCTCAGATGTGGATTGGCATCTGTCAAGGTCTATTGTCAGTTTAAATGCTTCTTGATTGGGCACTTAAGTTGTACATTCCTTTCTAAAGAAATTGACCAAATACCTTACTAATACTACTTACAATCAAACAAGTACACAGCCCATATTCATAACTTTGAATACAAAAATGATACATGCTTACAAATAGGATGAATATATTCAGTAGATCATAACCTTTACAGAGATATGTTGCATGGCATATGTAGCATAAAACATATTCCAGTTATGTCATATATACATTCATAAGCATATCTCCATAAAGCCTTATGGGGTGCAACGTCACGGGATGGATGGGCTTTTCCACCATAGGGATGACACTTGCATCATTGGCTCACCCTCCTGCTTTAGTAAGCCCAATATAATCTGAAACAATTACCTAGAATTAAATCAACATCAACAAACAAATATAATTAAACAAATAAGATCTGAACAATTCAAAAATCAGAAGAAAGAAAGAAAGAAAGAAATGTAGGACTGGAAGGGAGCTCAGGAGGTCATCTAGTCCAGGCCCCCGGCACTCATGGCAGGATTAAGTATTATATAGACCATGTCTGACAGGTGTTTTCTAACCTGCTCTTAAAAATCTCCAGTGATGGTGTGATAAATGAAGAGAGTGGATAGTTCCCTTTTATGGACACCTTGCCAGCCAGTCAGCTATAAAATCCACGTTAGTAGTTATTCTCTACATGCTTTATCTATAAAGGGTTAAAAAGTTTCCTTGCATAGGTAAAAGGAAGGGAGTGGGCTCCCTGACCAAAAGAGCCAAGGGGAAGGCTAGAACTTTTTAAAATTGGGGGGGGAATTCCCCTTTGTCTGTTGTTGTTCTGAGGGAGAAGCAGAACCAGGGCTGGAACTATGCTATAAAAAGCTTGAGTCCAGGTATGAAAAATCATCTGAATCATACCTAGAAACTACTCACTTGAAACCCCCAGATATATAAGTAGATCAGGAAATGTCTAGGAAGACGTGATCAGGTTTATTTCTTTTTATTTCTTTATGGCTTGTGGACTCCGCTGTGCTAACCCCAAATGCTTTTGTTTTGCTTGTAACTTTTAAGCTGAACCTCAAGAAGGTTATTCTTGATGCTTCATTGTTGTAAGTGGGTTTTTTAAATCTAGCAATAGCCTGAGTTTTCAAATGTATTTTCTTTTTTTTTGCCTTTAATAACATTTACCTTTTTTAAGAACAGAATTGGATTTTGTGTCCTAAGTGGTTTGTGAACATGTTATTTAATTAGCTGGTGGCAACAGGTGGTTTCCTTTCTCAGCTCTTCCACAGAGGGGAGTGAAAGGGCTTGAGGGCACCCCACAGGGAGGAATTCCCAAGTGCACCTTCCTGGGTTTTCAAAGGGGTTTTTGCACTTGGGTGATAGCAGCATCTACCCATCTAAAGTCCAAGAGAAGCTGTAACCTTGGGAGTTTAATACAAGCCTGGAGTGGCCAGTATTAATTTTAAAAATCCTAGTGGGTCCCCAACTTCTGCACTCAAAGTGCCTAAGTGGGGAATCAGCCTTAACAGATGGAGATTCCACAACCTCCCTAGGCAATTTATTCCAGTGCTTAATCACTTGGACAGTCAGGAATTTTTTCCTAATGTCCAACCTAAATCTCCCTTGCTTCAATTTAAGCCCATTGCTTTCTGTCCTTGGTGGTAAAGGAGAACAATTTATCACTCTCTCATTCATAGTAATCTTTTAGGTATTTGCAGACTTGAATCTTTTTTCAGAGGTCATGTGTTCTAGTCCTTTAATCATTTTTGTTGCTCTCCTTTGGACTTCCTTCAATTTCTCCACATCATTTCTGAAGTGCGGGGCCCTCAGCTGGACACATTCCAGCTGAGGACTATTCAGTGCTGAGTACAGCAGAAGAATTACTTCTCGTGTCTTGCTTACAACACTCCTGCTAATACAGCCCAGAATGACGTTGGCTTGTTTTGCAACAGGATTCCATTTCTGGCTCATATTTAATTTGTGGTTCAGTATGACCCCAGATACTTTTCTGCAGAACTCCTTCTCAGGCAATCATTTCCCATTTCGTATGTATGCAACGGATTGTTCTTTCCTAAGTACAACGATTTGCGTTTGTCCTTATTGAACTGTGTCCTATTTATTTCAGATCATCTCTGCAGTTTTCAAGATAATTTTGAATTCTAATCCCATCCTCCAAACCACTCACAATCCCTCCCAGCTTGGTATCATCTGCACACTTTATCGGTGTACTCTCTATGCCACTACCTAAATCATTGATGAAATTATTGAATAGAACCTGACTCAGAACAGATCCCTGCAGGACCTCACTCAATATGCCCTTCCTGCTTGTCTGTGAACCACTCATAAAGACACTCTGGGAACGGGTTTCCAACCCGTTGTGCGCCCACTGTATAGTGGGTTCGTCTAGGCTACATTTCCCTAGTTTATTTATGAGAAGGCCATACGAGAAAGTACCAAAAGCTTTACTAAGCTAGAGATAAATCATGTCTATTGCTCCTCACCTATCAACTAGACTTGTTACTCTATCAAAGGACACTAGGTTGGTTAGACATAATTTGTTCTTGACAAATCCGTGTTAACTCCTACTTATCACCTTCTTTTCTTTTAGGTGCTTACAATCATAGAATCATAGAATATCAGGATTGGAAGAGACCTCAGGAGGTCATCTAGTCCAATCCTCTGCTCAAAGCAGGACCAATTCCCAACTAAATCATCCCAGCCAGGGCTTTGTCAAGTTGGGCCTTAAAAATTTCTACGGATGGAGACCTGAGTGTTGGATTATTTGCTCCATTCTCTTTCCAGGTACCAGAATATAGATGACTGGTCTATAATTCCCTGGGCTGCCCTTATTCCCCTTTTTATAGACAGGTACTGTCTTTGCCCTTTTCCAGTCTTCTGGAATCTTTCCCATTGCCCATGAGTTCTCAAAGATAACAACTAATGGCTTAGGTAGATAGATAGATAGATAGATAGATAGATAGATAGATAGATAGATTCTGGCCTGCAAGCTCCAGTAGATGGTAATCATCTGTGGCAAATCTATTGTAACTTCAAAATACCTCTTAAGCAGCCTGACGTGGACTGCTGCTGAGACCCCAGTCTGCCTTTGGGGGCTCAGCATAACTGAAGACCTGGCCCCATGGTTTCCCTTGGAGGCAAAGATTGCTGAGGAATTTTAATGCTGCCTTTGGTGTCTCTGGGGTGCCCCACACCAAAACCCAAAAGAAACCGGAACCTTCCTAAAGCAGCTTCTCTCCTATCCCAGCTAGTGCGGAATTCTCCAACCAAACGTTATTTCCACCCGATAACCCCTCCCATCAACTCCCTGTGTGACATTGTGGCACAAGAGACTAGTGCCCTCCTTGGCCATGTGAACAGGGCCTTGGTGAGCAGGAGCAGGGAGGGGTGTTTCCCAGGGGATCCTGGGATCCTGCATCCAGTTCTGGGGTAAGGACTAAAAAAGGGCTGATGGCAAACTGGAGATAGGGCAGGATGGGGTCAGGCAAATGATTGGAGGGCTGGAGAAAACACCTGGCAGGGAAAGACTGAAAGCATTTGCTCTGTTTTGCTTCTCTACAAGTTGGTGGTGAGGTGCCAGCGCTCAGCGCACAAGGACCTTCGTGGGGAGACAAAGCCAGGTGTTGGGGGCTCCTCAATCCAGCAGGGAAAGGTAGAGCGAGATCTAATGGGGAAGCTGGAGCCTGATCAAATCCAATGGGAAAGGAGGTCCCAGTGCACAACAGGGAGGGAGATTCACCACAGGAACCAGCTCCCCAGAGCAGGGAGGTTCCTCCATCTCCAGGTGGCATCAGGCCCAGCCTGGCTGCCTTGCTGGAAGAGGCGTTCATCAAACACCAGTGACCGGGCTCAGTCTGGGGGAGCTGGGGGAGGTTCTCCAGCTGGGGTCACTCAGAAGGGCACCAATATCTATGGATCCAAGTATCCAGGGGCAGAAAAGAGCATGGGGGAATCTGCCATCTGCAGCTGGGAGGCCTCAGCGCTGGCTCCGTCCCAGCCAGGGGCAGGAAGGAGGCACCGTTATTCACAACCACAGCTAACGGCAGGGAGGGCACCAGTGTAGGAAGGAAACCCTCCCTGCCCCTGATATGGGCGTTTCCTCTTGGGGAATCTCCACCCCTGACACATCACTGATGGGGAATTTCTTGATAACTGGGTTCATGACCCTGCACTTCCCGGGTCACCTTTTCCCGGGGTCCCCTCTTCACCAGCCGCTCAATATAAACCCCAGGTCTGAGACAGAACCACCAGTCCCAGCCCCCGGATTTGTACCAAGGATGCTGCTGCTCCTGTTCTCCACAGCCTTTCTGCCTTTCGCTGAGGCCTTTCTCCTGCCCCCGAGGCTTCACTTTGGTGAGTAGAGCTGAGGGACTGGTTGATTTCGCAGCGTTTTTAGTTCAGGGGCTGAAATATAAAATCGGGGGAGAAATTGGGTTCAACCCCAAAAATTATTTTATTTGGTTTTTCTCACCGAAAAAGTTGATCCAGAATCAATTGTTTTTTTCTTTTTCATTTGCTTTCAGGTGCTTACTTCAATTCCAACAAAATTTGGAGGGTGTTTTTTCATTTGATTTCAGGTTGTTTAGGGTTTTTTTCCCCCACTGTTTTAAAAAATGATTCCGTCCATTTATCAATGAAAAAACATTTCAAAACAAAGAGGTGATCTGTTTTGTTCCCCAGTGCCCAGAACTAAAGTTGCCAAGTTTTTGCAGAAAAAAAATTCTGTTTTTTGTAGCCAAGACAAATCCTCAGAATTCCACCAGAATTCACAGGTTCTTTTGATGCCCCAAAGTTGCATTTTTTTGGTGAATTTGCCAATTGCTTTGAAAACTTTGCCCAGTTCTAGTGGGGAGATCGGGGAGATTGGTGCCCATGGGCAGCGCAGCCCACACCGGGGGCAGGAGTTAGAATTAGCCTTCAGGCTCAGGCAGGTGCCAAGAGAGGGGACAATGGGGCCAGGGAGTGCAAAGGAATCTCTGGCCTAGTTCTCTGAGTGGGGAGATGGCCAAGGGGGTGCTCCACAGGCAGATGAATGGATGGCTGGGTATGGGATAAGGGATGGATGGATGGATGGATTCACGGGTGGGTACATATGGGAATATGTGGATTACAGTGCGTATATGTTTGGGTAGAGAGCAGGCTTTGGAGATGATCCAGGGCGAGGCTGGGCTGGAGAAGTGGTGGGGGAGGTAGGGGACTGATCCAGGGGCTGAGGGATTAGGGTCTAGTTTGCACTGGACTCTTAGTCCCACTGTCCAGCTCCCTTTTGAACCCCTCCCTGTCTCTCTCCAGCTCGGGTCATCAGGGGCCAGGAAGCCCCACTTGGCTCCAGACCATACATGGCCTATGTGCAAATTGGGTCAACAGGAAGCTGCGGAGGGTTCCTGATCCGGGAGGACGTGGTGGTGACAGCAGCTCATTGTAACTGCAACCTGGGGTAAGAAACATGCCATCCCCCACCCCTGAACCAGACAGTGCCCCACCATGGGGCTGGATCAGGACCGGTGCCTCTAGATGGGAAAGACCCTGTCCCATTCCCCATCCACCAAGCCAGCTAGTCCCCCTCTCTGGGGTGGGATCAGACCTGGAAATATGTTGCCCCAAAGACTAGAAGTGTTTATGGGATGTGAAAATTACGAATTTCCCTGGATGCCTGTTAGATTTTAAAGCCCAAACCCACCAAACTAGGATAGCGAATATTCCAGCTGTCATTCGTATTCAAACCTCTGTGATTGGGTCACTTCACTCAGTTGAAACGTAACTTCTTCTCAGGTCTTTTCCCTTGGCCATCACTTCTCAAACCCAGACACTTGATTTTTCTTAACCAAACAAGAAATCCCATAATTGCCTTTGGGGATCTGAGCCCTATTGAACAGAACAGCCTTGTAGGCAATTGACATAGATCAGTGCTGGGGCTCAGCTGTTACACAAGAGACTGAGCCAATCCTCAGGATTTCCTGCTACATTCACTTACGATAACCAGCCATCAATACTTTCATGTCTCTAGCCCATTTCTCACACTATCATTAACTCTCCAAGCGCTAAAGTGGCCCTTTGCCTTAAGGCGCTCTGTGAACGTGGTCCCTGCTAGTTCTAGTTTGGAGGGGGGAGCACTAGTTTAAAGCATCAAAAACAGTCACCACAAGTTATCATTGGAGGTTGTTGTAGGCCATTGACTTTGATTGACAATTGAGAAACAGGCATAGAGTCTGGCTTAGTTAAAATCTAAGTTATGGTTCCTTGAGGTCTCTCTAGGCCGAGAGCAGGGGAACACCCAGATATTGAGATTAAAGAAAGATGAAGAGATTCAATCTCTGCCATGAAGTTTCACAAGGGAAGGGGCTGTGCAGAGGTGTTGGGCTAAGCATCTGCGAACCCTTCTGAACTTCAACATCTTCTCTAATGCAATCAACAAGCTCTTTCATCCCACATAATGACCTTTCTCTCCAGGGTCATCTGCAGATCTGGGCTTATTCCTACTTCCGTCCATACCCAGTAGATGGCGACGGAGCATAAAATATTGTTTGAGTCTTTTATTATTTGTATGTTTCATTCACTCCAGCGACCTTATTTCTGTGTTGGCCCTGCCTAGGCATCTGGGAGTCCTCCACTTTAAGAAATTTCTTTTAATATTTCAAAGTTACATCCAGGTAAGATCCTTAGACCTTCCCATGGCTATTTTCTTTCTTCTGCTATATGCACTTCAATGATTCAGAGATTCCAAGATCATTGTGATCATTGTGTGTGACCTCCTGTATAAGACAGGCCAGAGAACGTCCCCCAAATAATTCCTTTTGATTACAGAAGTTCTTTAAAAATCCAGTCTTGTTTGAAAATTGTCAGTGATGGAGAATTCATGATGAACTTTGGTAAATTCTCCCAATGGTTAGTTACAGACTCTGTTAATAATTCATACCGAGAAATGATAATTAAGAAAGAAGAACAAACAGAATCCTTTATAGTCCCTCTGAATAAGAAACCAGTTGATCTTGAGTTTCTCAGTGTAAGGTGAGTTTTCCAATCTTTTGACCCTTCTCATGGCTCTTCTCTGACCCCTCCCCAATTTATCAACATCCTTTTTGAACTGCGGGCACAAGAACTGCATGATGTGTCACCCTGCATAGGAGAACAGTTCATTACTCAGTCTTTTGGGTCTCTTTAGGCAGCCAGAATGGAGAAGGAGGAAGTCCATCCACATGTAGGTGCATAAGAGGGTCTCTGTGTTACTCAGTCGCACAAATATAGATAGAAATTTGCACAGGCCAGGTGCAGGGTTGGTGTCCCTATTCAAGGGGCTTTGACGGCCCGACCCCACTGTCCAATGGGCACTAACATCCCGTATTCTCCCCTTGGCTTTTCCAGCCACTTCTTTGTCTACCTGGGAGTCCAAGACTTCACGAAGCCGGGACTGAACTGGCAACGGATCCGGGCCCGTCGCTGGATCCAGCACCCTGACTTCAACAATGAGAACTTTGACAATGACATCATGCTGCTGAAGGTACCACCCCCACTGACTTCATTCTGCTAGGGTACCACCGCATCCCATAACCCCACTCCCAGTGACCTCACACTGCTGCAGGTAGCATCCCCGTACCATCACCCTATGCCCAGTGACCTCACACTGCTGCAGGCACCACCCCATCCCATCACCCTGCCTGTAGTGATCTCACACTGCTGCAGGTAGCACCCGCGTACCATCACCCTACCCCCAGTGACCTCACACTCACTCCCTGGATTCACATCCATGCCCTGGCCAGGTGGTGCTGCCCCTTGCCAGCTTTGATACCTGTGCTGATCCAGGTCCATTCTCTCTCTCTCCTCACCATGGCAGCTGTGGCACAGTGCGGAGCTGACCAAGTGGGTGGGGCTTGTCTCCCTGCCGGAGGCTGATCAGAGTGTCAGCCCAGGCTCTGAGTGCAGCGTGGCCGGGTGGGGTCGGACCGGAGTGAACACCACCACCGACACGCTGCAGGAGGCGGAGCAGGAGGTGGTGTCGGACAGCCTGTGTAGAGAGCAGTACCGGCATTACAACCCCATCACCATGCTGTGTGCCGGCAGCCCTCACGTCAATAAATCAGCCTTCCAGGTAAATATCCCCCTGCCTGGAGCCACTGGGGGTACAGCAAGCTGCTCCAGGGGAAGGAGCTGGTGGAACCAATATGGCCATGCCCCTTCCTTGCTCCATTGCCCCAAAAGGGGAGCCCATCGTGCATCGGGGAGGTGCAGCCCAGCCAGGGAGACCAGTATCTAGGACATTTCCAAAGAGGTATCTCCAGTGTTAGTGCTCTTGTGCAAGGTGCTAGTGGAAATGGGCTGAAATTTAACATGGGCTCATGCACATATGAACAAGAAAATTGCTGCTCTGAGTTGGGGGCTCATGAGCTGGAAGCAACAGAGAGGAAGGAAGACCTGGGTGTGCCTGTCAATGGCAGGATGACGATGGGCCACCAGTGGGCCATGGCCAGGAGAAAGGCCAATGCGATCCTGGGATTGAGCAGCCGAGTAAAGAGAAGGAAGGTTTAATGCCAGAGGAGAAGGCTCTGGGCAGAGCTCAGCTGGAATCCAGTGCAGACTTCTGGGCAGCCCTGTTCCAGAAAGAGGGATTCCTGCTGGAGCAGGTGCCGAGCAGGGCTGGTGGGATAATCGGGGAAATGGAGAGACGGTCTGACAAGAGGGGAATAAAATACTGGGTTAGGTTAGCCTGAAACACAGGTTGAACGGGATCTGATTGCTCTATAAATATACTGGGGGGACGGGGAACACCAGGAAAGGAGACAAGCTGTTGAAGCTAAAGGACAAATGAAATGGGGATAAAAGTGGCAGGGATCAATGGAGGCTGGAGACAAGGAGCAGGTTTCTAATCATCAGAGAAGGGAGGTTCTGGAACAACCTCCAAAGGAAGCAGTTGAGAGAGGGGAATAACCTGAAACAGACAGAGCTTGATAAGTTTACGGATGGGATGATACGATGGGGCTGCCTGGGACAGCAGGAACTGGATTCCATGACCCAATATGGCCCTTCCAATCCATAATGGCATGAGGCCCCTGAAATACAACTCCCATGATGCCTCATGACTAGACATTTTGGGACTTTGATTTTTAAAAAATGTGCCAGGGAAAATGTTGGGACACCCCCCCCCCCCACCTCACCACCACATTTTGTAACCGTCTCTACTCTTCACCTTCACTGGAGGGTTGTCTGGTGAACTTAAGCCTGAGGCTACCCAACAGCCAGGACCCTGGGGGAAATTCTAGCCCCATAGACATGGATGGGAGCTTTGCTACTGAAGTCCAGAGGGCCAGGACATTGGAGCTGAGGGAGAATCAGTGTCACCATCTCATAGGAAATAGCAACATTTCAATCTTTGTTTTCAAAGAAAAGTTGGGATTTCAGCATTTTTGGCAGAACAGAAATTCCAAAAGCAAGTTTGACTCCGAAATGTTTCATTGCAACATTTTAAACGAAAATGAAACACGCTGAGATGTGAACAGATTGAAACATTTCTTTCCAGGCAGGGGTGAAAGTAATTTCAATATTGTAGGAACTGCCTTTTCCACGGTGACATCAATCTGCCCAGCTCTAGATTTCTCTCTCTGCCAACCTATTAGAGAACTGTTCTGTGTGGTGGAAAGGGCTGGGCCTTCAGCTGCAAAGAACACCTGTCCCACATGCAATCTGAGATCTCCTCAGGACTGGCCAGGCTCGGTAATGTCAGTCACTGATGTTATTCTCCTTTTATGGCAGGGTGATTCTGGCGGGCCTCTGGTGTGCAACGGAGTGGTCCAAGGCATCGTCTCCAATGGAAATCCAGAGGGGAGACCCCCCAGCATATACACGAGAATCTCCAAATTCATCCCCTGGATCAAGGAAACTCTGCAGAAGCTGAGTTAAAGGAGACGCTCCCCTGTAAAGGGCCAATGTTGCCAAAAAGGGATCCATGCCTGTGTAGAACCCCGTGATTTTTTAGATGAGAATATTTTTTCTAGTGGTAGAGAAATGCTACAAATGGCTCAGTCCTGAAATCCTTTTGCAGCTAGAAATTATCCCATCGATTTTTGAAATTTTGTTATATTGTCTGCCCAAGTGGCTAGTGAATGTTTGGGACCCTGCGAGTGTTCCAGTTGGAAGCAGAAATTGATGATGGAGTCTGATATTTCCTTTGCTGTGATCTATTTATTTGCAATATCCAAAGTCCTCTTTCCCTGAACACAGTTGGAATCAAACAGCAGCAGACAGCAGCTCTGTTAGCTGTCCCAAGCCTGCATCTCCAGCAGTCTCTGTGCCCAAAAAGCTTTTTCTCTTAGCTGTCTCTCAGGGCCATATTCCTGTGCTTCCAGGTTGTTTCTGCCTGACTTATTGCTTTGCATCTGACTTGATTTTGTTCCTGGGTCTCTCTGTTTATGCTGTGTCTGTCTGATATGAATGCCCCATTACCCCGAGAACAATATTTGGTGAAAATATTTCCTCCTGAGTTGTTAGAATCCCCCCATGTGTACAGGGTTTTACTTCATCTGAGTGGATTCTGGAGCAAGGGTAGAATTTTTTCTGTTGAATTTTATAGACCCTCTACAA